>CM070578.1:54811850-56257778 GCA_036346355.1 Rhipidocladum racemiflorum
CTGCAACCTAGCACGCCAAAATGAAACATTGCGGCACGGAAGCTAAAACGGTGAATTTAAAATGAAATGGCTTGAGGTGCCAAACACACCGAATCGGCGGTAATTCATATGTGTTAACAAATCATTTAGGCATTTACTTGAATCACCATTCGAGTCGCCGTGAAATATCTCCACACAACGACGTAGCTCTTAAGCTGAAAAATTGAAAGCGATACGCATCGAAGGAATCGAAACTGGAGTGCCAAACACTCAGAATTAATCTTACGACGCTCAACGCCAGCGTTTGCAGCACAATTCTGCATTCATTTTGAATTGGCCCGAAAGGGAGTGTGGAAAAACATCCTCCGCGACGCAAGTCACAAGGGGTACTGCAAGCCGCGTCCGAATATGAAAAGCGATGCATCAAAGCGAACCTTCGGTGTCAAAAATCCTCCGAATGGGCTTTCTATGGCGCTCTAGCCTGCTTTCAGCAAGCATTTTGAGCACGTCCGGCTCGAAGCCGCAAACATTCACGCACAATGGGTCCCACGGCAATAAAACTACATGCCGTACATAGCAACGGTGCAAAAAACAAGACATTGGTTCAAACATGCCGAATGAACTTTCGTGATATGCTTGGGCTCATTTCGCATGCGTTTTGAATGCGCTCCGGAAGTGCGTGGTGAAACATTCCTCCGCCGATTTAGTACTCGTATGGTGCAAAGATTTTCTACAAGAAAACACGCATAAGATGAAGCTGAGTGTCAATAAACCAGACTTGGACTTCATATGTCTGCTGCCGTAGCTCATTTTAGCAATCAATTTGGGCTCATCCGTAGCCGGGTGTAAGAAACCTACCACGACAAATGGTACTGCAAGTCGGCGTTCGTGCCAGAACGTACGTGCGAAAAGAAAGCTTCTTGTGGCAGACACCTTGAATAGAGTTCATGTGTGGCCAAGCTTCACTTGGCATGCATTTCCTATTGCATCTGTCGGATCGGTGCTAAATACATTTCTCCGCGATAGGGTGCCAACGTGGGTACTGCAAGCTGCGTGCGATATCCAAGCGATGCACGAAAGGAAAAATGTGGGCTAAAACTGGCTCGAAAGTGGACTTTCCATGCATTGCTGCTACAGTTCTGCATTCATTTGAATACGTCCCCGGTGATTGTGGAAACATCCTCCGCGTCGGTCGCAAGGTGTTCTGCAAGCTAGCGTCAGGACGGAAACGATGCACGAAGGAAAATTGGTGTCAAACTCCCTGAACGGACTTCATATATGCCCTATCCCATTTCGACAAGCATTTCGAGTACATCCGAGTCGATGCGAAATATTCATGCACGATGGGTCCCTAATGTTACTGTAAACTACACGCGTATCAAAACGATGCACGAAACGAAACTTCGTTCCAATCATGCCGAATGAACTTCATATTTGCCCAAGCACATTCCGGCATGCATTTCGAGTCCGTCCGAGTTGTTGTGAAACATTTCTCCGCGATGAGCACGAACGAATACAACAAGCGGCGCCCGCTCAAAACGTTGAACGAGATGAAACTGAAAGTGCCAAACACATCGCTGGAATTCATATGTGCTTCCACACACTTCGGCATGCATTTTGAATATGTCCGAAGTCGGTGTCAATGTTCCACCACGACGGGTTCGCACGGGTAATAAAAGCTGAATACAAACGAAACCGATGCACGAAACAAAACCGAGTGCCAAACACCCCGAAAGAACTTATGATGTTTGCTAGTGCTTTTCATCATTTGTATCTAATCCATTCGAGTAGGTCTGAAACATTCCTCCACGACGGCCCCAATGGGCACCGCAATGAAGCCAATCAAAATGAAAATGATGCACGAAATGACACATTGTGGCAAACTCCACACATGCCAAAATGATGCACGAAATGGAACATTATAGCAAGCACCTTACACGCTGCAACCTAGCACGCCAAATGAAACATTGCGGCAAGAAAACGAAACGGTGAACGAAATGAAGCCGGTGCCAAACACACCGAAGGCAATTCATATGTGTTGTAAATCATTTAGGCATGCATTTGAATCCGCCTGGAGTCGCCGTGGAAATATTCCACAAACGACGAAGCTCCTAAGCTGAAAAATTGAAAGCGATGCACGAAACGAAACTGAGTGCCAAACACTCCAGAATTAACTTACGACGCTCGCCAGCATTTCAGCACAATTCTGCATTCATTTTGAATACGCCTGGAGTGAGTGTGAAAACATCCTCCGCTGACGTCACAAGGGGTACTGCAAGCCGCTGGTCGAAAACGATGCATCGAAACGAAACTCGTGTCAAAATCCCCGAATGGGCTTCATATGCGCTTCTAGCCTGCTTTCAGCAAAGCATTTCGAGTACGTCCGGCTCAAGCGAAACATTCACGCACAATGGGTCCCTAATGGTAATAAAACTACACGCTGCATAAGAATGGTGCAAAAACAAGACATTGTTCCAAACATGCCGAATGAACTTCGTATATGCTTGGGCTCATTTAGGCATGCTTTGAATCGCTCCGAGTCGTGGTGAAACATTCCTCCGCTGACGAGTACTGTATGGTGCAATGATTTTCACAAGAAAACGACGCATAAGATGAAGCTGAGTGTCAATAAACCCGCATCGACTTCATATGTCCGCCGTAGCTCATTTTAGCAATCAATTTGGCTCATCCGTCGGTGTGAAACCTACACGACAAATGGTACTGCAAGTCGCGTCAGCACGTAATCGAGTACGAAAAGAAAGCTTGTGGCATGACCCGAATAGAGTTCATGCGCGTGGCCAAGCTCACGCCGCATGCATTTCTGTTGCATCCGGATCGGCGAAACATTTCTCCGCGATTGGTGCCAACGGGTATCGCAAGCCGCGCATGCGATCGAAACGATGCACGAAAGGAAAATGTGGGCCGATCGCCGAGTGGACTTTCCATGCATTGTTGTTACAGCTCTGCATTCATTTCGACATCGTCCTTGATTGTGGAAACATCCTCCGCTGGCTGGGTCGCAAGGTGTTCGCAAGCTGGCGTCCGACGGAAACGATGCACGAAAAGGAAAATTGGTGTCAAACTCCCGAACGGGACTTCATATATGCCCTATCCCATTTCGACAAGCATTTCGAGTACATCCGAGTCGATGCGAAATATTCATGCACGATGGGTCCCTAATGTTATCAGTAAACTACACGCCGTATCAAAACGATGCACCTAAACGAAACTGCTCCAATCATGCCGTAATGAACTTCATATTTGCCCAAGCACATTCCGCATGCATTTCGAGTCCGTCCGAGTTGTTGTGAAACATTTCTCCGCGATGAGCATGAACGAATACAACAAGCGGCGCTACTGCTCGAAAACGCTGAACGAGATGAAACTGAGTGCCAAACACATCGCTGCGGAATTCATATGTGCTTCCACACACTTCGGCATGCATTTTGAATATGTCCGAAGTCGGTGTCAAATGTTCCACCACGCACGTTCGCACGGGTAATAAAAGCTGAATACAAACGAAACCGATGCACGAAACAGTAATCCGAGTGCCAAACACCCGAAAGAACTTATGATGTTTGCTAGTGCTTTTCATCATTTGTATCTAATCCATTCGAGTAGGTCTCGAAACATTCCTCCACGACGCGTCCCCAATGGGCAATCGCAAATGAAGCCAATCAAAAATGAAAATGATGCACTTAAATGACACATTGTGGCAACTCCACACATGCCTAAAATGATGCAATTAAATGGAACATTATAGCAAGCACCTTACACGCTGCAACCTAGCACGCCAAAAATGAAACATTGCGGCACGAAACGAAAACGGGTGAACGAAATGAAGCCGGTGCCAAACACACTAAAGGCAATTCATCTGTGGTTGTAAATCATTTAGGCATGCATTTGACCGTCCGAAAGTCGCCGTGAAATATTCCACAACGACGAGCTCCTAAGCTGAAAAATTGAAGCGATGCATCGAAACGAAACTGAGTGCCAAACACTCGTAATTAACTTACGACGCTCGCTTGTGGCGCTTTCAGCACAATTCTGCATTCATTTTGAATACGTCCGAGAGTGTGAAAAACATCCCTCCGCGACGGTCACAAGGGGTACTGCAAGCTGCGTCCGATTGAAAACGATGCACCTAAACGAAACTCGGTGTCAAAATCCTGAATGGGCTTCATATGCGCCCCAGCCCGCTTCACCAAGCATTTTGAGTACGTCCGCTCGGCGAAACATTCACGCACAATGTGTCCCTAATGGTAATAAAACTACACGCTGCACAAGAATGGTGCAAAAACAAGACATTGTTCCAAACATGCCGAATGAACTTCAGATATGCTTGGGCTCATTTCGCATGCATTTTGAATCGCTCCGAAGTCGTGTTAAACATTCCTCCGCGATGAGTAATCGTGATGGTGCAAGGATTTTCACAAGAAAACGACGATAAGATGAAGCTCGTGTCAATCAACCGTAATGGACTTCATATGTCTGCCGTAGCTCATTTTAGCAAAGCAATTTGGGCTCATCCGTCGTGAAACCTACACGTACAAATGGTACTGCAAGTCGCGTTTCAGATCGTAACGAGTACGAAAAGAAAGCTTGTGGCAGACATCCTGAATAGAGTTCATGTGTGGCCAAGCTCACTGGCATGCATTTCTCGCTGCATCCGGATCGGTCGCGAAACATTTCCGCGATTGGTGCCAACGGGTACTGCAAGCCGCGATGATCAATACGATGCACGAAAGGAAAATGTGGGCCAAATCGCTACGAGTGGACTTTCCATGCATTGCTGCTACAGCTCGCATTCATTTCGAATACACGCCCGGTGATTGTGGAAACATCCCACCGCTGGCCGGGTCGCAAGGTGTTCTCGCAAGCGCTGGCCCTGACGAAAACGATGCACTAAAAGAAATTTGGTGTCAAACTCCCCGAACGGAATTCATATATGCCCTATCCCATTTCGACAAGCATTTCGTGCACGTCCGAAGTCGATAAATATTCATGCACGATTGGTCCCTAATGTTATCAGAAACTACACGCTGCATCAAAATGGTGCACCTAAACGAAACTTGCTCCAATCATACCGAATGAACTTCATATTTGCCTGCACATTCCGGCATGCATTTTGAGTCCGTCCGAAGTTGTTGTGAAACATTTCTCCGCCGATGAGCACGAACGAATACAACAAGCGGCTCCCGCTCAAAAACGTTGAACGAGATGAAACTGAGTGCCAAACACATCGCTGCGGAATTCATATGTGCTTCCACTCACTTCGCATGCATTTTGAATATGTCCGAAGTCGGTGTCAAATGTTCCACCACGACGAAGTTCGTACGGTAATAAAAAGCTGAATACAAACGAAACCGATGCACTAAATGTAACCGAAAAGCCAAACACCCGAAAAGAACTTTTGATGTTTGCTAGTGCTTTTCATCATTTGTATCGAATCCATTCGAAAGTAGGTCTCGACACATTCCTCCACGACGCTGGCCCCAACGGCACCGCAGCCGTAGCCATTCGAAAATGAAAAGGATGCTCGAAATGACACATTGTGGCAAACTCCACACACGCCTAAAATGATGCACGAAATGGAACATTATGGCAAGCACCTTACACGCTGCAACCTAGCACGCCAAAATGAAACATTGCGCACTAAACGAAAATCGGTGAACGAAATGAAGCCGGTGCCAAACACACCGAGAGTGCAATTCATATGAGTTGTAAATCATTTACGCATGCATTTCGAATCCGTCCGAAGTCGTGAAATAGTCCACAACGACGAAGCTCCTAAGCTGAAATTCGGTGTCAAATTCCTCGAATGGGCTTCATATGCGCCCTAGCCTGCTTTCAGCAAGCATTTGATGCACGTCCGCTCGCTTAAACATTCATGCACAATGGGTCCCTAATGGTAATAAAACTACACGCTGCATAAGAATGGTGCAAAAACAAGACATTGTTCCAAATATGCTTAATGAATCTGTATATGCCCAAGCACATTTCGCATGCGCTTTTGAATCGCTCCGAGTCGCGGTGAAACATTCCTCCGCGACGAGTATTGTATTGTCGGGACCCGAATTTGCAAATCCGACCCTCTGTGGTATTCAGCACTAGTCCAGGAACGCCGCTTAGTGCACACAGTCTTAACATCGGTAAATATCACAATCATACCACTTTCGATACTAATAAAGTACTTTAATTAAATAGTCAAACTGGTTACTCGACCTTATGGTCAAGTTACAAATATACGCACGCAGGCGAGACTTATTAAGAGAGAAATAATAAGCAGAAATGAAAATAAGATAACTTCGTGGCGCCATCCAGTATACCACAGGCAACTGACTGGGCTCGCTCCCTAAGTAGACGGTTCCTCTTTGAGCTCCTCCTCCAAAGCTGGTGTAGTCTCCTCTTCAACTGGTGTTGTATTGTGGCAAGGGTGAGTACTTGGTACTCAGCAAGTCATGCACAGAATGCAGCTAATATACTACATGCATGGCTTAATACAAAGGAGTGGCTCAAGGTATTTTTTGCAGTAAACAGCATTTAACAAGTATCATAAGTAGATTCGAAAGCAAGAGTAACAAGTAAAGCATAGATAACTTTTGAAGGAGTTTAGTAAACATCTTTCCCATCCTAATCCACATTTCCATTAACGTCATTCGTAAACCAAACCCAACCTTTCAAGTCCAAGTTATTCTTTTGAGAAAATCTAACCCTTGACTGTAATTCCCGAGCAATGTCCAATACCGCGGACACGGCTATTCGAATAGATTCTACACTCTGCAGAGGTTATGCACTTTACCCACAAGATACAGTCCAAACACCACAAAG
Organism: Rhipidocladum racemiflorum; assembly: GCA_036346355.1. Taxonomy (NCBI): domain Eukaryota; kingdom Viridiplantae; phylum Streptophyta; class Magnoliopsida; order Poales; family Poaceae; genus Rhipidocladum; species Rhipidocladum racemiflorum. The sequence goes on from CM070578.1 coordinate 54,818,661, forward strand.
GCGTAGTTCAGAACAAAGTCTTTCTGTAAACTTCTAACAATACAAGTGGTCCTCCCCGATTATTGCACACTAACCCTTCCCTTAGCTAAGGCGAAGTTTAGGCCAATCAACCGTTAGATGGGTACCTGGCCTCACCTTCCAGACGCTCCCTCGTACAACTTACACAAAGGGTGTAGTTGACCTCCTGAGGTCCCACAGGTACGTTATTAGCAACTTAGTCAATTAGGTCCGTCCCATTACAGACATGTGGTTGCACGCTTGACTCAGTTCAAAGGCTTGCAAGGTTAAGTCCTTAGGGTGACCAGGGCAAGACTACCCGAAGAACCAAACCAACATTCCCAATGCCACAACTGGCCCACCTGATTATTCTTGCCACATGCCCCTACTAAAAACTATTTATCAAACCCCAGTTGATTACCATGCACCACGTGCCATCAACATCACATGATACCTTTCCAAAACAGGTTCAATATATCATTAAGTCAATATTAACATTTGATTGTCCAAAAATCATGTCATGAGCACGTAGCAGGTCTAAGCAGTATACTACAACGGTCTAAAACCCATGTTGGCAATTTAATAATGTCCAACTAGTAATCCACAACTAGGGTGACAAGGGTCATGGCACATATTTAAATAATCAAGGTGTCATACAGCAATTTGGCATTTATCTAATTTCCCATATTTAAATAAAGTATTTTCTAATTGAACTAGCATGCAATAATTTGAACCAAAATAGGTTTCAAAATGGGATCAACATGATCAAAGCACAACTTGCCTTCAAAAAGTACTTGTTCCTGGTCTTGAGTTGGATCCTGAGTCAATACTTCTCCTTCGAATCCTTCCGGCACTTCAACGTCTAATCGTAAAGCGTGCAAATAGCAACCAATGAATAAAACAGTAGACAAAAACATCCAAACATCCAATTAAAATCCATAAACAGAGAGAGCATAATTTTATAAATTTTTAAAAACTGAATCACAAATTGAGTTAAAATGCAAAAGTTATAGCATTTTGAAGTTTAAATAATCAATTAAATAATTTTACAGAGAAAAACTTTAGTCCAAAAATTAAATATAATTCATATTTAGGTAGATCTCAATTTTATACAAATTTAGAAATTTTAATCACTCAAATCGGAGTTGAAACGCAAAGTTATAAGCGCTTGAAGTTTGAAATAAAATCTGAAATCATTATTTCGAATTAATAAATCATTTTCTCTTTTCGAAATTAATTATTAAGGCGTCACCGACACGTGGCAGCCTCTCCGATTGGTCTCGCGACGTGGCCACCCATGGACTTTGGCCCACGCCGGCCGGGTCTACTGTGGACTCCTGGCCCACGACTCCACGTGTCGCCGACAGGTGGGTCCCCTGGGTGACGTCATTGTCGACGCCAAGGGCTCAAATCCACCTGCAGTCGACAGGTGGGACCCGGTGATGTCATTGTCGACGCCAACAAGACTACCGACAAATTACGACATGCGAGCCCGCCATGACGCCAAGATGACGCCATGGTGCGGTTTATCGCGTCGGCCCGACACGCTGCCCGGCGTGTCGGCGTCACACGCGACGTAGCGCCGATCGCGGGCGGCCAGGCTTCCCGACACGCGGCGCAATCTCGGCCGCTGATTTGAAAATCAACGGCCTGCATCAGACCGACTCACGCGCTTGGGTTAACGTGTTTGATCTCGACCGTTGGATCTAGATCCAACCGCTGAGATCGGATCTCGATTTGGAACCGGATCTCACCGGCGGGTGACGTGGCGCGGATCTGGGACGCTTCGATGTTGATCGGACGGCCGGGCGGTGCTCACGGACGGTGAAGGTGGCGGCGGCACACGCAGTTCGACCGACTTGCCGGGACGATGACCTAGGGCACGGGCGTTGCAGTGGCTCCTCCGGCAGGTGAGTTGGACGCCCGAACGCTGCCGCCGTGGCCTCGATTCCGGATCTGGGCACAACGGGCGCAGAGAACGACGAGAGATGGTGGCACCTAAGAAAGAACCACTAAGGAGTGAAGAGGCAACTCCGGCGAGCGACATGGCTCAACGGCGGCGCGCCAGGCGACGCGTTGTTCAGAGCTACTGGTGCGCAATGAAGTGGCGGTCATGATGGCGCGATTACAGAATAAATAGAGAGCTCCCTGGCCTGCGGAAACGACGCACTGACCGAGACCTGCTTCCGCTATGGCGGCGCAGAGTCCTGGCGAGGACTCAGATTGGTTACGCGGCTTCACGCGACGTACCGCTTGGATCGAGATCCAACCGGCGTGAGTTTGCCCGGGTCGACTGGTGAGCGCCGCCTCGGTCGGGCTCTCGGTCGGCGACGTGGCTCAATCGTGGGCCGTTGGATCTTGATCCAACGGTCACACGCGTAGTAGGGTTCTGGCCGAGCGGTTCGGCTCAACCACTGCCTCTGCCTGTTCAGGCCTCGGACTCGAACTCCTAGTCCTCGACTTCTGGCTTTCGATGATGAACAAAGGTGCAAACCCTGCTTGATTTTCCAACGATTTAATATTTAAAATAATTCCCAGTAATTCATTTAATTCATTAAAAATAGCAAAAGACTCAGAAAAATTCCAGAAAAATTCTGGAAAATATTTTGGAACATTTTGCACTCAAATAAAATATTTCAAAGAAAATTTTATTTGCAAAGTTTAATTCTTTAATTATTTCAATATGGAATAAATTCAAATTAAATCCAAATAAATCCAAATAAATTCTAGAAAATTCCAAAAATTCACCAAAGTGCCAAATCACACAATAATTTAAGAAAAGCAAAATTTTGGGGTGTTACATGTATGGTGCAAGGATTTTCAAAAGAAAACGACGCACAAGATGAAGCTGAGTGTCAATCAACCAGAATGGACTTCATATGTCTACCGTAGCTCATTTTAGCAAGCAATTTGGGCTCATCTGTGTCGGTGTGAAACCTACACGACAAATGGTACTACAAGTCGCGTTAAGTACCAGAGCAATCTGAAAATAAAGCTTGTGGCAGACACCCTAAATAGAGTTCATGTATGGCCAAGCTCACTGCATGCATTTCTGTTGCATCCGGATCGGCAAGTAAAACATTTCTCCGCGATAGGTGCCAACGGGTACTGCAAGCTGTGTGTGTATCGAAACGATGCACGAAAGGAAAATGTGGGCCAAACTGCGCGAGTGGACTTTCCATGCATTGCTGCTACAGTTCTGCATTCATTTCGAATACGTCCCGGTGATTGTGGAAACATCCCGCTGCCGGGTCGCAAGGTGTTCTGCAAGTCGTCCTGGACGAAACGATGCACGAAAGGAAAAATTGGTGTCAAACTCCCGAACGGACTTCATATATGCCCTATCCCATTTCGACAAGTATTTCGAGTACGTCCGAGTCGATGCGAAATATTCATGCACGATGGGTCCCTAATGTTATCAGAACTACACGCTGCACATCAAAACGGTGCATCAAACGAAACTGCTCCAAACAAGCCGAACGAACTTCATATTTGCCCAAGCACATTCCGGCATGCATTTCGAGTCCGTCCGAAAGTTGTTGTGAAACATTTCTCCGCGATGAGCACGAACGAATACAACAAGCGCGCCTGCTCAAAACGTTGAACGAGGTGAAACTGAGTGCCAAACACATCGAGTGGAATTCATATGTGCTTCCACTCACTTCGGCATGCATTTTGAATATGTCCGAGTCGGTGTCAAATGTTCCACCACGACGGGTTCGCACGGGTAATAAAAGCTAAATACAAACGAAACCGTTGCACGAAACAGAACCGAGTGCCAAACACCCCGAAAAAACTTATGATGTTTGCTAGTGCTTTTCATCATTTGTATCGAATCCATTCGAGTAGGTCTGAAACATTCCTCCACGACGCGTCCCAACGGGCACTGCAGCGGAAGCCCTTCGAAAATGAAAATGATGCAAGAAATGACACATTGTGGCAAACTCCACACACGCCGAAAATGATGCACGAAATGGAACATTATGGCAAGCACCTTACACGCTGCAACCTAGCACGCGAAAATGAAACATTGCGGCACGAAACGAAAACGGTGAACGAAATGAAGCCGGGTGCAAAACACAACGAGTGCATTTCATATGAGTTGTAAATCATTTTGGCATGCATTTCGAATCCGTCCGAGTCACCGTGAAATATTCCACAACGACGAGCTCCTAAGCTGAAAAATTGAAAGCGATGCACGAAACGAACCTGAGTGCCAAACACCCAGAATTAACTTAGGACGTTCGCTTGTGCATTTCAGCACAATTCTGCATTCATTTTGAATACGTCCGAGTGAGTTTGAAAAACATCCCTCCGCGACGGGTCACAAGGGGTACTGCAAGCTTCGTCCGAATGAAAACGATGCACGAAATGAAACTCGGTGTCAAAATCCCCGAATGGGCTTCATATGCGCCTCTAGCCTGCTTCAGCAAACATTTCGAGTACGTCCGGCTCGGCTAAACATTCATGCACAATGGGTCCCTAATGGTAATAAAACTACACGCTGCATAAGAATGGTGCAAAAACAAGACATTGTTCCAAACATGCCAGAATGAACTTCAGATATGCTTGGGCTCATTTCGCATGCGTTTGGAAACGCTCCGAGTCGTGGTGAAACATTCCTCCGCTGACGCAGTATTGTATGGTGCAAGGATTTTCACAAGAAAACGACGCATAAGATGAAGCCGAGTGTCAATCAACCAGAATGGACTTCATATGTCTGCCGTGAGCTCATTTTAGCAAGCAATTTGGGCTCATCCGTGTCGGTGTGAAACCTACACGATAAATGGTACTGCAAGTCGCCGTACTCGTACCAGAACGAGCACGAAAAGAAAGCTTGTGGCAGACAACCTGAATAGAGTTCATGTGTGGCCAAGCTCACTTCGCATGCATTTCTGTTGCATCCGGATCGGTGCGAAACATTTCTCCGCCGATAGGTGCCAACGGTATCGGCAAGCCGCTGCGGCGTATCAAAACGATGCACGAAAGGAAAATGTGGGCCAAACTGCGCGAGTGTACTTTCCATGTATTGCTGCTACAGTTCTGCATTCATTTCGAATACGTCCCGGTGATTGTGGAAACATCCCGCCACGTCGGGTCGCAAGGTGTTCTCGAAGCCGCGTCCGGACGGAAACGATGCACGAAAGGAAAATTGGTGTGAAACTGCTCGAACGGACTTCATATATTCCCTATCCCATTTCGACAAGCATTTCGAGCACGTCCGGAAGTCGATAAATATTCATGCACGATGGGTCCCTAATGTTATCAGTAAACTACACGCCAGACCAAAATGGTGCATCAAACGAAACTTCGCTCCAATCATGCCGAATGAACTTCATATTTGCCCAAGCACATTCCGGCATGCATTTCGAGTCCGTCCAGAGTTGTTGTGAAACATTTCTCCGCCGATGAGCACGAACGAATACAACAAGCGGCGCCCGCTCAAAACGTTGAACGAGGTGAAACTGAGTGCCAAACACATCGAAAGTGGAATTCATATATGCTTCCACTCACTTCTCGCATGCATTTTGAATATGTCCGAGTCGGTGTCAAATGTTCCACCACGACGGGTTCGCACGGTAATAAAAGCTGAATACAAACGAAACCGTTGCACGAAACAGAACCGAGTGCCAAACACCCCGAAAGAACTTATGATGTTTGCTAGTGCTTTTCATCATTTGTATCGAATCCATTCGAGTAGGTCTGAAACATTCCTCCACGACGCGTCCCAACGGGCACTGCAGCGGAAGCCATTCGAAAATGAAAATGATGCACGAAATGACACATTGTGGCAAACTCCACACACGCCGAAAATGATGCACGAAATGACACATTGTGGCAAACTCCACACAAGCCATAAATGATGCACGAAATGGAACATTATGGCAAGCACCTTACACGCTGCAACCTAGCACGCGAAAATGAAACATTGCGGCACGAAACGAAAACGGTGAACGAAATGAAGCCGGGTGCCAAACACACCGAGTGCATTTCATATGAGTTGTAAATCATTTAGGCATGCATTTCGAATCCGTCCGAGTCGCCGTGAAATATTCCACAACGACGAGCTCCTAAGCTGAAAAATTGAAAGCGATGCACGAAACGAAACTGAGTGCCAAACACCCAGAATTAACTTACGACGTTCGCTTGTGCGTTTCAGCACAATTCTGCATTCATTTTGAATACGTCCGAGTGAGTTTGAAAAACATCCCTCCGCGACGGGTCACAAGGGGTACTGCAAGCTTCGTCCGAATGAAAACGATGCACGAAATGAAACTCGGTGTCAAAATCCCCGAATGGGCTTCATATGCGCCCTAGCCCGTTTCAGCAAGCATTTGAGCACGTCCGCTCGCTTAAACATTCATGCACAATGGGTCCCTAATGGTAATAAAACTACACGCTGCACAAGAATGGTGCAAAAACAAGACATTGTTCCAAACATGCCGAATGAACTTCGTGATATGCTTGGGCTCATTTCGCATGCGCTTTGAATCGCTCCGAGTCGCGGTGAAACATTCCTCCGCGACGAGTACTCGTATGGTGCAAGGATTTTCACAAGAAAACGACGCATAAGATGAAGCTGAGTGTCAATCAACCAGAATGGACTTCATATGTCTGCCGTAGCTCATTTGAGCAAGCAATTTGGGCTCATCCGTCGGTGTGAAACCTACACGACAAATGGTACTGCAAGTCGCTGCTCGCATTGCCAGAATGAGTACGAAAAGAAAGCTTGTGGCAGACACCCTGAATAGAGTTCATGTGTGGCCAAGCTCACTTCGTCATGCATATCTGTTGCATCAGGATCGGTGTCAAACAATTCTCCGCGATAGGTGCCAACGGGAACTGCAAGTCGCGGCGTATCAAATTGATGCACGAAAGGAAAATGTGGGCCACACTGCGCGAGTGGTCTTTCCATGCATTGCTGCTACAGTTCTGCATTCATTTCGTATACGTCCTGGTGATTGTGGAAACATCCCTCCGCGTCGGGTCGCAAGGTGTTCTCCAAGCTGCGTCCGGACGGAAACGATGCACGAAAGGAAAATTGCTGTCAAACTCCCCGAACGGACTTCATATATGCCCTACCCCATTTCTACAAGCATTTCGAGTACGTCCGAGTCGATGCGAAATACTCATGCACGATGGGTCTCTAATTTTGCTGCAAACTACACGCTGCACCAAAACGGTGCACTAAACGAAACTTCGCTCCAATCATGCCGAATGAACTTCATATTTGCCCAAGCACATTCCGGCATGCATTTCGAGTCCGTCCGAGTTGTTGTGAAACATTTCTCCGCGATGAGCACGAACGAATACAACAAGCGGCGCCCGTTCGAAAACGTTGAACGAGATGAAACTGAGTGCCAAACACATCGAGTGGAATTCATATGTGCTTCACTCATTTCGGCATGCATTTTGAATATGTCCGAGTCGGTGTCAAATGTTCCACCACGACGGGTTCGCACGGGTAATAAAAGCTAAATACAAACGAAACCGCTGTATCGAAACAGAACCGAGTGCCAAACACCCCGAAAAAACTTATGATGTTTGCTAGTGCTTTTCATCATTTGTATCGAATCCATTCGAGTAGGTCTGAAACATTCCTCCACGACGCGTCCCAACGGGCACTGCAGCGGAAGCCATTCGAAAATGAAAATGATGCAAGAAATGACACATTGTGGCAAACTCCACACACGCCGAAAATGATGTACGAAATGGAACATTATGGCAAGCACCTTACACGCTGCAACCTAGCACGCGAAAATGAAACATTGCGGCACGAAACGAAAACGGTGAACGAAATGAAGTCGGGTGCCAAACACAACGAGTGCATTTCATATGAGTTGTAAATCATTTTGGCATGCATTTCGAATCCGTCCGAGTCGCCGTGAAATAGTCCACAACGACGAGCTCCTAAGCTGAAAAATTGAAAGCGATGCACGAAACGAAACTGAGTGCCAAACACCCAGAATTAACTTATGACGTTCGCTTGTGCATTTCAACACAATTCTGCATTCATTTTGAATACGTCCGAGTGAGTGTGAAAAACATCCCTCCGCGACAGGTCACATGGGGTACTGCAAGCTGCGTCCGAATGAAAACGATGCACGAAATGAAACTCGGTGTCAAAATCCCCGAATGGGCTTCATATGCGCCCTAGCCCGTTTCAGCAAACATTTCGAGTACGTCCGGCTCGAAGCGAAACATTCATGCACAATGGGTCCCTAATGGTAATAAAACTACACGCGTACAAGAATGGTGCAAAAAACAAGACATTGTTCCAAACATGCCGAATGAACTTCGTATATGCTTGGGCTCATTTCGGCATGCGTTTTGAAACGTTCCGAGTCGTGTGAAACATTCCTCTGCGACGAGTACTGTATGGTGCAAGGATTTTCACAAGAAAACGACGCATAAGATGAAGCTGAGTGTAAATCAACCAGAATGGACTTCATATGTCTGCCGTAGCTCATTTTAGCAAGCAATTTGGGCTCATCCGTGTCGGTGTGAAACCTACACGATAAATGGTACTGCAAGTCGCGTTCGTACCAGAACGAGTACGAAAAGAAAGCTTGTGGCAGACAACCTGAATAGAGTTCATGTGTGGCCAAGCTCACTTCGGCATGCATTTCTGTTGCATCCGGATCGGTGCGAAACATTTCTCCGCGATAGGTGCCAACGGGTACTGCTAGCTGCGTGCGTATCAAAACGATGCACGAAAGGAAAATGTGGGCCAAACTGCGCGAGTGTACTTTCCATGTATTGCTGCTACAGTTCTGCATTCATTTCGAATACGTCCCGGTGATTGTGGAAACATCCCGCCACGTCGGGTCGCAAGGTGTTCTGCAAGCTGCGTCCGGACGGAAACGATGCACGAAAGGAAAATTGGTGTGAAACTGCTCGAACGGACTTCATATATGCCCTATCCCATTTCGACAAGCATTTCGAGTACGTCCGAGTCGATGCGAAATATTCATGCACGATGGGTCCCTAATGTTACTGTAAACTACACGCGTACCAAAATGGTGCACGAAACGAAACTTCGTTCCAATCATGCCGAATGAACTTCATATTTGCCCAAGCACATTCCGGCATGCATTTCGAGTCCGTCCGAGTTGTTGTGAAACATTTCTCCGCGATGAGCACGAACGAATACAACAAGCGGCGCCCGTTCGAAAACGTTGAACGAGGTGAAACTGAGTGCCAAACACATCGAGTGGAATTCATATATGCTTCCACTCACTTCGGCATGCATTTTGAATATGTCCGAGTCGGTGTCAAATGTTCCACCACGACGGGTTCGCACGGGTAATAAAAGCTGAATACAAACGAAACCGTTGCACAAAACAGAACCGAGTGCCAAACACCCCGAAAGAACTTATGATGTTTGCTAGTGCTTTTCATCATTTGTATCGAAAACATTCGAGTAGGTCTGAAACATTCCTCCACGACGCGTCCCAACGGGCACTGCAGCGGAAGCCATTCGAAAATGAAAATGATGCACGAAATGACACATTGTGGCAAACTCCACACACGCCGAAAATGATGCACGAAATGACACATTGTGGCAAACTCCACACAAGCCATAAATGATGCACGAAATGGAACATTATGGCAAGCACCTTACACGCTGCAACCTAGCACGCCAAAATGAAACATTGCGGCACGAAACGAAAACGGTGAACGAAATGAAGCCGGCTGCCAAACACACCGAGTGCATTTCATATGAGTTGTAAATCATTTAGGCATGCATTTCGAATCCGTCCGAGTCGCCGTGAAATATTCCACAACGATTTAGCTCCTAAGCTGAAAAATTGAAAGCGATGCACGAAACGAAACTGAGTGCCAAACACCCAGAATTAACTTACGACGTTCGCTTGTGCGTTTCAGCACAATTCTGCATTCATTTTGAATACGTCCGAGTGTGAAAAACATCCCTCCGCGACGGGTCACAAGGGGTACTGCAAGCTGCGTCCGAATGAAAACGATGCACGAAACGAAACTCGGTGTCAAAATCCCCGAATGGGCTTCATATGCGCTTCTAGCCCGCTTTCAGCAAGCATTTCGAGCACGTCCGCTCGGCTAAACATTCATGCACAATGGGTCCCTAATGGTAATAAAACTACACGCGTACAAGAATGGTGCAAAAAACAAGACATTGTTCCAAACATGCCGAATGAACTTCGTATATGCTTGGGCTCATTTCGGCATGCGTTTTGAATCGTTCCGAGTCGTGTGAAACATTCCTCCGCGACGAGTACTGTATGGTGCAAGGATTTTCACAAGAAAACGACGCATAAGATGAAGCTGAGTGTCAATCAACCAGAATGGACTTCATATGTCTGCCGTAGCTCATTTGAGCAAGCAATTTGGGCTCATCCGTGTCGGTGTGAAACGTACACGACAAATGGTACTGCAAGCCGCGTCACTGCAGAATGAGTACGAAAAGAAAGCTTGTGGCAGACACCCTGAATAGAGTTCATGTGTGGCCAAGCTCACTTCGCCATGCATTTCTGTTGCATCCGGATCGGTGTCAAACATTTCTCCGCGATAGGTGCCAACGGTACTGCAAGCTGCGCGGCGTATCAAAATGATGCACCTAAAGGAAAATGTGGGCCAAACTGCGCGAGTGGTCTTTCCATGCATTGCTGCTACAGTTCTGCATTCATTTCGAATACGTCCTGGTGATTGTGGAAACATCCCTCCGCGTCGGGTCGCAAGGTGTTCTGCAAGCTGCGTCCGGACGGAAACGATGCACGAAAGGAAAATTGCTGTCAAACTCCCCGAACGGACTTCATATATGCCCTACCCCATTTCTACAAGCATTTCGAGTACGTCCGAGTCGATGCGAAATATTCATGCACGATGGGTCTCTAATTTTGCTGCAAACTACACGCGTACCAAAACGGTGCACGAAACGAAACTTCGTTCCAATCATGCCGAATGAACTTCATATTTGCCCAAGCACATTCCGGCATGCATTTCGAGTCCGTCCGAGTTGTTGTGAAACATTTCTCCGCGATGAGCACGAACGAATACAACAAGCGGCGCCCGTTCGAAAACGTTGAACGAGATGAAACTGAGTGCCAAACACATCGAGTGGAATTCATATGTGCTTCACTCATTTCGGCATGCATTTTGAATATGTCCGAGTCGGTGTCAAATGTTCCACCACGACGGGTTCGCACGGGTAATAAAAGCTAAATACAAACGAAACCGTTGCACGAAACAGAACCGAGTGCCAAACACCCCGAAAAAACTTATGATGTTTGCTAGTGCTTTTCATCATTTGTATCGAATCCATTCGAGTAGGTCTGAAACATTCCTCCACGACGCGTCCCAACGGGCACTGCAGCGGAAGCCATTCGAAAATGAAAATGATGCAAGAAATGACACATTGTGGCAAACTCCACACACGCCGAAAATGATGTACGAAATGGAACATTATGGCAAGCACCTTACACGCTGCAACCTAGCACGCGAAAATGAAACATTGCGGCACGAAACGAAAACGGTGAACGAAATGAAGTCGGGTGCCAAACACAACGAGTGCATTTCATATGAGTTGTAAATCATTTTGGCATGCATTTCGAATCCGTCCGAGTCGCCGTGAAATAGTCCACAACGACGAGCTCCTAAGCTGAAAAATTGAAAGCGATGCACGAAACGAAACTGAGTGCCAAACACCCAGAATTAACTTATGACGTTCGCTTGTGCATTTCAACACAATTCTGCATTCATTTTGAATACGTCCGAGTGAGTGTGAAAAACATCCCTCCGCGACGGGTCACAAGGGGTACTGCAAGCTGCGTCCGAATGAAAACGATGCACGAAATGAAACTCGGTGTCAAAATCCCCGAATGGGCTTCATATGCGCCCTAGCCCGTTTCAGCAAACATTTCGAGTACGTCCGGCTCGAAGCGAAACATTCATGCACAATGGGTCCCTAATGGTAATAAAACTACACGCTGCATAAGAATGGTGCAAAAAACAAGACATTGTTCCAAACATGCCGAATGAACTTCGTATATGCTTGGGCTCATTTCGGCATGCGTTTTGAAACGTTCCGAGTCGTGTGAAACATTCCTCTGCGACGAGTACTGTATGGTGCAAGGATTTTCACAAGAAAACGACGCATAAGATGAAGCTGAGTGTCAATCAACCAGAATGGACTTCATATGTCTGCCGTAGCTCATTTTAGCAAGCAATTTGGGCTCATCCGTGTCGGTGTGAAACCTACACGATAAATGGTACTGCAAGTCGCGCTCGCATTCAGAACGAGTACTTAAAAGAAAGCTTGTGGCAGACAACCTGAATAGAGTTCATGTGTGGCCAAGCTCACTGGGCATGCATTTCTGTTGCATCCGGATCGGTGCGAAACATTTCTCCGCGATAGGTGCCAACGGGTACTGCTAGCTGCGTGCGTATCAAAACGATGCACGAAAGGAAAATGTGGGCCAAACTGCGCGAGTGTACTTTCCATGTATTGCTGCTACAGTTCTGCATTCATTTCGAATACGTCCCGGTGATTGTGGAAACATCCCGCCACGTCGGGTCGCAAGGTGTTCTGCAAGCTGCGTCCGGACGGAAACGATGCACGAAAGGAAAATTGGTGTGAAACTGCTCGAACGGACTTCATATATGCCCTATCCCATTTCGACAAGCATTTCGAGTACGTCCGAGTCGATGCGAAATATTCATGCACGATGGGTCCCTAATGTTACTGTAAACTACACGCGTACCAAAATGGTGCACGAAACGAAACTTCGTTCCAATCATGCCGAATGAACTTCATATTTGCCCAAGCACATTCCGGCATGCATTTCGAGTCCGTCCGAGTTGTTGTGAAACATTTCTCCGCGATGAGCACGAACGAATACAACAAGCGGCGCCCGTTCGAAAACGTTGAACGAGGTGAAACTGAGTGCCAAACACATCGAGTGGAATTCATATATGCTTCCACTCACTTCGGCATGCATTTTGAATATGTCCGAGTCGGTGTCAAATGTTCCACCACGACGGGTTCGCACGGGTAATAAAAGCTGAATACAAACGAAACCGTTGCACAAAACAGAACCGAGTGCCAAACACCCCGAAAGAACTTATGATGTTTGCTAGTGCTTTTCATCATTTGTATCGAAAACATTCGAGTAGGTCTGAAACATTCCTCCACGACGCGTCCCAACGGGCACTGCAGCGGAAGCCATTCGAAAATGAAAATGATGCACGAAATGACACATTGTGGCAAACTCCACACACGCCGAAAATGATGCAATTTAAATGACACATTGTGGCAAACTCCACACAAGCCATAAATGATGCACGAAATGGAACATTATGGCAAGCACCTTACACGCTGCAACCTAGCACGCCAAAATGAAACATTGCGGCACGAAACGAAAACGGTGAACGAAATGAAGCCGGCTGCCAAACACACCGAGTGCATTTCATATGAGTTGTAAATCATTTAGGCATGCATTTCGAATCCGTCCGAGTCGCCGTGAAATATTCCACAACGACGAGCTCCTAAGCTGAAAAATTGAAAGCGATGCACGAAACGAAACTGAGTGCCAAACACCCAGAATTAACTTACGACGTTCGCTTGTGCGTTTCAGCACAATTCTGCATTCATTTTGAATACGTCCGAGTGTGAAAAACATCCCTCCGCGACGGGTCACAAGGGGTACTGCAAGCTGCGTCCGAATGAAAACGATGCACGAAACGAAACTCGGTGTCAAAATCCCCGAATGGGCTTCATATGCGCCCTAGCCCGTTTCAGCAAGCATTTCGAGTACGTCCGGCTCGAAGCGAAACATTCATGCACAATGGGTCCCTAATGGTAATAAAACTACACGCGTACAAGAATGGTGCAAAAAACAAGACATTGTTCCAAACATGCCGAATGAACTTCGTATATGCTTGGGCTCATTTCGGCATGCGTTTTGAATCGTTCCGAGTCGTGTGAAACATTCCTCCGCGACGAGTACTGTATGGTGCAAGGATTTTCACAAGAAAACGACGCATAAGATGAAGCTGAGTGTCAATCAACCAGAATGGACTTCATATGTCTGCCGTAGCTCATTTGAGCAAGCAATTTGGGCTCATCCGTGTCGGTGTGAAACGTACACGACAAATGGTACTGCAAGCCGCGTTCGTACCAGAATGAGTACGAAAAGAAAGCTTGTGGCAGACACCCTGAATAGAGTTCATGTGTGGCCAAGCTCACTTCGTCATGCATTTCTGTTGCATCCGGATCGGTGTGAAACATTTCTCCGCGATAGGTGCCAACGGGTACTGCAAGCTGCGTGCGTATCAAAATGATGCACGAAAGGAAAATGTGGGCCAAACTGCGCGAGTGGTCTTTCCATGCATTGCTGCTACAGTTCTGCATTCATTTCGAATACGTCCTGGTGATTGTGGAAACATCCCTCCGCGTCGGGTCGCAAGGTGTTCTGCAAGCTGCGTCCGGACGGAAACGATGCACGAAAGGAAAATTGCTGTCAAACTCCCCGAACGGACTTCATATATGCCCTACCCCATTTCTACAAGCATTTCGAGTACGTCCGAGTCGATGCGAAATATTCATGCACGATGGGTCTCTAATTTTGCTGCAAACTACACGCGTACCAAAACGGTGCACGAAACGAAACTTCGTTCCAATCATGCCGAATGAACTTCATATTTGCCCAAGCACATTCCGGCATGCATTTCGAGTCCGTCCGAGTTGTTGTGAAACATTTCTCCGCGATGAGCACGAACGAATACAACAAGCGGCGCCCGTTCGAAAACGTTGAACGAGATGAAACTGAGTGCCAAACACATCGAGTGGAATTCATATGTGCTTCACTCATTTCGGCATGCATTTTGAATATGTCCGAGTCGGTGTCAAATGTTCCACCACGACGGGTTCCCACGGGTAATAAAAGTTGAATACAAACGAAACCGATGCACGAAACAGAACCGAGTGCCAAACACCCCGAAAGAACTTATGATGTTTGCTAGTGCTTTTCATCATTTGTATCGAATCCATTCGAGTAAGTCTGAAACATTCCTCCACGACGCGTCCCAACGGGCACTGCAGCGGAAGCCATTCGAAAATGAAAATGATGCACGAAATGACACATTGTGGCAAACTCCACACACGCTGAAAATGATGCACGAAATGGAACATTATGGCAAGCACCTTACACGCTGCAACCTAGCACGCCAAAATGAAACATTGCGGCACGAAACGAAAACGATGAACGAAATGAAGCCGGGTGCCAAACACACCGAATGCAATTCATATATGTTGTAAATCATTGAGGCATGCATTTCGAATCCGTCCGAGTCGCCGTGAAATATTCCACAACGACGAGCTCCTAAGCTGAAAAATTGAAAGCGATGCACGAAACTAAACTGAGTGCCAAACACCCAGAATTAACTTACGACGTTCGCTTGTGCGTTTCATCACAATTCTGCATTCATTTTGAATACGTCCGAGTGAGTGTGAAAAACATCCCTCCGCGACGGGTCACAAGGGGTACCGCAAGCTGCGTCCGAATAAAAACGTTGCACGAAACGAAACTCGGTGTCAAAATCCCCGAATGGGCTTCATATGCGCCCTAGCCCGTTTCAGCAAGCATTTCGAGTACGTCCGGCTCGAAGCGAAACATTCATGCACAATGGGTCCCTAATGGTAATAAAACTACAGCGTACAACAATGGTGCAAAAAACAAGACATTGTTCCAAACATGCCGAATGAACTTCGTATATGCCCAAGCACATTTCGGCATGCATTTTGAATCGTTCCGAGTCGTGTGAAACATTCCTCCGCGACGGGTACTGTATGGTGCAAGGATTTTCACAAGAAAACGACGTATAAGATGAAGCTGAGTGTCAATCAACCAGAATGGACTACATATGTCTGCCGTAGCTCATTTTAGCAAGCAATTTGGGCTCATCCGTGTCGGTGTGAAACCTACACGACAAATGGTACTGCAAGTCGCGTTCGTACCAGAACGAGTACGAAAAGAAAGCTTGTGGCAGAGACCCTGAATAGATTTCATGTGTGGCCAAGCTCACTTCGGCATGTATTTTTGTTGCATCCGGATCGGAGCGAAACATTTCTCCGCGATAGGTGCCAACGGGTACTGCAAGCTGCGTGCGTATCAAAACGATGCACGAAAGGAAAATGTGGGCCAAACTGCGCGAGTGGACTTTCCATGCATTGCTGCTACAGTTCTGCATTCATTTCGAATACGTCCCGGTGATTGTGGAAACATCCCTCCGCGTCGGGTCGCAAGGTGTTCTGCAAGCTGCGTCCGGACGGAAACGATGCACGAAAGGAAAAATTGGTGTCAAACTACCCGAACGGACTTCATATATGCCCTATCCCATTTCGACATGTATTTCGAGTACGTCCGAGTCGATGCGAAATATTCATGCACGATGGGTCCCTAATGTTACTGTAAACTACACGCGTACCAAAACGGTGCACGAAACGAAAATTCGTTCCAATCATGCCGAATGAACTCCAAACATGCCGAATGAACTTCGTATATGCCCAAGCACATTTCGACATGCGTTTTGAATCGTTACGACTCGTGTGAAACATTCCTCCGCGACGGGTACTGTACGGTGTAAGGATTTTCACAAGAAAACGACGCATAAGTTGAAGCTGAGTGTCAATCAACCAGAATGGACTACATATATCTACCGTAGCTCATTTTAGCATGCAATTTGGGCTCATCCGTGTCGGTGTGAAACCTACACGACAAATGGTACTGCAAGCCGCGTTCGTACCAGAATGATTACGAAAAGAAAGCTTGTGGCAGACACCCTGAATAGAGTTCATGTGTGGCCAAGCTAACTTCGGCATGCATTTCTGTTGCATCCGGATCGGTGCGAAACATTTCTCCGCGATAGGTGCCAACGGGTACTGCAAGCTGCGTGCGTATCAAAACGATGCACGAAAGGAAAATGTGGGCCAAACTGCGGGAGTGGTCTTTCCATGCATTGCTGCTACAGTTCTGCATTCATTTCGAATACGTCCCGGTGATTGTGGAAACATCCCTCCGCGTCGGGTCGCAAGGTGTTCTGCAAGCTGCGTCCGGACGGAAACGATGCACGAAAGAAAAATTGGTGTCAAACTCCCCGAACGGACTTCATATATGCCCTATCCCATTTCTACAAGCATTTCGAGTACGTCCGAGTCGATGCGAAATATTCATGCACGATGGGTCCCTAATGTTACTGTAAACTACACGCGTACCAAAACGGTGCACGAAACGAAACTTCGTTCCAATCATGCCGAATGAACTTCATATTTGCCCAAGCACATTCCGGCATGCATTTCGAGTCCGTCCGAGTTGTTGTGAAACATTTCTCCGCGATGAGCACGAACGAATACAACAAGCGGCGCCCGTTCGAAAACGTTGAACGAGATGAAACTGAGTGCCAAACACATCGAGTGGAATTCATATGTGCTTCCACAAATTTCGGCATGGATTTTGAATATGTCCGAGTCGGTGTCAAATGTTCCACCACGACGGGTTCCCACGGGTAATAAAAGCTGAATACAAACGAAACCGATGCACTAAACAGAACCGAGTGCCAAACACCCCGAAAGAACTTATGATGTTTGCTAGTGCTTTTCATCATTTGTATCGAATCCATTCGAGTAGGTCTGAAATATTCCTCCACGACGCGTCCCAACGGGCACTGCAGCGGAAGCCATTCGAAAATGAAAATGATGCACGAAATGACACATTGTGGCAAACTCCACACACGCCGAAAATGATGCACGAAATGGAACATTATGGCAAGCACCTTACACGCTGCAACCTAGCACGCCAAAATGAAACATTGCGGCACGAAATGAAAACGATGAACGAAATGAAGCCGGGTGCAAAACACACCGAATGCAATTCATATATGTTGTAAATCATTTAGGCATGCATTTCGAATCCGTCCGAGTCGCCGTGAAATATTCCACAACAACGATCTTCTGAGCTGAAAAATTGAAAGCGATGCACGAAACTAAACTGAGTGCCAAACACCCAGAATTAACTTACGACGTTCGCTTGTGCATTTCAGCACAATTCTGCATTCATTTTGAATACGTCCGAGTGAGTGTGAAAAACATCCCTCCGCGACGGGTCACAAGGGGTACCGCAAGCTGCGTCCGAATAAAAACGATGCACGAAACGAAACTCGGTGTCAAAATCCCCGAATGGGCTTCATAAGCGCCCTAGCCCGTTTCAGCAAGCATTTCGAGTACGTCCGGCTCGAAGCGAAACATTCATGCACAATGGGTCACTTATGGTAATAAAACTACACGCGCACAAGAATGGTGCAAAAAAAAGACATTGTTCCAAACATGCCGAATGAACTTCGTATATGCCCAAGCACAATTCGGCATGCGTTTTGAATCGTTCCGAGTCGTGTGAAACATTCCTCCGCGACGGGTACTGTATGGTGCATGGATTTTTACAAGAAAACGACGCATAAGATGAAGCTGAGTGTCAATAAACCAGAATGGACTTCATATGTCTGCCGTAGCTCATTTTAGCAAGCAATTTGGGCTCATCCGTGTCGGTGTGAAACCTACACGACAAATGGTACTGCAAGTCACGTTCGTACCAGAACGAGTATGAAAAGAAAGCTTGTGGCAGACACCCTGAATAGAGTTCATGTGTGGCCATGCTCACTTCGGCATGCATTTCTGTTGCATCCGGATCGGTGCGAAACAATTCTCCGCGATAGGTGCCAACGGGTACAACAAGCTGCGTGCGTATCAAAACGATGCACGAAAGGAAAATGTGGGCCAAACTGCGCGAGTGGACTTTCCATGCATTGCTGCTACAGTTCTGCATTCATTTCGAATACTTCTCGGTGATTGTGGAAACATCCCTCTGCGTCGGGTCGCAAGGTGTTCTGCAAGCTGCGTCCGGACGGAAACGATGCTCGAAAGGAAAATTGGTGTCAAACTCCCTGAACGGACTTCATATATGCCCTATCTCATTCCGACAAGTATTTCGAGTACGTCCGAGTCGATGCGAAATATTCATGCTCGATGGGTCCCTAATGTTTCTGTAAACTACACGCGTACCAAAACGGTGCACGAAACGAAACTTTGTTCCAATCATGCCGAATGAACTTCATATTTGCCCAAGCACATTCCGGCATGCATTTCGAGTCCGTCCGAGTTGTTGTGAAACATTTCTCCGCGATGAGCACGAACGAATACAACAAGCGGCGCCCGTTCGAAAATGTTGAACGAGATGAAACTGAGTGCCAAACACATCGAGTGGAATTCATATGTGCTTCCACTCATTTCGGCATGCATTTTGAATCTGTCCGAGTCGGTGTCAAATGTTCCACCACGATGGGTTCCCACGGGTAATAAAACCTGAATACAAACGAAACCGATGCACGAAACAGAACCGAGGGCCAAACACCCCGAAAGAACTTATGATGTTTGCTAGTGCTTTTCATCATTTGTATCGAATCCATTCGAGTAGGTCTGAAACATTCCTCCACGACGCGTCCCAACGGGCTCTGCAGCCGAAGCCATTCGAAAATGAAAATGATGCACGAAATGACACATTGTGGCAAACTCCACACACGCCGAAAATGATACACGAAATGGAACATTATGGCAAGCACCTTACACGCTGCAACCTAGCACGCCAAAATGAAAGATTGCGGCACGAAACAAAAACGGTGAACGAAATGAAGCCGGGTGCCAAACACACCGAATGCAATTCATATGTGTTGTAAATCATTTAGGCATGCATTTCGAATCCGTCCGAGTCGCCGTGAAATATTCCACAACGACGAGCTCCTAAGCTGAAAAATTGAAAGCGATGCACGAAACGAAACTGAGTGCCAAACACCCAGAATTAACTTACGACGTTCGCTTGTGCGTTTCAGCACAATTCTGCATTCGTTTTGAATACGTCCGAGTGAGTGTGAAACATCCCTCCGCGACGGGTCACAAGGGGTACCGCAAGCTGCGTCCGAATGAAAACGATGCACGAAACGAAACTCAGTGTCAAAATCCCCGAATGGGCTTCATATGCGCCCTAGCCCATTTCGGCAAGCATTTCGAGTACGTCCGGCTCGAAGCGAAACATTCATGCACAATGGGTTCCTTATGGTAATAAAACTACACGCGTACAAGAATGGTGCAAAAAAAAGACATTGTTCCAAACATGCCGAATGAACTTCGTATATGCGCAAGCACATTTCGGCATGCGTTTTGAATCATTCCGAGTTGTGTGAAACATTCCTCCGCGACGGGTACTGTATGGTGCAAGGATTTTCACAAGAAAACGACGCATAAGATGAAGCTGAGTATCGATCAACCAGAATGGACTTCATATGTCTGCCGTAGCTCATTTTAGCAAGCAATTTGGGCTCATCCGTGTCGGTGTGAAACCTACACGACAAATGGTACTGCAAGTCACGTTCGTACCAGAATGAGTACGAAAAGAAAGCTTGTGGCAGACACCCTAAATAGAGTTCATGTGTGGCCAAGCTCACTTCGGCATGCATTTCTGTTGCATCCGGATCGGTGCGAAACAATTCTCCGCGATAGGTGCCAACGGGTACTGCAAGCTGCGTGCGTATCAAAACGATGCACGAAAGGAAAATGTGGGCCAAACTGCGCGAGTGGACTTTCCATGCATTGCTGCTACAGTTCTGCATTCATTTCGAATACTTCCCGGTGATTGTGGAAACATCCCTCCGCGATGATTAGGAACGGTGCACGAAACGAAGCTTCGTTCCAATCATGCCGAATGAACTTAATATTTGCCCAAGCACATTCCGGCATGCATTTCGAGTCCGTCCGAGTTGTTGTGAAACATTTCTCCGCAATGATTAGGAACGAATACAACAAGCGGCGCCCGTTCGAAAACGTTGAACGAGATGAAACTGAGTGCCAAACACATCGAGTGGAATTCATATGTGCTTCCCCTCATTTCGGCATGCATTTTGAATATGTCCGAGTCGGTGTCAAATGTTCCACCACGACGGGTTCCCACGGGTAATAAAAGCTTAATACAAACGAAACCGATGCACGAAACAGAACCGAGTGCCAAACATGGTACGAGGGGTGCCCGACCTTCACGGCGTAGAATCAAAGATACACATGAAACTCGACGAAATTAGTGTGGCCAATACACTGCCTATGCAGCAACCTGCAACACCGAGTTCGCCTAACCTCACGCAAGATGATTCCACTCGACCACGTCAAGCGGATAAAATCCTCGCTACAATCACAAGAGCTTGCAAGAGCAACGGGAAGGAATGCACAATCTCAGAGTTTATTCAGTCGGTGGCTAGAATACCCAAGAACATGTATATAGCAGATCTGTTTGTAGTTTCAAATGGTCTAAAAGTTCCTTTCACAAAGGGGGTGCCTTCTACATATAAGAGAGGAGGAGAGGAAGGCAAAAGGGGTGCTGGACAAGCCCAGGTCGCAGCACAAAGGCCAAAGACAAAGACATAATGGTGGTGCAGCACCCAACACATTGGAATCTGTTTCTGGCTGCCATATTAAAATGATGATATCTTCCCGCTCTGAATGAATTTTAGGGTGAGGCTGGATCCATTTGAAAGCTGAAGAAACAAGCTTTCAAAGCTATGGTCAAACACTCCAATCGGACTCCGTTTGCATTATCTGCACCCATTTTTCTCCAGACTGGTCACTGGAGCCCGAACCGAGTTCTTTTGCATTCACATCTTGCATGTTGACTTGTCCATGGTTCTCTTGGCCTTCCCTAAGGTGTTCACACCTTCTCACATTGTCTTCATACCAAAGAATAATGAAATTACTTGCATTAGGTAGCAGCTGATTATCATAAGTAATATAATCCTTACAAAGGAGCGAGTTCACCTGTTGATTGATTTGTTTTGCACGAGCGCGTGTTATTGGTCCTTGAAAATGATTTGGGGTCTCATGAATAGCACTAGGGGAAAGGCATCGCGATGGTGTTATGCTGCCCGTATCATCCTCCCCCTCTTGAAAAGGAGTCATCTTCGACTCTGTGTCTTCTGATCCAAAGAATGGTGACAAATCAGCAACATTGAACGTAGTGCTTACATTGTAATATCACCAGGAAGCTCGATCTTGTATGCATTGTCGTTGATCTTCTCAAGCACTTTGAATGGTCCATCAGCCCGTGGCATCAACTTAGACTTACGTTTCTCTGGAAAACGCTCTTTGCGGAGATGTACCCAAACCAGATCACCTGGTTTAAACAACATTTTCTTCCTTGTCTTGTTTGCCTTTTCAGCGAAGTAGCGTGCCTTCTTTTCAATTGCTTCTTTTGTTTTTACGTGAATGGACTTGACAAATTCAGCTCGCTTCGCTGCATCCATATTAGCTCGTTCCTGAAAAGGAAGTGGCAGCAAATCAAGTGGTGTGATTGGTTTAAAGCCATACACTACCTCAAAAGGGCAATATTGAGTTATTGAGTGAACCGCCCGGTTGTATGCAAATTCAACATGAGGAAGACAATCCTCCCACTCCTTCAAGTTCTTCTTGATCATTGCTCGTAGCAACATGGACAGCGTGCGGTTCACCACCTCTGTTTGGCCATCGGTTTGTGGGTGACAAGTTGATGAAAATAACAACTTTGTCCCAAGCTTGGCCCACAATGTCTTCCAAAAGTAGCTCATGAACTTGACATCACGATCTGAAACAATAGTTCTTGGTATCCCATGCAATCTCACAATCTCCCTGAAAAACAAGTCAGCTATATGTGACGCATCGTCGCTCTTGTGACATGGAATAAAGTGTGCCATTTTAGAGAACCTATCCACGACCACAAATACAGAATCTCTCCCCCTCTTGGTCCTAGGCAATCCTAAAACAAAATCCATGCTAATATCCTCCCAAGGTGTACTAGGAACAGGAAGTGGAGTGTACAAACCATGTGGATTAAGTTTTGACTTAGCTTTATGGCATGTCAGACATCGTTGCACAAATCGTTCGACGTCTCGTCGCATTTTTGGCCAATAGAAGTGATCGGACAGAATGGCCATGGTCTTTTCTCTCCCAAAATGTCCCATTAATCCGCCGGCATGGGATTCCTGCAACAATAGCAAACGACGGATCTAATCTGGAACACATAACTTGTTAGCACGAAACAAGAACCCATCATGAACATGGTACTTTTCCCATCCTTTCCCTTCAATGCACTTAGAATATGGTTCGGCAAACTCATTATCTAAAACATATAACTCTTTCAAACTTTCTAAACCAGGGACCTTGATTTCAAGTTGAGTCAAGAGCACAATCTTGCGAGACAAAGCATCAGCCACCACATTTTCCTTACCCTTCTTGTATTTCACAATGTATGGAAAAAGATTCAATGAATTCCACCCATTTGGCATGTCTACGATTCAGTTTTGATTGGCCTTTCAAATATTTTAAAGCTTCATGATCAGAATGTATAATGAATTCTTTAGGCCAAAGATAATGTTGCCAAGTTTCCAAAACACGAACCAAAGCATACAACTCCTTATCATAAACAGGATAGTTCAATTGAGCACCACCAAGCTTCTCACTAAAGTATGCTACTGGTTTGCCCTCTTGCATCAAAACACCACCAATACCTATTCCACTGGCATCACATTCAATTTCAAAAGCTTTAGTGAAATCAGGTAAAACAAGCAATGGTGCTTCAGTTAAGCGCTTCTTTAATTCAGCAAAAGCATTCTCTTGAGCATCACCCCCAAAAATCACTTCCTTTCTTGGTTAATTCATTCAAAGGGGCTGCAATTGTGCTAAAATCTTTCACGAATCTACGGTAAAAACCAGCAAGTCCGTGAAAACTTCTAACTTGACTAACATTTGTCGGTGTAGCCCAATTTTTAATTGATTCAACTTTTGAGTCATCCACTTCTACCCCATTTCCAGAAACAACGAAACCTAAGAATACAATTTTATCTTGGCAAAAATTGCATTTCTGTATGTTTGCAAACAACCTTTCAGCTCTAAGCACTTCCAGCACTTGTCTTAAGTGATTAGTGTGTTCTTCCAAAGTGTGGCTGTAAATTAAGATATCATCAAAATACACAACAACAAATTTTCCAATAAATGCTCTCAAAACATGGTTCATTAGCCTCATGAATGTACTAGGTGCATTAGTTAATCCGAATGGCATCACTAACCACTCATACAACCCAAATTTTGTTTTAAATGCTGTTTTCCATTCGTCCCCTTCCTTCATCCTTATTTGATGGTACCCACTACGCAAATCAATTTTAGAGAAAATAACAGCACCACTCAATTCATCCAGCATGTCATCCAACCTTGGAATAGGATGGCGATATCCAACAGTGATGTTGTTAATTGCTCTACAATCTACACACATGCGCCAAGTACCATCTTTCTTAGGAACTAAAATCACAGGGACAGCACAAGGGCTTAGGCTTTCACGCACGTACCCTTTGTTAAGAAGTTCTTGCACTTGGCGTTGAATTTCCTTTGTTTCTTCTGGATTGGAGCGGTACGGCGGTCGGTTTGGGAGAGGTGCTCCTGGTACGAGGTCGATTTGATGTTCAATTCCTTGAATAGGTGGGAGACCAGCCGGTACCTCCGCCGGAAACACGTCATCAAAGTCCTGCAAAAGATTTGCGATAGCATGTGGAAGAGAAGTTATGTCGTTAGTGGAAAGTAATGCATCTTTGTACAGGAGCACAAAGTGCATCAAATGTGTGTTCTCAACCATATTCCTTATCTCAGATTTAGTGGCTAACATAACTAGCTTGTTTCCTTCAGTCCCTTTCTTACCACTTTCATTTGCCTTGTGGAGAGAACTTGTATTCTTCCTCTCTTTTTCCTTAGTACTATCAAAGTGTACCTCATTCTTTTGCATTGTATCAGCATGAATTTGAGTAGGAGACATTGGTCGAAGAACTATTTCCTTGTTGTTCCACTTGAATGAGTGTTGATTTGTGTAACCATTGTGATGACTTGCTCGATCAAATTGCCATGGCCGACCGAGCAGCAAGTGACATACCGTCATTGGGACCACATCACATTCCACAATATCACTATACTCACCAATCTTAAAGGGCACTTTCACCATGAACTGAATTTTAACTTCTCCGCAGTCACTCAACCATTGCACATGATAGGGATGCGGATGCCGAAACAGCTTCAAACCAAGTTTATCACACATTTGTTTGCTGGCCAAATTGTGACAACTTCCCCCATCAATGATTACCTTACACACACGGTCATTGACCTTTGCTTTGGTGTGGAAAAGGTTGCAGCGTTGTTCGTGATCTTCCTTTTGCTGTACACTCAATATTTTCTTGGTGACAATGAGAGATTGGCCTGTCTCAAAATCACAATAAGTCATCTCATTTTCCTCATTTTCCAAATCAGCAATTGGGACATCCTCTTCTTCACTTGCAGATTCATATTCTCCTCCCTCTGTTATAAGCATGGTGCGATTGTTTGGGCAATCCTTGGCGATATGGCCTCTCCCCAAGCACTTGAAGCATTGAATGGCACTACTCTTTGCTGTAGATCCCACGGAAGATGTAGCACTAGCTGCTGGACCATGCTTAGTATTCGGAGTAGATGGCACTTTTCCACTTCGAGCTTCATGAGAACTTGGAGCAATACTTGCACTAGAAGTGTTAGCACGAAATGAATTGAACCGGGAAGTGGGTTTACCTGTAGCAGGTGCTGAACGAGGAGCAAATGAAGAAGTTCTTGTAATTTTGGTGTCTTGTTGCACTTGTCTTTCAGCTTTGGTTGCTTGATGCACTAACTCCACCACATTGCCATAAGGTTGAAATTCGGTGATGCGCTTGATGGGGTGGTTCAAACCAGCGAGGAATCGTGCCATAGTTTGCTCTTCATGTTCATATACATTAGCACGGATCATGGCCATCTCCATCTCCTTATAGTACTCATCCACCGTGCGACTTCCTTGCTTCAATCCCTGCAACTTATCAAATAGATCACGTTTGTAATGTCGAGGGACAAACCTTGCTCGCATTTCAACCTTCATCTCAGCCCACGATGCAATGGGGTTCTCGCCATGTTCTACTCTTTGGCTCTGAATTTGTTCCCACCAAATCAGTGCATAATCATCAAATTCAAGAGAGGCCATTGCAAGTTTCTTTTCTTCAGTGTAGTTGTGCAGCCGAAAGATCTTATCAACTTTTAGTTCCCAACTCAAGTAGTCTTCAGGATTATTCGTGCCTGCAAATTTAGGCATAGAAAACTTAAGCTTACCAAACCTTTCCTCCTCGGGACGATTGTTATTGTTGTGGTTATGACGTTGATTTGCTTCGTTGCGCGGCGGAAAATTAACATGAATGGGCTCAAATGCAGCTCCTCCACGACCCATGCCACGACCACGTCCCCTTCCATGATTATTGTCATCACCCCTTGCAGGCCTAGCATGTTGATGGTTCACATTAGCAGCACGAGCCCTTCGTGCAGCGGCTTCCTCATCGGTTTCATCTAGCAAAGGTTCTTGTTCAGCTTGTGGTCGTAGTTGCCGTACAATGTCAGCGACTATGTTGGTGTGGAGTACGTTCAGTTGTTGATTCACTTCAATTTGAAGATCTTGTATGGAGTTATTCAATTCTTCTCGTAGCTGATCATTGCCAAGGTTGAACTCTCGCCGTAAAGTGTCTCTCAAAGCACAATATTCAGTCCAATTTATTGGAGCATCTGGAGCACGCCCATCATTCTCATTGTCGCCTTGACCTGACATGGTTAGTTGTGCAAAACAGCAAGAGTAACAAAACAATATAATGTGTGGACAAATTCTCTCAACCTCACTTATCCTTACAACCGAAGTTCTTACTTACCCTTGGCTGATTGATAGAGGAGTTCACACTTGAGTGGTGAGGCAACACAATGTGAGCTTAAGCGAACTCAAAGCTAAGATTAAAGCACACAACAGGTTTGTATGTGGAGTTTGGAAGTGAAAATATATGCCCTACACAGTCTGAATTCTTGATATTGTTTCGTTAAGTAAATATCCAAGTAAGAACACAATGTCTAGTTGCTGGAAACAAGATATAAGAGATGATCACAGCAACTCACACACAAAGATGATGGAACCAAATTGCAATCAAAGGAGTGAGCTAGAACAAGATATGAGACATCATAAAACAGCTCTATTGCATTGGTTATAGAAAGACACTAGCTAGTTGCAAAAGATGAAGTAGGGCACAAGATTGCACATGAAGGATGAGTTTCTCCCAACGGTGCAAATAATTTCAGAAACTTTTCTTCATTGCACCTCCTTTTTTTTTTGCTCTTTTGTTTGAATGGTTGTGCTATTGATTTCAGAAAAGACTCACAACTTTTCTTTTGATTTGTTGCAACTGTGTGATTGAGGGATATGAGTGCAGCCCTAAGCAACAGATTAGCTAGTCTTGATGGGTGCAAAGTATTCGCAAAGGACAGATTGGTTATCAAAGGAGATCTACCAATTTTCGGAACTAGAACAGCAGCAAGGTTCAAGTCTAAGTTCGACCAAATTCTTGGCAGAATTAGCAAAAGTTGTCTATAACAAAGTTGTAGAGAATTTCACAAGCTTTTGAAAAAGTACAAGAACGCAAAGATCCGAGTTCGTATGTGAGAGTTATTGCCAAAATACTACACTGGACAGATTGGATCAAAACGTGACGCGAAGGAAGACGAACAGTTTTCAGCAACAAATACACGATTCTATGGATAAAAACTTAGCAAAACGCACAAGAATACTAGATTGGAGACTAAGGTTCAATATTTTTGTGAGGCAAGTTTTCATATTAGGAAAGAAAACACAAATCCAACCCAAGGGATGATATTTTTGTGTGGCAATTTTCTGGAATATGACTGGAAGTAAATCTACAACTAGGGATAAGGATTCTACCGTGACAACCGAAGCTCTGATACCAAATGGTACGAGGGGTGCCCGACCTTCACGGCGTAGAATCAAAGATACACATGAAACTCGACGAAATTAGTGTGGCCAATACACTGCCTATGCAGCAACCTGCAACACCGAGTTTGCCTAACCTCACGCAAGATGATTCCACTCGACCACGTCAAGCGGATACAATCCTCGCTGCAATCACAAGAGCTTGCAAGAGCAACGGGAAGGAATGCACAATCTCAGAGTTTATTCAGCCGGTGGCTAGAATACCCAAGAACATGCATATATCAGATCTGTTTGTAGTTTCAAATGGTCTAAAAGTTCCTTTCACAAAGGGGGTGCCTTCTACATATAAGAGAGGAGGAGAGGAAGGCAAAAGGGGTGCTGGACAAGCCCAGGTCGCAGCACAAAGGCCAAAGACAAAGACATAATGGTGGTGCAGCACCCAACACATTGGAATCTGTTTCTGGCCGCCATATTAAAATGATGATATCTTCGCGCTCCGAATGAATTTTAGGGTGAGGCTGGATCCATTTGAAAGCTGAAGAAACAAGCTTTCAAAGCTGTGGTCAAACACTCCAATCGGACTCCGTTTGCATTATCTGCACCCATTTTTCTCCAGACTGGTCACTGGAGCCCGAACCGAGTTCTTTTGCATTCACATCTTGCATGTTGACTTGTCCATGGTTCTCTTGGCCTTCCCTAAGGTGTTCACACCTTCTCACATTGTCTTCATACCAAAGAATAATGAAATTACTTGCATTAGGTAGCAGCTGATTATCATAAGTAATATAATCCTTACAAAGGAGCGAGTTCACCTGTTGATTGATTTGTTTTGCACGAGCGCGTGTTATTGGTCCTTGAAAATGATTTGGGGTATCATGAACAGCACTAGGGGAAAGGCCTCGCGATGGTGTTATGCTGGCCGTATCAAAACACCCCGAAAGAACTTATGATGTTTGCTAGCGCTTTTCATCATTTGTATCGAATCCATTCGAGTAGATCTGAAACATTTCTCCACGACGCGTCCCAACGGGCACTGCAGCGGAAGCCATTCGAAAATGAAAATGATGCACGAAATGACACATTGTGGCAAACTCCACACACGCCGAAAATGATGCACGAAATGGAACATTATGGCAAGCACCTTACACGCTGTAACCTAGCACGCCAAAACGAAACATTGCGGCACGAAACGAAAACGGTGAACGAAATGAAGCCGGGTGGCAAACACATCGAATGCAATTCATATGTGTTGTAAATCATTTAGACATGCATTTCGAATCCGTCCGAGTCGCCGTGAAATATTCCACAACGACGAGCTCCTAAGCTGAAAAATTGCAAGCGATGCACGAAACGAAACTGAGTGCCAAACACCCAGAATTAACTTACGACGTTCGCTTGTGCATTTCAGCACAATTCTGCATTCATTTTGAATACGTCCGAGTGAGTGTGAAACATCCCTCCGCGACGGGTCACAAGGGGTACCGCAAGCTGCGTCCGAATGAAAACGATGCACGAAACGAAACTCGGTGTCAAAATCCCCGAATGGGCTTCATATGCGCCCTAGCCCGTTTCTGCAAGCATTTCGACTACGTCCGGCTCGAAGCGAAACATTCATGCACAATGGGTCCCTAATGGTAATAAAACTACACGCGTACAAGAATGGTGCAAAAAACAAGACATTATTCCAAACATGCCGAATGAACTTCGTATATGCCCAAGCACATTTCGGCATGCGTTTTGAATCGTTCCGAGTCGTGTGAAACATTCCTCCGCGGCGGGTACTGTATGGTGCAAGGATTTTCACAAGAAAATGACGCATAAGATGAGCTGAGTGTCAATCAACCAGAATGGACTTCATATGTCTGCCGTAGCTCATTTTAGCAAACAATTTGGGCTCATCCGTGTCGGTGTGAAACCTACATGACAAATGGTACTGCAAGTCACGTTCGTACCAGAACGAGTACGAAAAGAAAGCTTGTGGCAGACACCCTGAATAGAGTTCATGTGTGGCCAAGCTCACTTCGGCATGCATTTCTGTTGCATCCGGATCGGTGCGAAACAATTCTCCGCGATAGGTGCCAACGGGTACTGCAAGCTGCGTGCGTATCAAAACGATGCACGAAAGGAAAATATGGGCCAAACTGCGCGAGTGGACTTTCCATGCATTGCTGCTACAGTTTTGCATTCATTTCGAATACGTCCCGGTGATTGTGGAAACATCCTTCCGCGTCGGGTCGCAAGGTGTTCTGCAAGCTGTGTCCGGACAGAAACGATGCACAAAAGGAAAATTGTTGTCAAACTCACTGAACGGACTTCATATATGCCCTATCCCATTTCGACAAGCATTTCGAGTACGTCTGAGTCGATGCGAAATATTCATGCACGATGGGTCCCTAATGTTACTGTAAACTACACGCATACCAAAACGGTGCACGAAACGAAACTTCGTTCCAATCATGCCGAATGAACTTCATATTTAACCAAGCACATTCCGGCATGCATTTCGAGTCCGTCCGAGTTGTTGTGAAACATTTCTCCGCGATGAGCACGAACGAATATAACAAGCGGCGCCCGTTCGAAAACGTTGAACGAGATGAAACTGAGTGCCAAACACATCGAGTGGAATTCAAATGTGCTTCCACTCATTTCAGCATGCATTTTGAATATGTCCGAGTCGGTGTCAAATGTTCCACCACGACGGGTTCCCACGGGTAATAAAAGCTGAAAACAAACGAAACTGATACACGAAACAGAACCGAGTGCTAAACACCCCGAAAGAACTTATAATGTTTGCTAGTGCTTTTCATCATTTGTATCGAATCCATTCGAGTAGGTCTGAAACATTCCTCCACGACGCGTCCCAACGGTCACGGCAGCGGAAGCCATTCGAAAATGAAAATGATGCACGAAATGACACATTGTGGCAAACTCCACACACGCCGAAAATGATGCACGATATGGAACATTATGGCAAGCACCTTACACGCTGCAACCTAGCACATCAAAATGAAACATTGCGGCACGAAACGAAAACGGTGAACGAAATGAAGCCGGGTGCCAAACACACCGAATGCAATTCATATGTGTTGTAAATCATTTAGGCATGCATTTCGAATCCGTCCGAGTCGCCGTGAAATATTCCACAACGACGAGCTCCTAAGCTGAAAAATTGAAAGCGATGCACGAAACGAAACTGAGTGCCAAACACCCAGAATTAACTTACGACGTTCGCTTGTGCGTTTCAGCACAATTCTGCATTCATTTTGAATACGTCCGAGTGAGTGTGAAACATCCCTCCGCGACGGGTCACAAGGGGTACCGCAAGCTGCGTCTGAATGAAAACGATGCACGAAACGAAACTCGGTGTCAAAATCCCCGAATGGGCTTCATATGCGCCCTAGCCCGTTTTTGCAAGCATTTCGACTACGTCCGGCTCGAAGCGAAACATTCATGCACAATGGGTCCCTAATGGTAATAAAACTACACGCATACAAGAATGGTGCAAAAAACAAGACATTGTTCCAAACATGCCGAATGAACTTCGTATATGCCCAAGCACATTTCGGCATGCGTTTTGAATCGTTCCGAGTCGTGTGAAACATTCCTCCGCGACGGGTACTGTATGGTGCAAGGATTTTCACAAGAAAACGACGCATAAGATGAGCTGAGTGTCAATCAACCAGAATAGACTTCATATGTCTGCCGTAGCTCATTTTAGCAAGCAATTTGGGCTCATCCGTCTCGGTGTGAAACCTACATGACAAATGGTACTGCAAGTCACGTTCGTACCAGAACGAGTACGAAAAGAGAGCTTGTGGCAGACACCCTGAATAGAATTCATGTGTGGCCAAGCTCACTTCGGCATGCATTTCTGTTGCATTCGGATCGGTGCGAAACAATTCTCCGCGATAGGTGCCAACGGGTAC
This sequence comes from Rhipidocladum racemiflorum, assembly GCA_036346355.1. Classification (NCBI taxonomy): domain Eukaryota; kingdom Viridiplantae; phylum Streptophyta; class Magnoliopsida; order Poales; family Poaceae; genus Rhipidocladum; species Rhipidocladum racemiflorum. The sequence goes on from CM070578.1 coordinate 54,850,480, forward strand.
TGCAAGCTGCGTGCGTATCAAAACGATGCACGAAAGGAAAATATGGGCCAAACTGCGCGAGTGGACTTTCCATGCATTGTTGCTACAGTTCTGCATTCATTTCGAATACGTCCCGGTGATTGTGGAAACATCCTTCCGCGTCGGGTCGCAAGGTGTTCTGCAAGCTGCGTCCGGACTGAAACGATGCACAAAAGGAAAATTGGTGTCAAACTCACCGAACGGACTTCATATATACCCTATCCCATTTCGACAAGCATTTCGAGTACGTCCGAGTCGATGCGAAATACTCATGCACGATGGGTCCCTAATGTTACTGTAAACTACACGCGTACCAATACGGTGCACGAAACGAAACTTCGTTCCAATCATGCCGAATGAACTTCATATTTAACCAAGCACATTCCGGCATGCATTTCGAGTCCGTCCGAGTTGTTGTGAAACATTTCTCCGCGATGAGCACGAACGAATACAACAAGCGGCGCCCGTTCGAAAACGTTGAACGAGATGAAACTGAGTGCCAAACATATCGAGTGGAATTCATATGTGCTTCCACTCATTTCAGCATGCATTTTGAATATGTCCGAGTCGGTGTCAAATGTTCCACCACGACGGTTTCCCACGGGTAATAAAAGCTGAATACAAACGAAACTAATGCACGAAACAGAACCGAGTGCCAAACACCCCGAAAGAACTTATGATGTTTGCTAGTGCTTTTCATTATTTGTATCGAATCCATTCGAGTAGGTCTGAAACATTCCTCCACGACGCGTCCCAACGGTCACGGCAGCGGAAGCCATTCGAAAATGAAAATGATGCACGAAATGACACATTGTGGCAAACTCCACACACGCCGAAAATGATGCACAAAATGGAACATTATGGCAAGCACCTTACACGCTGCAACCTAGCACGTCAAAATGAAACATTGCGGCACGAAACGAAAACGGTGAACGAAATGAAGCCGGGTGCCAAACACACCGAATGCAATTCATATGTGTTGTAAATCATTTAGGCATGCATTTCGAATCCGTCCGAGCATGCATCAACTGAGTCTGGGCAGCAAGAAAAGCTCCGAAATTCTGCATATCCAGTGGCGGTGCTGGTGCTCCATCATTGGGGTTTTCTACTGGGCGAGAACCACTCCCATTGCTTCCAAAGTTTCCACGGGTGTTCACCATCTGTCGATTTGCTCTAGGTTTAGAGATGAGAGGGAAACAAGAATAGACAAGTAATATGGAACTTATGCGGGGCGAAAGGTGTAACTTTAAGGTCCAACTTTATTATTAATAACTTGGTATGGCTGCTTACAATGCCTAAGGGCCTTGCAACACATACTGCACACTCAGCAAGCAATGAAAATCCAAATCGAACTAACACTGGAGTCTAACGCCTAAAGGGTGACTCTTTCTTCTATGACGCGACTCGGCGAAGGAGTCTCACTATAGAACCTATGCTCACTCATCGAGAAAACCTCCACGGCCTGGGTACGGGTGCTGTGGCATAGGCGCGAAACGATCGCCATGTCCAAAGAATCGTCCTCTATGGTAGTCGAAGAAGCGGTGTCCTTATCGAGATCCGACTCCTCCGGATCTGGCTCGTGTAGCTCGTAATCGGCTCTGGTCCGGTCCGTACAAGGTCATCTCTAACTCGTCAATCCTTCGTAGAAGGTGTGCCACATACTCTTGAGCTTCCCGCCATCTGTCACAAGAGTGCTTTACGTAAGAACTCGGAATTTTTAAATTGTGACAAGGTAAGGGAAAATTTCAGCAAGAGACAAGAAAAGAGAGAAGGGGATAAGTCGAGATGTCATTTCTTATCTTGACAAACTTTTAGCTTTTAGAAAATAGGTTTTATCCTCACTACGACCATTCTAGCTTAGGGTTGAGCCTACGGTCAAGTATGGCTCTGATACCACCTCTGTCGGGACCCCGAATTTGCAAATCCGGACCCTCTGTGTATTCAGCACTAGTCCAGGAACGCGCTAGTGCACACAGTCTTAACATCGGTAAATATCACAATCATACCAATCGATATTATCAAAGTACTTTATTTAAATAACCAAACTGGTTACTTGACCTTATGGTCAAGTTACAAATGTATGCCTTGCAAGGCGAAACTTATTAAAAGAGAAATAATAATAATAGCAGCGGAAAAACAGCGAAGGTAACATCGTGGCGCCATCCAGTATACCACAGGCAACTGACTGGGCTCGCTTCCCTAAGTAGACGGATCCTCTTGGAGTTCCTCCTCCAAAGCTGGTGCAGTCTCTTCTTCAACTGATATTGTGTTGAGGCAAGGGTGAGTACTTGGTACTCAGCAAGTCATGCACAGAATGCAAGCTAATATACTATATGCATGGCTTGGTACAAAGGAATAGCTCAAAGTGTATTTGCAGTAAACAGCTTTTGACAAGTAATATAAGTAGATTCGAAAGCAGTAGAAATAAGTAAAGCATAAATAACTTTTCAAGAAGTTTAATAAACATTTTCCCATCCTAAACCACATTTCCATCATCTTCATTATTAAACCATCCCAACTTTCCAAGTCCAAGTTATTTTTGAGAAAATCTAACCCTTGACTGTAATTCCCGAGCATTGTCCAGTACCGTGGACTCGGCTATTTAAATAGATTCCACACTCTGCAGAGGTTATGCACTTTACCCACAAGATACAGTCAAACACCACAAAGGCGAGTTCCCGTAACAAAGCCTTTCGGAAGCCTCAAACAACACAGGTGGTCCTCTCCGGTTCGTGCTCTACACCATCCCTTCCCTTAGCCAAGGCGAAGTATGGGACCAACACACCGTTAGATGGGTATCTGGCCACAGCCACGACACGCCCCCCGCACAATCACACAAACGGTGTAATTGACACCACGAGGCTCCACAAGTGAGTCCTTAGCGACTTAGTCAACTAGGGCCGCCCCATTCCAGCCATGTGGTTGCAAGTATGACCTGGTTCAAAGGCTTGCAAGGTTAAGTCCTTAGTGTGACCAGGGCAAGACAAACCGAATAAACAAATCAACATCCCGAAAGGCCACTGGCCCACTCCGATCATTCTTGCCACATGCCCCTGGTCGAAAACTATTTATCAAAACCCCAGTTGATTACCATGCACCACGTGCCATCAACATCACATGATACTTTTCCAAAACAGGTTCAATATATCATTAAGTCAATATTAACATTTGATTGTCCAAATTCATGTCATGAGCACGTAGCAGGTCTAAGCAGTATACTACAACGGTCTAAAACCCATGTTGGCAATTTGATTATGTCCAACTAGTAAACCACAACTAGGGTGACAAGGGTCATGGCACATACTTAAATAATCAAGGTGTCATACAGCAAATTGGTACTTATCTAACCCCCATGTTTAAACAAAGTATTTTTCTAATTGAACTAGCATGCAATAGTTTAAATCAAAATAGATTTCGAAATAGGATCAACATGGTCAAAGCACAACTTGCCTTCAAAGAGTACTTGTTCTTGGTCTTGAGTTGGATCCTGAGTCAATACTTCTCCTTCGAATCCTTCCGGCACTTCAACGTCTACTCGTAAAGCGTGCAAATAGCAAATACCCAAATAAACAATAGGCAAAAACATCCCAAAACTCCAAATAAAATCCATAAACAGAGAGAACATAATTTTCTGGATTTTTAGAAACTGGAATCATCAAATTTGGAGTTAGAACGCAAAAGTTATGATTATTTAAAGTTTAAATAATCATTTAAATAATTTTGCAGAGAAAAACTTTAGTCCAAAAATTAAATAAAATTTATATTTAGGTAGATCTCAATTTTATACAAATTTAGAAATTTGAATCACTCAAATCGGAGTTGAAACGCAAAAGTTATAAGCGTTTGAAGTTTGAAACAAAATCTGAAATCATTATTTCGAATTAATAAATCATTTTCTTTTTCGGAAATTAATTATTGCGTCAGCATGGACACGTGGCAGTCTCTGATTGGTCCACAGTGTTTTGCTGACGTCAGCACCGAACGGCTCCCACGATGACGTCAGCATGACGTCATCATGCCACGTGGCATCACCCGGGTGATGACACGTGTCCCGCATCAGGCCGGTGGATCGGCGCACGGCACGGCTTGGTCCACGGTGAATCCGGTCCACCGGACCGTGTCACTGACATGCGGACACCACTTGTCGCCAGCTTTGGGCTCATGGCCGGGCGCGGCGCGCGTTGACGCTGCGGCCCCTCGAGACGCTGCCCTGGCTGCGGTCGACACGCGCTCACGCGCGAGTGTACGCAGCTAGAGTACACGTGGCGCTATCCTGGCCGTTGGTTTGAAATCCGACGGCTCGGATTGGATCTAGGCTCATGTGTTGGAGCGGACGTGGCCGATCGTGGGCCGTTGGATCTTAATCCAACGGTCCAGATCCGATCTGGGTTCCGAGGTTTTGGTTACACGTGGCTCACCTGGATCGTTGGATTTCGATCGGACGGTTGACGTGCTTCGGGGTTGACGATGGTGTTGCGGCGGCGCTGCTCCGTCGGAGTCGGGGAAGGCGACCTCCCACACGGCGTTTGAGGGCGTCTCCGGCGAAGTGACTGCTACTCCCAGACGCGCCTCGTCCTTGCGGTCTCGGATCTGGCCACCAACACGACGGAGAACGGTGGACGGCGGCGGAACGACGCCAAAACCCTAAATTAACCCTAATCAACTCCGGCGAGGAATCGTGAGCACGGAGGAGGCTCCGAGTGGCGGCTAGGGCAAAAGGTGCGACGGTGACGGTGATCTCGCACGCACTCACGCCTTAAATACCGGCCGACGCCGAGATGCGACGGTTTCCATGGCGAGGCCGCAGACGGGCGGCGAGTCCGGCCGACACGGCGAGGCGACGCGTCTCATTCCTCGCAGTCCACGCGGCTGGACGGACGGACAAGATGGCACGGGCACGAACGGTTTCGACTCGGTCTCGACTAGGTCGACGTGTGGCAATCACAAGCGTTGGATCTTGATCCAACGGTCGCGTGGCTAGGGTTCGGGGCGAACGGGTTCGGCTCGACCACGTGGCTCGGGTCGGACTCGAACTCGAGTCCGACTCGGCTCTGGCCGGATGAACAAGATTAGACCCGAGTTGATTTTCCAGCGATTTAATATTTAAAATAATTCCCAAGAATTCATTTAATTCATTAAAAATAGCAAAAGACTCGAAAAATTCCGTAAAAATTCGAAAATACTTTGGATCATTTTGGACTCAAATAAAATATTTCCAACAAAATTTTATTTGCAAAATTAAATTCTTTAATTATTTCAAAATGGAATAAATTCAAATAAATTCCAAATAAATCCAAATAAATTCCAAAAAATTCCAAAAATTCACCAAAGTGCCAAATCACACATGAATTTAAGAAAGCAAAATTTTGGGGTGTTACACCGGCCCAGGCCCAGGTTGCCTCAGCCCAGCGGAAACTAGCCCAAAACTCCAATTTTTAATATTAAATTGCCGCATATTCTTCAATTATTTCATTCCCCGACAAAACCCTCTTTCTTTCCAGAACAACTAAGAAAGAAAACCCTAGGATCGCTCTTAAATTCTAGGGCATCACAATCTCCCCACCTTAAAAGGATTCGTCCCCGAATCTAAGACACACCAAAATCAACAACAAAGTCCCCAAAGGACAAAAGACTTCTTTGCAACACAAAACATTCACACAAAGACTCAAACCGGAATAAACGACAAGCGAGTTCTCAAAACCAACACTAGCGAGAAAAAGTTGATTTAGCTCAACAGAGTGCAACCTCTCACGGTTCCACCTTCACTTCAATTCCCAAATAGACCATGAAAGGAAACGGTCTCGCACTCCTTAATCCAACTACTCTCCAGAAGAAAACGGTACCAGTCTCTAGAACCCTCTTCATCTCCCACGCACAAACGTGTTTTCACACCACAACCCCTCTGATCGTGGTTCGGCCGTATTCAAGACGACGACAAACCAGGTGAGACATACACTCCAAGACCACCAAAAGGAAAGGCCTACTTTACAACCAGGGTCCTTAAACCCGCAAGAGACAAGAATAACCGAACAAAATCGCTATGGTTGACACAACCTCGCTCAACCTCGATGTGAAAAGATCCAATACACTCTGAAAAGGAAAAACAATTACTAGCAACCACCAAGTGGTCCACTAATAATTTAAACAGCCCCACCTAGGTACACATCAATGACCCAATTCTCCAAGAAGGTTTGGATTGAGTCATACACAACCTTCCTTTACTCTTCACTTTTAAACCCATTTTACGATCATCTACTAGCAACATCTAATATCTTAGGTCATTACCAACCCACACTAAATTCCTCTTTCTTAGAAGGTTTCGCCCTCGCATTCTTCCTTTCAAAGAATCAGAACCAAGGGTAGAATCATTGAGGAAGCTCAACCAAGACCCATGATCCCCAAATGATTCACATCCAACAACTCGAACTCCAAAGCGCTAAAAGCCACTTTGGAAAGAATTCGGCAACAACCCAAGAGTACTCATTTTATTTTTTTATTTTTTATTTCTAAGCCAAATGCAAAGAAAGCTCAGATCTCTTACACCACAACCAACATATCAGAAGATATTCATTCTTACTTCCCGTACTTGAAGGCAATTGAAATCTCGATTCAGGACATGCATGCAGCTTTCCAAGAGCACTCCGGATTAGTCATATATCCATATATGACTTTCTCACCGACCTGGCTCAACGACTCTTTTATCATTTAACATCTATAGACAATGTCATGTTTACTTTTCACCATTCATTCATCATGTAATAGCACTATCGAATAGTCATTTGCAAGACGACTTCTTCCTCTGTAACACATGAATAAAACTCGAATAACACCGAGGATTGCGCTAATTCATATAAACTATGCTCGGCAAAGATAGTTAACAAAGAAGGCACCACATCGTATCAAAACCACCAATGATAGAAAGCTAAACTTGCAAAACATCGCATTTTAACCAAAATCAACATTTTGGAAAAGAACATCGACTCCAAAGTCAAACATCTGCACAAACAACCGCCACAATTTTTTTTCTCGAAAGAAAGGGAAATTCATTCCCAAAAGAGAACTCTTCACTAACCAAATTCACTTATGAAACACTCATATAATCCACCTTTTTGAAGTACTCGCAAACGTCACACACATCATGCAAATAAACCAACTCTAGTCAAAAAGAGTTACAAATTAAATCTCAAGAGTTTCCAACACAACCCACTATGTCCATCTGCTTCCTTTAAAATTAATTCCAAAGATAATTCAGTGCGAACGCGAAGGAGCGCGATCCACTCAAAGACTTTTGGGTGTAAATCCATACTCATAGTGCAAACTAAACAAGTTAGCCAAATCCAAAGGTTGGCATTAATCACTACGAGTTTTAGGGAAACTCTGTAACACAACAGAAGAAATACTTCGACAAAAAGTATTCAACCAAAATAGCAACCAACCAAACCAGTCCAAAAGGTTTTAGACACAGGCTCAGGATGAAAGCCACCATATTTAGTATTCCACTATACTTACCATTTAAGCATTCAATATACACTATTTACTCATCGAGAAGCCTCAATATAATTCAACCAAAAGCTACATAACCAATTCTTTCTCTAGTTACCTTTCCAAACATTTATAAATACAGTTTATGATGATTAACAAAACGTCTTCCATTCTATACTACCTCATCATGATCCCCACAGACCAACACATCATATATCAATGTATTCTATATTTCTAAGATAGTACTTCAACATATACTTAAGCATGATCAACGTATCAATTTTATACCATCCATACATCAACATCTTGACAATTAAAACTTGTTCAATCAATAAAATGACTTCAACCAATAAGTATTATCTCTACAAGATAAAATTCGTAAACAGGATTCTAAGACATGCATTCATTAAGGTTAAAATATTGCATCATGATTGTTATCCAATGTTCATCCCACCACAACATGAACTCGACATAAATCCACAGTTTTACACTTTTCTCTATTGGATCAAAGGTTTCCAATAATTAACAACCCTACCAAGTCATCAATAACAACAAATGGGCATAAACATCAACCATCAACATTACTTTTGGCTACCCTATACATAGGTGATAACAAAATTACCACCACACAACATACTAGTAGGTTACAACAACGTAAATAGCAATTCTAATCAACTTCCAAATTAAAGTCGCTAGTCAACACGATTAAATTTTCTCTATTAATCCGTTAGATTAGATCATCTTTAAACAACCAGCAAAGTTTCTTTAACAATAACCGCAGTCTACCTCATCTTAATGTTCTAACCATGCATCAGGGTTTAAAACCTTAAACATTATCGGGGGTCATAAGCACTTTTAAAGCAAAGCAACAGATTATAAGCATGTACATTAACACATTTAATCATCCCCACTATGGGGTACTCTACATCACTAGAGGTTCATTTAATCTTAAGCTAAAGGTAACAATTACACTTAATTGATTCAACTCGCAAATTAACTAAGGAGTACATCATTTCTATAAACCACATTGTTACATACTACATAACATGCTAAACAATAATTTTCACTTTTAACAATTAATTTCAGTCAAACGAATACTTACTTTATTTGCAGCATTTTTCTTTTAATACTCAACCAAAACTCACAAAGAGGCTTGACTCTCAAATTTGCAATAGGACATGACTCCAAGACACATTTCAATCTTAAAGACTCCCACAGGAGGGAACCAAGCTATCAAGTAAACCTTTACGAACAAAGGCACAAAACATAAATCGACACAACTTAACTTTTTACACACGCTTCAATAACTTCTTTTAAACTCAGAGCAAGACACACAAGAACCAAAAGCTATACCTTTCTTTGCAAGGCAACCAACTAAACAGGTGTCAAAGTCAAAAGGCGACCAAAGACGCGCAACACAAAACTCCCCTTCTTTGTCTTCACCCAAAGAAGACAAAACCAAGAAACACCGAAGGCACACTCCGCGAAAATCCAAATTCCAAACACTTTTCTTCTGATTTCAATCAACTAAAACCAAGAGAACCAACCAAGACCGACCGTCAGAACGATAAAGAACATCCGAAGGAATCTACCACCAATCTCTTCTATTTGACTCCAGTCCACTACCCGATCCACGACAGAAAGGGTAAGCACTCCTCCTACAGGGTTTAATAATTCTTTGGTGATGGCGTTAACCGGCCACACCGTCAAACCACACCCTTACTAAGAACAAAAAGAGGTGACTGAAATCCTTCGGCACCACAACTCCACTTCATCACAAATGAAGCAACTCAATCAAATCCATCATAAATATAGCATTATACATCATCAAAAGTAGCATTCAACATCAAAGCTTAGATACAATATTTAAACGGAAAGCAATGGTACCCATACCCCTTTCCTACTGTGCATCCATGTGTGTCAGATTTTAAATTAGTGATTCCACTTACATAAGTTTTAATGTTGCTATCCTAATGATAAATTTTAGTTAAAACCTAGGCCATGTTTCTAAGTTATTCCACATCACATTTTAGTTGTATCCTATAGTATGACACTAAAAATACACATTCCAAGGACCTACAGCCCGCTCTGATACCAACTGTAACACCCCATAAATCTAAACTGCTGTACAAGAAAAATTCGACAGCATTTCCCCTAAAACAGGATAATACGGAAGCAATTCATAAAAACAAGGTCCATGATAAGCAATTCAAATAGGAATAATATCACGACATCAATACTAGAGACAACAAGTCTAAATCAACCAGGAATCAACCATAAACATAACACATCTCTAAAGGGACAACCATAAAGGAGAACAAGTTTAAAGGGGACAACAATGGGTCTAGGTGTAATAAAATTTCAGCCAGCTAAAGAATTATATAAAACACTAGTTCATGTGAGTCGTGATGACATCAGAAAATTTATTGTGTTGCTAGCCCACCCTTCATGCTTACGACTCACGTGCGCTACCTGAAAACATCAAAACAGCAAGTAGTGAGATTGGGTAATCTCAGCAAGCGGAACAACTAATACAAATAAAACATCCACCATATATTTAGCATTCCACATTCCTCATATACAATACCACATCAAAGAGTCCACACCACTTCAGTAAAATGCATATGATTGATGCACATGCTTATGCCATGTTCCTCCTCACCGTGCCCTTTCTCAGGAACACACGGTGTTGTACCGGTACGGTCGCGCACGCTAGCGTCGACAAACTTCCAATGCATGATTATGTAGTTAATGCTTCATGCATGAATTCATTCATAACCTCTCCCACTGAGTCCACACGTTTTCATATCATCATATAGCATGGATAGAAAACAAATATCATAGAGATGAAATGTTTAGACAATTCATCCGGTAAACAACATCATTCTTCACCTTACTCTTGATTCATAGCTAAACCACAACATCACAATACCAGTCAAGATATTGCAATCCTCAAAGCAAGTGATTAAACCATGTATGATTGCTGTAATTGGAGTTTATAGTGAAGGCGAATCAAACAACAATGTATAGATTAACAATACAACTGCTTCCACTTGCCTTTACCGACGTGGGCGAAGAACCTAGTTACGCCCAGCAGTGGCACCACCTGAACAAACATTATTTCAGTACATAGCGACATCACAATTCATCACACAATTCAAACACACGCTTCCTACTCCCCGATCCCATTTAAACGCCAAAAACCCCGATCTGTCCGGATCGCACAGCAGCACCCTCTCTTCCCAATTTCGTATCTTTTTTCTACTGTTCATAAAAATACAAAAAAATTACAGTAGCTAGATATTGACGATATCTACAACTTTCATAAAGGTCAAAAATTTCAATTCTGCCGTTAAATATGCCTAAACAACCGTCCAACACAGTGGACGAAATCTGTTTCCAGATTCTGTTCGTCATCTTCCAACAGAGATAACTCTCAGACCGACGGCCCAAAAATTCTGAAAAAAATACAGAAGCTAGGTCTCGACGTTTTCTACAACTTTCTAGTTATAGGTTTTTGCAGGAAAAATCATCTATGCCAGTTAAACCACGAAACAATCCGCACTGCACAATCTCCCCTCTCAGAAACAGCACCACATGAACAACTACCCTTCTCCCCCATCAAATTCTATCCAAACCAAACACCACCAGATCTAAAACACTCCTAATCTTAGGTAGAACAGGGGGTAAAATTCTGGAAATTTACCTAGAGTCCTTCCTCGAGAATCCACGGAAAGCACGCGATGAACCCCGAATCTGAAATCTGCTCGTCCTCCACGCCTCCACGGATCCCTTCTCGCTTTCTCCTTCGCGGTTCGTGGTGGATCTTGAGCCACCACGCAGGGGAGGAAGAGGAGAGGGTGGCGGCTGCTAGGGGGAGGAAGGGGAGGCGCCCTAGGGCAAAGGGGGGAGGTGGCCGGCCAAAGGGGAGGGGCGCCACTTAAAGGGGGGTGGTGGGCCGGCCCACCAAGGCATGGGGAGGAGAGGGGAAAAAGAAATTCCCGGCCCAGGCCCAGGTTGCCTCAGCCCAGCGAAAACTAGCCCAAAACTCCAATTTTTAATATTAAATTGCCGCATATTCTTCAATTATTTCATTCCCCGACAAAACCCTCTTTCTTTCCGGAACAACCAAGAAAGAAAACCCTAGGATCGCTCTTAAATTCTAGGGCATCACAACTGCAAGCTGCGTGCGTATCAAAACGATGCACGAAAGGAAAATGTGGGACAAACTGCGCGAGTCGACTTTCCATGCATTGCTGCTACAGTTCTGCATTCATTTCGAATACGTCCCGGTGATTGTGGAAACATCCCTCCGCGTCGGGTCGCAAGGTGTTCTGCAAACTGCGTCCGGATGGAAACGATGCACGAAAGGAAAATTGGTGTCAAACTCCCCGAACGGACTTCATATATGCCCTATCCCATTTCGACAAGCATTTCGAGTACGTCCGAGTCGATGCGAAATATTCATGCACGATGGGTCCCTAATGTTACTGTAAACTACACGCGTACCAAAACGGTGCACGAAACGAAACTTCGTTCCAATCATGCCGAATGAACTTCATATTTGCCCAAGCACATTCCGGCATGCATTTCGAGTCCGTCCGAGTTGTTGTGAAACATTTCTCTGCGACGAGCACGAACGAATACAACAAGCGGCGCCCGTTCGAAAATGATGAACGAGATGAAACTGAGTGCCAAACACATCGAGTGAAATTCATATGTGCTTCCACTCATTTCGGCATGCATTTTGAATCTGTCCGAGTCGGTGTCAAATGTTCCACCACGACGGGTTCCCACGGGTAATAAAAGCTGAATACAAACGAAACCGATGAACGAAACAGAACCGAGTGCCAAACACCCCGAAAGAACTTATGATGTTTGCTAGTGCTTTTCATATCGAATCCATTCGAGTAGGTCTGAAACATTCCTCCATGACGCGTCCCAACGGGCACTGCAGCAGAAGCCATTCGAAAATGAAAATGATGCACGAAATGACACATTGTGGCAAACTCCACACACGCCGAAAATGATGCACGAAATGGAACATTATGGCAAGCACCTTACACGCTGCAACCTAGCACGCCAAAATGAAACATTGCGGCACGAAACGAAAACGGTGAACGAAATGAAGCCGGGTGCCAAACACACCGAATGCAATTCATATGTGTTGTAAATCATTTAGGCATGCATTTCGAATCCGTCTGAGTCGCCGTGAAATATTCCACAACGACGAGGTCCTAGGCTGAAAAATTGAAAGCGATGCACGAAACGAAACTGAGTGCCAAACACCCAGAATTAACTTACGACGTTCGCTTGTGCGTTTCAGCACAATTCTGAATTCATTTTGAATACGTCCGAGTGAGTGCGAAACATCCCTCCGCGACGGGTCACAAGGGGTACCGCAAGCTGCATCTGAATGAAAACGATGAACGAAACGAAACTCGGTGTCAAAATCCCCGAATGGGCTTCATATGCTCCCTAGCCCGTTTCTGCAATCATTTCGACTACGTCCGGCTCGAAGCGAAACATTCATGCACAATGGGTCCCTAATGATAATAAAACTACACGCGTACAAGAATGGTGCAAAAAACAAGACATTGTTCCAAACATGCCGAATGAACTTCGTATATGCCCAAGCACATTTCGACATGCGTTTTGAATCGTTCCGAGTCGTGTGAAACATTCCTTCGCGACGGGTAGTGTATGGTGCAAGGATTTCCACAAGAAACCGACGCATAAGATGAAGCTGAGTGTCAATCAACCAAAATGGACTTCATATGTCTGCCGTAGCTCATTTTAGCAAGCAATTTTGGCTCATCCGTGTCGGTGTGAAACATACACGACAAATGGTACTGCAAGTCACATTCGTACCAGAACGAGTACGAAAAGAAAGCTTGTGGCAGACACCCTGAATATAGTTCATGTGTGGCCAAGCTCACTTCGGCATGCATTTCTGTTGCATCCGGATCGGTGCGAAACAATTCTCCGCGATAGGTGCCAACGGGTACTGCAAGCTGCGTGCTTATCAAAACGATGCACGAAAGGAAAATGTGGGCCAAACTGCGCGAGTGGACTTTCCATGCATTGCTGCTACAGTTCTGCATTCATTTCGAATACGTCCCGATGATTGTGGAAACATCCCTCCGCGTCGGGTCGCAAGGTGTTCTGCAAGCTGCGTCCGGACGGAAACGATGCAGGAAAGGAAAATTCGTGTCAAACTCCCCGAACGGACTTCATATATGCCCTATCCCATTTCGACAAGCATTTCGAGTACGTCCAAGTCGATGCGAAATATTCATACACGATGGGTCCCTAATGTAACTGTAAACTACACGCGTACCCAAACGGTGCACGAAACGAAACTTCGTTCCAATCATGGCGAATGAACTTCATATTTGCGCAAGCACATTCCGGCATGCATTTCGAGTCCGTCCGAGTTGTTGTGAAACATTTCTCCGCAATGAGCACGAACGAATACAACAAGCAGCGCCCGTTCGAAAACGTTGAACGAGATGAAACTGAGTGCCAAACACATCGAGTGGAATTCATATGTGCTTCCACTCATTTCGGCATGCATTTTGAATATGTCCGAGTCGGTGTCAAATGTTCCACCACGACGGGTTCCCACGGGTAATAAAAGCTGAATACAAACGAAACCAATGCACGAAACAGAACCGAGTGCCAAACACCTCGAGAGAACTTATGATGTTTGCTAGTGCTTTTTATCATTTGTATCGAATCCATTCGAGTAGGTCTGAAACATTCCTCCACGACGCGTCCCAACGGGCACTGCAGCGGAAGCCATTCGAAAATGAAAATGATGCAATAATGACACATTGTGGCAAACTCCACAAACGCCGAAAATGATGCACGAAATGGAACATTATGGCAAGCACCTTACACGCTGCAACCTAGCACGCCAAAATGAAACATTGCGGCACGAAACGAAAACGGTGAACGAAATGAAGCCGGGTGCCAAACACACCGAATGCAATTCATATGTGTTGTAAATCATTTAGGCATGCATTTCGAATCCATCCGAGTCGCCGTGAAATATTCCACAACGACGAGCTCCTAAGCTGAAAAATTGAAAGCGATGCACGAAATGAAACTGAGTGCCAAACACCCAGAATTAACTTACGACGTTCGCTTGTGCATTTCAGCAAAATTCTGCATTCATTTTGAATACGTCCGAGTGAGTGCGAAACATCCCTCCGCGACGGGTCACAAGGGGTACCGCAAGCTGCGTCCGAATGAAAACGATGCACGAAACGAAACTCGGTGTCAAAATCCCCGAATGGGCTTCATATGCGCCCTAGCCCGTTTCAGCAAGCATTTCGAGTACGTCCGGCTCGAAGCGAAACATTCATGCACAATGGGTCCCTAATGGTAATATAACTACACGCGTACAAGAATGGTGCAAAAAACAAGACATTGTTCCAAACATGCCGAATGAACTTCGTATATGCCCAAGCACATTTTGGCATGCGTTTTGAATCGTTCCGAGTCGTGTGAAACATTCCTCCGCGACGGGTACTGTATGGTGCAAGGATTTTCACAAGAAAACGACGCATAAGATGAAGCTGAGTGTCAATCAACCAGAATGGACTTCATATGTCTGCCGTAGCTCATTTTAGCAAGCAATTTGGGCTCATCCGTGTCGGCGTGAAACCTACACGACAAATGGTACTACAAGTCACGTTCGTACCAAAACGAGTACGAAAAGAAAGCTTGTGGCAGACACCCTGAATAGAGTTCATGTGTGGCCAAGCTCACTTCGGCATGCATTTCTGTTGCATCCGGATCGGTGCGAAACATTTCTGCGCGATAGGTGCCAACGTGTACTGCAAGCTGCGTGCGTATCAAAACGATGCACGAAAGGAAAATGTGGGCCAAACTGCACGAGTGGACTTTCCATGCATTGCTGCTACAGTTCTGCATTCATTTCGAATACGTCCCGGTGATTGTGGAAACATCCCTCCGCGTCGGGTCGCAAGGTGTTCTGCAAGGTGCGTCCGGACGGAAACGATGCACGAAAGGAAAATTTGTATCGAATCCATTCGAGTAGGTCTGAAACATTTCTCCACGACACATCCCAACGGGCACTGCAGCGGAACCCATTCGAAAATGAAAATGATGCACGAAATGACACATTGTGGCAAACACCACACACGCCGAAAATGATGCACGAAATGGAACATTATGGCAAGCACCTTACACGCTGCAACTTAGCACGCCAAAATGAAACATTGTGGCACGAGACGAAAACGGTGAACGAAATGAAGTCGGGTGCCAAACACACCGAATGCAATTCATATGTGTTGTAAATCATTTAGGCATGCATTTCGAATCCGTCCGAGTCGCCGTGAAATATTCCACAACGACGAGCTCCTAAGCTGAAAAAATTGAAAGCGATGCACGAAACGAAACTGAGTGCCAAACACCCAGAATTAACTTACGATATTCGCTTGTGCGTTTCAGCACAATTCTGCATTCATTTTGAATACGTCCGAGTGAGTGTGAAACATCCCTACGCGACGGGTCACAAGGGGTATTACAAGCTGCGTCCGAATGAAAACGATGCACGAAATGAAACTCGGTGTCAAAATCCCCGAATGGGCTTCATATGCGCCCTAGCCCGTTTCAGCAAGCATTTCGAGTACGTCCGGCTCGAAGCGAAACATTCATGCACAATGGGTCCCTAATGGTAATAAAACTACACGCGTACTAGAATGGTGCAAAAAACAAGACATTGTTCCAAACATGCCGAATGAACTTCATATATACGCAAGCACATTTCGGCATGCGTTTTGAATCGTTCCGAGTCGTGTGAAACATTCCTCCGCGACGAGTACTGTATGGTGCAAGGATTTTCACAAGAAAACGACGCATAAGATGAAGCTGAGTGTCAATCAACCAGAATGGACTTCATATGTTTGCCGTAGCTCATTTTAGCAAACAATTTGGGCTCATCCGTGTCGGTGTGAAACCTACACGACAAATGGTACTACAAGTCACGTTCATACCAGAACGAGTACGAAAAGAAATCTTGTGGCAGACACCCTGAATAGAGTTCTTGTGTGCCCAAGCTCATTTCGGCATGCATTTCTGTTGCATCCGGATCAGTGCAAAAGACTTCTGCGCGATAGGTGCCAATGGGTACTACAAGCTGCGTGCGTATCAAAACGATGCACGAAAGGAAAATGTGGGCCAAACTGCGCGAGTGGACTTTACATGCATTGCTGCTACAGTTCTGTATTCATTTCGAATACGTCCCGGTGATTGTGGAAATATCCCTTCGCGTCGGGTCGCATGGTGTTCTGCAAGCTGCGTCCGGACGGAAACGATGCACGAAAGAAAAATTGGTGTCAAACTCCACGAACGGACTTCATATATGCCCTATCCCATTTCGACAAGCATTTCGAGTACGTCCGAGTCGATGCGAAATATTCATGCACGATGGGTCCCTAATGTTACTGTAAACTACACGCGTACCAAAACGGTGCACGAAACGAAACTTCGTTCCAATCATGCCGAATGCACCTCATATTTGCCAAAGAACATTCTGGCATGCATTTCGAGTCCGTCCGAGTTGTTGTGAAACATTTCTCCGCGATGAGCACGAAAGAATACAACAAGCGGAGCCCGTTCGAAAACGTTGAACGAGATGAAACTGTGTGCCAAACACATCGAGTGGAATTCATATGTGCTTCCACTCATTTCGGCATGCATTTTGAATATGTCCGAGTCGGTGTCAAATGTTCCACCACGACGGGTTCCCACGGGTAATAAAAGCTGAATACAAACGAAACCGATTCACGAAACAAAACCGAGTGCCAAACACCCCGAAAGAACTAATGATGTCTGCTAGTGCTTTTCATCATTTGTATCGAATCCATTCGAGTAGGTCTGAAACATTTCTCCACGACGCGTCCCAACGGGCACTGCAGCGGAAGCCATTCGAAAATGAAAATGATGCACGAAATGACACATTGTGGCAAACACCACACACGCCGAAAATGATGCAAGAAATGGAACATTATGGCAAGCTCCTTACACGCTGCAACCTAGCACGCCAAAATGAAACATTGCGGCTCGAGACGAAAACGGTGAACGAAATGAAGCCGGGTGCCAAACACACCGAATGCAATTCATATGTGCTGTAAATCATTTAGGCATGCATTTCTAATCCGTCCGAGTCGCCGTGAAATATTCCACAACGACGAGGTCCTAAGCTGAAAAAATTGAAAGCGATGCACGAAACGAAACTGAGTGCCAAACACCCAGAATTAACTTACGATGTTCGCTTGCGCTTTCAAAGACAATTCTGCATTCATTTTGAATACGTCCGAGTGAGTGTGAAACATCCCTCCGCGACGGGTCACAAGGGGTACTGCAAGCCGCGTCGAATGAAAACGATGCACGAAACGAAACTCGGTGTCAAAATCCCGAATGGGCTTCATATGCGCCTAGCCCGCTTTCAGCAAGCATTTCGATGCGTCCGCTCAAGGCCGAAACATTCATGCACAATGGGTCCGTAATGGTAATAAAACTACACGCGTACTAGAATGGTGCAAAAAATAAGACATTGTTCCAAACATGCCGAATGAACTTCATATATGCCCAATCACATTTCGGCATGCGTTTTGAATCATTCCGAGTCGTGTGAAACATTCCTCCGCGACGAGTACTGCATGGTGCAAGGATTTTCACAAGAAAACGACGCATAAGATGAAGCTGAGTGTCAATCAACCAGAATGGACTTCATATGTCTACCGTAGCTCATTTTAGCAAGCAATTTGGGCTCATCCGTGTCATTGTGAAACATACACGACAAATGGTACTACAAGTCACGTTCGTACCAGAACGAGTACGAAAAGAAAGCTTGTGGCAGACACCCTGAATAGAGTTCATGTGTGGCCAAGCTCACTTCGGCATGCATTTCTGTTGCATCCGGATCGGTGCGAAACATTTCTCCGCGATAGGTGCCAACGGGTATGCGCAAGCCGCTGCGTGCGTATCAAAACGATGCACGAAAGGAAAATGTGGGCCAAACTGCGCGAGTGGACTTTCTATGCATTGCTGCTACAGTTCTGCATTCATTTCGAATACGTCCCGGTGATTGTGGAAACATCCCTCCGCGTCGGGTCGCAAGGTGTTCCGCAAGCTGCGTCCGGACGGAAACGATGCACGAAAGGAAAATTGGTGTCAAACTCCACGAACGGACTTCAAATATGCCCCATCCCATTTCGACAAGCATTTCTAGTACGTCCGAGTCGATGCGAAATATTCATGCACAATGGGTCCCTAATGGTAATAAAACTACACGCGTACAAGAATGGTGCAAAAAACAAGACATCGTTCCAAACATGCCGAATGAACTTTGTATATGCCCAAGCACATTTCGGCATGCGTTTTGAATCGTTCCGAGTCGTGTAAAACATTCCTCCGCGACGGGTACTGTATGGTGCAAGGATTTTCACAAGAAACTGATGCATAAGATGAAGCTGAGTGTCAATCAACCAGAATGGACTTCATATGTCTGCCGTAGCTCATTTTAGCAAGCAATTTGGGCTCATCCGTGTCGGTGTGAAACCTACACGACAAATGGTACTGCAAGTCACGTTCGTACCAGAACGAGTACGAAAAGAAGTTTGTGGCAGACACCTTGAATAGAGTTCATGTGTGGCCAAGCTCACTTCGGCATGCATTTCTGTTGCATACGGATCGGTGCGAAGCAATTCTCCGCGATAGGTGCCAACGGGTACTGCAAGCTGCGTGCGTATCAAAACGATGCACGAAAGGAAAATGTGGGCCAAACTGTGCGAGTGGACTTTCCATGCATTGCTGCTACAGTTCTGCATTCATTTCGAATACGTCCCGGTGATTGTGGAAACATCCCTCCGCGTCGGGTCGCAAGGTGTTCTGCAAGCTGCGTCCGGACGAAAACGATGCAGGAAAGGAAAATTGGTGTCAAACTCCCCGAACGGACTTCATATATGCCCTATCCCATTTCGACAAGCATTTCAAGTACATCCGAGTCGATGCAAAATATTCATGCACGATGGGTCCCTAATGTTACTGTAAACTACATGCGTACCCAAACGGTGCACGAAACGAAACTTCGTTCCAATCAAGCCGAATGAACTTCATATTTGCCCAAGCACATTCCGGCATGCATTTCGAGTCCGTCCGAGTTGTTGTGAAACATTTCTCCGCGATGAGCACGAACGAATACAACAAGCGGCGCCCGTTCGAAAACGTTGAACGAGATGAAACTGAGTGCCAAACACATCGAGTGGAATTCATATGTGCTTGCACTCATTTCGGCATGCATTTTGAATATGTCCGAGTCGGTGTCAAATGTTCCACCACGACGGGTTCCCACGGGTAAAAAAGCTGAATACAAACGAAACCGATGCACGAAACAGAACCGAGTGCCAAACACCCCGAAAGAACTTATGATGTTTGCTAGTGCTTTTCATCATTTGTATCGAATCCATTCGAGTAGGTCTGAAACTTTCCTCCACGACGCGTCCCAACGGGCACTGCAGCGGAAGCCATTCGAGAATGAAAATGATGCACGAAATGACACATTGTGGCAAACTCTACAAACGCAGAAAATGATGCACGAAATGGAACATTATGGCAAGCACCTTACACGCTGCAACCTAGCACGCCAAAATGAAACATTGCGGCACGAAACGAAAACGGTGAACGAAATGAAGCCGGGTGCCAAACACACCAAATGCAATTCATATGTGTTGTAAATCATTTAGGCATGCATTTCGAATCCATCCGAGTCGCCATGAAATATTCCACAACGACGAGCTCCTAAGCTGAAAAATTGAAAGCGATGCACGAAATGAAACTGAGTGCCAAACACCCAGAATTAACTTACGACGTTCGCTTGTGCATTTCAGCAAAATTCTGCATTCATTTTGAATACGTTCGAGTGAGTGCGAAACATCCCTCCGCGACGGGTCACAAGGGGTACCGCAAGCTGCGTCCGAATGAAAACGATGCATGAAACGAAACTCGGTGTCAAAATCCCCGAATGGGCTTCATATGCGCCCTAGCCCATTTCAGCAAGCATTTAGAGTACGTCCGGCTCGAAGTGAAACATTCATGCACAATGGGTCCCTAATGGTAATATAACTACACACGTACAAGAATGGTGCAAAAAACAAGACATTGTTCCAAACATGCCGAATGAACTTCGTATATGCCCAAGCACATTTTCGCACATGCGCTTTGAATCGCTTAGTCGTGGTGAAACATTCCTCCGCGACGGGTACTGTATGGTGCAAGGATTTTCACAAGAAAACGATCCATAAGATGAAGCTGAGTGTCAATCAACCAGAATGGACTTCATATGTCTGCCGTAGCTCATTTTAGCAAGCAATTTGGGCTCATCCGTGTCGGTGTGTAACCTACACGACAAATGGTACTACAAGTCACGTTCGTACCAGAACGAGTACGAAAAGAAAGCTTGTGGCAGACACCCTGAATAGAGTTCATGTGTGGCCAAGCTCACTTCGGCATGCATTTCTGTTGCATCCGGATCGGTGCGAAACATTTCTCCGCGATAGGTGCCAACGGGTACTGCAAGCTGCGTGCGTATCAAAACGATGCACGAAAGGAAAATGTGGGCCAAACTGCGCGAGTGGACTTTCTATGCATTGCTGCTACAGTTCTGCATTAATTTCGAATACGTCCTGGTGATTGTGGAAACATCCCTCCGCGTCGGGTCGCAAGGTGTTCCGCAAGCTGCGTCCGGACGGAAACGATGCACGAAAGGAAAATTGGTGTCAAACTCCACGAACGGACTTCAAATATGCCCCATCCCATTTCGACAAACATTTCGATTACGTCCGAGTCGATGCGAAATATTCATGCACGATGGGTCCCTAATGTTACTGTAAACTACACGCGTACCAAAACGGTGCACGAAACGAAACTTCGTTCCAATCATGCCGAATGAACTTCATATTTGCCCAAGCACATTCCGGCATGCATTTCGAGTCCGTCCGAGTTATTGTGAAACATTTCTCCGCGATGAGCACGAACGAATACAACAAGCGGCGCCCGTTCGAAAACGTTGAACGAGGTGAAACTGAGTGCCAAACACATCGAGTGGAATTCATATGCGCTTCCACTCATTTCGGCATGCATTTTGAATATGTCCGAGTCGGTGTCAAATGTTCCACCACGACGGGTTCCCACGGGTAATAAAAGCTGAATACATACGAAACCGATGCACGAAACAGAACCGAGTGCCAAACACCCCGAAAGAACTTATGATGTTTGCTAGTGATTTTCATCATTTGTATCGAATCCATTCGAGTAGGTCTGAAACATTCCTCCACGACGCGTCCCAACGGGCACTGCAGCGGAAGCCATTCGAAAATGAAAATGATGCACGAAATGACACATTGTGGCAAACTCCACACACGCCGAAAATGATGCACGAAATGGAACATTATGGCAAGCACCTTACACGCTGCAACCTATCCAGCCAAAATGAAACATTGCGGCACGAAACGAAAACGGTGAAGGAAATGAAGCCAGGTGCCAAACACACCGAATGCAATTCATATGTGTTGTAAATCATTTAGTCACGCATTTCGAATCCGTCCGAGTCGCCGTTAAATATTCCACAACGACGAGCTCCTAAGCTGAAAAAATTGAAAGTGATGCACGAAACGAAACTGAGTGCCAAACACCCAGAATTAACTTACGATGTTCGCTTGTGCATTCCAGCACAATTCTGCATTCATTTTGAATACGTCCGAGTGAGTGTGAAACATCCCTCCGCGATGGGTCACAAGGGGTACTGCAAGCTGCGTCCAATGAAAATGATGCAAGAAACGAAACTCGGTGTCAAAATCCCCGAATGGGCTTCATATGCACCCTAGCCCATTTCATCAAGCATTTTGAGTACGTCCGGCTCGAAGCGAAACATTCATGCACAATGGGTCCCTTATGGTAATAAAACTACACGCGTACAAGAATGGTACAAAAAATAAGACATTGTTCCAAACATGCCGAATGAACTTCGTATATGCCCAAGCACATTTCGGTATGCGTTTTGAATCGTTCCGAGTCGTGTGAAACATTCATCCGCGACGAGTACTGTATGGTGCAAGGATTTTCACAAGAAAACGACGCATAAGATGAAGCTGAGTGTAAATCAACCAGAATGGACTTCATATGTCTGTCGTAGCTCATTTTAGCAAGCAATTTGGGCTCATCCGTGTCGGTGTGAAACCTACACGACAAATGGTACTACAAGTCACGTTTGTACCAGAACGAGTACGAAAAGAAATCGTATGGCAGACACACTGAATAGAGTTCATGTGTGCCCAAGCTCATTTCGGCATGCATTTCTGTTGCATCCGGATCGGTGCAAAAGATTTCTGCGCGATAGGTGCCGACGTGTACTGCAAGCTGCGTGCGTATCAAAACGATGCACGAAAGGAAAATGTGGGCCAAACTGCACGAGTGGACTTTCCATGCATTGCTGCTACAGTTCTGCATTCATTTCGAATACATCCCGGTGATTGTGGAAACATCCCTCCGCGTCGGGTCGCAAGGTGTTCTGCAAGGTGCGTCCGGACGGAAACGATGCACGAAAGGAAAATTGGTATCAAACTCCACGAATGGACTTCATATATGCCCCATCCCATTTTGACAAGCATATCGAGTACGTCCGAGTCGATACGAAATATTCATGCACGATGGGTCCCTAATGTTATCAGAAACTACACGCTGCATTCAAAACGGGTGCAAGAAACGAAACTTCGTTCCAATCATGCCGAATGAACCTCATATTTGCCCAAGCACATTCTGGCATGCATTTCGAGTCCGTACGAGTTGTTGTGAAACATTTCTCCGCGATGAGCACGAACGAATACAACATGCAGCGCCCGTTCGAAAACGTTTAACGAGATGAAACTGAGTGCCAAACACATCTAGTGGAATTCATATGTGCTTCCACGCATTTCGGCATGCGTTTTGAATATATATGTCCGAGTCGGTGTCAAATGTTCCACCACGACGGGTTCCCACGGGTAATAAAAGCTGAATACAAACGAAACCGATGCATGAAACACAACCGAGTGCCAAACACCCCGAAAGAACTTATGATGTCTGCTAGTGCTTTTCATCATTTGTATCGAATCCATTCGAGTAGGTCTGAAACATTTCTCCACGACGCATCCCAACGGGCACTGCAGCGGAACCCATTCGAAAATGAAAATGATGCACGAAATGACACATTGTGGCAAACACCACACACGCCGAAAATGATGCACGAAATGGAACATTATGGCAAGCACCTTACACGCTGCAACTTAGCACGCCAAAATGAAACATTGTGGCACGAGACGAAAACGGTGAACGAAATGAAGCCGGGTGCCAAACACACCGAATGCAATTCATATGTGTTGTAAATCATTTAGGCATGCATTTCGAATCCGTCCGAGTCGCCGTGAAATATTCCACAACGACGAGCTCCTAAGCTGAAAAAATTGAAAGCGATGCACGAAACGAAACTGAGTGCCAAACACCCAGAATTAACTTACGATATTCGCTTGTGCGTTTCAGCACAATTCTGCATTCATTTTGAATACGTCCGAGTGAGTGTGAAACATCCCTCCGCGACGGGTCACAAGGGGTATTACAAGCTGCGTCCGAATGAAAACGATGCACGAAACGAAACTCGGTGTCAAAATCCCCGAATGGGCTTCATATGCGCCCTAGCCCGTTTCAGCAAGCATTTCGAGTACGTCCGGCTCGAAGCGAAACATTCATGCACAATGGGTCCCTAATGGTAATAAAACTACACGCTGCATTTCAGAATGGTGCAAAAAACAAGACATTGTTCCAAACATGCCGAATGAACTTCATATATACGCAAGCACATTTCGGCATGCGTTTTGAATCGTTCCGAGTCGTGTGAAACATTCCTCCGCGACGAGTATTGTATGGTGCAAGGATTTTCACAAGAAAACGATGCATAAGATGAAGCTGAGTGTCAATCAACCAGAATGGACTTCATATGTTTGCCGTAGCTCATTTTAGCAAACAATTTGGGCTCATCCGTGTCGGTGTGAAACCTACACGACAAATGGTACTGCAAGTCACGTTCGTACCAGAACGAGTACGAAAAGAAAGCTTGTGGCAGACACCCTGAATAGAGTTCATGTGTGGGCGCCTCCCCTTCTCCCCTTTATATACCCCTGTCGTCCCTCCCTTAGAACTCAGATTTTGTTGATTAAGTTTAGCCGTGTGCAAACTTTCTTCTTCAAGTTGTGCTAGATAGCCACCTTGTGAAGACTTTAATAGAATCTCAATTCGTCTCCACCTTCTCTCATACTTCAGATTGTTTTACTTGTTCTTGTTTGTTCTTCGATTACCAACAAGAATTGAACTTCGTGTTCAGGTTGATCTCGGCTACCTAGATCAATAACCACGCGGAGTAGGTTCAGCGATTGCTAAGGCGCCATCGACTTGTTCGTGCGTAGTCGGATCGTGAGAGTCTTCTCCAACACCAATCGATAGTTATCACTCCGCCGAAAGATCAGGCACTCCAGACATATCACAAGCAATTTGGGCTCATCCATGTCGGTGTGAAACCTACACGACAAATGGTACTACAAGTCACGTTCGTACCAGAACGAGTACGAAAAGAAATCTTGTGGCAGACACCCTGAATAGAGTTCATGTGTGCCCAAGCTCATTTCGGCATGCATTTCTGTTGCATCCGGATCGGTGCAAAAGATTTCTGCGCGATAGGTGCCAATGGGTACTACAAGCTGCGTGCGTATCAAAACGATGCACGAAAGGAAAATGTGGGCCAAACTGCGCGAGTGGACTTTACATGCATTGCTGCTACAGTTCTGTATTCATTTCGAATACGTCCCGGTGATTGTGGAAACATCCCTCCGCGTCGGGTCGCATGGTGTTCTGCAAGCTGCGTCCGGACGGAAACGATGCACGAAAGGAAAATTGGTGTCAAACTCCACGAACGGACTTCATATATGCCCTATCCCATTTCGACAAGCATTTCGAGTACGTCCGAGTCGATGCGAAATATTCATGCACGATGGGTCCCTAATGTTACTGTAAACTACACGCGTACAAAAACGGTGCACGAAACGAAACTTCGTTCCAATCATGCCGAATGCACCTCATATTTGCCAAAGAACATTCCGGCATGCATTTCGAGTCCGTCCGAGTTGTTGTGAAACATTTCTCCGCGATGAGCACGAAAGAATACAACAAGCGGAGCCCGTTCGAAAACGTTGAACAAGATGAAACTGAGTGCCAAACACATCGAGTGGAATTCATATGTGCTTCCACTCATTTCGGCATGCATTTTGAATATGTCCGAGTCGGTGTCAAATGTTCCACCACGACGGGTTCCCACGGGTAATAAAAGCTGAATACAAATGAAACCGATGCACGAAACACAACCGAGTGCCAAACACCCCGAAAGAACTTGTGATGTCTGCTAGTGCTTTTCATCATTTTTATCGAATCCATTCGAGTAGGTCTGAAACATTCCTCCACGACGCGTCCCAACGGGCACTTCAGTGGAAGCCATTCGAAAATGAAAATGATGCATGAAATGACACATTGTGGCAAACACCACACACGCCGAAAATGATGCACGAAATGGAACATTATGGCAAGCACCTTACACGCTGCAACCTAGCATGCCAAAATGAAACATTGCGGCACGAGACGAAAACGGTGAACGAAATGAAGCCGGGTGCCAAACACACCGAATGCAATTCATATGTGTTGTAAATCATTTAGGCATGCATTTCGAATCCGTCCGAGTCGCCGTGAAATATTTGTAATATTTCGGGTCTCTTCTCCAGGTTTTGAAATTTTTCCGTCTAGTTGATTGGTGGACCCATCTGTCCCTCTGAAGGATTAGCAATTTTAGTTTTGTGTGGGTGAGAATATCCCTTTCCCTTGCATGTAACATCGTTTAATATTGTTCCCAGAGTTAGTATTCCTTATCTGGGTTTGTGGATGGATAGTCTGTTGTTTAGCAGGGTATCAATTTCATCTGGTGTGGGAGAAAAATTAATTAAACCCCATCCACCTAACCCTCCCTCATTTTTATTCTCTCCCTCCCTCTCTTGTTTGGCCAAACCAGCCAGCCCTCACTCCTCTCTCGGTTTCTCCTCTTCCCCTCCTTCTCTCCAAGCAGCAAGGCAGCAAGAGGGGTGCTCCCATGGCCTCCTCATCCCTCCAAGCTTGGTGAAGAAGCTCCCCATCCTCCCCCTTGGTCGGCAGCAGCTCCTCCACCTCTCCCTTGCTCGGTTGCAGCAATCTTCCTCTCCATCCAACTCCCCTCCTTGGTAAGTGCTTGCTCCCCCATGGATGGTTGTTTTGAGCTCAGATCTGGACGTCCTAGGCTGGTTGGTAGGGTTCTAGGGTCCCTAGGGTCGAAATTTTTTGGGGGAAGCTAGCTATTTTGGAGGGAAACTGCAATCTGTTTTTCGAGCAGATTTTAGGTCTGTATTGCGGCTCGGTTTTGGGGCACCTAAGTTTGTCAAATGAGTTTCCGGATGTGGACATTATTGTAGATCTTCCTTTTATCTTTAATTGAAGCACAAGAACGCAGAAATCCATAAAGCCAATTAAAAGTTATGCCGTTTTTAGTGTTTGCTGTCCCGATTTGGTTGTTCTGTGAGCTGATATGTTCAACTGAAGGGTAGACCAATTTGCAGGCCGATTCAGTCTTTACACTTTCCTAGAGAAATGTAGGAAATTTCTTGTAGTTTCATAAAATGTACTTGTTTTCTTGATTTGGAATTAGGAATCAAAAGTTATGTCCATTTGAATGAGATGTACAGAATGTTGATTTTTCTGAAGGTTCAGACTTTGGTCTGAAGTTCAGAGTTCAGTTTGAGGACCTTAAATTCGTGTATTGAAAAAATGGTTGTGGGGTAACTCTAGGTTAGCCTCTTGTGCTCATTTATAGTCCAAGAACTTGAATTTTGGTTGAACCATTAGAAAGTTATTCAAGTTTTACCTCTTTGCTGTCCAAATTGCGACTATTAGTAGATTCAATTTTGAGTTGTGATTTAGGGTAAGTTGGAGGCCTATTTGGAATTTCCATTTGCCTGAAGATAGGTAGAAATTTTTATGTAGATCATGAAAATGTCTTCGTTTGCTCAATTTGAAGTTGTATAGCAATTTTTATGCTATGCCGAAGTAGGCTACCCAAATCAGTTTTGCATGAAAAATTCAGAATTGGGGCAAATTTGATTTAGGGAGTATTTATGTGGTTTGTTGTTGTCTGTTGACTCTAGAACTTGTGAATTTGAGTATGCAATTATGTTTCCAGATGGAGTAGCTTCGGAAGTGACTTCTTCTTCCCGCCACTCCATTCCTCTCGGTAGAAGGCAAGTGTATCAAATAGCATGTTGCTAGGATGTTGTTTCTTGATAATCATTATGAATGTATTGTGCTAATCATGATGATAGATTTGTTGGTATGTTTTGGGGTTGACATTTATGATTATATTCATGATTAATCATAACGGCAAAGTTTGGAATATGCTAAATGTTGAAAGAGAAACATTAAGTGGTTATGGGTATGTTGTGATGATGAAAATGGTAAAGTAAATGATAATGTGCATGCGTATGTATGTTTTATTGATGGAATGGTGGTTGATTGGAAAAGGAGTGCATTTTTATGATTTAATCATGTTAAATTGCATATGTGCATTCATAATGGAAGAGGCGACCCATTCTGATGCGGGCCTCTGTGTTCACGCGTAGTGAACACGAAAGTCCTACCTCGTAGTCCCGTTCATCGAGGTGAACGGGAGCGAGACAGTAAGAGTAGGCACCTTCCACGGGATGGAAGGGACGTGAGGGTGCACACCGACGGGTGTGCACTCGGCAGTACCGGTACGTGCATCGAAAAGAGCATTCATGTGCATAGCATTGCATGGCATGGCTAATGTATAGTGTGCTAATGGAAATGTGAGGTTTCGGGAATGAGTTGTGGACTCCTCCCAAAAGTTTAACAAGGTATGTTGTGAAGTAAGAAATATGGTAAAGGGTATTGATGCAATAGTATTGTACCTGTTGTTGATTTAAATGCATTACTGTTGATATTGTAATGTTTTGATGCACTTTGCTGAGTTTTCGAACTCACGCTTGTTTGTTTAATGTTTTTAGGTACCCTGAGAGCAGCAGTGCCGGGATGGGAATTTAGCATCACGTCACTCCCTTAATCACATTTAATTAACAGTTTGGAAGATTGTCTTGTGGTAGCATGTTTATACTTGTGATTATTGTAATCTTCCTAAGATTGTGTTTAATATATGCTAGAAGGTTACTTTAGATGCTTAGTTGTTGCTTACATGTCATGATGGTTGATTGATGCCATGACATGTTGTTTAAATTGTGCTTTTATGTTATTGTGATCTTTTGCCTGCTGAGTGGATGTCCACTTAGCAGGGGAGGTCTTGCCGAATTTTTTTACTAGTTCGGCAATCTCCTAGCATGTTTAGATAGGTTTTGGTAGCACTTTGGGCACGTGAGGTGCTGGGGTGTTACAGTTGGTATCAGAGCGGGCTTTAGGTCCGTGGAATGAGAATGTAGCAAATTACTCTAGAGTAAACTAAAATGTGACTTGGAAAAGTAGAAACATGGTATAGGTTTCTACTCTTGAAAACTTGGCCTTAGGGCAATAACCTTAAAAGCTGAAATAGAGTGGTTAACTAATTTAAAACTTGACACACTCTGATGCACAGTAGGAAAGGGTATGGGTACCGTTGCTTTACGCTTAAATGTTGTATTTAAGCTTTGATGTTGAATGCTAAATTTGATAATGCTTCTTTCTTTGATTATGCATGATGGTTATTGTTATTATTTTTGTGTAAGAGCTAAATGAGTATTGTGTTTATGGGAGTTGTGGTGCCGAAGTGTTTCGGTCACCTTCAGTTGTGGTGTGGCCATGGTTGAGGCCATGGTGGTGGTTGTGGTTGGGTAAAGCCACAATCGGAAAGTTGGAGTCTCTCATAGGTCAGAGTCGTCGCCTTTTTGTGACAAGTTTAGAGAGTGGATGGAAGTTGTGGTTCCTTTTGGCTTCATCTGTTGGAGTCAAATAGCAAAGTTTAGTGATGAATCTTTCAGATTTCTCTTACCGTTCGTGCGACCGGTTTGGTTGGCTTCTTTGGTTTTGTTGGTTGGAAACCAAGGAAAAGTGTTTGGTGATGAGTCTTTACCGGTTGTTCTTCTGATGGTTTTGGCAACAAGTTTTGTTGTTTGCCTTGGGCGGTTTTGGGGAGAGAACTATTGCGTTTGTTGTTCTCTCCATTTAAGAAGAGTATTGAAGTTTTTTGGTGGTGTTTGTGTTTAGTAATTGCGGATTCCTTAAAGGTTGGGTACGTGACCCACGAGGATGTTCAAGATGTTAAGTCGGTAATGGGAAGTTGGAATATTGATGTGAAGTAAATTACCGTTTCAGTTAAAGTGAGATTGTTGGTTGTATAAAGATAATCTAAATGATTGCGTTGATAGAGAAAGATTAATCGAGATGATAAGTGATCTAAAGTGAGAATTGATCGATTAGTATTGTATGCAAAGTGTTATGAGTTATGGGCGTAATTGGAAATTCGAGATTTTGTAAGTATTGGCCCCATTTGAGAGGACCTAGAATTTTCTGTTTGGCGAACTTATGATGGCAAGGTGGTGATGTAAAGCACTGTAGTATGATGGTGTAGAGACATGATGATTGTTGGCTTTTGTCGCTTAGTGGTCAATTACGTTATAAATTGGCCAAATGACTTAATTGATGTGTAATTAGAAAATGGGAATATATGAAATGATTGTATGAAATGTCAAGTTGTCCTTGACAAATGCCTGTTTGGGCTCCGTAATTGAAATATGACTAAGCAGAGATTGTATTGAGTTGTTAGAAGTGTTTAGGGATGGAACGAACTGGGGATGTTGAAAATGTGATTTAGGGATTGTACGAAAAGTAATTGTTGAGTATGTCGAAGTAAGTGTTGAAAATACATGTTTTAAGATCAGAATAGACAATTGTACGGATGATGGCTCGTATTATGCTGAGTAATAGATAAGTTATTTGTGTTGAAAAGTGAGAATGTGGTTCTCCTTGCTGAATGTCATAAGTTAGACATGATTATGGTTTGAAGATAATATGACTAGTGAGGGTTATATGAGTAAGAGGAGAGAATTAAAAGAAGATTGGGTTTTGAAATTTATATCCAAAACTATTGGACTTTTCTAGATGTGGAGAGTATAAAAAAAATCCTTAATGGCTAAGAGTACTGGAATACTAGAATTGGTGGGATTCGAATTGAACCTTCTTTAAAGGTTTACCGATTCAATTGATTGTATGATTTTCAAGGAGGGTATGCCTTTTGTTGAGGCATTCAGATTAGTGGGCAATATAACTCCCCTGATTTAGTTCCATTTTATATCAAGTGGTGGACTTGGCTTTGATGATTGGAAATGAGGATGAAAGAGTAGTTTGGGGAAGTAATCGGTTGATGGAGTCCTAAATAAGGTATATCATTGGATCGGGCCAAACTTTGGTTTTGGCTAAGTTGGTTAGCTTATGTTATGAATATTGGAGTTGCACTCAAGAGTATATGAGTGGATCGCGCTCTTTAGCGTGCACATCGAATTATCTTTGGAATCGGTATTTGAAAGGAAACCTACAACCATAATGGATTATGTTGGAGCTCTTGAGTTAAAAATATTTGTAACTCTATTTCGACTAGAGTTGGAGTTAATTGAAAATGTGTGTGTTGTTTGCGAGTGTTTCAAATGTGAAACTTATGATTGTTTTATAACTGTTCCATGGTTGTTTAAGAGATGTTTTGCTTTGGTAAAGGCTGGGCGTTTGCTTCTGTAAAAGTAAATTGCCTCAATAAAGTTTTGTGCGGTGTTTTTCTTCTAATGGAGTTCTTCCCGAGGTAAACCTTGGTGCCTTGATTTTAATGTGTTGGATATGGGTTGAGTAGATAAAGGGAATCGAGATTTCCTTTGCTTTCTAGCATGAAAAGAAAGAATGAGTAATTTCTGACCTTTGGCTCTGCGTTGTAAGAGAATTGAGTTTCTCTTTCTCTTTGAGAGATTTTGTGGCAGTTGTGAGAATCAGTTTTCTCTTCTAAAATGTTGATTTTGGTTAAAATGAGATGTTTGGCTTTGGTGAAAACGAGTTGAGTTGTTTGGTTATTGAGAGTTTCTATCAAAGGATTGTGTGGAGTCTCCTTTGTTTGAGTGCTCCCTAATGCGAATTGTATCACATGGATTCGAGATTTGAGTTTTTCCTTTGCGATTTGACTTAGAAAAAAAGGAGAATGATCTTTGGATGTTGTTGAATTCTTTCCAAAGTGAATTGTAGCACATTGGGTTCAAGTTGATGAATGTGGTTCATCCGGTTAAAGAGAATTGCTAGTTGTGGCATTCTAGTTTGAGATAAGAATAGGAATATTTATGAAATTGTTGAGTATAATAGAGGAGTATACTCGTGAGCTTGGTTATATTTGAGTGAAATAATGTGAGGGCGAGACCCTCTTAGGAAAAGAACCAATTATGGTTTGGAAATGATTTACGACCCTAGCTTGGGCTAGGTGTTGAACGTCAGTGGTATAAGGGTGGATTATGATGGAGGTTGTTGATGTCTTGGTTTAAGTTCTGTTGAGAGTATCGTTGGTTGTAAAGAAGGTGATGGCAATCTGAAGTAAAAAAATGTTCTATCGTGAGCATTGTCTTAGCTAGTTGTCCCTGGGTGTGAGATAGGCCTGGGAGAAGATAGAATGAAAATATATCATGGGTTGCGGCCAGAAGGAAAATATTGCCTATGTGGGCTATGTACTTAGATGACATTGGTTGGTTATTATCCTTTTGTTGAAAAGGTCAATCAATTTGAAAAGATAGGATTATGTGTATTTGAGTCTTTGGGGTTCAAGTTTGGAGTCCGATATGATTAATCGGGTGGTATGAGCGACTGGTTGAGAATGGGTTCGGAGGTATGATAGAATGAAAAACCTCGTATCAACTTGTTGTCACCAATAAGATGAATTGTGATAAAAAAAAATAAGATGAGAGATTAGAAGGAAGTGAAACAGGGAATCGAGAGTTAAGTTGAAAGTGGGAATCATAATTTCCAAAAGAAATGTTTTTGAATTACGTTATATTAGTTTTGAGATAGTGGTGTGATATGTTGTTATGGGAGTTTGGCATACAAATTAATTTGATTGAGTCCTTCAGTGGATGTATTGAGGGTAAAGGTCGAGCAAATGCTTGTGAGATTCAGTGTTCAGGAAGTTCAACTGGATCGTTATCGTGAGGGAGTTTGCGTAGGGCGTTGGTCTTGGGCAAGGCAATGCCTCCGAGTCTTGTCCCTTACAATTCTATTAGAAATTGGAGTGAATGTGGAATCGTGAGAAATTGCTCATGGTTTGAGCTAAGTCAAGTCACTTCTGTCAATGGATGGATTTGGAATTTGGTTCATCGTTTACTTCGGTTTAAGTCTTTGCTTGGGTGATTTGAGTTGCAAGAGTTGAGTCACTTGTGGACTTGGTCGTTGGAGTTGGCGTTCCTTGAATTTGAAGAATTCGGGGTCGAATTCCTCTAAGTGGGGGAGAATGTAATATTTCGGGTCTCTTCTCCAGGTTTTGGAATTTTTCCGTCTGGTTGATTGGTGGACCCATCTGTCCCTCTGAAGGATTAGCAATTTTAGTTTTGTGTGGGTGAGAATATCCCTTTCCCTTGCATGTAACATCGTTTAATATTGTTCCCAGAGTTAGTATTCCTTATCTGGGTTTCTGGATGGATAGTCTGTTGTTTAGCAGGGTATCAATTTCATCTAGTGTGGGAGAAAAATTAATTAAACCCCCTCCACATAACCCTCCCTCATTTTTATTCTCTCCCTCCCTCTCTTGTTTGGCCAAACCAGCCAGCCCTCACTCCTCTCCCGGTTTCTCCTCTTCCCCTCCTTCTCTCCAAGCAGCAAGGCAGCAAGAGGGGTGCTCCCATGGCCTCCTCATCCCTCCAAGCTTGGTGAAGAAGCTCCCCATCCTCCCCCTTGGTCGGCAGCAGCTCCTCCACCTCTCCCTTGCTCGGTTGCAGCAATCTTCCTCTCCATCCAACTCCCCTCCTTGGTAAGTGCTTGCTCCCCCATGGATGGTTGTTTTGAGCTCAGATCTGGACGTCCTAGGCTGGTTGGTAGGGTTCTAGGGTCCCTAGGGTCGAAATTTTTGGGGGGAAGCTAGCTATTTTGGAGAGAAACTGCAATCTGTTTTTCGAGCAGATTTTAGGTCTGTATTGCGGCTCGGTTTTGGGGCACCTAAGTTGGTCAAATGAGTTTCCGGATGTGGACATTATTGTAGATCTTCCTTTTATATTTAATTGAAGCACAAGAACGCAGAAATCCATAAAGCCAATTAAAAGTTATGCCGTTTTTAGTGTTTGCTGTCCCGATTTGGTTGTTCTGTGAGCTGATATGTTCAACTGAAGGGTAGACCAATTTGCAGGCCGATTCAGTCTTTACACTTTCCTAGAGAAATGTAGGAAATTTCTTGTAGTTTCATAAAATGTACTTGTTTTCTTGATTTGGAATTAGGAATCAAAAGTTATGTCCATTTGAATGTGATGTACAGAATGCTGATTTTTCTGAAGGTTCAGACTTTGGTCTGAAGTTCAGAGTTCAGTTTTGATGAGGACATCACTACCATGGATACGGCCATACTTACAAACCCAATGGAAACCAACAATGTCATACAAGGGCCAATTACTCGAGCTCGGGCACGACAATTCAATTACCAGGTGAATGCGTTCCTCGGGTTGCATACAGATAATTTTATGAATGGAATGCTATTTAATCCTCGTGATGATTTTATTGTCCTTAGGAACCAAGGAGAAGGACTCCCAAACGTCAAGCATGAAGCCAATTCTTCCGGTGCACAAGTTATACTCGGATTCGGCCTCCGGGACAGCACCAACTTAAGATGACCATAACTTTTGATCCACAAGGGTGATTGGGGTCTATGAGTACTGGTTTGAAAGGTTTCGACGTCCTCTTTCCAACGGATCCGACCCCATCCCCAAATTCCGTCCGAGTCGACGGGAATCTGCAAAACAATTGGTGTCACTTTTCCAAATCGAGAAGACTTGGGCTTTGGGCCTTGTAATAGAGTTGTAGTTGGTATCCTACTGCTTTGGACGTGTTTCCCACGTCCCTACCTCTCATAAATAGCCAGACATCGGCTCCTTAGGGTTTTGGGTTTTATTTGATTAGTTTAGCCAAGTGCAAACTTGATCCTGCGAGTTGTGCTGGACAGCCACCTTGTCAAGATCGTCAATAAGACTCCACTTTGTTTCGCTTCCAGTTTTATCCGCAATTTCAGATTGCTTATCCTATTGTTCTTGCTTGTTCTTCGGTTGCTTGCAGGAATTGAACTTCGTGTTCAGGTTGATCGTGCCCACGGCAAGATCAATAACCCGCTGGAGTTGGTTTAGCGATTGCTAAGGCGCATCGTCGTCGTACGGTGTAGTCGGATCGTCAAAGTCGACTCTAACAAATCGATCGTGTGTTTCTCATCGAAAGATCGGGACACCCATAGTGCCATCACGGCGCCATCAAGTTTGAGGACCTTAAATTCATGTATTGAAAAAATGGTTGTGGGGTAACTCTAGGTTAGCCTCTTGTGCTCATTTATAGTCCAAGAACTTGAATTTTGGTTGAACCATTAGAAAGTTATTCAAGTTTTACCTCTTTGCTGTCCAAATTGCGACTATTAGTAGATTCAATTTTGAGTTGTGATTTAGGGTAAGTTGGAGGCCTATTTGGAATTTCCATTTGCCTGAAGATAGGTAGAAATTTTTATGTAGATCATGAAAATGTCTTCGTTTGCTCAATTTGAAGTTGTATAGCAATTTTTATGCTATGCCGAAGTAGGCTACCCAAATCAGTTTTGCATGAAAAATTCAGAATTGGGGCAAATTTGATTTAGGGAGTATTTATGTGGTTTGTTGTTGTCTGTTGACTCTAGAACTTGTGAATTTGAGTATGCAATTATGTTTCCAGATGGAGTAGCTTCGGAAGTGACTTCTTCTTCCCGCCACTCCATTCCTCTCGGTAGAAGGCAAGTGTATCAAATAGCATGTTGCTAGGATGTTGTTTCTTGATAATCATTATGAATGTATTGTGCTAATCATGATGATAGATTTGTTGGTATGTTTTGGGGTTGACATTTATGATTAAATTCATGATTAATCATAACGGCAAAGTTTGGAATATGCTAAATGTTGAAATAGAAACATTAAGTGGTTATGGGTATGTTGTGATGATGAAAATGGTAAAGTAAATGATAATGTGCATGCGTATGTATGTTTTATTGATGGAATGGTGGTTGATTGGAAAAGGAGTGCATTTTTATGATTTAATCATGTTAAATTGCATATGTGCATTCATAATGGAAGAGGCGACCCATTCTGATGCGGGCCTCTGTGTTCACGCGTAGTGAACACGAAAGTCCTACCTCGTAGTCCCGTTCATCGAGGTGAACGGGAGCGAGACAGTAAGAGTAGGCACCTTCCATGGGATGGAAGGGACGTGAGGGTGCACACCGATGGGTGTGCACTCGGCAGTACCGGTACGAGCATCGAAAAGAGCATTCATGTGCATAGCATTGCATGGCATGGCTAATGTATACTGTGCTAATGGAAATGTGAGGTTTCGGGAATGAGTTGTGGACTCCTCCCACAAGTTTAACAAGGTATGTTGTGAAGTAAGAAATATGGTAAAGGGTATTGATGCAATAGTATTGTACCTGTTGTTGATTTAAATGCATTACTGTTGATATTGTAATGTTTTGATGCACTTTGCTGAGTTTTCGAACTCACGCTTGTTTGTTTAATGTTTTTAGGTACCCTGAGAGCAGCAGTGCCGGGATGGGAATTTAGCATCACGTCACTCCCTTAATCACATTTAATTAACAGTTTGGAAGATTGTCTTGTGGTAGCATGTTTATACTTGTGATTATTGTAATCTTCCTAAGATTGTGTTTAATATATGCTAGAAGGTTACTTTAGATGCTTAGTTGTTGCTTACATGTCATGATGGTTGATTGATGCCATGACATGTTGTTTAAATTGTGCTATTATGTTATTGTGATCTTTTGCCTGCTGAGTGGATGTCCACTTAGCAGGGGAGGTCTTGCCGAATTTTTTTACTAGTTCGGCAATCTCCTAGCATGTTTAGATAGGTTTTGGTAGCACTTTGGGCACGTGAGGTGCTGGGGTGTTACAGTTGGTATCAGAGCGGGCTTTAGGTCCGTGGAATGAGAATGTAGCAAATTACTCTAGAGTAAACTAAAATGTGACTTGGAAAAGTAGAAACATGGTATAGGTTTCTACTCTTGAAAACTTGGCCTTAGGGCAATAACCTTAAAAGCTGAAATAGAGTGGTTAACTAATTTAAAACTTGACACACTCTGATGCACAGTAGGAAAGGGTATGGGTACCGTTGCTTTACGCTTAAATGTTGTATTTAAGCTTTGATGTTGAATGCTAAATTTGATAATGCTTCTTTCTTTGATTATGCATGATGGTTATTGTTATTATTTTTGTGTAAGAGCTAAATGAGTACGTCCGGCTCGAAATGAAACATTCATGCACAATGGGTCCCTATGTGATGCCCTAGGTCTGAGAGCGATCCTAGTTCTTTTCCGTCGTGGTTGTTTCGAAAAGAGAGAAGTTTGGTCGGGAATTGATTAACTAAAGTTCATGCGACGTTTTAATATTTTTTTTTTGGAGTGTCGGGCTAGAATCAGTGGGCCGAGGACAACCTGGGCCGAGGCCGGGATTTCCCTCCCCACCTCTCCCTCCCCCTTCCCCTAAGTGGGCCGGCCCACTAGCCAAGGGGGGCGCCACCCCTTTCCCCCCTAACCCTAGGCGCCTCCTCCCTCTCCCTCCCCTAGCAGCCACCTCTCCCTCCCCTTCCTTCCCCTACGTGGTGGCTCAAGATCCGCCGCGAATCGCGAAGGAGAAGGCGAGGAGCGACTCCGTGGAGGCGTGGAGGACGAGCAGATCGCCGATTCGGGGTTCATCGCGTGTTCTTCGTGGGTTCGCAAGGGAGAACACTAGGTAAAATTCCCAAACTTTTACCTCTATTTTACCTAGGGATTAGGAGTGTATTAGATCTGGTGGTGAGGGTTTTGGATGGATCTTGTTGGGGGAGAAGGGTAGATGTTCACGTGGTGCTGTTTCTGGAAGGGGGGATTGTGCAGCGCGGATTGTTTCGCGTTTTACGTGGCATAGATTATTTTTCCTGCCAAAACCTATAACTAGAAAGTTGTAGATAACGTCGATACCTAGCTTCTGTAATTTTTTCAGAATTTTTGGGGAAGTGTTCTGAGAGTTATCGCTGTTGCAAACCGACGAACAGAATCTGGGAACAGATTTCATCCACTGTGTTGGACGACTGTTTAGGCTTATTTAACAGAGGAATTAGAATTTATGATCTTCTGTAAAGTTGTAGATCTTGTCAATATCTAGCTCCTGTAATTTTTTCATATTTTTATGTTCTGTAGAAAAAAAGATACGAAAAAGAGAATGGGGGTTGCTGCTGTTCGATCCGGACAGATCGGGGTTTCGGTGTTGGAAAAGGGGAACGGGTTGTAGGACTTGCGGGTGTGAGTTGTGTGATCAATTGTGGTGTTATTGCATACTGAAAAGATGCTTGTCAAGGTGGTGCCCCTTCTGGACGCAACTAGATCCGTCGCTCACGCCGGTAAAGGCAAGTGGAAGTAGTGTTATGGTTGAGCTATACATCGTTGTTTGCATTGCCTTCGTTATATTTCCCGATGACATTAATCATACATGGTTTGATCATTTGCTAGGAAGATTGCAATAATTAGATTAGCAATGTGATGATGTGCTTTGGCTTTGAACCATGAGTAAAGAGAAGAATGATGTTGCCTATTGGTTGAACTGTCTAAATAGTTCATCTCAATGTTATTTGTTTTTTTATCCATGTTATATGATGGCATGCAAATATGTGGACTCAATGTGGAAAATTATGAATGAATTCATGCATGAAGCATTAACTGCATAATCATGCATTGGAAGTTTGTCGACGCCAGCGTGCGCGACCGTACCGGTACAACACCGTGTGTTCCTGAGAAAGGGCACGGTGAAGAGGATCATGGCATAAGCATATGCACAAGCATGAGCATTTTACTGAGGTTGTGGTAGTCGATGTTGTGGTGTTGAATGTAAAGCATGTGGTGTGTTAAATTCTTGATGGATGTGATTATGTGTTAATTGTTCCGCTTGCTGAGATTACCCAATCTCACTGCTTGTGTTTTGTTGTTTTCAGGTAGCGTGCAAGAGACATAAGCATGAGGGGTGGGCTAGCAACACAATAAACCTTCGAATGTCTTCACAACTCCCATGAACTAGTGTTTATTTAATACATTAGCTTGCTGAATTTTATTTACACTTAGACTATTTGTTGTTATGACTAAACTTATTCTTGCTTATGGTTGGTTTAGACTTGTTGTCGCTAGTATTGTTGAATTGCTTATATTCCTGTTTGAATTGCTTATCATGAAATGCTTCCGTAATGTCCTGTTTTTAGGGGAGATGCTGTCGAAATTTTCTTGTTCTATAGTTTAGTTTTAAGGGGTGTTACACCCTAATGGTAATAAAACTACACGCGTACTAGAATGGTGCAAAAAATAAGACATTGTTCCAAACATGCCGAATGAACTTCATATATGCCCAAGCACATTTCGGCATGCGTTCTGAATCTTTCCGAGTCGTGTGAAACATTCCTCCGCGACGAGTAATGTATGGTGCAAGGATTTTCACAAGAAAACGACGCATAAGATGAAGCTGAGTGTCAATCAACCAGAATGGACTTCATATGTCTGCCGTAGCTCATTTTAGCAAGCAATTTGGGCTCATCCGTGTCGGTGTGAAACCTACACTACAAATGGTACTACAAGTCACGTTCGTACCAGAACGAGTACGAAAAGAAATCTTGTGGCAGACACCCTGAATAGAGTTCATGTGTGCCCAAGCTCATTTCGGCATGCATTTCTGTTGCATCCGGATCGGTGCAAAAGATTTCTCCGCGATAGGTGCCAACGGGTACTGCAAGCTGCGTGCGTATCAAAACGATGCACGAAAGGAAAATGTGGGCCAAACTGCCCGAGTAGACTTTCCATGCATTGCTGCTACAGTTCTTGATGTAACACTGGGTGTCCCGATCTTTCGATGAGAATGATAACCTTCGATTTAGGTGGAGACGACTTTGACGATCCGACTACAACGTACAACGACGATGCGCCTTACCAATTGCTAAACCAACTCTAGAGGGTTATTGACCTTGCCGTGGGCACGATCAACCTGATCACGAAGATCAATTCCTGCAAGCAATCGAAGAACAAGCAAGAACAAGGCAAAAGCAATCTAAAATTGCAAATATGGATGAAGTATTGAAAAGTTGGGGTTCCGATACAAGGAGCTTGTTAGGCGGCCGTTGAGCACATCTAAAAGACTCAAATAGTAGCAAAAGGCTAAACTATCTGTGAATCATGTGATGAAAAATTGGCTTGATTTTGTGCTGAAAAATTGGTTAGGATTAATCTTGCAAAATTGCTTGCATGAAGGACCAAACATTCAAACATCCAAAAATAGACCAAACATCCAAAAACAGTGAGTTTCGCATGTATGACGGACCAAACCTTTTGGTCTGTCATAAACGTGATTTTGATGCTTTTACGCTTGTTCAAGAAATCGCGTTTTTCCCATGTATGACAAATCAAATTTTTTGGTCTGTCATACACATGCTTTTGGCGACCTCGTTTTTCCCATGTATGACAAACCAAATTTTTTGGTCTGTCATACACATGCTTTTGGCGACCTCGTTTTTCCCATGTATGACAAACCAAATTTTTTGGTCTGTCATACACATGCTTTTGGCAACCTTGTTTTTCCCATGTATGACAAACCAAATTTTTTGGTCTGTCATACACATGCTTTTGGCGACCTCGTTTTTCCCATGTATGACAAACCAAATTTTTTGGTCTGTCATACACATGTTTTTGGCAACCTCGTTTTTTCCATGAACGACAGACCAAATTTTTGGTATGTCGTAAATGTGCTTCTGAAGGTTTTTGCGCGGGACCAAGTTCTTAAAAACAGTAAGTTTTACATGTACGCCGGACCAAATTTTTTGGTCCGTCGTGAATGCGTTTTTGCTCGATTAGGGTTTTGAGCAAACTTGGAATTGAGTTTTTGGTTTGACCTTGAGATAATGAATTTGGTGAGAATTTCATGATGCTTGTTTTGAAGTGGACTTTACGCAATGCTCGTGTGAGTATTTGTATGAACTAATGTTGAGTCAAGTCGCGGACTTGTGCTCGGATTTGTTTTGTGGTTTGTTCATGTGCCGGTATTGCTCGAAGACGAACGTGGTCGATGACGGGACCGGAACTAGGTTCATGGAGGAGCTGAGGTTTGGGACTAGGTTCAGGGAGGAACTGAGGTCTTGGTGGTCAAGGATGTCATGCGGGACGTTCGGGCTAAGAGAATGGTGCACATGAAGAATGGTTAGTCACGTGAGAATGGCAGGAGGTCATTCGCGTGCAAAGTGTTAGTCACGTGAGTATGGCAGGTGGCCATACGCGTGCAAAGTGTTAGTCACGTGAGTATGGTAGGGTTGCCATACGCGTGCAAGAGTTGTACTCGGCCAGGTTGGGCCAAGAGGAGTTGTATACATACTCTTTCTAGATTAGGAATTGTATTCAGAACTCCTTGTGTTTTGCTCCTTTAAATAGGAGGGGTGTCTCCTGTTGAAGGGCATCAAGCAGAGCTGAGCGCATTGAGAGCTTGAGCTCAGTTTTTAGGGTTTGTACTCTTTTGATGAGAGTACTTTAGACAAAAGAAATAAAGATCAATTCTTCCAGATCCTTGCGTGCTACAGTAACCGCGTTGCTACAGTGTCTCTGTTTTGGTTTTTGGTTGCATGCTTGTTCTGGTTCTAGATTGGTTTTTGTTCTTTGAGGTTCATCTTGATTTGATCCATCAAAACCTTTCTAGAGAATTGGTTTAGGGTTTCTCTAAGTTTAGTTGATTAAACTTTTGTCGTTCTTGTTTAATCTTGAAGTTTTGGTTAGATTAATTCTCGTCATCTTCTGTCACAGCAAGCTTACAAGGTTCATAACTTTTGATCCGTAAGTCTGATCGAGCTGATTCTTTTTGGGTTCGATTTGTATTGGAATCTAGTTTCTTGTGTCCAAATTTCAGATCAATCTAACGGTTGGATATTCGGGAATTATTGTTTTACCGAACCTCTATCATTCTGTTTTTGTCGAAAACGAGGCAATTATTTGGTTCTGTTTTGGGGTGAACTTTTAATAGATCAAGAATTTGGTTTTAGCTTCCGCACAATCATTCACCCCCCCTCTGATTGCTATATTCGTATACTTCGATCCTACAAGTGGTATCAGAGCGAGGTTTTTCTAATCTATCTTAACCGGTGATTAGATTAATGGATCGTTATTCGACAAAACCATGTGTGTTCGATGGTGTTGATTTTCAGTTTTGGAAGGCCAAGATGGAGGCGTTCATCCAAGCACAAGGCTTCACAATTTGGGAGAAGGTCTACAAGCCATATGAAGTCCCTGCAAACGACAACGTCAACGACACCAATCGCACACATGTTGAAGCAAACAGCAAAGCGCGCAACTTGATCATCCAAGGTTTGGGACGCAGCGACTTTGACCGTGTGATCCATCTCAAGTCCGCATATGAGGTATGGAAATCTCTTTGTGATTACCATGAGGGTTCTAACACTATTAAAGAGGTTCGTCAAGATCTTTACAAAAAAGAATACATGCGGTTTGAGATGAAACCCGGTGAGTCGCTAGATGACTTCTTTGCACGTTTCAATAAAATTCTTAGTAATCTTCGTGCTGTTGGAGTTAGCTTTGATGATGCTGCTAATGCTAGACAATTGCTTGGTGCTTTAGACATGTCTATTTGGGAGATGAAAGTTACATCCATTAGAGAATCTACTATCATGAGTACACTTACATTAGATGTTCTGTATTCTAAATTGAAAACTCATGAGTTGGATGTTCTTGCAAGGAAAGGTAATATTAAATCATTTGCTTTGATCTCTAACCCTAACATGTCAAATGCAAATTCTTCTTCTAGCTTTGCCTTGTCTTCCATGTCTTCTTTAACAGATGAGCAACTTGAAGAGTTTCCTGAAGAAGATCTGGCACTACTCTCTTCTCGCTTTAACAAAGCTTTGCAGAATGTGAGAATGAGAAAGAGAGGTGGTCCTCCAAGATGCTATGAGTGTGGTGACCTCAACCATATTCGCACAAATTATCCTAAGCTTGCAGGAAAAACATCAAAGGAGGAGAAGGACAACGACAGAAGGAATGAGAAGAAAAGGTTCTCGTCAAATGATAGGAAGAAGAAGAGCTTCATCAACCGCAAGGTGGTTCACCGAGTTCTTTCCGCTCTTGAACAAGTCAATTTGAGCGATGTGGACTCGGAGAGCAGCGAAGATGATGCAACTCCAAGCAAGCATGATTTGATGGGATTGTGTCTCAT
This sequence comes from Rhipidocladum racemiflorum, assembly GCA_036346355.1. NCBI lineage: Eukaryota > Viridiplantae > Streptophyta > Magnoliopsida > Poales > Poaceae > Rhipidocladum > Rhipidocladum racemiflorum. The sequence goes on from CM070578.1 coordinate 54,893,631, forward strand.
GGCAAGCAGCAAGGATAGCTTCACCGAGGACGGCAATGACAGCGACTTCAATGAGGTAGATCCTTCTTATGATGAATTAGCCAATGCTGTTGCCCGTCTTGGAAAATTACTTGACAAACGTGATAGAAAAATTAAGAAACATGATATTCTTGTGGAGTCATTGAATGCTGAAATTGCTAGACTTAAGACATTGATTCCTGATGATGATACTTGTAAATCATGTGACTTAATTTACAATGAGCTCACCTTGCTTAGGAAAGAACACGCTCTTCTGTTGCATCTAAATGAGAAAAATGAGAAACATGTTAAACATGCTAGCTGTTCCACTGATGATTTGCATGGTTCAACTTCTTGTTCTAAATGCTCAACTCTTGAATTAAAATTGAAAGATGCAAATGCTAGGGTTTCTCAATTGACTGATAATCTGCTTACTCATGAGGTTCTTTCATGCTCTACTTGTCGTAAACAGAAAGGGAAGGTCAATATTCCTTGCAATAATTGTTTAACTCTTGCTAAGAAAGTTGATTACTTGCAAAATTCTTTGGAACGTTTCACTAATGGCAAGAAAAAGTTGAACATGATTTTGGATCAATCTAAGGTTAGCACAAACAAGAGAGGTTTAGGTTTTGATCCTTATGCCACATATGAAACTAAACCTCGCACTGTTGTTCAGGCTCCTTGCAAAATTGAGTTATCTAATGAGCCTAAGAAAATTGCTTTTCAATCTGCTGGTTTTTTATCTTCTACTATGATGAATGCAAAATGTGCTTTTACTGTTAAAGCTAAACATCATGTCAAGTACACTTGCACTCATTGTGGTAGAGATGGACACTTAGTAGATTTTTGCTTTAGACTAGCCAAACAGCAAAAGAAGGAAAGAACTAAGGCTAGGTCAAATTTCAGCAAAGCACATTTTTATGCGGCTAGAGTGATGAAAACACCTTCTGTTCCTAGAAACATGGGAAAAGGCAAATCTGATTTTGTGCATAAAAATTATCGTGTTGTACCTACTGTTGTGCGTCGTGTGTCTCAGTACTGGATTCCCAAAAATCTCATTCCTAACCCCAGTACTGAGACCTCGACATGTTTTGCTATGTAGGCTTCTCGCGCAAGGAAGGAGAACATATGGCTAGTGGATTCCGGATGCTCACGCCACATGTCCGGTGATAAGAATTGGTTCTCCTCCCTCACTCGTGCATCTCGTGCTGAAAGTGTTACTTTTGGAGATGCTTCTTCCTCTTCTGTTGTGGCAAAAGGTACAATAAAGGTAAGTGACAAGTTTATGTTCAAAGATGTGGCTCTTGTTGAAAATTTGAAATATAACTTGCTTTCTGTCTCACAAATGCTTGATGAAGATCTTGAGATAAGCTTTAAGAAAAATGAATGCAAAGTGCTAGATGCTTCAGGTGATCTTGTGTTCAAAATTTCTCATTTTGGAAGAGTATTTAAAGCTGATTTTGATGCATCACCTTCTTCTAAGCATAGGTGTCTAATTGCCAATGTTTCTAAAGATTTATTCTTTTGGCATCATAGACTTGGTCATGTTGGTTTTGATCATCTTACTCGTGTAAGTGGTTTAGATCTCATACGTGGCTTGCCTAAGCTTAAGAGTGATAGCAATCTAGTATGTTCTTCTTGTAGACATGGTAAGATGATTGCAGGTTCACATCCACCTCTTACCATGGTGATGACAAACGCTCCAGGATATCTACTACATCTTGACACTGTTGGACCATCTCGAGTTCAATCTTTTGGAGGCAAGTGGTATGTGCTTGTGATTGTTGATGATTTTTCTAGATACTCTTGGGTATACTTTATGGCATCTAAGGATGAGGCTTTTAGTCATTTTAGAAGTCTTGTTCTTAGGCTTTCTGTTGATCATCCAGGAGCTCTTAGAGCGATTAGAAGTGATAATGGAACTGAGTTTAAAAATTCTTCTTTTGATCTCTTTTGTGCTGAAAAAGGAATTGATCATCAATTTTCATCACCTAGAGTGCCTCAACAAAACGGTGTAGTCGAAAGGAAAAACAGAACGTTGGTTGAGATGGCTAGAACCATGTTAGATGAACATCACTCTCCTAGAAATTTTTGGGCTGAAGCTATTTCAACTGCTTGTTATGTTTCAAACCGTGTGTTTTTTAGATCAAAATTGGGTAAGACTCCATATGAGCTTCGGTTTGGACATAGACCTTCTGTTTCTCACTTTCGAGTTTTTGTATGCAAATGTTTTGTCTTGAAATCTGGAAATCTTGATAAATTTGAAGCTAGATCAACTGATGGCATTTTTCTTGGATATCCTGCTCATACTCGTGGCTATCGTGTGCTTGTTTTGGAGACTAACAAAATTGTGGAAACTTGTGAAGTTAGTTTTGATGAGTCTAGTCCAGGTACTAGTCTAAGTGATGCAGGTACAGGCGCATATGTTCAGGGGGAGAAAATCTTTGAAGATAATGATGATGTTGAAGATGAGGTCTTAACTCTTCCTAATGCACAACAAGCTGTAGCACCTTTGGCACCTACTACTACATCACCTACTGCTAACCATCCTCAAGCTACAACATCAACTGTACATGCTAAAAATGAAGAAGGAGAAGGAGAAGTCTCAAAAGCCAATGCTCCCTTGCACATTCAAAAAATGCATCCATCTAAACAAATGATTGGAGACCTAAATGAGAGAGTCACTCGATCCAGGTTTATTCATTCTGACACTCATGCTCATTCTGCTTTAGTTGCTTCTTTTGAACCCAAAGATATATCTCATGCATTATCTGACGAATCTTGGATCAATGCCATGCATGAAGAATTAGAGAATTTTGAACGAAATAAAGTTTGGAAACTTGTCTCACCACCTCCAGATTTTAATGTTATTGGAACTAGATGGGTTTTCAAAAATAAACAAAGTGAGGATGGTGTTGTTGTTAGAAACAAGGCTAGATTGGTTGCTCAAGGTTACACTCAAATTGAAGGCTTAGATTTTGATGAAACCTTTGCTCCTGTTGCTAGAATTGAAGCCATTAGAATCCTTTTAGCTTTTGCTACATCCAAAGGTTTCAAATTGTATCAAATGGATGTGAAAAGTGCTTTTCTTAATGGCTACATAAATGAGGAGGTTTATGTCAAGCAACCACCTGGTTTTGAAAATCCAAAGTTTCCAAATCATGTGTTCAAACTATCAAAAGCTTTGTATGGTTTGAAACAAGCCCCTAGAGCATGGTATGATAGGCTAAAAACCTTTTTACTTGAAAGGGGGTTTTCAATGGGAAAGGTTGACAAAACTCTCTTTTTACTCAAGCAAGGCAATGATCAACTATTCGTTCAGATTTATGTTGATGATATTATCTTTGGTGGTTCCTCTCATGTTTTAGTGTCTGAGTTTTCAGAAACAATGAGGAAGGAGTTTGAGATGAGTATGATGGGTGAGTTGACATACTTTTTGGGATTTCAAATCAAGCAAACAAAGGATGGTACTTTTGTGCATCAAAGCAAATACACAAAAGACTTGTTGCATAGATTTGGGATGGAAAACAGCAAACCGATCATGACACCCATGGAGAGCGCTTGCACACTTGATCCGGATGAAGATGGTGAGCCGGTTGATCAAAAGGAATATAGAAGCATGATAGGTTCACTTTTGTACCTCACTGCATCAAGGCCGGATATACAATTTGTTGTGTGCTTGTGTGCTCGTTTTCAAGCTTCCCCACGTGCTTCACATCGACAAGCTGTCAAGCGAATTTTCAGGTATCTTCATGGAACTCAAGATTTTGGCATTTGGCTTTCTGCTTCCTCATGCATTAGTTTAAGTGCCTTTTCTGATGCTGATTTTGGAGGATGTAGAATTGATAGAAAAGTACATCTGATACATGTCATTTCTTGGGTAATTCTCTTATTGCATGGTCATCTAGAAAACAATCTTCTGTTGCACAATCAACTGCTGAATCTGAATATGTGGCTGCTCCTAGTTGTTGTTCTCAAATTCTTTGGATAGTAGCTACACTTAAAGATTATTGGGTTAATTTAGATAGTGTTCCTCTTTTGTGTGATAACACTAGTGCAATTTGCATTGCTAAGAACCCCGTGCAACACTCTAGAACAAAACACATTGACATCAGATTTCACTTTCTTAGAGATCATGTTGAAAAAGGCAACATTGTGCTTCATCATGTGGATACTGAACATCAATTAGCAGACATTTTCACAAAACCTTTGTCTTCTTCTCGTTTTGCTTTTATTCGGGGAGAACTTGGGATTGTTCATCCAATGGGTTTGTTTTGAGGGGGAGTTTCTTTGCCAAGTTCTTTCACTTGATGAGCTCACTTTATCATATTTCTTTATATGTCATGTAATTGAGCTAATATATGATAATATAATTGTCTCACTTAAACTAAAAATGACATTGTGGAATTCCCTGGACTGATTGCCTATAGCTAAATACTCTGTGATATCTCACTCTTCTAGGCTTGATATTGAATCCTCTTGACAAATTTGGGCTATGAAGCAAGTGTGGTTTCAACTTTACTCTTTCATAAGACCTTTTAATCATTTTTGCATGTTTACAATCAAAGAAAAAGAAAAGAAAAAGGGAATCAATAAAAAAGGGTTGTTAAAAGCAAAAGCTTCAAGTTGTATGCTTCAGGCATGCTTTCCTTAAAAAAATAAGATGTATGCTTCAAGCATGCCATTCCCTCAAAGATAAGATGTATGCTTCAAGCATGCCACTCCTAGAAAATAAAAGAAGTATGCTTCAAGCATGCCACATGCAATTTATTGTTTAAAGATTAAATTGGTCTACTAGATTGGAGTTGAAACTACTTGCTCGCCCTAAGTTGTTAGTTGCTTCAATTTTTAAAGCCTTGCTTTTTCTGCTAAAGGTTTTGCTTAGTACTTGGCTATAGTTGACTGCATTGAGGTTGAGATGCATGTCATTCCCTAACTTGTTAAAATCACATAAAGATCATGTATTTTGCATATTATGTGATATATAAGGTTATATGATCGAATGAGCTCATCTTTTCCTATCTTGGCACTTCCTTGTGAAATCATTGTTTCAAGAAAAATTTTGAACCTGTTCTCTCTCTTGTACTTTTGATGAATCCATTGTCAAAGGGGGAGAAATTTGGGAATCGTTGAAAAGTTTAAGGAAAAAGGGGGAGAAGAAAAAGGGGGAGTTGTTTTTGGAAATTTGAGTATTTTGGGAGAAGTTTGGAGAATTTTGGAATTTTTGGGCACATTGCACATTCACACACATTTTCCTTCTCAGGGGGAGATTTTGTTTTGCATTTTGGTCAAAGGGGTAATTCTGTGTTTTCTCTTTTTGGCCCTTGATCCTTTGGATTTCAAAATCTTTTGTAAAGTGAATGCCAAATGTTCAATTCTAAGTGGTTTTGCCAATGTTTTCATCAAGGGGGAGATTGTGAATCATGTGATGAAAAATTGGCTTGATTTTGTGTTGAAAAATTGGTTAGGATTAATCTTGCAAAATTGCTTGCATGAAGGACCAAACATTCAAACATCCAAAAAAACAGAGACTTTGCATTTGCGCCAGACCAAACATCCAAAACAGTGAGTTTCGCATGTATGACGGACCAAACTTTTTGGTCTGTCATAAACGTGATTTTGATGCTTTTACGCTTGTTCTAGAAATCGCGTTTTTGGAAATTTGAGAATTTTGGGAGAAGTTTGGAGAATTTTGGAATTTTTGGGCATATTGCACATTCACACACATTTTCCTTCTCAGGGGGAGATTTTGTTTTGCATTTTGGTCAAAGGGGTAATTCTGTGTTTTCTCTTTTTGGTTCTTGATCTTTTGGATTTCAAAATCTTTTGTAAAGTGAATGCCAAATGTTCAATTCTATTTGGTGTTGCCAATGTTTTCATCAAGGGGGAGATTGTGAATCATGTGATGAAAAATTGGCTTGATTTTGTGCAGAAAAATTGGTTAGGATTAATCTTGCAAAATTGCTTGCATGAAGGACCAAACATTCAAACATCCAAAAACAGATCAAACATCCAAAAACAGTGAGTTTCGCATGTATGACGGACCAAACCTTTTGGTCTGTCACAAACATGATTTTGATGCTTTTACGCTTGTTCAAGAAATCGCGTTTTTCCTATGTATGACAAACCAAATTTTTTGGTCTGTCATACACATGCTTTTGGCGACCTTGTTTTTCCCATGTATGACAAACCAAATTTTTTGGTCTGTCATACACATGCTTTTGGCAACCTTGTTTTTCCCATGTATGACAAACCAAATTTTTTGGTCTGTCATACACATGCTTTTGGCAACCTTGTTTTTCCCATGTATGACAAACCAAATTTTTTGGTCTGTCATACACATGCTTTTGGCGACCTCGTTTTTCCCATGTATGACAAACCAAATTTTTTGGTCTGTCATACACATGTTTTTGGCAACCTCGTTTTTTCCATGAACGACAGACCAAATTTTTGGTATGTCGTAAATGTGCTTCTGAAGGTTTTTTGCTCGGGACCAAGTTCTTAAAAACAGTAAGTTTTACATGTACGCCGGACCAAATTTTTTGGTCCGTCGTGAATGCGTTTTTGCTCGATTAGGGTTTTGAGCAAACTTGGAATTGAGTTTTTGGTTTGACCTTGAGATAATGAATTTGGTGAGAATTTCATGATGCTTGTTTTGAAGTGGACTTTATGCAATGCTCGTGTGAGTATTTGCATGAACTAATGTTGAGTCAAGTCGCGGACTTGTGCTCGGATTTGTTTTGTGGTTTGTTCATGTGTAGGTATTGCTCGAAGACGAACGTGGTCGATGACGGGACCTGAACTAGGTTCATGGAGGAGCTGAGGTTCGGGACTAGGTTCAGGGAGGAACTGAGGTCTTGGTGGTCAAGGATGTCATGCGGGACGTTCGGGCTAAGAGAATGGTGCACATGAAGAATGGTTAGTCACGTGAGAATGGCAGGAGGTCATTCGCGTGCAAAGTGTTAGTCACGTGAGTATGGCAGGTGGCCATACGCGTGCAAAGTGTTAGTCACGTGAGTATGGTAGGGTTGCCATACGCGTGCAAGAGTTGTACTCGGCCAGGTTGGGCCAAGAGGAGTTGTATACATACTCTTTCTAGATTAGGAATTGTATTCAGAACTCCTTGTGTTTTGCTCCTTTAAATAGGAGGGGTGTCTCCTGTTGAAAGGGCATCAAGCAGAGCTGAGCGCATTGAGAACTTGAGCTCAGTTTTTAGGGTTTGTACTCTTTTGATGAGAGTACTTTAGACAAAAGAAATAAAGATCAATTCTTCCAGATCCTCGCGTGCTACAGTATCCGTGTTGCTACAGTGTCTCTGTTTTGGTTTTTGGTTGCATGCTTGTTCTGGTTCTAGATTGATTTTTGTTCTTTGAGGTTCATCTTGATTTGATCCATCAAAACCTTTCTAGAGAATTGGTTTAGGGTTTCTCTAAGTTTAGTTGATTAAACTTTTGTCGTTCTTGTTTAATCTTGAAGTTTTGGTTAGATTAATTCTCGTCATCTTCTATCACAGCAAGCTTACGAGGTTCATAACTTTTGATCCGTAAGTCCGATCGAGCTGATTCTTTTTGGGTTCGATTCGAATTGGAATTTAGTTTCTCGTGTCCAAATTTCAGATCAATCTAACGGTTGGATCTTCGGGAATTCTTGTTTTACCGAACCTCTGTCATTCTGTTTTTGTCGAAAACGAGGCAATTATTTGGTTCTGTTTTGCGGTGAACTTTTAATAGATCAAGAATTTGGTTTTAGCTTCCGCACAATCATTCACCCTCCCTCTGATTGCTATATTCTTATACTTCGATCCTACACTATCAAATAAACAAAACCCAAGTTATTTTTGGGGGACTCCTTAGCTATTTATAGGAGAAATATGAGGCCAAAACCAGGCTTGGGGCGTCCAAAACACCTCCATGGCCGAGTAGGACTCCTATTCCTAGTTTGACTCGGATTTGGAAAGATGACCGAACTTGTTTTGCAGTTTCCCGTTGACTCGTAAGGAATTTGGAGGTGGGGCTGGATCCGTTGGAAAGAGGACGTTGAAACCTTTCAAACCAGTACTCATAGACCTCAAACACCCTTGTGGATCAAAAGTTATGTTCGTTTTAAGTTGGTGCTGTCCCGGAGGCCGAATCCGAGTTGAAGTTGTGCACCGGAAGAATTGGCTTCATGCTTGACTTTTGGGAGTCCTTCTCCTTGGTTCCTAAGGACAATAAAACCATCACAAGGATTAAATAGCATTCCATTCATTAAATTATTTGTGTGCAACCCGAGGAACGCATTCACCTAGCAATTGAATTGACGTGCGCGAGCTCTAGTAATTGGCCCTTGTATTACATTGTTGGTTTCATTGTTGGCAATTGGGTTTGTAGACATGGCTGTATCCATGGTAGTGATGTCCTTATCATCCTCCCCTTCTTGCATTTGAGTCGTCCTCGACTCAAGCTCATCATCTTCTCCCAAGTATGGTTTCAAATCTGATAATTGAGTTGACGGGCTCGAGCTCGAGTCAATGGTCCTTGAACCGACGAAGATGTAGAAGGATGGCCAAGCCGGGGGTCGATAAAGCCATGCAGATGGAGCCATCTTAGTAGTTGTATACGAAGTAGAGGATGCCGTGAAGTGTCGCCAACTTAATGGTCCTGGCCAAGGTGGGGGTCGATGAAACCATGCAGTTGATATAATTGCAGCAACACTTGGTGATGACCATATGTATGCAGTGTTAGTTCTGTCCATGATGAGCATGGTCTCATCATCCTCCCTTTCTTGAAGTGGAGTCGTCCTCGACTCCATCATATTGTCCTGGAAAATGTTAGGAGCGACAGGAAACAAAGCAACATGCAAATGTGCAATCAAATCAATGGATCGAGAATTTCTATCAATCATATACTCCCTTTCTTGAAAACTATCATGTGACTTGTAGGTTGAACCAAAAGTACTTGATATGACATGATTAGTGATATGGCACTTATCAAATTGATGACATTGTTGCATAACAAGCGAAGGTTTAAAATTTGAACAAATGTAAACTCGATGCGCTTCATACCCTCCTTTCTCACAATTTTTGCGAATTACATGGAAAATATTTCGCGATAACCAGGTCAAATCAGAATGTACAAAAAGTCTCTCCTCTAAATAATTCAGATCACATGGACCATCAAATTCAATGTAACCTAATGTATCTAAAGAAGACATCAATTTCAACTCATCATTTTCGCTTGTGATGTAAATGACATGTTTATTTTCAGCGTAACTGTCTAGTGTGTTAACAAAAGTGACATGTCCATTCGCTAGTTGTGTCATGGATATAAGTGAAGTATTATCACACAACTCTTCTTTATCACAAGAAACAGCAAGCAAATCATCTTGTAACAAAGCAAAATCAACTTGTAACAAAGCAAAATCGACAATTGGTTCCACTAACAATTGCTCCACGATAGCATGATCTGTGGATAGTTTTAGCTCTTCAAAATTATTTTCTCCATGTGTAAAGTCCATACCTGTTACATTATCTTGTAAGTTCTCATCAGCTGTTGTAGGCATTTCTTCAGTAATCTCTTCACTTACACATGGGGTAGTATTGATCGTTTCTTTCTCCATAAGCTCTTCTACATCATTCCCTCGATGGTGCTCACTTTTCTGCAAAATGTTAGCTACAAAAGAAGGTGCAACAATAGGCGCCTCAAATGAAGCTAATGATTCTTTCATGGATTCAGCAAGCATTTTTTCAACTTTACAAGCACATACAACCAATTCCGAAAGAGAACTATATGTTTCATCAACAAGAGCATCCTGAATTTCCTGATTGAGTCCACGTAAGAACCTAAGCTCTGTTGCTTCTTCACCTTCAACTAAACCACAAGGCAACAAATGATTTTGCAATCGTTCGTAGTATTCCTTAACGCACTTATTTCCTTGTTTCAAGCATTGGAGTCTAGTATACAAAAATTCAGTATGATATTCAGGGACATAGTCAATTCTCATAAGTCTTTTCATGGCCTTCCAATTTTTAGGTTTTCTCTCTTTTCTACAAATATGTTTCCACCATGTTAATGCATATTCATTTAGCACACTAGCAGCAATCCTAATCTTTTCATTTTCAGACAAATCATACTTGCCAAATTCTTTGTCTACTGCTATCTCCCAATTAATATAGGCATCAGGATCATATTGACCATTAAAAGGTGGAATGGCGAATTTAACCTTACCTAGGGAATCATCATCAACATGTACCTGAGCATGTAGTATGCGATTTTTGTTGCTTAGAAGATGAGGTGGAGGAATGGAAGTTCCGGGGGCAATACCTGCAAGCGTATCAAGTCTAGACAAAATAGTAGCAAGATTAGTGTTAGCAATTCCCTGAGCAGTCTCGATAGACCGGAGGCGGTCTTCTTGCAGCAACATTCTAGCAACAATTCCCTTTGTGCGTGGAGAGTGATGCAGCGAATCCTCATCACCTGACATGGTTAGTAGAAGATAAGAAAACAATAAAACAAGTATATTGTCCCTATCAACTACAAGGAGGTGGTGGCAATTCTGTCAACATTCAAGCCTATAACCAAAGCTCTTACAAGTTCTTACATGCAGCATGTGTTGACGGCCGTTGGCGTGGTCAAAAGTTCTCCAAAGCTTGGATAAAGCGATTGCCAAGGGACCGAACAAAAGTACGAGGTTGGATGTGGAGCTTGGATAGGCAAAATTTATTTCCTATGCAATCTGATAATTCTAGTTATTGTAATGATAAGTAATGATCCAAACTAGAATTCACAAGCCCTAGTTGCCGATCTCAAAGATATAAGTGAATTTGAAGGCAACACACACGCAAAGATAATGGCACTTATGCAATCAAGGAATGAGCTATAAAATATAAGTGATGCACCAAAAGCTCTATTGCACAAGTCGTAGAGAGACGCTAACTTATTGCTTTGAGAATGTAAAAAAGGGCACAAGATTGCTCACTAATACAATGTAAAAAGTAACGAACACAAATTAGGGTTTTGCTCAATGTAGTGCGACCGGCCACAATTTTCTTTTTTTTCTTTTCCTTTTTTTTGTTTTTGGCCTTTTGGCTCTTTCTCTTTTCTTTCTTTTGGTGACTTTCGGCCAACACTAGTATGAACAAAGTTTTGGAATCCCTAACTCGGTGTGACAAGATAATATGATATGATAACTGAAGATTATGCAATGTATCAAGTAGAGCAGCCCTAAGCAATATCAACAAGCTAGTCTCAAATAGGATCAAAGTGTTCACAAAGGATGAATTGTTTCCCAAAGGTAGGTGTATTGATGTTTTTCTAGGGCAGCAGACTTGTCACCTAGATTAATGTTTGAAGATCATCGAATTTGATTGGTTGACTGTGGAAGGAATTGAAGCTTATATCCTCAGCTTTCAATAGAGTGCAAGAATACAAAAATCCGAGTTTGTATGTAAAAGTTATGCTCGAAATACCGAACTGGACAGAATTGAAGGATTAAAGCTACGCAAAGAAAAATAAAGATCAGCAACTAAAACATGAACTCTAATGGATCAAAACCTAACAAAACTCACTAAAATTACAGATTCAAACTAAAGGTTGAATTTTTGTGGAGTAGTTTTCAATTTAGGACAAAAATCAAAAACTAACATAAGGCATTAAATTCTCACCGATCAACTGAAGCTCTGATACCACTTGATGTAACACTGGGTGTCCCGATCTTTCGATGGGAATGATAACCTTCGATTTAGGTGGAGACGACTTTGACGATCCGACTACAACGTACAACGACGATGCGCCTTAGCAATCGCTAAACCAACTCCAGAGGGTAATTGACCTTGCCGTGGGCACGATCAACCTGATCACGAAGATCAATTCCTGCAAGCTATCGAAGAACAAGCAAGAACAAGGCAAAAGCAATCTAAAATTGCAAATATGGATGAAGTTTTGAAAAGTTGGGGTTCCGATACAAGGAGCTTGTTAGGCGGCCGTTGAGCACGTCTAAAAGACTCAAATAGTAGCAAAAGGCTAAACTATCAAATAACCTGTAGGATCGAAGTATACGAATATAGCAATCAGAGGGGGGGTGAATGATTGTGCGGAAGCTAAAACCAAATTCTTGATCTATTAAAAGTTCACCCCAAAACAGAACCAAATAATTGCCTCGTTTTCGACAAAAACATAATGACAGAGGTTCGGTAAAACGCGAATTCCCGGAGATCCAACCGTTGGATCGATCTGAAATTTGGACACAAGAAACTAGATTCCAGTACGAATCGAACCCAAAAAGAATCAGCTCGATCGGACTTACGGATCAAAAGTTATAAGCTTCGCAAGCTTGCTGTTCCAGAACTTGACGAAAATCAATCTAATCGAAACTTGTAGATTGATCAAGAACAACAAAAGATTTATCAACAAAACTTTGAGGAACACTAGATCAATACCCTAGAGAGGTTTTTGATGGATCAAATCAAGATGAAACTCAAAAAACAAAAACCAATCTAGAACTAGAACAAGTATGCAAACAAGAACCAAAAGAGAATATTGTAGCACACAAGGAACTAGAAGAATTGATCTTTATTTCTTTTGTCTAAAGTACTCCCATCAAAAGAGTACAAACCCTAAAACCAAGCTCAAGCTCCCTTGCGCCTGTTCTGCTACTTGGTTCGATTGATGCCCTTTAACAGGAGACACCCCTCCTATTTAAAGGACCAACCCACAAGGAGTTCTGAATACGATTCCTATTCCCTAGAAGGAATCTGTATCCAACACAACTCTACTTGGCCCAACCTGGCCGAGTACAACTCTTGCACGCGTATGGCAACCCTACCATACTCACGTGACTAACACTTTGCACGCGTATGGCCACCTGCCATACTCACGTGACTAACACTTTGCACGCGAATGACCTCCTGCCATTCTCACGTGACTAACCATTCTTCATGTGCACCATTCTCTTAGCCCGAACGTCCCGCATGACATCCTTGACCACCAAGACCTCAGTTCCTCCTGAACCTAGTCCCGAACCTCAGTTCCTCCATGAACCTAGTTCCGGTCCCGTCATCGACCACATTCGTCTTCGAGCAATACCTGCACATGAACAAACCACAAAACAAATCCGAGCACAAGTCCACGACTTGACTCAATGTCAATCCATGCAACTACTCACATGAGCATTGCATAAAGTCCACTTCAAGCATCATGAAATTCTCACAAATTTCATAATCTCAAAAACAAATCAAAATTCAAAGTCCAAATTTGCACAAACCCTAATCGAGCAAAAAGCCATTCACGACGGACCAAAAAATTTGGTCTGGCGTACATGTAAAACTTACTGTCTTTTAAGAACTTGGTCCCGCGCGTAAAAACGAAACTTACTGTTTCTTGTCAAATTGTCAAACACATGCACAAACACATTTTGCAAAACCAATTCTAAGTTAATTTTTCAGTTCAAAGCAAATTTTTCAGCACATGATTTCACAATCTCCCCCTTAATGAAAACATTGGCAACACCACTTAGAATAGAACATTTGGCATTCACTTTACAAAAGATTTTGAAATCCAAAGGATCAAAGACCAAAGTAAGAAAACACAGAATTCCCCCTTTGACCAAAAAGCAAAACAAAATCTCCCCCTGAGAATGAAAATGTGTGTGAATGTGCAATGTGTCCAAGAATTCCAAAATTCTCCAAAAATGCTCAAATTTCCAAAAAAAACTTTTTCCCCCTTTTTCTTTGAACTTCTCAAATATTCCCAAAATTTCTCCCCCTTTGACAATGGATTCATCAAGAGTACAAAAGAGAGAATTTGTTCAAAAAATTTTCCTGCAGCAATGATTTCACAATAAGAAACAAAGGAGTGCCAAGATAGGAAAACATGAGCTCATTCGATCATATAACCTTATATATCACATAACATGCAAAATACATGATCTTGATGTGATTTTAACAAGTTAGGGAATGACATGCATCTCAACCTCAATTTAGTCAACTATAGCCAAGTACTAAGCAAGATCTTAGCAGAAAAGGCAAGGCTTTAAAAATTGAAGCAACTAACAACTTAGGGCGAGCAAGTAGTTTCAACTCCAATCTAGTAGACCAGTTTAATCTTTAAACAATAAGTTGCATGTGGCATGCTTGAAGCATACTTCTTTTATTTTCTAGGAGTGGCATGCTTGAAGCATACATCTTATCTTTGAGGGAATGGCATGCTTGAAGCATACACCTTATCTTTTTAGGGAAAGCAAGCCTGAAGCACATAACTTGAAGCTTTTGCTTTTAACAGCCCCCTTTTTTATATTGATTCCCTTTTCTTTTTCCTTTTTCTTTGATTGTAAACATGCAAAAGTGATTAAAGGTCTTATGAAAGAGTAAAGTTGAAAACACACTTGCTTCATAGCCCAAATTTGTCAAGAAGATTCAATATCAAGCCTAGAAGAGTGAGATATCACAAAGTATTTAGCTATAGGCAATCAGTCCAGGGAATTCCGCAATGTCATTTTTAGTTCAAGTGAGACAATTAGATTATCATATATTAGCTCAATTACATAACCTATAAAGAAATATGATAAAGTGAGCTTATCAAGTGAAAGAACTTGGCAAGGAAACTCCCCCTCAAAACAAACCCATTGGATGAACAATCCCAAGTTCTCCCCGAATAAAAGCAAAACGAGAAGAAGACAAAGGTTTTGTAAAAATGTCTGCCAATTGATGTTCAGTATCCACATGGTGAAGCACAATATTTTCTTTTTCAACATGATCTCTAAGAAAGTGAAATCCAATATCAATATGCTCAAGAAAGGGGATTATTCAAGAGGTGGCACGAACCAAATCAATTCAACATCCTCCAAAGTCAACATCAGAATAAGCTCTTAAGCTAATGCATAAGGAAGCAGAAAGCCAAATGCCAAAATCTTGAGTACCATGGAGATACCTGAAAGTTCACTTGAACGCTTGTCGATGTGAAGCACGTGGGAAGCTTGAAAACAAGCACACACAAGCACGTGGGAAGAGTCTCTCATGTAAACCTCCAATTATCTCATCCTCAACAGCATCATCATCATCTTTTATGAACAAAGACACTCTCCCCCTGAACATATGCACCTGTACTTGCATCATTTGGACTAGTGCCTTTTGCGAAAACAGAAGTGGAAGAAGCATCTCCAAAGGCAACACTTTCAGCATGAGATGCACGAGTGAAGGAGAACCAAATCTTATCACTGAACATATGAAGTGAGCATCCGAAATTCACTAGCCACATGTTCTCCCTCCTCGCGTGAGAAGCCTACATAGAAGCAGAAAGTGTCGAGGTCTCGGTACTGGGGTTAGAAATAAGATGTTTAGGAATCCAGTACTGAGACACACGACGCACAACAGTAGGCACAACACGAGTATTCTTATGCACAAAATCAGATTTGCCTTTTCCCATGTTTCTAGGAACAGAAGGTGTTTTCATCACTCTAGGCGCATAAGAAGTAAAATGTGCTTTGCTGAAATTTGACCTAGCCTCAGTTCTTTCCTTCTTTTGTTGTTTGGCTAGTCTAAAGCAAAAATCTACTAAGTGTCCATCTCTACCACAATGAGTGCAAGTGTACTTGACATGATGTTTAGCTTTAACAGTAAAGGCACATTTTGCATTCATCATAGTAGAAGATAAAAAACCAGCAGATTGAAAAGCAATTTTCTTAGGCTCATTAGATAACTCAATTTTGCAAGGAGCCTGAACAACAGTGCGAGGTTTAGTTTCATATGTGGCATAAGGATCAAAACCTAAACCTCTCTTGTTTGTGCTAACCTTAGATTGATCCAAAATCATGTTCAACTTTTTCTTGCCATTAGTGAAACGTTTCCAAAGAATTTTGCAAGTAATCAACTTTCTTAGCAAGAGTTAAACAATTATTGCAAGAAATATTGACCTTCCCTTTCTGTTTACGACAAGTAGAGCATGAAAGAACCTCATGCGTAAGCAGATTATCAGTCAATTGAGAAACCCTAGCATTTGCATCTTTCAATTTTAATTCAAGAGTTGGGCATTTAGAACAAGAAGTTGAACCATGCAAATCATCAGTGGAACAGCTAGCATGTTTAACATGTTTCTCATTTTTCTCATTTAGATGCAACAGAAGAGCGTGTTCTTTCCTAAGCAACATAAGCTCATTGTAAATTAAGTCACATGATTTGCAAGCATCATCATCAGGAATCAAGGTTTTAAGTCTAGAAATTTCAGCATTCAATGACTCCACAACAAAATCATGTTTCTTAATTTTCTTGTCACGTTTATCAAGCAATTTACCAAGACGAGCAACAGCAATAGCTAATTCATCGTAAGAAGGATCTACCTCATTGAAGTCGCTGTCATGATCGCCGTCGGTGAAGCTGTCGCTGCTTTTGGCCATGAGACACAACCCCGTCAACTCATGCTTGCTTGGAGTTGCATCATCCTCGCTGCTCTCCGAATCTACATCGCTCAAATTGACTTGTTCAAGAGCGGAAAGAACTCGATGGACAACTTTGCGGTTGATGAAGTTCTTCTTCTTTCTATGTTGTTTGAAGGGAACTTCTTCTTCTCTTTTCTTCTGTCGTTGTCCTTCTCCTCCCATTGTGTTTTACCTGCAAGTTTAGGATAGTTTGGACGAATATGGTCGAGATCACCACACTCATAGCATCTTGGAGGATCACCACCACCTCTCTTTCTCTTTCTCACATTTTGCAAAGCTTTGTTAAAGCGAGAAGAGAGTAGTGATAAGTCTTCTTCTGGGAATTGCTCAATCTGTTCATCGGTTAATGAAGACAAGAAGGATAGAGCAAAACTTGAAGCAGCACTATTATGAGATATGCTAGATTGAGATGTCAAAGCAATTGATTTATGATCATTCTTTCTAGCAAAAACATCTAATTCATGAGTTTTCAACTTAGAATAAAGAACATCTAAAGTAAGTGTACTCATGACAGTAGATTCTCTAATGGATGTAACTTTCATCTCCCAAATAGACATGTCTAAAGCACCAAGCAATTGTCTAGCATTAGCAGCATCATCAAAGCTAACTCCAACAGCACGAAGATTACTAAGAATTTTATTGAAACGTGCAAAGAAGTCATCTAGCGACTCACCAGGTTTCATCTCAAATCGCATGTATTCTTTTTTGTAAAGATCTTGACGAACCTCTTTAATAGTGTTAGAACCCTCATGGTAATCACAAAGAGATTTCCATACCTCATATGCGGATTTGAGATGGATCACACGGTCAAAGTCGCTGCGTCCCAAACCTTGGATGATCAAGTTGCGCGCCTTGCTGTTTGGTTCAACATGTGTGCGATTGGTGTCGTTGACGTTGTCGTTTGCAGGGACTTCATATGGCTTGTAGACCTTCTCCCAAATTGTGAAGCCTTGTGCTTGGATGAATGCCTCCATCTTGGCCTTCCAAAACTGAAAATCAACACCATCGAACACACATGGTTTTGTCGAATAACGATCCATTAATCTAATCACCGGTAAAGATAGATTAGAAAAACCTCGCTCTGATACCACTTGTAGGATCGAAGTATACGAATATAGCAATCAGAGGGGGGGTGAATGATTGTGCGGAAGCTAAAACCAAATTCTTGATCTATTAAAAGTTCACCCCAAAACAGAACCAAATAATTGCCTCGTTTTCGACAAAAACAGAATGACAGAGGTTCGGTAAAATGCGAATTCCCGGAGATCCAACCGTCGGATCGATCTGAAATTTGGACACAAGAAACTAGATTCCAGTACGAATCGAACCCAAAAAGAATCAACGCGATCGGACTTACGGATCAAAAAATTATAAGCTTCGCAAGCTTGCTGTTCCAGAACTTGACGAAAATCAATCTAATCGAAACTTGTAGATTGATCAAGAACAACAAAAGATTTATCAACAAAACTTTGAGAAACACTAGATCAATACCCTAGAGAGGTTTTTGATGGATCAAATCAAGATGAAACTCAAAAAACAAAAACCAATCTAGAACTAGAACAAGTATGCAAACAAGAACCAAAAGAGAATATTGTAGCACACAAGGAACTAGAAGAATTGATCTTTATTTCTTTTGTCTAAAGTACTCCCATCAAAAGAGTACAAACCCTAAAACCAAGCTCAAGCTCCCTTGCGCCTGTTCTGCTACTTGGTTCGATTGATGCCCTTTAACAGGAGACACCCCTCCTATTTAAAGGACCAACCCACAAGCAGTTCTGAATACGATTCCTATTCCCTGTATCCAACACAACTCTACTTGGCCCAACCTGGCCGAGTACAACTCTTGCACGCGTATGGCAACCCTACCATACTCACGTGACTACCTCTTTACACGCGTATGGCCACCTGCCATACTCACGTGACTAACACTTTGCACGCGAATGACCTCCTGCCATTCTCACGTGACTAACCATTCTTCATGTGCACCATTCTCTTAGCCCGAACGTCCCGCATGACATCCTTGACCACCAAGACCTCAGTTCCTCCTGAACCTAGTCCCGAACCTCAGTTCCTCCATGAACCTAGTTCCGGTCCCGTCATCGACCACATTCGTCTTCGAGCAATACCTGCACATGAACAAACCACAAAACAAATCCGAGCACAAGTCCACGACTTGACTCAATGTCAATTCATGCAACTACTCACATGAGCATTGCATAAAGTCCACTTCAAGCATCATGAAATTCTCACAAATTTCATAATCTCAAAAACAAATCAAAATTCAAAGTCCAAATTTGCACAAACCCTAATCGAGCAAAAAGCCATTCACGACGGACCAAAAAATTTGGTCTGGCATACATGTAAAACTTACTGTCTTTTAAGAACTTGGTCCCGCGCATAAAAACGAAACTTACTGTTTCTTGTCAAATTGTCAAACACATGCACAAGCACATTTTGCAAAACCAATTCTAAGTTAATTTTTCAGTTCAAAGCCAATTTTTCAGCACATGATTTCACAATCTCCCCCTTGATGAAAACATTGGCAACACCACTTAGAATAGAACATTTGGCATTCACTTTACAAAAGATTTTGAAATCTAAAGGATCAAAGACCAAAGTAAGAAAACACAGAATTCCCCCTTTGACCAAAAAGCAAAACAAAATCGCCCCCTGAGAATGAAAATGTGTGTGAATGTGCAATGTGTCCAAGAATTCCAAAATTCTCCAAAAATGCTCAAATTTCCAAAAAAAACTTTTTCCCCTTTTTCTTTGAACTTCTCAAATATTCCCAAAATTTCTCCCCCTTTGACAATGGATTCATCAAGAGTACAAAAGAGAGAATTTGTTCAAAAAATTTTCCTGCAGCAATGATTTCACAATGAGAAACAAAGGAGTGCCAAGATAGGAAAACATGAGCTCATTCGATCACATAACATGCAAAATACATGATCTTGATGTGATTTTAACAAGTTAGGGAATGACATGCATCTCAACCTCAATTTAGTCAACTATAGCCAAATACTAAGCAAGATCTTAGCAGAAAAAGCAAGGCTTTAAAAATTGAAGCAACTAACAACTTAGGGCGAGCAAGTAGTTTCAACTCCAATCTAGTAGACCAGTTTAATCTTTAAACAATAAGTTGCATGTGGCATGCTTGAAGCATACTTCTTTTATTTTCTAGGAGTGGCATGCTTGAAGCATACATCTTATCTTTGAGGGAATGGCATGCTTGAAGCATACATCTTATCTTTTTAGGGAAAGCAAGCCTGAAGCACATAACTTGAAGCTTTTGCTTTTAACAGCCCCCTTTTTTATATTGATTCCCTTTTCTTTTTCCTTTTTCTTTGATTGTAAACATGCAAAAGTGATTAAAGGTCTTATGAAAGAGTAAAGTTGAAAACACACTTGCTTCATAGCCCAAATTTGTAAAGAAGATTCAATATCAAGCCTAGAAGAGTGAGATATCACAGAGTATTTAGCTACAGGCATCAGTCCAGGGAATTCCGCAATGTCATTTTTAGTTCAAGTGAGACAATTAGATTATCATATATTAGCTCAATTACATAACATATAAAGAAATATGATAAAGTGAGCTTATCAAGTGAAATATTTCAATTTTTTCAATTTTTTCAGTTTAGGAGCTCGTCGTTGTGGAATATTTCACGGCGACTCGGACGGATTCGAAATGCATGCCTAAATGATTTACAACACATATGAATTGCATTCGGTTTGTTTGGCAACCGGCTTCATTTCGTTCACCATTTTCGTCTCGTGCCGCAATGTTTCATTTTGGCATGCTAGGTTGCAGCGTGTAAGGTGCTTGCCATAATGTTCCATTTCGTGCATCATTTTCGGCGTGTGTGGTGTTTGCCACAATGTGTCATTTCGTGCATCATTTTCATTTTCGAATGGCTTCCGCTACAGTGCCCGTTGGGACGCGTCGTGGACGAATGTGTCAGACCTACTCGAATGGATTCGATACAAATGATGAAAAGCACTAGCAAACATCATAAGTTCTTTCGGGGTGTTTGGCACTCGGTTATGTTTCGTGCATCGGTTTTGTTTATATTCAGCTTTTATTACCCGTGGGAACCTGTCGTGGTGGAACATTTGACACCGACTCGGACATATTCAAAATGCATACCGAAATGAGTGGAAGCACATATGAATTCCACTCGATGTGTTTGGCACTAATTTCATCACGTTCAACGTTTTCGAACGGACGCCGCTTGTTGTATTCGTTCGTGCTCATCGCGGAGAAATGTTTCACAACAACTCGGACGGACTCGAAATGCATGCCGGAATGTGTTTGGGCAAATATGAAGTTCATTCGGCATGATTGGAACGAAGTTTCGTTTCGTGCACCGTTTTGGTACGCGTGTAGTTTACAGTAACATTAGGGACCCATCGTGAATGAATATTTCGCATCGATTCGGACTTACTCGAAATGCTTGTCAAAATGGGATAGGGCATATATGAAGTCCGTTCGGGGAGTTTGACACCAATTTTCCTTTCGTGCATCGTTTCTGTCCGGACGCAGCTTGCAGAACACCTGCGACCCGACGCAGAGGGATGTTTCCACAATCACCGGGACGTATTCGAAATGAATGCAGAACTGTAGCAGCAATGCATGGAAAGTCCACTCGCGCAGTTTGGCACACATTTTCCTTTCGTGCATCGTTTTGATGCGCGCAGCTTGCAGTACCCGTTGGCACCTATCGCGGAGAAATGTTTTGCACCGATCCGGATGCAAGAGAAATGCATGCCGAAATGAGCTTGGGCACAGATGAACTCTATTTAGGGTGTCTACTACAAGATTTCTTTTCGTACTCGTTCTGGTACGAATGTGACTTGTAGTACCATTTGTCGTGTAGGTTTCACACCGACACGGATGAGCCCAAATTGCTTGCTAAAATGAGCTACGGCAGACATATGAAGTCCATTCTGGTTGATTGACACTCAGCTTCATCTTATGCGTCATTTTCTTGTGAAAATCCTTGCACATACAGTACTCGTCGCAGAGGATTGTTTCACACGACTCGGAACGATTCAAAACGCATGCCGAAATGTGCTTTGGCATATATGAAGTTCATTCGGCATGTTTGGAACAATGTCTTGTTTTTTGCACCATTCTAGTACGCGTGTAGTTTTATTACCATTAGGGACCCATTGTGCATGAATGTTTCTCTTCGAGCCGGACGTACTCGAAATGCTTGCTGAAACGGGCTAGGGCGCATATGAAGCCCATTCGGGGATTTTGACACCGAGTTTCGTTTCGTGCATCGTTTTCATTCGGACGCAGCTTGCAGTACCCCTTGTGACCCTTCGCGGAGGGATGTTTCACACTCACTCGGACGTATTCAAAATGAATGCAGAATTGTGCTGAAACGCACAAGCGAACATCGTAAGTTAATTCTGGGTGTTTGGTGCTCAGTTCCGTTTCGTGCATCGCTTTCAATTTTTTTCAGCTTAGGAGCTCGTCGTTGTGGAATATTTCACGGCGACTCGGACGGATTCGAAATGCTTGCCTAAATGATTTACAACACATATGAATTGCATTCGGTGTGTTTGGCACCCGGCTTCATTTCGTGCACCGTTTTCGTTTCGTGCCGCAATCTTTCATTTTGGCGTGCTAGGTTGCAGCGTGTACGGTGCTTGCCATAATGTTCCATTTCGTGCATCATTTTCGGCGTGTGTGGTGTTTGCCACAATGTGTCATTTCGTGCATCATTTTTATTTTTGAATGGCTTCCGCTGCAGTGCCCGTTGGGACGCATCGTGAAGGAATGTTTCAGACCTACTCGAATGGATTCGATACAAATGATGAAAAGCACTAGCAAACATCATAAGTTCTTTCGGGGTGTTTGGCACTCGGTTCTGTTTCGTGCATCGGTTTCGTCGTACGGTGTAGTCGGATCGTCAAAGTCGACTCCAACAAATCGATCGTGTGTTTCTCATCGAAAGATCGGGACACCCACAGTGCCATCACGGCGCCATCAAGTGGTATCAGATAAGTGCCATCACGATAGAATCCAGCAAGTCCTAGAAAACTCCGCACCTGTGTGACCGTGTTAGTAGTCGGCCAACTCTGTATCGCTTCAACCTTGGCTTGGTCAACTTCAATTCCCTGTGGAGTAACAACATAGCCAAGAAAGATACTCGATCCGTGCAAAAGGTGCACTTCTCAAGGTTACCAAATAAGCGTGCATCGCGTAAAGCATTAAAAACAGCACGTAGATGTTCAAGATGAGCCTCTAAAGATTTGCTATAAATCAAGATATCATCGAAGTAAACTACCACAAATTTTCCAATGAAAGCACGTAAAACCTCGTTCATCAGTCTCATGAAAGTGCTAGGAGCATTAGTCAACCCGAAAGGCATTACTAACCACTCATATAACCCGAACTTAGTTTTAAATGCTGTTTTCCATTCATCTCCTAACTTCATGCGAATCTGGTGATACCCACTACGCAAATCCACTTTAGAGAACATAATAGAGCCACTTAATTCATAAGCATATCGTCTAACCGAGAAATAGGATAGCGATATCTAATGGTGATATTATTAATTGCTCTACAATCCACACACATGCGCCATGTTCCATCTTTCTTAGGTACTAAAATGACTGGTACAACACAAGGACTAAGAGATTCACGTACGTACCCTTTATCAAGCAATTCTTGAACTTGGCGTTGTATCTCTTGTGTCTCTTCAGGGTTGGTTCTGTAAGGTGCTCGGTTGGGCAAGGATGCCCCTGGAAAGAGATCAATTTGATGCTCAATCCCTCTAATTGGCAGCAGCCCAGAGGGGATGTCCTTTGGGAAGATGTCAGTGTATTCCTGCAAAAGGTTAGTCACAACAGGAGGCAAAGAGAGAGACATCTCCTCTAGTGAAAACAAAGTTTCTTTGCAGACCAAAGCATAGCATGTATACCTACAAACATCCAACTCATTCAAATCAGATTTTGTCGCAAGAAAACAAGCACCTTTCAATTTAATCTCATTCGGCTTGGCACAATCAAGGTTAGATTCTCTCTGTTTATGTTGTTCAAGTCCTTTGGCGACAATCTGATTTTCACTCTTAGAATTCTCTCGATTTTTCTCTTTGCTAGATCTAGCAATTTCATCCTTTACAATGGCATCAGGCGACATTGGGTGTAGCACAATTTTCTTTTCTTTATGCACAAAAGAGTATTGATTTGTTCTACCATGATGTAAACAATCCTTATCATATTGCCACGGTCTACCTAATAACATAGAACATGCTTGCATACGTACGACATCACAATCAACATAATCATGATAGGAACCTAAAGCAAAATGTACTCTTACCATGCGAGTTACCTTGAGTTTGCCGCTGTTGGTGAACCACTGAATGTGGTAGGGCTGAGGGTGTGGTCTAGTGGAGAGTGCTAGCTTCTCCACCATGTCCATGCTGGCTAGATTATTGCAACTCCCACCATCAATGATTATTCGAATGGATCGCTCCTTGACGACGCCTTTTGTGTAAAACAAGTTGTGGCGTTGATTTGGATCGGCGCGAGCAATCTGAGCACTAAGTACACGTTGTGCAATAATACTCAAATATTGGTCAACATCACCAGCGCTCACGTGCACCTCGTCATGCTCGGCATTTGAATCGCCGTCTTCATGTTCAACGAGCAAAACATATGTTTCTTCATCAAGATCACTTGCTGAGTCATACTCGCCGTCTTCACGGATTATTAGCACACGCTTGTTCGGACACTCCTTCATCATGTGACCGAAACCCTTGCAGCGATGGCACTGAACATCTTTGGTGCGTCCCGTTGATGCGACCGACGACGACAAACTATTTGTAGGAGCTTGTGTGGCACTTTTCGTCGGCGTTGGTCGTGGTGCCGAATTTGTGGTGGCGGACGCCGTTCTATTGATGGAAGAGGTCGGCGTGGTAGTACGGTCGGCAGGGGCAGAAGTGGTGCGCGGTATCCACGAAGTAGTTCGACCTACAGAAAAGTTAGTCTTTGCCCTCGATTGACGACGACCCTGCACTTCACGTTCAGCTTTGCAAGTAAGATTGAACAACCGAGTCATCGAATTATAATCCTTATAGTCTAGAATATCCTGGATTTCTCGAGTTAAACCACCTAAGAAACGAGCCATAGAATCTTCCTCATTCTCAATTAATCCACAACGCAACATGCCAATTTGCAATTCTTGGTAATATTCTTCCACCGAATTCTTACCTTGGTGTAGGCGCTGCAATTTATTTAATAAATCTCTAGCATAGTATGAAGGAACAAATCTATGCCTCATTAGCAATTTCAAGGCTTCCCAAGTGGTGGGTATATTATTTGGATGAGCACGGCAATGTTCTCTCCACCAAACAGAAGCAAAATCAGTGAACTCACTTGTGGCAGCCCTAACTCTACTATTCTCAGGGAAATCATGGCACACGAATTTTTGATCAACAAGTAATTCCCAACTAACGTAACCATCAGGGTCGTATTTACCTTCAAAAGGTGGCATATTGAAATTTACCTTAGGGAAAACATCATCTCGTTCTCGTTCCCTTGGTCGTGGAGGATCCGTCGCATACCTTGCTGATTGAAGCGTAGTCGATGATGGTCACGATCATTATCGTAATGGATGGGGTTGACCTCCTCCACATCAGTGGTGTCATCATATTCGTGCTCTTCGTTCTGTTCTTCTAAATCTGCTGGGGGCCTCTCCTGTGGAGCTGAATTGTTGCTTGGACGACGGGGTGGAGGATTGGAAGCACCAGATGCAGCAGCTACAAAAGTATCAAGTCTAGCCAAAATAGTAGCAAGAGTAGTGTTAGCAATCCCTTGTGCGGCCTCGATGGATCTGAGACGGTCTTCTTGCATTGACATACGCTCATTAGTGAGCCGTACATCCTCGCTAAGACCATCGGTGGTTTCCCTCGTCATCTTTTGGAAGTGAGCAATGATGCCCTTGGTTCGTGGAGAGTGATGAAGTGAACTCTCATCACCTGACATGGTTAGTTGATGACAAGGAAACAAAAACCACAAGTATAATGTTCCTATCAACTACTAGGTGGCAAGTCTCTCAAGCGCTCAAGCCTATGACCCAAGTTCTTACAATGCAGCAGGCGTTGTCGGCCGTTGGCGTTGTCAAAGGTTCTCCGAAGTTTGTGTAGAGCGATTGCCAAGGGATCGAACGCCTGTACGGGTAGAAAGTGGAGCTTGGACAGGCTTAATTTAGTAGCAAAAGGTTAGCAATAATCCAATCAGTGAATGCAAAATTGAAGAATTGTTCAACGTCTAGTCACTAGTTGCTGACTCTAGGCTAGCAAGGACTGGTGACTCAAAACTGCGGTCGGCGACAGTACAGTTCCACCGCAGATGGAAAAACAGCGCGAAAAAAATTCGCGAAAGAAGGGAACTATCTCAAAAGACTGGGGATCTTGTGAAAACAGGTTTGGCACATAAAAATTTTCGGATCTGTTCCAGACTCTTTTTTTTTTTTTTTTTGCGGAACGATCCGACTCGTTTTTCTTTCAAGTGCTATGCAGGCGGAAGACCAGTCGTGTGACCAGTCGGACGGCCAGGTGGGCGACCAGTCGGCTAACAGGAGGGCGACCGGTCGGGCGACCAAGTGGGCGACCAGTCAGGCGGCGACCAGTCGGGCGACCAGTGGGCTATCAGGTGTGCGACCAGTCGGGTGACAAGCACGGCGACCAGTCGGCTAACAGGAGGGCGACCGGTCGGGCGACCAAGTGGGCGACCAGTCAAGCGGCGACCAGTCGGGCGACGAAGTCGGCTATCAGGTGGGCGATCAGTCGGTAGACAAGCGCGGCGACCAGTTGGGCGATCAGTTAGATGAAAAGAAGCTTCGGTCCGAACACCTCTTTTTTTCAACAGTTCGGGATCGAAACCGAACACAACTCGAAACCGAACACAACTCGAAACCGA
Organism: Rhipidocladum racemiflorum; assembly: GCA_036346355.1. Taxonomy (NCBI): domain Eukaryota; kingdom Viridiplantae; phylum Streptophyta; class Magnoliopsida; order Poales; family Poaceae; genus Rhipidocladum; species Rhipidocladum racemiflorum. The sequence goes on from CM070578.1 coordinate 54,919,968, forward strand.
ACACAACTCGACACCGAACACAACTCGAAACCGCCGTGGGAGACAAAAATATTCTTCTGACCTGGACTCCAACTAGAACTAGAATTCAGCAACTCGACACGACGATGCAACCAAAAATTCAATAACGCAGTGCATTGGAAAGGAAATTGCAAGGCTCAAATTGTTTTGGTATGGGGAGATCCAATTTGATGGCGCTTCTCTGGACTATAGGAAAGATATCAATCTACTAATCTAGGGTAAAGAATTCTCACCGAGCAACCTGGTTAGCTCTGATACCACTTGATTATAATTCGATGATAATACCACCTTGCTTGTGGAGGGGAGAGAATACCACCTTAAAAGGGAGAGCAACCCTCCCCCCATCAGGCTAGTCTTTTGGGGGCCACATGGGACTCTTATGGCCTGGCTATGGCAGCCAAGGTGTGTATTTCTCTTGTGGTCCAAGGCCCACACCCCTGGGCCAGTTGGGCAGTCCGCTCGCCGGGCGAGGCACGTGCGCCATACGGCTGGGCCGCGAAGGGCACGGTGCGCACCCGGGAGGGATGCATCAGTTGGTATCAGAGCTAGGTCCCGAAACAAGAGGGTGAGAATGATAGTACCACCTTGCTTGTGGAGGGGAGAGAATACCACCTTAAAAGGGAGAGCAACCCTCCCCCCATCAGGCTAGTCTTTTGGGGGCCACATGGGACTCTTATGGCCTGGCTATGGCAGCCAAGGTGTGTATTTCTCTTGTGGTCCAAGGCCCACACCCCTGGGCCAGTTGGGCAGTCCGCTCGCCGGGCGAGGCACGTGCGCCATACGGCTGGGCCGCGAAGGGCACGGTGCACACCCGGGAGGGATGCATCAGCTTGCTAAAATGAGAACCGGCAGACATATGAAGTCCATTCTAGTTGATTGACACTCAGCTTCATCTTATGCGTCGTTTTCTTGTGAAAATCCTTGCACCATACAGTACTCGTCGCGGAGAAATGTTTCACACGACTCGGAACGATTCAAAACGCATGCCGAAATGTGTTTTGGCATATATGAAGTTCATTCGGCATGTTTGGAACAATGTCTTGTTTTTTGCACCATTCTAGTACGCGTGTAGTTTTATCTTATGCGTCGTTTTCTTGTGAAAATCTTTGCACCATACAGTACTCGTCGCGGAGGAATGTTTCACACGACTCGGAACGATTCAAAACGCATGTCGAAATGTGCTTTGGCATATATGATGTTCATTCGGCATGTTTGGAACAATGTCTTGTTTTTTGCACCATTCTAGTACACGTGTAGTTTTATTACCATTAGGGACCCATTATGCATGAATGTTTCGCTTCGAGCCGGACGTACTTGAAATGCTTGCTGAAACGGGCTAGGGCGCATATGAAGCCCATTCGGCATGCCGTTTTGGTAATAAAACTACATGCGTTTCGAGTACGTCCGGCTCGAAGCGAAACATTAATGCACAATGGGTCCCTAATGGTAATAAAACTACACGTGTACTAGAATGGTGCAAAAAACAAGACATTGTTCCAAACATGCCGAATGAACATCATATATGCCAAAGCACATTTCGGCATGCGTTTTCTATCGTTCCGAGTCGTGTGAAACATTCCTCCGCGACGAGTATTGTATGGTGCAAAGATTTTCACAAGAAAACGACGCATAAGATGAAGCTGAGTGTCAATCAACCAGAATAGACTTCATATGTCTGTTGTAGCTCATTTTAGCAAGCAATTTTGGCTCATTCGTGTCGGTGTGAAACCTACACGACAAATGGTACTACAAGTCACGTTCGTACCAGAACGAGTACGAAAAGAAATCATGTGGCAGACACCCTAAATAGAGTTCATGTGTGCCCAAGCTCATTTCGGCATGCATTTCGGTTTCATCCGGATCGGTGCAAAACATTTCTCCGCGATAGGTGCCAACGGGTACTGCAAGCTGCGTGCGTATCAAAACGATGCACGAAAGGAAAATGTGGGCCAAACTGGGCGAGTGGACTTTCCATGCATTGCTGCTACAGTTCTGCATTCATTTCGAATACGTCCTGATGATTGTGGAAACATCCCTCCGCGTCGGGTCGCAAGGTGCTCTGCAAGCTGCGTCCGGACAGAAACGATGCACGAAAGGAAAATTTGTGTCAAACTCCCCGAACGGACTTCATATATGCCCTATCCCATTTCGACAAGCATTTCGAGTAAGTCCGAATCGATGCAAAATATTCATGCACGATGGGTCCCTAATGTTACTGTAAACTACACGCGTACCAAAACGGTGCACGAAACGAAACTTCGTTCCAATCATGCCGAATGAACTTCATATTTGCCCAAGCACATTCCGGCATGCATTTTGATACGCACACCTTGAAACGTCGCGGAGGGATGCGACAGAAATGCATGCCGAAATGAGCTTGGGCACAAAAGAACTTTATTTAGGGTGTCTGCCACAAGATTTCTTTTCGTACTCATTCTGTGGCTTCCGCTGCAGTGCCCGTTGGGACGCGTCGTGGAGGAATGTGTAAGACCTACTCGAATGGATTCGATACAAATGATGAAAAGCACTAGCAAACATCATAAGTTCTTTCGGGGTGTTTGGCACTCGGTTCTGTTTCGTGCATCGGTTTCGTTTGTATTCAGCTTTTATTACCCGTGGGAACCCGTCGTGGTGGAACATTTGACACCGACTCGGACATATTCAAAATGCATGCCGAAATGAGTGGAAGCACATATGAATTCCACTCGATGTGTTTGGCACTCAGTTTCATCTCGTTCAACGTTTTCGAACGGGCGCCGCTTGTTGTATTCGTTCGTGCTCATCGCGGAGAAATGTTTCACAACAACTCGGACGGACTCGAAATGCATGCCGGAATGTGCTTGGGCAAATATGAAGTTCATTCGGCATGATTGGAACGAAGTTTCGTTTCGTGCACCGTTTTGGTACGCGTGTAGTTTACAGTAACATTAGGGACCCATCGTGCATGAATATTTCGCATCGATTCGGACTTACTCGAAATGCTTGTCGAAATGGGATAGGGCATAAATGAAGTCCGTTCGGGGAGTTTGACACCAATTTTTCTTTCGTGCATTGTTTCTGTCCGGACGCAGCTTGCAGAACACCTTGCGACCCGACGCGGAGGGATGTTTCCACAATCACCGGGACGTATTCGAAATGAATGCAGAACTGTAGCAGCAATGCATGGAAAGTCCACTCGCGCAGTTTGGCCCACATTTTCCTTTCGTGCATTGTTTTGATACGCACGCAGCTTGCAGTACCCGTTGGCACCTATCACGGAGAAATGTTTTGCACCGATCCGGATGCAACAGAAATGCATGCCGAAATGAGCTTAGGCACACATGAACTCTATTTAGGGTGTCTGCCACAAGATTTCTTTTCGTACTCGTTCTGGTACGAACGTGACTTGTAGTACCATTTGTCGTGTAGGTTTCACACCGACACGGATGAGCCAAAATTGCTTGCTAAAATGAGCTACAATAGACATATGAAGTCCACTCTGGTTGATTGACACTCAGCTTCATCTTATGCGTCGTTTTCTTGTGAAAATCTTTGCACCATACAATACTCGTCGCGGAGGAATGTTTCACACGACTCGGAACGATAGAAAACGCATGCCGAAATATGCTTTGGCATATATGATGTTCATTCGGCATGTTTGGAACAATGTCTTGTTTTTTGCACCATTCTAGTACACGTGTAGTTTTATTACTATTAGGGACCCATTGTGCATGAATGTTTCGTTTCGAGCCGAACGTAATCGAAATGCTTGCTGAAACGGGCTAGGGGGCATATGAAGCCCATTCGGGGATTTTGACATCGAGTTTCGTTTCGTGCATCGTTTTCATTTGGACGCAGCTTGCAGTACCCCTTGTGACCCATCGCGGAGGGATGTTTCACACTCACTCGGACGTATTCAAAATGAATGCAGAATTGTGCTGAAACGCACAAGCGAACATCGTAAGTTAATTCTGGGTGTTTGGCACTCAGTTTTGTTTCGTGCATCGCTTTTTTTCAGCTTAGGAGCTCGTCGTTGTGGAATATTTCACGGCGACTTGGATGGATTCGAAATGCATGCCTAAGTGATTTACAACACATATGAATTGCGTTCGGTGTGTTTGGCACCCAGCTTCATTTCGTTCACCGTTTTCGTTTCGTGCCGCAATGTTTCATTTTGGCGTGTTAGGTTGCTGATAGTACCACCTTGCTTGTGGAGGGGAGAGAATACCACCTTAAAAGGGAGAGCAACCCTCCCCCCATCAGGCTAGTCTTTTGGGGGCCACATGGGACTCTTATGGCCTGGCTATGGTAGTCAAGGTTTGTATTTCCCTCGTTGGGCCTAGGGCTGTAAACGGGACGAATTCGAGCGGGCCTGGGGCTGTCAGGCTCGAGCTCGGTAAGGCTCGAGCCGAGCTCGAGCCGAGCTCGAGTTGGGGTCCGAGCCTAGATCCAGGCTCGAGCTCGGCTCGGTCCAAGCTCGAGTAGGTTCGAGCTCGGCTCGAGTAAGCTCGGTAAGCTGATAAGCTCGAATAAGCTCGGTAAGCTCGAGTAAATTCGGTTAATCTGGTAGGCTCGGTAGGCTCGGTAACAAGCTCGAGTAAGTTCGGCTCGAGTAAGCTCGATAACAAGCTCGAGAAAGTTCGTTTCACGGAAGCTCGATCCAAACTCGAGTAGGCTCGTGAGCTATTCGAGCTCGGCTCGGTGAAGCTCGCGAGCTTGAAGGCAGGCTCGAGCTCGGTTCGTTCCAGGCTCGAGCCGAGCTCGAATCGAGCCTGGAATGAATCGAGCTCAAACAGTTTGCGAGCCTCAAGCTTTTTTTACAGCCCTAGTTGGGCCAAGGCCCACGCCCCTGGGCCAGTTGGGCAGTCCGCTCACCGGGCGAGGCACGTGCGCCATACGGCTGGGCCGCGAAGGGCACGGTGCGCACCCGGGAGGGATGCATCAGTTGGTATCAGAGCTAGGTCCCGAAATAAGAGGGTGAGAATGATAGTACCACCTTGCTTATGGAGGGGAGAGAATACCACCTTAAGGGCATGTTTGGGAACACTGTTCCCGGCCGGAATCCCAGCCCATTTCCAGGGGTGCAAAATCACGGGTGGGCTTTCCCGGTCCATCTCGAACGGCCGTTTGGGAGCTCTGAGCAGTGAGGAAATCTGGCCCGATCCGCTCGAAAACCCCGGGGAAGATAGCCACCGATCGCCCCTCGTGATTTTTTTCCCCATCGCGTCGCGCGAGGGAGCGACCTCGACCTCCCCAGCAGCGCCGCCTGCGCGAGGGAGCGACCTCGACCTCCCCAGCAGCGCCGCCTCGTGCGACGGCTCCACCTCCTCCCCTGCAGCTCCGCCTCGCGCGACGGCTCCACCTCCTCCCCAACAGCGCCGCCTCGCGTGACAGCTCGGTTAGTTCATCGTCCTCTTGATCTATCGTCTTCTAATCTAGAACCCAATCTATCGTGCTCTGATCTATCGTCCTCTTGCTAGGTTTCGTCGATCTCTGGACCTCTTTTCTTTTCGATCTGGTGCTCGAAAAGATCTCGTGACAGCAGCTCGGTTTGGTGGAGAAAGGAACAACTAGCACGGGTATGTCTCCTCACTATTTCGTTGCTCAGATCTGTTCATGGTGAGGTTTTGTGCTGAGATTTGTTCATGGTGACCTATTTGCTTGATTGATCTTGCTTATCAGTATATGATGAATGATTGCTTATCAGTATTGGTTTGCAAATATAGTTTTCTTATGCACCTAGATATTGATTTGCAATAGACATGCCCTTATCTGATGGACCATATAAGGCTTTGGTGATTATTAAGAAGCCCTGAAATCCTGAAGTAGAAAATGCGTTGGTCCAGGAATCCTGAAGTATTATGTATGCTAGTGCATAGCTATTTGATACAGCTCATTGTTTGCTATAGATGAGATGTTTTAGTAATGCTAAATCTAATTGCTAAGTAGTGATAGTTGCGGTACATGTTGTAAATTTTCTTTATTCTGTTTAGGTAATTACCTAATTACCTAGATATGTAATTACCTAATTTATCTCAATACCTAATTACCTAATTACCTAGGTATGTAATTACCTAGATAGCTTTTAACAGAGACAGATTGAAATGAAAGACAAATTCATGTTTAATTGATAGATAGCTTTCTCTATACCTAATTCATCTCAATACCTAATTCATGTTTAATTACCTAATTACTTAGGCATAGATAACTTTCTCTTCCCAAAACAAGAAAAATATCATATCAACAATGTAGCTACATTCTCTGCACATTGCTCTAGGAGTTGGGATTTGCTATTGAGACGATTGATATTGATATACCATCAAGGCCTTAAGCTGTATTATAGAGTTCTGGAATTAATGTGCAGAGCAGAGCCACAAATCTAGAGTGGGAACAATCTTACATTCTATGACTGTCTTGTGAGCCTTTCTACATTCTATGAGCTACATTCTCTGCACATTGCTCTAGGAGTTGGGAGGGTGAAGAATGCCCAGCAACTATGTCTCATTACTTCTTTAGTTCTTAGTTCTACATTGTCTCATTACTTCTTTAGTTCTATGTTGTAAAACTTTTAAATCCTATCTTATAGTATAGCTTTTGGCTATTAGTCACTCCTGTATGTTATATTAGTCACTATTAGTCACTCCTGTATGTTATATTTGTATGTACTAATTCACAATATGTTATATTTGTATGTATTAGCAAATGGGCACTAGAAAGGAGCTCATTAGGAAATTTATGCTTGAGGAAGAAGAGGACGACGATGAGTTGTTTTTTGTATTGGTTCCTACATTACTTTCATGCTTTTATGATGAAAAAAGACCTGTCCACACATCATCACTTACCGGTGCTAAAAAAGTTAAGGAGATCTTAGAAGGGCATGAGAGTTGGTGTAGGGTTGAGTTTCGAATGGAGCCAGAGATATTCAGGGCTACATCAAATTTTCTTAGAGTTGAGGGTTTGTTACATGATACAAGAGGAGTTACTGTTGAGGAGCAGTTAGGGATGTTTATGTACATGATCTCTCACAATGCTAGCAACCAAAAGCTTCAAAAAGCATTCCAACATAGTGGTGAAACAGTTCATAGGAAAATAAAGGAAGTCTTTGAGATAATTCCTGCTCTAACTCATAGATTTGTCAAGCTCCCAAGTTCAAATCAAACTCACTTGAAGATTATATCAGATCAACGGTTTTGGCCTTATTTTCAGGTAAATTCATACACAGTAGACACCTAACTTTTTTCAAGATTTTTCTATATTAATTTCCTATATTTATGTACAGAACTGCATTGGTGCTATTGATGGCACACATATTCCCATCACAATTGCTGAAGAGAAAGCAGCTCCTTATAGAAATAGAAAAGGAACATTGTCACAAAATGTGATGCTAGCTTGTGACTTTGACTTGAACTTCACATTTATTTCATGTGGATGGGAAGGGTCAGCATCAGATGCAGGAGTCCTTCGTTCTGCTCTTAGCAAGGGGTTTTGTGTTCCAGAGGGTAAATTTTATCTTGTGGATGGTGGGTACGCAAACACGCCTTCTTTTCTTGCCCCATATCGAGGAGTTCAATACCATATTAGTGAATTTAGGAGGCGTCGCTCAGCTCGAAGATATGATTATGCAGATTACAAAGAATTGTTCAACCATCGCCACGCTCTCCTTCGCAACCACATTGAAAGGGCAATTGGTGTTTTGAAGAAGCGATTCCCAATCCTAAAAGTTGGCACATTTCATCATATTAAAACTCAGATTAAGATCCCCGCTGCAGCTATTGCATTTCACAACATCATTAGAGGTCAGAATGGTCAAGATGGGTGGTTGGATCAACAACCTGCCTATATTCAATCAGATGATTTTGTTGATGTACCAGAGGGTGACAATAATTATCAAAATGACATTGAATCAAACGATGGAACTACCCTTAGAGATCAAATTGCAATGCAAATGTGGGATGATTATAATCGTTAATCGGACACGAATTGTCATAAAGTGGTATTGCTTGAAGCTTATAAATGTAATTTATTTTCATGTGGTATTGCACTATTGCTTGAAACTTTATTATGTGGTTGCTTCATTATTGTAACATTTCAATATACTATAGTTAGTGTAGCTATGTCTAAAGAAGGATCAAGGGCCTCTTGGAACTTCTCATTTGAAAAAGCTCTTGTCGATATACTACATGACCATAACAATCCAAAGTTCAGAGGTCAAAATGGATGGGTATCTGAAGGTTGGAGAAGCATAGTTAGTAAGTTCAATGAAAAGTTTCCAACCATCCACTTCACAAAGCAACAGATCCAAGAGAAGGAGAAGGAACTGAAAGGGAATTACAAAGCTATACGAGATGCACGGAAACAAAGTGGTGTGGGCTGGAATGATTCTTTATGCATGATTGTTGCTGAACCAAGTATTTGGGATAAAATTATTCATGTAAGACCCTTTTCTCTCATCAACTAATAGTATTTTTTGTGCTGCATTTTGATACTAACTGTATTCTTTTGTTGATTTAATAGGATCATCCAAAGGTGAAAAGGTACCGCAATAAGCCATTCCTTCTCTTCAACAACCTGGCAGCATTATATGAAGGTGATCTGTTATTTATGTAATGTGCTCTGTTATTTGGCTCCAAACAAATTTTCCTGTGCTCTGTTAGCTATTCCTATTTGCTGTTATTGGACTCCAAACAAATTTTCCTGTGCTCTGTTAGCTATTCCTGTTTGCTGTTATTTGTGTCAATATACCTGTCAAAACATGCTACTTATCTTGTTGTGCTTAGTTGGATGCTAGGGAAATAAAAATATAGTTGATAATATAGTTTAGCTTGTTCTGTGGCTGTGGCTTGTTCTGGACGAGATATACCTGTTTGATGTTATTTGTGTCAATAAACCTGGCTGTGGTTTGTTCTGTGGCTGTGGCTGTGGCTTGTAGAGGGAAAAAATGTGGCTTGACGAGATCTCTTGTATCCTTTGTCACAATAGGAAGCACGGCCACAGGGGATTTGAATTTTGTATCAACTGAGCAAACGGGGCCTCCAACTGATGAGGTTATCCCCAATGACAATGATGTCCATGGTGTTGAATTAAATCCTTTTGCTGCAAATATGGAGGGGCAAGAGACATCTAGTGCTCGCATGGAAGCTGATGAAATGGACCATGTTGCTTCTGTTTCGTCTACACCAAAAGGAAATAGTAGTGGGAAAAAGCGCAAGCAAAGTCAGATTGCTGGAGTTCTTGAGAGCTATATAGAATTCAAGAAGGAGCAAACCAAGAAATTTTCTGAAGAACTAAATGAGACAAGACCTAGTCAGAGTGACGAGTTTTCTATTGGGAAGTGTGTTGCTGCTCTAGAGTCAATTGAAGATCTAACAGATATGGAGAAGGCAAAGGCACTACGACTCTTCAAATGTGAGCTGAATAGAGAAATTTTCATCAACACGAAAAATCCAAGTGTTCGATTGCTTTGGATTAAGAGCGAAATTTGTCCATAAGTAAGTTGTAGTTTATTCAAATCAAATGCTGTTATGAGGTCATCAGTCATTTAATTTCATTCAATCATCAATCATTCTTGCCTAATTTCATTCAGTCATTTAATTACTTGATTGTTTCCTTTTGTAGACTGGATTGAGGTACGCTATGAGGTCATCCTGATGGTTGGTAAGGAGCATCAGAGTTTAATTTCTTCTATTATGCGCAATTAACTTACCTGCAATAAAGTTTAATTTCTATAATATGGATAAACTGGAAATTGTGGATTGGACATATGATGATCACTAGTATGGCTGGTAGTTGGAATCACTGGTATGTGTTCCTGGATGTATCTTTAGTTGGAATCAGTTTCGTTTGCTGTAACAGTTAATATTCAGCTTTAACTTTGTGGCGCATAGCACATGCAAAGATTATTCTGCTTCATGCAAACAGTTAAGATTCTGCTTCATGCAAAGAGTAATGCATAGCTTTAACTTTGTGGCGCATAGCACATGCAAAGAGCTGTACATGTGTGCATTGCTTGTCATTGATTGATTAGACCATCCGTTTGCTAAAACTGAACAACTCCATCCAGAAATTCAGTCCAATTACTTGCGACATTGCATCAGTAATATATAGTGGTTTCAAACTGCTAGCTACTTGTTTACTTGTGACATTGCATCAGTAATATATACAGTTTACTTGTTTTGACACAAGCCATTTCTCTAGTCAATGAACCTTTTTTCTTCAGGGCAACTCATTCAATTGCCATGTGCTCAAACATATGCAGTCTGTTGCTATGCCATGCATGAGGAGGAAAAGGGGACAATATAATGACCGATTATGGCAAGAAGTTATCAACATCGACAGTTTATTCTTCATGATTACTCAACAGTTCTAGCATGATTTACTTATAGACATTCCATATGAATCATGTTGAAACAGAAATGGATGTATCTCATTTGAACTTGCTGTCTATCATATGAATAATTTGAACTTGCTATCTTTTGGTGAAATGATTATCGATTTGGCCATGGTGCATACGTTTCTCTTTGTATGGTTTTATTAGTTCTCGTTGTGTGCATTCTCTTTGTAGTGTATCATGATCGCAAATCCGGCCTGTGTGCATTCTTGGGAGAAATGTATTCTTTGATCGGTGTTTCATTAGTTCGTGCAGGCTCTCTTTGTATGGTTTCATTAGTTCCTGCAGGCTTTGTATACGTTTGCATCATCTCATGGAATTTTACCCATGTGGCTTCCAAATGGTGGAAGGGAATAAATTTCTCTTGAGGAAAATTACCACAGGGATTGAGGGGGATTCAAGATGCCATCTAAATCCCTCTATAGGGAAAATTTTCCCTAGTTTTTTTTCCCTAACATCCAAACAAACCCTAAAAGGGAGAGCAACACTCCCCCATCAGGCTAGTCTTTTGGGGGCCACATGGGACTCTTATGGCCTGGCTATGGTAGTCAAGGTGTGTATTTCCCTCGTTGGGCCAAGGCCCACGCCCCTGGGCCAGTTGGGCAGTCCGCTCACCGGGCGAGGCACGTGCGCCATACGGCTGGGCCGCGAAGGGCACGGTGCGCACCCGGGAGGGATGCATCAGTTGCAGCGTGTAAGGTGCTTGCCATAATGTTCCATTTCGTGCATCATTTTCGGCGTGTGTGGTGTTTGCCACAATGTGTCATTTCGTGCATCATTTTTATTTTCGAATGGCTTCCGCTGCAGTGCCCGTTGGGACGCGTCGTGGACGAATGTGTCAGACCTACTCAGGGTGTTTGGCACTCGGTTCTGTTTCATGCATCGGTTTTGTTTGTATTCAGCTTTTATTACCCGTGGGAACCCGTTGTGGTGGAACATTTGACACCGACTCGGACATATTCAAAATGCATGCCGAAATGAGTGGAAGCACATATGAATTCCACTCGATGTGTTTGGCACTTAGTTTCATCTCGTTCAACGTTTTCGAACGGGCGCCGCTTGTTGTATTCGTTCGTGCTCATCGCGGAGAAATGTTTCACAACAACTTGAACGGACTCGAAATGCATGCCGGAATGTGCTTGGGCAAATATGAAGTTCATTCAGCATGATTGGAATGAAGTTTTGTTTCGTGCACCGTTTTGGTACGCATGTAGAGATGAGGACATCACTATACCGGATGCACCCATGACCTCAACTCCACCATCCCCTATTCAAGGTCCTATCAGAAGGGCACGTGCATGACAGCTAAATCAATAGGTGAACTCATTTCTCGGGTTGCATAATTTTACATTGGAGAATAGACCGCTACTTAATAATATTCTTATGCTTAGGAACCTTTTCAAGGATCATCAAGGGAGCATTAATCTGCCAACACAAGTCATAAAGCAATGTGGGAGTGCGAAAGGTTTCAGCTCGGCCTCCAATGACCAGTCTGACTTTAAACGCTCATAGAAAATGCAAACGGACTCCGATTGGGGCGTGTGAGTACTTGATCAAAAGATAATTTCGTCCTCTTTCCAATGGATCCAGCCCGACTTTAAAATTCCACGCGACTCAATCATAGGAAGCAAAATACTCTGGCTGTCTCAGACTCTTCGGTTGCTGCGCCACCTATAATGTTGGGCTAAGTTCCCATGTAACTTAAAGTGGTGTAAAAGCCCCCCCCCCTAGCAGCCAACTCGTGGGTATATGTATCTTGAACCAGATCCATATTATGTTCTTAGGTTTTGTTAAGTTTAGTTGCCCCCATGTGTGGAACTTTAACCTTGTTCTCCTGACTCGGCTAGAGCAGCAGTAAACAAGTTCAGAACCTCAGTTCATGAATGTGCTTTATTCTTGTTCTTGCTAGTTCTTCGGTTGCTTGCAAAAATAGACCTTCGTGGTCAGGTCATCTGTGTCTTGGCATGGTTTATAACGATTAGGAGCGTGGTTTAGCAATTACGGGCACTTATCCTTGCGTGGTTCGTAGCCATATCGTCAAAGTCATTCTCCGCCAAATTGAAGTTATCCCCTCACCGGAAGATCGGGCACCCGTGTGCGCATCATTTGGTATCAGAGCTAAGGTTGACCGGTGAGTTCTTGTATCTTGTTTAGTTGTTTGATTGTGTTCTTCCTAGTGTCCAGAAAATTTGCCCCACAAAAAGATTGTTGTCCACTGTCCAAACCCCGTTGTGCCACCCAATCGTTTAATTTAAGTTTACTTAATTGTGTTTGCGTTCATTCTAGCGTTCTCTTGTTGCTGTTCATCTTCTTGTTCATTTTCCCCACATCAAATCCATCCATAAAAACCAAAATCGAAACATTGCATCTCGGGCAGAATCTGTCCATTTGCGCAGCTGTCACCAAAAATGCCATAAATCCCATTTGGTATATCCTTTTTTATTGAAACCAAACGGAGTAGCTTCGCGACTTATTGCTCTATCTTTTTGCCAAATTTCACACTCATACATGAAAGCAACTGAAATCTGCAAGTGTTTCTTTCGGACCTAGTTGCAGTTCTGAAACCTGAAACAGCAGCAACTTGCGAAATTTATGGTAATTTTTTTGTTCGCTTTCAAAAGTTTTGGTCTTAAAGAATATTGTTGCAAAAGTCGTCAAGAAAAAGAGAAAAAAAGAAACGTTAAAAAAATAGGCAACTGACAAAAAGTTACGGCTAAAATACCGACCTGCTGTCGTGTGGACAGAAATCAGCAAGTTGCAAAGTTGGTTGATTATTGTGCTTTCTCTTTTCCAATTGCATAACTTTGAATTGTTACATCCTTGTCACTTGTTTTCATGTCCCTACTCCTGCTTTTGCCTACTCTCTACCCTTGTTTGATCAGCAACTTAGGCTAAGTGCTAGTTTCGAACAATTACTCAATTTATGCAAATATGAGATTAATTGATTGTTCTCCATTGCTACTAAGTATACACAGCCTGTCCAAGCTCCACTCTCTACTAACCTCACAGGTGATAGCCTTGCAATCGCTTTGCTCACGCTTGAGATCAGTTTATCACGAACCAGCCACTGGTTGCACTGCTTGCTGCATTAGTAAGAATTGGTAAGAACTTGGTAAGAGCTTGAGAGGAAGTGCCCGGATCAATTTCACCAATTAGTAGTGGATAGGGAACTACATACCTTTGTGTGTTTTCCTGTTTATTACTAACCATGGCAGATGACAATGGAAGTAATGAGGGAAATCGAGCTGATGTTCTCACACCCCGCTCGAGAGGAATCATACAACATTTCACACGACTACTCAACGAATATGCTGAAAATCATGATAATGCATTAGCTCAGATCAACGACAACCTCGCCACCATCCGTGATCGAGTTGATCATCTTGAGGGACAACAACCACCACTTGCTGAAAACGTGGCCAACGATGCACATGAACAAAATGGCGCACATGGACGCCAACTGCGACACGCTGCCCGTCCCTGGGCAAATGAGGTAGAGAACAATTATGCTGCTGACACTGAGGATGATGATGGATTTAACTCCCACAATGATCGAGATCATCGACGACTTCGACACAATCGGCAAGGTATGGGTAGAAATCAACGAGAACCTCGAGAAGTACATAATGATCCCATGGGAAATATTAAGTTTACAATACCTTCATTTGATGGAAAATATAACCATGATGCTTATCCTGATTGGGAGCTAGCGGTAGAACAAAAAATTTGCATGCTTATCTTGATTGGGAGCTAGCGGTAGAACAAAAATGTAACACTGGGTGTCCCGATCTTTCGATGAGAATGATATCCTCTGATTTGGGTGGAGACGACTTTGACGATCCGACTACAACGTACAACGACGATGCGCCTTAACAATCGCTAAACAAACTCCAGATGGTTATTGACCTTGCTGTGGGCACGATCAACCTGATCACGAAGATCAATTCCAGCAAGCAATCGAAGAACAAGCATGAACAAGGCAAAAGCAATCTAAAATTGCAAAAATAGATTAAGTATTGAAAAGTTGGGGTTCCGATACAAGGAGCTTGTTAGGCGGCCGTTGAGCACGTGATGTAACACTGGGTGTCCCGATCTTTCGATGAGAATGATAACCTTCGATTTGGGTGGAGACGACTTTGACGATCCGACTACAACGTACAACGACGATGCGTCTTAGCCATCGCTAAACCAACTCCAGATGGTTATTGACCTTGCCGTGGGCACGATCAACCTGATCACGAAGATCAATTCCTGCAAGCAATCGAAGAACAAGCAAGAACAAGGCTAAAGCAATCTAAAATTGCAAATATAGATGAAGTATTGAAAGGTTGGGGTTCCGATACAAGGAGCTTGTTAGGCGGCTGTTGAGCACGTCTAAAAGACTCAAAATAGTATCAAAAGGCTAAACTATCAAATAACCAAAACCCAAGTTATTTTGGGGGACTCCCTAGCTATATATAGGAGAAATAGGAGGCCAAAACCAGGCTAGGGGCGTCCAAACCACATCCATGGCCGAGTAGGACTCCTGTTCCTAGTTTGACTCGGATTTGGAAAGATGACCGAACTTGTTTTGCAAATTCCCGTTGACTCGTAAGGAATTTGGAGGTCGGGCCGGATCCGTTGGAAAGAGGACGTCGAAACCTTTCAAACCAATACTCATAGACCCCAAACACACTTGTGGATCAAAAGTTATGGTCGTTTTAAATTGGTGCTGTCCCGGAGGCCGAATCCGAGTTGAACTTGTGCACCGGAAGAATTGGCTTCATGCTTGATGTTTGGGAGTCCTTCTCCATGGTTCCTAAGGACAATAAAATCATCACAAGAATTAAATAGCATTCCATTCATTAAATTATTTGTATGCAACCCGAGGAACGCATTCACCTGGCAATTGAATTGATGTACGCGAGCTCGAGTAATTGGCCCTTGTATTACATTGTAGGCTTCAATTGGGTTTATAGGCATGGCCGCATCCATGGTAGTGATGTCCTCATCATCCTCCCCTTCTTGCATTTGAGTCGTCCTCGACTCAAGCTCATCATCTTTTCTCAAGTATGTCTTTAAATCTGGCCAAGGTGGGGGTCGATAAAGCCATGCAGATGGAGCCATCGTAGTAGATGCAAACGAAGTAGAGGATGCTGTGCAGTGTCGCCAACTTAATGGTCCTGGCCAAGGTGGGGGTCGATGAAGCCATGCAGTTGATATAATTGCAGCAACACTTATTTGTGACCATCTTGGTGATGACCATATGTTTGCATTGTTAGTTCTGTCCATGATGAGCATGGTCTCATCAACAACTTGTTCCAAACTAAATTTGTCATCAAAGAGCGCTCTGTGCGAGTCATCATCGATGGAGGGAGTTGCAATAATCTTGCTAGCATGGATATGGTCGAGAAGCTTGGCTTGACCACAACACAGCATCCACATCCTTACTACATTCAGTGGTTCAACTCTAGTGGAAAGGTTAAGGTAACAAGAATGGTAAGACTGCACTTTTCACTCAGTTCATATCATGACCATGCTGATTGTGATGTTGTGCCTATGCAAGCATGCTCTTTGCTGTTAGGTAGACCTTGGCAATATGATAAAGATGCATCCCATCATGGTAGAACTAATCAATACACTCTCATGCATAAAGGAAAGAAAATTGTTTTGCTTCCTATGACCCCTGCTGCAATTCTAAAAGATGACTTGGAGAGAGCTGAAAGAGAAAAGGAAAGTGGTAAAAGTGAACATCAAAGTGTAGCCAACAAGTTAGCACAACCAAGGAAGAAAGAATCTAATCCTAAGAAAACTGAAATCAAGTTAAACGGTGTTGTCATGCTAGCTACAAAATCTGATTTGAATGACATGATAGGAAACAATGCTGAATGTTGTGCTTTGATTTGCAAGAATGCTTTGTTTTGCTTGGATGATATGCCTTCCTCTTTGCCTCCTGCGGTTGCTAACCTTTTGTAGGAGTTTGAGGATGTGTTTCCCGATGAGGTACCCCCAGGGCTGCCACCATTAGGGGAATTGAGCATCAAATTGACTTGATTCCGGGGGCATTTTGCCCAACCGTGCGCCGTATAGGACAAATCCAGAGGAGACTAAGGAAATTCAGCATCAAGTGCAAGACTTGCTTAACAAAGGGTATGTACGCGAGAGCCTTAGTCCTTGTGCTGTTCCTGTGCTTTTAGTGCCAAAGAAAGATGGATCATGGCGTATGTGCGTGGATTGTAGAGCTATCAATAATATTACTGTCAAGTATCGTCACCCTATTCCTAGGTTGGATGATATGCTGGATGAATTAAGTGGTTCTATGGTGTTTTCTAAAGTTGACTTGAGAAGTGGCTACCACCAAATTCGAATGAAACTTGGAGATGAATGGAAGACAGCATTTAAAACTAAATTTGGCTTGTATGAGTGGTTAGTTATGCCTTTCGGGTTGACTAATGCCCCTAGTACATTTATGCGTTTGATGAATGAAGTTTTGCGCCCTCTCATTGGAAAATCTGTGGTGGTGTACTTTGATGATATCTTGATTTATAGCAAGTCACTTTCTGAACATCTTGACCATTTACGTGCTGTTTTTAATGCTCTACGTGATGCACGTTTGTTTGGTAACCTTGAGAAATGCACCTTTTGCACCGATCGAGTCTCTTTTCTTGGCTATGTTGTAACCCCGCAGGGAATTGAGGTAGATGAAGCCAAGATTGAAGCAATCAAGAGTTGGCCGACACCTAAAACGGTCACACAAGTGCGGAGCTTCCATGGACTTGCTGGATTTTATCGCCGCTTTGTGAAGAATTTCAGCAGCATAGCCGCCCCATTGAATGACTTGACAAAGAAAGATGTTGTGTTCCATTGGGGACAAGCTCAAGAAGATGCCTTCAACCTGTTGAAAAAGAAGCTTACCAATGCACCACTACTCCAACTTCCAGATTTTGGTAAGACCTTTGAGCTTGAATGTGATGTTAGCGGTATCGGCATTGGTGGTGTATTGATACAAGAAGGTAAGTCTGTTGCCTATTTCAGCGAGAAATTGAGTGGACCTGTTCTTAATTACTCCACGTATGATAAGGAATTATATGCTCTTGTACGTTCCTTAGAAACGTGGCAACATTATTTATGGCCCAAAAAATTTCTTATACATTCTGATCATGAATCACTTAAGCACATTCGAAGCCAAAATAAGCTGAACCGTAGACATGCTAAATGGGTGGAATTCATTGAATCTTTTCCCTATGTCATTAAACACAAGAAAGGAAAGGATAATGTGATTGCTGATGCTTTGTCACGACGATATGCAATGATGTCCCAACTTGATTGTAGGATTTTTGGATTAGAAACTATAAAGGATCTATATGCTCAAGACAATGAATTCAAGGAACCCTTGCTAAATTGTAAGGATGGAAAGAGTTGGAATAAATTTGTGAACAATGACGGCTTCTTGTTTAGAGCTAACAAGCTATGCATTCCATCTAGCTCTGTTCGACTTTTGTTGCTACAGGAGGCTCATGGAGGAGGATTGATGGGACACGTTGGAGCCAAAAAGACGGAGGATGCGCTGGCAGCTCATTTCTATTGGCCTAAGATGAGACGCGATGTCGAGCGCTATGTGGCACGCTGCACCACATGCCAAAAGGCCAAGTCCCGGTTGAACCCCCATGGTTTGTATATACCTCTTCCGGTCCCTAGTGTTCCATGGGAGGATATTTCAATGGACTTTGTTCTAGGATTGCCTAGGACAAAGAGGTGGAGGGATAGCATATTTGTTGTTGTTGATAGATTCTCAAAAATGGCACACTTCATTCCATAAAGCCATACAGATGGAGCCATCGTAGTAGATGTATACGATGAAGTAGAGGATGCCGTGAAGTGTCGCCAACTTAATGGTCCTGGCCAAGGTGGGAGTCGATGAAACCATGCAGTTGATATAATTGCAGCAACACTTGGTGATGACCATATGTATGTATTGTTAGTTCTGTCCATGATGAGCATGGTCTCATCATCCTCCCTTTCTTGAAGTGGAGTCGTCCTCGACTCCAGCATATTGTCCTGCAAAATGATAGTAATGACAGGAAACAAAGCAATATGCACATTTGATATCAAATCAATGGATCGAGAATTTCTATCAACCATATCCTCCCTTTCTTGAAAACTATCATGTGACTTGTGAATGGAACCAAATGTACTTGGTATGACATGATTAGTGATATGGCAATTATTAAATTGATGACATTGTTGCATTGCAAACGGAGGTTTAAAATTTAAACAAATGTAAACTCGATGTCCTTTATACTCTCCTTTCTCAGTATTTTTACAAATGACATAAAAAATATTTCGCAATAACCAAGATAGATCAGATTGTACAAAAAGTCTCGCCTCTAAATAATTCAGATCACACGGAACATCAAATTCAAGGTAGCCTAATGTATATAAAAAGACATCAATTTCAACTCATCATTTTCGCTTGTGATGTAAATGACATGTTTATTTTCAGCATAAGTGTCTAGTGTGTTAACAAAAGTGACATGTCCATTCGCTAGTTGTGTCATGGTTATAAGTGAAGTATTATCACACAACTATTCTTTATCACAAGAAATAGCAAGCAAATCATCTTGTAACAAATCAAAATCAGCAATTGGTTCCACTAATAGTTGCTCTACGATAGCATGATTTGTGGATAGTTTTAGCTCTTCAAAATTATTTCTTCATGTGTAAAGTCCATACCTGTTACATTACCTTGTAAGTTCTCATCAGCTGTTGTAGGCGTTTCTTCAACTATTATCTCTTCACTTACACATGGGGTAGTACTGATCGTTTCATTCTCCATATGCTCTTCTACATCATTCTCTCGATGGTGCTCACTTTTCTGCAAAATGTTAGCTACAAAAGAAGGTGCAGCAATGGGCGCCTCAAATGAAGCTAATGATTCTTTCAAGGATTCAGCAAGCATATTTTCAACTCTACAAGCACATACAACCAATTCTGAAAGAGAACAATATGTTTCATCAATAAGAGCATCCTGAATTTCTTGATTAAGTGCACGTATGAACCTAAGCTCTGTTGCTTCTTCACATTCAACTAAACCACAACGCAACAAATGATTTTGCAATCGTTCATAGTATTCCTTAACGCACTTATTTCCTTGTTTCAAGCATTGGAGTCTAGTATACAAAAATTCAGTATGATATTCAGGAACATAATCAATTCTCATAAGTCTTTTCATGGCCTTCCAATTTTCAGGTTTTCTCTCTTTTCTACAAATATGTTTCCACCATGTTAATGCATATTCATTTAGCACACTAGCAGCAATCCTAATCTTTTCATTTTCAGACAAATCATACTTGCCAAATTCTTTGTCTACTGCTATCTCCCAATTAATATAGGCATCAGGATCATAATGACCATTAAAAGGTGGAATGGCGAATTTAACCTTATCTAGGGAAGACGAGGTGGAGGACTGGAAGTTCCTGGGGAAGTTCCTGCAAGCGTATCAAGTCTAGATAAAATAGTAGCAAGAGTAGTGTTAGCAATCCCCTGTGCGACCTCGATGGATCTGAGACGGTCCTCTTGCGATGACATACACACAGAGTGAGCAATAGTTCCCTTGGTGCGAGGAGAGTGATGTAGGGAGCCCACGTCACCTGACATGGTTAGTAGAAGACAAGAAAACAAAATCACAAGTATAATGTTTCTATCATCTACTAGGAGGTGGTGGCAAGTCTCTCAACACTCAAGCCTATGACCAAAACTCTTACAAGTTCTTACCATGCAGCAGGTGTTGCCGGCCGTTGGCGTGGTCAAAAGTTCTTCGAAGCTTGGATAAAGCGATTGCCAAGGGACCGAACAAAAGTACGAGGTTGGATGTGGAGCTTGGATAGGCAATATTTATTTCCTATGCAATCTGATAATTCTAGTTATTGTAATGATAAGTAATGATCCAAACTAGAATTCACAAGCCCTAGTTGCCGATCTCAAAGATATAAGTGAATTTCAAGACAACACACACGCAAAGATAATAGCACTTATGCAATCAAGGAATGAGCTATAAAATATAAGTGAAGCACCAAAAGCTCTTTTGCATAAGTCGTAGAGAGACGCTAACTTATTGATTTGAGAATGCAAAAAGGGCACAAGATTGCTCACTAATTAATAAATTGCACAATATAAAAAGTAACGAACACAAATTAGGGTTTTGCTCAATGCAGTGCGACCGGCCACAATTTTCTTTTTCTTTTCCTTTTTTTTTTGGCTTTTTGGCTCTTTCTCTTTTCTTTCTTTTGGTGACTTTCGGCCAACACTAGTATGAACAAAGTTTTTGAATCCCTAACTCGGTGTCACAAGATAATATGATATGATAACTGAAGATTATGCAATGTATCAAGTAGAGCAGCCCTAATCAATATCAACAAGCTAGTCTCAAATAGGATCAAAGTGTTCACAAAGGATGAATTGGTTCCCAAAGGTAGGTGTACTTATGTTTTTCTAGGGCAGCAGACTTGTCGCCTAGATTATTGTTTGAAGATCACCGAATTTGATTGGTTGACTGTGGAAGGAATTGAAGCTTATATCCTCAGCTTTCAATAGAGTGCAAGAACACAAAAATCCGAGTTCGTATGTGAAAGTTATGCTCGAAATACCAAACTGGACAGAATTGAAGAATTGAAGCTACGCGAAGGAAAAGAAAGATCAGCAACTAAAACATGGACTCTAATGGATCAGAACCTAACAAAACTCACTAAAATAACATACTGAAAATAAAGGTTGAATTTTTGTGGAGTAGTTTTCAATTTAGGACAGAAATCAAAAACTAACCTAAGACACTGATATTCTCATCGATCAACTGAAGCTCTGATACCACTTGATGTATCACTGGGTGTCCCGATCTTTCGATGAGAATGATAACCTTCGATTTGGGTGGAGACGACTTTGACGATCCGACTACAACGTACAACGACGATGCGCCTTAGCAATCGCTAAACCAACTCCAGATGGTTATTGACCTTGCCGTGGGCACGATCAACCTGATCACGAAGATCAATTCCTGCAAGTAATCGAAGAACAAGGCAAAAGCAATCTAAAATTGCAAATATGGATGAAGTATTGAAAAGTTGGGGTTCCGATACAAAGAGCTTGTTAGGCGGCCGTTGAGCACGTCTAAAAGACTCAAAATAGTTGCAAATGGCTAAACTATCAAATAACCAAAATCCCAGTTATTTTGGGGGACTCCCTAGCTATATATAGGAGAAATAGGAGGCCAAAACCATGCTAGGGGCGTCCAAACCACTTCCATGGCCTAGTAGGACTCCTATTCCTAGTTTGACTCGGATTTGGAAAATGACCAAACTTTTTTTGCAGATTCCCGTTGACTCGTAAGGAATTTGGAGGTGGGGCCGGATCTGTTGGAAACATGACGTCGAAACCTTTCAAACTAGTACTCATAGACCTCCAACACCCTTGTTTATCAAAAGTTATGGTCATTTGAAGTTGGTGCTGTCCCGGAGGCCGAATCCGAGTTGAAGTTGTGCACCGGAAGAATTGTCTTCATGCTTGACTTTTGGGAGTCCTTCTCCTTGGTTCCTAAGAACAATAAAATCATCATAAGGATTAAATAGCATTCCATTCATTAAATTGTTGGTATGCAACCCGAGGAACACATTCACCTGGCAATTGAATTGACGTGCGCGAGCTCGAGTAATTGGCCCTTGTATTAAATTGTTGGTTTCAATTGGGTTTGTAGACATGGCCGTATCCATGGTAGTGATGTCCTCATCAGAGCCGGACGTACTCAAAATGCTTGCTGAAACGGGCTAGGGCGCATATGAAGCCCATTCGGGGATTTTGACACTGAGTTTCGTTTTGTGCATCGTTTTCATTCGGACGCAACTTGCAGTACCCCTTGTGACCCATCGCGGAGGGATGTTTCACACTCACTCGGACGTATTCAAAATGAATGCAGAATTGTGCTGAAACGCACAAGCGAACATTGTAAGTTAATTCTGGGTGTTTGGCACTCAGTTTCGTTTCATGCATCGCTTTCAATTTTTTCAGCTTAGGAGCTCGTCGTTGTGGAATATTTCACGGCGACTCGGACGGATTTGAAATGCATGCCTAAATGATTTACAACACATATTAATTGCATTCGGTGTGTTTGGCACCCGGCATCATTTCGTTCACCGTTTTCGTTTCGTACCGCAATGTTTCATTTTGGCGTGCTAGTGATAGTACCACCTTGCTTGTGGAGGGGAGAGAATACCACCTTAAAAGGGAGAGCAACCCTCCCCCCATTAGGCTAGTCTTTTGGGGGCCACATGGGACTCTTATGGCCTGGCTATGGCAGCCAAGGTGTGTATTTCTCTTGTGGTCCAAGGCCCACACCCCTGGGCCAGTTGGGCAATCTGCTCGCCGGGCGAGGCACGTGCGCCATACAGCTGGGCCGCGAAGGGCACGGTGCGCACCCGGGAGGGATGCATCAGCTAGGTTGCAGTGTGTAAGGTGCTTGCCATAATGTTCCATTTCGTGCATCATTTTCGGCGTGTGTGGTGTTTGCCACAATGTGTCATTTCGTGCATCATTTTAATTTTCGAATGGCTTCCGCTGCTTTGCCCGTTGGGACGCGTCGTGGAGGAATGTTTCAGACCTACTCGAATGGATTCGATGCAAATGATGAAAAGCACTAGCAAACATCATAAGTTTTTTCGGGGTGTTTGGCACTCGGTTCTGTTTCGTGCATCGGTTTCGTTTGTATTCAGCTTTTATTACCCGTGGGAACCCGTCGTGGTGGAACATTTGACACCGACTCGGACATATTCAAAATGCATGCTGAAATGAGTGGAAGAACATATGAATTCCATTCGATGTGTTTGGCACTCAGTTTCATCTCGTTCAACGTTTTCGAACGGGCGCCGCTTGTTGTATTCGTTCGTGCTCATCGCGGAGAAATGTTTCACAACAACTCGGACGGACTCGAAATGCATGACGGAATGTGCTTTGGCAAATATGAAGTTCATTCGGCATGATTGGAACGAAGTTTCGTTTCGTGCACCGTTTTGGTACGCGTGTAGTTTACAGTAACATTAGGGACCCATCGTGCATGAATATTTCGCATCGACTCGGACGTACTCGAAATGCTTGTCGAAATGGGATAGGGCATATATGAAGTCCATTCGGGGAGTTTGACACCAATTTTCCTTTCGTGCATCGTTTCCGTCCGGACGCAGCTTGCAGAACACCTTGCGACCCGACGCGGAGGGATGTTTCCACAATCACCGGGACGTATTCGAAATGAATGCAGAACTGTAGCAGCAATGCATGGAAAGTCCACTCGCGCAGTTTGGCCCACATTTTCATTTCGTGCATCGTTTTGATTCCTGAAGCTCGTGTTCAAGTTTTGATCTTTCTTTCCAGAGCTTTGAGACTACATTCACATTCAGTGCCATAAGTCTTGATCGTCATTTCTAACTCAAAAACAGTAGCGATGCATTTTTCATACTGAACTTGCTTTTCTTTTAACTCCTGCTTTGATTCCTGAAGCTCGTGTTCAAGTTTCTTTGCAAGCTCACCTAACTAAAGTAAAAATAAAATAATTGTTAGTCTAGTTTGAAGCTGAAAGTGATAGGCTAACCATACTAATGATGTAAGATAGTACCTTGTGATGTTCATTTTGCTCAACTCTGATCTAAAATAATGAGAGATCATATGACTTGAGCTCAAACTGAGATTTCAACTGAGTACTTTTTCTGCATAGGTAAAAGTGCAGTAATCTGGAAAACAAGGTAAATTAAAATTTTTAAGTATCAGACAATTGCAAACTATTCCACTAGAAAATAAAATTTATCAGAAGTTACAGAAGCAATATATAGATGTTAAGTAGCAACAAAGAGAAGTAATACATGTTAGACCGACAAAAATAAACATATGTTTAATAATCTAGGAATATAGTCAAATAGAAGTTAATTGATAGTACCCATGTTTAATTTGCCATTCTTATCTCTTAACAATAACACTGATGAGTGATGATCATCGTTGGTTTTGAGGTAAACAATATTTACATATCCTTGTTCATGCAATGCTCAATGTTAGCTAATGTTATTAATATATTGTTCTGTGTAACTATAGTACCATTCAAAGTAGGTATGCTTGGAACTTTAGATAGTTCATGTACTACGTCCTTGTGGAATTTTTTGCTTTCATTTCCGTATCCGTTCCGCTCCGTTCCGCATCCGTTTCCGACACTATCCGTTTCCGTATCCGTTCCTGGGGTTTCCGATTTCGTTTCCGATACCGGTAAAAAATATGGAAACGGAAACGGAACAGCTGTTTACTGATCGTTTTCGTACCATTTTCATCCCTACCTGCGACGTCGCAAGTCACAAGTCACGTGAAAAAACGCGCGAAAATACACGGTAATTCGCGAAACATGCACACGCGAAAAAATGCGCGAAAATACACGGTAATTCGCGAAACACGCGCGCGCGTGCGTGTAATTTTAGCCATGCTCCTCACCCTCCATCTGCCTCATTACAAGGCATGGTGGGAGCTCTCCCTTTTAAGTTGGCATTCTCCTCTCTCAATTAGCAATATGGTACAATTCTTTGTAGCTTTGGCATTAGAGATAAATGGGCCATTTGGGCCTTATTTCTAACAGTTCGGGCCAAAGATGGGCCTTTCCCCAAACTCAGACCAGTTGAGTGGAGTCTTGCAAGGTCTCCCATAAAGAGCTTCAAATGGAGACATTTGGAGACTAGCTTGATAGCTATTGTTGTAGGAAAACCCCGCTAATGGCAGGCATTTCTCCCAATCCTTGCCCTAGGTAAGAGCACAAGCTCTAAGCATATCCTTGAGAATTTTGTTCACCCTTTCGGTTTGCCCATCAGTTTGTGATATGTCTGGAGTGCCCGATCTTTCGGTGGAGTGATAACTATCGATTGGTGTTGGAGAAGACTCTCACGATCCGACTACGCACGAACAAGTCGATGGCGCCTTAGCAATCGTTGAACCTACTCCGCGTGGTTATTGATCCTGCTAGGTAGCCGAGATCAACCTGAACACGAAGTTCAATTCTTGTTGGTAATCGAAGAACAAACAAGAACAAGTAAAACAATCTGAAGTATGAGAGATAGTGGAGACGAATTGGGATTCTATTAATGTCTTCACAAGGTGGCTAACTAGGACAACTTGAAGAAGAAAGTTTGCACACGGGTAAACTCAATCAACAAAATCCAAGTTCTAAGGGAGGGACGGGCAGGAGTATATAAAGAGGAGAAGTGGAGGGTTGAGGGGAGGCGCCCATATGGCAGCCAAGGGAGAGAGCGCACATGCAGCCCAACACAGGAGGAAAATCCGCCCCTCCTTTCCTTCTTAACAAAGCTTCCTAAAATACAAAAGGAAAGAAATAAACGAGACTTTTCATGGCGCCTTGATCTGATTTCGGGCTTCCAAAAAGAAAGGAAACTCCTTCCTCCTTTCCTTCTTGGTAGTATTTCTCATGTGCTCGTTTTCCTCTTTGACTTTGTCTTCTGGATCCTGCGCATATGATGACCGAGCTTGATCTTCTCCTTGGTTCCTAAGAACAATGAAATCATCACAAGAATTAAATAGCAATCCATTCTGTGAATTAATCGTATACAAACTTAGAAACGAGTTGACCTGATAATTGAGCTGACGTGCTTTGGCACGAGTAATTGGTCCTTGCACAGATGGCTCATTTGTGTTCATGGAAGAGATGTCCTCATCAGTTTGAGGATGATATGCGGTGCTGAAAGAGAGTTGAGTTCCCATGGCCTTGTGGAGACACTGCCAAAAATGCGAGGTAAATTGGGTACCACGATCTGAGATAGTCCTTTTGAGAACACCATGAAGATATATGATTCGAGAAAGATACAGCTCCGCTAACTTGCTCACTGTATACTTAACCTTAACGGGAAGGAAATGAGTAGTTTTCATCAATCGATCGACAATTACCCATATGGAATCGAACCTGTTTTGCATCCTAGGCAATCTGGTGATGATATCCATGCCGATCTCCTCCCATTTCCATACGGGGATGGGCAGCAGCTGAAGTATGCCTGCTGGACGCAGATGGTCAGCCTTCACCCATCAGCATACATCGCACTCAGCAACGTATTGAGCAATCTCTTGCTTCATTCGGGTCCACCAAAGCCTTGGCTTAAGGTCTTGGTACATCTTCGAACTTCTAGGATGAATAGAGAATGAGGAGTTATGAGCCTCATTGAGAATTGATGCCTTTAATTCTTCACAATTTTGCACTACTAACCGTCTACCGAACCATAAGACACCTTGTGGGTCTTTGGTGAAGCAGTCGGCCTTGCCTCGCTTGATTCGGGCTCGGATAAGTGCCATGCCTTTGTCCGTCTTTTGATCTTCCTTGATTTGGTCCAATAGATCATATTTAACCTCAAGGGCAGTGAGAAATCCCTCATTAACCACTTCTAAGCCAAGTTTTCGGAATTCGGCGCACATAGCCTCGGATTCCGGTTCTGCTAAAATACAATTGCACTGTGATCTTCGGCTTAAAGCACCGGCAACGACATTGGCTTTTCCGGGATAATAATGAAGTCCCATATCATATTCCTTGATCAATTCGAGCCACCTTCTTTGCCTCAAGCTCAGATCGGCTTGAGTAAAGATATACTTCAGGCTTCTATGATCGGTGTAGATTCGTAATGATTACCGATGAGGTAATGTCACCAAATTTTTAGAGCATGTAGTACAGTTGCTAGCTCTAGGTCATGGGTGGGATATTTCACCTCATGAGGCCTCAATTGCCTTGATGCATATGCCACAACTCGGCCTCCTTGCATAAGTACACAACCCAAGCCTGAGGCAAGATGCATCGCAATATATGTCGAAACCCTTGTGAATATCTGGTAGGACTAAGATTGGTGCAGTGGTTAAGCGAACCTTCAACAATTGGAAGCTCACCTCACATTCCACTGACCATACAAACTTTTTCTCCTTCTTCAAAAGTTCGGTCAGTGGCTTTGCGATTTTGAAGAAGTTATCCACGAACCGGGGGTAATAACCCGCAAGCCCGAGAAAACTTCAAACTTCGGTAATGGTCTTGGGCTGTCCCCAATCAAGCACATATTGTACTTTATTTGGGTCAACCGCAACTCCGCCTTCCGATAGTACATGGCCTAACAAGGTAACCTCCTTTAGCCAAAATTCACACTTGCTGAATTTTGCATAAAGTTGGTGCTCATAGTTTTTCTAGGACAATCCAAAGGTGTACTTCATGTTCCTCTTCGGACTTAGAGTAGATGAGAATATCATTGATGAAGATGAAAAGATTAGGATTGCTGCTAGTGTGCTAAATGAATATGCATTAACATGGTTGAAACATATTTGTAGAAAAGAAAGAAAACCTGAAAATTGGAAGGCCATGAAAAGACTTATGAGAATTGACTATGTTCCTGAATATCATACTGAATTTTTGTATACTAGACTCCAATGCTTGAAACAAGGAAATAAGTGTGTTAAGGAATACTATGAACGATTGCAAAATCATTTGTTGCGTTGTGGTTTAGTTGAAGGTGAAGAAGCAACAGAGATTAGGTTCATACGTGGACTCAATCAAGAAATTCAGGATGCTCTTGTTGATGAAACATATAGTTCTCTTTCAGAATTGGTTGTATGTGCTTGTAGAGTTGAAAATATGATTGTTCAATCCTTGAAAGAATCATTAGCTTCATTTGAGGCTCCCATTGTTGCACCTTCTTTTGTAGCTAACATTTTGCAGAAAAGTGAGCACCATCGAGAGAATGATGTAGAAGAGCATATGGAGAAAGAAACGATCAGTACTACCCCATGTGAAAATGAAGAAATAATATTAGAAGAAACGCCTACAACAGCTGATGAGAACTTACAAGGTAATGTAACAGGTATGGACTTTACACATGGAGAAAATAATTTTGAAGAGCTAAAACTATTCACAAATCATGCTATCGTAGAACAACTAATAATGGAACCAATTGCTGATTTTGCTTTGTTACAAGATGATTTACACGTCCGAGTCGATGCGAAATATTCATGCACGATGGGTCCCTAATGGTACTGTAAACTACACGCGTACCAAAACGGTACACGAAACGAAACTTCGTTCCAATCATGCCGAATGAACTTCATATTTGCCCAAGCACATTCCGGCATGCATTTCGAGCCCGTCCGAGTTGTTGTGAAACATTTCTCCGCGATGAGCACGAACGAATACAACAAGCGGCGCCCGTTCGAAAACGTTGCACGAGATGAAACTGAGTGCCAAACACATCGAGTGGAATTCATATGTGCTTCCACTCATTTCGGCAAGCATTTTGAATATGTCCGAGTCGGTGTCAAATGTTCCACCACGGCGGGTTCCCACGGGTAATAAAAGCTGAATACAAATGAAACCGATGCACGAAACAGAACCGAGTGCCAAACACCCCGAAAGAACTTATGATGTTTGCTAGTGCCTTTCATCATTTGTATCGAATCCATTCGAGTAGGTCTGAAACATACCTCCACGACGCGTCCCAACGGGCACTGCAGCGGAAGCCATTCGAAAATGAAAATGATGTCAGAAATGACAAATTGTGGCAAACAACACACACGCCGAAAATTATGCACGACATGGAACATTATGGCAAGCACCTTACACGCTGCAACCTAGCACGCCAAAATGAAACATTGCGGCACGAAACGAAAACGGTGAACGAAATGAAGCTGGGTGCCAAACACACCGAATGCAATTCATATGTGTTGTAACTCATTTAGGCATGCATTTCGAATCCGTCCGAGTCGCCGTGAATTATTCCACAACGACGAGTTCCTAAGCTGAAAAAATTGAAAGCGATGCACGAAACGAAACTGGGTACCAAACACCCAGAATTAACTTACGATGTTCGCTTGTGCGTTTCAGCACAATTTTGCTTTCATTTTGAACACGTCCGAGTGAGTGTGAAACATCCCTCCGCGACGGGTCACAAGGGGTACTGCAAGCTGCGTCCGAACGAAAACGATGCACGAAACGAAACTCGCTGTCAAACTCCCCGAATGGGCTTCATATGCGCCCTAGCCCGTTTCAGCAAGCATTTCAAGTACGCCCGGCTCGAAGCGAAACATTCATGCACAATTGGTCCCTAATGGTAATGTAAACTACACGCATACTAGAATGGTGCAAACAACAAAACGTTGTTCCAAACATGCCGAATGAACTTCATATATGCCCAAGCACATTTCGGCATGCGTTTTGAATCTTTCCGAGTCGTGTGAAACATTCCTTCGCGACAAGTACTGTATGGTGCAACGATTTTCTCAAAAAAAACGACGCATAAGATGAAGTTGAGTGTCAATCAACCAGAATGGACTTCATGTCTGCCGTAGCTCATTTTAGCAAGCAATTTGGGCTCATCCGTGTCGGTGTGAAACCTACACGACAAATGGTACTACAAGTCACGTTCGTACCAGAACGATTACGAAAAGAAAGCCTGTGGCAGACACCGTGAATAGAGTTCATGTGTGCCCAAGCTCATTTCGGCATGCATTTCTGTTGCATCCGGGTCGGTGCAAAACATTTCTCCGCGATAGGTGCCAACGTGATGCGCACACGGGTGCCCGATCTTCCGGTGAGAGGATAACTTCGATTAAGCGGAGAATGACTTTGACGATCTGGCTACGAACCACGCAAGGATAAGCGCCTGCAATCACTAAACCACACCCCTAGTTGTTATCAACCATGCCAAAAGCCCGGATGACCTGACCACGAAGGTCTATTCTTGCAAGCAATCGAAGAACCAGCAAGAACAATGATAAAGCACACACACGAGTTGAGGTTCTGAAACTTGTTTACTGCTGCTCTAGCCGAGTCAGGAGAACAAGGTTATAGTTCCACACATGGGGGTAACTAAACTTAACAAAACCTGAAGAGAAATAGAAGGAAACTATCCTATATATAGATAAGGGGAGCTTTCTCACAGCAATGGGAATACAACCCAAAAATTAATGGTGGCGCAGCACCCGAAGAGTCTGAAACCATCACACCTTTTTGGCTGCTGCGTTCAGCTCATGTCGAATTTGGTGATGAGGCTGGATCCATTGAAAACAGGACGAAATTATCTTTCAATCAAGTACTCACACGCCCCAATCGGAGTCCGTTTGCATTTTCTATGAGCATTTAAAGTCAGACTGGTCATTGGAGGCCGAGTTGAAACCTTTCGCATTCCCACATTGCTTTACGACTTGTGTTGGCAGATTAATGCTCCCTTGATGATCCTTGCCCAGGTTCCTAAGTATAAGAATATTATTAAGTAGCGGTCTATTCTCTAATGTAAAATTATGCAACCCGAGAAACGAGTTCACCTGTTGATTTAGCTGCCGTGCACGTGCCCTTGTGATAGGACCTTGCATAGGGGATGGTGGAGTTGAGGTCATGCGTGCATCCGGTATAGTGATGTCCTCATCATCCTCCCCCTCTTGAATGAGAGTCGTCCTCGATTATATGCATTATCATTTATCATTTATTCGTTCTAGCGCCTTAAAAGGCTTCAAATCGGGGAATGTTAAAGGTGGGGCTAACCCCAAACTCTGCAGGCAGTTCGAGCTTATATGCATTATCATTTATTCGTTCTAGCACCTTAAAAGGGCCATTAGCACGTGACATCAACTTAGATTTTCTCAATTCGGGGAATCTTTCTTTGCGCAAATGTAGCCAGACAAGATCACCAGGTTCAAATGTTAGATGTTTCCTACCATGGCTACCAACAACTCTATACTTCTCATTCATGTGCTCAATGTTGTTTTTTGTAGTTTCATGTAATTTGAGAATAAAATCAGCATGTTTTTTTGCATCTAAATTCACCCTCTCGGTAGAAGGAAGAGGTAACAAGTCTATGGGAGCATGAGGGTTAAAACCATACACTACCTGGAAAGGGCTGACCTTTGTAGTGGAATGTATTGCATGATTGTAGGCAAACTCCACATGAGGAAGACATTCCTCCCACTCTTTCAAGTTCTTCAAAACAGCCCGTAACATTGTTGACAAAGTGCGGTTGACAACTTCAGTTTGGCCATCTATTTGGGGGTGACAAGTGGTGGAGAATAGCAGCTTGGTCCCCAATTTGTTCCATAGGGTCCTCCAAAAATGGCTTAAGAATTTGGCATCACGATCTGAAATAATAGTGGAAGGCATACCATGCAAGCGTACAATTTCTTTAAAGAACAAATCAGCAATGCGAGTGGCATCATCGCTCTTGTGGCATGGAATGAAGTGTGCCATTTTTGAGAATCTATCAACAACAACAAATATGCTATCCCTCCCCCTCTTTGTCCTAGGCAATCCTAGAACAAAGTCCATTGAAATATCCTCCCATGGAACACTAGGGACAGGAAGAGGTGTATACAAACCGTGGGGGTTCAACCGGGACTTGGCCTTTTGGCATGTAGTGCAGCGTGCCACATAGCGCTCGACATCGCGTCTCATCTTAGGCCAATAGAAATGAGCTGCCAGCGCGTCTTCCGTCTTTTTGGCTCCAAAGTGTCCCATCAATCCTCCTCCATGAGCCTCCTGTAGCAACAAAAGTCGAACAGAGCTAGCTGGAATGCATAGCTTGTTAGCTCTAAACAAGAAGCCATCATTGTTCACAAATTTATTCCAACTCTTTCCATCCTTACAATTTAGCAAGGGTTCCTTGAATTCATTGTCTTGAGCATATTGATCCTTTATAGTTTCTAATCCAAAAATCCTACAATCAAGTTGGGACATCATTGCATATCTTCGTGACAAAGCATCAGCAATCACATTATCCTTTCCTTTCTTGTGTTTAATGACATAGGGAAAAGATTCAATGAATTCCACCCATTTAGCATGTCTACGGTTCAGCTTATTTTGGCTTCGAATGTGCTTAAGTGATTCATGATCAGAATGTATAACAAATTCTTTGGGCCATAAATAATGTTGCCACGTTTCTAAGGAACGTACAAGAGCATATAATTCCTTATCATACGTGGAGTAATTAAGAATAGGTCCACACAATTTCTCGCTGAAATAGGCAACAGGCTTACCTTCTTATGTCAATACACCACCAATGCCGATACCGCTAGCATCACATTCAAGCTCAAAGGTCTTACCAAAATCTGGAAGTTGGAGTAGTGGTGCATTGGTAAGCTTCTTTTTCAACAGGTTAAAGGCATCTTCTTGAGCATGTCCCCAATGGAACACACCTTTCTTTGTCAATTCATTCAATGGGGCGGCTATGGTGCTGAAATTCTTCACAAAGCGGCGATAAAATCCAGCAAGTCCATGGAAGCTCCGCACTTGTGTGACCGTTTTAGGAGTTGGCCAACTCTTGATTGCTTCAATCTTGGCTTCATCTACCTCAATTCCCTGCGGGGTTACAACTTAACCAAGAAAAGACACTCGATCGGTGCAAAAGGTGCACTTCTCAAGGTTACCAAACAAACGTGCATCACGTAGAACATTAAAAACAGCACGTAAATGGTCAAGATGTTCAGAAAGTGACTTGCTATAAATCAAGATATCATCAAAGTACACCACCACAGATTTTCCAATGAGAGGGCGCAAAACTTCATTCATCAAACGCATTAATGTACTAGGGGCATTAGTCAACCCGAAAGGCATAACTAACCACTCATACAAGCCAAATTTAGTTTTAAATGCTGTCTTCCATTCATCTCCAAGTTTCATTCGAATTTGGTGGTAGCCACTTCTCAAGTCAACTTTAGAAAACACCATAGAACCACTTAATTCATCAAGCATATCATCCAACCTAGGAATAGGGTGACGATACTTGACAGTAATATTATTGATAGCTCTACAATCCACGCACATACGCCATAATCCATCTTTCTTTGGCACTAAAAGCACAGGAACAGCACAAGGACTAAGGCTCTCGCGTACATACCCTTTGTTAAGCAAGTCTTGCACTTGACGCTGAATTTCCTTAGTCTCCTCTGGATTTGTCCTATACGGCGCACGGTTGGGCAAAGATGCCCCCGGAATCAAGACAATTTGATGCTCAATTCCTCTAATTGGTGGCAGCCCTGGGGGTACCTCATCGGGAAACACATCCTCAAACTCCTGCAAAAGGTTAGCAACCGCAGGAGGCAAAGAGGAAGGCATATCATCCAAGCAAAACAAAGCATTCTTGCAAATCAAAGCATAGCATTCAGCATTGCTTCCTATCATGTCATTCAAATCAGATTTTGTAGCTAGCATGACAGCACCTTTTAACTTGATTTCAGTTTTCTTAGGATTAGATTCTTTCTTCCTTGGTTGTGCTAACTTGTTGGCTACACTCTGATTTTCACTTTTAGCACTTTCCTTTTCTCTTTCAACTCTCTCCAAGTCATCTTTTAGAATTGCAGCAGGGGTCATGGGAAGCAAAACAATTTTCTTTCCTTTATGCATGAGAGTGTATTGGTTAGTTCTACCATGATGGGAAGCATCTTTATCATATTGCCAAGGTGTACCTAACAGCAAAGAGCATGCTTGCATAGGCACGACATCACAATCAGCATGGTCATGATATGAACCGAATGAAAAGTGCAATCTTACCATTCTTGTTACCTTAACCTTTCCACTAGAGTTGAACCACTGAATGTAGTAAGGATGTGGATGCTGTGTTGTGGTCAAGCCAAGCTTCTCGACCATATCCATGCTAGCAAGATTATTGCAACTCCCTCCATCGATGATGACTCGCACAGAGCGCTCTTTGATGACAAATTTAGTTTGGAACAAGTTGTGGCGCTGACTTTGTTCAACACTCTCCATTTGAGCGCTAAGTACATGCTTTACAATGATGCTCATGTACTTGTCTGAAGTGTCAGCACCCAAATGCTGCTCCTCATTTGCATTCTCTTCATTCTCTCCTGCAGAGTTAGTTGCGGCTAATGCAAGATCTTCAATATCACTAGCAGAGGTATACTCACCATCGTCCCTCACAATTAGAGCACGTTGACTTGGACAATCACGCATCATGTGTCCAAATCCTTTGCAACGATGGCATTGCACATCGCGAGTGCGGCCTGTGGATGCAGCTGAAGAAGCACTTTTAGCAGGAGCTTGTACCGAGGCTGATTTTGTTTCCGAAACATGCGTTGGAGTGGAAGTAGAGGTAGCAGGACGCCCACGGTTGGAATGTGGAGGTACACGACCAGAAGTGGTGGATAGAGACTTTGCTTGCACTTGGTTTGGTCGTGACGAAAAGGAACCTCCAAAATTCCCTCTTAGCTTGGCATGTCGTCCCTGTACTTCCCTTTCAGCTTTACAAGCAAGATGGAACAAACGAGTGATAGAGTTGTATTCTTTGTAATCAAGTATGTCCTGAATTTCTCTATTGAGCCCACCTAGAAATCTAGCCATCTGAGCATCCTCATTATCTTCCAACCCACAACGCAACTTACAAATTTGCATTTCTTGATAATACTCCTCTACAGATTTATTTCCTTGATTTAAACGTTGTAACTTATTGAGCAAGTCATGAGCATAGTAAGCAGGAACAAATCTAGCTCTCATCATTCTTTTCAAAGCATTCCATGTTCTAGGTGCATTCTCATGGTTCCTACAAGTCTCACTCCACCAAATGGAGGCAAAAGCAGTGAACTCACTAGTGGTAGCCCTAACTTTTCTATCTTCAGAAAAGTCATAGCATGCAAATTTTTGTTATACCGCTAGCTCCCAATCAAGATAAGCATCAGGGTTATATTTTCCATCAAATGAAGGTATTGTAAACTTAATATTTCCCACGGGATCATTATGTACCTCTCGAGGTCCTCGTTGATTTCTACCCATACCTTGTCGATTATGTCGAAGTCGCCGATGATCTCAATCATTATTAGAGTTAAATCCATCATCATCCTCAGTGTCAGCAGCATAATTGTTCTCTACCTCATTTGCCCTGGCACGGGGAGCGTACCGCGGTTGGCGTCCAAGTGCGCCGTTTTGTTCTTGTGCATCATTGGCCACGTTTTCAGCAAGTGGTGGTTGTTGTCCCTCAAGATGATCAACTCGATCCCGGATGGTGGCGAGGTTTTCGTTGATCTGAGACAATGCGTTATCATGATTTTCAGCATATTCATTGAGTAATCGTGTGAAGTGTTGTATGATTCCTCTCGAACGGGGTGTGAGAACATCAGCTTGATTTCCCTCATTACTTCCATTGTCATCTGCCATGGTTAGTAATTAACAGGAAAACACACCCCTATCCACTACTAACTGGTGAAATTGATCAGGGCACTTCCTCTCAAGTTTTTACCAAGCTTACCAATTCTTACTAATGCAGCAAGCGGTGCAACCGGTGGCTGGTTCGTGATAAACTGATCTCAAGCATGAGCAAAGCGATTGCAAGGCTGTCACCTGTGAGGTTAGTAGAGAGTGGAGCTTGGACAGGCTGTGTATACTCAGTAGCAATAGAGAACAATCAATTAATCTCATATTTGCATAAATTGAGTAATTGTTCGAAACTAGCACTTAGCCTATGTTGCTGATCAAACAAGGATGGAAAATAGGCTAAAGCAAATATGTGGATATGGATACAAGTGGTAAACACATAGCAACACAGAGATATGCAATTGGAAACATGAAAGCACAAAATTGATCCAACTTTGTAACTTGCTGTTTTCTATCCATCGGACAGCAGATTGGTATTTTGGCCGTAACTTTTTGTCCGAAGCCTCTTTTGCAAAGATTCTTTTTTCTCTTCTTCTTGACAACTTTTCCAACAACTTTTATTTTGGGCGAAATTTCAGAAAACCAACTGAAAAATTCGCACAAAATTCACAAATGCGCTCAGCTGCAGATTTCAGAACAGCAACTAGGTCTGAATCAAACGTTCATAATTCCTTACTGCCTTCATGTATGGACTTGAAACTTGGCAGCAAGGTAGAACAATGTCACGAAGCTGCTCCTTTTGGTTTCACTCAAAAAGGATAAACCAAATGGGATTTATGGCGTTTTTGGTGACAGCTGCGCAAATGGACAGATTCTGCCTGAGATGCAATGTTTCGATTTTGGATTTTATGGATGGATTTTGATGTGGGGAAAATGAACAAAAAGATGAACAAGAAGATGAACAGCAACAAGACAACGCTAGAATGAACGCAAACACAATTAAGCAAACTTAAATTAAACGATTGGATGGCACAACGGGGTTTGGACAGTGGACAACAATCTTTTTGTGGGGCAAATGTTTTGGACACTAGGAAGAACACAATCAAACAACTAAAGAAGATACAAGAACTCACCGGTCAACCTTCGCTCTGATACCAAATGATGCGCACACGGGTGCCCGATCTTCCGGTGAGAGGATAACTTCGATTAAGCGGATAATGACTTTGACGATCCGGCTACGAACCACGCAAGGATAAGCGCCTGCAATCGCTAAACCACACTCCTAGTTGTTATCAACCGTGCCATAAGCCCGGATGACCTGACCACGAAGGTCTATTCTTGCAAGCAATCGAAGAACCAGCAAGAACAATGATAAAGCACACACACGAGTTGAGGTTCTGAAACTTGTTTACTGCTGCTCTAGCCGAGTCAGGAGAACAAGGTTATAGTTCCACACATGGGGGCAACTAAACTTAACAAAACCTGAAGAGAAATAGAAGGAAACTATCCTATATATAGATAAGGGGAGCTTTCTCATAGCAATGGGAATACAACCCAAAAATTAATGGTGGCGCAGCACCCGAAGAGTCTGAAACCGTCACACCTTTTTGGCTGCTCCGTTCAGCTCATATCGAATTTGGTGATGAGGCTGGATCCATTGAAAACAGGACGAAATTATCTTTCAATCAATTACTCACACGCCCCAATCGGAGTCCGTTTGCATTTTCAATGAGCATTTAAAGTCAGACTGGTCATTGGAGGCCGAGTTGAAACCTTTCGCATTCCCACATTGCTTTATGACTTGTGTTGGTAGATTAATGCTCCCTTGATGATCCTTGCCCAGGTTCCTAAGTGTAAGAATATTATTAAGTAGCGGTCTATTCTCTAATGTAAAATTATGCGACCCGAGAAACGAGTTCACCTGTTGATTTAGCTGTCGTGCACATGCCCTTGTGATAGGACCTTGCATAGGGGATGGTGGAGTTGAGGTCATGCGTGCATCCGGTATAGTGATCTCCTCATCACAACGGGTATTGCAAGCTGTGTGCGTATCAAAACGATGCACGAAAGGAAAATGTAGGCCAACTGCGCGAGTGGACTTTCCATGCATTGCTGCTACAGTTCTGCATTCATTTCGAAAATGAAAATGATGCACGAAATGACACATTGTGGCAAACAACACACACACCGAAAATGATGCACGACATGGAACATTATGGCAAGCACCTTACACGCTGCAACCTAGCACGCCAAAATGAAACATTGCGGCACGAAACGAAAACGGTGAACGAAATGAAGCCGGGTGCCAAACACACCGAATGCAATTCATATGTGTTGTAACTCATTTAGGCATGCATTTCGAATCCGTCCGAGTCGCCGTGAAATATTCCACAACGACGAGTTCCTAAGCTGAAAAAATTGAAAGCGATGCACGAAACGAAACTGAGTGCCAAACACCCAGAATTAACTTACGATGTTTGCTTGTGCGTTTCAGCACAATTTTGCTTTCATTTTGAACACGTCCGAGTGAGTGTGAAACATCCCTCCACGACGGGTCAGAAGGGGTACTGCAAGCTGCGTCCGAACGAAAACGATGCACGAAATGAAACTCGGTGTCAAACTCCCCGAATGGGCTTCATATGCGCCATAGCCCGTTTCAGCAAGCATTTCGAGTACGCCCGGCTCGAAGCGAAACATTCATGCACAATTGGTCCCTAATGGTAATGTAAACTACACGCGTACTAGAATGGTGCAAAAAAACAAAACGTTGTTCCAAACATGCCGAATGAACTTCATATAGGCCCAAGCACATTTCGGCATGCGTTTTGAATCTTTCCGAGTCGTGTGAAACATTCCTCCGCGATGAGTACTGTATGGTGCAAGGATTTTTGATGAGGACATCACTACCATGGATACGGCCATGCCTACAAACCCAATTGAAACCAACAATGTAATACATGGGCCAATTACTCGAGCTCGCACATGTCAATTCATTTGCCAGGTGAATGCGTTCCTCGGGTTGCATACAAATAATTTAATGAATAGAATGCTATTTAATACTTGTGATGATTTTATTGTCCTTAGGAACCAAGGAGGACTCCCAAACATCAAATATGAAGCCAATTCTTCCGGTGCACAAGTTCAACTCGGATTCGGCCTCCAGGACAGCACCAACTTAAAACGATCATAACTTTTGATCCACAAGTGTGTTTGGGGTCTATGAGTACTGGTTTGAAAGGTTTCGTCGTCCTCTTTCAAACGGATCTGGCCCCATGTCTAAATTCCTTACGAGTCAACGGGAATCTGCAAAACAAGTTCGGTCATCTTTCCAAATCCGAGTCAAACTAGGAATAGGAGTCCTACTCGGCCATGGATGTGTTTTGGACGCCCCTAGCACTGTTTTGGCCTCCTATTTCTCCTATATGTAGCTAGGTAGTCCCCCAAAATAACTTGGGTTTTGGTTATTTGATAGTTTAGCCTTTTGCTACTATTTAAGTCTTTTAGACGTACTCAACTGCCGCCCAACAAGCTCCTTGTATCGGAACCCTAACTTTTTCTATACTTCCTCTATATTTGCAATTTTAGATTGCTTTTGCCTTGTTCTTGCTTGTTCTTCGATTGCTTGCAAGAATTGATCTTCGTGATCAGGTTGATCGTGCCCACGGCAAGGTCAATAACCCTCTGGAGTTGGTTTAGCGATTGCTAAGGCGCATCATCGTTGTACGTTGTAGTCGGATCGTCAAAGTCGTCTCCACCAAAATAGAAAGTTATCATTCTCA
Source organism: Rhipidocladum racemiflorum (assembly GCA_036346355.1). Lineage (NCBI taxonomy): Eukaryota > Viridiplantae > Streptophyta > Magnoliopsida > Poales > Poaceae > Rhipidocladum > Rhipidocladum racemiflorum. The sequence goes on from CM070578.1 coordinate 54,959,242, forward strand.
TCGAAAGATCGGGACACCCAGTGTTACATCAATTTTCTCAAAAAATCAACGCATAAGATGAAGCTGAGTGTCAATCAACCAGAATGAACTTCATGTCTGCCGTAGCTCATTTTAGCAAGCAATTTGGGCTCATCCGTGTCGGTGTGAAACCTACACGACAAATGGTACTACAAGTCACGTTCGTACCAGAACGAGTACGAAAAGAAAGCTTGTGCCCTGAATAGAGTTCATGTGTGCCCAAGTTCATTTCGGCATGCATTTCTGTTGCATCCGAGTCGGTGCAAAACATTTCTCCGCGATAGGTGCCAACGGGTACTGCAAGCTGCGTGCGTATCAAAACGATGCACGAAAGGAAAATGTAGGCCAAGCTGCGCGAGTGGACTTTCCATGCATTGCTGCTACGGTTCTGCATTCATTTCGAATACGTCCGAGTGAGTGTGGAAACATCCCTCCGCGACGTGTCGCAAAGTGTTCTGCAAGCTGCGTCCGGACGAAAACGATGCACGAAACGAAACTGAGTGCCAAACACCCAGAATTAACTTATGATGTTCACTTGTGCGTTTCAGCACAATTTGCTTTCATTTCGAACACGTCCGAATGAGTGTGAAACATCCCTCCGCGACGGGTCACAAGGGGTACTGCAAGCTGCGTCTGAACGAAAACGATGCACGAAACGAAACTCGGTGTCAAACTCCCCGAATGGGCTTCATATGCGCCCAAGCCCATTTCAGCAAGCATTTCGAGTACGTCCGGCTCGAAGCGAAACATTCATGCACAATTGGTCCCTAATGGTAATGTAAACTACACGCGTACTAGAATGGTGCAAAAAACAAATCGTTGTTCTAAACATGCCGAATGAACTTCATATATGCCCAAGCACATTTCGGCATGCGTTTTGAATCTTTCCGAGTCGTGTGAAACATTCCTCCGCGACGAGTAATGTATGGTGCAAGGATTTTCTCAAAAAAAAACGACGCATAAGATGAAGCTGAGTGTCAATCAACCAGAATGGACTTCATGTCTGCCGTAGCTCATTTTAGCTAGCAATTTGGGCTCATCCGTGTCGGTGTGAAACCTACACGACAAATGGTACTACAAGTCACGTTCGTAACAGAACGAGTATGAAAAGAAAGCCTGTGGTAGACACCCTGAATAGAGTTCATGTGTGCCCAAGCTCATTTCGGCATGCATTTCTGTTGCATCCGGGTCGGCGCAAAACATTTCTCCGCGATAGGTGGCAACGGGTACTGCAAGCTGCGTGCGTATCAAAACGATGCACGAAAGGAAAATGTAGGCCAAACTGCGCGAGTGGACTTTCCATGCATTGCTGCTGCAGTTCTGCATTCATTTCGAATACGTCCGAGTGAGTGTGGAAACATCCCTCCGCGTCGCGCTTCTTCTTCTTCTTGGTTGCGGGGCTGGGGTCCCGCGAAGGGACGGCCTCATCCTTGCCTCGGGGCGCCACGGGGGTTGGTGCGGGTCCTCTAGCCTCTGCTGCCCTCGCACATCGGTGCGCGAGAGAGAAGAGCTTCGAGGTGGTGGTGATGTCATGGGTAGCCAACTTCTCCCGCATCTTAGTGTCCCGCACACCCCTTCGAAAGGCGATGACGACCGATTGCTCCGAAATTCGGGGAATTGTATTGCGACAGTGGCTAAAGCGCCGGACAAAGTCGCGCAACGATTCCCCCTTTTACTATTTGAGGGCGTGGAGGTCGTCCTCCACGCCCGGCTGTATGTAGGACCCCTGGAAGTTGGCGACGAAAACGTTGCACAACCCTTCCCACGAGGAGATTGATCCTCGCGGAAGGTTCAACAACCAGGATCGGGCGGATCCGGTTAGGGCCGTGAGAAAGTAATTCGCCATCACCCTGCCGGACCCGCCCGCGGCACGCACCACCGTGGTGTAAATTTGCAGGAACTCCTCCAGATTGGTGGTGCCGTCATACTTCTCGAGGGACATCGGGCGGAACCTGTTGGGCCACGCCACGCGGCGTAGCTGTCGGGTGAACGCCTGACATCCCGTGCTGTAAGGGGAGTCATCTTCAGCTTCGGTATCTCGATGCGTAGAATGCGCGGAGGTCTGCTGAAGACGAGTCCCCGGGGAGCGGGAGGAATGAACTTCCTCCGAACTACGGACGGGGGAATCTCAGGAGGGGGTCCGGCTCCCGGAAACTGTACGCAGAGTGCGTTCGGAATCTTGGGAACGATGACCACGCGAGCGGCCGGGAGAATCGCCGCTGCGCCGTCGCCGGAGCCCCCTGTGATGATCCCCCGTAACCCCGCGGCCCGAAACGGGGCCGGGGTGCCTGCTTGGGCCCTCCTGGCCGATACGTCTCTCGCCCGGGTGGCTTGAGGTGTGGGAAGAGTGAGCATGCCCCTTCGAGGGGGGAGTTCCATTGGTCGGAGACCGATCGGGAGTTCCCACTCGAAGCTGGCCCGCTTCCACAAGGCGGACAACATCCCGGAGCCAGGGTGCAGCGGGGTTGTCCCCTGCGAGCTCCAGAGGTGGATGACTCAGAAGGAGACGCGCCGCGCGCAGGTTCTGGGCTAGGGGGCTTCTTCCCACGCCAGTCGACGGTGAGCCGGGGGCCGAGGCCTCGGCACCCCCGGTCGGGAATGGCGCAGAGTCGCCCTTCGCCCGGGGAGAGTGAGTGGGTGCCACCGGAGAGTCGTGTGCCAACCCGCCATCCTCCTGATGGACGGACCTTTGATGGATTTCACCGGGAACGGCTGGAGTCGGACCGAAGTACGCCAACCGCGCACCCCTACCTGGCGCGCCCCTGGCGCGCCAACCGCGAGGGAGGTTTTAGTTCGGTTTGGGGGTGTGCTTAGCGGGGACTTAGCCCGATCGCTCTCTCCCTGCAGTTCCGGAGAAGATAAACAGTATACACACTTGGTTTTCCCAGGTTCGGGCCCCCAAGGTGGGTAATAGCCCTACGTCCTGCCTGAAGTCTTCGTTAGTCTTAGAAAAAACTCCCGTCCCCCTCCCCCATGCACCCATCCGCCCTTATATATCCCTGGTCGGCCTGGGCAAGTGGGGGGACAAAACTATGCCGCTGCGCGACTCATTAATTACATTTCATTAATGCCATCCCATCTTAAGGCCTCCTTCTTTGTGCCGCTACACTACGAGTCGTCAGGGCTGTGCGCTTCCCATGACGGGCCAGACGTGGTGAGTCAGGGAAAGGCCATGTCGCCACGGCCCGCATTAAATGTCCTGACACCATCCCCCATGGGAGGCTTCTGGGCGAAGCTTTCTTCAGCTTCACGTCCTGTGACACCACGTGGACCTCGTCGCCCCGCGAGGAGGGCTTGGAGTCACTGCTCGCTAAGCAGCCATGTGGGCCTCCTTGCCCCGCGAGGAGGGCTTAGGAACGCTGCTCGCCACGTAGCCACGAGGGCCTCCTCGCCCCACGAGGAGGGCTTAGGAACGCTGCTCGCCACGTAGCCACGTGGGCCTCCTCGCCCCGCGAGGAGGGCTTAGGAACGCTGCTCGCCACGTAGGGCCTTTCGCGTCTTTTCTAAGGGCGGAGAGAGTACCCCGGTGTAGAATACGCCGACAGTTGGCATGCACGAGCTCGCGTAACTGGTCCTTTCATCATTTCCTCTTGATGTGTAGGTGTCGGCATGGCTGCATCGAAGAGAGTGATGCCCTCATCACCAACTGAGCTAGTCTTCTATGCCACAACCATCCCAAGGATGTTTTGCAATTAAATAAATTTGAAGACATGACTCATTTGAAGTGAAATCAAGTAAAAAGAGATTTCCAAACCGAAAACCTTTAAAAACCAAAGTGAAATCAAGTAAAAAGTGAAATCACCAATTCTTTAGTTGCCTCTTTTGAACCCAAAGATATATCTCATGCATTAACTGACAAATCTTGGATCAATGCAATGCATGAAGAATTAGAGAATTTTGAACGAAATAAAGTTTGGAAACTAGTTTCACCACCTCCTGATTTTAATGTTATTGGAACTAGATGGGTTTTCAAAAATAAACAAAGTGAGGATGGTGTTGTTGTTAGAAACAAGGCTAGATTGGTTGTTCAAGGTTTTACTCAAGTTGAAGGCTTAGATTTTGATGAAACCTTTGCTCCTGTTGCTAGAATTGAAGTCATTAGAACTCTTTTAGCATTTGCTGCATCTAAAGGTTTTAGATTGTATCAAATGGATATGAAAAGTGCTTTTCTTAATGGCTATATAAATGAGGAGGTCTATGTTAAGCAACTACCAGATTTTGAAAATCCAAAATTTCCAGATCATGTGTACAAATTGTCAAAAGCTTTGTATTGTTTGAAACAAGCTCCTAGAGCTTGGTATGATAGGCTAAAAATATTTTTACTTGAAAAGGGGTTTACAATGGGAAAGGTTGACAAAACTCTCTTTTTACTCAAGCAAGGCAATGATCAACTGTTCGTTCAGATTTGTGTTGATGATATTTTCTTTGGTGGTTTCTCTCATATTTTAGTGTCTAAGTTTTCAGAAACCATGAGAGAAGAATTTGAAATGAGCATGATGGGAGAGTTGACATACTTCTTGGGATTTCAAATCAAACAAACAAAGGATGTTACTTTTGTGCATCAAAGCAAATATACAAAAGATTTGCTGTATCGTTTTGGGATGGAAAACAGCAAGCCGATCATGACACCCATGGAAAGCACTTGCACACTTGATCCGGATGAAGATGGTGAGCCGGTTGATCAAAAGGAATATAGAAGCATGATAGCTTCACTTTTGTACCTCACTGCATCAAGGCCGGATATACAATTTACTGTGTGCTCGTTTTCAAGCTTCCCCACGTGCTTCACATCGACAAGCTGTCAAGCGAATTTTCAAGTATCTCCATGGTACTCAAGATTTTGGCATTTGGCTTTCTGCTTCCTTATGCATTAGTTTAAGAGCTTTCTCTGATGCTGATTTTGGAAGATGTAGAATTGATAGAAAAATTACATCTGGTACATGTCATTTCTTGGGCAATTCTCTTATTGCATGGTCATCTAGAAAACAATCTTACATTTGCACAATCAATCAGAATCTGAATATGTGGCTGCTGCTAGTTGTTGTTCTCAAATTCTTTGGATAGTAGCTACACTTAAAGATTATGGGGTTAATTTGGATAGTGTTCCTCTTTTGTGTTATAACACTAGTGCAATTTGCATTGCTAAGAACCCTATGCAACATTCAAGGACAAAACATATTGATATCATATTTCACTTTCTTAGAGATCATGTAGAAAAAGGAAATATTGTGCTTCACCATGTGGATACTGAACATCAATTGGCAGACATCTTTACAAAACCTTTGTCTTCTTCTCGTTTTGCTTTTATTCGGGGAGAACTTGGGATTATTCATCCAATGGGTTATTTTGAGGGGGAGTTTCCTTGCCAAGTTCTTTTACTTGATGAGCTTACTTTATCATATTTCTTTATATATTATGTAATTGAGCTGATATATGATAATATAAATTGTCTCACTTGAACTAAAAATGACATTGCGGAATTCCTTGATCTGATTGCCTATAGCTAAAAACTCTGTGATATCTTACTCTTCTAGGCTTGATATTGAATCTTCTTAACAAATTTGGGCTATTGAGTAAGTGTGTTTTCAGCTTTACTCTTTCATAAGACCTTTTAATCTCTTTTGCATGTTTACAATCAAAGAAAAGGGAAAGAAAAGGGAATCAGTTAAAAAGGGGGTTGTTAAAAGAAAAAGCTTCACGTTGTGTGCTTCAGGCATGCTTTCCCTAAAAAGATAAGATGTATGATTCAAGCATGCTATTCCCTCAAAGATAAGATGTATGCTTCAAACATGCCACTCCAAGGAAATAAAAGAAGTATGCTTCAAGCATGCCACATGCAGTTTATTGTTTTAAAAGATTAAATTGGTTTACTAGATTGGAGTTGAAACTACTTGCTCGCCCTGAATTGTTAGTTGCTTCAGTTTTGAGTCTTGCTTTTCTGCTAAGGCCTTGCTTAGTACTTGGTTATAGTTTAACTGAACTAAGGTTGAGATGCATGTCATTCTCTAACTTGTTAAAATCACATCAAGTTCATGTATTTTGCATATTATGTGATATATAAGGTTATATGATCGAATGAGCTCATCTTTTCCTATCTTGGCACTCCTTTGTTTCTCTCTTTTGTATTCTTGATGAATCCATTGTCAAAGGGGGAGAGAAATTTGGGGGAGAAGTTTGGAGATTTTTGGGAAAAGTTTGGAGAATTTTGGAATTTTGGCACATTGCACATTCACACAATTCTTCTTCTTAGGGGGAGATTTTTCTTACTTTCACCTATGGGGAGTTTGTCACTTTGCATATTTGTCAAAAAGGGAGATTTTGTGTTTTTCACTTTGACTTTTGATTTTAAACATTTTTATTTCAAAAACTGAGGTGAATGCCAATGTTCAGTTCTAAGTGGTGTTGCCGATGTTTTCATCAAGGGGGAGAATGTAAAAATCTTGTGATGAAAAATTGGCTTGGTGATGAATTTGATATTGCAAAGTGTTTGTGTTCATGGCATGTGTGGTGCTTGTGGATGTGTTGTATTACTCGTTCTTTTGGTTTGGCTAAGTTTCTCTCTTGGAAGGAAAATAGCAAGCTTGATGAAGGAAAATAGCACGCCTGTGAAAGGAAAATAGCACGCCTGCGAAAGGAAAATAGCACGCTTGCTGAAGGAAAATAGCACGCCTGCGAAAGGAAAATAGCACACCTGCTGAAGAAAAATAGCACGCCTGCTGAAGGAAAATAGCACGCTTGCTAGAGGAAAATAGCACGCCCGCGAGAGGAAAATAGCACGTTTGCAAAAGGCAAATAGCACGCTTGTGAAAGGAAAATAGCACGATTGTGCAAGGGAAATAGCACGCCAACTGAGCGTAACACATGTACGCCGGACCAAGGTTTTTGATCCGACGTGAACTTGATATGCTTGTGATATCACGGTAATTGTTTTGTTTGATGCAATGCTCGTGTGAGTAGTTGCATGGGCTAATGTTGAGTCAAGTCGTGGACTCGTGCTCAGAATATTGTTTTGTGATTTGTTCATGTGCAGGTGTTGCTCGAGGGCGAACGTGGTCGATGACGGGACCAGAACTAGGTTCATGGAGGAACTGAGGTTCAGGACTAGATTCTGGAGGAATCAAGGTCTTGGTGGTCAAGGGTGTCATGCGAGACGTTCGAGCTAGAGAACGGTGCACGTGAAGGCTTGTTAGTCACGTGAGCAGGGGTCCAAATTTCGGCGTGATTAGGCAAAACTTCGGATTTCGGACCCCTCCGAGATTCAAAATCTCGGAAATTCAAAAAAAATTTTAAAAAATCAAATCTCGGATTTCTCGGCAATTTCGGGCGAGATTTGGTAGTTTTTGCCGGATTTTGATTTTTGTGCATTGTATTTGCTTGGGTTTAGGATCAAGATCATCCACAAAAAAATTTCAAAAATTTTTAACATGTTTTTGACCATTTTTTGGTCGGTTCAATTTGTCGGTTAGGACTTTCCGAATTTTTTAAATTTTTTTAAGATTGATCATCTTCTGAAAATTTTATGGAAATATTATGGATGTGTTAGGACCATTTACAAAAATTTTCAAAATTTTCTGAAGTGGTTTGAATTTTTTTAATACATAGGAACTTTTATAGTGCATTGAAACAGCAGAGAGAAATGATATCTGATACTAACATTGATAGTTGGAATCAATCTGTGTATGACTATGAGAGAGAAGTGGAGTGGAAACAGTGGTACAAAAACCATTTCAAAATTATTGAATGACATATATTGAAAAACAAAATTTAAAACCTAAGATAACATGTATTTATAAATGGGTACAGTACTAACTCACATATGTATATATAGCATTGATCACGCCTTCATCAATTCAATCGCATGCACGTCATGCTAGGTCAGCCTTGAACTTCATATCACCAAACCTGGAGTAGAGCTCAATAGATCTTTTCTTACTGGTCAAAACTCAAAACTGCAGGTGGTTTCAAAGAAAGAACCTCCCTCAATACATATGAACATATATAAAACTTTTCAAATGACTTGAAGTTCATTTGTTACATTTGAAAAATCAAAAACTGATTTTATATACGGTTTTTATCATGACTTTACCACTGTTAGATTTTTAAAAAATTCTTCATGCTTGATCATCATCTCAAATTTTTATGGGAACATTAGTGATGTCTGAGGACCATCCAAAAAAAATTTCAAAATTTTTTTACGTGTTTTGGACCATTTTTCGGACAGTTCAATGTGCACCGAGATCTCGGTGATTTCGCCCGAGATCTCGGTAATTTCGGCCGAGATCTCAGATTTCCCGGTTGAAAAAAAACCGGATTTGAAATTTGGTTTTTGCATTTCATACAGATTTTTCCCGAAATTTCCGAATCTCGCCGAGATTTCAGATTTGGCCACCTCTGAGATTTTTACAAAAACGAGATTTGTAACCTTGCACATGAGTATGGTAGGGTGGCCGTACGCGTGCACAGTGGTTAGTCACGTGAGTATGGCATGTGGGCTGTACACGCGTGCAAGAGTTGTATTTGGCCAGCTTGGGCCAAGTTGAGTTGTGTTGAATACAGACTCCTTCCATGTTTAGAGTTGGAGTTGTATTCGGACTCTTTGTGTTTGCTCTGTATAAATAAGGGGGAGGTACCTCCTGTTTAAGCAAGTAATTAGTGCATTGCGCCAGGCAGAGAGCAGAGCGTAATTTTTAGGGTTTGTACTCTTGTGTTGGAGTATTTTAGACAAAAGAAATAAAGATCAATTCTTCCAGATCCTTGCGTGCTACAGTAACCACGTTGCTACAGTATTCTCTGTTTTCGTTCTTGGTTGCATGCTTGTTCTGATTCTAGATTGGTTTTTGTTCCTTGAGTTTCATCTTCTTTTGATCCATCAAAAACCTTTCTAGGGTATTGTTTTAGGGTTCCTCAAAGTTTAGTTGATTAATCTTTTGAGTTTTTGTTTAACCTACAAGTTTTGGTTAGATAAATTCTCGTAATATTCTATTACAACAAACTTACGAGGTTCATAACTTTTGATCCATACGTCCGATCGAGTTGATTCTTCTTTTGTTAGATTCGTATTGGAATCTAGTTTCTTGTGTTAAAATTTCAGGTCAATCCGGTGGCTGGATCTCCAAAAATTCGTGTTTTACCGAACGCATCTGATCAGAGCGGTCCGAACTTGACGCTCACGATCTGACTAGCCCGAACTAGTCGATTTCGAAACAATCACTTGCAAAGCTTATAACTTTTGATCTGAAGATCCGATTGAGTTGATTCTTGTTGGGTTAGTTTCTAAATTGAATCTAGTTTCTGCAGTAACATTTTCACGTCATTTTGACGGTTGGATTTTTGGATATTTGCGTTTTAGTGGACGATTGTCAGTCTATTTTTGCATTAAATTGAAGCAATCTTTTATGTTTTATTTAGGGGTGTTTTTGATTTTTACAAAACATTTATTTTAGCTTCTGCGCAATTTATTTTAGTATATATCGATCCTACAGAATGCCTCCAAATTAGTTTATTGAATTGAAGAAACAACTCAAGGAGCAACAAGAAAAGGGCTTCATTCGACCAAGCTCCTCACCTTGGGGATGCCCGACGCTATTTGTGAAGAAAAAGGACAATAGCTTGCGGATGTGTGTTGATTATGGTCCGTTGAATGAAGTCATGGTCAGGAACAAGTATCCACTTCCGCAGATTGATGATTTATTTGATCAAATGACCGGAGCCCGTATATTCTCCAAAATTGATTTAAGGTCAGGCTACCATCAGATTAAAATCAGATTGGGGGACATTCCAAAGACAACATTCTTCACTCGTTATGGCCTATACGAGTATATCGTCATGTCTTTCGGTTTGACCAATGCATCGGCCTACTTCATGAGTCTTATGAACTCGGTTTTCATGGAGTATCTTGATAAATTTGTTGTCATCTTCATCAATGATATTCTCATCTACTCTAAGTCCGAAGAGGAACATGAAGTACACCTTTGGATTGTCCTAGAAAAACTATGAGCACCGACTTTATGCAAAATTCAGCAAGTGTGAATTTTGGCTAAAGGAGGTTACCTTCTTAGGCCATGTACTATCGGAAGGCGGAGTTGCGGTTGACCCAAATAAAGTACAATATGTGCTTGATTGGGGACAGCCCAAGACCATTACCGAAGTTTGAAGTTTTCTTGGGCTTGCGGGTTATTACCCCCGGTTCGTGGATAACTTCTTCAAAATCGCAAAGCCACTGACCGAACTTTTGAAGAAGGAGAAAAAGTTTGTATGGTCAGTGGAATGTGAGGCGAGCTTCCAATTGTTGAAGGTTCGCTTAACCACTGCACCAATCTTAGTCCTACCGGATATTCACAAGGGTTTCGACATATATTGCGATGCATCTTTGTGAGGGCCCCTTGTCCTATACCGTACTGTACGCCGTCTACTATAGCGTATAGCACCGTATAGCAACAGGAAGCCTCGACACCGAAAATCTGAATCTAAAAATTCGATCGACGGGATCGAACCCTTAACCGGACCGGTGCTCAGACGCATCGAGCATCGGATCCTGGATCAAGAGCCCGATATCGCTGTACTCACAACCCTAGTATCAATGCACTAAAAGATAAACTAATTTAATTTACATAACTGGGTGTAAATCTTTTACATGAGTATTACATAATCCAAAAGAAGTAAAGCGACAGCGGAAACAAAAGAAAGACAACCAGCGGCCGGCTGACCACCCCACAGTGCTACCGATGGAGGGAGGACCCTCTGGCCGCAACACTCGCAGGTGGGGCTCGCCATCATCCGACATCATCAATACCTTCCTCTCGTGGAAAAAGGGGTTAGCGAAGAACGGTGAGTACACGTATGTACTCGCAAGACTTTAGTGTATGCAAATATAAATTTAATGCAGGTGATTCAATGAAAGGTTTGCTACACTAAGTCTATTGCGAAAAGCAAGAGTTGAATCAATTCATCGAAAAGTAATACATAATTTGAAAGACAGCTAGTTTGACTAAAACATATTTAAAGTATATATATAACATTTGAGCTTCTCAACCGCCGCCATACATGATCGCAGCTTGAGATAAGATTTGACATCCATATATGCATAAATCCACCAAGTGTTATATCCACACATCCATAGTTCCATCAAGTACCATATCAAACCACATGTAAATCCACCAAGTTTCATATCGATTCATATACTTTAGTTAGACTCAAATAGATTTTCATTTTCAAAACCAAACCAAACGTCTATACTTGAAACAAAAGCGAGTTAATTGCTCATGTCCGTGAGCACGGCTAATCGATCGATTTATTTTAAGACTCTGCAGAGTATGTACACTTTATCCCCATAAACCGGACTTGCACCCTGTCATCCAGGAACACGCGATACCAAAGGTATCCGTTGTACAAGCCCTAACACATTCTTTCCCATCGTTGAGGTTTTAGCCACACCTCAAAGACCGGTGGCGATATCCACCACTATGGCGATAAGGAGCCAACCGCATACACAGCGCCACCTTCTCGTGACGGGCGGTAATCTGTAAGTACGTACGCGGCCCTTATCCCATAGCAAGGCGTACACCGTTGTATCACCCGATGTGATACTGGAAGCGATTTCCCGCTGCTAAGACCAAGCGCACTCACGAAGGTGCAAACGGCGGGTCGTGGGGACACTCACACCGCGCTTGACCTTGTTCATCAGATTCATGAAGGTGGCTGGTGCATTGGTGAGGCCACAAATCTATCAAGGAATTCCATGAAGACCTTGTTCATCAGATTCATGAAGGTGGCTGGTGCATTGGTGAGGCCAAATGAAACAACTGTATACTCGTACAGACCGTAACGAGTAGTGAATGCAGTCTTCACAATATCCTCAGGACGGATCTTGAGCTGAAAATAGCCGGATCTCAAGTCTACTTTGGAGAAGACTCGAGCTCCGCCCAACTGGTCAAACAAATCATCGATCCTAGGGAGAGGATACTTGTTCTTGACCGTGACCTCATTCAAAGACCGGTAGTCGACGCACATGCGAAGAGTGCCGTCTTTCTTCTTCACAAAGAGCACTGGATCGCCCAGGGGAGAAGAACTGGGACGAATGAACCTCTTCTCCAATCGCTCCTTGAGCCGCTTCTTCAACTCAATCGGCTCATCGAAGGCATCCTGCACGGACGCTTAGAAACAGGTGAAGTGCCAGGCAAGAGATCAATAATGAACTCTAAATCACGACCGGAGGCAAGCCTGGCAACTCATCAGGGAAGACATCAGGATACTCACAGACTATGGGCACCTGAGCTATCTCCTGGCACGTAAAGAGCACTAAGCAAAGGTCGCACTTTCTTTGGGACAGGAGAAAAGGTAACGACAATGCCATCGAGTTGACTAATGAGATAGACCTTCTAGCACAATCAATCTGTCCCCTGGTGCTTGGACAACCACCCATGCCCAAAATCACATCAAGACCCGACGCCTCAATGTTGATGAGATCACCCAAGAAACCTACCTCATTGATCTCAATTCTAACCCCTGGACTCACAAGCTCGGCGGTCAAAACAGATCCAGGTGAACGGATCAACAAGTGTCTCTCGAGGCGCGAGAATGAACCCCATGCCGAGCAACAAAGTGCGAAGAAACGAAAGAATGCGTTGCTCAGAGTCAAACAAAACCAGGGTAGGCACGGAATGCAATGATAACGTACCCAATACAACATCCGAGCTGCTGCCTCCTCTGCGGTAGCCACATTCAAGCGGCCGCGCGAGCCGGTGCCGCCGGAACCGGGCGCCCTAATCGCCCACGTCCACGCCCACCGGTGATCGACAGGGATGGTGGTGCACCTCGAGCTGTCCGCCGCCTTTGCCGCTTTCCGGACATGTATGGGCGAAGTGGCCCTTTGACCACAGTGTAATAGGTGATATGGCCATACGGGTTACGAGACCCCGCCGCTACACTGGGTGGCTAGGAGATCAGATCGAACTCGGGCGGGCGAGGAGGTAAGCCCTGGAATCTACCGAGTGGCGGTCTTTGAAGAGTGAGAGCCCGATCGAGTGAAGGGCCGGCTCTGGAAGGACCGCCATCGATCGACGCCGAGCCGCCCACTTGCGCTTGCGGCTCTCCATAATCGCCCTCGTGCTCTCCTCGGCGTGAATGGCCTTATCTAACAACACCGCATCTTTGAGGATGTCTGAGCAATGAGCATGTGCTTGATCTCATCGGTGAGATGCTCCTCGAACAACGACACCTGCGGGCCTCTGTAGTCACCTCATCCTCAACATACCGAGACAAAGGGTTGAAGCGATGAAGATAATCCATGATCAAGCCGTTTCCTGGCGGAGGTTATAGAACTCCCGCTTCTTCATCTCGACCAGCCCCTCCGGGATATGAAAGGAAGCGGAAGGCGATCTTGAACTCTGCCCATGTAACAACCTCGATCAAGCAGCCGAACAGCCTTGAAGCCGCTTCCACCATGACGCTGCTAGACCACGAAGGTAGTAGGAGGTGTCTTGAACCTTCTCGTCATCGGTGCAGCCAACTAGCACCAGCCTTGCTCTCCATGTCATCGAGCAGTCCTCGGCCTCCATAGGATCTACATTGTGGAGAAGTTCGGCGGTCGAGTTCGTGGAACTCGCATAACCGGATCGATGTGGAAGCCGTGGTCGCTGGGCGGCCGCCGCAGCCCCGAACCGCTGAAGCATCATCTCCATCACCCTAGTCTGCCGCTCCATCATTGCCTCCATGGGGAAAGAGGAGGAGGTGGAGGAAGCTCTCCACTCTGGGCACGTCGCCGAGATCGAGCCTCACCGCCCATCGCCAGGACCTAGGAGGCCGAGTCCCCGCCTCTGTGACCCTGTCCCACCAAAGCATCACCGGCTCTGGGAGCGCACGCGTGACTCGCCTTCTTGGCGGCATCCCGATATGCACAGTGGAGTTAATTAATTGTGCAACACGGTGCAAAATGCTTGATCCTAAAGGATGCAAAGAAACAATACAAACATTTCAAAAGCACTCATTAAAGTTGCATAAGATCCAAAACAAAAGCCAACTTAAAGAAACGACAAAACAATCCCTAATTACAAACACAGACATCTAACCTTAACCCATTTTGAGCTAAACCCGTGTTCCTTCTAATTCTTTTGAACAAGATAGAAGGAGGAATCAAATTTTGAAATGTGGATTAAGATTAGATTCCTTTTGAAGAGTAGATAAGTGAAAAGCTATAGAATGGACAAGAATAGCATTCTACACTTTCAAAATAGAGTTTTGTACTTCAAAATAAATTTTGAGAAGAAAAATGCTCCTAAGTCTAACGACTGTGCTAACTAAGTCTTCCTCAGTCAATGGCTCGATACCAACGCCGTGAGGGCCCCTTGTCCTATACCGCATCAGACGCCGTCTACTATAGCGTATAGCACCAGATAGCAACAGAAGCCTCGACACCGAAAATCTGAATCTAAAAATTCGATTGACGGGATCGAACCCTTAACCGGACCCGGTGCTCAGACGCATCCGACATCTGGATCCCTGGATCAAGAGCCGATATCGCGCACTCACAACCCGAGTATCAATGCACGAAAAGATAAACTAATTTAATTTACATAGCGGGTGTAAATCTTGTACAAGAGTATTACGTAATCCAAAAGAAGTAAAGCGGCAATGAAACAAAAGAAAGACAACCAAATGGCCCGACCACCCCACAAAGCTGCGACCGGAGGGAGGACCTCTGGCCGCAACACTCGCAGAATTGGGGCTCGCCATCATCCGGGACATCATCAATACCTTCCTCTGTGGAAAAAAGGGTTAGCAGCAACGGTGAGTACACGTATGTACTCGCAAGACTTTAGTGTATGCAAATATAAATTTAATGCAGGCTGATTCAATGAAAGGCTGCTACACTAAGTCTATTGCGAAAAGCAAGAGTTGAATCAATTCATCGAAAAGTAATACATAATTTGAAAGACAGCAGTTTGACTAAAACATATTTAAAGTATATATATAACATTTGAGCTTCTCAACTGCCGCCATACATGATCATGATTGAGATAAGATTTGACATCCATATATGCATAAATCCACCAAGTGTTATATCCACACATCCATAGTTCCATCAAGTACCATATCAAACCACATGTAAATCCACCAAGTTTCATATCGATTCATATACTTTAGTTAGACTCAAATAGATTTTCATTTTCAAAACCAAACCAAACGTCTATACTTGAAACAAAAATCGAGTTAATTGCTCATGTCCGTGAGCACGGCTAATCGATCGATTTATTTTAAGACTCTGCAGAGTATGTACACTTTATCCCCTCGCGAAACTGCACTTGCACCCCTGTCATCCAGGGAACACGCGATACCAAAGGTACCGTTGTACAAGCTCGAACACATTCTTTCCCATCGTTGAGGTTTTAGCCACACCTCAAAGACCGGTGACGATATCCACCACTATGGCGATAAGGAGCCAACCGCACACACAAAGCGGCCACCTTCTCGTGACGGCGGGTAATCTGTAAGTCCGTGCCGCGGCCCTTATCCCATAGCAAGGCGTACACCGTTGTATCACCCGATGTGATATCGAAGCGATTTCATTGCTAAGACCAAGCGCACTCATGAAGGTGCAAACGGGCGGTCGTGGGGACACTCACACCGCGCTTGACTTGCTCATCACGGGAAAAAGGTCCATCTGGCCTACCAACGAGCACGGCTAAACCCTCACACTTCAAGTACTCAATTGCATTTGCCCCATCCCGGCATGCGCGGTTGCACGTAATGTCGGTCGAAATTATGGTTTCAAGGCTTCGGTCCTTATAGTTTTCTCCTAGTGACTCAAGCGGGTACTCCACTTAACTCGTCAACCAATCGCCACCAGCTTTAACTAGCACATATTATACCTCCCGCTCGGTCTAATTACCAACTAGACACTTCACATTTTTACCAAATTACTTTCTCATGTCACATTTCTAAAACCACTTAAAAATGTCATAGTTGAAAATGTATGGTACAAGACTGCCATTGTAATCACTTCTATTGCAATGTCTAAGCATATCTGATTACTAGTTCGTTTATACCCAAGTGACATTTATTAAGTTGTCTAACCTCTACTAGGGTTATCAATGTGTGGAAGGGAAATTAGATTAAGGAAAACCACCAATTTGGATTATATCTACCATTCCCACAAACTAGCGCTTTATTGAATTTAAACGATGCATATTAGTTTGAGAAATCAAAGTAAACATTGTGAAATATAGGATTCAAGATAGTCAAATGAGGTGCTTGCCTTGTTGTTGCACTTCGGTGATGTCCGGGATGATGTTCGGGTCGTTCGAGGCGAAGCCCGACTCGCTAGCCTCTAATCGGTCAAAGCAACAAAAACGACAAAAAGAAATACAACTTAGCAAAAGAAAGATTTAAATGCACAAATGCCAACTAAACATCAAATAAGACCCACTTAAATATTTAAAGGAGAAAGAAATGAAGAAAACGAAGAAAATGTGAAACTATGACCTATTATGTCCATTTCGGCCGAACAAGTGCCAAAATGGATTAAAACGTGCAAAATGAAGTAAAACCCAACTAAACTTAGTGAAATACCTAAAAATAGGTATAACATACCTAATGGGACTTATTGGAACTTGTTTGAAGTTGAAATGATCAACCGGAGCTAAAGCGAGCTAAAACGGCGTATTCTTTACCTACGTGAATAAAAATACGCAAATTGAAGACAAATGCAATTAAATTTGCATGTGGAGCCTCAATATGGCCTCAGGTACATAACTAGGTGCTAAAACGCTCGAAAGATCGAAAAAAAAACCTTTCGGCCCTAAAAGCGACAAATTTGCCGGAACGGTCGAAAACGATCGTTTTGTCGGAAATCCGTTAAACGGCCAATTTTGCGGATTTTTGAGCAAAATAGGTTTCCGACAACGCAACAAGCTAAAGCAAGATATTTAGGACTTAGTTGGATCGGTTGCAAAGCAATTCCTAATGAAATTGACCAAAATTGAATCAAAATGAAAAACCGCGGAGTAATTACCGACAAAACCGTTTTGAGTCCGTATTGAGTCCAAACGCGATCGAATCTGCGTGTGGGTTCCCGATACGGGTTCGAACACTCAACACCTAACTAAAATGCTCGGTAGATTAGCAATTTGCATCGAATTCGCAAAAACGGCCAAAACGATCAAAACGACCGTTAACGACCAAAAACGATCAAAACAGTCAAAAGGTCGTTTTGATCAAGAATGTCGTGAAACTTCGTTTTGGATCCGCAGCAAGACACTTGGAGGTAATAATGACTTATCAGAGCCAATCACCGCCAAAATTGACTTAACCTACTCGGACTTTTGATCAAACGTCCGCGTAGCTCCGGTATTTACCCGAAGTAGGACAAAAGTCCGGAAAAGGGCCAAAATGGGATCTAAAGCACACGTGAAGCATGCTTTCAACCTTAGGGACCTTAAACGAGGCGAACTGAAGCGAAAAGCCAAGAACGGCTTTGGGCCCTCTAATTATTAAAATAAAATGCGAAGTGCTAAAATACAAATCTAGCATTTTTAGCCACTGTTTTAGCCTCTAAGAAGACTAATGGTGAAGTCGATTCGTGCTCGGAGCTCTAGGATTTTATTCAACCAATTGAGACCTAGAGCTGACAAAGTATCTTGCAAAATGGTCAAAACTAAACTCCGTATTTTTATCGGGGTTTCTACTAGCTAGAAAGCTATAGGGGCTATCCATTCGGTCATCGGACCTCTAGGATTTTTCGCAAATAGAGTGACCTAGAGCCGACAACTTTGTGTAGGATGCGACAAATTGAATCGACTCTTCCGATCGCGACTACGGCTATCGAAGAGCTAATAGAATCGTCGATTCAAGCTACGGACTCCTAGTATTTTGTGAAAACACTTAACACCTAATTAAATAAAATAAAATCCGGCTTATCGAATTGAATTCGATTCTTCCGATAGCGGCTCTAGCTACCAGAAGTGCCCACAAAAATTACTATCCATGCTTTGCTCCACTAGAACTCCGACAAATCGAAAACCTAGCATTAGGTTGCTAGATTTCGAAAATGGTCAAATGCTAGGTCGATAGTAGAGTTAAATGGACCTAACGATGACCTGAGTCTTGTTTCTGACGCACAATTGCCATGCGATGTTCCTAACACATGGTACCTAGACTTGACCTAGGCTAGGGTTTAGAAGAACTTGATGAAATGCGATGCTACGATGGGGATAGTCGTAGCAATGGCTAGAGGGAAGTCCCGGGAGTTTAGAAATCAACCTAGAACTCAAAAACCCCATGCAAGCTCAAGGAAACATCCATGGGAGATGTTGGAATACTCACTTGAGAGGGTTCAGAAGGTGGGGAACGCGATGGTGGTGTCGATTCCCGCCTCCGGATCAAGTTTCGTCGGTCGATTCGCCCTCAAACTCCGGATTTGGGTGCTCCTTGCCTTCTTCTTCCTCTCTTTCTCCTTCTCCTTCTTTGCTTAGCACGTGAGGGAGGTGAGCAATGGAGTGGCTGTTGGTTTTGGGGGCAAGGAGGCAATAAAAGGGTATAAAGACACTATGCACTTACAAGGGGCATTATGGTCAAGTGACAAATCTTGAAGAATTAAACTTCCAAAGTTGATTTTTATCGATTCTAAGATATTTAGGAAGGTTTTTAGGTCAATTTAACACCTTTCCAACTCAATTTGCAATTACTCATAAGAGTGCAATTAATTTAGTCGGGTAGTCTAATGATCGCGATCAAAGTTCTGACTCCGATCAAATGGATCCTTAACTCCTTTTTAAGATTTTTAAGTTCCCAGTAAACTAGGCAATTTGTACTTCAAAAGGACAGAGGAGTGAGTATTTGGATCAAAGACTAAAATATTATTGCAAGAGCTCGAAAACTGAATTCAATCGCCGAAAGCACTTGTCGGCGATCAAATGGGAAATTGATTTTGAGCGAAGTTAAATAAGTTGTAGGGCTCTTTTTGATGCCAATCAAGTATACTCATCTCAAAATACAGAAATACATAAGAGCAGTGTATTATTAAACAGTGCTTGAGTACAAATGTACAGTGATTCGAGTATAGAAATACCCGGGATATTACAATCTTGCCTCAGGCTTGGTTGTGTACTTATGCAAGGAGGCCGAGTTGTGGCATATGCATCAAGGCAATTGAGGCCTCATGAGGTGAAATATCCCACCCATGACCTAGAGCTAGCAACTGTACTACATGCTCTAAAAATTTGGTGACATTACCTCATCGGTAATCATTACGAATCTACACCGATCATAGAAGCCTGAAGTATATCTTTACTCAAGCCGATCTGAGCTTGAGGCAAAGAAGGTGGCTCGAATTGATCAAGGAATATGATATGGGACTTCATTATTATCCTGGAAAAGCCAATGTCGTTGCCGATGCTTTAAGCCGAAGATCACAGTGCAATTGTATTTTAGCAGAACCGGAATCCGAGGCTATATGCCGAATTCAAAACTTGGCTTAGAAGTGGTTAATGAGGATTTCTCAACGCCCTTGATGTTAAGTCTAATCTCTTGGACCAGATCATGGAAGCTCAAGCGACGGACAAAGGCATGGCACTCATCCAAGCCCAAATCAAGTAAGGCAAGGCCGATTGCTTCACCGAGGATTCACAAGGTGTCTTACGGTTCAGTAGATGATTAGTAGTGCCAAATTGTAAGGAATTAAAGGCATCAATTCTCAATGAGGCTCATAACTCCTCATTCTTTATTCATCCTGGAAGTACGAAGATGTACCAAGACATTAAGCCAAGGCTTTAGCGGACCCGAATGAAACGGGAGATTGCTCGATACGTTCTTGAGTGCGATGTATCTTTGATGGGTGAAGGTGACCATCCAAGGCCCAGCAGCATACTTTACCGGCTGCCCATCCCCGTATGGAAATGGGAGGAGATCAGCATGGATTTCATCACTACATTGCCCAGGACGCAAAAAGGGTTTCGATTCCATATGGGTAATCATCGATCGATTGATGAAAGCTGCTCATTTCCTTCCTGTCAATGTTAGTTATATATTAAGCAAGTTAGAGGAGCTGTATATTTCTCGAATCATAACTCTTTATGGTGTTCCCAGAAGAATTGTCTCAGATCGAGGTTCATAGTTTACCTCGCATTTTTGGCAATATCTCCACAAGGCCATGGGAACCCAACTCTCTTTCAGCACCACGTATCATCCTCAAACTGATGAGGACATCTCTTCCATGAACACAAATGAGCCATCTGTGCAAGGACCAATTACTCGTGCCAAAGCACGTCAGCTCAATTATCAGGTCAACTCGTTTCTAAGTTTGTATACGATTAATTCACATAATGGATTGCTATTTAATTCTTGTGATGATTTCATTGTTCTTAGGAACCAAGGAGAAGATCAAGCTCGGTCATCATATGCGCAGGATCCAGAAGACAAAGTCAAAGAGGAAAACGAGCACATGAGAAATACTACCAAGAAGGAAAGGAGGAAGGAGTTTTCTTTCTTTTTGGAAGCCCGAAATCAGATCAAGGCGCCATGAAAAGTCTCGTTTATTTCTTTCCTTTTGTATTTTAGGAAGCTTTGTTAAGAAGGAAAGGAGGGGCGGATTTTCCTCCTGTGTTGGGCTGCATGTGCGCCCTCTCCCTTGGCTGCCATATGGGCGCCTCCCCTCAACCCTCCACTTCTCCTCTTTATATACTCCTGCCCGTCCCTCCCTTAGAACTTGGATTTTGTTGATTGAGTTTACCTGTGTACAAACTTTCTTCTTCAAGTTGTCCTAGATAGCCACCTTGTGAAGACATTAATAGAATCCCAATTCGTCTCCACTATCTCTCATACTTCAGATTGTTTTACTTGTTCTTGTTTGTTCTTCGATTACCAACAAGAATTGAACTTCGTGTTCAGGTTGATCTCGGCTACCTAGTAGGATCAATAACCACGCGGAGTAGGTTCAACGATTGCTAAGGCGCCATCGACTTGTTCGTGCGTAGTCGGATCGTGAGAGTCTTCTCCAACACCAATCGATAGTTATCACTCCACCGAAAGATCGGACACTCTAGACATATCACAAACTGATGGGCAAACCGAAAGGGTGAACAAAATTCTCAAGGATATGCTTAGAGCTTGTGCTCTTACCTAGGGCAAGGATTGGGAGAAATGCCTGCCATTAGCGGGGTTTTCCTACAACAATAGCTATCAAGCTAGTCTCCAAATGTCTCCATTTGAAGCTCTTTATGGGAGACCTTGCAAGACTCCACTCAACTGGTCTGAGTTTGGGGAAAGGCCCATCTTTTGCCCGAACTGTTAGAAATAAGGCCCAAATGGCCCATTTATCTCTAATGCCAAAGCTACAAAGAATTGTACCATATTGCTAATTGAGAGAGGAGAATGCCAACTTAAAAGGGAGAGCTCCCACCATGCCTTGTAATGAGGCAGATGGAGGGTGAGGAGCATGGCTAAAATTACACGTACGCGCGCGCGTGTTTCGCGAATTACCGTGTATTTTCGCGCGTTGTTTCGCGTGTGCGTGTTTCGCGAATTACCGTGTATTTTCGCGCGTTTTTTCACGTGACTTGTGACTTGCGACGTCGCAGGTAGGGATGAAAACGGTACGAAAACGATCGGTAAACAGCTGTTCCGTTTCCGTTTCCATTTTTTTTACCGGTATCGGAAACGAAATCGGAAACCCCGGGAACGGATACGGAAACGGATAGTGTTGGAAACGGATGCGGAACGGATACGGAAATGAAAACAAAAAATTCCACAAGGACGTAGTACATGAACTATCTAAAGTTCCAAGCATACCTACTTCGAATGGTACTATAGTTACACAAAACAATATATTAATAACATTAGCTAACATTGAGCATTGCATGAACAAGGATATGTAAATATTGTTTACCTCAAAACCAACGATGATCATCACTCATCAGTGTTATTGTTAAGAGATAAGAATGGCAAATTAAACATGGGTACTATCAATTAACTTCTATTTGACTATATTCCTAGATTGTTAAACATATGTTTATTTTTGTCGGTCTAACATGTATTACCTCTCTTTGTTGCTACTTAACATCTATATATTGCTTCTGTAACTTCTGATAAATGTTATTTTCTAGTGGAATAGCTTGCAATTGTCTGATACTTAACAATTTTAATTTACCTTGTTTTCCAGATTACTGCACTTTTACCTATGCAGAAAAAGTACTCAGTTGAAATCTCAGTTTGAGCTCAAGTCATATGATCTCTCATTATTTTAGATCAGAGTTGAGCAAAATGAACATCACAAGGTACTATCTTACATCATCAGTATGGTTAGCCTATCACTTTCAGCTTCAAACTAGACTAACAATTATTTTATTTTTACTTTAGTTAGGTGAGCTTGCAAAGAAACTTGAACACGAGCTTCAGGAATCAAAGCAGGAGTTAAGGGCCTGTTTGGGAGAGCTCTGCTCCTCAATTTTTAAACCACTCCAAATTGTGCAAACACCTCACCCATAGAACTCTAACTCCAGGAAAAATGCGAATCTAGGGGGTTGCTCCATGGTTTTTGTGGAGCTCCTCAAGGGGTACTCCAAGAAACACCGTTTCATACCCACTCGTGAAGTTGCTAGGTAATTACCCACCTTTGCCACTGGTTACACATATGAGGTAATTACCCACCTTTGCCACTAGTTACATCAACACCCAAGGGCATAAATGGATATCCACACCAAAACCATTTATTCTTGAAGCTGGATCTAATTTACAAGCCAAACACCTCTCTTCCCTACTTCAACTCTATGGTGGAGCTACTCAATGGTGGAGTTGATGAAGTGGAGCTGATTTTTTTAGAGTGAAGCTCTCCCAAACAGGCCCTAAAAGAAAAGCAAGTTCAGTATGAAAAATGCATCGCTACTGTTTCTGAGTTAGAAATGACGATCAAGACTTATGGCACTGAATGTGAATGTAGTCTCAAAGCTCTGGAAAGAAAGATCAAATCGTTGAAATCGGAAATGCAGTCCATGTAAAAGCAACTAAAGGTTTGCTTTCTGCCTCATTGTTGCCATAAAAGATTTTCGTGCTGAAGCTAAGTAGTTACGTTTATATTATGGAATGCTCTAAACCACCCAGGACTTAGCACATCAACTGGCACATCACTACATCAGCTCCATCTGGTCACTCCGAGCACGAGCAGAGCACAAGCTCTGTATCATCTCTGAACAACAACAGCAAACACGAAGAGCTCGGTGTTGCGTGAGCATGCAAAGCTCGAACAGACAATTCATCGAACACCAGTCCTGCACCACACCAATTGCGCACGACGACACAAGCATCCGAATTGACGAATACAGGCTACAGCACTAACGGAAGACGACGATAAGGAGGAGGAGAGATAAGGTGAGGAAAAAGGGATGGCTCACCTTACGGTTGGCGTTGCATGTTAGGGGGTGGCTCTGCTACGGACGAGGGGCGGCTCTGCTACGGATGACAGGTGGGGGTGGCGCCGCTGCGATGTGCGGTGGGGGGCCGTCAGTCTAGGGGCAGCACCGTGGTAGACTGCAACGTTCGGGACTTCAGGAGATTGGGGCGTTCGGTTCTTCGGGAGGGACTCAAGTAGGGGGCGGCCCGGTGGCGGGCCGCCGGTCGAGGGGTGGCACCGCGATGGGCTACGGCAGTGCGGCCTGGGGTGGGGGCGACTCGGGAGTCGGTAGGCGGCGTGAGACTAAGCGCTAGTGCCGACTGCCGAACGGGAGAGCAGAGCTAGGTTGGTGCTTGGTGCGAACTGCGAAGCCTTGGTGGGTTGGGCCGGGTGACGAGGACTCGAGGAGTGCTGGGCGCATGTCGCATGGGCTATTGCCGGAATTTCCGATTAGAGCTTACACGGAATTTCCGTTTCGTTTCTGTTTCCGTCAGAAATGACTCGCCCGTTTCCGTTTCCGAAAAAAAATTACTGTTTTTGTTTCCGTTTCCGACACTTTCCATTTCCGTTTCTGAAAAAAGTTCCCGTTTTTGTTTTTCTTCGGAACGGTCGGAAAGTTTCTGTTCCGTTTTCACCCCTAGTCGCGGGTCACCGTGCCGTGAATTAAATTCCTTACGCATTAATCTTCGGTTTCTCTTCAATACCATGGTCATTAACTAAGCATTCAAACACCGCTCAATGAGTCGCCGTACGCCTCAGAGTTCGATGACTTCGCTGAGGGTTAACTGGGTCTTTCCTCAGTCGGTTGCCTATGGGTTGTGGAAGGCACACCGCCGTGTTGCTTTTGTATCACACTGATTTCCGCTGCACTTGGCTTTCTTTTGGGTTGTATTTGGCCGGTCGGCTGTAATCTGTAAAGTTCAGGTCGGTTGTATTAATTCTACCCTTTAAACTATGTCAATAGTGTGTATGTCGTTGTGATGCATCTCGATTCAAAGTATGTGGTTGCTAGGTTTCTGATCCAGGGAACTAGCACTAGACACATATGCGGGAAGCTCGTATTGGTATCAACCAGTCGGCAGGCGACTGCGTGCGACGCGTGACTCACCGATTGATTGGCCTCAATCTGGATACGGTTTTGGATAAGTGATTGGATGTCTTACGGGTTGCATTAATTCCCAATCCGACGCAACAGTAATGACTCGAATCACTAATATGAGATCGGAGCCCCACAATAGACAACTCATCTCTACACACCACCATCTTGAATCCCGTGCTACAGTCGACTACAAATGTATAGACAACTTCTTTCTTTTTCATCTTTCTTTTTCATCAACATCAGCAGATAGGTGACATGACAATTTTTATAGACAATCGCTGTCTATGCATTGTACATGCTCGCCCTCTCATCAATGACATGTGAGATCAATTACACTTTGGAAATGTGTTTTCCTGTATTTTTTTCTTCTAAAAGTTGGAGTGAAGTACTATACGCCAAACTTAGGGTTTTCTAAAACTCAGTCAATGACATGTGAGATCAATTACACTTTGGAAATGTGTTTTCCTGTATTTTTTTTCTTCTAAAAGTTGGAGTGAAGTACTATACGCCAAACTTAGGGTTTTCTAAAACTCAGTCAAAAAGCCAAAAACTAACTGAGGTGAGTGCAATTTACTCCAAAAGAAAGAGAGATTTGCTCCTTTGTTTGTTTAGTACGTACGGCTGAAAAAAAGGAGGCCTTCAGAGTTTGAGGGACGATGGATGTGAAACAGTAAAAGGATGTGTTCTTTTTCTCTCGCTGCTCTGTCTCTCACCCCGTATTGGATCGAGAATTGGATATGCTGGGTTTAGCTGCCCTCCGGTTCGCTCCTTCCCCTCCACGCGCCGCCACCGCCGGAAACATCTCGGTAAACCCCTCCTTCTCCTCTCACTCTGCGCACCCCTTCCTCGTGGCCTCCATCCACATCTCACGTAAAATGGCTTCTTGATTTCTCTTCGACGGGCGGCGACAGCTCGCGGACGGCGGCCTTCGCGCTGTGCTGCGGCCGGCGGCGGACGAGGCCGATGCGGCGGCGACGGAGAGCGAGCATAAGTGGCGGATGGTGATCGCCTACGACGGCACCAAGTTCAAAGGTTCTTTTCTGCCTTCTCTGCACTCTTTTGATTGTTGATGTTTGTGCATTTTCTTGAGCATTATTAGGTTCTCGTGGTGGTGGTGGATGGTTTGGGTGCTTACCCTAAGGACGTTTATTGCATTTAAGGCAGGAGAGAATGCATTACATTTAAGAGAGGAGACAAAAGCATTAGATTTCGTCGTTATTGATGCAAATGCGCTGAATTTTAGCAAAATGTCTTGTAGAAGGGAGTTTTTGGACTATTGGGATGAAGATGTGGAGGAAATTGTAAGGACCCACTATATTAACTAGTTAAATAATAGTATTAGTGGTTAATGAGGTTATTAATTAGTGTTCCTTGTTAGTGTAAAATTTAAAAACGCGAATAGAGCGAATAGAAATAGAAAAGAGGATTGCCGTCAGACCCGCATGCGAGGTATTGATCACCGAGATACTGCATCGTAAGTAGGTCGGCACCTCTCGCTAGACCAGGTTCATCACTCGGCAATCCGTACTTACTCCGGATTGCGGGTATCCGTAGCCGTGTAGATCAGCTTATTAGTGCATTGCCCGTAGTAAATGAGTAAAAGGAGCCAAGAGGTAACTCAAGAACTTTGACCATTCCATGCCTTGCACCACCACACCAACGCCCAAATGCATGCCCCCGCCTAGCACCGGCTCGTAGCCACCAGTGAGGGCATGGCTACAGCCATCCTTATCTCCTCCCTCCAATACAAAGAGAGCAAGCCTTCACTTTTTCCTCACTCCCACCGAACCACAGAGAGCAAAGCAAAGCACCCACTCTCCTTTTCCTTTCCTCAATGAGAGCAAAGAACCCTTCCTTCCTCGCCTCACCAACTGTAGAGCACAAACACACCCCACGCCACGCCCGTAGAGCATTCAAGAGAGCAAAAGCAAGGAGCAAGAAGCCTGAGGGAGGAGGTCCGTGGGGAGGAGGAGGCAACCCACAAGACGAACTGCACTAGGAAGATCCCCAAGTGTTGCCGCAGGAGAACCCCAAGAAGCACTGAACCAGGAGAATCCCCAAGCACTGAAGTAGGAGGACCTCAAGAACCATTTAACAGAACAAGGAGCAAGGAGGACTCCAAGAACCGAACCGAACCGAAGGATCCCCAAGACGTACTGAACCGCGACCAGGAGGACGAGCAAGGAGCCAGCAAACCCGAAGAGGAGCAAGAACCGCACGGCACCAGCACCGTCTTCCATTAACCGAATCCACTCCGATCCCCAGGTGCACAGCCAATCCTAGTAGTAGTAGCAGTAGCTAGCTACTCCTCAGTGCACTGAATAGATCGAGTAGTTTGTAGTCTCAGCAGTATTCTAGGGTTGCAAAGATTGTATCTTGCCGTCCCTCTAGAACCCTTGCATCATAGACCCAAGAACGAAATCAAAGAGTAGAGAACGAAAATCAGTAGATCGGGCATTACCTGTTCTTATCATTCACCCAAAATACCAAATCAAAAGTAAAGCAAACGTAAAATGAGGCAACCAATTAGACCGTGTATCATCTGTTCTTTAGTTGGCCATTAGAGGCGTGTAAGGAGAAAGGGAGTAGAGGAAGAGAGATTAAGGGAGGAGTTCGGCGACAGACATTAGAGAGAGAGAGGGAGAGAGAGAGAGGGGTAGAGGGAGGAGATGGTCGGGAGGGCCACCATGGGAGGCTGGGCGTGTAACGCCGAGAGAGGAGGGAGACCAGAGAAGGAAGGAGAGGAGAGGAGAGATGAGGAGAGGAGGAGGCAAAGAGAGAGAGAGGGGAACCGGCGTGGGAGAGTGCGGCGGCGCCGGCTTGGCGTCGGCCGGTGGCGCTCGGGCGGAGAGGGAGCAGCGCTGGGGAGGAGAACCCGAGAGGAGAAGGAGCCAGGCCAGAGAAAAGAAAAAGGGGAGGGGTGAGAGAAAAGAAGAAAGGAGAAAAGAATGAGAAAAGAAAAGGAAAAAGGAAAGAAGAGAAAAGAAAAGAGAAGAGAAGAAAAGAAAGGAGAAGAAAAATAGGAAAAAATAGGAAATTTCTGTCTTCCGTGCATCCGCGCATCCGCGTAGGTTAACTTGCCGTATTCATATCGTAAGAAAACTGTATTTAAATTTCTAAAAGCTGCGGGTTAGTAGTTAATAAATGTGTAAATTGTTAATTGTTGTATTAAATGAATTGATGTGTCATTGCTGCTAGAATATTATGAGTCGGGTTAAGTTAGTGGGTTTAGTTAAATAAGTATTGTCCGTAGATTCAGACGCCGTAAAGTTGCTATGGGTTAATTCCCGTAGAGTTGATACGTTGTATTTGTCAGGTCCAGAACCGAACCAGTCGTACCAACCACCTCTGTATTCGAGCGAGGCCGTATTTGCAAATCCTACTTCAGGCAAGATTCCTTTGAGCAGATTTCATTAAATGTTTTCCACTTGATTTCAGTATCATTATAAGTATCATTCATGCATTGCAAACTTTATATAATTTGAAAGTACCCGATTGAATATGGATGGAAATGTGGTGTGGTGGAAATGAAAGTGCTGGTGGTGATGAGGTGTGGAGTGTGTTGGCAAGTCCAGCTGATGGAGCAGCTGGCTTGTGTTATTTATTATGTTGGTGTGGTGTTAATATGGTGGGTAGAGGGGGCCAAGGTACTTGGAGTGTGGCCGGTGGGACCCTCTACATAGGCTATGATATAAGGATAACCAACTACACTCGGGCAATGAGCCGTATTTTCAGTATCAACCATAGTGTGTGGAAGCGACCAGAAAAGGTTGTCCTAGGAAGGTATTATGATCTCCACATTGGGTAAGAGTAGATAAATACGCTGCGTGAAGTCGGGTATCTTGGAAGGCCCAGTGAGGGACACGTAATATCACCGCGGTTGATTCTTTCGTGCTATATATGAATAAAGCCTTTGGTTGAGTATCGATTGTCGCTACGGTAGCCTGGATAGTTCGATACAAGCGTTAGTCGCGAGCCTGGCGGGATTGCCTAGTGAAGGAATCCGCGACTCGGGTAATGAGGTTGGAGATCTAATCTTGGACTAGTGATAAACATTATGGGGCCTCTCATGCTAGGGGTCACTATGGGTAAAGTGGTACAAACTCAAGGCAGGTCAAATCATGAATTCATGCCTGCTCTCTGGATTGGAGGCTACTAAGCTAAGTCCGCCTCATATACGGTGTTAGTAGTCTCTTGAATTAAAATGTGCAACTCTTAAAGAAAATCAAAACCTATTTCCAATAAAAATCAGATTTTGGGAAGGAGGTAAGCTGGATTTGGAAAAAGGGAGGAAAAACTCATGTATTGCATTCTATACTATTACTTGCTGAGTACTCAGTACTCACTCTTGCTAACTCTCCCCCTGCTAGATATTTGTTCTGAGGGTCAAGCTTCTGGTTGGGACGTGGATCCCAATTGGTCCGACCATGAGACTTGGAGTGAGGGTCACCCGCAGAACCAAACCTAAGCGGAGGACTACCAGGGAGAATAAAGTGCTGAGTAGCTGTATTACACTGCGTCGGTCTTTTGTGTAACTAGTAGTTATGTCTTATGCTTATGTTGTACTTGGATCCTGTCTAATTATGTATCGAACTTGTAGCCCTGCGTGGCTTGGCTTGTAATATATTTACATTCAGTCTCTAATTATTGTTCTGTTGCAACACTCTGAACACGGTATAGTAGCTAATAAAGTACCGGGACGCCCGTTATTTTGTTAGCCACTATGCCGAGATTCGCTTAATTAACCTGGGGTAATGGCAGCTGTTGCTAATTACCCGGGGCTAATTGGGCGGGTCGCCACAGGTGGTATCAGAGCAATGGTTACGAGAACCACGCAAATAAATAATTAGAGACTGATAGGGAGACTAAGTAAAACTAAAAAGACTCTGCTATATGGCAATAAGCATATAGAAATCCTCACCTTGTCAACTAATAAGTGCCCTGTTTAGATTACTTATTTTGTTAAGTGGCCACCAATAGTAAGTAAATCCCCTTTTAAGGGGGATAGGGCAGCGAGTGTAGTTCCTGGTTGTACGGGGTCTTGTGTGTTGTAGTTGTAATGCGATTGTGGTAGAATTGCTCTCTTTATGTAATCAGCAAATTGCATTTGCATCCTTAGCATCACGTATCATCATGGTTATCATTTCTGAATATAGGATGATAGATTAATTGCATTGTTGTAGCATCAGTTCTAATCATGATCAGTAAGTTAATTGCAACTACTTGTTCATCTCTTCGCATGTCATCTTGATTTATTGTTTGCATGCATACCTAGAGTAGTAGGTTTGTAGCATTGTTGTTTTAATTCTTTAATTCCTACTAGTATGCATAGGATGCACTTTGCATAAGCATGTTAACTCATTGCCTTGCATTCTTGAACCGTAGAGAACCAGCTTATGCAATTGTGATGTGCTTGTGTATCTAAATAGTCGAATACAGCATAGAACTAGGAGCTAAGGATAGGAAAGGCTCCAGGATGCTGAATCCGTGGCGTACTTGGATATGCGAATCCAAGCGTGGCGAGCACGTAACTCGAGGAATCCTTGGTGCTTGGGCATCAGGATTCTTTACCGCTTTCTGTCTTGTTTTGATTTTGCGTCAAGTTCTTCTCTAAGTTTCGTTGTGGGCTCGAGCGCGTCAGTCTTGATTAGTTCTTGGTGCATGTGCACCATGTTTCTTTATCGTTTCCTTACTGGATTTTGTTCGCTGTGTTGTATTGTTTCCTGGTTCCTTTTTCTTTCGCCTTATTTGCTTCTTTATCCAGTGTTTTGTGTTTTACCCCGAGGCGATTAGGTAGATGGTATTGTATAGTTTCAAAAGGGAGTGGCGATTGAGAGCGAGTTCTCGGTTTCTTATCCCACTTCTTAATAACTTGGCCCTAAGACCTTCTAACTACCACAACACTTCTTGTCTTTAAATCAAACTGCTTGTAAAGGTTATAGTCCACCCTTGTCTTTAACTAATCAGACTTCTTTCCATATAAACAGACTGCTGTTCTTAAGGACATCACTCTTTCTTTAGTTATATCTATAGTTAAAATTAGGGAGACCCTTCTATTAACCAAAGGTTTGTGTTAAGGGCAAGCGTTTAATTAAGTTGCACCCTGGATTCCTGGTCTTTTACAGGATGTCGAACCGCGAAGTAGAAGAGCAAGATTTGATTATGAGATTAGGTGCCAATGAAAACCAACCTGAAGGAGTAGAACCCCCACAAGCACCACTCCATGACCTCAACCAACCATTTCCTGCACCATCTAGGCAGCCATCACCTTTGGGAGGTCTAGCTAATGCAACTAGAGCTCCAACAAACCTGCACTCCATTAGAGAGAATCCTCATGTGCATGGCCACAGCTCAAGAGAGCCAGAATCAGTTTCTCGAAGCCCTTGTCACCAACCTCATCCCTGCAACTCCACATTCTACCCGACACAGAACCACCTTGGGAGATTTCCTTCAAACCCGCCCACCTACCTTTGCTAGATCCACCGAACCATTAGAAGCGGATGATTGGCTCGAGGAAATTGAGAAGAAGTTGACTACTTTAGGCTGTCCAGAGGAGGAGAGAGTACAGTTTGCAGCTTATCAGTTAACGGGTCCCGCAGCAACCTGGTGGAAAAACTATTGCCGCACCCGTGCAAAAGATCAGCCTGTATCATGGGCAGAATTCACCACGGAATTTCGCAACACCCATGTTCCTCAGGGAGAGTGGATATAAAGAAGCAAGAGTTTTGGGATTTGACGCAGGGAAATAAAAGTGTTACAGAGTATTTGCATAAGTTCAATGAGCTATCCAGATATGCCCCAGAGGAGGTAGACACGGAGGCTAAGAAAATCTATAGGTTCACCAAGGGGATGAATTCATATTTGAAGTTGCATTTGGCTACTCACTGCTCACAAGATTTCAAGACCGAGCCAATAAGGCCATCAGAGTGGAAAGCATACAAACCCAAGTGAATGAGGAGAGAAGAAAGAAGGCAAGATTTGATACTCCGACATTTACTTTCAGCTACCCAACATCTTCTAAACCACCATTACCAAACAGAAGCTTTCCACAACCATCTGAGATGTCTGCATCTTCTCAACATCCCATTAGCAACCTATCAAATCCATCTTTAAGGTGTTTCCATTGCGGAGGTCCGCATTATGTTAGTCGTTGCCCCCAAGTACCCATCAAGTGTTACAATTGCGGTCAGGGACATAGGAAGTCTGATTGCCCAATTCTCATCCTGGTCGGCCGCAACAAAGTGCTTCAGTGGACACCGCCAAGTCGTACACCATCGGTTGGACACGATCCAAGGAGGCTCCAAAGTACATGTCATCTAAAGGATCTAACAAGGAGCACCAACAAAGAAGATCCGCTCAATTGAACTTCGTCTCGACAAATAGCAGTGGATGGAACCACCAACGCAGGTACAGGTGTATCTCCCATTTAACCATCCAGGTGGTGCAATCTTAATTGTTCTCGAAGCCCTCTACCTAGTCGAGCCGGATTTCGGGGACGAAATCCCTTTTAAGGGGGATAGGATGTAAGGACCCACTATATTAACTAGTTAAATAATAGTATTAGTGGTTAATGAGGTTATTAATTAGTGTTCCTTGTTAGTGTAAAATTTAAAAACGCGAATAGAGCGAATAGAAATAGAAAAGAGGATTGCCGTCAGACCCGCATGCGAGGTATTGATCACCGAGATACCAGACCGTAAGGGCCGAGTCGGCACCTCTCGCTAGACCGGTTCATCACTCGGCAATCCGTACTTACCTGTCGGATTGCGGGTATCCGTAGTCGTAGATCAGCTTATTAGTGCATTGCCCGTAGTAAATGAGTAAAAGGAGCCAAGAGGTAACTCAAGAACTTTGACCATTCCATGCCTTGCACCACTCACACCAACGCCCAAATGCATGCCCCCACTAGCGGCCGGCTCGTAGCCCGGCCAGTGAGGGCATGGCTACAGGCCATCCTTATCTCCCCTCCCTCCAATACAAAGAGAGCAAGCCTTCACTTTTTCCTCACTCCCAGCTGAACCACAGAGAGCAAAGCAAAGCAGCCACTCTCCTTTTCCTTTCCTCAATGAGAGCAAAGAACCCTTCCTTCCTCAGTTCCCAGCCAACCAGAGAGCACAAACACACCCCCACGCCACAGTCCAGAGAGCATTCAAGAGAGCAAAAAGCAAGGAGCAAGAAGCCGGAGGGAGGAGGTCCAGAAGCCGGAGGAGGAGGCAACCCACAAGACGAACTGCACTAGGAAGATCCCCAAGTGTTGCCGCAGGAGAACCCCAAGAAGCACTGAACCAGGAGAATCCCCAAGCACTGAAGTAGGAGGACCTCAAGAACCATTTAACAGAACAAGGAGCAAGGAGGACTCCAAGAACCGAACCGAAGGATCCCCAAGACGTACTGAACCGCGACCAGGAGGACGAGCAAGGAGCCAGCAAACCCGAAGAGGAGCAAGAACCGCACGGCACCAGCACCGTCTTCCATTAACCGAATCCACTCCGATCCCCAGGTGCACAGCCAATCCTAGTAGTAGTAGCAGTAGCTAGCTACTCCTCAGTGCACTGAATAGATCGAGTAGTTTGTAGTCTCAGCAGTATTCTAGGGTTGCAAAGATTGTATCTTGCCGTCCCTCTAGAACCCTTGCATCATAGACCCAAGAACGAAATCAAAGAGTAGAGAACGAAAATCAGTAGATCGGGCATTACCTGTTCTTATCATTCACCCAAAATACCAAATCAAAAGTAAAGCAAACGTAAAATGAGGCAACCAATTAGACCGTGTATCATCTGTTCTTTAGTTGGCCATTAGGGCAGGTAAGGAGAAAGGGGAGTAGAGGAAGAGAGATTAAGGGGAGGAGTTCGGCGTACAGCCGATTAGAGAGAGAGAGAGGGAGAGAGAGAGAGGGGTAGAGGGAGGAGATGGCCGGGGAGGGCCAGCCATGGGGAGGCGGGGCGGCGGTAACGCCGAGAGAGGAGGGAGACCAGAGAAGGAAGGAGAGGAGAGGAGAGGAGGAGGCAAAGAGAGAGAGAGGGGAACCGGCGTGGGAGAGTGCGGCGGCGCCGGCCAAGGCCACGGTGGCGCGAAGTGAGAGGGAGCAAATACTGTGGAGGATAACCCGAGAGGAGAAGGAGCCAGGACAGATAAAAGAAATAGGTGAGGGGTGAGAGAAAAGAAGAAAGGAGAAAAGAATGAGAAAAGAAAAGGAAAAAGGAAAGAAGAGAAAAGAAAAGAGAAGAGAAGAAAAGAAAGGAGAAGAAAAATAGGAAAAAATAGGAAATTTCTGTCTTCCG
The DNA here is from genome assembly GCA_036346355.1 of Rhipidocladum racemiflorum. Classification (NCBI taxonomy): domain Eukaryota; kingdom Viridiplantae; phylum Streptophyta; class Magnoliopsida; order Poales; family Poaceae; genus Rhipidocladum; species Rhipidocladum racemiflorum. The sequence continues at coordinate 54,993,017 of CM070578.1, forward strand.
TGCATCCGCGCATCCGCGTAGGTTAACTTGCCGTATTCATATCGTAAGAAAACTGTATTTAAATTTCTAAAAGCTGCGGGTTAGTAGTTAATAAATGTGTAAATTGTTAATTGTTGTATTAAATGAATTGATGTGTCATTGCTGCTAGAATATTATGAGTCGGGTTAAGTTAGTGGGTTTAGTTAAATAAGTATTGTCCGTAGATTCGACGCCAGTAAAGTTGCTATGGGTTAATTCAGTAGAGTTGATACGTTGTATTTGTCAGGTCTAGAACCGAACCAGTCGTACCAACCACCTCTGTATTCGAGCGAGGCCGTATTTGCAAATCCTACTTCAGGCAAGATTCCTTTGAGCAGATTTCATTAAATGTTTTCCACTTGATTTCAGTATCATTATAAGTATCATTCATGCATTGCAAACTTTATATAATTTGAAAGTACCCGATTGAATATGGATGGAAATGTGGTGTGGTGGAAATGAAAGTCCGTGGTGATGAGGTGTGGAGTGTGTTGGCAAGTCCAAATTGATGGAGCAAATTGGCTTGTGTTATTTATTATGTTGGTGTGGTGTTAATATGGTGGGTAGAGGGGCCAAGGTACTTGGAGTGTGGCGGTGGGACCTCTACATAGGCTATGATATAAGGATAACCAACTACACTGGGCAATGAGCCGTATTTTCAGATCAACCATAGTGTGTGGAAGCGACCGAGAAAAGGTTGTCCTAGGAAGGTATTATGATCTCCACATTGGGTAAGAGTAGATAAATACGCTGCGTGTGAAGTCGGGTATGCTTAAGGCCCAGTGAGGGACACAGAATATCACCATGGTTGATTCTTTCGTGCTATATATGAATAAAGCCTTTGGTTGAGTATCGATTGCCGCTACGGTAGCCTGGATAGTTCGATACAATCATAGTCATGAGCCGGCGGGATTGCCTAGTGAAGGAATCCGCGACTCGGGTAATGTGGTTGGAGATCTAATCTTGGACTAGTGATAAACATTCAGGGCCTCTCATGCTAGGGGTCACTATGGGTAAAGTGGTACAAACTGCGCAGGTCAAATCATGAATTCATGCCTGTCTCCTGGATTGGAGGCTACGGAACCTAAGTCTGCCTCATATACGGGTGTTAGTAGTCTCTTGAATTAAAATGTGCAACTCTTAAAGAAAATCAAAACCTATTTCCAATAAAAATCAGATTTTGGGAAAGAGGTAAGCTGGATTTGGAAAAAGGGAGGAAAAACTCATGTATTGCATTCTATACTATTACTTGCCGAGTACTGGACTCACTCTTGCTAACTCTCCCCCTGCTAGATATTTGTTCTGAGGGTCAAGCTTCTGGTTGGGACGTGGATCCCAATTGGTCCGACCATGAGACTTGGAGTGAGGGTCACCCGCAGAACCAAACCTAAGCGGAGGACTTACCAGGGAGAATAAAGTCTTTGAGTAGTATTACACTGCGTCGGTCTTTTGTGTAACTAGTAGTTATGTCTTATGCTTATGTTGTACTTGGATCCTGTCTAATTATGTATCGAACTTGTAGCCCTGCGTGGCTTGGCTTGTAATATATTTACATTCAGTCTCTAATTATTGTTCTGTTGCAACACTCTGAACACGGTATAGTAGCTAATAAAGTACCGGGGCGCCCGTTATTTTGTTAGCCACTATGCCGAGATTCGCTTAATTAACCTGGGGTAATGGCAGCTGTTGCTAATTACCCGGGGCTAATTGGGCGGGTCGCCACAGAAATAGTGCAGCTATTGTGGGGGCGTCTCTTCTTGGCAGGCCAATTTTGTTGGTTTTGGCATTTTATAGCTGTGTTATTTTCGACTGTAACATTAATTCAACACTAGGACATCCGTACATCATCTGATGTTTATACTTGAATTCTGCCTAGTGAGAACATATTTTGTGAGAATCGAGAGCATAACTGTTGTCATATTTGGGGCTCATTTTCATCATATCTTGCAAATGGAATTTTCTGCCTTTACTAGTGATTGCCTTTACCCTGGACTACTTTGCAGCAGTGTTACTCAGACACCCGTGTACAATTTTTTTTGCCGAATCGGACACCTTGAATCCGAGTTGGATTCCGACACCCATATTTGATTTCGAGTAGCATTTCCCATGTCCAATTTTTGCCAAATCGGACACCCAAAATCCGAGTTGGATTCCGACTCCCGTGTCCGCAGGTGCATGCAAATGTATTATTGACTAAAAAAAATGTTACAAGTTAGTCACAATTGACTATTAAAAAAACTCTGTTCTCAAAAAGCTACCAAGTATGACACCAGCTTAAGTGAACTGGTTGGTGGTAGCTGCCCTTCTGGAATGCTCTGCTGCCACTGATAATGATGACCTTATAAGCAATATTAAGATCTTTACATGAAGCTTTTTGTGGTGGATTTGGGGTTGCTACTACGAATACCTTATTGTCGGATACTAACAGATTTCTTTTGCACTTTCGTGATATGATTTACCATATTTTTATTGCAAAATGTATCACATCTGATGTCTTCACACACTATTACCTCATGTATGATCTGCAGAACTAGCTGATGTATAACTAGCGCTTGTGATACTATTTTCTGGAGAAAAATTCTTCAATTTTATTGCATCTCGTTTGAAGCAATTTCCTAAAAATCAACCAGAGCAAGATGAAACATTTGCTTTTTTTGATATCAAGCTCTTGGGATGATAATCTTTTCCTATTCTGAGTATGAAAAATTGTGTGTTTTTCCCTATTTCCAGGCCATTAGTTATGGTCAACCTATCGATAATCTATAATGTAATTAAACTCGCTTGACATTCAACATGAAAATTACTGAGATTGTGAACGGAACATTAGAATTTTGAAGTCTGAAATGATTCTCTAATTATTATCATGTCTCAGGTTGGCAGTATCAACCATCACCCCCAACCATACAATGCTTTATAGAGAATGCGCTAATACGCATCACTAAGTTGGATCGGAAGGAGCTCTGTTTGGTTGGTGCAGGCAGGACAGATACGGGTGTTCATGCGTGGGGTCAGGTTTAATTATCTTATTACACAACTGTAAACAAAGGCTCAAGTTGATATATATTGTTCCACTTGTATATCCTGCACTGCTGATAGGTTTAAATGCTAGGATAACACAACGTATTTGTTGTTTTTCAGGTGGCGCATTTCACCACACCTTTTGCCTACCATTGCCTCGATAGCATTCATTCTGCAATCAATGGGCTTCTTCCTCCTGAGATTCGAGTTAGGGAAATTAGCGCAGCACGTCCTGAATTCCACGCTCGTACATCTACAAAGAGCAAAATCTATCATTACAAGATCTATAATGAAGCAGTCATGGATCCTTTTCATCATCATTATGCTTACCATAGTGCATATAAACTTAATGCACATGCTATGCGGGAGGCTGCAAAGCATTTTGTTGGAATACATGACTTCACATCTTTCGCCAATGCAGTACATAATGATCGTGTGCGCAGTCCTATAAAGAAGATAATATGCTTTGATGTTACTGAAATGGTGATTGATGATCCCATCACTTAGTTTTTTTTCACCTTACAAGTGCAGTGTTTAGTGTTTGACCTGATTTTTTTCTGGTTGCTATACAGGGTGCTATGTTACAGCTCGAGGTTGAAGGTACTGGCTTTCTGTACAGACAAGTGAGGAACATGGTAATTTTGATATCTTGTTTAAACGTCTAATAAATCTGTTTGGAATTTAGTTTGTTAACATTTTACATAATCTGACCATATAATCATAGAAGAATCCCTGCATGATCCTAAATGTGAAAGTTCCTTGACCCAAGTCATAGGAACAACTATCCATCTTATTTTTTCTTTTGCCTCTTCATAATTAGGGCCTATTTGGTACAGCTCTAGACTCTCATTTTTCAACTTCTGCTCCAGATTCTCTAAGAATCCATTTTGAGAATCTGGAGCTGTCTTAGAAAAGTGTTTGGCTAGCATGTTGGCTTCAAGAACCATAAAGCTGAGGTTTTGTCGCAAATAGACCTTGTTACCCCTGGTTGTAACACTTCAATTATATTTGTGTCTTACTCCTTTGTATTTATACACAAATTTATGGAGTTTTTTTTGTAATTTTTTACAAGACCATGTTATTAATATATATAAAAATGATATGAGTATCATTTGCCTTTCTTTTTTGAGATATTAATCAGCCACACCATACGATTGCATAACTCCTATCAAGATGTAGAGAGAGAGGTTAACATCATTTGCCGTTAGCTATGTTTATATTTGACATACTTTAGATCATTGAAAAGAAAGACCATATCAACTGCATAGAGACTCAAAATTTTCATACCATTGCAATAAAAAAAAACATAGAAGTGTTCAAAACATAGAAAAAAGGAACTATTCATACAAGAAGATACTTCACTCTTGCCAGCTTATGGAAAGTTCCTCCTCTTAGGAATTTTTGCGATATTGTTATTGTACTACACTCCAAATTAGGGGCACAAATGGCATGTACCGTACTATATCCAGCTTATTTCGGGGCTTTGGTACCAGTGTGAAATATCCCAAGTGTCTCTCCATTCATCTGGAGCTTGGGCATTTTTTCAAGAGGACTGAAAAACTGCTATGCCCTGAAGGCTAACACAACATTAAACTAGACAAGTATATACTCAACAAAACAGCAACTATGCAGTGCTGAAAAATAGTAATTCCATTTCGATCCAATAGCCACAATTTTATAGATTACATTACAATACATGTATCAGTCTTTGGATGTTATGTGCAAGAATGAAAACGAATACCACCACAAGAGCAACAACAAGGGGTCTAGATTCACATTCACACAACTTAAAATTACCCACAGCACTATCTTTTGTAAGAACTAAAGAATTTATCTGTCCCAGCAACTATTCCGAGGGATGCTGTGAACTCACAATGGTTCATCTATTTGCAAAAAACAACTATGAGAATAGAAAATAACTCCATGTTGTTTCATCTCCTAGTATATGCTAAGACTAAATCAAAATAAATTCTTTTTAGTTGGGAGGATAAAAAGGGATACAGTATATTGCGGTCCATTTTTTGTAGACAATGTAATATTTACTGCATTATCGAGATCCCAATTCTTTACCGGCTCACATTTCTCATAATTTCAAACTAACATAGCTGTAACAGAGCTACAGGTATACTAGGGGAGAACACGACGAATACGAATAGCATTAGGGATTACTTGGTTTTTTTCTCCTAATTCAAATGCAAAATGCATCTGAAATGAAATCAAGATTTTTCTCCCCATAAGCAAACTCATCATCTACAAAAGATTTCTAGCAGCAAATTCTTAAAGAACACAAGAATTATACTTAAATCGAGTTCAAATGGAAAAGTACTTGTCAAAAGATACATGCAAAAGAGCCACGATAAACAATGTGGAATGCCTAAGTGTTCTAGCTAATGAGGAAAGAAACTCTCCCACATAAATTCACAACACCATGCATCTACAATAAATGAGAGATGGAGTTAAGAAAATGTTGTCCTCCAACGAACACTTCACAGGCTAAAGCATACCCTATCATGCAAATTATATCAGTTGAATTCCCCAAAATTATTGAGATGATTTGGCATGTAAATTTAGCAAAGCAAGAAGCAAATTTTGTTGGAACTAAGTCAGCTAACATCTGTACTAAATCTTGGCATAAGATTCTACAAACTCAAGACAAATGTTCAGAAACATCTCCTATCCCCCCCCCCACCCAAACAATAGCTTCCTGAATCGCAATTCTCGGTTCTTGGTTCCCACAGGAGTTCGCTCGTGAAATCATCTTTCCCCCAAAAGAAGTCCTAAACATTACCACCCACATCAGCCTAATGAATCGGACGCACTTACACCCAAGAAATTTCCAGCCCAATCGCGAACCAAAGTTGACTTCCCCCAAAGATCCATCTTTCCCACGTAGAAAACCAAAACCCAGTCCAAAACTGACCGCGCGGACCAAAATCGTACACGAATCAATCAATTCCTCTCTTCCTCCCTGATGACCAGCTCGAGTCAACTGACAGACAAATGGTTTTAGGGGCGACAAATCTACCCTGGCGTGCGGTGCGGCTCCTCCCCCTTGCCACGGGCTCAATCGTGCGATGCTGGCACAATCCGATGGGCAATGGTCGACCACATCATGACTTAGTTCTCGGCCGTTTCGTCGGAGTCGGAGTCGGAGGTAGTACCGTCGGAGTAGGTAGGTGGCGTCGTCGGGCCCGATGAAGACACCATGCCCCTCGATCCAGCCACCACAAAACTCCCCCTTGATGGTGGCCCCTGACAGTCACGAGAACCTCCCTTTCCCGAAAGGTGCCGTCAAGGCAGGAGGGGCATGGCGGCGGCAAAATCCAAGGACCATGGCATCGAAGCGCTCGGGATCCGGCTGCGTCGAGGTAGGAGGGGCTCGGTGGCGGTGAAATATGAGGTTGGTGGAATTGAGGCGCTCAGGATCCAGCGCGTCGAGGTAGGAGGGGCTTGGCGGCAAACACATCGACGGGGTGGGGAGGCACTGCATTCGGGTGGGAAACCGCTTGGTGGGGGGATGGTGAGTGAATGGTTACGCGTGGGGCTTGGGAGTGGGAGGGCCGAGGGGTAGATGGATGTTATTTTGCGGGTAATTATTATCAACTTCATAGGCTATTTTTGATTTAGATGTGTTGGCTTCCTGGGAGAATCCACATCAAGGTTGCTTCTTCTTGATAGTTTATTTTCAACTCTGCTCCTCACGAGAATCTGAATCCGGTCATTTTAGGAAGCTGGGTGTTTGGCACAGCTCCACCAGATCTGAAAGAGAAGCTGGAGTAGGAGCCGTACCAAACACACCCTTACAATGAACCATGACAGCAGTTCATACTACTTCACTTCTAACTGTGCAGTGGTCATACATCTCCAACTAGTGTAATTGTATTCTCATCTGTTATGAAAGAGAAAATTATCTTGATCACACTTGCTCAACAGAACAAGCATTTAGGGTGCGTTTGGTTGCCTGTACCAAGTGGTACATGTATGAGATGGTTCAAGAAAAAAGTCATTCATGCGTTTGGTTGTTTGAATGGAACCATCCCATCCTAGATCAAGTGATACAAATTTGAGGAATATTCCCTCTAGATGTTGAACCATCTCATTCACCCAAAATAATGAAACCAAATGGTACAAGATCATCCCATCCCATGAACCAAACACATCCTTAGGGAATTCACATCCAACACTTGGAATCTTATCCATGACACTACAGTTGCTACAAATAGCTGGAAAATGACACTAGTGTTGTATGATGCATGCATTTCTAAAAAAACTAAATCTAACGTATTTAATAAATTGGAGAGAGGACAACTTATAGAAAACAACACTGTCCCTGGTTCCATTAAAGAAACTGGATTGGTTGAACCAGATTGAACCATCACACTCTCGCTTTAATGTTGATCTGCATTTCTTTGTGTCAACTGATTTCCTAATTGGTATTGGCATCCATTCAACAGAGCTGGACAACACAGCACCAAAATTGACTGTTCAGTTCTCTCCTAATGTTTTAACAGTGAGATGTGTCTTGTATGAGTTAGTGCCCTTTTTTTTTTGCTATTCTAGCAATTTCGGTGTTATGGATCCAACCTCTGGTCATGTCTTATTGTAATTTTTCCTTTTAATGATGTGGGCTTGTCTTGATGGTTTGAAAAATTGACCAAAAATCATAGTGAATTCAGATCGAATAATATCTTCTTTTGTTCAGTATCTTTGTTCATGTGTTGTTTGTGCTGCACTCTTCAGCACTGTCATATATCTCTTCAGTGACACGATGGGATGTGGTTGACGGTGCAGGTAGCTTTGTTGCTCCAAGTTGGAAAGGAGGCGCTGCCTACTGACATCGTTCCAAAAATCATTGCGGCAAGGGACCGCAAAGAACTAGCGAAGGTGGCCTTGTCAGCACCACCTCATGGATTGTATCTCATGTCAGTAAACTATGACAAGGAAATCCTGACGCCTCCTGAGGGTTCCCCTCCAAGTAGCTCTGGAAGAACTCATGAAATAAGTAGATGCAAACTTCTATTTTATTGATTCTTTATTGAAGAATTGTTAGTAGAGATGTGTTATTTTGTAGTTTCTTTTGCCTACTAGAATTTCTGGGTGTCAACCGTAGGTCCTGATAGGCTGCTAATTTATGGCAAGAGATGAATTATTCGTGAAGCCTTGGTAAGGAGATTCTGAAGCCTCTTGACTCCTGAGGACTTTCCGCCAGTTAGCTGTGGTAGGGCTAATGAAGCTATTAAATGCGAATTTCCATTTTGTTGTTTTATTTGTGTAGAATAATTTGCGGAAATGAGCTATTTTTGTAGTAGCTGTTGTATAATATTTTATGTGGAAACTTTCCCTAAAAGTCTATTAGGCCCATGAGATATAGTAGGGATAGTTTAGTCTCATATGGGATCATGACACCCTTCCTCTATATAAAGAGGGTAGGAGATTGGGCTCGGTACACGACATCCCACCAATATTTATTATATCTCTCTATTACGTCGGGAAGAAATCACGAGCAGCCAGGCCTCCACGTCGCGTTTTTCCTAAAAAAGCCCTTGCTGTTTTATGGAATCACGGTACGCCCCCGTGAGCCAGCGCGCGGCTGAACATCCAACGGCCTGTTGCGGGCCAGTTTTGCGTTTAGCCCCTCGCACTCCTATGCAATCGGTTTCGTATCCTGTAATCTTTGGGCCGTCCGATCGTGAAGCCATGCCGATCTGACCATCTACGCGCGCACTGTAGGGTCGGCGCCCTGTTCCCCTCGCAGGCTCCGTCGTCTCGCCGCCCGACATTGCCTCAAGCCTTCGCCTCCATTTCCTCTCTTCCTCCCCTTCGTTCCCCTTCGCTCCCATATCTCCCCGACCGCCTCCCCTGCTGTGGAACCCGCAAACTTGCCGCTCATGTGCTCGAGCCCCAACCGCCTCATTGTCAGGAACAGAGGAGTTACAACTTCAAATCCAGTCTCAAACAGAGCAAAAATGATAAGAATAGCAAGAAGTAGATGGAAATCGCAATGAACAGAAAGAGGAAAAGGTAGAACTTGAAGAGCAAGAAGGAAATGTGGCAAATCTTCTCATATCCCATCGTAACAAACTCCCAACAACTCTGATTCTTATACCCTTACAGTTTAACCCTGAAGCAGTAAAACCCAACATCACTCATTAAATTACGAGTAATAGTAATTACTGAATTTCTTTATAGCCGCTCGATTTTACTTAAACTAAGCGGTATCCGATGATCTCCGCCATCCAATGTCTGAAGACGATTTTCCCCAAAACTCTTCCAGTCACTTCGTAGGCTTACTCTGTTGCTTCTTGACAATTCTTCCCCCCTTGAGATCCTTGTCCTCAAGGATTAAAATGAGGAAAGATTCTGGTGATAAAGTCTGCATCCTCCCATGTTGCAGCATCAGGAGATAGATTGGCCCACTGAATCTTCCATTGGACAACGGTATGTTATTTCTTGGAATCATTCTCCTTTCCAAAACGGCGGCTGGTTCTGTAAGAATATTGCCCTCCTTGTCAACTAATGGAAGATCTTCACTGGGAACAACTTTTGGTCCAATGTGTCGTTTCAGCTGGCTCACATGAAAAATTGGATGAATTTGACACCCTTCCGGCAAGAGAAGCTTATAAGCTACTTTGCCAATTCTTTCAAGAATTCTGAAGGGTCCATAGAACTTGGTGTGTAGTTTCAAAACTCGATGTAACCCCAGAGCATTATGCCTGTATGGTTGCATTTTGAGATATACCATATCCCCTTCTTCGAATTGCCTCTCCGTTCTCTTCTTGTCGGCAAAGAACTTCATTCTTGACTTGGCCTTCTCAAGATTGATCTTAATTGTTTCAAAGGCAAGTTGCCTATCCTGTAACTGAGTCCGGACCTCATCAGAAGTTGGATCAAATAAAAAAATTTCTGTAATCATTGGGGGCTTAATTCCATACAGGGCCTGAAATGGAGATGTCTGTAAGGAGGTATGGAAAGTGGTATTATACCACCACTCTGCCTGAGATAACCACGAATGCCATTTCCGGGGACTATAGAAAGCCATGCATCGCAAATAATTCTCCAAACACTGATTTACTCTTTCGGTTTGACCGTCGGTTTGTGGATGATATGCGCTACTCATTCTCAATTGAACTCCCATTGCCTTAAACAGCTCCCTCCACAAAGTACTTGTAAAAATTCTATCCCTGTCCGAAATTATCATCATTGGTAGGCCATGCAGTTTATACACATTATCCAAATATAAGTCTGCTACTTGTTGGACTGTATAGGGGTGACTGAGAGAAATAAAGTGAGCGTACTTGGTAAACCGATCTACTACAACCATCACTACATCCTTTCTCTCGGACTTCGGTAATCCTTCAATAAAGTCTAATGTCACATGGGTCCAAGCCATTTCAGGGACAGGTAATGGCTGCAGCAATCCTGGGTAAGGAACACTTTCTGACTTGCTCTTTTGACACACAGCACAAGCCTTGACAAAATTGATGACTGTAGTCTTCATTCCCGGCCAATAAAACAATGATTTGATCCTTTGATAGGTGGCTCTTTCCCCGGAATGTCCCCCTAGTGCCGAATTGTGGAAGGAGTTCAACAATTGTGCTCTCAATTCTGTTTTGTCACCCACATAAATCCTTCCTTTATATCTAATGATGCCATTAATCAAAGTGAAGGGAGGCGAGCCTTCTGCATCAATTCTTAACTTGACTTCCAACCCTTGGCATCTATCATCGCCTTGATAACTCTGAATGACTTCATTGACCCATTCAGGAATGGAAGTGGAGATTGCCATTACGTGCTTAATTCTGGATAAGGCATCAGCTGCCCGGTTTTCTTTTCCTTTTTTATATTCCACCTTATAATTGAATCCCAACAACTTAATGAGTAATTTATGCTGTACTCCATCAATCAACCTCTAATCTGCTATGAACCTTAAACTCTGTTGGTCTGTCCTAATTATCAAGGTGGAGCCAATAAGGTAATGTTTCCATTTCTTTAGAGCTTCAATTATGGCCAAAGCCTCTTTGTCATAGACCGACAAAGCCATTGCTTTGGGTCCAATAGCTTTGCTCATAAAAGCAATGGGTCGACCTCCTTGCATAAGCACTGCACCTAATCTTCCTCCACTAGCATCAGTTTCCAAAACAAATGGTTGACTATAATCGGGCAGTGCCAATACTGGGGCTTGAGTAAGAGCCTTCTTAATCTCTTCAAATGACTGTTGCTGTCTGTCACCCCAAGTGAAAGCATTCTTCTTCAGAGAATCAAAGAGAGGTCTACAAATCAACCCAAATCCTTTGACAAATCTCCTGTAATAACCTGCTAGACCTAGAAATCCCCTTAGTTGTGTGATATTATCCGGTATTGGCCAATTTTGAATAGTAACAACCTTCTCTGAATTGGTAGACACCCCATTTTCACTGATTGTATGACCCAAATATTCAACTTGATATTGCCCAAAGACACATTTGTTTCTTTTTGCAAACAATCTGTTCTCTTTTAGTACTTCTAGAACTTGCTTCACATGTGATTGATGATCCAGCAAGGTGGAACTATAAATCAAAATATCGTTAAAGAATACCAATACGAACTTCCTCAAGAATTTGGCCAAGATTCTGTTCATTAATGCTTGAAATGTAGCTGGAGCGTTAGTCAATCCAAATGGCATTACAACATATTCATAGTGTCCCACATGGGTACTAAAAGCCGTCTTGTCGATGTCCTCGGTCTTCAATCTGATTTGATGATACCCCGATTTCAAATCGATCTTTGAATATAGTTTGGCCCCATGTAACTCATCCAATAAATCTTCTATCACAGGAATAGGGTACTTGTTTTTGATGGTGTTGATATTGAGTTGGCGGTAATCGATGCATAACCTCCAAGATCCGTCCTTCTTCCTGACAAGAATCGCAGGTGATGAATAAGGACTAACACTCGGCCGGATCACTTGACCCTGTAAGAGTTCTTCCACCAATGCCTCCATTGCATCCTTCTTATAATGCGGTAGACGATAGGGTCTGATATTCATCGGTTGAGCTCCTGGCACTAAAGGTATGGTGTGGTCACAGTCCCTCACAGGAGGTAATTCCTGAGGCTTTGCGAATACATCTTTGAATTGGTCCAAAATTGTTGCTATTTCTGCCGGTATCAATTCTTCTTCTTGCTGGACATTGACAACAGTTTTGGAATAAATGACAGCACCAACCACTCCTTTATCCATCAACTTCTTTAACTTCTGTTCATTGATTAAGCAATACTTATTGGGTGTAGTCTCATCTTCTGATGAGGACATCACTACCATGGATGCGGCCATGCCTACAAACCCAATTGAGGCCAACAATGTAATACAAGGGCCAATTACTCGAGCTCGCGCACATCAATTCAATTGCCAGGTGAATGCGTTCCTCGGGTTGCATACAAATAATTTAATGAATGGAATGCTATTTAATCCTTGTGATGATTTTATTGTCCTTAGGAACCAAGGAGAAGGACTCCCAAACATCAAGCATGAAGCCAATTCTTCCGGTGCACAAGTTCAACTCAGATTCGGCCTCCGGGATAGCACCAACTTAAAACGACCATAACTTTTGATCCACAAGGGTGTTTGGGGTCTATGAGTACTGCTTTGAAAGGTTTCGACGTCCTCTTTCCAACGGATCTGGCCCCAATGCCAAATTCCTTACGAGTCAACAGGAATTTGCAAAACACGTTCGATCATCTTTCCAAATCCAAATCAAACTAGGAATAGGAGTCCTACTCGGCCATGGATGTGGTTTGGACGCCCCTAGCCTGGTTTTGGCCTCCTATTTCTCCTATATATAGCTAGGAAGTCCCCCAAAATAACTAGGGTTTTGGTTATTTGATAGCTCAACAGCCGCCTAACAAGCTCCTTGTATCGGAACCCCAACTTTTCAATACTTCATCTATATTTGCAATTTTAGATTGCTTTTGCCTTGTTCTTGCTTGTTCTTCGATTGCTTGCAGGAATTGATCTTCGTGATCAGGTTGATCGTGCCCACGGCAAGGTCAATAACCATTTGGAGTTGGTTTAGCGATTGCTAAGGCGCATCGTCGTTGTACGTTGTAGTCGGATCGTCAAAGTCGTCTCCACCCAAATCAAAGGTTATCATTCTCATCGAAAGATCGGGACACCCAATGTTATATCAAGTGGTATCAGAGCTTCAGTTGATCGGTGAGAATATCAGTGCCTTAGGTTAGTTTTTGATTTCTGTCCTAAATTGAAAACTACTCCACAAAAATTCAACCTTTAGTTTCAATCTGTTATTTTAGTGAGTTTTGTTAGGTTTTGATCCATTAGAGTCCATGTTTTAGTTGCTGATCTTTCTTTTCCTTCGCGTAGCTTCAATCCTTCAATTCTGTCCAGTTTGGTATTTCGAGCATAACTTTCACATAAAAACTCCAATTTTTGTGTTCTTGCACTCTATTGAAAGCTGAGGATATAAGCTTCAATTCCTTCCACAGTCAACCAATCAAATTCGGTGATCTTTAAACAATAATCTAGGCGACAAGTCTGCTGCCCTAGAAAAACATAAGTACACCTACCTTTGGGAACCAATTCATCCTTTGTGAACACTTTGATCCTATTTGAGACTAGCTTGTTGATATTGCTTATGGCCGCTCTACTTGATACTTTGCATAATCTTCAGTTATCCTATCATATTATCTTGTGACACCGAGTTAGGGATTCAAAAACTTTGTTCATACTAGTGTTGGCCGAAAGTCAGCAAAAGAAAGAAAAGAGAAAGTGCCAAAAGGCCAAAAAAGGAAAAGAAAAAGAAAATTGTGGCCGGTCGCACTACATTGAGCAAAACCCTAATTTCTGTTCGTTACTTTTATATTGTGCAATTTATTAATTAGTGAGCAATCTTGTGCCATTTTTACTTTCTCAAAGCAATAAGTTAGCGTCTCTCTACGACTTGTGCAATAGAGTTTTTGGTGCATCACTTATATTTTATAGCTCATTCCTTGATTGCACAAGTGCCATTATCTTTGCGTGTGTGTTGCCTTCAAATTCACTTATATCTTTGAGATCGGCAACTAGGGCTTGTGAATTCTAGTTTGGATCATTACTTATCATTACAATAACTAGAATTATCAGATTGCATAGGAAATAAATATTGCCTATCCAAGCTCCACATCCATCCTCGTACTTTTGTTCGGTCCCTTGGCAATCGCTTTATCCAAGCTTCGGAGAACTTTTGACCATGCCAACGGCCGTCAACACCTGCTGCATGTAAGAACTTGTAAGAGCTTTGGTTATAAGTTTGAATGTTGAGAGAATTGCTACCACCTCCTTGTAGTTGATAGGAACATTATACTTGTTATATTGTTTTCTTGTCTTCTACTAACCATGTTAGGTGATGAGGATTCGATGCATCACTCTCCACGCGCAAAGGGAATTGTTGCTAGAATGTTGCTGCAAGAAGACCGCCTCCGGTCTATCGAGACCGCTCAGGGAGTTGCTAACACTAATCTTGCTACTATTTTGTCTAGACTTGATATGCTTGCAGGTACTGCCCCCCGGAACTTCCAATCCTCCACCTCATCTTCTAAGCAACAAAAATGGCATACTACATGCTCAGGTACATGTTGATGATAATTCCCTAGATAAGGTTAAATTCACCATTCCACCTTTTAATGGTCAATATGATCCTGATGCCTACATTAATTGGGAGATAGCAGTAGACAAAGAATTTGGCAAGTGTGATTTGTCTGAAAATGAAAAGATTAGGATTGCTACTAGTGTGCTAAATGGATATGCATTAACATGGTGGAAACATATTTGTAGAAAAGAGAGAAAACCTGAAAATTGGAAGGCCATGAAAAGACTTATGAGAATTGATTATGTTCCTGAATATCATACTAAATTTTTGTATACTAGACTCCAATGCTTGAAACAAGGAAATAAGTGCGTTAAGGAATACTATGAACCATTGCAAAATCATTTGTTGCGTTATGGTTTAGTTGAAGGAGAAGAGGCAACTGAAAATAGATTTTTGAGTGGACTTAATCAAGAAATTCAGGATGCTCTTGTTGATGAAACGTATAGTTCTCTTTCAGAATTGGTTAAATGTGCTTGTAGAGTTGAGAAAATGCTTGTTGAATCCTTGAAAGAATCATTAGCTTCAATTAAGGCGCCCATTGTTGCATCTTCTTTTTTAGCTAACATTTTGCAGAAAAGTGAGCACCATCGAGAGAATGATGAAGAGCATATGGAGAAAGAAACGATCAGTACTACCCCATGTGTAACTGAAGAGATAATAGTAGAAGTAACACCTACAACAGCTGACGAGAACTTACAAGGTAATGTAACAGGTATGGACTCTACACATGGAGAAAATAATTTTGAAGAGCTAAAGCGTCACACAAATCATGCTATCGTTGAGCAACTATTAGTGGAACCGATTGCTGATTTTGCTTTGTTACAAGATGATTTGCTTGCTATTTCTTGTAATAAAGAAGAGTTGTGTGATAGTACTTCACTTATATCCACGACACAACTAGTGAGTAGACATGTTACTTTTGTTAACACACTAGACACTTGTGCTGAAAATAAACATGTCATTCACATTGCAAGCGAAAATGATGAGTTGAAATTGATGTCTTCTTTAGATACATTAGGCTACATTGAATTTGATGTTCCATGTGTTCTGAATTATTTAGAGGAGAGACTTTTTGTACATTCTGATTTGTCCAGGTTATCGCGAAATATTTTCCATGTTATTTGCAAAAATAGTGAGAAAGGAGAGTATAAAGCCGATCGAGTTTACTTTTGTTCAGATTTTGAACCTCTGCTTGCCATGCAACAATGTCATCAATTTGATAAGTGCCATATCACTAATCATGTTCAAGTACTTTTGATTCAACTTACAAGTCACATGATAGTTTTCAAGAAAGGGAGTATATGGATGATAGAGATTCTCGATCCATTGATTTGATTGCAAATGTGCATGCTACATTGTTTCCTGTCACTCCTAACATTTTTCAGGACAATATGATGGAGTCGAGGACGACTCCACTTCAAGAAAGGGAGGATGATGAGACAATGCTCATCATGGATAGAACTAACAATGCAAACATATGGTCATCACCAAGATGGTCACAACCAAGTCTTGCTGCAATTATATCAACTGTATGGCTTCATCGACCCCCACCTTGGGCAGGACCATTAAGTTGGCGACACTTCACAGCATCCTCTACTTCGTTTGCATCTACTACGATGGCTCCATCTGCATGGCTTTATCGACCCCCACCTTGGTCAGATTTAAAGACATACTTGAGAAAAGATGATGAGCTTGAGTCGAGGATGACTCAAATGCAAGAAGGGGAGATGATGAGGACATCACTACCATGGATGCGGCCATGCCTACAAACCCAATTGAGCCCAACAATGTAATACAAGGGCCAATTACTCGAGCTCGCGCACATCAATTCAATTGCCAGGTGAATGCGTTCCTTGAGTTGCATACAAATAATTTAATGAATGGAATGCTATTTAATCCTTGTGATGATTTTATTGTCCTTAGGAACCAAGGAGAAGGACTCCCAAACATCAAGCATGAAGCCAATTCTTCCAGTGCACAAGTTCAACTCGGATTCGGCCTCCGGGACAGCACCAACTTAAAACGACCATAACTTTTGATCCACAAGGGTGTTTGGGGTCTATGAGTACTGCTTTGAAAGGTTTCGACGTCCTCTTTCCAACGGATCTGGCCCCACCGCCAAATTCCTTACGAGTCAACGGGAATTTGCAAAACTAGTTCGGTCATCTTTCCAAATCCGAGTCAAACTAGGAATAGGAGTCCTACTAGGCCATGGATGTGGTTTGGACGCCCCTAGCCTGGTTTTGGCCTCCTATTTCTCCTATATATAGCTAGGAAGTCCCCTAAAATAACTTGAGTTTTGGTTATTTGATAGTTTAGCCTTTTGCTACTATTTTGAATCTTTTAGACGTGCTCAATAGCCGCCTAACAAGCTCCTTGTATCGGAACCCCAACTTTTCAATACTTCATCTATATTTGCAATTTTAGATTGCTTTTGCCTTGTTCTTGCTTGTTCTTCGATTGCTTGCAGGAATTGATTTTCGTGATCAGGTTGATCGTGCCCACGGCAAGGTCAATAACCATCTGGAGTTGGTTTAGCGATTGCTAAGGCGCATCGTCGTTGTACGTTGTAGTCGGATCGTCAAAGTCGTCTCCACCCAAATCGAAGGTTATCATTCTCATTGAAAGATCAGGACACCCAATGTTACATCATCTTCAAACATGACCCTCTTCTGACCATTCTTACTAATCCAAAATCGCCTCGATTTCAAATCAAGACTGACAGGACTGTGTTGATTGAGCCAATCAGCCCCTAGAATAATATCATACCCCTTCAGTGGTAATATTCTGAATTCTGATTGAAATTCTTCACCTTGGATGGAATATGGGCAATTCTTGCATCTTAAATTACACTGAATCTTTGTTCCATTTGCTACTGCAACTTGTTCTGAGTCATGGTTACTAATCTCGCAGTCCAGCTTCACGGCTAACTCAGGTGAAATGAAAGTGGCTGAGCTACCACTGTCCACTAAAGCTATTGCTGTCAACTTTCCCATGTTTACCTTTAAAGTGAATGTGGAAATACAAGAACTCGTGCCTGTTACGGCATGAGCTGACAAATGTAGCCCTTCTTCCTTCTCATTTATGGGACTACCAGGGGGAGTACTAAACTCTCCTTCCATATTATGTTCCTTTTGGTTCTCTTCATCCTCAATAGCAATTAAATGGATGTGTTTCTGAAATTTACAAACCTTGCTATGTCCTGGCACCCATGGCTCTTGGCACTTGAAACATTTTCCACTACTCCATTTGGTATTATTGCTTTGATCATGCTTATCAATGGGGTCTTTTCTTGCAGACACTTCACTCTTTGGGTTGGACCCACTCGATTGATTCACTTTCACCTGAGATCCAGAAGACCAACTGCTAAACTTCTTATAGGACTGAGTATTCTCGTAATTTCTAGCATGAGCATATATGAATTGATATAGGATAAAAAAATGTGCCTATAATAGTAGCCTATCATGAGCAAAGGCTTTGATACGGAGGCCAAGCCCACGCGCCAAATTGTGGGCATAGCTGTTGGACCGAAACGTTGCGAGTTGGCACCTGCATTGGCGTTTGTTGTTGTGTGCGCCATTATGCCAAACACATGTTGTTTGCTCCGCGTGTCTCATGATTCAAAGCGTTGTGGTTGTGTAACCGGGGCCCACACGCGTCACATTATTCATGAGGAGTTGTGCCTTTTGGTGTCCACGCCGTTTCACATCCGCATCCTTAAGGCATTTTCAATTCATAGTTTCTTAGATGGTTTCTTAGAGGAGAGAAGGTGTATTAAATGGAGGTTTAGAAACAATGACCCCAATGCATGATTTCTATCTACTGTTTCTAACATTAATTAACGTTGCAAGTTGATTTAATTTGCATTGGATCTACTGTGCCATATGTTAATACGTGCTTGTTTACACAGTACCATGCACACACGGTTGTATCAACTGCAAATGGAATTGCAAATAACATGGTAAAACAAATCAACAAAAAAATTGTGAAATTGCAACATATATTGGCATTTTAACGTAGTACGTACGCAACATTCCAATATAAAATTAGAATAAATATAAAATTAGAATAAGAACATGATCAAAACTAAACATGTAAGTTTTGCCAAAACTTTTGCCAAATATGCTCAACTAAGTCACTTTTTTGATGGAGATGAGCTGGACGAGCCCAAAATCTGAATTTCTTCGTAGCACATCAGCAAAAGAAGTGTTATCACCATGAGTGGTTTCTGGTGGTAGAACGATCGATGTGCTTGCAGAAGTATTCAAATCAATAGCATCAAGAGTTAGATCTCTCTCATCTTCAACTATCATATTGTGTAGAATTATGCAAGCTATCATGATGTTATGAAGATCTCCCCTTTCGTATAAACATGCAGGACGACGCAGAATCCAGAAACGAGATTGCAGGACACCAAATCCTTGTTCAACGTCTTTCCTTGCTCCTTCCTGATAGTTTGCGTACAACTGAGTCTTCTCTGTCTGCAGAAGTTTAATTGACTTAACAAATGCAGCCCACTCCGGATATATTCCATCTGCAAGATAGTAAGCATGGTTGTATTCTCTCCCGTTGACATGGTACTGGACACGGTGTTGTGGATCAAACGGACTCATCTTCCCTCAACCAGCGAAGTGAAGCTTACATTACTTTGCGACTCATATAAATGTGTCCGTGACAGTCAATCCCTCCCATTGACGAAGCAGTGAGCACCAACCTTGGGAATCCATCCCTCGGAAAAGGGTAAAAAAGAATAAAGACCACTCCCCTCCGCGACGAGGGGGAGTTTCCCTCCGTAGCGAGGGAGGAAAATGGAGGAAACTCCCCTCGGCTTCATCTCCTACCAGCGTAAACATAGCACGACCCACCAAGGTCTGCCACCCCCCAACAACCCCTCCCGAGTACGCAAGGACGTGTCAGGCTAATCTGAGACCCCAACATAAGTGAAATCCCCGTCGAACCCCTATAAAAGGTGTACGAATAGAGGGCAAAAACCCAATACATGAGAGACATGACTCAAGGAAAAGTCAAGTTAGCCCTTGGCAAGAGACAGGAAGGAAAAAGAAGGCCGACCAATACGTACATGTTCCCAGGCCTGCCCTATAAAGAGGAGAAGAAGAAAGAGGAGGAGGAGGTCCCCCGGAAAACAAGAAACAATCCCACAAAGAAAAGAAAGAGAGACCCGGTGGTTCAACACAACCACACTGGCACCGTCCGTGGGGAACCCCAACCACAAGGTAAAACCGCCGCCCGCTGATCAAGACCAAGGGTAAGTTTTCTGTAGCCATGCCACCAAAGAAGGGAAAGGAGCCAGTATCCAAGGGGGCGGCAACGACGGTAGGAGCAGAAGAATCAAGACGGCGTGCGAGGATCCAATCTGGAGACCCACCTCGACTTCTAAATGATGAGACGCGGCTGCCAGCCGCACAGAAGCCCGAAACGTGGTGGGAACTTTACCTCCACAGACCCCGGTAGCCGTGCGGAAGCGAGCCCCCAAACGACGGCCTCCAGCGACAGGCCGAACGGTTTCGACACCAGGAGGAGATGTGGCAGAAGCATCGACACATCCGACCCGTCGCCAGGAGACCTATGGGAATGAAGAGGCCCTTGGAGAAGGGACCAAGACTCAGGGGGAGCTTGACCCCAACGTGTGGGCGCTGATGGAAGCTAATGAGCAACTCATGACGGAGTTGAAGCGCCTGCAAGAACGACAAGATGGGGAGCAATACGAGTCACAAGACGAAAGCCCGAGCCGCGAGGTGCTATCCCCAGCAATTGCGACGATATACAGGGAGGACAATGATCCAAACCCCCTCAGCACCCGCCTATGGGCCAAAAAATGGCCCTCCCCAGGAAGCTTCAAGTTTCCCACCATTAAGCCGTATGATGGCCGGACAGATCCAAGGGAGTTCCTCCGCGTTTACGACACGGCGATTGAAGCCGCAGGAGGAGATGATGATATCAAGGCGAAGGGGCTCCTTCTGGCACTTGAAGGTATAGCCCTGTCCTGGTACTCTTCGCTGGAGTCCAAGTCGATCACCTGTTGGTCGCAACTCCGCCGCAAGCTTGAAGGCAATTTCCAGGGCAACTTTGACGGGATGAAAGAGGAAAGTGACCTATTTGCGATCAGGCAACGCGAAGGAGAAACCCTTAAGAGTTATTTCCAGCGCTTCTCCCGGGTTAAGTGCCAAATACGAGGGGTTAGCGATACCACTATCATCAACGCTGCACGCTGTGGCCTGCGCAGGGGACCGTTGGCAGAAAGGCTTGCTCGTAAAGAGGTGCGTACAGTGGAAGAACTCTTTGCGAAGATGAGGGAATATGCGCGAGCGGAGGAAGACAACCTCCGAAGAGAAGATAGGCCCCAGCAAGAGAATCAAGAATTCATCCCACGCAAAAGAGGGCGAGGGAAGGATCCCCCACCCAACACTAAAACGAAGGAACGGTACCCAGAGCCCGGAAGAAGAGACGGAAGGAGGAGAATTCATCACATTGATGAACCAAGCAATCGGCAAGTCATGGGTGACAGGCGAGCAGAGCAACAGAGACGAGGACCACTCCCAAGCCGAGGAAGGCAAGATGAAGGAAATCGAGTTAACAAAAGGGAAGGGACAGAACCCCGACGATACTTTTGTGAATATCATGGAGAAAATATCACTCACGGCACTACCCAGTGCAAAGTAATTAATGGATATCGTCGGTTCGAGGCTAAACAAAGAGAAGTGGGGACGCATCCTACACCGCTGGAAGCACCCTCAGTCGAACGACAACGTCCTCCCCCTCGTGTGGGAATAAATCATCTCCATCGCATCATCAACGTCATTGCAGGGGGCTCCTCGTCGCATCTCTCGTCGAAAAGGCAGAGGAAGGCTTATGCTCGGCAAATTAACCACATCGCAATTAACCCCGCTACCCCTCCTCCGCTAAAGTTTGAGCCAATCACCTTTATGCAAGAGGATGCCACGAGGGTGCACTTCCCGCATCAAGATTCCTTAGTGGTAACCGCTATAATCGCCGATTGCGAAGTACGTCGCGTATTGATAGATGGGGGAAGTGTGGCGGACATTCTGTCCATGAAGGCTTTCCGGCAAATTATGATTCCACAAGACCGATTGAAAAAATCAGAGGTGCCACTAATGGGTTTTGGAGGAAGCATGGTCAACACCCTGGGGCAATTGGAGCTAGAAGTCACATTCGCAACGCCACAAGCCATCGTCATGAGTCGTGTAACATTCGACGTGGTGGACACGCCTTTTAAATACAATACGATCCTAGGCAGGGGCTCGTTGACTACCATGGGGGCTATAATTCATCACGGGTTCTTATGTAAAGATTCCCTCCGCGGATGGTGTCGTCACGGTGCGAGGAGATCAAGCCCTGGCAAGGAAGATAGACATAGAAAACCCACCCCAGGTCAAGCATGTCCGCACCACGGAGTTGGACCCCGACCCATGAATCATAGTCGGTGGCTCCCTAAACCACAGCCTCAGGGAGAAACCCAATGAGTATTGCTCAGGCCAGGAGGTAGTAAGGCAGTGATCCTCGGTACCATGCTGCCCCCCGAGGAGGAGAAACGCATGATGCTGCTCCTCCAAGAATATGAGACTGTGTTCGCCTGTGGGCCTGAAGACCTTCCCGGAGTCCCAAGGGAAACCATCGAACATGTCCTCGCCATTAGCTCGGATGCGAAGCCTAAGAAGCAAAAACTAAGAAAACTTGTGGTAGAAAGACAAGAAGCCGCGAAGACGGAGGTGACTAAACTGCTTCATGCGGGGATCATCCGCGAAGCCCGATACATGGAGTGGTTGGCCAACATTGTTCTAGTCAAGAAGGCCAGCGGGGCGTGGAGGATGTGCATCGACTTTACTGATTTAAACAAAGCATGCCCGAAAGATGACTTCCCCCTGCCCCGCATTGACCAACTTGTCGACTCTAGCTCCGGGTCAGAAAGGATGAGTTTCCTCGACGCATACTCTGGCTATCATCAGGTACACATGCAAAAAGAAGACGAAAACAAGACGGCGTTTTTTACTCCCTTCGGTACCTATTGCTTCGTGCGGATGCCCTTCGGGCTCAAGAACGCGGGCGCTACATTCGCGCGGCTCATCACGAAGATCTTCGCCGGCCAATTAGGAAGAAACGTGGAAGCCTATGTAGATGATATCATTGTCAAAAGTGAAAAGAAAGAAGACCATGTCAGGGACCTCCGGGAAACCTTTGAGAACTTGATAAAGGGGAAAGTGAAACTCAACCCATCCAAATGCATCTTCGGTGTAAACGCGGGAAAGCTGCTAGGCTTCCTAGTCTCCCAATGAGGCATAGAGGCGAATCCGGAAAAGATAAGAGCTATCCAAGACATGGCTCCAGCAAGAAATCTAAAAGAAGTACAACGGCTGGCAGGGCGGATAGCAGCGCTTAGTCGATTCCTGCTAAGATCCGCAGAGCGAAGCTTGCCGGTCTTTAGAGCCTTACGCTCGAATGATGTTTTCGTCTGGACCAAGGAGTGCCAATGCGCCTTCGATGATCTGAAGCAAAGCCTTATGGAAATCCCTATTCTGCAAAGTCCGAAGCAAGGCGAGGAGCTTCTGCTATACCTAGCAGCTAGCTCCTCGGCCGTCAGTGCTGTACTAGTGCGACCCCAAGGCGTTAAACAATAGCCGATTTACTTCATCTCTGAAGCTCTCCAAGGAGCGAAGCTACGATACTCGGAAGTGGAAAAGTTGGCATACGCTCTGTTAATGGCCTCTCGAAAGCTCCGACATTATTTTCAGGCCAACCACATCAAAGTACCAACCACGTACCCTCTTGGATCTATGCTATCCAACAAGGAAAGCACTGGCCACATCAGCAAGTGGGCGGTCGAGCTAGCCCCCTTCGAGTTAACTATAATGCCTCGCACCGCCATTAAGAGCCAAGCCCTCACTGATTTTATGGTGGAATGGACTTCTTCAATCGCTGGGGATAACGAAACTTCAGCGATATGGTTCATCAATTCCGATGGGTCCTGGGGAGCGAGCGGAGCGGGGATAGCCGCAGTAATACGAGCGCCTAGCGGCGAAAAGGTTGAGTTCGCAGCAATGCTGGAGTTTCCCTCAACTAACAATATAGCCGAATATGAAGCGCTCCTGTTGGGGCTCAGGAAAGCGAAAACCATGGGAGCGAAAAGGGCAATTTTATACACTGACTCGAAGCTTATTCAGGGGCATATCACCAAAGAATATTAGGTGAAGGATGAACAGCTCCAGAAATATGTCGAGGTGGTCCGAACAATGGAGAAGGGCTTCATCGGGTTCACCGTTAATGCAATACCCAGATCCCAGAACGAACGGGCTGACGAGCTGGCGAGGATCGCCGCCACCAGGGGATGTCTACCTTCGACAGTATTTTTCGAGGTGCTTCGTACGGCCTCCATCCCCGTCCGTATGAATCTCATTTCCCGGGCAACTAGCGAAGACTGGAGGAGCGAGATATACAGCTATCTCCTCGAGGGAACTTTACCAGATGATGAAGCTCAAGCAAAACGCCTCGAAAGGCGAGCGAAAAAATATGCCATCATTGATGGATTCCTCTTCCGCAGCGGTCTCTGCGCCCCATGGCTCCGCTGCATTTCACGAGAGGAGGGGACGCAGGCTCTGCACGAAGCACACCAGGGAGGGTGCGGAGCACATCAGGCCCCCAGGAACCTTACTGGAAAAGTATTCCGAATGGGACTTTACTGGCCCACAGCATTGCAAGATGTCGAGCAGGTGGTTCGGCACTGTCACGCATGCCAATGGATGACCAAACAAAAAAAGGCCCCGCCCAACGAACTGCACGCGGTGCCCCCAGTTTGGCCCTTCGCCAAATGGGGGATGGATATTGTCGGAGCACTTCCCAAAGCCTAGGCGAACCTTCAATTTGTGATCGTCGCCATCGACTACTTCTCCCGCTGGATCGAAGCAGAGCCGGTAGCAAAGATAACCGCTGACGCTGTCATCAAGTTCCTGTGGAAAATGATCATTTGTAGATACGGGGTCCCTTTTTAGATTGTGACCGACAATGGGTCTCAGTTTGACTCCAGGAGATTTCGCGATTATTGTGAGAATATTGGGACAAACATTTGCTTCGCCTCTGTGGGTCACCCCCAATCGAACAGGGCTGTGGAACGAGCGAACGGGATGCTTCTTGATGGCATCAAGAAAAGGCTTTACAACTCTGCAAAGGGACTCTGGCCCGACGAGCTTGACCATGTTTTATGGGCAACCCGCACCTCAACCTCAAGAGCGACCGGATTCTCTCCATTTCGGCTCCTCTTCGGAGAAGAAGCCATCTCACCCGCAGAAATCCGCGCTAAATCCTTGCGAGTGATCAAAACTCCAACCTGCGAGGAAGTCGACATCGCGTGTGATCTGGAGGAAGAACAGAAACTTCAAGCCTTGAAGACCATGAAAGCCTATGCAAAGGCCTCAACACGGAGCTTCAGCAAAAAGGTAAAGAAACGCGAGCTATATCCCGGAGATATGGTGCTCAAGAGAGCTGCTCCGGCCTTTGCGAAGCTGGAAACAACATGGGAAGGACCATACATTATCAGAGAGTCAACAGCGAAGGGAGCGCACAAACTCATCACTCCAGATGGCGAGGAAGTACCAAGAACATGGAATACCGACGCACTCAAGAAATTTTACCCATAGATGATGAGATATGAAGGCAAAGAATGTACTGGTCTTTATCAATAAAACAGTGAGAAGACATTGCGAATGGAGGTCATCTCTATATTCCCCGATATTTGAACCGAAGACCCGTTGCCTCGTGCCGGGTAGGAGTTCGCGGATGCTTGGTCGGGCTAACGTCCCACCCATCCTTCGCTCCAGAGACCCGTTGCCTCGTGCCGGGTAGGAGTTCGCGAATGCTTGGTCGGGCTGACGTCCCACCCATCCTTCGCTCCGGAGACACGTTGCCTCGGGCCGGATAGGAGTTCGCGGATGCTTGGTCGGGCTAACGTCCCACCCATCCTTCGCTCCGGAGACCTGTTGCCTCGGGCCGGGTAGGAGTTCGCGGATGCTTGGTCGGGCTAACGTCCCACCCATCCTTCGCTCCGGAGACCCGTTGCCTCGTGCCGGGTAGGAGTTCGCGGATGCAACGTCCTACCCATTCTCTGCCACGGGCACAAATTAGCGAAACGATTGGTCAGGCTAACGCCCCACCCTCCCCTTCGCTCCGAAGACTAGGGGCTCCTCTCCGTGTAGGGTTTTAGCAAGGTGCTTATGCAGGCTAAAAAACCTCAGTTACCCCTCAGCCCCGAGAACACACCGCATTGCGCTATATGGACAGTTGTGAACACACAACCAGGCCAATATCTTATGCATCCTTCGGCTGTGAAGGAGAAGGTACTCGTGCATTATGTGACCAGAATCCAACTAAGGAAACCTGAAATATCACGATGAAGCAATCTGCCGCTTTAAAACGCAGACTTGAGTTGGCGCTCTAATAAAACCTGTATGCCAAGTTACGCATCTTGGCAACCCCAAACGTGGCCCTACCCGTCCCCATATTCTAACCCAGTACGGGGCCGAGTGAAGGATCAGGACTGTTTCATGGCGCTAATTGAAATTCAGCAGGAAGCTAAGAATGCATGTTCAAACAGAATTCAAGAAGATAAGAGGAGAAATAAACTTCGGTAAAAACCCATAGCAGAGGGTTACATAATGCCATCCCAGTCATATATGATAAAACAATCTAACAAAAGTTTTTATACGAACTAAACTATATTTAAGCACGACAGGCACGGGTCACGGCTTCAACGAGAGCATCCTTGGCCTCCAGCAACCTCGGGACAATCCCAATCAACACGTCGAGGTTGGCGAGATCGTGGGCAAGAGTTTCTTCTTCAGCCATGATCATGTCAAAGTCTGCCCACAGCTCCTCGATAAAGGCTTCATGATCACCAGGCGCTGGAAGGTCTTCAAGAACTGGGGCATCATCTCCAAAGTCGAAGACGAGGACAGAGGCTTCCTCCTCACCAGGCATCGGCGGGCCGTCCGCCATTGGCAACTCCTCACCAAGGTCAGCGAAAAAGATGTCTTCCTCCGGGAAGTCCCACGGGATGTTGGCCATCGAAGAAACAAGAGAGAATAGAGTTGGAGAATAATCGCTTACTCTGAAACCAGCAACGTTGATATACGTCAAAGCAAGGAAGGCGAATGGCCTGGGTTAAATACAGACGCGGGAAGCTAAGGCGTCCCTGCGTCCCCCAAGAAGTTAGTTGGATCCTTAACTCCCTCAATACTCGCCACTGACAACCTGGTCCCTGTCAGGAGCACCTGAACATTCCTCAGGCGAAAAGACACACATGGTGAACTAATGTACATAAGCATTTAACAAGATGGATAATCCATTTCAGGTGCTCATAAGGATTCAATATACAAAAATAGACGAGCTAAGAAGGGGGCGTTTTCTCTTTGCCCTTCGCTGAGTCACGCATTACGGCACGAGCTCGACGCACTGCCTCCCTCGCAGTAGAATCACCGTGGTGCTTCCAGAAATCCGACATGAAGCTTGATGATAATCGGGAGGCGGCAGAGGAAGGCTTCCCAGACGGGGGAATATCTCCAAACCCTGGTAGCGACGGAGCAGTAGAAGAAAAGCCGAAGTGCTGACGAATGTTTGTGCATCCCTTCACCTCCATCAATTGAGCAGTCTTAATGGAGCCCAGTCTTGCGCAGTAATCACCAAAAGTCAGCGCCGAATCCCCGAATATCTTAGTTGATTTCTCAAGAAAGGAGACAGCTTCCAAGCTGGATGAAGGAATGCGACTCGGGGCTGCCTCGATGTCAAACCAGGGGAGCTGCTGCAGAAAGGCTTCCGTAGCTCCGTGAACCCCAGAGACAATGGATTCTAATTCCTTCCGGACCGTCTCGTAACACTCCTCCGCTCGTTGAGTATTACGAAGATGCATTTGAACTTCGCTCCGTGCCGTTGCAATTTGAGAAGGGAATTCTTCCACTTGCTTCTTCAATATATTCTTACCCTCCTCTGCAACCGCCAACAGGTTTTTCAATTCCTCTATACGGTCATCTTTCTTTTTTTATTTCGCTCAGCTACTAGGCGAGCCCGTTCCTCTTCGGCAAGACGGTTCCGCATCAAGGAAACTACTCCCTCAAGCTCCGCATTTTTTGCTGCTAAATCTTGACTCTGAGATGCTTCTGCCTGTACCTTAGCTAACGATTCCTTAGAGTCTCGGAACGCCTCTGAGAGATTAGCTTTCTCTGTTTCTAATTCTGCCACCCGTTCCTTCGCTGCCTCACAATCCTGGACCCCCTTGTTAAACTTGTCCAAATACGCTCGAAACCGGTGGGATACTTCCGAAGCAACTACAGCCCCCTAAAAAAGAAGAAGAAAAATGTTGAAAGACAAAGAGATCAGTAGTATAAGCTCAAAAGAGGAAGTACCTTCAAATAATGGTCCATGGATATTTCACAAAGAGAAAGGTCATTAATTTCCTCGAACAGAGCCACAGATTTGTTATAGGGAGAAAAGGCTGCGCGCATTTTTCTTAAAGTCGGGGCTGCAGCGGCCCCCCCTCTCAAAATCTGAAGTTGAAAAATCGGACAAATCAAACCGGACGAAAGAAGAACAAGCGCCACCCGCGGGAGTCTGCTGGCCCAAAGGCAAAGCTCCTCCGCCCGGAAGGAAAACATCTTGAGGAATAAGGATCGGAGGCCCCCGACTCCCCTCCTCCGCGACAAGCGAGGGAGCAGCAGATGTTCCAGTTTGGACCTGCTCCAACGGTTTTAATGCTTCCGCCGCCTCCGCATTATCACCTCCTGCATCGACTTCATCAAAACCTGAAAGGACATCACATCCTAATGAGCTGGCAGGAAAGGTGTCAGGAGTACGACCTTCTGCCCCGATGGGGGTATCAGGAGTGGAAATGTTTAGTCGAAGACCGCGAGTCTCCCCTATCACGAGGCCGGCCATGCCTCCAGGCTGCTCCTGTGCACTCCCCGAGGCTAGAGAATCATTGTCATCTCCATCATCCAAATCAATGGTTTCCACTCAAGGAATCGCTAAATACGAATATCCTGGGGATTGCCCCCCGCCAACGCGCGTATCCACAGAGGAATCAAGTATAAGGGCCGAGGGAGCCACCTCCGTTGAAGTTGGGACCGGAGCAGCCTCGGGCGGACCCACCTCCGTTACAGTTGGGACCGGAGTAGCCTCGGGCGGACCCGCCTCGGAAACAATAGGCGCACCTGTGGGCTCGTCCGCGACAGTCGAGGGTAGTGCTTCAGAAGACCCCACGGCGCCAGCAGGATCAGGAAGAGGCGACGGCAGGAGGAAGAATCACCTCCGTCGCTGGACTCCTCTTCATCCCAATCTTCATCCTCATCGTCGTCACCTTCCAGATCTTCGCTCCCGCCAGAAGTAGCTGCAACCTGGGGCAGAGCCACACGAGCCAACCTCGCCCGTTTAGTAGGGCGAGGAGAATCGATTGACCCTCTAGGATGAGGAACCACTCGGTGCCCCCAGTCAGTGAAACGAGAACATCGTATGGCCCCAATAGCACTCATAGCGGCCTCGTACTCAACTGCCTGGCAAGGACCAAGAAGTCTGCGAGCCAATTTTTCAGCTGCCCCGTGCCCCAAATCTTGTACCCCCTCAGGTCGAACCATAAACACCGTACCTCCCGACGATCACTCCAGAATAACAGCGGAGTTCAAATAATCAAGACACCTAACTTCTTCCGCAGTCACGCTCCAATTAGGGGACCGGATTGCACGAACAGGACCCATCGAGGTATGGGGGGGAGAGTCTGGGCCCTCGAGAATTTGGTAATACCATCGTAACATCCACCCCGAATCCCATTTCCCCTTGGCAGCCGCTACTGGGATTTCTTTTACAAGGGACCTCTTCGTCTGAAAATTCAGAGAACCAAAACACGATCTGCGGCCTTCGCTCCCTGCTT
Source organism: Rhipidocladum racemiflorum (assembly GCA_036346355.1). Lineage (NCBI taxonomy): Eukaryota > Viridiplantae > Streptophyta > Magnoliopsida > Poales > Poaceae > Rhipidocladum > Rhipidocladum racemiflorum. The sequence goes on from CM070578.1 coordinate 55,022,615, forward strand.
TCTGTTGTTTCGGTTGCCAGAATGCATCTTCTATAAGGGAAAACAAGCGCCCCGTCAATTTGATCCCGGCCGGACGAAATGCCCATTCCAGTACTGCCAATCGCACAATAGCATTGGGGGTAAGTTGCGAAAGCTCCGCCTGGAAAGCCCGGAGTACTGATGCCAATATAGGAGCGGACGGAAAACGGAGACTCGCTTCAAGAAACGCCGCAAATACCACTGCTTCATTTGCTTGGGGCCGAGGGGTTTCCTCATCACCAGGAAGACGCATGGAAGGGCGCATCACCCCGAAGTCCCCTGCTAATATGTTGAGGTCGGCAGAACTCAGGGCCAACCGCCCTAAAACGGGGGATAATCCCGCGGCATCCTCCCTACTCAAAACCGGCTTTATCTTGGGAGCGCGCCGGGGCCCCATGGAGATCTAAATCAGTGGTGAATTAGGAAGACAACACCAGAGGAGAATACAAATGAGTAAAAGAGGTGAAGGAACGCGAAGCAAATAAGGCCTCCAACAGTCGGAAAACCGTGTCCCCACCGAATATACACAAAAGGAAGACTTAGACGTTTATTATGACATCCCAGCAGGCAGAGCGACGTCTACCCGCTGACATGCGGGGCTAGTGTTGTGGATCAAACGGACTCATCTTCCCTCAACCAGCGAAGTGAAGCTTACATTACTTTGCGACTCATATAAATGTGTCCGTGATAGTCAATCCCTCCCATTGACGAAGCAGTGAGCACCAACCTTGGGAATCCATCCCTCGAAAAAGGGTAAAAAAGAATAAAGACCACTCTCCTCTGCGACGAGGGGGAGTTTCCCTCCGTAGCGAGGGAGGAAAACGGAGGAAACTCCCCTCGGCTTCATCTCCTACCGGCGTAAACATAGCACGACCCACCAAGGTCTGCCACCCCCCAACAACCCCTCCCGAGTACGCAAGGACGTGTCAGGCTAATCTGAGACCCCAACATAAGTGAAATCCCCGTCGAACCCCTATAAAAGGTGTACGAATAGAGGGCAAAAACCCAATACATGAGAGACGTGACTCAAGGAAAAGTCAAGTTAGCCCTTGGCAAGAGACAGAAAGGAAAAAGAAGGCCGAGCAATACGTGCATGTTCCCAGGCCTGCCCTATAAAGAGGAGAAGAAGAAAGAGGAGGAGGAGGTCCCCCAGAAAACAAGAAACAATCCCACAAAGAAAAGAAAGAGAGACCCGGTGGTTCAACACAACCACACACGGGGAGCTTCTCCTTTCAACCTTCTGACAAACAATGACGATTGACTAAGGACATTTATATCATTATTTGATCCAGCTACACCAAAAAAGACATGCCAAATCCAAAGATCATGTGAAGCAACAGCCTCCATTATGATTGTAGGAACACCTTTATCACCACGGCTAGAATCATAAGTAATATATGCAGCTAGACTCAGATCTGATATTTTCTACTCATTGTCATGTTATCAAAAAGCAGTTCATACAATTCATGCCTAATCAAAGTATGCCTCATGAAGTGGACCTCATCACACTAGTATGATTTCTAGTCAAGGGATATACTTGTGTGATGCAGCAATGCTCAGAATCAATATTTCATTATAGCATGCTGTTATTATCTTATCAGTGATTCTATTTTATCAAGCTAAAATTTTGACATAAGGATCATAATTGCTACTTGCTAGTGTGTTGCTCTTGAGCTAGTCACGAGATCAGTTGATTCCAGCAATAAAAGTGCCCACAATCCTTGCACAGATTATCATCTATTATTTCTATAGCATCATGCATTCATCCATACATGCATCAATCTACCCATTCATCCATTCATTCAAGCATCATCAGGAAACGACCAAATAGAATTTAAGAGCTAGAGGTAGGAGAAAACCAAACCTGAAGAGTAGGTGGCTTGTTGGAGTTGCGCAGGTGTTGAACACCACAGCTACCTCATGGCAAAGCGGCAGCGGGGGGAGATGCGATTGGGGCGGGGGGAGACACCGCCAAGGGGAGATGCGGCCGGAGGGAGACATCGTCGGCAGAGCGCTGGCCAGGGGGAGGGGGTGCTGGGGGGGGGAGACGCCGCGGGGGGAGGGGAGCGCTGACCGGGGGAGACGCCGCCGGGGGGAGGGGGAGCGCTGGTCGGATCTAGAGATGCCGTCCGAGGAGACATTGCCGGTGGGACGGGGAGCGCAGGAGATCTGCCATCGGGACAGACCGATGGAGGCGATCGACTGGGGGTGGAGGTGCTCGGCTGGGGGCAGAGGTGCGGCGTAGGAGCATCGGATCGGGCACCGAACAGCAAAGGAGCACCGGGCGGTGCAGTAGGATGTCAGGGGCACAACGCGATCCGGATGTGGACGAAGAAATGAAAGGGGATCGGGCGCAGGCGCATCAGATCTGGCGGGGACGGCAAGAAACGATGAGGGGGTAGCACAATGCAGATTTCTTGCGTTTGTATCACTTCCGGAGAAGTGTAGAGATCGTTTCACATAGAGGAAATGATGATCTTCTCTCTCCATTTTTATTTCCTTTCATGTTATTTTTTTATCCTTGCTGGCATGCTAAGAAACAGTATTAGAAACGGCATTGCAAGTGCCCTTATAAAAGTGCGGCAGATTTTGTATCGTTGCCCTCTTCTGGGTCGCTTTCCATTGTTTCTTGGCCTTCTATTCCCCATTTTTGGCGCATCATTGTTCTTCGTTACGGAAGTCTACCTGCTACTCACTCCAATGCCGACATGCGGTTATTTTGGCTATGGGGGGTCAGTTTCTTTCATGCCTCCCAAGTTCTCCTGGTGTCGTCGTTGCACCGGGCAGCAAAGGCTCTCAGGCCACCAAGGATGACATGGTGTGGTCATACAGATTCCTCAGGCCTTCCTCGGTTTGACCAATCAGATGGTACGCCTACAGGTCGAAGGGGTGTGGCACCTCCCTCATGCTCGGCTCCTCCGGCGCCTGGCCTAGTACCCGGGCCAGCGCCTGGCAAAAGATGGAAGGGCATGGGGAAGGGCCTTTTGGTGAACTGACCGGCAAATCATTGGTTTCTACGGTCTTCCTGGATGTGTTGGTGTGGGACCGTAAGGTGGCACAACTCGATTTGGTCTGGCACCCTAGCGACGACGAAGAAGAGCCACATGTCAGGACGGAGAAACGGTGGTCTTTGTGGCCTACTTTGATGTCAATCTCCGCTTCCCATGCGCCCTCTTTTGTGTCGAAGGTGCTTCGGATATACAGTCTCGAGCTTCCACAACTGATTGCCAATGCCATAACTCACTTGGTTGTCTTCTTGTGGGTGATGCGGTCAGGGTGTGCGTGAGCTAAGGATCCATTGTTTGCCTTCCTTCACGACACACACCTTCAATCTAAGGTGTTAAAGCGGGAGTATAGAAACTACGCTAGCATCAACTTCCAGGTATGCCTGACTCAGCTAGGCGACTTCCCTGTTGGAGCACACCCAGAAAATACAGCACAATCAGCAGGCCAAACTTCACCTTTTGTGCTAGTCGATGTACTGAACTTCCGGCAAAAGCGTTATTCCCGGATGAAGAACAGTACAGCGATAGCAACGCTTCAGAGAGGAAAGAATTACGATGCAATTGTTTGTCTGGCATTGTTACCCTTTATTTATAGCCTCTAACACAAATCTACAACTCGGACTCGGTCTTATACATTGTATAGGACTCTGCTACTGAAAAAACGAAACTTATACAGACTGAAACAACCAAGTTTTAACTGAAAGCTGAAACCTAAATATTATCGACAAGATTACTTCTAACAAATCACCCCTCTAATCTTGTCGTGCTGTCTTCTCGTCGATTATCCCCAACTTTTGGCGCATTTCTTGAAACTTTACTCGACCCAGTGGCTTGGTTAGTATGTCTGCTAGCTGCTCACTAGAACAGACATGTGTCACTTCAATTTTCCCTTCTTCAACACAATTCCTTATGAAATGATACCTTGTATCAATGTGTTTGCTTCTAGCATGGTAGACTGGATTCTTGCTTAGCGCTATGGCTGATTTATTGTCGACGAGTATCTTTGCTTTCTCTGGTTCAGTCCTTTCCAGATCTGCTAGCAGCCTGCTTATCCATATCCCCTGACATGCTGCTGCAGTTGCTGCGATGTACTCTGCTTCACAGGACGATAGAGCCACAATCTTCTGTTTTTGAGAAGCCCATGTCACAAGGCACGATCCTAGGAAGAAGGCTGTTCCCATTGTGCTCTTTCGATCGTCCACGTCCCCTGCTAAATCACTGTCGCTATATCCGACAAGTCTGTCCCCTTCCTTGCTTTTCTTCGTATAGAGACAGCCATAGCTCTGAGTACCTTTCACATACCTTAGGATATGTTTCACAGCAGCCATGTGTTGGTTTGTCGGAGCTTCCATGAATCTGCTCATTATCCCGACTGCATAAGCCAAATCAGGTCGGGTGTTCACTAGGTACCGTAGGCTCCCAATCATGCTACGATATTGTGTGGTATTGACCGGCGTCTCTCCTGTTTGTTTGCTCAATTTGAGTCAACTTTCCATTGGGGAAGTGCATGGATTGCAGCTCTCCATTCCTGCAGTTTTTAGTATCTTGGCTGCATATCCGGCTTGAGTCAAGAAGATTCCTTTCTTGAAGCGTTTTACTTCTATGCCAAGATAGTAGCTTAGATGCCCGAGATCGCTCATACTAAACAGGTTTCTCATCTGTTTCTTGAACTCAGTTATCTCTTCTATTCTAGACCCGGTGATGATTAGATCATCCACATATATTCCTACCAATAATAGTGATGCTCCTTCACTTCTTCGGTACACAGCATGTTCCTGCGCACTTCTTTCAAATCCCAGGGAGATTAGTGTTTTATCCAACTTTGAGTTCCATGCTCGGGGGGCCTGACGGAGTCCATAGAGTGCTTTTCTCAGTTTCAGGACTTTATTAACACCGATCTTGTCCTCGAAGCCTGGAGGTTGGCTCACATATACTTCTTCAGCTATTTCTCCATTTAGAAAAGCAGACTTGACATCCATATGATGAATTTCCCAATCTCTTTGAGCAGCTAGGGCAATCAAGAGTCTCACAGTCTCCATTCTTGCCACAGGAGCGAACACTTCGTCAAAATCAATTCCTTGTTTTTGACAGTATCCTTTGGCAACTAATCTAGCTTTGTGTTTGACTATATTGCCTTCCGAGTCCTTTTTTACCTTAAACACCCATCTTAGTCCTATGGGTTTCTGATTAGTTGGTAATGACACTTCTTCCCAAGTGTTATTTTCAAGAATGGATTTCATCTCTTCTTCCATTGCTTGTCTCCAGCATTTTTCTTTCATTGCTTCCTCAATGCTACTCGGTTCTTCTTCTGCTGACAGGCATAACCCTGAGTATTCAAGCTCCACCTCTTGTGTAGTGTCATATAGATCTTGTAGCGTTCTCATTTTTCGAGGGGGTGTGTCGGCCGAAGTGTCACTCTGAGGTGATGCGATTGCACCTTCAAGGTCATTCCCTGTGCCGACTTCTTCTTCTGAGGCTGAAGAGTAACTTGGTGAATTAAGCACCCCTCTGAACTGGGAAGTATCAGCGCCTGGTGTAGATGGTGGCTCATCGTGGTCCCTTATCCCAGATGTGTATCCTGGAGACGTTCCTGCAGTGATTGATCCTCCAAAGTCTACTGAGAAAACATCTCTATAGATTGGTGTTACCTCCTTTTGTGCTGCGTCTTCCTCCCAGTCCCATGCTTTATCCTCTTGGAACACCACATCCCGCGTGACATGTACTCTGCCATCAATCGGGTTATAGGTTCTGTATGCTTTCGAGCCTGTCTCGTAGCCAAGAAACACCATCGGTGTGCTACGGTCTTCCAATTTCTTGAGGTGCGGCTTCACATTCTTTACATGTACGATGCATCCAAAGGTGCGTAAGTGAAGAATCTTGGGTTTCCTATGATACCATGCTTCATATGGTGTTTTTCCTTCTTTGTTGCTGCACGGTTGAGAAGGTATATAGTCGTTGCTATTGCCTCTCCCCAAAACCTTCCAGGCAGTTTTTTATGCTTCATCAAGCTCCTTGCCATGGATACTATCGTTTGGTTCCTTCTCTCAGCCACGCCGTTTTGTTGGGGAGAATAAGGAGCTGTCAAATGACGCTTGATCCCTTGTTCATTACAGTAGTTATTGAATTCATCCGAGCAGAATTCTCCCCCCCGGTCTGTCCGAAGATTTCTAATCTTCAGTCCTGCCTCTCCCTCGGCTTGTGCTTTGACTAGTTTGAATGCTTTGAAAGCTTCACTCTTTGAAGCAATGAGGACTGTCCACATGTACCTGGTGAGATCGTCCACCATCAAGAAAAAATACTTGTTGCCTCCTGGGGTTTCTGGCGTGATTGGACCGCATAAGTCGGCATGTACGAGCTCTAGTGGTTTTGTAGCTCGATACATTGTCTCCTTTGGGAATGGTAAGCGATGTTGTTTTCCTGCAAGGCAGGCTTCACAGGTTTGATCCACATGATCAATAGTTGGCATCCCTTCAACCATTCCCAGTTTGGACATTTCCCGCAGTGCTCTAAAGTTTATGTGCCCGAAGCGTGCATGCCACAGCCATTCTTTGTCTCCATGCACTAATAAGAGGCAAATTGGTTGAGTTTTTGTCAGGTTCATAGCATATAACCTGTTTGGCAGTCTCTCTACTTTGCTTACTAGATGTTCATCCCTGTCAAATATTTGCATACTCCCATCATCCACTATGGTTCTGTAACCTTGCTCATCTAGTTGGCCGATGCTTATTATATTGTTCTTCAGGAGTGGAATGTAATACACATTATTGAGTGTGTGATGCTCATTTGCAGTTCCCCGGAAAAGAATTGTACCTCTGCCACATATCTGAACTCGGGAGTCATCGCCGAATTTTACTGATCCAATCACCGAGCTATCAAGATCTGTAAAAATTTCCCGGCATCCAGTCATGTGATTAGTAGCTCTAGTATCTAAATACCAGCTACTGCCATCATTATTTCCATCTGTTCCGATTTGTGGTTTAACTCCTTCTTCATTGAGCATCACTTCTCCGACTTCTGTCATCTCGCAACTTTCCATCATCAGAATTTTTGGTTCACTTTCTTTCTTCTTTTCAGCATAAAGGGCTTTCTCCTTCTTGGGCTGTTTGCACTCCGATGCAAAGTGTTCGAATTCTTCGCAATTATAGCATTTGATTTTTGTTTTGTCAAACTTACGGTAAGGTTTTCTTTCACTATCATTGCTGCGTCCTCCACGGCCTCTTCCTCGACCGCCAAAACGTCCTCCACCTCTCCTTGACTGGCTATTGGATGCTTCACTGCTCTTCTTGTCTTTAGCATTCAGTGCTTCCCACTTCTCGCGTGAGACCAACATGAGCTGGTCTCCTTCCTGTTTCTGTTGTCGTCCCAGAGTACTCTCTTCAAACGCTCTGAGACGTCCAACAGCCTCTGCAAGTGACATTGTAGCCACATCTCCCCATTGCTCGATGGTAGCGACAATTTGCGAGAATTTGATTGGCACTGCACTGAACAATTTTTCCACTACAACACTTTCAGGCATTTCGGAATCCAGGGACCGAATTTCACTTACCAATGTTGTAAGCCGAAGTGAAAACTTGTTGATAGTCTCATTTTCTTCCATGTTGAGCCGGTTGAATTCCCTCTTCAGAGTTTGCACTCGAGCCTTCTTGACGCGATCTTCTCCCACTCTCATCTCCTTGAGTGTGTTCCATGCCTCTCTAGCCGATTCCTTGTGTGCTATAGCCATTAGCACGTCGTCTGGAATCGCTTGAGACAAGACGGCCAGGGCGCCTTGATCAGTCTCCATGCTGACAGGTCCTTCCCCTTCAATTGCCGCCCATACTCCAAGTGATTTGAGTATGATCTTCATTTTTATGGCCCATACACCATAATTAGCATCGCTCAACATTGGGTACTGGATTGGTATTGCAGCTCGTCCTTGAGTTCTCCCTCTCCCAGACATGTCGACATCCTCTGTTACAGGTAGTACCTTGGAGGTATTCCCTGTTGCCGACGTATCTGAACTCCTTGGTGAAGACGTGTTTGACATGGCCTACTGGTTTCCTGATGCTCTGATACCAAATGTTGGAGCACACCCAGAAAATACAGCACAATCAGCAGGCCAAACTTCACCTTTTGTGCTAGTCGATGTACTGAACTTCCGGCAAAAGCGTTATTCCCGGATGAAGAACAGTACAGCGATAGCAACGCTTCAGAGAGGAAAGAATTACGATGCAATTGTTTGTCTGGCGATGCTCACAGCCAGCATTGTTACCCTTTATTTATAGCCTCTAACACAAATCTACAACTCGGACTCGGTCTTATACATTGTATAGGACTCTGCTACTGAAAAAACGAAACTTATACAGACTGAAACAAACAAGTTTTAACTGAAAGCTGAAACCTAAATATTATCGACAAGATTACTTCTAACATTCCCGACGAACTCCACATGCACTAAGTTGGATCCGAATTGGGTCTGAAGGTGGTTCTATCATCGGTGCCCGGAGGATGAAGGGCTTCGTTGGACAGGGAGGGACATAGACTTCATCTTGTCCCCAACTATCCGCTTAGATGACGGTGATGATGAGCAGTTCATGAAGCTACGCAGCAATGCAGAGCAGATGAAATGCGCAATCTGTCTGAAGAGTTATGCATGCTATGGGTGCAACCATGGCTCACCGAGGGTGGTCGGTGAAGGTCGGAGGCCTTCACGAGGATGGAATTTTGTCGCCCATTCACAGGTTGATCGCTCCGGACCACTCGGGTATAGCTCTGCTCATTTCTCCTATTCTTTTTGCATACCTGGTCTTCCATATTGTCATTCACTTACTGGTTTCTGACATATGACGAGGTACAGCTAGACGAAGTGGTGAGGGCGGCATTTGTGTTCCTTTGGCTGTACATCACCAAGGAGCACGTGGCTCGGGATGCCACTCAAGGAGGTCCCCTATCAATAGGGCATGCGAGGCTCTTGGTTGGCCTGTTCTGGCTAGGCCTTGCCCTGACATCGTGGAGGGGGCCTCGACCATCATGGCTTCAGCTTCCCTTCGCCCGAGAAGGGAAGCTAAGAGGAAAGGGTGCTTGATCCTACCCCTTCATCTTTCGTCTAGCCTTCAAATCCTGAGGAGGTGGTGGAGGAGGAGGACGATGATGACGATGAGGAGGCCTTACAGGGGGAGGCGGCCGGCGAAGCTCCCCCTACTTAAAAAAGGCTGAGGGTAGAGCCACAAACTTCTGGCAAAGCAGGTGAGTTCTGAGTGGCTGCCATTACGTCAGATGGCAGCTCAGATTAGGGATGCCAACGGAGCAGATAATTCCTGACAGACCGTCCGTCCGTAAAAAATTGGATCTTATTCGGATAGTGATTTCAGATATTCGGGTTTTTTTAGGATATCGGATACATATTTGGATAGTTTTTTTGGATACGGAAATGGATATGGAATAAAAGTATTCGTCGGATTCAAAATTCATAATTTTATTCGGATCTATCTGGTTATTATCCGGTTAATATCTGGTGAAACGCTCGCCTCATCGGCTCATCGCCTGACTCCTCGATCCAAAATCCCGTTTCCCCCAGACCCCAGACCCCCTGGGTCCCAGGCCTCCCGGCTTCCCAGTCCCCACTCCCAGTTTGGCGCTAGGTCAAGTCCCCACGCAGCCTCCGTTCGGCGTGCCGCACGCCGCGTCCTCCCGCGCCGCCTCCGTCCAGCGTCATCGCACGCCGCGTTCGCCTCGAGCCACCTCCGCCCTGCCCCCACTCTTCTCGGCTCCCCAGTCCCTAGTTAGATGTTAGGGCCAGCGCCCCGCGCCGCCTCCGTCTGGCGCCACGTCCTCCCCAAGCCACAGTAAGCCATCTCCTCCCTACCCCCAATCCTCCCCATTGGCCATTGCCCCGACCTCTGTCCGAACCGGCTTACGGGTGAGTCTTGCTTCTAGGTGGATGAATGCATGGATTAGAAAGGGATTGGATAGCTAGATTTGTGTGGATGATTATTTGATTAGCAATAAACCAGATAGTATTTTTGCACTTTTTGTTGAGTGGATTTGCATATGAAATAAACCCACCCTAGTTACATGGATGCTACAAAAGGTCTACGGTAAGAAGATCAAGCAAGTAAAGTTATAGTGTCATTTATTTATTTCCCCTTCCCGTCATGCTAGTTTACTGCTCGTCGTCATGCTGCATCTTGGAATTGGTAGCATGATCGGCATTGTTGGATGCTGCAAATTTTTTTTTCAAAGTTAGCGGCAAGAGCTATGCCAATTCATTATAGAAGAGGAAAAAAACGTTGCCGTACAAAAAGAACAACAGAAAGGACACGCGGTGACGGAGGCACACCGTTAGCAAAGTTTTTGAACTTAGGTTACAGCATTAGAGATTATAGCATCTAGGGGGAGCGCAGGAGCGCAGCACTGGAAGTAAGCTAATCTCGGTCATTTGAAGTCGTGGCAACAACAAAAGTAGATTGATTGCGGAGTGTTGTGAGAATGACGGTTTGGACGTAAGCTATATTTTCCCTGAAAGATGTGATCGTTACGTTCCTTCCACAAATTCCAGAAGCCGAAAGTTATGGTCCCATTTAAGGCTCGCCGCTCCTCTTTAGGAGTCGAAAGTTGTAATTCTTGCCACTACTCAGAGATGGAAGCTTGGGAGGCGGTGATTGAGCTGGTCCACCCTAGGGGGCCATGCTTTGAGAAGAGCAAGAACCAAAATAATCTTGCGAAGGCGCGCTGGAGTAGGAGATGCCTTGCTGTCTCAGGTTCTGTGCTGCATAAACAACATAGGGGGCTATGTCGCCAACCTCTGCGTGCCAAGCTGTCCGCTGTTACAATGCTGTTTCGAAGAAGCAACCAGGCGAAGAATTTGCATTTGTTTTCCGACCTCGCTTTCCAAATTGCATTGGAGCAAAGTTGAAACTGCGATCCATAGATTTAAAAGAAGCCATGGTGAGTATGAAATCGCACTCAGCAAACAGAAGCACAAAAAACAATAAATTTCTCGTTAAAGAATAATAGTAAAAATTGTAATTATCCCTTTTTTTTTGCTTTAACAGGAAAAACACTAAACTTCCCAACCTACGAGTTACATGGCTGAAATTTCAAAGTTTAATAATCATAAGAGGAATACTTTGATATCCATAGTCTCCACTAGACCTGCTAATATCGGTTGCTCCTATGGATCCACCACAGAATACTCTATTATGTACTAAGGCCCGTCTCTAGTGAAGGACTTATATAGTCCCATCTTGACCAGTACAATATTGATTTTTTGTTTTCACGCATTATCCGACTAACTATTCGTGACCGAGATTAATCGTATTCAGAACAACTTGTATTCACTATGTATTCGTAACCGAGGTAATTTGCATTTGTTTTCGAATCCGATACTATCTGTATTCGACTCTATATCCGAGAAAAAAAAATTTGAAATAAGATACAAAATAAGTAAAGTCTATCCATATCCGTTCCGTTTGCACCCCTAGCTCAGATTCCGAAGGTTCACCACTAAAGACACCCCCCTCGGGCTAGAGGATCGGACTCCTGCCCACACAGTTGGAGGGGACATACTAGGTGTGGATCATCTTTTTGACTTGGTAGGTGTCAGTCTTCTGTCGCCTCTGGAAGTGTTGCTAACTTTGCCTTCTTCGATAGCGACACCCGAGCCGGAGGTGGACATGCCTGCCGAAGGTCCTAGAGCCGACGTTGGGGGCTTGTCCCACCTTAGACCATCTCCAAGCCTTTCCCATCCCCGCTCCTGTTCCCCTCGGCATGGGAAAGAGAGGCTGTGGGAAAGGAATGCGCTGCTCCAAGCATGTCCCGTCACACAAGGGAATCGTTCGGGATAGGAGAGACGATCCCATGGAGGCGGGGTCTGCTGTAGCTTCCCTTCGCGCTGCTCGCAAGCGTTGGCGAGCAACGAACTCGGTCTCGCGCCACGGCAAAGAAGCAGCAACTGGAGGAGCGGTGCTTCGGAGTTTCCGTCGACGCTGCCGTTCAGCTTCACCGTGCGGCAAGGCACGACCGGACAGCGGGGTGGATAAGCGAAGGTATTGCCGATTGTCCATGTTTTTCGTGATTGTGAATGTTAGGTTTCGATTAGGTTTCGATTTGGGGAAGAATAACCGGGTTGGGGGATCGATTTGTGAAACCAATTTGGAGGGAAACGTGAAATACTCGATTGACTGGTCTTCCAAGACGCATCTTGTGTATCCATTGAGGGTATGGATTGGGGGGAGACCAATTAGTGAAACAACATTTGGGGGAAACGTGATGCGGTGGATGGAGTCCAATTCGGAGATAGAAAAGGTCATTGGTTTGGGGGTTTCGATTTGGGGCCGAATCACGCTTATGGTTGAACGATTTGGTTTAGGGTTTCCTGAAACCATTGAATGCCCCCCCTGTTTTTTTCAATGGGAGTATTTCATTCTCCCAGCAGTAGTTTGTTCGGACTCAAATCAATTTGTGGTATAGTAGTTTGTTCAGTTAACAGCTAGAGAAACAATGTGGTTCAGACATATCAAATTGTGCTATTAGGGCATGGCTGCATTGCCTCCTGAGTTCAGACATATCACATTGTGGTATTATTAGTTTGTTCAGTTAACGGAAGCTGTTACCACTGAAGCTTGAGAGCTCCAGCTTGTGGTATTAGTAGTTTGTTTCATATGATTGGTAGCTTGAGAGCTTAAGCGGTAAGTTAACATCTATATGATGATGAATTCATATGGGTGATAGATGGAGGAGCAGAAGCTACGGAAGGTCATCTACAAGCTATGAATGATGCTTGAGGAAAAGGCGGAGGACCTCAGGAAGGTCATCGAAGAGAACTTCAGTGCTAGCGATGATACTTGGGGCAACGACATGAACACGGCACTTCTTCAAGTTGACGCGGTAGCGGAGAGCTTGATGCAAATGTCGTTGGACACAGTAGAGTTCAGAGATCTTCCTGGTGGCAGTGAGGATAATGAGGACGTAGAGGATGAGGCCGACGGTTGGCCTGACATTGCCGACTCAGATGACGATACCCTGGACTTGTGTGGCAATAGCGACTTGTCGGTGGAGTCAGATCGTTCGTGGCACCTGGCATAGGTTTAGTAGGGAATGGACGATCATCGTTTTGTGTGATGTACTATCATTTAAATGTGCACTGTGTCGAACCTTTTGATGAGGACATCACTATCATGGATACGGCCATGCCTACAAACCAAATTGAAACCAACAATGTAATTCAAGGACCAATTACTCGAGCTTGCACACGTCAATTCAATTACCAGGTGAATGCGTCCCTTGGGTTGCATACAAATATTTTAATGGATGGAATACTATTTAATCCTTGTGATAATTTTATTATCCTTAGGAACCAAGGAGAAGGACTCCCAAGCGTCAAGTATGAAGCCAATTCTTTCGGTGCACAAGATCAACTCGGATTCGGCCTCCGGGATAGTTCCAATTTAAAACGACCATAACTTTTGATCCACAAGGGTGTTCGGGGTCTATGAGTACTGGTTTGAAAGGTTTCGACATCCTCTTTCCAATGGATCTGATCCCATCCACAAATTCCGTCCGAGTCGACGGGAATCTGCAAAACAATTACCGTCACTTTTCCAAAACCGAGAAGACTTGGGCTTTGGGCCTTGTAATAGAGTTGTAGTTAGTATCCTACTGCTTTGGACATGATTCCCACGTCCCTAGCTTTCATAAATAGCCAGACATAGGCTCCTTAGGGTTTTGGATTTTATTTGATTAGTTTAGCCAAGTGCAAACTTGATCCTGCGAGTTGTGCTGGACAGCCACCTTGTCAAGATCGTCAATAAGACTCCACTTTGTTTCGCTTCCACTTTTATCCGCAATTTCAGATTGCTTATTCTATTGTTCTTGCTTGTTCTTCGGTTGCTTGCAGGAATTGAACCTCGTGTTCAGGTTGTTCGTGCCTACGGCAAGATCAATAACCCGCTGGAGTTGGTTTAGCGATTGCTAAGGCACATCGTTGTCGTACGGTGTAGTCGTATCGTCAAAGTCGACTCCAACAAAATCGATCGTGTGTTTCTCATCGAAAGATCGGGACACCGACAGTGCCATCAAGTGGTATCAGAGCAAGCCAGGTTGCTCGGTGAGAATTCTTTACCCTAGATTAGTAGATTGATATCATCCCTATAGTCCAGAGAAGCGCCATCAGATTGGATCTCTCCATACCAAAACAATTTGAGCCTCGCAATTTCCTTTCCAGTGCACTGCGTTATTGAATTTTTGGTTGCATCGTCGTATCGAGTTGCTGAATTCTAGTTCTAGTTGGAGTCCAGGTCAGAAGAATTTTTGTCTCCCTACCCAAAAAAAAACGCCGGATTCGAGTCGTGTTCGGTTTCGGATCAAGAAAGGAAAAATCCGTGTCGGATCCAGAGAAGCCTTCCCAAACTGTTTTTTTAAAAAAGAGGTGTTCGGACAGAAGCTGCTTTTCATCCGACTGGTTACCGCGCTTGTCATCCGACTGGTTACCCACCTGATATCCGACTGATCGCCTGACTAGTCGCCGCGCTGGTCACTCGACTGCCTGCCAGACTGGTCGCCATGCTTGTCACCCGACCGGTCGCCCACCTGATAGCCGACTTGGTCGCCCACTGGTCGCCGCTTGACTGGTCGTCCGACTGGTCGCCGCGCTTATCACCCCGACCGATCGCCCACCTGATAGCCGACTTGGTTGCCCACTGGTCACCCGACTGGTCGCTGCCTGACTGGTCGCCACCTGACTGGTCGCCCGACTTGTTCGCTGACTGGTCATCCACTGGTCGCCCACTTGGTCGCCCACTTGTTAGCCGACTGGTCGCCCACCTGGCCGTCCGACTGGTCACCCGACTGGTCGCCCGCCTGCAAAGCACTTGAAAGAAAAACGAGTCGGATCATTCCGGACTAAAAAAAAAGTCTGGAACCGATCCGAAAATTTTTCTGTGCCAAACCGTTTTTCACAAGATCCCCAGTCTTTTGAGATAGTTCCCTTCTTTCGCAAATTTTTTTTGTGCTGGTTTTTCATCTGTTGTTGAACTGTACTGTCGCCGACCGCAGTTTTGAGTCACCAGTCCTTGCTAGCCTAGAGTCAGCAACTAGTGACTAGACATTGAACAATTCTTCAATTTTGCATTCACTGATTGGATTATTGCTAACCTATTGCTACTAAATTAAGCCTGTCCAAGCTCCACTTTCTACCCGTACAGGCATTCGATCCCATGGCAATCGCTCTACACAAACTTCGGAGAACCTTTGACAACGCCAACGGCCGACAACGCCTCCTGCATTGTAAGAACTTGTAAGAACTTGGGTCATAGGCTTGAGCGCTTGAGAGACTTGCCACCTAGTAGTTGATAGGAACATTATACTTGTGGTTTTTGTCTCCTTGTCATCAACTAACCATGTCAGGTGACGAGAGTTCACTTCATCACTCTCCACGAACCAAGGGCATCATTGCTCACTTCCAAAGGATGACGAGAGAGACCACCAATGGTCTTAGCGAGGATGTACGGCTCACTAATGAGCGTATGTCAATGCAAGAAGATCATCTCAGATCCATCGAGGCCGCACAAGGGATTCCTAACACTACTCTTGCTACTATTTTGGTTAGACTTGATATTTTTGCAGCGCTGCATCTAGTGCTTCCAATCCACCACCCCGTCGTCCAAGCAACAATTTAGCTCCACAGGAGAGGCACCCAGCAGATTTAGAAGAACACAACGAAGAGAACCAATATGATGACACCACTGATGTGGAGGAGGACAACCCCGTCCATTACGACAATGATCATGACCATCATCGGCTACGCTTCAATCAGCAAGGTATGCGACGGATCCTCCACGACCAAGGGAACGAGAATGAGATGATGTTTTCCCTAATGTAAATTTCAATATGCCTCCCTTTGAAGGTAAATATGACCCTGATGGTTACCTTAGTTGGGAATTACTTGTTGATAAAAAATTTGCGTGCCATGATTTCCCTGAGAATAGAAGAGTTAGGGCTGCCACAAGTGACTTCACTGATTTTGCTTCTGTTTGGTGGAGAGAACATTGCCGTGCTCATCCAAATAACATACCCACCACTTGGGAAGCCTTGAAATTGCTAATGAGGCATAGATTTGTTCCTTCATACTATGCTAGAGATTTATTAAATAAATTGCAGTGCCTACACCAAGGTAAGAATTCAGTGGAAGAATATTACCAAGAATTGCAAATTGGCATGTTGCATTGTGGATTAATTGAGAATGAGGAAGCTTCTATGACCCGTTTCTTAGGTGGTTTAAATCGAGAAATCCAGGATATTCTAGATTATAAGGATTATAATTCGATGACTCGGTTGTTCCATCTTGCTTGCAAAGCTGAACGTGAAGTGCAGGGTCGTCAATCGAGGGCAAAGACTAACTTTTCTGCAGGTCGAACTACTTCGTGGATACCGCGCACCCCTGCTGCCCCTGCCGACTGTACTACCACGTCGACCTCTTCCATCAACAGAACGGCGTCTGCTACCGCAAATTCGGCACCACGACCAACGCCGACGAAAAGTGCCACACAAGCTCCTACAAAAAACTGGTCATCGTCGGTCGCCTCAACGGGATGCACCAAAGATGTTCAGTGCCATCGCTGCAAGGATTTCGGTCACATGATGAAGGAGTGTCCGAACAAGCGCGTGCTAATCATCCATGAAGACGGCGAGTATGACTCAGCAAGCGATCTTGATGAAGAAACATATGCTTTGCTTGCTGAATATGAAGACGGCGATCCAAATGCCGAGCATGACGAGGTGCACGTGAGCGCTGGTGATGCTAACCAATATTTGAGTATTATTGCACAACGAGTGCTCAGATTGCCCGCGCCGATCCAAATCAACGCCACAACTTGTTTTACACAAAAGGCATCGCCAAGGAGCGATCCATTCGAATAATCATTGATGGTGGGAGTTGCAATAATCTAGCCAGCATGGACATGATGGAGAAGCTAGCACTCTCCACTAGACCACACCCTCAGCCCTACCACATTCAGTGGTTCACCAACAGTGGCAAACTCAAGGTAACTCGCATGGTAAGAGTACATTTCGCTTTAGGTTCCTATCATGATTATGTTGATTGCGATGTCGTACCTATGCAAGCATGTTCTATGTTATTAGGTAGACCGTGGCAATATGACAAGGATTGTTTGCATCATGGTAGAACAAATCAATACTCTTTTGTGCATAAAGAAAAGAAAACTGTGCTACACCCAATGTCGCCTGATGCCATTGTAAAGGATGAAATTGCTAGATCTAGCAAAGAGAAAAATTGAGAGAATTCTAAGAGTGAAAATCAGATTGTCGCCAAAGGACTTGAACAACATAAACAGAGAGAATCTAACCTTGATTGTGCCAAGCCGAATGAGATTAAATTGAAAGGTGCTTGTTTTCTTGCGACAAAATTTGATTTGAATGAGTTGGATGTTTGTAGGTATACATGCTATGCTTTGGTCTGCAAAGAAACTTTGTTTTCACTAGAGGAGATGTCTCTCTCTTTGCCTCCTGTTGTCGCTAACCTTTTGCAGGAATACACTGACATCTTTCCAAAGAACATCCCCTCAGGGCTGCCGCCAATTAGAGGGATTGAGCATTAAATTGATCTCAT
Source organism: Rhipidocladum racemiflorum (assembly GCA_036346355.1). Classification (NCBI taxonomy): domain Eukaryota; kingdom Viridiplantae; phylum Streptophyta; class Magnoliopsida; order Poales; family Poaceae; genus Rhipidocladum; species Rhipidocladum racemiflorum. The sequence continues at coordinate 55,040,243 of CM070578.1, forward strand.
TCCAGGGGCATCCTTGCCCAACCGAGCACCTTACAGAACCAACCCTGAAGAGACACAAGAGATACAACGCCAAGTTCAAGAATTGCTTGATAAAGGGTAATGTGACGTGAATCTCTTAGTCCTTGTGCTGTACCAGTCATTTTAGTACCTAAGAAAGATGGAACATGGCGCATGTGTGTGGATTGTAGAGCAATTAATAATATCACCATTAGATATCTCCATCCTATTCCTCGGTTAGACGATATGCTTGATGAATTAAGTGGCTCTACTATGTTCTCTAAAGTGGATTTGCGTAGTGGGTATCACCAGATTCGCATGAAGTTAGGAGATGAATGGAAAACATCATTTAAAACTAAGTTCGGGTTATATGAGTGGTTAGTAATGCCTTTCGGGTTGACTAATGCTCCTAGCACTTTCATGAGACTAATGAATGAGGTTTTACGTGCTTTCAAGTAGTTTACTTCGATGATATCTTGATTTATAGCAAATCTTTATAGGCTCATCTTGAACATTTATGTGTTGTTTTTAACGCTTTACACGATGCACGCTTATTTGGTAACCTTGAGAAGTGCACCTTTTGCACGGATCGAGTATCTTTTCTTGGCTATGTTGTTACTCCACAGGTAATTGAAGTTGACCAAGCCAAGGTTGAAGCGATACAGAGTTGGCCGACTCCTAACACGGTCACACAGGTCCGAAGTTTTCTAGGACTTGCTGGATTCTATCGTCGTTTTGTGAAGGACTTCAGCATCATCGCTGCACCCTTGAATGGGCTCACCAAGAAGGGCGTACATTTTGTTTGGGGCAAGTCGCAGGAAGATGCCTTCAACATTCTGAAAGCTAAGTTAACCCATGCACCCTTACTCCAGCTTCCAGACTTTTCTAAGACTTTTGAACTAGAATGTGATGCTAGTGGAATTGGTTTGGGTGGTGTTCTGTTACAAGAAGGAAAACCTGCTGGTTATTTTAGTGAGAAGTTGAGTGGGCCAAGTTTGAATTATTCTACTTATGATAAGGAGTTATATGCGCTAGTTCGAACTTTAGAAACATGGCAACATTATTTATGGCCCAAGGAATTTGTTATACATTCTGATCATGAATCATTAAAACATATTAGAAGTCAAGCTAAACTGAACCGTAGACATGCAAAGTAGGTTGAATTCATTGAGTCATTTCCTTATGTCATCAAACACAAAAAGGGAAAGGATAATGTTATTGCTGATGCCTTACCTAGGAGATATACCATGCTCTCACAACTTGACTTCAAAATTTTTGGTTTGGAAACGATTAAAGAGCAATATGTGCATGATGATGATTTTAAAAATGTGTTGCTCAATTGTAAAGAGGGAAAAACTTGGAACAAATTTGTCCTCAATAATGGGTTTATGTTTAGAGCAAACAAACTATGTATTCCAGCTAGTTCTGTTCGTTTGTTATTGCTACAGGTGTGGTTACGTACAACCACTAGGGTGGTCTTTTTTCTTTGGTCTCAGTTTTTTTTCCATGGATGATCGCCTCTTCCTTTTATAGGAGGGAGACATGGAAAGCTGTCTCCAAATGCATGTCTTCGTTAGTCTTTTCCGACCGGCGCTGACAGGATATATATTGCCGGTTTTTCCACAGCTGTTCTCCACTTGTCCTACTTTGATGGCCAGGTGTTCGAATCACAGAGCATTTATTTTCTCTTTCCCTACTATGCCCATTTGTCCTATTCTTTCTCTGGGGGCTTAAGTGGGATTTCTAAGGCCCTTGGGTTTGGTATTGATCTGATTTTGCCTGACATCCTTTTGCAGGCTTTTTCAGGGCACCAGACCTGCTTGCTCGTATTGTGTGCTATATTCGTGTGGGTCACGGAGGTATTTTCCTCCGCAGCCCTTCCCATATTTTTGCTTCGCTTCGCTTGTTCGGATGGAAATGTGGGCCGAGCTTCGTCTACCGTGAGGGGTAAGTCTATTGGGCCGAAGTGGGTTTGTTTAGCCCACGACAGTAGCCCCGCATGGCTGTGGGTTGGTGTTATCCTTCCCTCAGCAATGTTATAAAAAGGCCCAAAAAAATTTCCCTCATCCCTCCGGGAGCGCGACGCAAGGTCCCTTTTTGCATTCTTTTTCCTCATGGGGTAGGTAGTAGTTGCTTATTCATTTATCTATTTCTTGACGCCTTTGGCGTCGGGTTTGGCATTGTCAGGTACAGAAGGGTTGGTTTATGGGATGGGCTGTCTTGTCGATCAGGCAACAGGGCTCTTTATGGTGCCTTGAACCCAGCGCCATTGCTGTTCAATTTCTTATGTACGTCCAGACGCCTTTTCTGCTGGCGGGATGGACGCGACGTGTGTGAATTTACAGTTGGGAGAAGAGGAGGGGATTATAAGGCTTTGTAGGATCGAAGTATACGAATATAGTAATCAAAGAGGGGGTGAATGATTGTGAGGAAGCTAAAACCAAATTCTTGATCTACTAAAAGTTCACCCCAAAATAGAGCCAAATAATTGCCTCGTATTCGATAAAAATAGAATGATAGAGGTTCGGTAAAATGCAAATTCCTGGAGATCCAACTGTCGGATCGATCTGAAATTTGGACACAAGAAACTAGATGCCAATATGAATCGAACCCAAAAAGAATCAGCTTGATCGGACTTACAGATCAAAAGTTATGAACCTCGTAAGCTTGCTGTGACAAAAGATGACGAGAATAGATCTTACTAGAATTGTAGCTCGCCGAAAGATTTGAAGAACTTGATCTTTATTTCTCCTTTCTTTTGTCTAAAGTACTCCAAACAAAAGAGTACAACCCTAAAGCTTACTCAAAACTTCATGCATAAACAGGAGGCGCCTCCCCCTATTTATACAGAGCAAACACATAGAGTTCTGAATACAATTCCTACTCCTAATCCTAGAAGGAGTCCCACTCCTAATCCTAGAAGGAGTATGTATTCAACACAACTCCACTTGGCCCAACCTGGCCAAGTACAACTCTTGCACGCATATGGCAACCCTACCATACTCACGTGACTAACCCTTTGCACGCGCATGGCCACCTGCCATACTCACGTGACTAACCATTCTTCATGTGCACCATTCTCTTAGCCCGAACGTCCCGCATGACATCCTTGACCACCAAGACCTCAGTTCCTCCATGAACCTAGTTTCGGTCCCGTCATCGACCACATTCGCCCTCGAGCAATACCTGCACATGAACAAACCACAAAACGATTCCGAGCACAAGTCTGCGACTTGACTCAACATTAGTCCATGCAAATACTCACACGAGCATTGCATAAAGTCCACTTCAAAACAAGCATCATGAAATTCTCACAAATTTCATAATCTCAAATTCAAACCAGAATTCAATTCCAAAATTGCTCAAAACCCTAATCGAGCAAAAAACCATTCACGCCGGACCAAAAATCCTGTCCGGTGCAAACGTGAAAACAGCCGTCAAAAATCCACCTTGCTTATGGAGGGGAGAGTTCGTTGTACACGCGAAACATACTGGTTTTGGAAGTTTCAGTCTGGCTCAAAAACGTTTGAAAACACGTTCACGGCGGACCAAAGAAAAGCGGTCCGGCGTACAAGGGAAACTTACTGTTTCATGAAAATTTGGTCCGGCGCCAATGCGAAACTTACTATTTCTTGTCAAATTGTCAAACACATGCACAAGCACATTTTGCAAATTCAATTCTAAGCCAATTTTTCAGCACATGATTTCACAGGCTTTTTCTCTTTAAGGGCCATGGCCGATGGGAACGGAACGTTTTATTGGCCCTATTTCATCTTGCATTTCTTAGTTTTCTTCTCCCTCTGGTTTTACTCTTTCTCCACCGCCGTTGATCTTTCTGTTGATGGGTCCTCGACGTGCCTTCCTGGTGAAGCCAGTTTTGAGTGAAAGAGATGCTAGTGCATTATCATCTACATTGGGGCGTTCTCTCTTGACTTCTGGTGACCTCGATCTTCTGGCTAAGAACTTCGGGGTGGCTCGCTCCTCCATGCGTTCCCCAGGGGAGGAGGAGGTCCCTCGGCCACGACCTTCCGAGGCAGTGGTGTTCGCTGCTTTTTTGGAGGCTGGACTTCGATTTCCTGCTTCTCCTTTGGTGGGGTCTGTATTGCGGGCTTTTCATGCGGAACTTTCATAGCTCACGCCAAATGCCATAGTCCGAATGTCAGTACTAGAGTGGGCATTCTGTTCAGGTGGGTTCAGATTAACTGGTCGTCTGTTTTCTCTCATAGAAGACGCGTTCTGGCAACCAAAGCATCATCTGGTTGGGGATAAGGATCATCGATCTTACTTCGGCTCGTTGAACTTTCAGACGAAGAGATCATTAGCGAAGGAAATTCCGGTCGCCGCTGCAAAGGGAAAGTGGGAGTCTGGCTGGATGCATCGTTGGTATTACCTGGAGCTTGATGGTCAGGACTCTGCTTTGTGACTTTGGGTCCTGTGCGGACTATCCGGTCTCCAAATTGGGATGCAACGGTGGAGGAAACACGACTTCTGGATTATTTGAGGGCACTACGACATCAGAGTTATATGCATGATTTGGTTGAAGAATACTGTTTGTGCCGCATAGATCCCTTGGCGCGGAACCCCGCTGTTACCTTGGAACGATCATCTGGGGGTACAATATCTGTAATTCGACACGAGGGTACACAGGATCTCGGGCGCGGAGCAGCCGAGCGACTGGCTCGCGGGCTTCTCGGACCTTGTAAGATGGCCGAACATGAGGCTGCCATGAGGGCCATTGGGGCCACGCGGAGCTCTCGCTTCGCCGATTGGGGGCGTCGAGTGGTCCCTCACCCTAGAGGAATGGCTGGTTCTCCCCACCCAGCGAAGCGGGCTAGGCTGACTCGCATTGTTTTGCTCAGGCTATGGCTTCTTCTGGTGGAAGCGAAGGTTTAGAAGAAAATGACGATGAAGACGAAGATTGGGATGGTGAAGAGTCTAGTGAGGAAGGTGATTCCTCTGGCTCTGTTGCCGCAGCGTCTTCCGCGCCGCCATCTATCTCCAATCCCGCTCATGTTGGGGGACATTCTGAAGCACTGCCTTCGGTTGCTGAAGCTGGATCACCTAATTTGCCTCCCGCTTCGATTTCTACGACGGGGTTAGAGTCAACTAGGGAGCCATGTCTTGTATCTGGGGTGGAGCTCATTGCCCCGCCCTCCGTGCATGGCCCACCCTTGGATGCGGACCGGCCCGAAGCAACATCCATCCCAATCATGACGGATATCTGATATGTCTGGAGTGCCCGATCTTTCGGTGGAGGGATAACTATCGATTGGTGTTGGAGAAGACTCTCACGATCCGACTACGCACGAACAAGTCGATGGCGCCTTAGCAATCGCTGAACCTACTCCGCGTGGTTATTGATCCTGCTAGGTAGCCGAGATCAACCTGAACACGAAGTTCAATTCTTGTTGGTAATCGAAGAACAAACAAGAACAAGTAAAACAATCTGAAGTATGAGAGATAGTGGAGACGAATTGAGATTCTATTAATGTCTTCACAAGGTGGCTATCTAGCACAACTTGAAGAAGAAAGTTTGCACACGGCTAAACTCAATCAACAAAATCTGAGTTCTAAGGGAGGGACGGCAGGGGTATATAAAGGGGAGAAGTGGAGGGTTGAGGGAAGGCACCCATATGGCAGCCAAGGGAGAGGGCGCACATGCAGCCCAAAACAGGAGGAAAATCCGCCCCTCCTTTCCTTCTTAACAAAGCTTCCTAAAATACAAAAGGAAAGAAATAAACGAGATTTGTCATGGCGCCTTGATCTGATTTCGGGCTTCCAAAAAGAAAGGAAACTCCTTCCTTCTTTCCTTCTTGGTAGTATTTCTCATGTGCTCGTTTTCCTCTTTGACTTTGTCTTCTGGATCCTGCGCATATGATGATCGAGCTTGATCTTCTCCTTGGTTCCTAAGAACAATGAAGTCATCACAAGAATTAAATAGCAATCCATTCTGTGAATTAATCGTATATAAACTTAGAAACGAGTTGACCTGATAATTGAGCTGACGTGCTTTGGCACGAGTAATTGGTCCTTGCACAGATGGCTCATTTGTGTTCATGGAAGAGATGTCCTCATCAATATCGCTTCCTCAACTCTCGTCCCTGATCCTTCAGTTGATACACGTGCTGGCGGGGGGCGGTCTTCGGGATATTCGTTTTTGGCGATTCCTGGAGCAGATCTTATCGACTTGGCTGATGACGATGAAGGCAATACCCCCGTTCCGAGGTGTATACAGGGGCTGTCCAGAGATGCAGCAGACCCCACGGTGGAGAAGACGTGCGCTCCCACAGACGAAGTGGCTGACTCACCGGCTGTGGGGGTTCGTGGTCTTCAGCTAACCGCTTCTGCTTCGGATACTCCCCCAGGGGCTGAAGGTCTTACCCCTGACACTTTTCCTGCCAGCTCATTAGGATGTGACATTCCTTTGGGATTTGACAAAGTCGGTGCAGGAGGTGATGACGTGGGAGCAGCGGAAATGTTGAGGTCATCGGAGCAGGTTCAGACAGGGGGATCTTTAGCTCCTCCAACTCTAACAGAGGCGAGGGAGCAAGGGTCTCCGGACCCTTCTCCTCAAAATGTTCTTTTTCCGGAAGAAGGATCCTTACCCTTGGGTCTACCAGCCTCCGGGGGTAGCACAAGACCCCCTTTTATCAGGTTTGACTTGTCGGATTTTTCAACTGCGGATTTTGGAGGGGGGACTGCAATGGACCCGGCTTTAAGGAGGATGTGTGCAACTTTTTCCCCATACAGCCGGTCTGTGTCACTGTTTGAAGGAATCGATGACCTCTCTCTCTATGGGATATCTTTGGATCATCATTTGAAGGTATCTCTCATCTTGTACCTTTGTCTAGGTTTTTCCTTTCTTAACACACATACATCCCCCTTTTCTCCTTTTTTTTAGGGGTCTGTCGTTGCTTCAGAGGTGACCCACCGATTTCGGACTTATCTGAATAAGTATAACAAGGAGGTTCATGAGTGTGAAGCAGCGAAGAAACATGCGGCGGGGTTAGAGGCAGAGAAGAGTCGTTTGGCGGAGACGCTTCGAGTTTCTACCGAATCTCTGGCTAGGGCACAAGTCGAAGCATCTCAGAGCCGAGATTTGGCAGTGAGAAATGCTGAGCTTGAAGAAGCAGTCTCCCTGATGCGGTGCCGCCTTGTAGAGGCGGAGCAAGCTCGTGGGGTGGCTGAGCGAAATGAAAAGAAGAAAGATGACCGTATTGAAGAGCTGAAGAATCTCTTAGCGGTGGCGGAGGAAGGCAATAAAATACTGAAGAAACAGGTGGAGGAATTCCCTCAACAACTGGAGGTGTCACGGAGTGAAGTTCAAATGCACCTTCGCAATACTCAGCGAGCGGAGGAACGTTGCGAAGCGATTCGGAAGGAGATTGAATCTATAACTTTCGGAGTTCATGAGGCAACCGAAGCTTTTCTGCAACAGCTTCCCCGATTCGGGATCGAAGCAGCCTCATGCCGTGTTCCTTCGTTTAATTTGGAGGCTGTCAATTTCCTTAGGAATTCTACCAAAATATTTGGGGACTCCGCAGTGACCTTTGGCGATCATTGTGCGAGGCTAGGTTCCGTGAAGACTGCTCAGTTGCTCGAGGTGAAAGGGTGTTCACACATTCGGGAGCATTTTAGTCTCCCCTCAGTTCCTCCGTCATCGCCCGGGTTTGGCGACATACCTCCGTCCGAGAGGCCTTCGTCCGCTGCATCCCGCTTGTCTTCGTGTTTTGTGTCAGACTTTTGGAGACAACATGGTGATGTTGCTGTGAGGGAGTCAGTGCGTTGGGCTCGTGCCGCAATGCGTGATTCAATGAAGGATAAAGATAAGCCGCCTCCTTCGTAACTTGATCATTTGTATATATAAGAAACCTCTACGAGTTTATGAGTTGAATTGTCCAGCATGTTAAATGCTAATGTACGTTTGTTTGCTCCGCGCGTCCTTTTGCCTGAGTTGAGCCCCAGTGCTTCCCCTGAAGGCCAAGTTGTAAGGGATGAATGATCAGGGGATAAAGGATCTAACCTGCTCCTCGTACGACGGGATGGACTTGTTTTTTGATGCTGCATTTACTCTGCTTGTATTTTCGACGTCAAATTGACAAGCTCTTAGTTTAAGGTCATTCGTGTGACCAAGCTAGTGGTGTTTAATTAGTCTCTTCGATTTTTGGTGCCTACATTTATTTCGGGCTCCTTAACTTCCTTGCCCGAGACGTATATATTCAAAGGGGTTGTTGCTTGAAGTTCTTTCAATCTTCCAGTCGGCCTTAGTATGCTTGTGAGCTTTTGGAGATTGTTAGCCTCGCTTCGCCTTGCAGCTCTCGTTATCGCGGGTTTCCTCGAAATGGATGACGAAGTTCCTGCTCCTACCGGGGGGGAGCCTTCCCTCCAGTTTTCGACTTCGGGGATGACACCCCGCCGGCAGCAACCGTGGAAGAAGCCGAGCTTTGGATCAAATACGACCATGCCATGGAGGAGCTTGCGAGACAGGAGGCCATCGCCCATGATATTGCTAACATCCACGTGCTGATCGGTGCGGTCCCAAAGCTCTTCGAGGTGACGAGTGCTCTTGTTGAAGCAGTGAGGCGTGCAAATGGCTACTAGAGTCAATATATGTAATAGACTCTGTATTCCGCAGTGCTACCTTATGTAATAAAATGGATGCTATGTTTCTGCGTATGTGTTTCTGTGTGAATTCTTGCCTTCATTTTTTGTTTGTTTATGCTCCTGCTTCAATCTTCGGTTTTCGCGTTTATATCATTGATGTGGCCGTGTATTCCGACATTCTTGGGTCCATTGTGTCGTTTATTCCCGGTATACTCGAAAGATTTAATTATGTTGAAGGCGAAGTGGTGGTCTAATTTTCTGGCCGTACAGGCTGTTTCCAAGACTTCCATTTGATTTTTCGGCCACATGCTTTAGGAACGAGGGAATGGAATATAACCCCAGATTTTCGGGACGAAGGGACGAGTGGGGCATTAGCCCAACCAAGCATCCCACGGAGTCCTACTTGGAGAAGAGCCTCGGGTCTCCGGAGCAAAGGGACGGGTGGAACGTTAGCCCGACCAAGCGTCCGCGAGCTCCTACCCGGCGCGGAGCTACGGGTCTTCGGAGCGAAGGGACGGGTGGGACGTTAGCCCGACCAAGCGTTCGCGAACTCCTACCCGGCGCGGAGCTACGGGCCTTCGGAGCGAAGGATGGGTGGGACGTTAGCCCGACCAAGCACTCTGCTAAGTCGTACCCGGCGCGGAGCTACGGGACATCGGAGTGAAGGATGGGTGGGACGTTAGCCCGACCAAGCACCTCGCTAAGTCGTACCCGGCGCAGAGCTACGGGACTTCGGAGCGAAGGATGGGTGGGACGTTAGCCCGACCAAGCATCCCGCTAAGTCCTACCCAGCGCGGAGCTACGGGCCTTCGGTGCGAAGGATGGGTGGGACGTTAGCCCGACCAAGCATTCCGCTAAGTCGTACCCGGTGCGGAGCTACGGGCCTTCGGTGCGAAGGATGGGTGGGACGTTAGCCCGACCAAGCATCCCGCTAAGTCCTACCCGGCGCGGAGCTACGGGCCTTCGGTGCGAAGGATGGGTGGGACATTAGCCCGACCAAGCATCCCACTAAGTCGTATCCGACGCGGAGCTACGGGCCTTCGGAGCGAAGGATGGGTGGGACGTTAGCCCGACCAAGCATCCCACTAAATCCTACCCGGCGCGGAGCTACGGGCCTTCGGTGCGAAGGATGGGTGGGACGTTAGCCCGACCAAGCATCCCGCTAAGTCGTACCCAGCGCGGAGCTACGGGCCTTCGGAGCGAAGGATGGGTGGGACGTTAGCCTGACCAAGCATCCCGCTAAATCCTACCCGGCGCGAAGCTACGGGCCTTCGGTGTGAAGGATGGGTGGGACGTTATCCCGACCAAGCATCCCGCTAAGTCCTACCCGGCGCGGAGCTACGGGCCTTCGGTTTAAACACTGAGCAATGCAAAGATGACCTTCATTCGCAACGACTTCTTACTGTTTTATTGGTATGGGCTGATACACTTTTCGCCTTCGTCTCTCATCGATTACGGGTAAAACTTCTTGAGCGCGTCGGTGTTCCAAGTTCTTGGTATCTCCTCGCCACTCAGAGTGATGAGCTTGTGCGCACCCTTCGCCGTAGATTCTTGGATAACGTATGGTCCTTCACATGTCATTTCCAGTTTCACAAAGGCTGGAGCTGCTTTCTTGAGCACCATATCCCCGGGATGTAATTCACGCTTTTTTACCTTCTTGCTGAAGCTTCGTGTCGAGGCCTTTGCGTACGCCTTCATGGTCTCCAAAGCTTGAAGCTTCTGTTCTTTCGCTAGATCACACATGATGTCGATTTCCTCATAGATCTGGGCCTTAATTATTCGTAAGGACTTTGCATGGACTTCGGTGGGTGAGACAGCTTCCTCTCCGAAAATGAGCCGAAACGGAGAGAACCCGGTTGCTCTTGATGCTGAGGTACGAGTCGCCCACAAGACATGGACAAGCTCGTCGGGTCAGGATCCTTTCGCTGAGTTATAAAGCCTCTTCTTGATGCCATCGAGGAGCAATCCGTTCGCTCGTTCCACTGCCCCGTTCGACTAGGGATGACCCACTGAGGCGAAGTAGATCTTTGTCCCGATGCTTTCACAATAGTCACGGAATTTCCTGGAGTCGAACTGGGATCCATTGTCTGTCACAATCTGGAAAGGGACCCCATACCTGCAAATGATCATTTTCCACAGAAATTTGACGGCAGCATCAGCGGTTATCTTTGCTACCGGCTCTGCTTCAATCCATCGGGAGAAGTAGTCGATGGCGACGATTACAAACTGAAGATTTACCCAGGCCTTGGGAAGCGCTCCAACGATATAGAAAAAGTTGGGGTTCCGATACAAGGAACTTGTTAGGCGGCCGTTGAGCACGTCTAAAAGACTCAAAATAATAGCAAAAGGCTAAACTATCAAATATCAAAACCCAAGTTATTTTGGGGGACTTCCTAGCTATATATAGGAGAAATAAGAGGCCAAAACCAGGCTAGGGGCGTCCAAACCACATCCATGGCCTAGTAGGACTCCTATTCCTAGTTTGACTCGGATTTGGAAAGATGACCGAACTTGTTTTGCAAATTCCCGTTGACTCGTAAGGAATTTGGAGGTGGGGCCAGATCCGTTGGAAAGAGGACGTCGAAACCTTTAAAACCAGTACTCATAGACCTCAAACACCCTTGTGGATCAAAAGTTATGGTCGTTTTAAGTTGGTGCTGTCCCGGAGGCCGAATCCGAGTTGAACTTGTGCACCGGAAGAATTGGCTTCATGCTTGACGTTTGGGAGTCCTTCTCCTTGGTTCCTAAGGACAATAAAATCATCACAAGGATTAAATAGGTTTCCATTCATTAATTTATTTGTATGCAACCCGAGGAACACATTCACCTGGCAATTGAATTGACGTGCGCGAGCTCGAGTAATTGGCCCTTGTATTACATTGTTGGCTTCAATTGGGTTTGTAGGCATGGCCACATCCATGGTAGTGATGTCCTCATCAGCATCGAGGATGCCTCGTACATTCCGGGTGCACCGAACTCCGACGGCACCGCATCGGTGTATCCGGGATGGGCGTCGGTATCGACACCGAGCTCGGATGCCGCGACATCGACACAACCACAACCGGGACGGGCGTCCATATCTGGCACTCGACGGGCGTGGTGCTGGCAACACATGGACAGAACCGTCGAAACTGTAGACGGAAGTGAGGTAGTGTATTGTCGGTGTTTCGTGCACCAGCAATACGAATTTTTGGTTAGTGGGGGTCGCGCGCTCCCTCTCCTCGAATGGTTGACTCAGGAAGTCAGGGGTTTATACTGGTTCGGGCCGAATGTCCCTACTCCAGTTCGAGCCGTTGGGATGTATTGTATTCGTGAGACGAACCAAGGGTTACAGGCGAGACAAGGGGTTGAATGGATCGATCTCCCTTGCGCTCGATTGGTTTTCGCTTGGTTGCTTGCTTGTTCTCTTTTCGCTCCTCTCCTCCCGGAGCCCTGCTTCCCCTTATATACTCGAAGGCAGCAGGTTACATGGGAGTTTGGAGAGAAAAAGGAAGGGGTATTGTACGCCTTGGAGTCTGGTCTTCTGTCTTGTCGTCCGACCGGCCTCCGCCCAACCCTACGCCGGGTTGGTAGTTCTGCTGCAAGGAGTCTTCGGCCGTGACGGGGTGACGCATTGCTCTGTACGAACGTCAGCTCCGGCAGTTAATGGTGTTTGACCTCAGCTTGGCCTCAGGAGGGGGGCGCTCTCCTCTGTGGTGTGTCAGTGACGATGGGACCGGAGCTTGACTTCCTGGCACGTCCTCGACATTCTCGGGAAGGGGCCACCTACCCCGGTACGGACGTCAAGGGACTTCGTGTACGCAGAGCAGTTGGCCCTCCGCCAGCGCGGGCCTGGGCCCCTCGAGCGCTAGTGGAGCCGACCGAGCACACGCTCCGACCTAGGAGGTCGAACCTGTCGGTCGTTCGGGGCTAGCCCTAAACAGGGCCAGGCCCACTCTTCGCGGCCCATGGACTTTTCGCCAGAACTGGGCTTCTAAGGTGGTCAGCCCATTCGTGGTCCCGGGCTGATGGGGGTACCCATGGTATGTGTACTCGTTAGTAGCCCCCGAGCCCCTGTTCGGGTCGGAGAGCCGGTCGGGGGTTTGACGAGGTCGACGCAGGGTCAGGGTCGATCGATAAGATCTGGTCGGGGCAGCCCGCCGGGAACTGCTTCATCCGGAGAGACAGGGTGCGCGCGAGCGCACCCGTTGGGTGTAGTCCCCGAGCCCCCGAGCGGGTCGGAGAGCCGGTCGGGGGGTTAACCCAGTTGAAGGTGTTCGGCCGTCTGGGAGTTTGGCGGGGTCGAGTGGGCGCAGCCCGCCTCAGACACGCTCACGGAGGGTCGGAAGACGAGCGCACCGGTGTAGCCCTCGAGCCCCCGAGCGGGTCGGAGAGCCGGTTGGGGGTTGACCTGGTCGGAGGCGGCCCGCCGACCGGGAGGTCAGCGAGGTTCGGTTGGCACAGCCTGCCTGTTGGCTGGGCCGGTCGAAGGGTCCGGGTGCGCGCGAGCGCACCCGGTGGGTGTAGCCCCCGAGCCCTCGAGCGGGTCGGAGAGCCGGTCGGGGGTTTACCCGGTCGAGGTGGCACGCCGACTGGGGAGGTCGGCGAGGTTCGGTCGGCGCAGCCTTCCTGTTGGCTGGGCCGGTTCGAAGGGTCCGTGTGCGCGCGAGTGCACCCGGTGGCTGTAGCCCCCGAGCGGGTCGGAGAGCTGGTCGGGGGTTTACCCGGTCGGACTCTGGTTGGCCACGGCCGTGGGACCTAGAGTCGGGTGAGCGGACGCGCGTTTTCCTTCGTCGGTTTGAACGTCGTGCTCGTGCGAGCTACTAACGGGAAATCCGAGTGGAGCCTTGGCAATCCCCCTCGAGGGGGACCGTTTACAAGCGGACATGAATCCCGGCGCGGGCGTCCGACCCGCTGTGGGGCGCTCCATGAGAACCTTTCCTTACTCGATCCATTATCGGGCTGCCGGGTCGTCCGCCGACCCGGAGTGCGGCTGGCCGCCACTCATCGATGAGTTCTGCGGGAGAGTGTGAGGTATGGTCTCGGATGCGGGACATGGTGATTGGGTCGTCCACCGACCCAACTGGACGCCCTCTGGGAGCTCACCCTGATCCGCCCCTCGCTCTGTTTTTACGTGCTGGGGCGGCTTTCGTTCCAGTCGACTGGACTTGGCCTTCGTAACCCTTAGCACGGTGCCGGGCCTCGGTTGCGAGCCCGAAGGCGGTCCGCTACCCCAAGGCCGGGTGGCCCAATGGGCCGTTCATACCTTTTTTCGGGGCGCGCTGGCCCGTTACGCCTGGTGGAGTCCGCGGAGCTGCGTGGCGTGCGGCGCGAGGCGGCTGTCCGGTCAGAGCATTTAATGCTCAGATGGAATTAAATGGATTGCGGCACGTTACCGGGGCAACGGCCGAGGTGGCAGCCGAACGGTCGGCGAACGCGTCGGTTCGCGTGAGGAGGCGCCGGTTGGCGCGAAGAAGCGTCCGTTCCCGCCCGGTGCCTATAAAAGAAGACGAGGGAGGCGAGTGGAGGGGCACACTCGCTCGTGCTTTCTGCAAAAAGGGAAAACCTGAAGAGAAGGAGAGAAAAGCTCCCTGCTTCCTCGCGTTTCGCCTTGCCTCCTCGCCGGTTTCGGTGATGTCATGGCCTCCGTGCTCGCCGCCAGCCGGCCGCATCCTCGGGCTGGAGAGGAAGGGGTTCCTTCCTCCGAGGGATGAGTCGGGGTGGTGGGTGCCAGTAGGTGCCGCAACCCCCGCGCCGGGCGCCGGAGAGATCGTCGCACTCGCCTCCTTCTACGAGCGCGGGTTCGGCCTCCCCCTCCACCCGTTCGTCCGCGGGCTGCTGCACTTCTACCAGGGGGAAGTGCACCACTTGAACCCGAACGGAGTCCTCCACATCGTGATCTTCATCACACTGTGCGAGGCCTTCTTGGGATCAAACCCCACTGGGGGCTCTGGAGGCACTTCTTCTTCGCGCGGTCTCCGTCCAACGTGGCCGCTCCCCTGGGCGGCCTTGCCATCCAACTGCGCGGTGGCCGCAAGGCGGGCTACATCGACGTGAAGCTACCATCGTCGAACCGGGGGTGGCATACCGAATGGTTCTATGTTCAGAACCCTGGCAACAGCGCTCCAGTCTTCACCGGCAGACTGCCAGAGTCGGGTCCCCACTGGATTTGGGGTCCCAACGCGAAAGATAAAAGGAAGGTGGAGGCAATCCTCGAGCGGCTCGAGGGTCTGAAGGCGCGGGGCTTGACGGGCGAGGTGGTCGTCCGCGCGTTCATGGAGAGGCGCATCCAACCCTTCAAGGATCGGGTGCACCCCATGTTCAGGTACACCGAAGTGTCCGGCCCCATGAGGTCGTCCGAGGCGGAGCTCCTGGGGTCGGAGCTTTTTGCCCGTGTGTCTGCGGTCGTCCGTTTGGGCGACACCGAGGCAGTGGGCGAGGTTCCCGCGTGTAGGATCGAAGTATACGAATATAGCAATCAGAGGGGGGGGGTGAATGATTGTGCGGAAGCTAAAACCAAATTCTTGATCTATTAAAAGTTCACCCCAAAACAGAACCAAATAATTGCCTCGTTTTCGACAAAAACAGAATGACAGAGGTTCGGTAAAACGCGAATTGCCGGAGATCCAACCATCGGATCGATCTGAAATTTGGACACAACAAACTAGATTCCAGTACGAATCGAACCCAAAAAGAATCAGCTCGATCGGACTTATGGATCAAAAGTTATAAGCTTCGCAAGCTTGCTATTCCAAAACTTGACGAAAATCAATCTAATCGAAACTTGTAGATTGATCAAGAATAACAAAAGATTTATCAACAAAACTTTGAGGAACACTAGATCAATACCCTAGAGAGGTTTTTGATGGATCAAATCAAGATGAAACTCAAAAAACAAAAACCAATCTAAAACTAGAACAAGTATGCAAACAAGAACCAAAAGAGAATATTGTAGCACACAAGGAACTAGAAGAATTGATCTTTATTTCTTTTTTCTAAAATACTCTCATCAAAAGAGTACAAACCCTAAAACTGAGCTTGAGGCTCTCAATGCGCTCAGTTCCAATTGATTCGATTGATGCCCTTTAACAGAAGACACCCCTCCTATTTAAAGGACCAACCCACAAGGAGTTCTGAATACGATTCCTATTCCCTAAAAGGAATCTGTATCCAACACAACTCTACTTGGCCCAACCTAGCCGAGTACAACTCTTGCACGCGTATGGAAACCCTACCATACTCACGTGACTAACACTTTGCACGCGTATGGCCACCTGCCATACTCACGTGACTAACACTTTGCACGCGAATGACCTCCTGCCATTCTCACGTGACTAACCATTCTTCATGTGCACCATTCTCTTAGCCCGAACGTCCCGCATGACATCCTTGACCACCAAGACCTCAGTTCCTCCTGAACCTAGTCCCGAACCTCAGTTCCTCCATGAACCTAGTTCCGGTCCCGTCATCGACCACGTTCGTCTTCGAGCAATACCTGCACATGAACAAACCACAAAACAAGTCCGAGCACAAGTCCACGACTTGACTCACATCAATCCATGCAAATACTCACACGAGCATTGCATAAAGTCCACTTCAAAAGAAGCATCATGAAATTCTCACAAATTTCATAATCCCAAAAATGAATCAAACACAATTCCAATTTTGCTCAAAACCTTAATCGAGCAAAAACGCATTCACGCATTTACAAGGAAATATGGTCCGGCGTACACATGAAAAAGCACTCAAAAAACCATTCACAACGGACAAACAAAATCGGTCCGGTGTACAAGTGAAAGTCTCGGTTTCAAGAAGAAATCATTCCAGCGAAAACACGTTCACGACAGACTAAAAGAAATCAGTCCGTCGTACATGCGAAATCAATCCTCAAAAAGCCGTTCACGACTGACCAAAGAAATTGGTCCGACGTACATGCAAAACTTACTGGTTTGAGAGTTTGGTCCTAAGACAAAAGATGACTTCACTGTTTGCTGTCAAATTGTCAGACACAAGCACAAACACATTTTGCAAATTCAATTCTAAGCCAATTTTTCAGCACATGATTTCACAATCTCCCCCTTGATGAAAACATTGGCAACACTACTTAGAATTGAACATTTGGCATTCACTTTACAAAAGATTTTGAAATCCAAAGGATCAAGGACCAAAAAGAGAAAACACAGAATTCCCCCTTTGACCAAAATGCAAAACAAAATCTCCCCCTGAGAAGGAAAATGTGTGTGAATGTGCAATGTGCCCAAAAATTTCAAAATTCTCCAAACTTCTCCCAAAATTCTCAAATTTCCAAAAACAACTCCCCCTTTTTCTTCTCCCCCTTTTTCCTTAAACTTTTCAATGATTCCCAAATTTCTCCCCCTTTGACAATGGATTCATCAAGAGTACAAAAGAGAGAACATGTTCAAAATTTTTCTGAAACAATGATTTCACAAAGGGAAACAAGGGAGTGCCAAGATAGGAAAAGATGAGCTCATTCGATCATATAACCTTATATATCACATAATATGCAAAATACATGATCTTGAGTGATTTTGACAAGTTAGGGAATGACATGCATCTCAACCTCAATTCAGTCAACTATAGCCAAGTACTAAGCAAAACCTTTAGTAGAAAAACAACGGCTCAAAGTTGAAGCAAATAACAAATCAGGGCGAGCAAGTGGTTTAAACTCCAATCTAGTAGACCAATTTTAATCTTTAAATAATAAACTGCATGTGGCATGCTTGAAGCATACTTCTTTCTTTTTCTTGTATTGGCATGCTTGAAGCATACATCTTATCTTTAAGGGAATGGCATGCTTGAAGCATACATCTTGTCTTTTTAGGGAAAGCATGCCTGAAGCACATTACTTTAGGCTTTTGCTTTTAACAACCCCTTTTTTATTGATTCCCTTTTCTTTTTCTTTTTCTTTGATTGTAAACATGCAAAAGTGATTAAAAGGTCTTATGAAAGAGTAAAGTTGAAAATACACTTGCTTCATAGCCAAAATTTGTCAAGGAAATTCAATATCAAGCCTAGAAGAGTAAGATACCACAAAGTATTTAGCTATAGGCAATCTGACCAAGGAATTTCGCAATGTCATTTTTTAGTTCAAGTGAGACAATTAGATTATCATATATTAGCTCAATTACATAACATATAAAGAAATATGATAAAGTGAGCTCATCTAGTGAAAGAACTTGGCAAGGAAACTCCCCCTCAAAACAAACCCATTGGATGAACAATCCCAAGTTCTCCCCGAATAAAAGCAAAACGAGAAGAAGACAAAGGTTTTGTGAAAATGTCTGCCAATTGATGTTCAGTATCCACATGATGAAGCACAATATTTTCTTTTTCAACATGATCTCTAAGAAAGTGAAATCCAGTATCAATATGCTCAAGAAAAGGGATTACTCAAGAGGTGGCACGAACCAAATCAAATCAACATCCTCCAAAGTCAACATCAGAAAAAGCTCTTAAACTAATCCATGAGGAAGCAGAAAGCCAAATGCCAAAATCTTGAGTTCTATGAAGATACCTGAAGATAGCTTGTCGATGTGAAGCACGTGGGAAGCTTGAAAACAAGCACACAAGCACACACAAGCACGTGGGAAGAGTCTCTCATGTAAACCTCTAATTATCTCGTCCTCAACAGCATTATCATCATCTTTATGAACAAAGACACTCTCCCCCTGAACATATGTACTTGTAGCTGCATCATTTGAACTAGTGCCTTTTGCGAAAACAGAAGTGGAAGAAGCATCTCCAAAGGCAACACTTTCATCATGAGATGCACGAGTGAAGGAGAACCAAATCTTATCACTGAACATATGAAGTGAGCATCCGAAATTCACTAGCCACATGTTCTCCCTCCTCGCGTGAGAAGCCTACATAGAAGCAGAAAGTGTCGAGGTCTCGGTACTGGGGTTAGAAATAAGATGTTTAGGAATCCAGTACTGAGACATACGACACACAATAGTAGGCACAACACGAGTATTCTTATGTACAAAATCAGATTTGCCTTTTCCCGTGTTTTTAGCATCAAAAGGTGTTTGTTTCACCCTAGGCACATAATGAGAAGTAGAGTGTGCCTTTCTGAAATTAGACCTAGCATTAAACCTTTCTCTCTTTTGTTGTTTAGCTAGTCTAAAGCAAAAGTCTACTAAATGTCCATCTCTACCACAATGAGTGCAAGTGTACTTAACATGATGTTTTGCTTTAACAGTAGAAGCAACATTTGCATTCATCATAGTAGAAGATAAAAGGCCAGCAGATTTGAAGATAATTTTCTTAGGCTCATTTGAAATCTCAAGTTTGTCATTGCAAGGAGCATAAACAACAGAGCGAGGTTTAGTTTCATATGAAGCATGAAGATCAAAACCTAAACCTTTCTTGTTTGAGCTAACCTTAGATTGATCCAAAATCATGTTTAGGTTTTTCTTTCCTTTAGTGAAACGTTCTAATGACTTTTCCAAGTAATCAATTTTTCGAGAAAGAGTTAAACAATTATTACAGGGAACGTCCACTTTTCCTTTTTGCTTGCGACAAGTTGAGCATGAAAGAATCTCATGTGTAAGCAAATCTTCTGTCATTTGAGAAACCCTAGCATTTGCATCATGCAACTTCAATTCTAGTATGGAGCATATAGAACATGGAGTTGTATCATGTAAATCAATGGTAGAACAACTAGCATGTTTAACAAGTTTCTCATTTTTCTCATTTTCAGCATTGATTTGCTCTAACAAGGTAACATGTTCTTTCCTAAGCAAAGTAAGCTCATTGTAAATTAAGTCACATGATTTGCAAGCATCATCATCAGGAATCAAGGTTTTAAGTCTAGCAATTTCAGCATTCAATGACTCAACAACAAAATCATGTTTCTTAATTTTCTTATCACGTTTATCAAGCAATTTACCAAGTCGAGCAACAGCAATAGCTAATTCATCGTAAGAAGGATCTACCTCATTGAAGTTCTCGCCGTGGTCGCCCTCGATAAAGCTGTTCTGCTTTTAGCCATGAGACACAACCCCGTCAACTCATGCTTGCTTGGAGTTGCATCGTCCTCACCGCTCCCTGAATCCACATCGCTTCAAATTGACTTGTTCAAGAGCGGAAAGAACTCAGTGGACAACTTTGCCGTTGATGAAGCTCTTCTTCTTTCTATTACTTGAAGAGAACTTCTTCTCTTTTCTTACATCGTTGTCCTTCTCCTCCCTTGATGCTTTACCTGCAAGTTTAGGACAGTTTGGACGAATATGGTCGAGATCACCACACTCATAGCATCTTGGAGGGCCACCACCACCTCTCTTTCTCATTCTCACATTTTGTAAAGCTTTGTTAAAGCGAGAAGAGAGTAGTGACAAGTCTTCTTCTGGGAATTGCTCAATCTGTTCATCGGTTAGTGAAGACAAGAAAGATAGAGCAAAACTTGAAGCAGCACCATTATGAGATATGCTCGATTGAGATGTCAAAGCAATTGATTTATAATCATTCTTTCTAGCAAAAACATCTAATTCATGAGTTTTCAACTTAGAATAAAGAACATCTAAAGTAAGTGTACTCATGACAGTAGATTCTCTAATGGATGTAACTTTCATCTCCCAAATTGACATGTCTAATGCACCAAGCAATTGTCTAGCATTAGCAGCATCATCAAAGCTAACTCCAACAGCATGCAAATTGCTAAGAATCTTATTAAAGCGTGCAAAGAAATCATCTAACGACTCACCGGGTTTCATCTCAAATCGCATGTATTCTTTTTTGTAAAGATCTTGACGAACCTCTTTGATAGTATTAGAACCCTCATGGTAATCACAAAGAGATTTCCATACCTCATATGCGGATTTGAGATGGATCACACGATCAAAGTCGCTACGTCCCAAGCCTTGGATGATCCAGTTGCGCGCCTTACTATTTGCTTCAACATGTGCGCGATTGGTGTCGTTGACGTTGTCGTTCGTAGGGACTTCATATGGTTTGTAGACCTTCTCCCAAATTGCGAATCCCTGAGCTTGGATGAACGCCTCCATCTTGGCCTTCCAAAACTGAAAATCAACACCATCGAACACACAAGGTTTTGTCGAATAATGATCCATTGATCTAATCACCGATTAAGATAGATTAGAAAAACCTTGCTCTGATACCACTTGTAGGATCGAAGTATACGAATATAGCAATCAGAGGGGGGGGGTGAATGATTGTGCGGAAGCTAAAACCAAATTCTTGATCTATTAAAAGTTCATCCCAAAACAGAACCAAATAATTGCCTCGTTTTCGACAAAAACAGAATGACAGAGGTTCGGTAAAACGCGAATTCCTGGAGATCCAACCATCGGATCGATCTGAAATTTGGACACGAGAAACTAGATTCCAGTACAAATCGAACCCAAAAAGAATCAGCTCGATCGGACTTACGGATCAAAAGTTATAAGCTTCGCAAGCTTGCTGTTCCAAAACTTGACGAAAATCAATCTAATCGAAACTTGTAGATTGATCAAGAATAACAAAAGATTTATCAACAAAACTTTGAGGAACACTAGATCAATACCCTAGAGAGGTTTTTGATGGATCAAATCAAGATGAAACTCAAAAAACAAAAACCAATCTAGAACTAGAACAAGTATGCAAACAAGAACCAAAAGAGAATATTGTAGCACACAAGGAACTAGAAGAATTGATCTTTATTTCTTTTGTCTAAAATACTCTCATCAAAAGAGTACAAACCCTAAAACTGAGCTTGAGGCTCTCAATGCGCTCAGCTCCAATTGATTCGATTGATGCCCTTTAACAGGAGACACCCCTCCTATTTAAAGGACCAACCCACAAGGAGTTCTGAATACGATTCCTATTCCCTAAAAGGAATCTGTATCCAACACAACTCTACTTGGCCCAACCTGGCCGAGTACAACTCTTGCACGCGTATGGAAACCCTACCATACTCACGTGACTAACACTTTGCACGCGTATGGCCACCTGCCATACTCACGTGACTAACACTTTGCACGCGAATGACCTCCTGCCATTCTCACGTGACTAACCATTCTTCATGTGCACCATTCTCTTAGCCCGAACGTCCCGCATGACATCCTTGACCACCAAGACCTCGGTTCCTCCTGAACCTAGTCCCGAACCTCGGTTCCTCCATGAACCTAGTTCCGGTCCGTCATCGACCACGCTCGTCTTCGAGCAATACCGCACATGAACAAACCTAAAACAATTACGAGCACAAGTCCACGACTTGACTCACATCAATCCATGCAAATACTCACACGAGCATTGCATAAAGTCCACTTCAAAGAAGCATCATGAAATTCTCACAAATTTCATAATCCCAAAAATGAATCAAACACAATTCCAATTTTGCTCAAAACCTTAATCGAGCAAAACGCATTCACGCATTTACAAGGAAATATGGTCCGCGTACACATGAAAAAGCACTCAAAAAACCATTCACAACGGATAAACAAAATCGGTCCGGTGTACAAGTGAAAGTCTCGGTTTCAAGAAGAAATCATTCCAGCGAAAACACGTTCACGACAGACTAAAAGAAATCAGTCCGTCGTACATGCGAAATCAATCCTCAAAAAGCCGTTCACGACTGACCAAAGAAATTGGTCCGACGTACATGCAAAACTTACTGGTTTGAGAGTTTGGTCCGGCACAAAAGATGACTTCACTGTTTGCTGTCAAATTGTCAGACACAAGCACAAACACATTTTGCAAATTCAATTCTAAGCCAATTTTTCAGCACATGATTTCACACCGCGCCATTCTCGGCGCAGAATCCGTCGAACCTGGTAGGTCGGGCGGCTTCTACCTTTCTGACTCTTCTTCCCTCGCTCTTCTCTCCGCTTATCCGAGTGTGATTTCGTAGGGACTCGATGGCATGATCTCCTGGGCCCTTCTGCCGGGAGAAAAAGAGTCAAGAGCCGCGGCGCGCGCTGTCGCGGAGCAGCGCGACGCCGCCCGCCGTGCACAGAGGGAGGAGAAGAAAGCCGCGGCAGCGCGGAAGAAAGAGGAGCGCGCGACCCGGGCCGCGCGAGGCGAGGAGGTCTCCGACACGACCCTGGAAGACAGCGACGAGAAGACGACCTCGAGCGAGGGCAGCGAGAGCGCCGGGGGTGACTCGGGCGACTCTGATGCGGGTTCCGACCAAGGGGTTCCTTCTGAGAAGACGGAGAGCCCCTACGCCCCCACGCAAGGGTCCGGCAAAAAGGGCGCGTCAGGCATTGCACATCCGCTCGACGTGGTAAGTGTCTCGTCCGCCCTCCGACTGGTCCTTTGCTTAGGTTTCCTTGCGCGGTTCTCGACTAGTTGTCGCGTGCAGGGGCCGCTCGAGCACGGGGATGGTGCTGAGCCCCACCTCGGGAGTGAGGAGTCGCGTTTCTTCGCCCCCGCCGGTGGGGCCCGCGCCGATGACTGTCGAGAGCGGGGCCCTCGCGGGTACAGTCCTCGCGGCGGGGTCTGCGGGAGAGGAGGTGGTGCCGCCGGCGGGGGGACCGCCGGGCCCGACGCCTACCGTGACGCCGGTCAAGGGAGTCTCGCTGGGTCTGCTGCCCACTGTGACATCGACCGAAGGGGGCCCGCAGGGTCTGCTGCCCTTCGCGGCACCAGTCGAGGGGGTCGAAGAGGACCTGCAGCCTCCACCGCCGGGGCAACCGCTGGTTGGGGCAGGTCGACCGTCGCAAGAGGTCCCGCGATGGGTCATCGAGGACGCTCCGGAAGGGCAGGATGCTGGGACGGCACGGCCGAAGCTCACCGTGCTGACCTGGCCGGGCAGCGACCCATCCGGAGAACCGTCGTTCGTCTTGGACGATGTGGCGGAGCTCCGCGACTGGAACGCTCTGGAGCAGAGTGAGAGGAGCGTCGAGAATGAGATCGATCGGATCCGCAAGGGTCTTCTCCTTGCTCTCGAGTGTTCCTCCAGGGCGATGAGCTCTATCATCCAGGAGGCCCGCCCGGCCGGAGCGGTAAGGCTAAAAGTGGCTTGTGCTTGGTATTTCTTGAACGGAGCCGCGATTGACCAAGCAGGTGATTTCTTGCAGCGTCTGCAGTCCCTGGCGTCAAAGAAGTCAGGCTTCCTCCGACGTATGCACGGCCAGAGGTATGCCGTGGAGGAGGAGCTGCGCGATGCCTAGGGGGCGCTCGTCGCCGAGCGAGAGAAGGCCACCGTCGTCGGTCAGCAGCTGGGCGAAGTCACTAAAGCCCTGCGAGAGGCTCAGCGGCTAGTACAGTCGTTGACCAACAAGGTGGGGGAGGCCAGGTTGTCCCTGACGGAGGCCGAGAGAGCTAAAGCTTCAGCGGTTAGCGCGGAGGAGTCCGCTCGGGCAGAGGCCGTCCTCCACCGGGGGGCAAGTGAGTCGGCTCAGAGGGAGGCCGACCAACTACGCGCTGAGCGAGACCTCGCTCGGGAGGAGCTTGCGTCGTCGAGGGCGCTCGTCGATCGTGCAGCATCCGACCGAGAGGCGCGCGCTAAGGTTGAAGAGGATCTCCGCACCAGAGAGGCTTCCTTGGCTGGTGAGTTTTCCAACCCTTTCGTGGGCATTGGGGTAGGCATCCTCTGACGCAGTTTTTTCCCTTGCAGAGCTGCGGGGGAACCTCAACGGCATCCTGGAGTTGCAGCGGTAAGCGTCGGAGCAGCGGGACGAGGCGCTCACGTCGCGGGACTTCGCCTTGTCGGCCCAACAGAGAGCGGAGAGGGAGACGGCCAACGCGACGGCCGAGCTGTCGACCCTTCGGAGGGCCGGCCAGGCTATCTGCGAATGGCTGCTGGGGCTTTTCCTGGGCCCAAGTCCCTTCTCCGCCCTGCTGGAGGGTGTTCCGGAGCACGTCGAAACCTCGATGCGGGAGGCGGCGATGCTCGGCGCTTCCTCGGCACTGGTTAATGCCGTCTCCTATTACGACGGCATCGACCTCGAGACGGTCGGGAGCGGCGTTGCCACTAACCGGAGCGACGAAGAAGTCGACGCGTTCGTGGCCCAGGTCGACCCGTACGCCCGGGAGATTGCCGATCGGATCTCGCCGCAGAGTATCCTCCGCCGAGAAGGAGATGATTAGTTTTTTGTTTTTGTTTTTTTTTGAAGTACATGTAATGAACGATGCGTCGTTAATGAATCCGGCCTACTGGGCCGCTTTAAGTTTCCATTCGCTCATCTCGTGTTCCTTTTATGCGATGGACATTTTTACGACCGTGGCCACAGGACCCGCAAGGGCATCCCGAGAGCGTAGGTGTTGTGTCGATCACATCTGAGGGAAACGTGGGATGAGACTAGGACTTAGAGTGCTCACTTCGCAGAGAAGGGGTGCTTCCGACTGGTCGCTCGGTCGGGTAACTTCTTTCTCCCGCGAAGTGCCCAATCGTTCGATCGGATTGCTGACCTGAGTCGAAATGCTCCCGACCGGCCTCGGCCTTCCTCGTTCGGGTGATATCTTTCTTCCGCGAAGTGCTACTTCGAAGCCGTAGCCGCAGGGGCGTAGGCCGCAGCACTTGGGTCGAAGAGGTCACTGCGAGGAAGTCCGTTCGATCGGTCGGGCTACTGACCTAAGTTGAAATGCCTCCGGTCGGCCTCAGCCTTCTTGCTTGGGTAATTTCTTTCTTCCGCGGAGTGCTGCTTCGAAGCCGTAGCCGCAGGGGCGTAGGCCGCAACACTTGGGTTGAAGAGTTTACCACGAGGAAGACCGTTTGGTCGGTCGGGTTATCGACCTAGGTCGCCGACCCGCGCGGTCATAAGTAGCCCCCGAGTGGTGCGCGGGGACTGGAGGTGCAGTCGCTGTGTACCACTTTGAGCTCGGGGTGAGGAAACGTGTGTAATACGGAAAAGAGGAGTTTTCGGGATAAGGCTGTCTTAACTCTCTTGGAGGGCCGCGCCGTGGTTGGAACTGGTGTCGGACGCTTCGGCTCCCGCTCACCGCCATTACTTGAGGCGCTTCGTGTTCCGCGCCGCGGGGTATAAGAGGAGATGCGCCGGCGTCTTCGTGAGCCTCACCAGAACTCGCTAGCCAAGCTCCTCTTGCACACAATGGCGGATCGCCTTACTCAGCTCCTTAGGCAACCCTCCTTGAGCGCTAAGGAAGCTTGGCGTCAAGTCGTGGCGGAGGTCGAGGCCGTCGTCGTGGCTGGGGACGCGTGGCAAGTTGATGCCCTCATCGCGGTTGTCCCTCGCCTTCGGGAGGTGAGGGTGCCGCTGACTGAGGCGCTGACCGAGCGGCGCCACGCGTCGTTCGGCTGGATTGGCGCACACCTGGAGGAGTACCGCCGCGAGTGATGGTAGGCTCCGACCTGGGTGGGCGGCTTTCGCTGGTGGGGCTGGCGCCCCTTCTATGTAAATGAAAAGATGAATAAAGGAGTTGTTCGTTCTGCTTCTCTCTTCTGCTTGTCGGTTTTCTTCTTTTTCTTGATCATGCTCTTGCGGGACGCGCGCTTTGACGACCGTAGCCTTTAGGGACGCAACGGGTCAAGCGTAGGTCTGAGGCGGCGTTAGCTCGAGCTTGCATGGGAGAAAGGTTACTTCGACCAACTGTTGGTCGCTTTTGTACGAGTAGCTTCTGCGACCCGCAGGGCACTATTTTGGGACCCTCACTGTCGGGGCGCAGGTCATAGTGCTCGGGGTCGGCAAAAAGGAGGGCGCAAAAGAGGAGAAAAAGGCCACTCGGTCGGATGACCGACCGCTGTGATTTCTTGGTTCAGAGATTTCTTGTGTGGTACAAGGAGAAGGGAGGTCTGCTAAGGATAAAACCTTCTCAGCTTCTCTATGTTCCACGCGTTCGCAATGAGGTTGCCTTCGGCGTCCTTGAGATGAAAGGTGCAGGGTCGGAGGACCTCTGCGACGGTGAAGGGGCCCTCCTAGGGCAGGGAGAGCTTATGCCTGTCCTTCATGAACTGGACTTGGCGCAGCACTAAATCGCCGACTTCGAACGACCGGCCACGAACCAGTCGATTGTGGTACCAGCGTAATGTCTGCTGGTACTTGGCCGACCGAAGGATGGCGACATCTCGTGCTTCGTCGAGTTGGTCAAGGTCGTCCTGTTGCTCCTCTGACCCCCGCGCGCTGTCGTAGTTTTGTACTCTTGGGGCGCCGTACTCGAGGTCGGTCAGGAGGATGGCCTCTGCTCCGAACACCAGAAAGAATGGCATGAACCCGGTCGATCGCGAAGGCGTGGTCCGCAGACTCCAGAGAACAGGGGGCAACTCGGTCTCCCACCGTCCCGCAAATTTCTTCAGTCAACTGAAGATTCGCGGCTTAAGCCCTTGGAGAATCATGCCGTTGGCCCGCTCGGCCTGATCGTTGGCACAGGGATGCGTGACCGCTGCCCAGTCGACGCGGATGTTGAAGTCGTCACAGAACTCGAGGAACTCCTTCCCCGTGAACTGCGTTCCGTTGTCGGTGATGATGCAGTTCAGAACTCCGAAGCGGTAGACAATGTCGCGGAAGAAGCTTGCTGCCTGCGTGGAAGTAATGGTCGCCAACGGCTTGGCTTCTATCCACTTCGTGAACTTGTCCACGGCGATGAGCAAATGAGTGAAGCCTCCGGGTGCCTTTCTGAAGGGTCTGACCAGATCGAGCCCCCAGACCGCAAAGGGCCACGTGATGGGGATCGTCTGCAGGACTTGTGCCGGGAGGTGTGTTTGCCTGGCGAAGAACTGGCATCCTTCGCAAGTGCGGACAATTTGCGTTGCGTCCGCCACAGCGGTCGGCCAGTAGAAGCCTTGTCAGAAGGCTTTCCCCACCAGGGACCGTGGCACGACATGATGTCCGCAAACCCCGCCGTGGATGTCGACCAGCAGGTGTCTTCCTTGGTCGGCCGGGACGCACTTCTGGAGGATCCCGGAGGGGCTCCTCTTGTAAAGGATGTTGGCGACCAGGACAAAGGACTTGGCCCGCCGAGCGAGGCGCCAAGCCTCGGTGGAGTCGGCGGGAAGTGATCCATCTGTCAACCGGTCGATGAAGGGTTGCCTCCAGTCGGACTCGACGTTCAGCACACTAGGGTCGGACCCAGGCGGGTGCGCGTCCGACCGAAGGTCGGTCGGAGCATCCGCTTTCAGGGGGTCGGCTGTGTCCTTAGTGGTCGGATCCAACCGGATGGATGGCTTGTGGAGGTCGGAGACGAAGACTCCGGGAGGGACCGACCCTTTGCTGGAAGCGAGGATGGCGAGGGAGTCAGCTTCTCCATTGTAGCGTCGGTAGCTATGGTGAAGTTCGAATCCTTTGAACCTCTCCTCGAGCTTGCGGACCTCCAAGCAGTAGGCCGCCATACGGGCGTCGCGAGGCTCCATGGCCTTCATAACTTGGTCAACGACCAGCTTGGAGTCGCCGTGGACGTAGAGCCGCCGAGCGCCGAGGTCGGCAGCAATCCGAAGGCCGTTGACGAGGGCCTCGTACTCGGTGATGTTGTTGGTGGCGTCGAAAAGCAGTCGGATGGCGTACAGGAGCTTGTTGCCGAGAGGGGAGACAAAGATGACCCCCGCGCCAGCCCCGTTCTTGGTGTAGGACCCGTCGAAGTACATTGTCCAGTACTCGGGGTCTTCGACCATCGGTGGGACTTGCGCTTCAGTCCACTCGGCGACGAAGTCGGCCAAGACCTGCGACTTGATCGCCGTCCTAGTGACGTACGATATGTCGAGGCCATTGAGCTCGAGAGCCCACTTGGCGATCCTTCCGGTGGCATCGTGGTTGTGGACGATTTCTCCGAGAGGTGACGAGGTCACCACGGAGATGGGGTGCCTGTCGAAGTAGTGGACCAGCTTCCTCTTTGTGATGAGCACCGAATACAATAGCTTCTGTACCTGGGGGTACCGAACCTTTGTTTCGGAGAGTACTTCGCTGACGAAGTAGACCGGCCTCTGCACCTTGAAGACGCGGTCTTCTTCCGCTCGCTCCACGACAAGCGCTGCGCTGACGACCTGGGTCGTGGCGGCAATGTAGAGGAGCAACGGCTCTTGCGGCTCTGGGGCGACCAATAACGGAGGCGAAGTCAGGAACGCCCTCAGTCGACTGAGGGCTTTCTGAGCTTCTTGGGTCCAGCAGAAGCGGTCAGACTTCTTCATGAGCTTGTAGAGTGGCATCCCGCGCTCGTCGAGGCGGGACACGAAGCGGCTCAGAGCCGCGAGACACCCCATCAGCCTCTGGACCCCCTTCAGATCGTTGATCGGCCCCATCCTCATGATGGCGGAGATCTTGTCGCGGTTGGCTTCGATGTTGCGCTCGGAGACGATGAAGCCGAGCAACTTCCCTTCGGGACCCCGAAGACGCACTTCTCGGGGTTGAGCTTTATGCGAAACCGCCGAAGGTTTGCAAAAGTTTCCTCCAGGTCGGTGACAAGGTTGTCGGCCTTCCTGGTCTTGGCAACGATGTCGTTGATGTAGGCCTCGATGTTACGGCCTATTTGGTCGGAAAAGCACGTTTGCATACATCGCTGGTATGTTGCGCCCGCGTTCTTCAGACCAAAGGGCATCGTGACGTAATAGTACGAGCCATACGGAGTGATGAAGGAGGTCGTGAGCTGGTCGGACTCCTTCATCGCGATCTGGTGGTAGCCCGAGTAGGCGTCCAGAAAGGAAAGGGATTCACACCCGGGCGGTGGAATCTACAACTTGGTCGATCGAGGCAATGGGAACGGGTCCTTCGGACAGGCCTTGTTGAGGCTCGTGTAAACAACACACATTCTCCATTGCCCTGACTTTTTCTTTACAAGAACGGGATTGGCGAGTCACTCGGGGTGACGTACCTCCCTTACAAAGCCAGCGGGCAAAAGTTTGGCGATCTCTTCCCCAATGGCCCGGTG
Source organism: Rhipidocladum racemiflorum (assembly GCA_036346355.1). NCBI lineage: Eukaryota > Viridiplantae > Streptophyta > Magnoliopsida > Poales > Poaceae > Rhipidocladum > Rhipidocladum racemiflorum. The sequence continues at coordinate 55,069,601 of CM070578.1, forward strand.
CTTTTCTTCGTCGAAGCGGCGCGGGCGTTGGGCGACCGGTCTGGAGCTCGGTCAGATATTGAGGGAGTGCTCGGCGGCTTCCTTCGGAACTCCCGGCATGTCCAAGGGTCTCCAGGCGAAGACGTCTCGGTTTGCTCGGAGGAAGTCGACGAGCGCGCTTTCCTATTTGGCGAGGAGGGCGGCCCCGATCCGTACGGTCTTGGCGGGATCCTCGAGATCAACCGCGACCTCCTTCGCGTCCTCCGCGGACTTGAAGGAACTTGGCCCCGACTTGCTGGAATCGAGGGCGGTCTCGGGGGCCCTTTCCTGAAGACGGGCGAGCTCGGCGGAAGCGACGACCGCCGAGGCTAGCTCACAACTGCTCCGCTCATAGTTGTAAGCGAGTTGAAAGGACGCGGCCACGGTGATGACGCCCTGTGGCCCCGGCATCTTCAGCTTGAGGTAGGTGTATTGGGGACCGCCATGAACTTCGCGTAGCACTTCCTCCCCAAGATGGCATGGTAGGAGCTGGGAAAATCCACGACCTCAAAAGTGAGGCTCTCGGTGCGGAAGTTGTCCGGGCTCCCAAAGGTGACGGGCAGGTCGACCTGCCCGAGCGGATGGGCCTGTTGGCCTGGAACGACGCCGTGGAAAGGCGCCTTGCTCGGCCAGAGGGCAGTGCGCGGGACCCCTAGGGCGTCCAGGGTCTCAACATACATGATGTTGAGACCGCTGCCGCCGTCCATGAGCACCTTGGTCAGGCGCTTCGTCCCCACGATGGGGTCGACGACGAGCGGGTATCGCCCCGGGTGCGGGACGTGGTCGGGGTGATCAGTCTGATCGAAGGCGATCGGGCACTCCGACCACCTCAGGTAGCTAGGCACGGCGGGGGTCGCCGTGTGGACTTCACGGTGAGCGAGCTTCAACCGATGCTTGTCGGCGTCACACTCCGCCCCACCGAAGATCATGACGCAACCGTCGAGTTGCGGAAACTCGTCGGTCGTCTCATCACCCTTCGCCCCGGCGTCGGGCGCCGGGTCGCGCTTCTTCCCCTTGCCCCGCGACGTCGTGGGGTTCCCAGAGATAAACCGCTTCAGGACTTCACAGTCCCGGTACTTGTGTTTGATGGGATAGTCGTGGTTCGGGCACGGACTATCCATCAACCTCTCGAAACGGCCGGGCGTCTGCCGAGCCTGCTGCTTGGCAGGGCGGTCGGCAGCGGCGACCATGCGACCTTCACGGCCTTGCTTCCCCTTCCGTTTCTTCTTGTCGGAGCGGTCGGAAGGGGTGCCGGCCTCGGAGCCGGACGCTTTGTGGGCCACCTTCCTTTCGAAGATGGCCCCCACGGCCTCCTCGCCGGAGGCGTGGTTGGTGGCGATGTCGAGGAGCTCCTTGGTGGTCCGGGGCTTCGCGCAGCCCAACTTGTGGACCAGAGCCTCGCAGGTGGTGCCGTAGATGAATGCCCCGACGACATCGGCGTCACGGATGTCGGGGAGCTCGTTGCACTGTTGGGAGAAGCGGCGAATGTAGTCCTAGAGGGTCTCCCCCGATTGCTGCTTGCAGCTCTTCAGATCCCAGGAGTTGCCAGGGCGTTTATACGTGCCCTGGAAGTTCCCGACGAAGAGGTTCGTCAGGTCGGCCCAGCTCCCGATGGTGTCGGCGGGCAGGTACTCGAACCAGGCCCAGGCAGAGTCCGCGAGGTAGATGGGGAGGTACTAGATGACAAAGAAATCATCCGTCGCTCCCCCTGCCCAGCAGGCGAGGCAGTAGTCCTCTAGCCAAACACTCGGGTTGGTCGCCCTCGTGTATTTGGCTATGTTGGCTGGGGCCCGGAATCTGGCCAGGAAATTGGCGTTGCGGATGGCCCGGAATCTGGCCATCGGGTCCCGGATCGTAGCGGTCGCGCCGCCTGCTATCCGCAACCTGCCACGATGCCGCCGTGTCGGCAACTCTCCTTCGCGCCTCGAGGGTGGCGCGAAGGTCACGGTTGTCCCCCAGGCGGTGGCGCACCGGGGTGCGCGATTCCTGGGGAAGCTCGTGATGCGGGGCCGTCGCGGCTGGAGTCTGGTTACCCCGCGAGGTGGAGTGTCCCGGGTGACCCGAGGCCGTACCTGAGCGTCGGGAACCGGTCTCCTAGGCGTGCTGGACGACAGCGCGTTCCACCAGCCCCTGAAGGTTCTGGTATGTGGCCTTGGCGTCCAGGTCCATCGGCTCAGGTAATCCGCGGAGCAGCATTGCTGCCACGGCGATGTTTTGGTTGGCATGGGGGAAGAACGGGAGATCGTCCGTCCCCTCGGCCAGCTAGTGATGGACCTGGTGTGCGCGGTCGCACGCGCCAGAGACCAACAGTGGCTCAGGCTGACGTCGCTCCAGGTCGGCCTGGAGTTTGTCGAGCTTGGCCTTGCGGGCGTCCAGCTCCTCGCGCTGACACCGGAGGTCAGCAAGGTGAGTCTGGAGGCCCGCGTCGTCCTCCCAGCGGGACCCATCCCCTCGCACTTCGTCGCGCAGGAGGAGGGTTCCGGGAGTTGCGGGGGTGGCGGATGGCTCCGTCGCGCCCGCCATGTTGCACTCGCGGGAGAATGTCCTGCGCGGGGGATACTCCCTGTCAGAGCTGGAACTGCGGCTGGAGGAGTCCCCCAGCAGGTCATGGAGGGAAGTCAGCATGTAGCCGATCATGGCCACGAGCCGGGAGCCCGTGGACGGCGGGACCGTCGTCGGTCATAACTCGTACGCAGCATCACGCGAGGCGACGCCGGTACGCGGTAAGCCCGCCTCCGTGACCCGCGCCGGGGCCTCGAGGCGGAGGTTGCTGAGGATATCGGCGACTGCGCCCAGGCTCCCGGAGAAGACCTGGTCGCGAATTGTGGCGGGGATGAGCACGAGCTCTCCTGCTGCCGTAGCGATGAAGCTGAGGGTGCCGAAGCGGATCCAGCCCCTCGGCGCTGGTGCGCCGTCGATGCGCGAGGAAGAAGCCATCGATGGAGGCGATGATGACGCGCGAGCTCCCCTACCTGGCGCGCCAACTGTCGGTGTTTCGTGCACCGGCAATACAAATTTTTGGTTAGTGGGGGTCGTGCGCTCCCTCTCCTCGAATGGTTGACTCAGGAAGCTTCCCAAATGATTCTAACTTAAATTTCGAATAGGATTGGGAAAATAGGTCGAACCAAATACCCCATTTGCTTTTGCCCTGGAAATCTGACTTTGAAAGCCGAGATAAGAGGAAAATTTCATTTGAAGTTCAAAACCAGAAAAGGTGCTACAGAAAAGAAAAGATCAGCATTCTATGTTTTCACAATTAAGAAGTGCATTTTCAAATAACTTTTAAAGGGAGAAAACTCTTCCTTAATCCTATCAATTACAAACCTTTGCTCTGATACCACTCCTTGTGGGGGCTCCCGTCCTGGTACAGTGATACTCCATTACTGTTGCGTGGGCCTGGTTAATCACGCAACCCGTAACGTAACGATCACGGCATCACGACAGACTCAGATTGAAATCACTTGGCTAGCACGATACTCGAATGAGGTCACATGCTACCCAATTGGTTCCAATTTGAGCTTCCCGCAACCATGTGATAACCACTAGTCCCTGGATCAGTAGGCTAGCGTCACATGTTGAGAAGGGAGAGTCTCATCCAAACGAACGCAGTACAAGGGCAGAGGTAATATATTACAACGGTAGATAATAATATTACAACTTGTTCCTGTTTACAAAATGCCGATTGGCTTAAAGTAAACTGAAGAGAAAAACATCAGAGAAACAAAAGTAAAGCGGCCGCGGTGTGCCTCCATTCCCTCAGGCAACCGGCGAGCAACTAGCTCCACTAGCCGTCAAACGCACCACCCACGCCTGGGTCACTGAACTCCTGGTCACCTTCTTCCTCACCTGCATCTTCTGCTCCTCACGCAAATTTTCAGAGCAAACGGTGAGTACACGTATGTACTCGCAAGACTTTATTGTTTACAAGTATAATAATAATGCAGGTTGAACAATGAAGATGGTTGCTACTCTAGTTCAGTTTTGCATGAAGCTGAAGTTATTTGCAATAGACTAATAGATTGGAATCTTTGCCTTTGTTTATAAAACATTTAGTAAATGAGAGTACAACAATACATAATGTAATTGTACATTTCATTCAACATCCAAATTCCTCCAACATATCCAACACCACCATCACATGGCAACAGGAATCATTTCCTTCAACATAACCAACACCATCATCACATGGCATCAAGAATCACCACCAGCTCGATCAAATCACCAAACCAACCAATCTTTGAGTTCAACGACTCAACATTTGCATAACACAGCCCATCGTTTAAAAGATCTACCAAAATTTAATCCTTTTCAGAAATCAAAACCAAAATTACTATACTTGACAGGAAATACCCAAGATGCTCGTGACCGTGAGCACGGCTAATCGATTAGTCTATTTAATCTCTGCAGAGAATGCACACTTTACCCACACGACTCATTCTAGCAATCATGTCAACCATGCCACGCGATACATACCGTATCCGCTTTGCTAGATTGTGGCGAAACTTTTCCAATTGTCGGCATTTAGCCTTGCGTCAGCCCCGGCGATGTGCGCTCTTTGCTTTGGGTGGGGGCTCCACTCACCCACCGCAGTACCAGGCCAGGCGAGTACACCCCTAAAATTAGGGTGGTTGGGTACCGTACACTCCAAACCTGATTCACCCACACGGATCCAACGATGGCTAACAGCCCATCGTGCCTTTTACCCTCAGCAAAGCATCCACCGTTGTTTCACGAAAGCCTCCAACACCTGCGCGTGGTGAGGGAGTATTCTAAGCAATACCAAAGACGTTGGTATTGCCCAACTACTTCGACTCCGCCACTGCCAGAAGATCAAATTCCAACTCCTGTACTAGGTTTAGGCTATCCCATACTAGCACATGTGGTTGTACGAAAGGACTTGGTTAAAAACGTCAAGTTCAGTCCTTAGGTTTGCACAGACGAGACCTCCCATCATCCGTCCGGCATAAATCACCATACACCTTTTCCTTTTTCATCTTTTACCAACATAGCCTTTATTTTTCAAAAAACCATCATTTCCGAAATCCTAATAATGTATCGAAAATCTTTGATTGACTGAGTCCATCGATCATTATTCAATCAGTCTAAAGCTGGGCTAAGCATATGCAACTATTAGACTTATATTCCCCGGCGACACTTATTATAGCGCCTACCCTTAAACTAGGGTTACTCAAGGATTTTAGGGTAACAACGAGATTGAGATAAGCCATCCAACCTTTAGGGTAACTACCTATCCCCACCATTTAAATATTTGTAATAATCATATGCATGCGCAATAGTTTTGCGAATCATCAAATACATTTGCAATTATAGGAGCAATATGATCAAAGGGGGTGCTTGCCTGCTTGCTCTAAGTTTTGCGTGTCCTCTGGGTCGAAGTCCGGATCCTCGCCAACTGCTCTCGAGGCGTCAACGTCTAAACGAAAGCGTGACAAAAGAAATAACGAGGAAACGATTAAGATCCAATGAGAACAAGGCAAAAAGGCTCAAAGAAGCGGACAACAACTAATAAGCGAACACGAGAGAGACAACTCAACGAAAATCAAAACTTGAATTGGAGGCGCGATGCCGGTGTACAAACTCCGGTAGCGCCGCCCTACAGTCGGCAGTACCGGCCTCAAGTGTCTGTAGTGCCTGCGGCTACGAAACCCAATAGGGACCCTCTCTGGAAACTATCTTCCGGCGTTGCGGGAGCGGTAGTGCCGGCCCGAACCCGGCAAAGACGGCCGCAAGGGTCGGTAGTGCCGGCTTTGGCGGCGAAGACGGACTTACCACGTCGGTAGTGCCGGCCACAGGTCGACTGAATTTTTCAGAAAAAGGATTTTCGCACCAACGACTTCGGAACTCCGCGACGATTGCATGGATGGGTTCTCGGAGGTGACAAGGACCCATTTATGCAGACCACACGTGGTTCCGACCTCGTTTGGCCTACATCCTAATCCGAGAAACTCTAGAGTCCTAATTTACGCTAAATTCCGACTTTCACCCCGAATCGAATTCAAACTTGATTCCTTTCACGAAACTCGGACTTTAACGACGTCGAATACGTTCAAGGGTCCTTTTCCTAGCTTTTGGAACTAGGGTTCCAAAGTTTAATTCCAAAAGCTACGAAAACGACATTTAACCTAATCCATCCGATAAAAACGTATTTAGGGTTTCTAATCTCAGTTTTCGTGCTAACAAGAACTCTTGCACCTAACCTAGGTTTAGAAACTCAGCTAACAAAAGTTGAGCACTACAACTTGGTTTTCTAGGGTTTTAGCTAAAAGAAAAGTTGATAGAAAAGGAGAAAAGTACAAGATCAAGCTCAAGTCAACCCACATCTGACTGAAACTTGCTTCACTCACCACAGATTGCTGCTAGGGTTTTGGAAAGTGACGATCTCCTCTGTGGCTTGCTTCACCTTGAGCTCAAGAACAGCGGAGAGAGAGTTTTAGGGAGAGGAAGAGCTTGAGAGAGAGGGAGAGAGCTCCATGGGAGAGAGAGCTAGAGGGTGAGAGGGAGAGTGAGAGGGAGTGAAGTGAGGGAGAGTTGGCTAGGGGAGGAGAACCCTCTAGAAAAACGTGGAGGTGGCTAGGGCAACCGGTCAGCCATGGGCGCCCTGCCCCCCTGCCCGAACCCCTCGGCTGAAGACGGGCCAGGGTGGCAGATCGCCGCCAAGGCAGGAAAACCCCAAAACCCCGAAAAACTCCGAAACTCAAAACCCTTCAGGAAACCTCTAGGATAGACTCTAGGATAACTAGAGAAGGTTCGAAACTACGGTTGCTCGGAAATTCTAACCGCATACCTAAACGAGATTTTGGAGCAAAAACTAAAACGAAACAGATTGGGCAAACAAATCCAAACACAATTAACTCCAAATAGAATTTCCAAATAACTCACAAAGGATAATTAATATATATTTTTTTTAAAAAGACAAGTTCAAACTCAGGATGTTACAGCTCTTCCCCCCTTACAATAATCTCGTCCTCGAGATTACAAGGATTTAGAAAAGAAAGATGGAAACTCGGATCGAAGGCGATCTTCACGTTCCCAGGTTGCTTCTTCTTCGGTATGATTACTCCACTGGACTCGAAGCATTTTGATTACGTGATTACGAGTTAATCGCTCAACCGTCGGCCCGTAACGCGAGTTGGATATTCGCGGTATGCAAGATCTGGTTGAAGTTCAATAGTATCCAGGGGAGTGAGTTCAGTAGGAACTCGGAGACACTTCTTCAACTGAGAGACATGAAACACGTCATGCACATCCGCAAGTTGAGGTGGAAGCTCCAACTGATAAGCTACTTCACCCTTCCTTGCAAGAATGCGATATGGACCGACGTATCTCGTGCTAACTTTCCGCGAACTTGGAATCTCTTTGTGCCACGTAACGGTGACACCTTAAGATAGACAAAGTCGTCTACATTGAAGCTCAGATCACGGCGGCGATTATCAGCATAGCTCTTTTGTCTAGACTTAGCCTCCTTCAACCGATCGCGGATTAGCCTGACTTGCGTCTCGGCTTCTGAATCCTTTGTGGGTCCAAAGAACTTTCTTTCACCGACTTCGGACCAGAAAAGAGGTGTTTGGCACTTTCTTCCATACAGTGCTTCAAACGGAGACATTTGAAGGCTTGCTTGATAACTATTATTGTAGGAAAACTCAGCAAACGCTAAACATTTTTCCCACCTTGAGTTATACGAAAGAATACAAGCTCTAAGCATGTCTTCCAGGATTTGATTTGTTCTTTCAGTCTATCCATCGGTCTGGGGATGGTAAGCTGTGCTGAAGAACAGCTTAGTCCCTAGAAGTTCATGCAAATTCTTCCAGAACTGCGAAGTGAACTGGGGTCCACGGTCAGACACAATGGTTTTAGGAATTCCATGTAGTCGGACAATATGGTTCAGGTAGAGTTCTGCAAGTTTAGCTCCATTGTAGGTAACACGTACCGGTATGAAATGAGCAACTTTGGTTAACCGGTCGATAATTACCCAAATAGAGTCATGGCCATTAGCTGATTTTGGCAGGCCAGTGATGAAGTCCATTCTGACCTCATCCCATTTCCACTCCGGAATCCTCAAGGGTTGAAGCATTCCAGCTGGTCGTTGGTGCTCTGCTTTCACTCGCTGACACACATCACAAATGGCGACGTATGCGGCGATATCTCTTTTCATACCAGGCCACCAAAATTTCTTTCGAATATCTTGATACATTTTAGTGCTTCCCGGGTGGATTGACAACGGAGTCTCATGAGCTTCTTTCAAGATCAATTCTTTGATCTCCTGATCATTTGGGACATAAATTTGACATCCACGCATAATCAGACCATCAACTCGTTCTGAAAACTCCGATGACGCGCTTTCTTTCAAAATGCGCTTGATCTCAGCTACTCCTTCATCTTTCAACTGAGCAGCCTGAATTTGGGATTCAAGGGTAGGTCGTAGGGTTAATGTAGCCATAAATCCTTCCCCTACCATCTCCAAGTTGAGTTTACGGAACTCATCCAGTAACTGGGGTTGACAAACACCCGACAAGGTATTATTAGTGTGTAGCTTGCGACTGAGGGCATCGGCTACCACATTAGCTTTTCCTGGATGATAATGAATTCCCAAATCATAGTCCTTGATTAGCTCCAACCATCGGTGCTATCTCAAGTTTAGGTCTGGTTGGGTGAAAAAGTATTTCAGGCTCTTACGGTCGGTAAATATCTCAACTCGGTTTCCGATGAGATAATGACGCCATAACTTGAGAGCATGAATTACGGCAGCTAATTCTAGATCATGAGTTGGATAATTGGCTTCATGAGGTTTCAGTTGGCGTGAAGCATACGCCACGACTTTTCCTTCCTGCATCAGCACACAACCAAGACCTTGACGTGAAGCGTCACAAAATACGTCAAAGTTTTTGTGTACATCAGGCAAGACAAGAATTGGAGCTGTTGTAAGTCTTCGCTTCAACTCTAGGAAACTAACTTCACAAGCTGATGTCCACTCAAATTTCTTCTCCTTCTTGAGTAACTCAGTCATCGGCTTGGAAATTTTCGAAAAGTTTTCGATGAATCGCCGATAGTACCCGGCTAACCCAAGAAAACTTCGGACTTCGAGAACAGTCCGTGGCTGTTCCCAGGCAAGTACATCCTTCACCTTGCTGGGATCAACAAAGAACACCTCCTTCGAGAGAACGTGGCCTAAAAGGCAACTTCATTGAGCCAAAACTCACATTTCTTTGAACTTGGCATACAACTGATGTTCACGCAGTTTATCAAGCACTAAATGCAGATGGAGTTCATGCTCCTGCTCACTCCGAGAATAGATAAGAATGTCATCAATGAACACCACCACAAATTTATCTAAGTATTCCATGAATACTTTATTCATGAGATTCATGAATGTGGCTGGTGCATTGGTGAGACCAAAAGAAACTACTGTATACTCGTACAAACCATATCGAGTAGTAAACGCAGTCTTCTGGATATCTTCCGGTCGAATTTTGAGTTGAAAGTATCCCAGTCTCAAGTCAATCTTGGAAAAGACTCGAGCTCCACTTAATTGATCAAACAAATCATCAATCCGAGGAAGAGGATACTTATTTTTGATAGTGACTTCATTTAAGGATCGATAGTCCACGCACATGCGTAAACTACCATCTTTCTTCTTGACGAAGATGTGGGGTTACAGGTAGGCTACGCGAGCATAAAATCAAAATTTCTACCACGAACACCCAAGATCACATGGAAGTAAAGGATCACAGATCGTTACCCTTGTCGCGCAGATGCAGCGGAAGCAGATTCTCGCGCGTTGAGGAAGTAGTTGATCACCTCCCGATCGGCACCGATCTCCACCGAGTTGTTGCCGTCCTCATCCGAGTGGTCGCCGATCTCGTCCGCGTGGTCGCCGACCTCGTCCGAGTGGTCGCCGACCTCGTCCGCGTGGTCGCCGACCTCGTCCGAGTGGTCGCCGATCTCGTCCGCGTGGTCGCCGACCTCGTCCGAGTGGTCGCCGATGAAAGTCGTCGGAGATCCAACCGAAAAGCGCGTCCACGGATGGCAGCGCCTCTAACGATATCCACACGCATCGAGCAGAACGCCGCAGGCGGTGTGCTAGCACCTCGCCGCCGCCTTGGAGGTTTCGGGAGCGGGAGGGATGCACGGCGGTGAACGTGGTGAGGGTTCTAATCCTTGCCATGCAATCGCTCCTGGCCTCCCCTTTTATAGACACGCTAGTGGGCGAAGCCCGCTAGGTTTCCATCTCCAATGCGGATCCTATCCATGCACAAACCGTAAACTATTCCAACTCGTTAAGTGTGTGACCCGTTAGGTTCGATGCAAGTCGGTTATGAATTCGAACCCGCTTTCCAATTCATTGATCAACATGCACCTAGCAAGACGTATTGACCCGGATGCACGTAATCAATATTCGGTGAACCTTGATACACTCACATACCGATCCCTTCACCACACGATACTAGTCAAGCTCAAGGCGAGATGCGTGCCACCCTTGTTGATAGCTCGACCACTTCACTCGACAAAGGTGATGGATACAAACCATGACCAACTCTTTAGTCATATTAGCACGGGCCGTGCATTTTCCTTATCCATCCACTCGAGGGGCCCGGAGGTATCTCTCCCGTTATCTAGGAGGGCAAATCCCATCTTGATCATCACACCCTTGGCAATGTATCGTGGCATACCCAATATTTCATCTTTATGACTACTGTTACGGTGTAGCGTTTGATGATACCAAAGCATACAAGTCTACATGCTAGGCATCCATGACAATCTCAGGTCTAAGGACCATATAGGCGTACCACTCGAGACTATACGCTGATGGCACTATAAGAGATAACAACTCACAGCGTCTCGGAGTGGGTCTTGTCCGACTACCCATGTTCTCCAACATGTGTCCACATTATTGGTTTGATATCTCCATATCTATGGTATGCGAAACATTACCATCAACCAATACATGTGCTGATCAAATTATCACCGCTCCTCGTAATGATATGGATCAGGGACCCGTTTAGAATAATGTCACTTGACAATGTGTTTCACAATCAGATCGTATCCAATGAACAAAGTCGTAACATATATTCAGGGAACCGATAAACAAAGTTATCATTATTACATGAACAAAGACGTATTACAATCATCACCATGATTGATCTAGGGCATATTCCCTTCAGAAGAGCACTGGACTACCCCATGGAGACGAACTAGGGCGAACAAAACCCTTAGTCAATTGCTCCTTGAGTTGTTTCTTCAACTCCAACAACTCATTAGAGGGCATCCGATACGGACGTTTGGATAAAGGTGCTGTTCCCGGCAGCAAGTCAATAACAAACTCCATATCCCGATCTGGGGGCAATCCCAGTAATTCTTCAGGAAACACATCAGGATACCCACAGACCACTGGCACTTGACTTAATTCCGACACAGAAAGCGAATGGAAAGAAGCCTTATGCACGTTTGATCGTTTGGAGTAATATTTGGTCTGGATTCCATCCGAATTCACCAGAGAAATGGAACGATTTGCGCAATCAATATGTCCTTGATTTTGAGACAACCAATCCATTCCAAGGATAACATTGAGTCCAGGGGTATCAATCTGAATCAGATTTCCCAAAAATAGAACTTCATTGATTACTATGGGTACTCTAAGGCATATGTGCTCAGCTCGCATAACCGAACCAGGAGAATAGACTAACATTGGATTTCGCAATCTGTTAGTCTCAACCTTATGTTCCGTAACAAACCTTGAAGAAATGAAAGAATGCGAAGCGCCCGAATCAAATAAAACCAAAGTGGGTACTGAGTGTATGAAAAACATACCAACTACCACATCCGGAGCATTCTTGGCCTCCTCCGCGGTCACTAGGTTAAGTCGACCACGGGCTTGACTCGGGTCTACCTTTGGCTAGAACGCCCTCCTAAGTGTCCACCGCGCCGGTTAAGAACCTTGTGGGCGAATCGGACCACTTGGAACTTGAGGTCGAGCAAAGAACAGACGCTTGCTCGGACAAGCGGTAGAGATATGTCCTTCTCACCGCAAGCATAGCGGTGAGTGCGGCCATCCTGTCCTACCCTCCACGAGTCGTCCTCCGCGCCGGAAGATTGAGCCGCAAACAAAGACAAAGTTGGGGAAAGTTCTTCGAGATCGTGGAGGTGGTGATGCCACTGATCGAGCACTAACCGCTTGCCCGTAACGCGGTCTCGGCACCGCACCGGCAGATTTCCGAGCCATCCACTTACGCTTCCGGCTCTCCAAAACTGCCTTGCTGCTGTCCTCAACACAAATCGCCTTGTCCACAAGCACTTGCAAATTGGGGATGTCAAGTGGTGCGAGTGAATGACGAATCTCCTCGTTGAGATGTTGACGAAACAAGGAGACTTTTCGGGTTTCACTCGGGACCTCATCTGCCACATATCGAACAAGATAATTGAACTTATGCAGATAGTCCATCACTGACATAGACCCCTGACGAAGATCATAGAACTCTCGTTTCTTTATCTCCATCAGACTAGCAGGAATGTGCACTGCACGAAAGGCTCCTTTAAATTCCTCCCAAGTCATGACCTGACCAGGTGGGCGAATTGCCTTAACACTACCCCACCAAGCTGCTGCTGCGCCTTGGAGATAGTGAGCAGGCGTCTTGAACCTTCTCTCACAAGACACCTCACGAGGTCAAGTTTATCTTCAACATCGCTGAAGCCAATCGTCAAGGCCCGGAGGATCGGTCGCAGATGAGAAGTTTGGCGGGCGAGTTCCCTGGAACTCGGCCAACCTCGATTGGGGTTGCATTGCTGCCAAACCACCATAAGCAGCGGTACCAAGATTCTCGGAATTCTGCACCAACCGTTCCAACAAGCGGGTCTGCATAACAAGAACTTGGGCCATTGACGGAGGTGGAGGTAATTCTTCACTTTGGGCGTCGTGATGACTAAGCGATGCCTCCCGATTATTTACTGGCTCATTAGAGTGATGACATCCTTGGCTACGGGATCTGGCCAAAGGTGGATCATGACGCTCCGGATTCGGTATTGCCACAGCTGGTTCTTGGCTAATCTGAGCAACACCCCGGGCCATCACCGAACGATCAACACGTCTCTTTGGCGGCATCCTGTTGACACGAAGACTTAGAGACAGGTATCACAAGAGCCCATCGAAGAACGCGGGAATTTTGAACCACAATTGCGAAACTCAAGCACAACCATCACATAGCAACACAAAAATTAAAGTATGCATCACAGTGAAAGGATTGCAAGGCGATAGATTTACAGATGATAACTTAGCACGTCTCTTCGCGCTACAGAGGGGGTTATTTACAGCATCACCAACGTCAACTACCGCCAGTTCCACGAGAATAACTACAACAAAAGACTTCTTCTACCAGCTCGTAATTACAACAAAAGCGAGCTGTAGGTCCAACTACCTATTAGGATAGGGATCTAATCCTAGACACGACCACCATTCATGGCAGGGACATCTGAGGTGCCTGGGGCTACAGAAGAAGCAGTCGACTTTGCAGGGAACATCAACTCGTACTCGCGTCCACCAAATAGCAGGTTACGTCCTGGCATGGCGCCGCGAAGCACTAGGGCGCACAAACAAACACGGCGACGGCCGCTACCTTGAGCAGACATCCTGGCGCTGCGAGAGACCCGACGATAAGATCCATAAGGACGGGTAACTCCTCGGCCAGGCTCGAGGTCATCATTCTCCCCATAGATCATCCCAAAGAGTGAAGAAACCATAGCTAACCAAGGGCGCCATGTTACTCTCTAACTCGTAGATACGGCATCGAGCAAGCAACAGCTTCTTCACAGAGACGGCAGAATATCGATCAAGGGACCTTACTAGCCCGATCGCCAAACCTGCATAGGATCCAAGCGTGGATAATCGGCACATCTGAGTTCTCTTGGCTGTCCGGCTCACGAGAGGGACAAACAGGATACAACTGAGCCATTTCTGGTACGTCAAAGCGAAGCCTCAAAATTGCAATGTATGCTCCATCGAGTAGAGCTGCAAGAGGACTTGGCGCTGTACCATGATACTGACGGTTTGTTCTCTGCGTGGCCCCGCGAATAGAAACTTCAGCCACATACAGGGAGGAAGCGGGACTAAGTCCAAAGCACATGAGATCAAATACCTGGCGGCTCAGAAAGCCAAAGACGCTGCATCATCTCCAATAGGGTAGCCTGAACTGAGCCCTCTAGAATCGCAGTCGTGAAATAGCAGGGTTCCCAACGTCCAGACATCTAAGATTAAGAAGGGAAACAGATTAGTATCATCCTCAACAAACGGAAATTCGAAATAAACAAAAATTAAATAAACGAAAGGAAAATAACCCAACAACAAACAAATAAAAGAAACTGACGATCTTAAACCTTATCCTTATCATTACTCAATTCTTAACTATCTTTTGAAGTGGATAAGCTTCCCAAATGATTCTAACTTAAATTTCGAATAGGATTGGGAAAATAGGTCGAACCAAATACCCCATTTGCTTTTGCCCTGGAAATCTGACTTTGAAAGCCGAGATAAGAGGAAAATTTCATTTGAAGTTCAAAACCAGAAAAGGTGCTACAGAAAAGAAAAGATCAGCATTCTATGTTTTCACAATTAAGAAGTGCATTTTCAAATAACTTTTAAAGGGAGAAAACTCTTCCTTAATCCTATCAATTACAAACCTTTGCTCTGATACCACTCCTTGTGGGGCTCCGTCACAATGCGGTGATACTCCATTATCGCTGCGTGGGCCTGGTTAATCACGCAACCCGTAACGTAACGATCACGGCATCACGACAGACTCAGATTGAAATCACTTGTCTGGCACGATACTCGAATGAGGTCACATGCTACCCAATTGGTTCCAATTTGAGCTTCCCGCAACCATGTGATAACCACTAGTCCCTGGATCAATAGGCTAGCGTCACATGTTGAGAAGGGAGAGTCTCATCCAAACGAACGTAGTACAAGGGCAGAGGTAATATATTACAACGGTAGATAATAATATTACAACTTGTTCCTGTTTACAAAATGCCGATTGGTTTAAAGTAAACTGAAGAGAAAAACATCAGAGAAACAAAAGTAAAGCGGCTGCGGTGTGCCTCCATTCCCTCAGGCAACCGGCGAGCAACTAGCTCCACTAGCCATCAAACGCACCACCCACGCCTGGGTCACTGAACTCCTGGTCACCTTCTTCCTCACCTGCATCTTCTGCTCCTCACACAAATTTTCAGAGCAAACGGTGAGTACACGTATGTACTCGCAAGACTTTATTGTTTACAAGTATAATAATAATGCAGGTTGAACAATGAAGATGGTTGCTACTCTAGTTCAGTTTTGCATGAAGCTGAAGTTATTTGCAATAGACTAATAGATTGGAATACTGCACTGTTTATAAAACATTTAGTAAATGAGAGTACAACAATACATAATGTAATTGTACATTTCATTCAACATCCAAATTCCTCCAACATATCCAACACCACCATCACATGGCAACAGGAATCATTTCCTTCAACATAACCAACACCATCATCACATGGCATCAAGAATCACCACCAGCTTGATCAAATCACCAAACCAACCAATCTTTGAGTTCAACGACTCAACATTTGCATAACACAGCCCATCGTTTAAAAGATCTACCGAAATTTAATCCTTTTCAGAAATCAAAACCAAAATTACTATACTTGACAGGAAATACCCAAGATGCTCGTGACCGTGAGCACGGCTAATCGATTAGTTTGTTTAATCTCTGCAGAGAATGCACACTTTACCCACACGACTCATTCTAGCAATCATGTCAACCATGCCACGCGATACATACCGTATCCGCTTTGCTAGATTGTGACGAAACTTTTCCAATTGTCGGCATTTAGCCTTGCGTCAGCCCCGGCGATGTGCGCTCTTTGCTTTGGGTGGGGGCTCCACTCACCCACACAGAGTACCCCCGGGCCAGGCGAGTACACCCCTAAAATTAGGGTGGTTGGGTACCGTACACTCCAAACCTGATTCACCCACACGGATCCAACGATGGCTAACAGCCCATCGTGCCTTTTACCCTCAGCAAAGCATCCACCGTTGTTTCACGAAAGCCTCCAACACCTGCGCGTGGTGAGGGAGTATTCTAAGCAATACCAGCAACGTCGGTATTGCCCAACTACTTCGACCTGCCACGGCGCAAGATCAAATTCCAACTCCTGTACTAGGTTTAGGCTATCCCATACTAGCACATGTGGTTGTACGAAAGGACTTGGTTAAAAACGTCAAGTTCAGTCCTTAGGTTTGCACAGACGAGACCTCCCATCATCCGTCCGGCATAAATCACCATACACCTTTTCCTTTTTCATCTTTTACCAACATAGCCTTTATTTTTCCAAAAACCATCATTTCCGAAATCCTAATAACGTATCGAAAATCTTTGATTGACTGAGTCCACCGATCATTATTCAATCAGTCTAAAGCTGGGCTAAGCATATGCAACTATTAGACTTATATTCCCCGGCGACACTTATTATAGCGCCTACCCTTAAACTAGGGTTACTCAAGGATTTTAGGGTAACAACGAGATTGAGATAAGCCATCCAACCTTTAGGGTAACTACCTATCCCCACCATTTAAATATTTGTAATAATCATATGCATGCGCAATAGTTTTGCGAATCATCAAATACATTTGCAATTATAGGAGCAATATGATCAAAGGGGGTGCTTGCCTGCTTGCTCTGAGTTTTGCGTGTCCTCTGGGTCGAAGTCCGGATCCTCGCCAACTGCTCCCAAGGCGTCAACGTCTAAACGAAAGCGCGACAAAAGAAATAACGAGGAAACAATTAAGATCCAATGAGAACAAGGCAAAAAGGCTCAAAGAAGCGGACAACAACTAATAAGCGAACACGAGAGAGACAACTCAACGAAAATCAAAACTTGAATTGGAGACCGCGATGGGGTGTACAAACTCCGGTAGTGCCGCCTCTACGCCAGCGATCTGGCCTCAAGGTCGGTAGTGCCGGCGACTCTGAAACCCAAAAGGGACCCTCTCTGGAAAATAACTACCGGCGTTGCGGGAGCGGTAGTGCCGGCCCGAACCCGGCAGTACCGGCCGCAAGGGTCGGTAGTGCCGGCCTGAGCGGCAGTACCGGACTTACCACGTCGGTAGTGCCGGCCACAGGTCGACTGAATTTTCCAGAAAAAGGATTTTCGCACAAACGACTTCGGAACTCCGCGACGATTGCATGGATGGGTTCTCGGAGGTGACAAGGACCCATTTATGCAGACCACACGTGGTTCCGACCTCGTTTGGCCTACATCCTAATCCGAGAAACTCTAGAGTCCTAATTTACGCTAAATTCCGACTTTCACCCCGAATCGAATTCAAACTCGATTCCTTTCGCGAAACTCGGACTTTAACGACGTCGAATACGTTCAAGGGTCCTTTTCCTAGCTTTTGGAACTAGGGTTCCAAAGTTTAATTCCAAAAGCTACGAAAACGACATTTAACCTAATCCATCCGATAAAAACGTATTTAGGGTTTCTAATCTCAGTTTTCGCGCTAACAAGAACTCTTGCACCTAACCTAGGTTTAGAAACTCAGCTAACAAAAGTTGAGCACTACAACTTGGTTTTCTAGGGTTTTAGCTAAAAGAAAAGTTGATAGAAAAGGAGATAAGTACAAGATCAAGCTCAAGTCAACCCACATCTGACTGAAACTTGCTTCACTCACCACAGATTGCTGCTAGGGTTTTGGAAAGTGACGATCTCCTCCGTGGCTTGCTTCACCTTGAGCTCAAGGACAGCGGAGAGAGAGTTTTAGGGAGAGGAAGAGCTTGAGAGAGAGGGAGAGAGCTCCATGGGAGAGAGAGCTAGAAAGGGAGAGCTAGAGGGTGAGAGGGAGAGTGAGAGGGAGTGAAGTGAGGGAGAGAGTTGGGTGGGGAGGAGAACCCTCTAGAAAAACATGGAGGTGGCTAGGGCAACCGGTCAGCCATGGGCGCCCTGCCCCCCTGCCCGAACCCCTCGTGGCGAAGACGCCAGGGCCGACAGATCGCCGCCCAAGGCAGGAAAACCCCAAAAACCCCCGAAAAACTCCGAAACTCAAAAACCCTTCCCGGAAACCTCTAGGATAGACTCTAGGATAACTAGAGAAGGTTCGGAAACTACGGTTGCTCGGAAATTCTAACCGTACACGAAACGAGATTTTGGAGCAAAAACTAAAACGAAACAGATTGGGCAAACAAATCCAAACACAATTAACTCCAAATAGAATTTCCAAATAACTCACAAAGGATAATTAATATATATATTTCCATTACTCTTGATAATGCATCATCTAACACGACGGCTATGGAGCATCTCTCACCGCATCTAGAAACGTATGTTGGAGGTTTTGTACTCCATCAGAGATGCATATGCCATATCATTAATCTCATTGTGCAGGCGGGTTTGACTGTAATGGGAACTAGTTTGGACAATATACGCAAAGCTATATATTTTATTAATGTTTCGCAAGTAAGGTTTTCACAGTTCGCAGAGTACTACAGGGCCAACAGTAAGGAGCCAAAAAAATCAGCCTTGATATGAAGGTTAGGTGGAACTCAACGTATAGTATGCTGGACCGGTGCAAGGGCTATGAACATATTATCACTTTCTTCGTCAACTGCAATAGTGGTGAGTTGTTGGTTACTGAATTGGATTGGCAACTTTCCGATCATTTTCGTGATTTTTTACAAACTTTTTACAATGCAACTACAAATTTATCCGGTGTGTACTATCCAACTTCTTCCTTAGTCATCGAGTGGCTTTGGACTATTGCTAATTTTTTAAAGAAATAGAGATAATTATATTTTACATCCTATTATAGAACCAATGGATAAAAAATATTTAAAAGCTATTCCGCATCTTTACTGCTTTGCTACTATTTTGGATCCTCGGAGAAAATTATCTGACTTGCAGGGCGCATTCCACGGAATAGGTGAGGCATTTGATCTTGATTTCTCCGATGCCTATACTCATGTTTATAATGAGTTTTTCAGAGTTTTTGACAAATATTACGACAAGTTTGGCACTAGAAGTGAAGCCAGAAGATCTACCTCAACAACGCAACAACCACGAGGCACTTCGACCGCTTCAAATATTTGGAAGAAGTTAAAAGGCAAGGCGCCCGGCTCTTCCCAATCACCGAGCAGGTCGACGTGGAATCCGTGAGTAGAACTCAACCACTACCTCGACACGCCTTCCGTGGAGACCGACCTTGACGTGGACGAGGAAAATCAGCTCAACTTGCTCTTGTGGTGGAAGAATAATGAGCGTATTTACCCCGTGCTATCCCATTTTGCACGGGACGTACTTACGTTTCCGGTGTCCACTGTCTCGTCGGAAGCCACTTTCAGTTTGGTGGGAAGGGTACTTGAGCCGAGGAGGTCATCTCTTTGGCCTGAGTTGGTTGAGGCAATTACATGCCTAAAGGACTGGGAGCGTGCAGAAGACAGGACACAGCATGAGCCCGAGGATCCGGAGATTACGGAGGCGGTTGCTGACTTTGACAATGTCAACATCGGGTAGTTTATGTATTAATGTATGTTTACATAGTTACTGTACTCTTTTCCTTACCAGGGGTACCCCACACTAGGGTGTAATGATTTTAACGAGGCAGTAACTTTGTACATGTTCATGATTGAATAAAATTTAATATTTTCCCCCAATATTTGTCTTCATTGCCTTCGCTCCGTGCGTCTCTGGGTTCTTTTCTCTCATCTCAATAGTGCAAATGGGCCGGGCTTGGGCTGGCACGGCACGAAGCCGGCACGAAGCGCAAATGGGCCGGGCTTAGGCTCATCAAAAATGATCTGGGCCGGCACGGCACGGCACGGTGGGCACGATGGGCCGCCGTGGAACGGCACGGTTCCGGCTCGAAGCACGGTGGGCCCGGGTCGGGCCGGCACGGCACGGCACGACGCCCACGTCTAGGTACACAGCATGCAACAAAGCAAGAAAACAAGAAGGAGAAGAGAGAGAAGAAGTGGTCACAGTGCAGCGATTTCGAGAAAAAAAGATGTTCCGTGTGCGGCTAGAGCCTTGTAGTCGGTAGATTTCCTCCGTGCGGCACAGGAGCAAGAAGGCAACCGTCCGAAAAATAGTCTAAAACATATCAAAAAAAATATTTTGGATGGTCCTCAGACATCACTAATGTTCTCATAAAAATTTGAGATGATGATCAAACATGAGGAATTTTTAAAAAATATAACAGTTGTAAAGTCGTGATAAAAACCGTATATAAAATCAGTTTTTGATTTTTCAAATGTAACAAATGAACTTGTCATTTGAAAAGTTTTATATATGTTCCTATGTATTAAAAAAGTCAATCCTTAACAATTTAAATTGTACACTCTAGAGCTATCATATATAGCAACCTTATATACAAACTTGACTTATAATGCTAAACCAACACATAAGAACATAAGTGCTACGAGAATCATGGGTAAGTTCTAACAGCAAACATCAGGACAGATTGCATTTGATCAAATAAATAGATAGAAAAAACCAAAAGGGATTGGTGCACACATCTCATAGAGGCAGCAAAGCTCTGCTTAGTTGAAGTTAAGAAACAAGGTCTATAGTTATGTACTTATGTGAATAATTAACAAACTATGATGATCAGGTTGCAGTAGTCATACGTCATAACAATGATAAGCAATCATGTTCAACAGAAATTTAATTGCGCAAATTACAGGCTTCATGGGCTTCTACCTGTTCCAAGCTCATCACATATCCTTGGACTTACCGGTGTCATACTGGCATGCATTGATTTATGTATGTAAGTAACTGGATTTCTATTTTTTTGTTTCATTAACATGCCATCTAAGGGCTTCATCAAAATAAAGAAAAGGGCCACCTCCATTATAAGTCATTTCAGACTTCTACTTTGTTTCAGATTATTATTCATAGTTTCATACTACCTCTCCTGACATAAATTTACGATAATCTTTCCATCCAATGCCCTTCACTTAAATGCAACATTGTGCATGTGATTATGTGAATGGATTAGAAAAGTTCCTATGTATTAAAAAACTTCAAACCACTTTAGAAAATTTTGAAAATTTTTGTGAATGGTCCTAACATATCCATAATATTCCCATAAAATTTAAAAAAAAATCGGAAAGTCCTAACCGACAAATTGAACCGATCAAAAAATGATCAAAAACATGTTAAAATCTTTTGAAATTTTTTGTGGATGATCTTGATCCTTAACCCAAACAAATACAATGCACAAAAATTAAAATCCGTCAAACAACTATTAAATCTTGCCCGAAATCGCCGAGATCTCGCCCGAAATCACTGAGATCAAGCCAAGAAATCTGAAATTTGAATTTGTTTTTTGAATTTTTTGGGATTTTGAATCTTGAAGGGGTCCGAAATCTGAAATCTCGGCCGAGATTTCGGATTTCGGTCCGAAATTTGAATCCCTGGGTAGCAACCAACGATTTCCTCCATGCGGCACAGGAGCAAGAAAGCATCGTATGGCGCCTGAAGATACAGTATCTGATACTGTAGCAAAGAACGGTGGCAAGCTAAAAACAATGTGAAGATCATGGGTGAGAAAAGAGAAGAGTCAGAGTGGAATCATATCCCTCTAATACTCTCTCCTGACGACAGACAATTATCTAGTATAGACAATGAAGATAAAGGTAAACTACCGCATCCAAGGTGCCTGGGGTGCAGTCGATTAAAGGGAAAGGTTGATCATGGGTGAGAAAGGGAAGACTCAGAGTGGGATCATATCCCTCCAATACTCTCTCTTGACGACTGACAATTATCCAGTATAGACAATGAAGATAAAGGTAAACTACTGCATCCAGGATACCTGGGGTGCAGTTGATCCAAAGGGGAAGGCTGAGGAAGATGATAGAATAAATCAGGTCGCACTTGATGCGATCTATTAGTCGATACCAGATTCGTTGATGCACCAGTTCATCGGGAAGAAGACAGCACATGAAGTATGGCTAACGCTTTAGAACATCCACGTGAGAGTTGACCGCGTGAAGGAGGTGTGACTACAAAATCTACGAAATGAGTTTGAGAATCTCCATATGGCAGAAACTTAGTTGGTGGACAAGTTCACCGGCAAGCTTACTTCATTGTACAACCAGATTACTTCTCTCGGCAATAAGATGGAGGAATTTGTGGCAGTGAAGAAGTATTTGCGCGTGCTACCAGAAAAGTCAAGTTCGCCATGGCTCCACGGTGGAGATAAGATGCAAAGGAACGATGCTGGTACAACGCAATAACAACGATCAAAAGTTGTTTTCTGAAATTTACTATATACCAAGGTTATGTAACAACATACTTAGTCTTAGGCAATTGGCAGAAAAAGGATTAGGGTGGAGCTACAAGTAGAGTTCTTATGTGTTTACGATAAGAACAAAGATCTAACGAGAAAGGTCAAGAGATCCCTAAATCGATTATACAAGATTTTTATAAAAACTTATAAGAAGATTTGTTATGATGCTAAATATTTAGGGACAGAGAGGTCTTAAGCGGGTGCATCGGATGCGACATCTGGTCATGAATAGGCGCGTGTAGCGAGTAGGTGAAGTTCCTGGCGGTGTTGTCACATACGAGGTGTAGTGTGCAGCACAGAAAAGGACCTGTAGGAAGGAGCACAAGAGCCGAAAAGAGAGAAAGAGGCGGCAGTTTGCAGCGCAAAGGCAAGAGGAAAAGAATTTTTTTTAAATATACTATATTTTATTCCGAATTGCACAAATAAATGTCTTCCGCAAGAAATTACAGTTTTATACGTCTGTCGCCTGTCCATCGGGCGATATAAGCCTGTCGCCCGATGGACGGGCGCCAGGAGACCTTTCGCGTTTTCGCTTCTGTCGCCCGATGGACAGGCGACAGCTTAAAAATCCCCCGTTGGACGGGCAACATATAGCATGCGGGGTTCCTGTCGCCCGATGGACGGGCGACAGGTATATTTTATAATGCCGCTGCTCGGCCTACTACAGAGGCAGCAGAACGAGGAAAAGAAAAAGAAAAGGAAAAAAGAATGAGGAGAAGAAGAGAGGAAAAAAGAGAGAGGGAAGAAAATTTCTGCGCGATTTTTGAGCCCGTCACTTCATATTCAGGTAATTTCTCGTTCTTTAGTTTTTGTATTTGTAGATCTAGAAAATCTAGTTAAGAAATGTAGTTAGGAAATGTAGTTAGGAAATGTAGTTAGATGTAGAAAGATTTAGTAAACCTACTTTGTAGTTATATGTAGTACAGACATAGCAAATCTAGTTAGGTGTAGGTAGATTTAGCAAACCTAGTTTGTAGGTATGCAGTAGTCGTTCTAATATTTGTAGCACTAGGTTATGATTTAGTAGAAATGCTTTTAGATCTTGGTTTGTGTGCGTTGATATATCGAATGTAGATACTTTGAACGGATAGAAGTATTCATTTCTTAGGAATGCAGTTGGGTACATATAGCGAAAGTAGTTTGATGTATGTCGAGTAGAAATTAATCGTACAGAATGTAGTTACAGTAGTTGTTCAATTCTTTAGTAGTAGATCTATTGAATGTAGATATTGTATACCGATACGAATACATCCATATACATATTCAATTCTTACGAATGTAGTACGGCAGAGATAGCGATTGTTACGATCCTAGATATGTATTGTTAGAAATGTAGCAAATTTTTGTACAAATAAATAAGTATTTTTGTAGCATATAGATATACCAACGCAAAGTTGGGGGTCGTAATATTTTTTACGGAAAGTATTTAATTCGTGGGTGAATGATTGGATTTGCAGATATGGCAGAATGAGTTCAATTTAGAATATATTATGGCGAAGGGGTTGTAATGTGTGGTTCGGAGGGTGCAGATCTAAGTAACTTCCAGTATGTAGACAGAAGTTTGAGTAGGGTCGAAGAGCGCACATTTTCTTCAGTGATGAAGTGGTTGTATTATACTTTTCGGATGGAAGAAGAGAAGTGGCAGCTAAAGGTATTTTGCCTCTGTAGTATGCAGAACAATCCATTTTGTTGGGAGCTAGTTGAGTTGAAAGGAACCGCATCGTGGAGATCATATGTGAGGGGGACAGAGCAACGGGGATGGAACCGGGTGCTTTTAGTGCAAGCCTATGCAGGATGTAGGCCCTCAGCAGCCGGACGGTGGGGAGTGTAGTCAGGCTCAAAATGAGTTAAGTTTTGGTGACACCGACATTGGGGGATCTAGCCGTGGGCAGTACATCCAGGCAAATGAACGAGGACATTATTTGCCAAAGTGGCGAACAATCTGAATTTGGGGAGGACGAAGCAAATGTTGGACAAGTAGCGCTGGGACTAGCAGACGAAGGTGAGCAAATTGATGAAATAACAGTTAGGATGGAAGAGGAAGACCGTGAGTACGGCATGGCAGAAGTGGAAGACGACGATGAGTCCGATGAGGAAGATGGAGGTACGGAGCCGCCTGTGCCAGCCGAGTGGCGCACACATCAATTTGAGAGGTTGATTGTTAATGAAACCAACGACATACGTTGGCAGTACAGCCCCAACGAGGTTAGGCCTGACAGTATGTACGCGACAAAGGAGGCTGTGCAGGATGCTGTGAAAGATTGGGCCTTATCATTAAGAAGGACTTTCAGGGTTAAGAAATCCACGCCGACCTGCTACGACGTGGTGTGTGAGATCCATGGCTGTCCGTGGAGAGTGCACGCGTACAAGCCGAAGTGGGGCACCCATTGGTTATGCTCGAAGGTTGAGCAGCACAGCTGTATGATTGAGGAAACAATGATGGCTCACAGAAATCTGTCATCTGGGTTTGTCGCGAATATCATGTACTCAGAGATAGTGGAGAACCTGACTTATGAGCCCCGTGCTATTATCCGAGCTCTCGAGAACAGATATCAGTACACAATTAGCTATGGGAAGGCTTGGAGGGCGAAACAGAAGGCCTTAGAAACGAGGTTTGGGAAGTTTGAAGACTCGTACCACAATCTGCCCGCACTGCTCAGTTGCATTCAGGAAAGAAATCCCGGCACTTACTATGATTATCAAGATTGTCCGTCAATCAAGTGGCCAACTAAAAGGTATCTGAGGAGAGTGTTCTTCGCATTCGGAGCTTGCATTAAGGCGTTCTACCACTGTCGTCCATTGCTGTGCGTGGACGGCACATTCTTGACCGGGAAATACAAAGGGCAAATTTTGACAGCTGTGGGTGTTGACGGAAACAACCAGATTCTGCCTGTTGCATTCACCTTTGTAGAAAGTGAGAACTACGAGAGTTGGCTATGGTTCCTGCGGAACTTGAAGATTGGGGTGGTCAAAACTCGTCAGGATGTGTGCGTCTTTGCACGACAGGCATCTGATGCTTTCAGTCACGATCAACGATTGCAAGCGAGGCGGAGGAGCCATTTCCATGGCCTGACTTGCAGAGCCGACGGTGCATGAGGCATTTGGCCGCAAATTTCTACAAGCAATTCAGGAATAAGGAACTTATGAACATGTTCAAAAGACTATGTAAGCAGAACCAGGAGAGCAAGTTCCGGACTCTGTGGAAAAATATCGATGAGCTGACAAGAAAACACAAAGAGGAGACGGCGAACAAGAGTACTGCCAGCGAAGGACACGATGAGGCGGAGCCTCTTCCCCCACTGCCAACAGAAGATGACGCGACTAATCGTCGTCGAAGGCAAACGCCAATCAAATGTTTCTCGGACTGGATCAAGAACGAACCGAAGGAAAAGTGGGCACTGTTACATGACACACATGGTGCCAGATACGGTGTGATGACCAGTAACTTTGCAGAAGTTTACAACTGGGTAATGAGAGGGATGAGGTGTCTCCCATTGGTGGGAATTGTTGAGGGAGTGCTGCGGGGCACAACCAAGTACTTCGTCGACAGACATCAAGCTGCACAGATAGTGCTGAGAGATGAGAAGCTCCTGTACTCCTCCATGATCAGTAAATACATGGAAGAGAAGAGTCAGAAGGCGGCCAAGCATAGAGCTATAAAAGTTGGTGCCACGAACACCGCGCCGAGGTGATATGTAAGGATAAAGGACGGCGTGGAACCAACCAGCGGGTTGTCATTCAGGAGTGCGTATTACAGGACATCTGCAAATGCTCGTGTAACAAGCCCGACCTTTTGCACATGCCGTGTTCTCATGTGATAGCCGCATGTGCTTTATTTGGAATGCAACCTGGTACCTATCTATCTGAATATTTCAGGAAGGAAAGGGTGATGGCAACTTGGAGCGAGGAGCTGTATGGTTACGGTGTTGTGGGTTCTTTCACGACAACTCCGAGTGCTGATGAAAGGTTCTGGGTCCCAGATTTTAATGCAGGTAGATGGAAAGTAGGGCGTCGGAAGACAAGACGTATCAGAAATAACATGGATGAGTCAGAAGCTGGCAAGCGCGTGAAGAAATGTTCATTGTGCAAGCAAACAGGACATTTGTTCAAGAATTGCCACACACAAAACGAAGGAGATGAAGGAGGAGATGGCAATCCGACGGTGGCGTGTGATGCCTTAGAGCGTCAGAGCGATTCTAGGGTTCCTTTTTCCTGGTTTTGTTTCGGGAGGAATGAGGGAAATTGTTGGGGAATTAAATAATTGAAGTTTATGCGGCGTATTAATATTAAATTTGGAGTTTTCGGGCTAGAAACAGTGGGCCGAGGAAAACTTCGGCCTGGGCCAGGAATTCTTCTCCCACCTCCCCCTCCCCACGCCCTAAGTGGGCCGGCCCACCTCCCCCTAAAGGGGTGGCGCCTCCCCATGTGGCCGGCCACCCCACCCCAAGCCCTAGGGCGCCTCCCCCTCTCCCCCTAGCAGCCCCCACTTCACCTCTTCCTCCCCTTGCGTGGTGGCTCAAGATCCACCGCGAAACGCGAAGGAGAAAACGAGAAGAGGATCCGTGGAGGCGAGGAGGACGAACAGATTTCCGTTACGGAGATCGTCGCGCGTTCTTCGTGGGTTCGCAAGGGGGAACTCAATGTAAAATTCCCAATATTTTACCCCTGTTCTACCTAGGGATTAGGAGTGTATTAGATCTGGTGGTGAGTGGTTTGGTTGGATCTTGATGGGGGAGAAGGGTAGATGTTCACGTGGTGCTGTTTTTGGAAGGGGAGATTGTGCAGCGCGGATTGTTTCATGTTTTAAGTGACCTAGAAGATTTTTCCTGACAAAACCTATAACTAGAGAGTTGTAGATAACGTCGAGATCTAGCTTTTGTAATTTTTTAAGAATTTTTGGGACGACGGTATGAGAGTTACAGCTGTTGGAAGTTGACGAACAGAATCTGGAAACAGATTTCGTCTACTGTGTTGGACGTCTATTTAGGCATAATTAACAATGGAATTGAAATTTATGATCTTCATTAAAGTTGTAGATACCGTCAATATCTAGCTCCTGTAATTTTTTTATATTTTTATGATCTGTATAAAAAAAGATACGAAATTGTGAAGAGAGGGTGCTGCTGTTTGATCCGGACAGATCGGGGTTTCGGTGTTTTAAAAGGGGAACGGGTTGTAGGAAACGCGTGTTTGAATTGTGTGATCAATTGTGATGTTATTATATACTAAAAGAATGCTTGTTCAGGTGGTGCCCCTTCTGGACGCAACTAGGTTCGTCATCCACGTTGGTAAAGGCAAGTGGAAGTAACGGTCTTGCTAAACTATAACTCGCTATTTGTTTCGTCTTCAACATAAACCTTAATTGCAGCACACCTACATGGTTTAACTACTTGTTTATGAGATTGCAATATCCTATCCTGCATTGTGATGTGGTTGTTTGGCTTTTGAATCATGAGTAAGAATGAAGAAAGATGTTGTCTGCAAGATGAATTGTTGAGATATTCTATCTCAATGATGTTCGCATTTTATCCATGTTATTTGATGGTATGCAAGCATGTGAATTCAGAGTGGGAAGTTATGAATGTATTTATGCATGAAGCATTAACTGCATAATCATGCATTGGAAGTTTGTCGACGCCCTGGCGCGGCGCGATCAGCAGTACAACACCGTGTGTTCTGAGAAAGGGCACGGTGAGGAGGATCATGGCATAAGCATGTGCACAATCATATGCATTCTACTGAGGTTGTGTGGACTCTGTAATGTGGTATTGGACATGAGGAATTTGGTATGCTAGTTTTACTGTGGCTGTGTTATTTGTTAGAAGTTGTTCCGCTTGCTGAGATTACCCAATCTCACCCCTTGTTATTTTGTTGTTTTCAGTTAGTTCTCGCGAGTCGTAAGCTTGAAGGGTGGGCTTAGTAGCACAATCAACCCTCCGGGGTCATCACGAGTCACATGGACTAGTGCATTTAATAATTCATTAGCTTGCTGAAATTTTATTAATCATAGACCTGTTGATGTCCTCTTTGGAGCTGTTTTACGTTTATGTTTGTTTTCTGGTTGATTTAGACTTGTTATCTCTAGTATTGATGCTTTTATGTTATTCCTGTTTGTAATGTTTATTATGAATCTTGTTGTTGTTTCCGTTTTGTCCTAATTTTAGGGGAGATGCTGTCGAAATTTTCTTGTACGACAGTTTAGATTTGTAGGGTGTTACATGGCGGGTGGATCGTCCTGTGCGACGAGTGCTGCAAGACGCCAACGTACGACATGAGAAGCAATTTAATCGCAATGTAATCGATGTGATGTGTGTTGTGTGAACCCTGTGTGGACCTTGTGTGTAAGCCTGCTGCATGTGGCTGTGAGTGTTGTGCACTGAAAAATTATTGTAACTGTTTCTGAATATTTATGATGCTTGAACAATTTTACGTGAATGTTTGTTTGAACACATTGTTGTGAGAAACCTATAGTATTCGGACGATTTTCTTTTGATATGGTTTTGAAATGTAACTCACAATTTGTTATTTACAGGTATGGCTGACCAGCCAGGAGATGACGAGTGGCCATTCGAGTTGCTGGATCCGGTGGTCGATGGTAGTCACCGTGCCCGCTTCGCCACCGGTTTTCCAGAGGAGGGAGGCGAGGCGCACACGTTGGGCGTCCTTCGACCGAGGACACCGCAGTACGGCTGGGATATCGATCCTCGTTGGGTCCCCAGGTAACATATTACAATTCAGATTTCTTTATATGTTTGAGGTACTGTTCTTACTGGTGTTGTACTGAAATAAATTACATGTTTTTCCTTTCGTAGGCTTCGAGCTTCAGGATTGCTCCCTTTCGCCCGGATGGTGCGGGATGTGGGTCGGTGGTTTCCGTTCGACAGGTCCCTGATCACCGCTCTGGTGGATCGGTGGAGGCCAGAGACCCACACCTTCCACCTACCCGTCGGGGAGATGGCGATCACTCTGCAGGACGTGTCGTACCTGCTCGGCCTCCCGATCGCCGGCGATGCTGTGATGCCACACGACGTCGACCCTGCGTGGCCCCCGCAGCTACTTCAGCGGTTCGCTGGTGTGCTTCCAGCACCAGACTACTGGGCCTTCACCAGGACACACGGTCCTACGCTGCGGTGGCTTCGACAGTTCGTGGTACGCAACTACACTATGAAAAAACAAGTACTCTTCAATTACAACTTACAACAACATGTAATATGTGATCTTCTATCTTGCAGCCTTCGCAGATCGTCGAGGGGGCGGACGACTACAGGGTCAGCCGCCACTTGGAGGCGTACCTGCTGTGGCTGTTCGGCTGGTGCTTGTTCACGAGCTCCCATGGGGATAGCGTGGACAGACACCTCGTCCAGTTCGCGAGGGAGATAGCGGATGCCCCCTCGACGACGTGCAGCTTGATACTCGGGGTCCGCTGTCCTCTGCGGACGCATCGCAAGCCCTCTGCAAAGACGTCTGGGGCCCTCTGCGACGGGTGTACCCGGACCGGCGCCGAGTCGACCTTCACTTGGATGCCCATTGCTGATGCAATTTGTGGGCATCTGAGGTTCCAGATCGGGCGCCCCGCCATCAGCCTGGCGTCGGTTGACCCTACAAGCGATGGCGACGTCGACGGTCCGACCATGGGCACCATCTGGTGCCACCGACGGGTAAGATATTTGAACTGAAAGTTTGGTACTATTGCTTCTACATTTTTTAATACTAACGGTAACGTTTTGTTTCACTGCAGCCTAGTTGGGCACACCAGATGGTGCGCCAGGGCTACCCGCAGTTCGTCGCGGCGTTTGACCATGTGAGGACCCCCTCTTCCTATACCGTCTTGTCTGACGCGTCTCTTGTGGCGTATAGCACCGTATAACAGAGGAAGCCTCCGACACGAAGATCTGAACCTAAAAATTCGATCGTGAGGATCGAACCCTTAACCGGACCGGTGCGCATGCGCATCGATCTGGATCCACTGGATCGATGTAGCCCGATATCGCGTACCAACAACCACGAGTACCAAGGCGCGGAAGGATAAACTACGATAATTTACATAGCGGGTGTAAACCTTGAACAAGAGTATTACGAGAAACCAAAAGAAGTAAAGCGGCGGAAACAAAAGAAAGACAACCCGGTAGCATTTAACGACCACCCACCAGGCTGCGGCGGAGGGAGGGACTTCTGGCGCAACACTTTCGCGAGGAAAAGGGGCTCGCCATCATCCAGGACATCATCATTACCTTCCTCTGTGGAAAAGGGTTAAGCGATAACGGTGAGTACACGTATGTACTCATAAGACTTTAGTGTATGGAAATATAAATAAATGCGAGGCTGATTCAGCGAGGATAAAGCTTCTGGGGTTAATTGCGAGAAATTTGGATTTAAAATAGTTCATCGAAAAGTAATACTTAATTTGAAGGCAGTTTGAATAAAACATATTTCTGATTATCGTAACGCTCGTGAGCTCCACAATTTGCCACCATCCATGGTACTTAGCGGATCGAATCGACATCCATACATACTCATAATCCCATCGAGAATCATATACACATATCCACAATTCCATCAAGTACCATTCCACCACATACTTTATACCGACTCAAAAATAGATTTTCATTTTCAAAACCAAACCAAATCTCTATACTTGATATGATTAGAGAAGATTGCTCATAACCGTTGTAGTAGCCGCGGCTAATCGATTAAATTATTTGATACTACTGCGAGTTTGCGCACTTTACCCAAACACAACTCGGACTTGCATCCTGTCATCGAGTACACGCGATACCACGGTATCAGATATACAAGAATGATCTATTCTTTCCCATCGTTGAGTTATAGCCACACCCCAGCACGGTGGCGACAAATCCACTACTATGGCGATAAGAGGCCAACCACCACTCGAGCGACCCACGGAATACTCATCGTGTGACGAATTGTTGGCGCGGCATTACCCCTATAGCAAAGGCGTACACCGTTGTATCAACAAACATGCTGGGGCGATTCCCTGCTTTGCAAAAGTACAAGCGCACACAGCGCTATCTGTAGTCGTGAGGACACACCTGGCTGCTCAGCGCTCAACACAGGAAAAGGTCCACTCTTGGCACCTACCGAGGCATGGCTATCCCCTCACACTTCAAGTACTAGAATAGGTGCCCCATCCCAGCATTGCTTGGCAGTTGCCGCGGTGTTCAATTCAAAAACCGTCACAAGTTCGGTCCTTATATTTTTGCCTAGTGACTCAAGCGGGGAACTCCACTTAACTTCGCCAACCAATCGCCACCATGTTTAACTAGCACATATTATACCTCCCGCTAAGTCTAATTACCAACTAGACACTTCACATTTTTATCAATATACCTTTCACGATTCACATTTCCAAAACTTTTCCAAAACCAATTACATTTATCATAATTTTGAGCATTTGGTAGGGTGACTTTGCTCACCTCTATTGCAGTGTCTAAGCGTATGCAATTACTAAATCGTTTATACCCAAGTGACATTTTATTAAATTGTCTAACCCTACTAAGGTTATCAATGATCTCGGGAATTAAATTGAAACCACCAAATCGGGGGTATATCTACCATTCCCACAAACTAGCAATTTCTGAATATAAACAATGCATATGGTTTGAGAAATCAAAGTAGACATCGTGAAATATAGGTTTCAAGATGGTCAAAGGAGGTGCTTGCCTTGTTGTTGCACGCCGGTGATGTCGGGATGATGCTCGGGTTGTTGTGGCTTAGCGACTCGCTAGCCTCTAATCGGTCAAAGCAACAAAAGCAGCTGAAAGAAATACAACTTAGCAAAGAAAGTTTTAAATGCACCATGAAGTGCATGCAATACCTAAGAATGAAGTACAACCAAGAAACCCTGAAGAAACAGCGACTTCGGACAACACAACACGGCCCAGAGATGAACAGCCTAACCGGATAGTCAGGGTTGCATCCAGACGGTCCGGATAGGCGGACACTCCGGACCGTTTCGTCCGGATACTGACAATCCGGACACTCGGACCATATGCCGGATACTCGGTCCTAGGGCATTTGGTCCAACTTTCGGCGACGAGGCGGAGACCTTACACGCTCCTACAACTTCACCGCGACCCGATCTCGACTTCGTACACCTAAGCGAAGCCGGAAGGAGTTCGAACTAAGCCGATTCTCTGAGAAAACGTCGCTAACCCGCCAAACCTCTAACTCACACCAACAACTTCTTAAATCGACATTACTACTACCCGATCTACCACTCTAGCATACCACATTCACTAATCCAAATCCCATTTTCAACCCTAGAACCACTACACCCAAAACCCTAGAATCCAAGTTCAACCCTAGCCTCCCAAATCCAAACCTAAGTCCTAATCCCACCATGAGCGACTCTAGAACCCAAGAATCCCGAATCAAACCCTAAGAAAAGCTTACCTCCAAGGAAGATGGGGAGGAGCAGCGCCGGGTGGGAGATGGGGAATGGGCTTGGGGAGCACAGAGATGGAGGAGTCAGGGAGGTCACCGGCAGTGGCTCATTTGGAAGGAGCTTCGGGGTGGTGGAGAAGAACACACCAAGGAAGTGGGGAAACCAAAGTAGAAGAAGAAAGAATGGAAGGAGCCCACGAAATGGGACTTTTATACAAAACCCCGCCATCGGACTCTCGGACTCAACCGAGGAGACTCGGGTTTAAGTCTTCGGTAACACTAACCCGGACACTCCGGACATTGGTCGGACACTCGAGTTGGACCTCAAACCAGGCCCAATCCGGACACTCAGGACTTTGTCGGACATTCGGGTTGGATCCGGACTCTCGGACATCCCGAACTTTTGAACTTGGGCCTTGGCGTAACGGCTTCGGGGTTGATTACTAATTGTCCCAAAGTATTTTGGAAGTTAATAGGGTCACGAGGCACTTGCCCAGCCTAATTGAATTTACTTATGAGCGAAATTACTTAAGTTGAAGGGTTCTTTACGATCCCAAGCAAGTATGTTCACTCAAGACACGAAAATACACAAGCCTGATGTATTATTGAGCAGCGTTTGAGTACAAATGTACAGTGGCTTGAGTATAGAAATACTCGGGATATTACAGTCTACCCCCTTACAAAAATCTAGTCACTCGAGATTGCTAATTCTCGAAGAAATTGAGGGTATTACGCTTTGAATATGGTCTTCACGGCTCCCACGTGGCTTCATCTTCGAATGGTTGCTCCCTTTGGACCTTGAGCATCTTGATAACATTTGCGAGTGTGGCCTTTCAATTTGGTGTCTCGAGAATCTGGTGGATACTCTCGTCTGAAAGATCGGTACGCAAATCAAGATGGTCCAATTGGGTAACTTCGATGGAACCGAAGACTCTTCTTCAATTGGGACACGTGGAACACATCGTGAATGTCGAGAAGATGTGGCGGTAGCTCAAGCCCGGAGTAAGCCACAACACCAACCTTCTCAAAAATCCCGAACAGGACCGATGTATCGCGGGGCTAGCTTCGCGGACTTGAAATCTGCGAGTAAGCGGAGTGGTGAGACCTTGAGATAAACAAAGTCACCCACCTCAAAACTCAACTTTCGCGGCGTCGGCGATCAGCATAGCTCTTACGGCGGTAGGCTTCTCGGCCAGGTCTCGAATCAAGCTAACTTGCCTTTGACCTCTTCAATCATGGTGGCCGAAGAAGTGCCTCTCACCAACCTCGGACCAAAGCTTGGGTGTTCTGCACTTCTTGCCATAAAGAGCCTCGGCGACATCGGCCCGACTTGATATTGTTGTTGTAGGAGAACTTCGGCAAATGGCAAGCATTTCTCCCACGACTTCTTGCATACGACACAAGCCCATAGCATGTCTTCAGGATTTGGTTTGCCCTTTCCGTCTGTCAGTCAGTTTGGGGATGGTAAGGCATCTTGAAGGATAGCTTAGTGCCAGAATGGACTGCAAACTCTCCCAAAATGCAGGTGAAGCTGCGAACCACGGTCGAGATTATGACTTTTGGAACTCCATGGGGCCGAACAATATTCTGCAAATAGAGTTCCGCTAGCTTGGCTCGAGAATAGGTGGTATGAGCTGGAATGAAATGAGCTACCTTGGTCAGACGGTCAATGATCACCCAAATAGAGTCGTGACGATTGGAGGACCTTGGTAGACCGGTAATGAAATCCATCCCAATCTCTTCCCTTCCACTCGAGGATGCAATGGTAAAGTAATCCATTTGGCCTTTGATGTTCAGCCTTGACACAGCACACATCCGTCGCCACATGAGCGCGATCTCCTTCTTCATACCTGGCCACGAAATTACTGTGAAGGTCTGGTACATCTTGGTGCTTTGCCAGGATGGAGCGAGAAGAGGAGTATCATGAGCTTACGACGAGATCAACCCTTGATCTCAACATTATCGAGGACATACACCTGCTGCCCATGCAAGATCAGCCCATTGGACTTCAGAAAAACACTGGAGATCGCCATTTTCAGTCAGCGGCGTCTAATCTCAATCACAGCATCATCTTGTAGTTGAGCACTGAATCCGAGACTCTAGAGTGGGTTTATGCGGCTATGACGTAACCATACTCAACCACTTCTAGATTGAGCTTACGAAACTCTTCAACCAGTGAGGCGGCCAATGACACCCAAGGCATTCAGCTTGTGTGCGACTTGCGAGAGGCATCTGCAGCCACATTCGCCTTGCCGGATGGTAATGAATACCCAAATCATAGTCTTTGATCGAGCTCTAGCCATCGTGTCTCAAATTCAGATCTGGCTGCGAAAAGTACTTTAAGCTTTTGTGGTCGGTGTAGATCTCACATCACATTTCCCCTCTGAGATAATGTCGCCACAACTTGAGAGCATGAACAACATTTGCAAGCTCCAAATCATCGTCGGGTAATTGGCTTCATGAGGCTTTAGTCCGTCAGAAGCATAAGCAACCACTTTGCCCTCTGCATCAACACACAACCAAGTCCAAGGCGGGATGCATCACAATGAGACATCGAAGTTCTTGTGAATGTCGGGGAAGGACCAACAGCAGTGCGATGGTGAGTCTATTCTTGACTCTGGCCGGACTCACAACCGGTGACCACTCATATTTCTTCTCCTTCTTGAGTAAGCGACAATGGTTTAGCAATTTTGGAGAAATTCTCGATAAGCCGCGATAGTATCGGCAAGACGAGAAAACTCGAATCTCGAGGGACATTGCGGGGCTGCTCCCAATTGAGTACGTCTTGTACCTTGCGTGGATCATTTGCTACCCCACCTTCGACGGGACATGCCCCGAGACTCCACTTGCTTGAGCGAGAACTCACACTTCTTGAATTTGGCATACAAGCTGATGCTCGCGAGCTTGCTAAGCACCATATGCAAGTGAAGTGCGTGCTCATCATCATCCTTAGAGTATATGAGGATGTCATCAATGAACACCACCACAAATCTATCAAGGAACTCCATGAAGACTTTGTTCATCGATTCATGAAGGTTTTGGTGCATTGGTGAGGCCAAAGCCGAAACAAGCTGTGTACTCGTGCAGGCAGACGTAGCGAGTGGTGAATGGTCTTCACGATATCCTCGGACGGATCTTGAGCTGAAAATAGCCGGATCTCAAGTCTATTTTGGAAAACTGAGCTCGCCTAATTGGTCAAACAAATCATCGATCCCAGGAGAGGATACTTGTTCTTGTGATGACCTCATTCAACGGCCGGTAATCAACGCACATGCGAAGAGTCTGTCTTTCTTCTTCACAAAGCAGTAGGCTGCGGAGAAGAAGCGGGACGAATGAACCCCTTCTCTAAGCTGCTCCTTGAGCTGAATCTTCAACTCGTCGGCTCATCGGCGGGCATCTGTCGGACGCTTAGAAATTGGAGAAGTGCCAGGGTAAGAGATCGATGATGAACTCAAATCACGATCGGGTGGCAAACCGCAGCTCATCGGGGAACACATCAGGTACTCACACACCACGGTACCTGGTAGTCCCGGAGCGAAAAGAGCAGCGAGCAAAGGCTGCACCTGCTTTGGAGCAGAAGAAAGGTGGCAATGCCATCGGGGTTGACTAATGAAGCGGATCTCTGGCACAATCAATATGCCCGCGATGCTTGGACAGCTTGATCCATACCGAGAATCACATCAAGACTGGCGTCTCAATGTTGATAAGATCACCCGAAATTCTACCCCATTGATCTCAATTCTAACCCCTGGACTCACAAGCTCGGCGAGTCAAAGCGGATCGAGTGAGCGGATCAACAAGTACTTCTCGAGTACAAAGAACAGACCTCATCTTTGAACAACAAAGCGTGAAGAAATAAAGGAATCACGGCGGCTCGAGTCAAATAATACTAAAGGCGGAGTGAATGAGCGGATCGCGTACCCAACACCACATCTGGGGCTGTAGCGCCTCTCTGCGGTGGCTACATTCAGCGAGCCATGGCGGGCTGAAGTGCCACGGGAGGCAAGGCGTCTGACTGCCCACTCCACGCCCACGAGGTGACCACAGGGGCGGTTTGGTGCACCTGGCTGTCGTGCTGGCTTTGCTGCCGGACGAGCACTGGCGAAGTGGCCTTCGGCCTTGAGAGAAGCAAGTGATATGGCCAAATGGATTACAGGACCCCAGCTGCTGTCTTTGGGCGGCTAGGTGGTACTGCACGAACTGCAGGCGAGGCGAGAGGTAAGCCCTGAGACCTCTGAGGGCGGCCCGAAGGTGGAAGCGTTGAGTGAAGAGTGCGGGTCTGGAAGATCCGCCCGTGACTTGTTGAGCTGCCCACTTGCGCTGCGGCTCTCCATAAGCGCCTTGGCGCCATCCTCAATGCTAATGGCCTTGCCCACCAAGACCTGCCGAGGCTAGGAATGTCATGGCCAGGCGGCTGAAAGCGGATCTCCTCGGTGAGGTGCTCCTTGAACAATGTCACTCTCCTAGCCTCGGTGGTCACCTCATCGGCAACATAGCGTGACAAATGGTTGAAGCGGTGGAGGTAGTCCATCAACGCCATAGACCCTGGCGAAGGTCGTAGAACTCCGGCTTCTTGATCTCGATCAAGCCCGCTGGAACATGGAAGGAAGCGAAAAGGCAGGGTCTTGAACTCACGCCCATGTGGTGACTGATCTGCGGGCGAAACGACCTGGCTGCTCCTGCAGAAAATGCCGGTCCCTGGAGGTAGTAGGCGGTGTCTTTTGAACCTTCTCCGCATCGGTGCAACCGACTAACTCCAACTTCCCCTCCATGTCGCTAAGCCAATCCTCTGCCTCCATCGGATCAGAGCTTGAAGAAAAGCTCGGCGGTCGGGAGTTGCTGGAACTCAGACAGCGAAGGCTAGCTTCTTCGCGGTATTCTTGCTTACTGGACAGCTGGACCATCGAGCTCCATGGTGTCTGCCTCAACATGAGTGCAGCCATGCTCGGGAAGCGGGGAGGAGGTGGAGGCTCCTCACTCTGGGCATGTAGGCGAGGCCCGAACGGTGACCCACGGTAGGGACCATGGTTGGGCCCCGCTCCCAACTGCCTTTGCCACGCTCTCCGGCATCATCGGCTAGAGCGCCTGAAAGCTATTCTCCTTCGGGAGGCATCACGAAATGCACAGTTGAGTCAACTAAGCTGTACAAATCAAGTCTTGCAGAATGATTGATCCCAAAGGATGCACTCACAAACACAAACACACTACAAGCATTCATTCAAAGAAGCATAAGAACCAATTCAAAAACCAACTCAGGAAAGCGACAAATAACCCTAATTACAACCACAAACATCTATCCTTAACCCATTCTTAGCTAAAACGCATTCCTCTTAATCCTTTTGAACAAGATAGAAGAAGGAAACAAATTTTTGAAATTTGGATTAAGATCGAATTCATTTTGAAGAGTAGATAGCGAAAAGCTATAGAATGGACAAGAATAACATTCTACACTTTGAAAATAGAGTTTTGTACTTCAAAATAAATTTTGAGAAGAAAAATGCATCCCTAAGTCTAACGTCGAGGCTAACTAAGTCCTCCTGCGGTCAATGGCTCTGATACCAGCGGCTGTGAGGACCCCCTCTTCCTATCTGTCTTGTCTGTAGTCTCTTGTGGCGTATAGCACCGTATAACAGCAGGAAGCCTCGAAACACGAAGATAGAACCTAAAGTCGATCGGCGGGATCGAACCCTTAACCGGACCGGTGCATGCATCATCGATCTGGATCCCTGGATCGGTAGTGATATCGCGTACCAACAACCGCAGTACCAAGGCACGGAAGGATAAACTACGATAATTTACATAGCGGGTGTAAACCTTGAACAAAAGTATTACGAAACCAAAAGAAGTAAAGCGGCAGGCGGAAACAAAAGAAAAGACAACAGCGCGTTTTGACCACCCACAGGCTCTTGGTGGAGGGGAGGGACTACTGGCTTGCAACACTTTCGCGATGAAAGGGGCTCGCCATCATCAGGACATCATCATTACCTTCCTCTGTGGAAAAAAGGGTTAGCGACAGCGGTGAGTACACGTATGTACTCATAAGACTTTAGTGTATGGAAATATAAATAAATGCAGGCTGATTCAACAGGATAAAGCTTCTACCGGGTTAATTGCAGAAAATTTGGATTTAAAATAGTTCATCGAAAAGTAATACTTAATTTGAAAGACAGCAGTTTGAATAAAACATATTTACGATTATACGTAACAAGCTGAGCTCCATTGCCACCATCCATGGTACTTAGGCCAGGATACGAATCGACATCCATACATACTCATAATCCCATCGAGAATCATATACACATATCCACAATTCCATCAAGTACCATTCCACCACATACTTTATACCGACTCGAAATAGATTTTCATTTTCAAAACCAAACCAAATCTCTATACTTGATATGATTAGAGAAGATTGCTCATAGTGAGCACGGCTAATCGATTAAATTATTTGATACTCTGCGAGTTTGCACTTTACCCAAACACAACTCGGACTTGCATCCTGTCATCCAGGTACCGCAGCGATACGAGGTATCCGATATACAAGAATGATCTATTCTTTCCCATCGTTGAGGTTATAGCCACACCCGGCACCGGTGGCGACAAATCCACTACTATGGCGATAAGAGGCCAACCACCACTCAGGCGGCCACGGAATACTCATCGTGGCGGGTGTTGGCAGCGGCATTACCCCATAGCAAGGCGTACACGTTGTATCAACAAACGCCATAATTGCGAGGCGATTCCACTGCTGCAAAAGTACAAAGCGCACACGAAGGCGCATATCTGGCCCGGTCGTTGAGGACACACACACCGGCGCTTGACTGCTCAACACGGGGAAAAGGTCCACTCTTCGGCCTACCAACAGGCATGGCTATCCCCTCACACTTCAAGTACTAGAATAGGCTGCCCCATCCCAACATTAGCTTGCGGTTGCACGGTGTTCAATTCAAAAACCGTCACAAGTTAGGTCCTTATATTTTTGCCTAGTGACTCAAGCGGGAACTCCACTTAACTCGCCAACCAATCGCCACCATGTTTAACTAGCACATATTATACCTCCCGCTAAAGTCTAATTACCAACTAGACACTTCACATTTTTATCAATATACCTTTACGATTCACATTTCCAAAACTTTTCCAAAACCAATTACATTTATCATAATTTTGAGCATTTGGTAAGGGTGACTTTGCTCACCTCTATTGCAGGTGTCTAAGCGTATGCAATTACTAAATCGTTATACCCAAGTGACATTTTATTAAATTGTCTAACCCTACTAAGGTTATCAATGATCTCAGGAATTAAATTGAGGAAACCACCAAATCAGGTATATCTACCATTCCCACAAACTAGCAATTTCTTGAATATAAACAATGCATATGGTTTGAGAAATCAAAGTAGACATGTCGTGAAATATGGGTTTCAAGATGGTCAAAGAGGTGCTTGCCTTGTTGTTGCCGGTGATGTCAGGGATGATGCTCGGGTTGTTGGCCCGACTCGCTAGCCTCTAATCGGTCAAAGCAACAAAAGCAGCCAGAAAGAAATACAACTTAGCAAAGAAAGTTTTAAATGCACCATGAAGTGCATGCAATACACAAGAATGAAGTACAACCAGAAACCCTGAAGAAACAACGCACTTTCGGACAACAACACGGCCAGACGAAACAGCCCTAACCCGGATAGTCAAGGGTTTTGCATCCGAGCGGTCGGATAGGCCGGACACTTTCGGACCGTTCGTCCGGATACTCGGACAATCCGGACACTCCGGACCATATGCCGGATACTCCGGTCCTAGGGCATTTGGTCCAACTCGGCGAGAGACGGAGACCTTACCACTCCCTACAACTTCACGCCCCGATCTACGACTTTCGTACACCTAGCGAGCCGGAAGGAGTTCGAACTAGCGATTCTCACGAAGCGTCGCTAACGCCAAACCTCTAACTCACACCAACAACTTCTTAAATCGACATTACTACTACGATCTACCACTCTAGCATACCACATTCACTAATCCAAATCCCATTTTCAACCCTAGAACCACTACACCCAAAACCACTAGAATCCAAGTTCAACCCCTAGCCTCCCAAATCCAAACCCTAAGTCCTAATCCCACCATGAGCGACTCTAGAACCCAAGAATCCGAATCAAACCCTAAGAGAAAAGCACCTCCAAGGAAGATGGGGAGGAGCAGCGGGTGGAGGATGGGGAATGACAGGGAGGAGCACTTAGAGATGGAGGAGTCAGGGAGGGTCACGGCCAGGTGGCTCGTGGAAGGAGCTCGGGGTGGTGGAGAGAACACCAAGGAAGTGGGGAAACCAAAGTAGAAGAAGAAAGAATGGAAGGGAGCCACGAAATGGGACTTTTATACAAAACCCACGCCAATCTGGGACTCTCGGACTCAACCGGAGACTCGGGTTGGGTCTTATAACACTAACCGGACACTCGGACATTGGTCGGACACTCGGTTGGACCGCTTCGGCCAGCCCAATCGGACACTCAGGACTTTGTCGGACATTCAGGTTGGATCGAATACTCGGACATCCAGAACTTTTGAACTTGGGCCTTGGCTACGCTTCGAGGTTGATTACTAATTGTCCCAAAGTATTTTGGAAGTTAATAGGGTCACAGGCACTTGCCCAACCTAATTCGAATTTACTTATGAGCGAAATTACTTAAGTTGAAGGGTTCTTTCTGATCCCAAGCAAGTATGTTCACTCAAGACACGAAAATACACAAGCACAGTGTATTATTGAACAGCGTTTGAGTACAAATGTACAGTGGCTTGAGTATAGAAATACTCGGGATATTACAGACCACCTCACGGACGACCACGTGCGCTGGACGCCGTACACTCAGGCACAGGTACAGCTTCGTGTGACCGGCGATGCCCTGTCAACCCTGTGCACGCGAGACGCGGCGTACTGGCTCACACGGCGGTTCCTGGTGTTCGACGTCCAGGTCGAGGCCTACGCTGTCCATCAAGTGATGAGGCAGTTCGGCCTACGACAGGAGTTCCCGATCTTGGCCGGCCGTCTGCTCCCACACGCCGCCCACACGTAAGTTCCCTCAATCGATGTTCCATAATTACTATCGTGTGTTGCCATCTAATATTTATACATTCATTTCTCATCCACAGCCAGACTTGGAAGGGGGTGCATGGGGCCACCCCCTGGCACGTACGGATGGCGCCATGGATCGAGGAGTGGGCCGGAGCCCTCGAGGACGTCCATGCCGACGGCGATCGCCATACGATGGAGACTTACCAGGCGCATCGGCGGTGGTTCACCTCTCGCTGCGTGTGCGCTGGTACGCGTCGACCGGATCCTCGAGGCACGTCCGGCGCCAAGAGACACGTATCCCGCCCATACGGACGCGACTCTGCGACGCTGCGACGTTGTATCCGGAGATATCGTTTAACCATTTCATATCGGTGCTATCTAATTTGCGATGTATTTTCCAGGCCCGACATGCTAGGCCGCTTCTACGAGGAGTCGCCGAGGATGCTCGCGATTGACCGGCGGCGGCGGGTGACCAGAGCGACGTTGCCCGACCTGCTCGGTAGGTTTCGAGACGACTCCGCGACGCTACCGGAGTTGGCTGGATCACCCCTGCCTCGTGGTGTGGTCCCCGACGCACCGCTCGCGCCACGGAGGGGACCTGCGGCTGGTGCAGGCTTCGACACCGGAGCTGCTTCTTCTTCACAGCATGGTGGAGGTGCAGGCTTCCACACTGGAGGTGCCGCAGGTGTGTGTTTTTTCATGTTTTGCATTCACTTTTCATGCTTTGCACTCACCAAGTCACTGGTCTTAACATTTCGTCCCTTTCGTGCAGTCTTTGGAGGTCTGCGGTGTCGGCCTGCCGTGGTTGCCGATCGCTCTTGATGACTACGACGGGCGGGGTGATGATCTTGGCGACTACGGGGCGACACCGTGTGGAGGTACCTCGTTGATCCATCCCGATTCAGCTTGGTACCGCGGCGGCGGTGGGCGCCACGGCCGACGGCCTGGTCGTCGCGATGGGTGTCGCCACCTCCACCGACCAGCCGGGTCGTCGCGATGGGTGTCGCCACCTCCGGCGACCCAGCCTCGGTAAATCACGATGGGTGTCGCCACCTCCGGCGACCCACTGGTCGTTGGTGCCGCCACCTCCACCGACGCAGTTGGACCGATGCAGCACCAGACACCCCAAAGACCACCGTGCAGACAGCCGACCACTGGTACGCCACACCTCCAGCGAGACCACAGAGGACCATCCAGCCGCCGACGCACCTGACGTACTCCCGAGGTCAGATCCAGAGGAGGACTACACACCAGCGAGGAGGCGCCGCGAAGAGGGGCCGGCACTAGTTTCTTTTATGTTTCAGTGTTTGTAATTATTTTGTTTATTTTGGTTGGCAGTTTCGATTAGGGCGGTGATTGTTGGTACTATGTTATGTAATACCATCTATTTTGTGTACGTTGTCATATTACGTGGTTCATTACATATTTCTGTCCGCTTTTCCAGCTTTTGTCATATCATCTTTTTCAACTTTTGTTATATGACCTTTTGAAGCTTTTGTCATATCACCTTTTCCAGCTTTTGTCGACTTCCTCGTTTGAGCGCAAGAGATTACAGGATGCGAAGATCGGGGACCCAGCACAGCGGCAACGGGCCGCTGAAAATCCTTCATCGTTAGGGTTCGTGCGCGAGTATAATACTTAGGGTTGTTGGGCGTTGAGAATTTATATGCGAAGAGAGTTGTGGCGAGATATTTTTACAGAATATGGTAGTTCGTATACCAAATAGCAAACTTGGTACCTCCGGCCCAAAAAATAACTTCCAACATGCATTTCTACGGGCCGCCGAAAATCCTTCATCGTTAGGGTTCGTGCGCGAATGTAATACTTAGGGTTGTTGGGCGTTGAGAGTTTAAATGCGAAGAGAGTTATGGCGAGATATTTTTACAGAATATGGTAGTCCGTATACCAAATAGCAAATCTGGTACCTCCGGCCCAATAAATAACTTCCAAC
Organism: Rhipidocladum racemiflorum; assembly: GCA_036346355.1. Classification (NCBI taxonomy): domain Eukaryota; kingdom Viridiplantae; phylum Streptophyta; class Magnoliopsida; order Poales; family Poaceae; genus Rhipidocladum; species Rhipidocladum racemiflorum. The sequence goes on from CM070578.1 coordinate 55,113,364, forward strand.
ATGCATTTCTACGGGCCGCCGAAAATCCTTCATCGTTAGGGTTCGTGCGCGAATATAATACTTAGGGTTCGTGCGCGAATATAATATCTCAGTTACAGCTCTCTTCGCATATAAATCCTCAACGCCTGGTACCTAAGTTTTATAGTCGCGCACAAACCATGTAGTCATTTTCTTTCCTGTTGAGCCATGAAAGCCAGCCTAGATTGCATCTGCAAAGCTGTGTACTCCACTGCCATGATCGTCGATGTCATCTGCAAAGATGTGTACTCCACATCCAGGACCCGTCGATGTCATCTGTAAAGCTGTAAAAGCTGCATGCATCTGTCGATGTCAAGCACAGCCACAGTTGCAAGGGAATCCGATGCTCCTGGATTTTTCTTTCCTGTCGGGGACCGCGGAAATTTGAATTTCAAAATGAAAAAAATACCGCGACGGAAAGCCGCGGTTTTGCGATGTTACTGTTCAGCCAGGCACGCGCCGGTGCAGCCAGACCCCACAGCGCCGCGCGCTGCCACGTGCCGATTTTCTGTCTTGGCCCCTCGCCCCGCACGATGATGTGCCGCCAGCTGTCTCGTTTCTCCCTCGCTCCCTGCCTATAAATTGCAAGGCCGCCTGCACTTCTATCAGGCAAAAGCGATACATTGCTCCGAGTTCATAAAGTTTGGATTGAGTTGAGAAAACCCAAAGCGCAAAGAGGAGAACTGGTAGTTTAGCTTTCCTTTTTTCCAATATTTCATTTCGGCGTCTTGTTCCACAGGTATTATTTACAAAAGTTATTTTGTACGGTACACATTATTTTGTACTTTTTATGCTTCTTATTGATGTTTTTGCTTCGTGTAGACACCGACTTAAGTGTTCGTCGGTTCTGTCAAAGCCATGTCGAAGGCGTCGAGCTCAGTGGTTGCCAATGCAGGGCGGGTAATTTGCCCTAACTGCCATGTGGATGCTCAAACCTGCTACTCCACCACTGCGCCAAATAACGGACGAGCGTTCTATAGATGCCCAAATTTCTTTATACGTCTAAATGTATTTCGATATCTTCATATTTCGATGATTATTCTCTTGCTCCAGTTTTAAATAGCCATGCTCACACTGTCGTGTAGTCTACCGGATGCCAATATCAGCAGTGGGCAGACGGTATAAATACACCGACATCTTTAACAGGACGCTTCCAATGGTAGAGCACAGGACGGATCTCGCGCAGGAACTTAACAGGCTAACGGTACGAGAATTACCGCAAAGAGAGGGAGTTCGGCCTGAACAAAAAGAAAACCGTGAAGCGTATGATCGCTTCCTTGAGCACGCCGTACAAGATAACCACGAAGCTGTAAGCCCTGATTTGGTTGTTCCTCTTGACGGCCCTAGCGTTGAAGACTACAAACGTGACCGTTGGGAGTTTTTCGAAGAAGAGGGTGTTGAATTCTATGATAGTGATGATTCTGGAAAGTTCTAAAGCCGCTCAACCTTGCATCCATTTGTATGTTAGTTCTTATTCACAAGAAATGCTGTTGTAGTTGTTCTCCCTATTGTACTTTGTAATATGAATGTCATGCTTCTTGGTAACTCAGATTTGTCATCAGATTTGTTGCACACCAAACAATACAAGGAAGAACGAATTTTCAATTTTTAAAAACTGCAGTGATTATTATAAACAAACAATGACAACAAAAACAAACAACAAACCGTAGCAAGCGACGCTTACCCGCTGCGGTGATTATTATAAACAAACAATGATATTAGCACTTAGTCCATACACCATGAGTTTTCTCATCCCATTCGATTGTATTTTATAATCCAAGCAAAGGTTTGCTCGATACGTCCTGTGAAAGCATTCTTTGGCAAAGCACGTAGGACATATCATGTCATAATCATGTCGATCAGTTCTGTCCGAAATGTCATGTCAAATGCATGTGTGCCAGATATTGCCTGAGTCGTCCCGTCAAAGCATAGCTGGCAAAGCTTTACCGGCACCTCCCTCCAAGATACAAAGCTGCGTGCATATGTCGGTATCAAGCACGGTATTTGTAAAGGAATCCGATGCTCGCGGATTCCTTTTAAGCTTCAAGTCTGTCGCTCTATCGGCTATTTAACCCCTTCATGCCTTCGCAGCGTTGCATCGACCAAACCACTGCTCCAATACAACAAAGAGAACCATCACCGCCAACCCAAACGAGCAGCACCAATGGAGTTCCCCTCGCCCCCAAGGCACAACGTTGTCGAAACAATCCCCGAAGGCACGGAGGTCCCCATGTGCCTATGCGGGGATCCTTGCCGCTTCCGGCAGTCTGTAGACAACTCATACACTTACGGTATGAGGTACTGGAGCTGCCGCAACCACGACTCCGAGCCAACGCTGGGGATGCGGATGCGGCGGAGAAGCCCGGTATGTTCATACTCACATTTGGTGCTGCTCCCAATTCATACATGTTGTAACACCGTGTGATGTGACTAATTGCAGCCTCCACTGTGCGAGTTCATCCGATTCTCTGACCTTGGAACAAACTCCCGAGATGGAGAGGAGGCGGAATCGGGAGTACTCGCATCAGAGGGCTATCGTGGAGCAGCAGTGGTGTGAGCAGGATGAGGAGGAGAAGCGCCAATAGCATTTTGAACATATGCATGCACAGAGGGAGGCCGAACGGCAGCGCCATGCAGCGGAGAGGGAGGCTGAGTACGAGAGAAAGCGTGAGAGGGCAGCTAGGGCCAGAGCGGCAGGAGCTGAAAACTTGCGTAAGGGAAAATATCCTTGTTGCACTCAGTAAAGCCCAAGAGAAGGGCCCTTATTGCTGTTTCCTCTGCCTAAGGCATGTTACGTTTAGTCCGGTATACTCCGTAGAGTGTGCCGTACATGCCATTGTTGTTTAGCATTTCTAAGCCGTATGCAATTCAGTACATTCTTATTGCTCCCCATCTATCGGTACAGTGTACCGTACATATATTTCACATCTTTGAAGATAACTACACGAAGTCTTCAAAAAATAATTACGAGTTGACCGGAAGTGAAGATGGGCCACCTCAAAACCAGAATACTGTCTTTTCTCATTATGCTCGCATCGAAATGGCTTCTCAACTGACAGTCTCAACCAGAAATGGCTTATTGCGATTCCTATTTTCCTTACTTAATAATTTATACATTATTTTTGCTAGATCATAAAAGCGAAAATTTCTAGCGACACACGTATAAAACTGAAATTTGTTGCGACATTTATTTCTGCAATTTGGAATAAAATATAATATATTTTTTAAAAAAATTCTCATAAAAACTAACAAAAATATCAAAAATGGTATATGTCGCCCTATGGACGGGCGACAACAATAATGTCGCCGTCCAGCAGGGATTTTAAATTGTCGCTTTGTCCATCGGGCGACAGAAGCCTGTCGCCCGTCTAACGGGCGACAGAAAACGCGAAAGGTCTCCTGTCGCCCGTCCATCGGGCGACAGGCTTATATCGCCCGATGGACGGGCGACAGACGTATAAAACTGTAATTTCTTGCGAAAGACATTTATTTGTGCAATTCAGAATAAAATATAGTATATTTTAAAAAAAATTCAGAGGAAAACAGCAAGAAAACGATCGAAAAAAAAGCCGGCAGCTGGGCAATGGAAATTCGGTGCTACAGTAAAGGAAAATTTGAGAAAAACTTAGGAGATTAGTTAGAGTTGTGTTCAAAATTAAATGTTACAAGATTAATGGGGTGAATGTTAGAAATAATCTTGTAATTAGTTAGAATTTTTATGAAGAGTTCAACTAGGATAAGAAGGTGGATTAGAATAACAAAGTAGGAGGTGGATTAGGACAAAGAAGTAGGATCATATTTTGTTATTAGAGCTGTAATTTTGGATATAAATTTAGAATTAGATCTGAGTTTTTTTTTAAGCAAGTAAGAGAGAAAACAATAATAAAAAAAGAAAATTATCCTAAAAATTCGTTGTCCTTTTCCAACGTGACCTCCTAGAAGGAGCCTCCCGAGACTTGGAACTTGGAAGTCGAGGTGCCCAGCCAAACTAACGAGCAGGCCAGGGCACCTTGTTTGCGAAGCGACCAAAGCCTATCGGAGCCACTGCTCCTGGGTGACTGGTAGATAGGGATGTGATCGGATCGGATACGGTCGAATATCGTCCTATTCGTATCCGTATCTGTATTTTTTATCGAATACAGAATCGAATACGAATAGTGCTGAATACAGAACCGAATACGAATTATACAGGATAATATCGGTTACAAATATAGATCAAATACGGATCGGAATCAACATGGATACAAATAATATTAGTCGGATATTTTAAAATCCAATTTTAGTTTTTTTTCCAAAATCGGTCCAAATTTAAATTCAAAATTAGGAATTTAAAAAAAAAAGAAAATGTCAAAAATTAAATTTTTTTGCACGAATATTATTAAATTAGTACAAATTCAAAATTTCTAAATTTAAATTAAAAATTAGGAGAAAGATCAATCAAAAATTTGAGAATTTCATTTAAATTTCAACTAGTATTTAAAAATAAATTACATTTAAATTTTGTTTTTAATGTCTCTAGTGGATAGTGATAGTCTAATAGACCTTTAGTGTCAAGTTCGTCATTGATGAAGTATGAATGATGAATGATGATCATCTAAATTCAACAATTGGCAAACATCAAACATAATCATTCTTTAGAAGAAAACATAGCCAGATAGCCACATAGACATAACTACATAGCATAAGTACATATGAGTATATTACATCCACGTCTGGTTATCCATATTCCACAAACCACAATTCTACATGTATGTAACCTTGCAGCAGTTACATGTTGTCATGGTCTCATCTCTGATCTCATGGACATGGTTCAAGTTCAAAGTTCCAACTTCTTAGTTTCCAGTATAGTAGCAGACACTAAACAGTAAACAATATTGCAATAGTTGAGTTCAGGACTCAAGAGTCAAGATAACAGAAACAAGCAACTGTTATTCGGATAATATCCATATGTCATATTCGGATATTATTCGAACAAAAACTTGGATATTCCGTATCCGTCGGATAATCAGTGTTCCATATCCGTATCCGTATCCATATAAATTATCTGTATCCATATCCTTATCCGAGAAATCAACTGGATATCTGTGAAACTATCCAAATCATCATCCAAATCAATTCGGTCGGTCGGTCGGTCGAAAAATATCCGTACCAGTTCCATCCCTACCGGTAGATAATGCTGGGGCTCTTGCACCTCGAAGGTGCGACCATTCGGCCCCGTTAGCTCGTCCACAGCTGGACCTTCCGCCGGACACCAGATTCCTGGGAGGAGCCATTTGAAGTCCGCTCAGGCTTTCTGAAAGTGCATCTAGGCCCCTCATTTTATTTTGGTGATTAATGATGGCACAATTAATGAGATCTAATGTTTCAACTAAGAATAATGCAGATCTCGAAATCACATCAAGCTCGGAATGACATTGGACGCTCCTACGCATTTCAAATTTCAAGAAAACGGCATCAAGACGAAGACTTGTAATTTTTATTTTGTTTTGAGTCTTAATGATAGCCGTACTATTAAGAGGATGCGACAGAAAATCGTCTTTAGGATGTGCATGTGCTCAAGGTCAAAACTTGCATTCATTATAGCACTCAAATACTTGCATTTTCCAAAAACAGGAATTCCAACCGAGCATGCCAACTCGGAGAGTCCGGACATTTTGTCCGGAGTATCCGAACTCAGTCCGAAGTATCCGGACATTTTGTCCGGAGTCTCCGGGTTAACCCCCTTGGCCAAAACTCGAATTCCAAACAGTCGGGAGTGTCCGGACATTTTGTCCGGAGAGTCCGGACCATCCGGAGTATCTGGGTTAATTGTCCGGAGTCTCCGGACAGTTCAAAATGTGGAGTAACGGCTAGTTTTCAAAAAGGGTATTTAAAGCCTCCACTCCACCCCAACGGCTAGAATCTTGATTGAGCTCATTCATAGCAGCATTCAAGCCATCTCTAACACCTTCCAAGCATTCAATAGAGCTCACTCTTCCTCCCACCTCTAGATTTGGTTGTTGATCTCTTTGGTGAGGAGAGGAAGAAGCAAATTGCTAAGTGCATTCATCTCAAGTTCTTGAGCACTAGTTCATCCTCCAAGCGATTCTTCGTGGTGTTATTGCTCTTGGAGGTTGAAGGTCTCCTAGACGGCTAGGAGTCACCGGGAGCACCCGACGCGTGTGGTGTGCCCCGGTCATTTGTGAAGGCGAGTCTCGCCTCCGAAAGGAAAGAGACAAGAAGTGAAGCCGGCGAGTGCATTTGTGCAACACCGGGAGGAAAGCGGGTTGAAAAAGACCCCGGCTCAAGTGTGACCGAGCCACCTCAACGGAGACGTAGGATTCCCTTCAAGAATCCGAACTTCGGTGAAAAATCGCGTCTCTCTCTTTCTCTTTTACTTCCTAGTCTAGCTTGTGTGGATTTGTCTTTGTAAAGCTCGGATCTATCTCTTTGCTTAGCATTAATTCAAATCCATATTAGCTTTTGATCTAGGTTGCTCTTGCTATCTATTTATTGTAGTTTATTGTGCTTGTTAGAGTAATCTTAGTCGCGCTCCCGAGCCAGCTAACCCGGAGTATCCGGATAAAATACCGGACACTCCGGACAAGCCGGAGACTCCGGATAAAATACCCGGAGACTCCGGATTGACCAGTTCGGCCAGTTTGAATTCCGCTACGATTTTTTAATCCGCCTATTCACCCCCCCTCTAGGTGACATCGTTAGTCCTTTCAATTGGTATCAAAGCCAAATCTCCTTTATTTTGACTTAACCGCTTGGAGAATCAAAGATGTCGGAAATAGAGAAAGTTACCGAAACCCATGCCCAAGACAAGGCCATGGGTTCCAGTATAGGGGTTGCAATTCCTTTAGATTATTCCTCTTTTGGAGTCTCAAACTCCTCATCTTATGTCTCCGTCTCGTCTGGCCGAGCGCCTCATTTCGATGGCACTCGCTATGCAGCATGGAAACACAAGATGAAGATGCATTTGAGATCACTTCATCCTTGCATTTGGAAGATTGTTGAAACAGGTTTCAAGCCCGCAAATCCCAACAATCTTACCTCCGAAGAAGACAAGGCTATGTTTCTAAGCTATTCCACATCACATTTTAGTTGTATCCTATAGTATGACACTAAAAATACACATTCCAAGGACCTACAGCCCGCTCTGATACCAACTGTAACACCCCATAAATCTAAACTGTACCCATAAATCTAAACTGTACCCATAAATCTAAACTGTTGTACAAGAACAGATCGACAGCATTTCCCCTAAAACAGGATAGTACGGAAGCAATTCGAATAGGAATAATATCACGACATCAAAACTAGAGACAACGAGTCTAATTCAACCAGGTATTAACCATAAATAAAACACATCTATAAAGGGACAACCATAAACGAGAACAAGTTTAAAGGGAACAACAATAGGTCTAAATGAAATAAAATTGCATCCAACTAATGAATTATTTAAAACACTAGATCATGTGAGTCGTGATGACAACAGAAAATTTATTGTGTTGCTAGCCCACCCTTCATGCTTACGACTCACACGCTACACGAAAACATCAAAACAGCACGTAGTGATATTGGGTAATCTCATCAAGCGGAACAACTAATACAAATAAAACATCCACCATATATCTATCATTCCACATTCCTCATATACAATACCACATCAAAGAGTCCACATTCCTCATATACAATACCACATCAAAGAGTCCACACCACTTGATAAAATGCATATGATTGATGCACATGCTTATGCCATGTTCCTCCTCACCGTGCCCTTTCTCAGGGAACACACGGTGTTGTACTGCACGATCGCGCCTGTTGGCGTCGACAAACTTCCAATGCATGATTATGCGATTAATGCTTCATGCATGAATTCATTCATAACTCCTCCCATCGAGTCCACATGTTTGCATATCATCATATAGCATGGATAGAAAACAAATATCATAGAGATGAAATGTTTAGACAATTCATCCGGTAAACAACATCCTTCTTCACCTTACCTCAAAGCAAGTGATTAAACCATGTATGATTGCTGTAATTGGAGTTTATAATGAAGGCGAAGCAAACAACAATGTATAGCTTAACAATACAACTACTTCCACTTGCCTTTACCGACGTGGACGATGAACCTAGTTACGCCCAGTAGTGGCACCACCTGAACAAACATTATTTTAGTACATAGCGACATCACAATTCATCACACAATTCAAACACACGCTTCCTACTCCCCGTTCCCATTTAAACGCCAAAAACCCCGATCTGTCCGAATCGAACAGCAGCACCCTCTCTTCCCAATTTCGTATCTTTTTGTCTACTGTTCATAAAAATACAAAAAAATTACAGTAGCAATATATTGACGAGATCTACAACTTTCATGAAGGTCACAAATTTCAATTTCACTGTTAAATATGCCTAAACAACCGTCCAACACAGTGGACGAAATCTGTTTCCAGATTCTGTTCGTCATCTTCCAACAGCGATAACTCTCAGACCGACGCCCCAAAAATTCTGAAAAAATTACAGAATCTAGGCCTCGACGTTATCTACAACTTTCTAGTTATAGGTTTTTGCAGTAAAAATCATCTATGCCACGTAAAATGCGAAACAATCTGCGCTGCACAATCGTGACAAGGTAAGGAAAAATTCAGCAAGAGACAAGAAAAGAGAGAAGGGGATAAGTCGAGATGTCATTTCTTATCTTGACAAATTTTATTCTTTTAGAAAATAGGTTTTATCCTCACTACGAGCATTCTAGCTAGGGTTGAGCCTACGGTCAGTATGGCTCTGATACCACCTCTGTCGGGACCCCGAATTTGCAAATCCGGACCCTCTGTGTATTCAGCACTAGTCCAGGAACGCGCTAGTGCACACAGTCTTAACATCGGTAAATATCACAATCATACCACTTGATACTAGTAAAGTACTTTAATTAAATAGTCAAACTGGTTACTTGACCTTATGGTCAAGTTACAAATGCACGCCTCGCAGGGCGAAACTTATTAAGAGAGAAATAGTAGCAGCGGAAAATCAAATAACTTCGTGGCGCCATCCAGTATACCACAGGCAACTGACTGGGCTCGCTCCCTAAGTAGACGATTCCTTGTGGAGCTCCTCCTCCAAAGCTGGTGTAGTCTCCTCTTCAACTGGTGTTGTATTGTGGCAAGGGTGAGTACTTGGTACTCAGCAAGTCATGCACAGAATGCAGCTAATATACTACATGCATGGCTTAATACAAAGGAGTGCTCAAGGTATTTTTGCAGTAAACAGCATTTAACAAGTATCATAAGTAGATTCGAAAGCAGTAGAAACAAGTAAAGCATAAATAACTTTTCAAAGAGTTTAATAAACATCTTTCCCATCCTAATCCACATATCCATCAACATCATTATTAATCCAACCCAACCTTTCAGATCCAAGTTATTTTTGAGAAAATCTAACCCTTGACTGTAATTCCCGAGCGATGTCCAATACCGCGGACACGGCTATTCGAATAAATTGTACACTCTGCAGAGGTTATGCACTTTACCCACAAGATACAGTCAAACACCACAAAGGCGAGTTCCCGTAACAAAGTCTTTCGGAAACTTCTAACAATACAAGTGGTCCTCCCCGGTTATTGCACACTAACCCTTCCCTTAGCTAAGGCGAAGTTTAGGCCAATCAACCGTTAGATGGGTACTGGCCTCGGCCCGATGACGCTCCCCTTACAACTTACACAAAGGGTGTAGTTGACCTCCTGAGGTCCCACAGGTACGTTATTAGCAACTTAGTCAACTAGGTCCGTCCCATTACAGACATGTAGTTGGACGTTAGACCCAGTTCAAAGGCTTGCAAGGTTAAGTCCTTAGGGTGACCACGGCAAGACTACCCGAAAAACCAAATCAACATCCCCAATGCCACAACTGGCCCACCTGATCATTCTTGTCACATGCCCCGGTCGAAAACTATTTATCAAACCCCAGTTGATTACCATGCACCACGTGCCATCAACATCACATGATACCTTTCCAAAACAGGTTCAATATATCATTAAGTCAATATTAACATTTGATTGTCCAAAATCATGTCATGAGCACGAAAGGTGTCTAAGCAAAGATACTACACCGGTCTAAAACCCATGTTGGCAATTTAATAATGTCCAACTAGTAATCCACAACTAGGGTGACAAGGGTCATGGCACATATTTAAATAATAAAGGTGTAATACATCAAATTGGTATTTATCTAACCCCCATATTTAAATAAAGTATTTTTCTAATTGAACTAGCATGCAATAGGTTAAATCAAAATAGATTTCAAAATAGGATCAACATGGTCAAAGCACAACTTGCCTTCAAAAAGTACTTGTTCTTGGTCTTGAGTTGGATCCTGAGTCAATACTTCTCCTTCGAATCCTTCCGGCACTTCAACGTCTACTCGTAAAGCGTGCAAATAGCAATACACAAATAAACAATAGGCAAAAAGTGTCCAAACATCCAAATAAAATCCATAAACAGAGAGAACATAATTTTATGAATTTTTAGGAAATGGAATCGTTCAAATCGGAGTTAAAATGCAAAAGTTATAACTATTTAAAGTTTAAATAATCAATTAAATAATTTTATAGAGAAAAACTTTAGTCCAAAAATTAAATAAAATTCATATTTAGGTAGATCTCAATTTTATACAAATTTAGAAATTTGAATCACTCAAATCGGAGTTGAAACGCAAAAGTTATAAGCGTTTGAAGTTTGAATCAAAATCTGAAAACATTATTTCGAATTAATAAATCATTTTCTTTTTCGAAAATTAATTATTGCGTCAGCGAGGACACGTGGCAGCCTCTGATTGGTTGGTGGCGTCGGTAGGCTCATGGGCTCAGTCCACGGCTTGGCTCGGGTCTACCGTGGACTCGGTCCACGGCTCCTCGTGAGAATGACATGTGGGTCCGCCTCGGATGACGTCACCGGCGTCGGCGAGGCTCGGCCACAGTCGGCGGCAGTGGGACCCACTGCGGCGTCATTCTTGGCGTCGGCGCTCGGCGAGACGGCCCGTGACATGCGGGCCCGCCATGACGTCAGTGTGACGTCATGGTGCAGGGTGGCTGGGCCGCTGACATGCGGGCCCCGCGTGTCAGCGTCACACGCGACGCTGCAGCGGCGCGGCGCCGACCGCGGTCGGCCTTCCGGAAGCGTGGCGCAATCTCGGCCGTCGATTTGAAAATCAACGGCCCAGATTAGATTCGGCTCTCACGCGTTTGGGTTAACGCGTTTGATCTCGACCGTTGAATCTAGATCGGACGGTCAAGATTGGATCTAATGGTTTTGGACGGAATCTCACCGTGAGATGACGTGGCGCAATCTGGGGCGTTAGATCTTGATCGGACGGCCGAGAAGCTTCGAGCGGCAGCGATGGCGCGGCGGCGGAGCTACTGGCCGAGCCGGGACGGCGACACGGCAACGGCGTTTGCGGGCTCCTCGGCGAGGTGAGAGGTCCTTCGGTGCGCCTCGTCGCGGTGAGTCGGATCTAGGGTCAACGGCGGGGACGGCGACGGCGGCGAACGAAGCAAAAACGCGGCGGAGGAGTGCTACACTCGGCCCGGCGATGCGGCGCGTCGAGGGCAACTGCGGTGGCGGCGGCTAGAGCAGCGGCCGCAAGGTCGAGGTGATCCTCGGGGTGTGATCCGGGCATTAAATAGCCTCGGCTTCGCGGAAAAGCGGAAACCTAAATCCTCACGGCGGCGCGGCGGCGAGTCCGGCTCGACTCGGCGGAGGCGACGACGGAAGGACCGTCCACGTGGCGCGATCAACGGTCACGCGATCGCTAGCGATCGGATCCGGCCCGGACTCAGCCCAACCGGTGCGATCCAATCTGGACCGTTGGATCTCGATCCAACGGTCGGGATCGAATAGGGTTCGGTCAAGTCACTTGGCTCGGGTCGGACTCGGACTCGGGTCCGGTCGGATGAACAGTACTTGACCCGACTTGATTTTCCAGCGATTTAATATTTAAAATAATTCCCAGAAATTCATTTAATTCATTAAAAATATCAAAAGACTCGGAAAAATTCCAGAAAAATTCTGGAAAATACTTTGGATCATTTTGGACTCAAATAAAATATTTCCAACAAAATTTTATTTGCAAAGTTTAATTCTTTAATTATTTCACAATGGAATAAATTCAAATAAATCCAAATAAATCCAAATAAATTCCAGAAAATTCCAAAAATTCACCAAAGTGCCAAATCACACATGAATTTAAGAAAAGAAAAATTTTGGGGTGTTACAAACCTCCCTCCTTAACAGAATCTCATCCCCGAGATTCAGGGCTTACTAAAGGAATAGGTTCGGAAACTCTTTCTTCAAATCCTCTTCGCGTTCCCAAGTCGCTTCGCTCTCTGCATGGTTGCTCTTTGAACTCTGAAGCGGGTTGACTTATTTACGGTCTCTCGATCCATAGTGTCGAGAATCTTCACGGGATGCTCCTTGTAAGTCAAATCTTCTTGCAACTCAATTGACTCTAGCGGTGTCTGTTCCTCGTACTCGGAGACACTTCTTCAATCGGACACATGGAATACGTCATGTACTCGCTAACGATTGTGGCAACTCCGGTGATAAGCAACCGTCTCTGCGGCTCAAAATCTTAAATGGTCCTACATAGCAGGGTGTGAGTTTCCCTTTGGCATGGAACCTCTTAACTCCACGAGAGGTGTAACTCGAGGTATACAAAGTCTTCGGTTCAAAACTCAAGTCCGGCGACGATTGTCGGCATAACTCTTACTGTCGTGATTGGGCGATCTTGAACCTTTCCCTAATCATGGCAATCGCTCTTGACTTCTTGAAGAATATCAGGCCGAAGACACGGCGCTCGCCGGTCTCATTCCAATTCAATGGCGTCAAGCGTGGTCGACCATACAGTGCCTCAAAAGGTGACATCTGTAAACTAGCTTGGTAACTATTGTTGTAACTGAACTCGGCATACGGCAAACTCTTATCCCAAGAGGTAGCATAAGCCAATGCACACGCTCTTAACATATCCTCGAATCGATTGACTATTTGATCTGTCCATCCGTCTGCGGATGATAAATTTATCTTGAAGTTTAAACGGGTTCCCATGGCTTCATGCAACTTATTCCAAAACCTTGAGGTAAATTGGGTACCTCTGTCCGATACAATCCTCTTTGGCACTCCGTGCAAACAGACGATCCTGATCATGTACAACTCTGCTAACTTATCTCCCGAGTAAGTGGTCTTCACGGGGATAAAATGGGCTACTTTGGTCAAGCGATCCACTATAACCCATATGGAGTCATAACCTCCTTGAGTCTTAGGCAAACTGGTAATGAAATCCATTCTGATTTCCTCCCACTTCCACTCAGGTATTTTCAGCGGCTGTAGCAATCCTGCTGGTCTCTGATGCATTGCCTTGACTCTCTGCCATACGTCGCACAATGCAACATGCTCGGCAACTTCACACTTCATACTCGGCCACCAGAATCTTTCCTTCAAATCCTGATACATTTTGGCACTTCCAGGATGAATTGAATACTTGGAGTCATGGGCTTCTTCTAGAATCAACTGCTTCAGCCCCTTTTTGTTTGGCACACAAATCCGATCCTTCATCCATAACGTGCCTTGCTCATCCAACTTGAAATCCTCTGCCTTGCCTTCTTCCTTGATGGACTTAATCCTGCGGATCTTGTCATCATCCTTCTGTCCTTCTCGGATCTGGTCCTCTTGGGTAGGCTTTACTTCTAATGCGGCCAAGAATCCGCTAGGCACCACCTCAATCTTCATTCTCTGGAAATCCTCACACAGCTCATCCTGACTTGTGGCTAGCAACATGCTCACAGTATGGCTTTTCCGAATCAAGGCATCGGCAACTACGTTGGCCTTCAGGGATGGTAATGGATTCCAACATTGTAGTCCTTGATCAACTCTAACCATCTCCTCGCCTCATGTTCAGATCCGATTGGTGAATATGTATTTAAGGCTCTTATGATCCGTATACAATTCACATCATTCCGATCGAGATAGTGACGCCATATCTTCAAGGCTTGCACTACGGCTAACTCTAGGTCATGCGTCGGATAATTTTCCTCATGCGGCCTCAAGCGCCTTGATGCATAAGCGGCGACCTTTCCATTCTGCATCGACACACATCCAAGTCCTTGGCGCGATGCATCACAATAAATATCAAAGCTTTGATTAACATCCGGTAGAACTAACACCGGTCTTGATGTCAATCGCTTCTTCAGCTCTGAAATCCTTTCTCACATTCCGACGTCCATGCAAACTTCTTCTCCTTTTTCGGCAATTGCGTAAGAGGTTTCGCAATTGTCGAAAAGCCTTCAATGAAACGGCGGTAGTATCCTGCCATTCCAAGGAAACTCGGATCTGGGTCTGAGTCTTGGTTGCTCCCAATGTAACACAGCTTCTACTTTGCTTGGATCTACTGGCGACTCTTTGCGGTCATTACATGTCCGAGGAATTCTACCTTGTCCTTCCAAAAATCACACTTCTTGAACTTGGCGAAGAGTTGCTTTGTTCCTCGGCTTTTCCAAAACTCGCCACAAGTGTTCGGCATGCTCATCCTCTGTCTTGGAGTAGATTAGGATATCATCTATGAACACAACAACAAACTTGTCCAAATATTCCACGAACACCTTATTCATCATATTCATGAAATATCTTTGGCGCATTCATCCAAAGGACATAGCTGTAAACTCGTAATGTCCATATCTTGACGAGAATGCGGTCTTGAATATCCTCGATCTGATCTTCAATCGATGGTATCCCGATCTTAGGTCAATCTTGGAGAAAACTCCGGCTCCTCTCGGTGATCAAACAAATCATCAATCCTGGGTAACGGTACTTATTCTTCACGGTGACTTCATTGAGTGCACGGTAGTCAATGCACATCCTGAAACTCCGTCCTTCTTCTTGACAAACAAAGCGGTGCTCCCCACGGCGATGAGCTCTGGTCGATAAATCCTTTCTCCATTAACTCTTCCATTTGTTTCTTCATCTCTACCAACTCCTCGGTGGACATCCGATAGGGTCTCTTTGCTATCGGTCTTTGTGCAGGTACAAGCTCTATCACAAACTCTATGTCCCTGTCAGCGGCATACCAGGTAGATCTTCGGGAAAAACATCTGGGTACTCATTCACTACTGAGACATCCTCTATGCTGATTGCCTTGGTGCTGTTAACCATCAACTGGCCATCTCTAACGTTGGTAGCTTGAAATTCCACTTTCTTTCCACACGGGCTCTCAACTGAGATAGTCCTTCGTCCACAATCCAATACGGCCTTGTGCTTGGATAACCAATCCATTCCCAAAATAACATCTAAGGTCTGGGTCTCCAAAATAATAAGGTTCGCTAGGAACTCTATTCCATCTATTAGTATTGTCACCCCGGAACATCCTACTTTCGTTCGGAGTTGAACCAGTGGGTTTGAACTAAAAGCATGCATTTAAGTCTTGCAATCCCCAAATCATTTCTAGCAGCAAAGCCTTGCGAAACAAACAAATGCGAAGCTCCAGAATCAAACAAAACTGCTGCAGGTACTGAGTTAACAAGTAACTTACCCAAGACGACGTCAGTAGCATTCTGCGGTGCATCTGCGGTGACATGGTTGACTCGGCCTCTCACCACGATGCAGGGTGTGGCTCTGTGTCTTTGGCGTCCTAGCTGGGTGGTTCCTAGATTGAAGCGGCCGGGGTCACTCCTGCTGTCTTCTTTGGGCGGTGTTGGCAAAGTGTCTGGCTCGTTGCGATTGTAGCAGCGTCTCACTTGTTCCTTCTTGTTTGCCTGGAGCGGCGTTTCTAAGCGGGGGGGTGCAGTAGTTACGATTGACGGGCCTTGGTGCCGATGGCGGTGTCCTTGTTGCATTTTGTGGCTGGAATCGAAAAAGCGATTTGGTGCAACTCTCGGTATGTTGCGTTCCTCGACGTGATCCTGTTTGTTGCATCCTACGCTTCCTGTTCTCATCCAGTTCCTTGCGCTTGTCCTCAAGAATAAGCGCCTTATTCACCAACTCTTAGAAATCTGGAAAGGTGTGGGTGATCAGTCCTACTTGTAGTCCTGAGTTAAGTCCCTTCATGAAGCGAGACTGTCTGGCTTTATCTGTTGCTACATCCTTAGGTGCGTTGCGTGCTAGCTGTGTGAACTTGTTCAGGTAGTCGGCCACTGGCTGATTACCTTGCTTCAGTGCTCTGAACTCCTCCTTCTTAAGATCCATGATTCCTTCAGACGCGTGATACTGACGGAATGCAGTTGTGAACTCTTCCCAAGTGATGTCCTGAGGGTTCACTTGCGTGGCACAGAAGTTCTCCCACCTTTCGGCGGCTGTTCCTTCCAATTGATGAGAAGCGTAGAGTACCTTCTCATTTCCTATGCATTGAGCTATGTGTAGCTTCCTCTCAATTGACCTTAACTAATCATCGGCCTCCAATGGATTGGCATTCCCAGAGAAAGTGGGTGGGTGAGTTCTCATGAACTCTGACAGTCTTGTATTCTGGCGTTGTCCCTGATTAACTTGATTAGCAGTGGCCTGAGCAGTGAAGTGTTGCATTTGTTGCATCATAGCATGCATCAACTGAGTCTGAGCAGCAAGAAATGCTCCAAAATTCTGCATGTCTAGTGGCGGTGCTGGTGCTCCATCATTAGGGTCTTGTATTCTGGCGTTGTCCCTGATTAACTTGGTTGCTCGTCGTGATACTTCTTGGATACCCATCTGCATTGTAGACCTCCTGGCAGTGCAGTGTATCGGGCGATTGCCTGGGCCCTTCTTCCTAGCAGGTACCTCAATCTTCACGTCACAAGCCTTGATCAATCCTGCTTGTCTGATCACTTCCACTTGGTATTGCGGCTTCTCAAAATCTCCGAGAGTTTGTAGCATATGCCAAAGTTCTGCGGCGTGACCAACCTCCAGATCAACGTAGTTGAACTCTCCCTCCATCTGTCACAAGAGTGCTCATGTAAGAACTCGAAATTTTAAATCGTGACAAGGTAAGGGAATATTCAGCAAGAGACAAGGAAAGAGAGAAGGGGGTAAGTCGAGATGTCATTTCTTATCTTGACAAATTTTTAGCTTTAGAAAATAGGTTTTATCCTCACTACGACCATTCTAGCTTAGGATTGAGCCTACGGTCAGTATGGCTCTGATACCACCTCTGTCGGGACCCCGAATTTGCAAATCCGGACCCTCTGTGTATTCAGCACTAGTCCAGGAACGCGCTAGTGCACACAGTCTTAACATCGGTAAATATCACAATCATACCATTCGATACTAATAAAGTACTTTATTTAAATAACCAAACTGGTTGCTTGACCTTATGGCCAAGTTACAAATATACGCCTCGCAAGGCGAAACTTATTAAGAGAGAAATAGTAGCAGCGGAAAATCAAATAACTTCGTGGCGCCATCCAGTATACCACAGGCAACTGACTGGGCTCGCTCCCTAAGTAGACGGATCCTCTTGGAGCTCCTCCTCCAAAGCTGGTGTAATCTAACCAAACTGGTTGCTTGACCTTATGGCCAAGTTACAAATATACGCCTCGCAAGGCGAAACTTATTAAGAGAGAAATAGTAGCAGCGGAAAATCAAATAACTTCGTGGCGCCATCCAGTATACCACAGGCGATCGGGCTCGCTCCCTAAGTAGACGGATCCTCTTGGAGCTCCTCCTCCAAAGCTGGTGTAATCTCCTCTTCAACTGGTGTTGTAGGGTGGCAAGGGTGAGTACTTGGTACACAGCAAGTCATGCACAGAATGCATGCTAATATACTATATGCATGGCTTGGTACAAAGGAATAGCTCAAGGTATATTTGCAGTAAACAGCATTTGACAAGTAGTATAAGTAGATTCGAAAGCAGTAGAAACAAGTAAAGCATAAATAACTTTTCAAGAAGTTTAGTAAACATTTTTCCCATCCTAAACCACATTTCCATCAACATCAATTATTAATCCAACCCAACCTTTCAAGTCCAAGTTATTTTTGAGAAAATCTAACCCTTGACTGTAATTCCCGAGTGATGTCCAATACCGCGGACACGGCTATTCGAATAGATTCTACACTCTGCAGAGGTTATGCACTTTACCCACAAGATACAGTCAAACACCACAAAGGCGAGTTCCCGTAACAAAGTCTTTCGGAAACCTCTAACAATACGAGTGGTCCTCCCCGGTTATTGCACACTAACCCTTCCCTTAGCTAAGGCGAAGTCTAGCCCAATCAACCGTTAGATGGGTACTGGCCTCGGCCAGATGCGCTCCCCAGTACAACTTACACAAAGGGTGTAGTTGACCTCCTGAGGTCCCACAGGTACGTTATTAGCAACTTAGTCAACTAGGTCCGTCCCATTACAGACATGTGGTTGCACGTTAGACCCAGTTCAAAGGCTTGCAAGGTTAAGTCCTTAGGGTGACCAGGGCAAGACTACCCGAAGAACCAAATCAACATCCCCAATGCCACAACTGGCCCACCTGATTACTCTTGCCACATGCCCCGGTCGAAAAACTATTTATCAAACCCCAGTTGATTACCATGCACCACGTGCCATCAACATCACATGATACCTTTCCAAAACAGGTTCAATATATCATTTAGTCAATATTAACATTTGTTTGTCCAAAATCATGTCACGAGCACGTAGCAGGTCTAAGCAGTTTACTACAACGGTCTAAACCCATGTCGGCAAGTTAATAATGTCCAACTAGTAAACCACAACTAGGGTGACAAGGGTCATGGCACATACTTAAGTAATCAAGGTGTCATACAGCAAATTGGTATTTATCTAATCCCCCATTTTTAAATAAAGTATTTTCTAATTGAACTAGCATGCAATAAGTTAAATCAAAATAGGTTTCAAAATAGGATCAACATGGTCAAAGCACAACTTGCCTTCAAAAATTACTTGCTCTTGGTCTTGAGTTGGATCCTGAGTCAATACTTCTCCTTCGAATCCTTCCGGCACTTCAACGTCTACTCGTAAAGCGTGCAAATAGCAAATACACGAATAAACAATAGGCAAAAAGTATCCAATCATCCAAATAAAATCCATAAACAGAGAGAACATAATTTTATGAATTTTTAGAAACTGGAATCGTCAAATTTGGAGTTAAAACGCAAAAGTTATGATTATTTAAAGTTTAAATAATCAATTAAATAATTTTACAGAGAAAAACTTTAGTCCAAAAATTAAATAAAATTCATATTTAGGTAGATCTCAATTTTATACAAATTTAGAAATTTGAATCACTCAAATCGGAGTTGAAACGCAAAAGTTATAAGCGTTTGAAATTTGAATCAAAATCTGAAATCATTATTTCGAATTAATAAATCATTTTCTTTTTCGAAAATTCATTATTGCGTCAGCGAGGACATGTGGCCCAATCGGGTGATGACACGTGGCCTCGGGTCCACGGCCTCGGCTCGGTCCAGTGGGCTCGGCCCGCGGCTCATGATCGGCCGGCGGAGCCCCTCGACACGCGGGCCGCGTGTCGAGACACGCTCGCGTGTGTGGCGCGGCCAGGGTACACGTCGCACAATCGTGTCCGTTGATTTGAAAATCAACGGTCGTGATTAGATCCAGGGGTTAACACGTTGAAAACTACACGGTGATCATGGGCCGTTCGATCTAGATCGGACGGTCCAGATCTAACCCTACCTTAACGCTGCTACGGCACGTGGTGATCGTGGGCCGTTGGATCAAGATCCAACGGTCCAGATCCGATCGAGGTTACGATGCGGAAAAACACGCGAACTCACCTCGATCGCACGATCAAGATCGGACGGCGCCGCGGGCTCGCGGTGATGGCACGCGGCGGCGTGGAGGATACCGGAGACGAAGACGATGACGTGCCCGATGGCGCTTCCGGGCTTCTCCGACGAGGTGGGTGCTACTTCCAGGTGCGCCTCATCACACTGGTCACGGATCTGGCCACCAGCGCGGCGGAGAACGGCGGACGGCGGCGGATTCGGCAAAAGAACGCGGCGGCAGAGAGAAGCAACTACGGCGAGCTCTAGCTGGGCGACGGCAGCGGCTCAGGCGAGGTGAGAAGGGGGCACGGGTGCGCACGGCAAAGAGCCACCTCGGGGGCTGTCTCACGCCTTAAATACCCTCGGGATGCGCGCACAAACCGGAACCCTAGCGGGACACGGCGGCTACGCGGCGGAGCTCTCCGAGTCGGAGACGGACGGGGAAGATACACGGGAGCCGTCCACGTGGTACGATCCACGGCCACGATCGCGCGAGCGGCCGGGTCAGTCGGACACGGCTCGGGTCGGGGTCGGGTCGATCATGACCGTTGGATCTCGATCCGACGGTCCCCGTGGGTTTGGGTTCGAACGTGGTTCGGTCGAGTCGGCTGGCTCGGGTCGGACTCGAACTCGAGTCTGACTCGGGCTCGGTCGGATGAACAGTACAAACCCACTCGCATTTTCCAGCGATTTAATAATTAAAATAATTCCCAGTAATTCATTTAATTCATTAAAAATAGCAAAAGACTCAGAAAAATTCCAGAAAAATTCTGGAAAATACTTTGGGGCATTTTGGACTCAAATAAAATATTTCCAACAAAATTTTATTTGCAAAGTTAAATTCTTTAATTATTTCAATATGGAATAAATTCAAATAAATTCCAAATAAATCCAAATAAATTCCAGAAAATTCCAAAAATTCACCAAAGTGCCAAATCACACATGAATTTAAGAAAAGCAAAATTTTGGGGTGTTACACGGACCCTCTGTGTATTCAGCACTAGTCCAGGAACGCGCTAGTGCACACAGTCTTAACATCGGTAAATATCACAATCATACCACTCGATACTAGTAAAGTACTTTAATTAAAT
This sequence comes from Rhipidocladum racemiflorum, assembly GCA_036346355.1. Classification (NCBI taxonomy): domain Eukaryota; kingdom Viridiplantae; phylum Streptophyta; class Magnoliopsida; order Poales; family Poaceae; genus Rhipidocladum; species Rhipidocladum racemiflorum. The sequence continues at coordinate 55,134,212 of CM070578.1, forward strand.
ACTCAAACTGGTTACTTGACCTTATGGTCAAGTTACAAATGCACGACGCCTCATGTAAACTTATTAAGAGAGAAATAGTAGCGGCGGAAAATCAAATAACCGTGGCGCCATCCGGTATACCACAGGCAGGCGGCCGGGCTCGCTCCCTAAGTAGACGGTTCCTCGTGGAGCTCCTCCTCCAAAGCTGGTGTAGTCTCCTCTTCAACTGGTGTTGTATTGTGGCAAGGGTGAGTACTTGGTACTCAGCAAGTCATGCACAGAATGCAGCTAATATACTACATGCATGGCTTAATACAAAGGAGTGCTCAAGTTATTTTTGCAGTAAACAGCATTTAACAAGTATCATAAGTAGATTCGAAAGCAGTAGAAACAAGTAAAGCATAAATAACTTTTCAAAGAGTTTAATAAACTTCTTTCCCATCCTAATCCACATATCCATCAACATCATTATTAATCCAACCCAACCTTTCAGATCCAAGTTATTTTTGAGAAAATTTAACCCTTGACTGTAATTCCCGAGCGATGTCCAATACCACGGACACGGCTATTCGAATAGATTGTACACTCTGCAGAGGTTATGCACTTTACCCACAGGATACAGTCAAACACCACAAAGGCGAGTTCCCGTAACAAAGTCTTTCGGAAACTTCTAACAATACAAGTGGTCCTCCCCGGTTATTGCACACTAACCCTTCCCTTAGCTAAGGCGAAGTTTAGGCCAATCAACCGTTAGATGGGTACCTGGCCTCGCCTGCAGATGCGCTCCCCGTACAACTTACACAAAGGGTGTAGTTGACCTCTGAGGTCCCACAGTGCGTTATTAGCAACTTAGTCAACTAGGTCCGTCCCATTCTGAGACATGTGGTTGCACGTTAGACCCAGTTCAAAGGCTTGCAAGGTTAAGTCCTTAGGGTGACCAGGGCAAGACTACAGAAGAACCAAATCAACATCCCCAGTGCCACAACTGGCCCACCTGATCATTCTTGCCACATTCCCCGACCGAACACTATTTATCAAACCCCAGTTGATTACCATGCACCACGTGCCATCAACATCACATGATACCTTTCCAAAACAGGTTCAATATATCATTAAGTCAATATTAACATTTGATTGTCCAAAATCATGTCATGAGCACGTAGCAGGTCTAAGCAGTATACTACAACGGTCTAAAACCCATGTTGTCAATTTAATAATGTCCAACTAGTAATCCACAACTAGGGTGACAAGGGTCATGGCACATATTTAAATAATCAAGGTGTCATACAGCAAATTGGTATTTATCTAACCCCCATATATAAATAAAGTATTTTTCTAATTGATCTAGCATGCAATAGGTTAAATCAAAATAGATTTCAAAATAGGATCAACATGGTCAAAGCACGACTTGCCTTCAAAAAGTACTTGTTCTTGGTCTTGAGTTGGATCCTGAGTCAATACTTCTCCTTCGAATCCTTCCGGCACTTCAACGTCTACTCGTAAAGCGTGCAAATAGCAATACACAAATAAACAATAGGCAAAAAGTGTCCAAACATCCAAATAAAATCCATAAACAGAGAGAACATAATTTTATGAATTTTTAGGAACTAGAATCGTTCAAATCGGAGTTAAAATGCAAAAGTTATAATTATTTAAAGTTTAAATAATCAATTAAATAATTTTACAGAGAAAAACTTTAGTCCAAAAATTAAATAAAATTCATATTTAGGTAGATCTCAATTTTATACAAATTTAGAAATTTGAATCACTCAAATCGGAGTTGAAACGCAAAAGTTATAAGCGTTTGAAGTTTGAAACAAAATCTGAAATCATTATTTCGAATTAATAAATCATTTTCTTTTTCGAAAATTAATTATTGCGTCATCGAGGACACGTGGCAGCCTCTGATTGGTTGGCTGACGTCAGCCGGCTCATGGGCTCAGTCCACGGCTTGGCTCGGGTCTACCGTGGACTCGGTCCACGGCTCCTCGTGAGAATGACATGTGGGTCCGCCTCGGATAGCGTCCTTCTTGGCGTCGGCGAGGCTCGACCACAGTCTTGGCAGTGGGACCTTTGTGGCGTCATTCTTGGCGTCGGCGCTTCGGCCCGAGACGGCCGTGACATGCGGAGCCGCCATGGCGTCGGTGTGGCGTCATGGTGCGAGGTGGCTGGCCGTGACATGCGGGCCCGCATGTCGGCGTCACACGCCTGCCAGCGTGGGCCAGCCACCGCGGCGGTCAGCCTTCCCGGACGCGTGGCGCAATCTCGGCCGTCGATTTGAAAATCAACGGCCCAGATTAGATCTGGCTCTCACGCGTTTGGGTTAACGCGTTTGATCTGGACCGTTGAATCTAGATCAGACGGTCAAGATTGGATCTAGTGGTTTTGGACAGAATCTCACCGTGAGATGACGTGGCACAATCTGGGACGTTGGATCTTGATCGGACGGCTGAGAAGCTTCAAGCGACGGCGATGGCGTGCGGTGGAGCTGCTTGGCCGGAGCTGGGGACGGCGACACCGGCAACGGCGTTTGCGGGCTCCTCCAGCGAGGTGAGAGGTCCCTTCGGGTGCGTCTCATCGCGGTGAGTCCGGATCTAGGGTCAACGGCAGCGGGGGACGGCGGACGGCGGCGGAACGAAGCAAAAACCGCGGCGGAGGAGTACTACACTCCGGCGAGCGATTGCGGGCGCGTCTGGGGCACTGCGGTGGCGACGGCTAGGGCAACGGCTTCGCAAGGTCCAGGTGATCCTCGGGGTGTGATCCGGGCATTAAATAGCCTCGGCTTCCGCGCGGAAAACAGAAACCTAAATCCTCACGGCGGCGGGCGCGGCGGCGGAGTCCGGCTCGGACTCGGGCGGAGACGACGACGGAGGACCGTCCACGTGGCGCGATCAACGGTCACGATCGCGCGGGCGCGGTCGGATCCGGCCCGGACTCAGCCCAACCGGTGCGATCCAATCTGGACCGTTGGATCTCGATCCAACGGTCGGGATCGAATAGGGTTCGGTCAAGTCACTTGGCTCGGGTCGGACTCGAGTCGGACTCGGACTCGGGTCCGGTCGGATGAACAGTACTTGACCCGACTTGATTTTCCAGCGATTTAATATTTAAAATAATTCCCAGAAATTCATTTAATTCATTAAAAATATCAAAAGACTCAGAAAAATTCCAGAAAAATTCTGGAAAATACTTTGGATCATTTTAGACTCAAATAAAATATTTCCAACAAAATTTTATTTGCAAAGTTTAATTCTTTAATTATTTCAAAATGGAATAAATTCAAATAAATTCCAAATAAATCCAAATAAATTCCAGAAAATTCCAAAAATTCACCAAAGTGCCAAATCACACATGAATTTAAGAAAAGCAAAATTTTGGGGTGTTACAATCACACAATTCAAACACACGCTTCCTACTCCCCGTTCCCATTTAAACGCCAAAAACCCCGATCTGTCCGAATCGAACAGCAGCACCCTCTCTTCCCAATTTCGTATCTTTTTTTCTACTGTTCATAAAAATACAAAAAAATTACAGTAGCTATATATTGACGAGATCTACAACTTTTATGAAGGTCACAAATTTCAATTCCACTGTTAAATATGCCTAAACAACCGTCCAACACAGTGGACGAAATCTGTTTCCAGATTCTGTTCGTCATCTTCCAACAGTGATAACTCTCAGACCGACGCCCCAAAAATTCTGAAAAAATTACAGAATCTAGGTCTCGACGTTATCTACAACTTTCTAGTTATAGGTTTTTGCAGGAAAAATCATCTATGCCACGTAAAACGCGAAACAATCCGCGCTGCACAATCTTCCCTTCCAAAAACAGAATCTGGAAAAAGATTTTGGACTTTGTTGTTGATTTTTGGTGTGTCTTAGATTCGGGGATGAATCCTTTTAAGGTGGGGAGATTGTGATGCCTTAGAGCGTCAGAGCGATCCTAGGGTTTTCTTTCTTGGTTGTTCCGGAAAGAAAGAGGGTTTTGTCGGGGAATGAAATAATTGAAGATTATGCGGCAATTTAATACTAAAAAATTGGAGTTTTGGGCTAGTTTCCGCTGGGTTGAGGCAACCTGGGCCTGGGCCGGGAATTCCTTTTTCCCCCTCTCCTCCCCATGCCTTGGTGGGCCGGCCCACCTCCCCCTTTAAGTGGCACCCCCTCCCCCCAAACCCTAAGGCGCCTCCCTTCCTCCCCCTAGCAGCCGCACCCCCCTCCTCTTCCTCCCCTGCGTGGTGGCTCAAGATCCGCCACGAAACGCGAAGGAGAAATTGAGAAGAGGATCCGTGGAGGCGTGGAGGACGAGCAGATTTTCGTTTCGGGGATTGTCGCGCATTCTTCGTGAGTTCTCAAGGGAGAACTCTAGGTAAAATTCCCAAACTTTTACCCCTGTTCTACCTAGGGATTAGGAGTGTATTAGATCTGGTGGTGTGTGGTTTGGATGGATCTTGATGGGGGAGAAGGGTAGTTGTTCATGTGGTGCTGTTTCTGGAAAGGGAGATTGTGCAGCGCGGATTGTTTTGCGTTTTACATGGTATAGATGATTTTTCCTGCAAAAACCTATAACTAGAGAGTTGTAGAGAACGTTGAGACCTAGCTTCTGTAATTTTTTTACAATTTTTGGGGCGTCGGTCTGAGAGTTATCGCTGTTGGAAGATGACATACAGAATCTGGAAAAAGATTTCGTCCACTGTGTTGGACGGTTGTTTAGGCATATTTAACAGTGGAATTGAAATTTATGATCTTCATGAAAGTTGTAGATCCCGTCAATAACAAGCTCCTGTAATTTTTTATATTTTTATGATCTGTATAAAAAAAGATACGAAATTGTGAAGAGAGGGTGCTGCTGTTTGATCCGGACAGATCGGGGTTTCGGTGTTTTAAAAGGGGAACGGGTTGTAGGAAATGCGTGTTTGAATTGTGTGATCAATTGTGTTGTTATTATATACTGAAAGAATGCTTGTTCAGGTGGTGCCCCTTCTGGACGCAACTAGGTTCGTCATCCACGTGGGTAAAGGCAAGTGGAAGTAGCGGTCTTGCTAAACTATAACTCGCTATTTGTTTCGTCTTCAATATAAACCTTAATTGCAGCACACCTACATAGTTTAACTACTTGTTTATGAGATTGCAATATCCTATCCTGCATTGTGATGTGGTTGTTTGGCTTTTGAATCATGAGTAAGAATGAAGAAAGATGTTGTCTGCAAGATGAATTGTTGAGATATTCTATCTCAATGATGTTCGCATTTTATCCATGTTATTTGATGGTATGCAAGCATGTGAATTCAGAGTGGGAAGTTATGAATGTATTTATGCATGAAGCATTAACTGCATAATCATGCATTGGAAGTTTGTCGACGCCTTGCGGCGACCGTGCAGTACAACACCGTGTGTTCGTGAGAAAGGGCACGGTGAGGAGGATCATGGCATAAGCATGTGCACAATCATATGCATTCTACTGAGGTTGTGTGGACTCTATAATGTGGTATTAGACATGAGGAATTTGGTATGCTAGTATTACTGTGGCTGTGTTATTTGTTAGAAGTTGTTCCGCTTGCTGAGATTACCCAATCTCACCCCTTGTTATTTTGTTGTTTTCAGGTAGTTCTCGCGAGTCGTAAGCTTGAAGGGTGGGCTTAGTAGCACAATCAACCCTCCGGGGTCATCACGAATCACATGGACTAGTGCATTTAATAATTCATTAGCTTGCTGAAATTTTATTAATCATAGACCTGTTGATGTCCTCTTTGGAGCTGTTTTACGTTTATGTTTGTTTTCTGGTTGATTTAGACTTGTTATCTCTAGTATTGATGCTTTTATGTTATTCCTGTTTGTAATGTTTATTATGAATCTTGTTGTCGCTTCCGTTTTGTCCTAATTTTAGGGGAGATGCTGTCGAAATTTTCTTGTACGACAGTTTAGATTTGTAGGGTGTTACAGTTGGTATCAGAGTTTTAATGTTGCTATCCTATGACAAAATTTTAGTTAAAACCTAGGCCATGTTTCTAAGCTATTCCACATCACATTTTAGTTGTATCCTATAGTATGACACTAAAAATACACATTACAAGGACCTACAGCCCGCTCTGATACCAACTGTAACACCCCATAAATCTAAACTGTACCCATAAATCTAAACTGTACCCATAAATCTAAACTGTTGTACAAGAACAGATCGACAGCATTTCCCCTAAAACAGGATAGTACGGAAGCAATTCGAATTGGAATAATATCACGACATCAAAACTAGAGACAACGAGTCTAATTCAACCAGGTATTAACCATAAATAAAACACATCTATAAAGGGACAACCATAAACGAGAACAAGTTTAAAGGGAACAACAATAGGTCTAAATGAAATAAAATTGCATCCAACTAATGAATTATTTAAAACACTAGATCATGTGAGTCGTGATGACAACAGAAAATTTATTTTGTTGCTAGCCCACCCTTCATGCTTACGACTCACGTGCGCTACCTGAAAACATCAAAACAGCAAGTAGTGAGATTGGGTAATCTCAGCAAGCGGAACAACTAATACAAATAAAACATCCACCATATATCTATCATTCCACATTCCTCATATACAATACCACATCAAAGAGTCCACATTCCTCATATACAATACCACATCAAAGAGTCCACACCACTTGATAAAATGCATATGATTGATGCACATGCTTATGCCATGTTCCTCCTCACCGTGCCCTTTCTCGGGAACACACGGTGTTGTACCGTCTGATCGCGCACAAGACGCTGGCGTCGACAAACTTCCAATGCATGATTATGCGGTTAATGCTTCATGCATGAATTCATTCATAACTCCTCCCATCGAGTCCACATGTTTGCATATCATCATATAGCATGGATAGAAAACAAATATCATAGAGATGAAATGTTTAGACAATTCATCCGGTAAACAACATCCTTCTTCACCTTACCTCAAAGCAAGTGATTAAACCATGTATGATTGCTGTAATTGGAGTTTATAATGAAGGCGAAGCAAACAACAATGTATAGCTTAACAATACAACTACTTCCACTTGCCTTTACCGACGTGGACGACGAACCTAGTTACGCCCAGCAGTGGCACCACCTGAACAAACATTATTTCAGTACATAGCGACATCACAATTCATCACACAATTCAAACACACGCTTCCTACTCCCCGTTCCCATTTAAACGCCAAAAACCCCGATCTGTCCGAATCGAACAGCAGCACCCTCTCTTCCCAATTTCGTATCTTTTTTTCTACTTTTCATAAAAATACAAAAAAATTACAGTAACTATATATTGACGAGATCTATAACTTTCATGAAGGTCACAAATTTCAATTCCACTGTTAAATATGCCTAAACAACCGTCCAACACAGTGGACGAAATCTGTTTCCAGATTCTGTTCGTCATCTTCCAACAGCGATATCTCTCAGACCGATGCCCCAAAAATTCTGAAAACATTACAGAAGCTAGGTCTCGACTTTGTCTACAACTTTCTAGTTATACGTTTTTGCAGGAAAAATCATCTATGCCACGTAAAACTCGAAACAATCCGCGCTACACAATCTTCCCTTCCAAAAACAGCACCACGTGAACATCTACCCTTCTCCCCCATCAAGATCCATCCAAACCACTCACCACTAGATCTAATACACTCCTAATCCCTAGGTAGAACAGGGGTAAAAGATTGGGAATTTTACCTTGAGTTCCCCCTTGCGAACCCACGAAGAACGCGCGACGATCCCCGTAACGGAAATCTGTTCGTCCTCCTCGCCTCCACGGATCCTCTTCTCGTTTTCTCCTTCGCGTTTCGCGGTGGATCTTCAGCCACCATGCAGGGGAGGAAGAGGAGAGGGTGCGGCTGCTAGGGGGGAGGAAGGGAGGTGCCTTAGGGTTTGGGGGGAGGTGGCGCCACTTAAAGGGGGAGGTGGGCCGGCCCACCCAGGCAGGGGGAGGAGAGGAAAAGGAATTCGGCCCAGGCCCAGGTTGCCTCAGCCCAGCGGAAACTAGCCCAAAACTCCAATTTTTAATATTAAATTGCCGCATAATCTTCAATTATTTCATTCCCCGACAAAACCCTCTTTCTTTCCGGAACAACCAAGAAAGAAAACCCTTGGATCGCTCTCAAATTCTAGGGCATCACAACAAGAGCAAGAAGTACAAGGGCAAGGGTCATGCTTACATCGGTAAGGAGTGGAACTCCGACTCCGACTCCGAGTCCGAGTCCGAGTCCAACTCCGACAATGAAGGAGGACTTGCCACCGTCGCCATTGCTACACCACCGACAAAGTCGAAGAGCCTCTTCGACAACTTAAGCGACGGAGATGAAGATGCTCCAATGTGCCTTATGGCAAAGGGGCACAAGGTATCATCTAAGAGTCCTATTCATTCCATTGTTGATTATAACTTAGATGATTGCGATGATGCTAGTGATGATGAGGAAGTAGCATTTAAGTCTATGAATGACTTTGATATTACGAAATTAGACTTGCTACTTAAGGATATTGAAAGATTGGAGGAGGTTGTTGAGCAAAAAGAAGCTATCCTCGAAGCTCAAGAAGATCTCCTTATTTTTGAAAAGGAGAAGAACCTTGAGCTAGAGAAGAGCTTAGTCTTTGAAAAGAAAAAGAATGAGGACTTGGTCAAAAGCTCAAATTTGACCAAGAATGAAGCAATTAGTCTTGAGATCACCAATGCTTCACTCTTAGAGCAACTTGCTCAAGCAAAGGATGCTTGCAAGGCACTTGAAGTGAAGCTTGTTGATCTCTCGAATAAAGCTTCTACCTCAATCAACAACTCCAATATTTCATTACCCTCAATAAGCAACGGTTGCACTAGATGCTATAATGTTGATGTTGCTACTTGTGCTACTATCCGTGAGACTTTGAAAGTCTTGGCTCATGAAAATGAGAAGCTTAAGGTGATGCTTGAAGATGGACTTCAAAAGTCCTACAAGGCAAGCAAGGGTTTAGAGGAGTATCTCGGTAAGCGCCAAGGTAATCCTAAGAGGCAAGGGCTTGGGTATGTTCCGCCAAAGGGCAAAAAGAGCAACATTGTTGTTGCTCCTTTAAGCAAGCCCATTCACTTTGTAAAAGGCGAAGGAACATCCAAGCACAAAGCTCACTCCGAGTTCTTTGCTTCTTATGTGCTTAAAAAGACTAACCTTGGTCGAGTAGTTGCTTATCATGTTGGGCGTAAGCCGAAAAATACTCCTTTTGTTCGTTCTATTTGGGTCCCAAAATCGCTTGTTACTAACGTGCGCGGACCTAACCAAGTTTGGGTACCAAAGAGCAAAAACTAAATATCTTTTTGTAGGCCTATGTCTCCGGTGGAACAAGTTGGATTTTGGATAGCGGTTGCACGCATCACATGACCGGAGAAAAGGCAATGTTCGCGCATTAGGATGTGAATGGATCAAATAGCGAAAGTATTGTCTTTGGAGACAATGGAAAAGGAGAAGTAATTGGTTTGGGTAAAATCTCTATCTCAAATGATTTCCATTTATGTAATGTTTTACTTGTTGAATCATTAAGCTACAATTTGTTGTCCGTTGCACAATTGTGTGAAGCGGGCTACAATTGTTTGTTTAATGAAAAGGGTGTGGAAGTCATTAAGAGGCTTGATGGTTCAATAGCCTTTAAAGGGCTTTTGAAGGGTAAGCTCTATCTCGTAGACTTCAATACGGATAGACTTAATCTTGAAACGTGCTTAATGGCTAAATCTAGCATGGGTTGGCTATGGCATCGCCGACTAGCCCATGTCGGTATGAGGAACCTTCACAAACTCATTAAAGGTAACCACATCCTTGGACTAACTAATGTTGTCTTTGAGAAAGATAGGGTTTGTAGCGCTTGTCAAGCGGGCAAGCAAGTTGGTGCCTCTCACCCCGCCAAGAATGTGATGACGACCACAAGACCGTTGGAAATGCTTCATATGGATCTTTTCGGTCCGGTCGCCTACATAAGCATCGGGGGAAGTAAGTATGGTCTAGTAATTGTAGATGACTTTTCTCGTTTCACTTGGGTGTTTTTCTTGCATGACAAGGGAGAAGTCCAAGTAACCTTGAAAAATTTTATGAGAAGAGCTCAAAACGAGTTTGAAGTGAAGATCAAGAGAATTCGGAGCGACAACGGTACCGAGTTCAAGAACATTGGTGTGGAGGAGTTTCTCGATGAGGAAGGAATCAAGCACGAATTCTCGGCTCCCTATTCTCCTCAACAAAATGGGGTGGCCGAGAGGAAGAATCGAACCCTCATCGAGATGGCGCGGACAATGCTTGATGAGTACAAGGTTTTCGACAGCTTTTGGGCGGAAGCCATCAATACCGCATGCCACAGCTCCAACCGCCTCTACCTCCACAAGATCTTGAAGAAAACGGCGTACGAGTTGCTCACCGGCAAGAAACCAAATGTCTCCTACTTTCGAGTCTTTGGGAGTAAATGTTATATCCTTAACAAAAGACCTAAGTCCTCTAAATTTGCTCCTAAAGTAGATGAAGGTTTCTTACTTGGTTATGGAACTAATGCTTATGCGTACCGAGTTTTCAACAATACCACCGGTATAGTTGAAATCTCGCGTGACGTAACTTTTGATGAGACTAACGGTTCTCAAGTAGAACAAGTTGATCGTGCCGTGATTGACAGGGAAGAACCACCGTGTGAAGCTATCAAGAAAATGGCAATTGGGGAGGTAAGACCTCAAAATCTGGAAACTCACCCGAGCACCCCAACCCAGAGTCTCCGGCCTGAAACCCGGAGTGTCCGGACTGGTCCGGAGTCTACGGGTCAAATACCGGAGTCTCCGGATGGGACAGGCTCAGGTGATGTTCCCTCCTCGTCTAAGCAAGCTCAAGATGGTTCGAACGCCTCCCAAGATGAAGAACCCATCCAAGCTCCAAATTCAACTATTCCTCACCCAAGAGTTCATCAAAGTATTCAACGAGATCATCCGGTCGACAACATTCTCGGAGACATTCACAAGGGAGTATCTACTAGATCTCAAGTTGCAAATTTTTGTGAATTTTACTCGTTTGCGTCTTCTCTTGAGCCTCTTAAGGTAGAAGAAGCGCTTGATGATCCGGGGTGATGGCTATGCAAGAGGAGCTGAACAACTTTAAGCGCAATCAAGTTTGGGAGCTTGTCGAAAGACCAAATCAAAACGTGATCGGCACAAAATGGGTCTTCCAGAACAAGCAAGACGAGAATGGAATAGTGACAAGGAACAAAGCTCGCTTAGTTGCTCAAGGGTACACACAAATCGAAGGTTTGGATTTCGATGAAACATATGCTCCAGTAGCTAGGCTTGAATCTATTAGAATATTACTTGCCTTTGCTACTCACCATGATTTCAAGCTATATCAAATGGACGTGAAGAGCGCCTTCTTAAATGGACCACTCTCCGAGATGGTCTACGTCGAGCAACCACCCGGATTTGAAGATCCAAAACACCCGGACCACGTCTACTATCTACACAAAGCCCTTTATGGACTTAAGCAAGCACCAAGAGCTTGGTTCGAGTGTTTACGAGATTTCCTTCTCGGACAAGGTTTTGTAGTCGGAAAGGCCGACCCTACTCTCTTTACTAAACATATTGATAATGATTTATTTGTATGACAAATATATGTCGATGACATTATATTTGGATCTACTAATGAACATTTGTGTAAAGAGTTTAGCAAGATAATGACTAAAAGATTCGAGATGTCCATGATGGGAGAGTTGAAGTTCTTCCTTGGATTTCAAGTAAAACAACTCAAAGAAGGAACCTTCATTTGCCAAACCAAGTACATCAAGGACATGCTCAAGAAGTTCGGAATGGAGGACGCCAAGCCTATAAGGACGCCTATGCAGGCCAACGGGCATCTAGACCTCGACAAAGAAGGTAAACCGGTCATCCAAAAGGTATATCGTTCGATGATCGGTTTTCTCCTTTATCTTTGTGCATCTAGGCCCGATATCATGCTTAGCGTTTGTATGTGTGCACGTTTTCAAGCCACTCCAAAAGAGTGCCACATGGTGGCCGTTAAGAGAATCTTAAGATACTTAGTGCACACTCGTCATTTCGGACTTTGGTATCCGAAAGGATCTTCCTTTGAATTAGTTGGCTATTCCGATGCGGATTATGCCGGCTGTAAAGTGGATAGGAAGAGTACCTCGGGGACTTGCCAATTCTTGGGTAGGTCTCTAGTCTCGTGGTCTTCCAAGAAACAAAATTCCGTAGCCCTATTCACTGCCGAAGCCTAGTACATAGCTGTCGGGAGTTGTTGTGCCCAATTACTTTGGATGAGACAAACCTTGAGTGATTATGGCCTAACCTACAAAAGTGTTCCACTATTGTGTGACAATGAGAGTGCCATAAAAATTGCCAACAATCCTGTCCAACACTCCCGTACAAAACACATAGATATTCGCCATCACTTCCTAAGAGATCATGCAACCAAAGGCGAAATTGATATCCATCATGTGAGCACAAATGATCAATTAGCCGATATATTTACCAAGCCCCTTGACGAGAAAAGGTTCTGTGAATTGAGAAGTGGTCTAAATATTTTAGATTCTCGTAATGTGGCTTGATAAGTGCTCACATATTGTTTGTTGAATGAAAAATGAACTTCAAAATTTTATTCATCTTTTTCTCTGAATTTATCAGGTGTTTTTGGTTCTTGATCCTCTGATCTTGTCATTGCTATGTGACCATAGCTTGTATGATTCATTGTTCGCTGGTCATATATCAAGTTGACATCATAGGGTCTCTTTCTCCCTCTCGCTCCGCAAAATTCCTTGAATCTTCGTGTGAAATCCTTCACTCCTAACCGAGCTGGGTAACCCGGAGTGTCCGGTTTTTAAACTGGAGTCTCCGGATAACCCAGAGTATCCGGACAATTAGTCCGGAGTCTACGGGTTGGGGCGGACGGTTTAAGTCCTCTAATCCCGCGTGGTTTCTTTTCTTTCCTATTCCCACCGTGCGCCTCTCCCTCTCCCGTGCTCCTCTCAAGGCTAGGGCATATTCCTTCCCTCTTCTCCATCTCCAAGGGCTTGTGGACTCCTCCTCTCCCTCGGTTTGGAGATCTTGGTAAGGATCTTGTTGCCCTAACTCTTTTTTCCTTCCGGGATTGGATCCAACCTTGCGGTTCTTAGGGCCTCTCCTCGTGATTCATCTCTAGGGTGCGGCTTGGCTCGTCGTTGCCCTCAAGATCGGAGAATCACCCTCCCTCACTCACCCGCGCTCTTTGTTTTCAAATCCTTTGAGGTGAGTTCCAATTTCGTGCCCTAATCCCGCGAAATTCTTTGCTAGATTGTGCCCTAGACTTCATACTTAAGTTCTTGAAGCAATCTAGATTCATTTCGAGTTATTGCGGGGATTGGTTCCTCCAATTTTGGCCAGCACCGTGTGCAAATTCTGGCGCATCCGGAGTATCCAGACTTTTGGTCCGGAGTCTCCGGGTTGATCCGATGTATCCGGACAATTTGTCCGGAGTCTCCGGATGCAATCCGGAGTATCCGGACATTTTGTCCGGACTCTCCGGGTTGGGTGCCTCGGCCAGAATGCTTTAACCGCTAAATTTCAAGTTGCCTCGCGGCTAATCTTTTTCTCTCGCTTTGTCTGGTCCGATGGATCCTTCTCAGGGGTCTTCAGGTGGTGGTGGTGGTGACCTTCCTAGGGACTCCGTCACCGGACAGCCCTTCCAGTTCTCCATCTGCTCGTCCGGCGCCCAAGAGGCAGCGACGCGTCGTGGCAAAGCAGCCCACCTCTAGGGGAAGGGGTGCGCTAAGGATTGGGACTCCATCTGGTCTGCAGCCTCAGGCTCACTCGTCTTCCCAGCCTCAAGCTCAGCCGTCTCAGCAACCACAGTCGTATCCTCAGGCTCAGTCACCTCCTCTGCCTCTGCCTGATCCAGATGAGCATCCCTCAGTCACTCATGCTAGGCTGAGAGATTAGAAGAGGAGAGACTTCCGTTTCTTAGGTCATTTCATTGGCCCCTTGGCCAAAGCCAGGCCTGTGTGGAACTACCCTATGTCAGTCAACCCGATGAGAGTGATTGACTACAGGACGGGTTCTAGCAAGGGCAAGCTATAGTTGAGCACAAAAAGAAAGATCCGCTCGACTTCCATCAGGACGAGTATGTGGACCGACGCTTCTGGAACAGATTCCAGTCAGATTACTATGAGACGGTCCTCTACCCTCTTGAGCACCCAGTGGTCCGGATGAAGACCATTGACTGGGAGTACATGGCAGCTGCTGAGCATCCTGTGTTCGCTCAGATTCTTGAGATTTATGAGCTGCATGAGATCAAGGAAATCATGTCTTTCAAGTATGATTGGAACAACGATGTAATCATGCAGTTCTATGCCACTCTGTACTTTGACAAGACTGTGGATGCTATTTGGTGGATGACTGACAGAGTCTGGTATACTGCCAACAAGAAGAGATTTGCTAGAGTCCTCAGCCTTCGCTACAATGACAGCCCGAAGCTTCATGACAAGAAGGTTATGACTCCTGAGCAGATCGAGTCTCTGTATGACACCTCCAGGAGTTTCACTGTGGGGACCATCAAGGGTCTGAGGGATGTGCCTGCTATACTCAACAGGATGCTCAGGGTCACTCTTTGGCCCAAGGAGGGAGATGCTTCTGCCATCAGTTCCTATGGAAGGAACCTACTGTACCACCTCGTTGAGCGCACATATCCTTTTGACATTGTCGACTTCATTTGGGAGACAATGAGGCAGAATGCGCAGAGCAATATGGCCAGTTGCAGCTACGCTCCTTTTGTGATGGCTTTGATCACTTCTGTTAGTGGTCTGAAGTTTGTCAGGGACGAGGAGCATCTTTCTTACAATGTCCGTCCTCCGACTGCTCCTGCTGCTCCAGCAGTCCCTGGTCCTACTCCTCCTAGGACTCGACGGGGTCGCCCCTCGAGTTCTACGTCTGCTCCTGTTGTGCCTCCTGCCGTTCCTTCTGAGCAGACAGAGATCCCAAGCAGCAATTCTCCAGAAGATGTTGAAGCACATCTTTTGCCTTTGCCGCGACATCTCCACCAAGCAGAAGGTGATGAGCCGTCAGATCAAGAAGAATGGTCAGGACATTCGCAGCATCCGCCGCCACAATGGCGAGGCAGTATCACCCAGTGACTCCTCCGGGTCCTCTGAGGAGAGTAGTGATGCCACCTCCGCAGATCAGCTTTTTGGCATCACCTCCTCTGCTCCGCCAGCTCCTGGAGATGACCCTGGCAGCGAGTACTCCGCGTCCGACGACGAAGGCGACGACGAGTGATTTCCCGTGTCCCCCTCCTTTTGGTGTCTTGATGCCAAAGGGGGAGTGATATCTTTAGTTGTCGTCGCTTAGTTGCTTTTGGTTTAAGTGGTGGACTCTCGTTCGTTTTCGTGTCTTTTGTGAACTTGTTATGTGTTGCTTTTATTATCGTTTGCTTATTATTGTCGTGAAATCTGTTATCTCTATTTATCTATGTTATGACATTGCGTTCATCTTATGCGTGGTTTACTTTCAATTATTTGTGATGAACTCTCTCGGATGCAATATTTTAGGGGGAGCTCTTGGTTTTTTCTCGTTAAATATGTGCATTTGATTCCACTCAAATACTCCTAATGCACACATTTAGGGGGAGCTCCACCTTTTATTTGGTATGCTAAGTCTATTTAACATTATTTTATTTGCTTTTAATTGTGTTGTCATCAATTCACCAAAAAAGGGGAGATTGAAAGTGCATCTAGGCCCCTCATTTTATTTTGGTGATTAATGATGACACAATTAATGAGATTTAATATTTCAACTAAGAATAATGCAGATCTCGAAATCACATCAAGCTCGGAATGACATTGGACGCTCCTACGCATTTCAAATTTCAAGAAAACGGCATCAAGACGAAGACTTGTAATTTTCATTTTGTTTTGAGTCTTAAGGATAGCCGTACTATTAAGAGGATGCGACGGAAAATCGTCTTTAGGATGTGCATGTGCTCAAGGTCAAAACTTGCATTCATTATAGCACTCAAATACTTGCATTTTCCAAAAACAGGAATTCCAACCGAGCATGCCAACTCGGAGAGTCCGGACATTTTGTCCGGAGTCTCCGGGTTAACCCCCTCGGCCAAAACTCGAATTCCAGATAGTCCGGAGTGTCCGGACATTTTGTCCGGAGAGTCCGGACCATCCGGAGTATCCTGGTTAATTGTCCGGAGTCTCCGGACAGTTCAAAACGTGGAGTAACGGCTAGTTTTCAAAAAGGGTATTTAAAGCCTCCACTCCACCCCAACGGCTAGAATCTTGATTGAGCTCATTCATAGCAGCATTCAAGCCATCTCTAACACCTTCCAAGCATTCAATAGAGCTCACTCTTCCTCCCACCTCTAGATTTGGTTGTTGATCTCTTTGGTGATGAGAGGAAGAAGCAAAGTGCTAAGTGCATTCATTTCAAGTTCTTGAGCACTAGTTCATCCTCCAAGCGATTCTTCGTGGTGTTATTGCTCTTGGAGGTTGAAGGTCTCCTAGACGGCTAGGAGTCACCGGGAGCACCCGACACGTGTGGTGTGCCCCGGTCGTTTGTGAAGGCGAGTCTCGCCTCCGAAAGAAAAGAGACAAGAAGTGAAGCCGGCGAGTGTATTTGTGCAACACTGGGAGGAAAGCGGGTTGAAAAAGACCCCGGCTCAAGTGTGACCGAGCCACCTCAACGGAGACGTAGGATTCCCTTCAAGAATCCGAACTTCGGTGAAAAATCGCGTCTCTCTCTTTCTCTTTTACTTCCTAGTCTAGCTTGTGTGGATTTGTCTTTGTAAAGCTCGGATCTATCTCTTTGCTTAGCTTTAATTCAAATCCATATTAGCTTTTGATCTAGGTTGCTCTTGCTATCTATTTATTGTAGTTTATTGTGCTTGTTAGAGTAATCTTAGTCGCGCTCCCGAGCCAGCTAACCCGGAGTATCCGGATAAAATACCGGACACTCCGGACAAGCCGGAGACTCCGGATTGACCAGTTCGGCCAGTTTGAATTCCGCTGCGATTTTTTAATCCGCTTATTCACCCCCCTCCCGCCCTCTAGGCGACATCGTTGGTCCTTTCACTTTCGAGAAGAGCTCTTTTACAGTACACTAAATTAAATATAGACCATTTATTCTTTTCAATCTAATGGATCAGGTTAACTAGAATTTATTTATACATCTAGTAGTACAGTAGTAGAAACAATCTTAATAAATCAACGATTAGATCTGACTTTTACTACACACTATATATTACTAGTATAATCCACCGTAAAAATTCTCTGCGACAAAGGTTATGGAATAGTTAGAAGTTCGAACACATCGCTGCTTGGGTGTCCCTTCGCAAGGCCTTCCCTACAGCCCTACAGGCCCATGGTTCCACTTATCGTTCGAAATCGGCCGATTTTCGCGATAATCTGCCTTATCGAGACGGCACAGTATGAAATATCGATTGGTAAATCGATTAAATTCGAAAAAAAATTCAAAAGATTTAAAAATTCAAAAAAAATTGTCCAACACAAATATCACGATAATCGAGCCTTATCGAGCGATTATCGAGGTATATCGACCGAAAATCGCTCAAAAAATCGATCGACAAGGAAGTTCACGTGATCGGCTGATTTTCAAGGAAAATATTGCGATTATCGACCAAATATCGCGATTATTGACCAAATATCGAAATTTTTTATTTTTTTTCAAAAAATTTGATTTTTTAGACCATTCGATATGTTACAATTTTCGATCGGTTTTTGGCTCGATTTTGTCGATTTTTGAAATTCGATAATCGCACGAAAATCGCCCAAACGGTAAGTGGAACCCTGTAAAGGCCTGCCCTGGCGAGTATTGGGACACGCTCTTGGAGATTCCCTACAGGGTTGGCGAGGGCGGCCCTTCCAGAGTCGACGATGGGGGCTCCTTTGCCTTGCTGCTCCGTTCCGATTTTTCTTTCATTTTATCCTTCTTATTTTCTCCTTTCAGCGCTTTTCTTATTGTATCCTACCCGCGAGTTGCGAGTACTGTTGGCGCGACCTTGTACTTTTGTTTTAATTTTGAATACAAGGTGCTTGCTGGTTATTATACTTGTAGTTAATCTGATCCATTGAATCAAAAAATGAACGATTCATATTCAATTTAGTGTACCGTAAAAGAGCTATATTTTAGGGCTCACCTTTGGTGCAGCCTTGTTGTCTTTTTCTGATGTCTTGCTGAACCCGAGGCAGGATCTGGTGTATGGGAGTGGCGCAAGAGCGCAGAGGGGGGTGTCGTCCTCTTCACAGCTGGTTGTCCAAGTGTCTAGCTTTTCGTGCGGGTAGGAAGGAGGGAACGTCTTGAGGTTGTGATCTGGTCTCGAAGGATCAAGTGTCGCAGGGAAATACTCACGGGAATGGCCTGGAACCAGCTACCCATATTGTATTTGATTCATATAATTTTATCGGATCGGATTCGGATACAGATAGTGTTGGATACGGTACGGATTCGGACACGGATAGTGCTGGATATGGATATGGATAATATTCGAATGAATACGGATAAATAAGTTCGGATAATCATCGGAACAGATATTTTTCGAATAATACGCGTAAACACTAAATACAAACGGAGTAATGGGCTACAACGAATATTGTCGATAGGAAACAAACATAAATTGTATAGGGCATTGAGAGATCAAGACTGTTAAAACCATACAGTTTATAGTAATACACTGAGTCACATCTTATAATTGCACCTGTACTGTTGTACATCATCCATAGAAGTTGCACACCATTCATAGAAGTATACAAAAGTAACAAAGCACATGCATGACATTAAGCATCAGGCCATTAGGGGCTATGGCTATTAGCCGCTGCCACGACCTGGAGTTGGAGTCTTGGAGATGTGGACTAGATAGGTAGGGGCTGGGCAAGGAATGAGGGAACTAAAGTGGCGGCTAGCTGGCTAGGGACCTAGGGTTCCACTTCAACTAAGTCTAGATGGGCCGACCAGTGACATATAGGCCAAGCTGGGCTAAGCTAAAGAGGCAGGAATTCAGATATTATCCGACGGATAGTATCTGAAAAAAATGCTCGGATATTATCCGAGATATCCGTATCTGGGACACTTTATCCATATCCGAACAAAATATCCAGATATCCGAAAAATTATCCGAATTACTATCCGAGACGCTTCGGTCGGTCGGTTGGAAATTATCTGTACCATTTTCACCCCTACCTAGAACGAATGGGTACAACTCATCGCTGGACCCTGGGGAACTTTGAGTGAATTTTTAGCATTGAATGTTATACTAGGACAATAAGCGCGGTGCACACCGCGCGTGCGAACAAAAAATGATTTTGCGTTTTTTTTTCAGAAAAAAATAGACCTAGATGTATTTTCAAAAATTTTGGAGGCTCGAGCAATATTAGAGATCACGTTGAAAAAAAGTACACATATTTCTATTGACGAAAATATTTTTTCGGGGAAAACGGAGAAATGACCTGGATGTAAAAATCGGGGACCTATTTGCTATATTTTTTGATCTAACCACTATCCCAAAAAAGTAGAAAAGGGCTCGCTCATGATTTGTATTTAACGGGAGGCTTTTTCTGTAAAGTAACGAGCGAGTGACCAAAACGCAATCCGGAAAAGGCTTTTTTGCCCTCATAAAAAGTGCGAAGAACCTTTTCGTAGTTTTGCAAGGATCTATCTGTAATTTAAACGAACGGAGGGACCTTTTCGAAAAAACGCTGGGGTGATAGGTGGATAGAGGGAGGAGGCTTGAAACTTCCGGAACTTAAGATAGAGATAATTCGGAGGGAGGTACGACGTAGGGAGGCTGTTCAGTTATGAAAAATTTTCCAGGCACCCCACAGTGGCCCATGAGTGAACTATATCAAGGTCGAAGCCCTTTCTAGTGATGAAGCAACCCTTTGTGGTGATGGAGGAGATCTCCGAGGGGGAAGTCGTAGGTAGCCCCCTATCTCTTTTTTTCTTCAGTTTATAAGGTAAAGTTGCTCAGAATTTTGTAAGTATATTTTCGTGGTGTATTTGCAATGAGCTGGGGGCTTCGATGGGCGTGTTGGGGCCCTCTGGCATCTACGACGAATGGTTAGACTCCAGAGGGTGTGATGCACTGAGGCTCGATGGCCTCCGCGACAGATCATTACACTTTTGAGGGCGTGTGGGGGCTCGCTGGCCCTCGCTACATAATGTTAGCCTTCGGCATGGTTTCATTTTTCTATGAATTTCGTTCAAAATATTTTAAAAAAATTATCCAAAGTTTTCTAAAATTAGTATTAATAGCTTTATGACCTTTGGTGTGAATTTTTTTTTGAAAAAAATAAAGTCTGAAATTTTACAATATTTTTTCAATTATTCTCAATTTTTCAACTTATCACCATTTTTTTTTGTCGAAAACCACTCGAAATTTGACGCTTTTCGAGCGGTTTTCGATCTTTTCATTCGAATTTCGTTCCAAGTTTGACCAGATTTCTAATTCATTTGATTTTCAAAACAGTTCGATTTTTCGCAAACTTTATTCAATTTTTTTTTTTGCATATTTTGGTACAGTTGACTTGTCAAAATCTAATATCAAAACAATATTATTAACCCTGGACTCTAGAGAGCGTGTCGGGGCTTGTTGGCTCCCATGGGTTCAAACACGTGTATCTCTACTATTCTAAAGCAGCACTTGGTGGCAGTGGTCCGTTTTTCCCACGTCATTAATTGCCCTGCTTAATTGCCCTACTTAATTGCCCTGCTTAATTGCCCTACGCAAGAAACGAAGCGTTGCTTTAATTAGCCAGCTTTCGCAAGAAACGAAGCGTTAAAGATAGATATTTGATTTTGTGAAATAATTTTTTTATTTTTTAATCTTTATTTTTCGTTATCAATTTTGTTTTTCGTAGCAACGCACGGGCATGTAACTAGTCAAGAACTAAACCATGCTACAACAACAACGGGGTATTGCATCGAGTTTACATGACAAAGGTCGAGCGTCCATTCGACTTTTCTAGGCATAGTACCTATGAAGCCTATCACCATTTATGGAAATGCTTGAGCAGTTTTCCTTCGAGGGTCGACAGGCGATATGAACCTGGCTGGGGAGACGCAGCTACATGTAGGGCCTTCCCATTTCGACGAAAGCTTTCCGATTCGGCGTGCATTGTCCTTGGCTGTACAACCCGGTTGTACGTAGAGGAAGTGTTTCTGAGGTACATTGTCGACCGCCCAGCAAGGATTAAATTCTCGGCGAACATGTATACGGTTCCATAAGGTTTTTGCATAAGGTCATCCAAAATGGCTAAAGAGCTTGTTTCAACCCAACAAGCATGTATACGGTTCAGTTTTGCTTGATTTCTAATATATTTTAATGATTCATGATTAGAAGAAATAACAAATTTTTTGGGTCATAAATAATGTCCCCAAGTTTCAAGCACACGCACAAGAGTATATAATTCTTTATCATACCTTGTTCATAAGTAGAATAACTTCACATGACTTAGGTAGCAATCCATCCTCAAAAGAAAAATTATGAACTCCTAGAAATGAGCTCACCTGATAATTCAACTATCATGCATGTGTGCTTATCATGTCTTTGCCTAGCATCTTGTGGATGAGTGTTGAGTGTATCCAAGAAAGTGATATTCTTATCATCCTGTGTAGCATTATCGGAAAAAAATAAATGGACCGGAAATATAGCTACTCAAAACCTTCTTGGTCCTTTTCCATTTAACCAAGATGCACCAACCTCACCACGCAGATGAGTGGCTACTTTAATAGCCAACAATTCTAGGACAAGAAGATAAAGGAGAGCACACTTAGGTTCAAAACTAAGAAGTGCATGACACAAAACAATGTTTCACACATTGGGCTAATAGAGCACATTTAGGGCTTGTTTGGGAACATCGATCCCACCGGGATCTTGGCTAGTTCCCACGGTTGAGTGACCATAGGAAAATTTCCTGGGGCTGGCCATACGGTCCATTTGGTAGTCCACAGCACCAGTTTTCCTGGCCCAATCCATGTGAAATCTCAGTGGAAAAAATAATCCCCTCCCCTTCCATGAATTTTTTCCCCGACGCATCTTGCGACTCAACGAACTCTCTCCATTGCCCCTCGCATGCGAGTCGCGAGTCATCCTCTCCATTGCCGCCTGCTCATGACTCCTCTTACCACTCCGGTGACACCTACTGCCACTTCGACGTCGCATCTCCCTGGTTTGCTCAACCTCTTCTTCCTCCTATCCCCTTGTCCTCATGCTTCTAAGTTTCATCAATTGCTTTCTCATAAATCCGGTGCTCCTAAGTCATTTTGAGGAAGCAAAGGAGGGGGTTCTTGTTCATGAGATTTTGTTGAGGCACAAGAGGCGGGAGAGGAAGGAACCACCAACCATCAGAGATTCAATCACCAAAGCATCATGATTCACTGTACTCCTCTCCTAGCGATTCAATCACCGGTGTGTGCTAGCCACCATCACCTGCCAACTTGGGTATGTTTCCTACTATTTTTCTTGCTCCTCAAGTTGCTTAGGGTTTTGGTTTTAGTCTTGTTCTCCTAGATCTGTTGATGGCACTTAGGGTGTTCCAATCTTTCTATGAGAAACACACTTTTCGATTTGATGGAGTCGACGTTGACGATCCGACTACACCGTACGATGAAGATGCGCCTTAGCAATCACTACACCAACTATGGAGGGTTATTGATCTTACCGTGGGCACGATCAACCTGAACATGAGGTTTAATTCCTGCAAGCAACCGAAGAACAAGCAAGAACAATAGTATAAGCAATCTGAAATTGCGAATAAGAGTTGAAGACAAAACAAGGTGGAGTCCTATTGACGATCTTGACAAGGTGGCTGTCCAGCACAACTCGCAGGATCAAGTTTGCACTTGGTTAACTATTTATGAGGGAGATGGGGCACTGGGAACACTTCCAAAATAGGTGGAGGCCGATTACAACTCAATTTACATAGCCCAAGGCCCATGTCATCTCTGAATGGAAAAGTGACATCACTTGTTCGGCATATTCCCGTCAACTCGGATGGAATTTGAAGATGAGACCAGATCCATTGGAAAGAGGGAAAAGAAATCTTTCAAACAAGTACTCATGGACCCCAAACACCCTTGTGGATCAAAAGTTATGGCCATTTTAAGTTGATGCTATCGTGGAGGCCAAATCCTGGTCAATCTCGCGCACATGATGAACTGGCTTCATGTTTGACATTTGCAGGTTCTTCTCCTGGTTCCTAAGGACAATAAAATCATCACAATAATTAAGTAGTATTCCATCCATTAAAATATTTGTATGCAACCCGAGGAACACATTCACCTGGTAATTGAATTAACGTGCGAGAGCTCGAGTAATTGGTCCTTGTATTACATCATCAGTTTCAACTTGATGTGTAGGCGTGGTTGTATACATGGAAGTGATGTCCTCATCATCTGTTGTTCCCAGAGCTCCCAAAGTTCAGCAATCGAGGCTTTCTTCTTATTCACTACCACACATATTTCCCAATATTAAATGGTTAAACTAGAGTTTCCGAACCAATTATTCTAACATATCACTACCTTTTGTCAAATCAAACATAAAATGTGTTCTGAAAAGTACAGCTAAAAGTAATGATCTAAAAAGAATGATAGATCGATGTAAGTGTTGAAAGAAGCTTATTAATTTTTCTCTGGAAAAGGTTGAAATTTGAATAGTAAACTTTGAATAAAAAGAAACTTGTTAGTGTTTACTCGTGTTGCACGTTTAGTCGTCGTAGCCATGTATTCATTTTCTATCGCTGCATGTGTGCATGCGGCCCCGAGTCATGCGCAGGGGCGGACCCAGGATAAAATATGAGTGGGGGCATCCATATGTGAATATTACTGTCACAGTTTGCTGCTGCCTTGATAAAAAATTTATCCATTTTCTTTTCCTGCCAAAAAGTTGTAGGTTTGCAAAAATAGTAAATATTCATATGTTATTCGTATGATGTCTTTATTCTTGTACATCACATATGTTATTTGAAAATGAGAAATTATAAATATGAGTGCTACTGGAATAGGAATCAGATCATAAAATATAATAGAATGAAGGAACTTGGGCTTTAGTACCATGGACTACTCCGCGCTCTTGCAATGCTCCTCGTAGGCTCATCCGACGCCCGGTTCTTTGATGAGCCACCGCGCCGCAAAGCCCAAGTAATTACCCATGCAACACCTCCATGCCAAACACTTAGCTACTGTATAACGTGAATAATCACATCAATGCGCCGATACAAGTAGACGATGTTCAGATTCTGATGCGGTTTTAATGGTTTGAAAAGGAAGCGAGTAGTGATTTAGAAAAGAGAAGAGGACATGTCTTGATGCACAGCGCATAAATGAGTCGTGGTGGAATCACCGCTGTCGGCGGCAACAGGCGATCGCGCGATGGCTCTTCGAGTCGCCGCGACGCCGCTCGATGCAACTGATCTGATGGCAAGCTTGATCGACTCGTTGCCTTCCAGAGTAAGCTTTCATTCTTTCCTTTTTCTATTCAGCTGATGACCAAGCCACCAAGGAGCCTGCTAAGCAGCCCACAATCCAGCGATCGTGCACCTTTGGGCTTCCAATTTTGGCCTAGCAGAGAAATGAGAAACGGAGGACTGCTGGAATGGGGGCCATACATTTGGTTGACTGGGGGCCTAATTCTAAATAGTACTAGATATATAAGTATAGATGGAAAATTGACTGGGTGCCAAGGCCCCCACTCGGTACTGTGTGCGTCCGCCCCTGGTCATGCGTGTTTACGGCGAGGCCACCGGGTGCATGAGTTCTGGCCACACCCAACTAGAGGTGAAAACGGGTCGGATACAGATGGATAATAGGTTATCTCATATCCTATCCTAATATTTTTTTTTCCGGATACGGGATGGGTACGGGTACAGATACGGGTATTTACAGAATGGGTAAACAACGGATACCGGGTATTAACGAGCATGTAAAAAACGAGTATCAGATATTTTGTCGGATAGTACACGAAATAGGTAGAATGAGAACAAATGATGAAACATATAGTTCAATAATCATGTAGTTTAACATATAGCAGTCCAAGTAAAACATAATCCAACATAGAGTTCAATAAGACGCATAGAGTCCAACATAGTCCCACATATAGATTAAAAATTACACATATAGTCCAACACATAGTGACAAATAGAGTTTACTTAACATAAATGAACACACAAAACAAGGATCATCATGCATGCATCAAGATATTCAAGTCTCATGAATGTCCTCCATTTCCAAAGCATCCATATCTTCGAATAATGTTGCAATTTTATTCTTTGAATTTGCAATTGAAAAACCAAAAATTAGTAAGTACATATGATGGCATAAGAAAGATGAAAGTTTTTTTTTTACCTTTTTGTGAAGAAATCCAATCCTTGGTACAAACTAGGGCCTCAACAATGTGAGTATTGAGTCGAGAACGATATGGATTAATAACACGTCCACCGGCACTAAATATCGTCTCCGAAGCAACAGTAGACACTTGCATAGATAAGACATCACGAGCAATGCGAGAAAGAATAGGAAACCTTGTCACTTCATTCTTCCACCATGCTAGCACATCAAATTCTCCATCACTTTCATCAAATAGCAGTAAGTCTTCATTTTTATACACATCCAACTCTGACACCTTACTTGCCTTGCTTGTGTGATATAACACATCAATGTTAAGCTCATCCTCATCATCACTTAAGCAACTCTTTGTCTTTGACTTGGAGACCAATCCACTCTCTTTTAAAGTAGATGTCTTATTGGTCGTATTTGCATTCATGGTTGATGAATAAAATGCAAATAATTCATTGATCACCTGCAATTCTATTCATCTGAACTCTGAACTCTGAGCAGAGAGCTGGGCGGCGGTAAAAGAGACACCAAGAGGCTCACCTAGTCACCTCGCTGGGGCGGCGGCCGACGGCGGCGAGGAGAGAGTTGGGGCGGCGGGCGGCGTCGAGCGACCAGGGAGTGGCGTCGGCTTGAGCTGGGGCAGTGGCCGGCCTCGAGCGAGCAGAGAGCTGGGGCGGCGGGCGGCGTCGAGCGACCAGGGAGCGGCGTCGGCTTGAGCTGGGACGGTGGCCGACCTCGAGTGAGCAGAGAGCTGGGGCGGCGTCGAGTGGAGCTGGGGCAGCGTCGGGTGACTAGGCGACCAGCAAGGGCGGCTAATTCGCCGGCGAGGGAAGCGCAGGCCGCACCGCCGGCCGCCGAAGGAGGCAAGACCGCACGAGCAGGAGTCAGGATTGGAGGCGCAGGCGTTAGAGGCTTAGGGTTAGGAATTTTAGGGTTAGGCGCTGGAGGCGTAGGCTATTGGGCATGCCGGTCTGGTTTCCTGCTGGGCCTTTTTCTGATAATCGGTACCCAAAAATGCAAAAAAGATCGGGTACCCTTACCCGACCCGTTTTATCTCGAATAGTACCGGGTATTGCTCATCCCGTATCCTACCCGTACCCGTATGCATCTAATCGGGTATGGGTACGGATACTACCCGTTTATTTTCGGTACGGGTACTACCCGTCTGTTTCGGATAGTTTTTCCTTCAAATACGGATACGGCTCGGGAATTACCCGACCCGTTTTCACTCCTACACCCAACTGGACGTGGCATGGAACATTGAGGCGAGGCATGGCGTGAGTGTAGGATCTATAGTTAGCACGTTCTTGCATGTAGCTAAGACAATATATAGGGAAGAAAACAGGAATGTCGCGAGTTGGTTGCGCGGCACAAAATGATTGTTGTCTCCCTCATGTGATCAAGTTAGTGCAGCACCTTAGTGTTCTTTGTTAGACAGCCTCGCCATCGAATAGTCCGAGGTTGCCTAATAGATCTAAACTGGATAACAGAGAGAGAGGGAGAGAGACACAATATGAGGAGGGACTGCTCTGCTTTATTATTCTAATTGCATGTGTACAATGGGGTGACCCCCTGCCTCCTATTTATAACCTACAGCTAGGGTTTCGGGAGAGTCCACATGGGCCACGATGGGCTGAGATTCCTAACACTCCCCCTTGGACTCTTCACCGCGAGATGCACATACCTCATCAAAACTTCAGAAAAATCCAGTGGGAAAAATACTTGGAGAAAGAGTATCAATTGAGTAAATGGAGCCTCCAACTGATGAAGTTATCCCCGATTACAATGATGCCCATGATCTTGGATTAAATCCTTTTGCTGCAAATATTGAGGGGCAAGGACATCTAGTTCTTACATAGAAGCCGATGAAATGGAGCGTGCTACTTCTGCTTCGTCTACACCAAAAGGAAATGGTAATGGGAAAAAGCGAAAGCAAAGTTAGATTGCCGGGGTTCTTGAGAGCTACATAGAATTCAAGAAGCAGCAAACCAACAAATTTTCTCAAAAACTAAATGAAACAAGACATAGTTAAGTGACAAGTTCTTTATTGGGAAGTGTGTTGCTGCTTTAGAATCAATTGAAGAACTAACATATATGGAGAAGGCAAAGGAATTACGACTCTTCAAATGTGAGCTAAATAGAGAAATTTTTATCAACAATAAAAATCCAAGTGTTCAATTGCTTTGGATTAAGAATGAAATCTCTCCATAAGTAAGTTATAGATTTAATTCTTAAAAAATTTTCTTCCAACTATATTCAATTCAAATGCTATTAATTGCCTAACTCCCTTTAATCATTCATTTATTTGACTGTTTCCTTTACAAATTGGGTTGAGCGAAATCCAAGGGTTTGATTGCTAAGGTGAGGTCTTCTTATAAGTCTCATACATGTGTCTTGTGAAACACTACTTCTTGTAAGCTTGAGTTGTTATGTTTTCCTTGATTTATCAAAGCGATTGACCATTTTCATGTATAGTGCCGGTTCACTCGTGTTTTTCACTGGTTATGAAACAATTCCTTAATCAATTTTGGTCTCAAAACTAAAAAAGTTTGCTTCATTCCATGTCTAACAAGATAGTTCTAAAGCAAATTGCCACACTGTAGGAAGGTTAATGATCTCTTCGCTAAAGTTCTGTCCAGGACGTGTTACATATAGCCATCTAGGTACTCTGAGTCCAAAATGATATGTTTGGGCATTTCAGTATTCTTTGGCATTTCAGGTTTTTTCCACTTCCTCAATGATTTCTAGATATATGAATCCTACCAGGATACGAATGATTTCTTGGAGAAGTGCCAATCTATCATGTAAGCCAAGGCTCAAGTGATGCTCATTAAGTATAGTCAACTGGATGGGCGCTACCTGTTGTCCTAGAAAATCTTCTCGTAGTTATGAACAAATGTTGACCCAGCTATTTGTACTTGTACAACTGTAGACATTTGGTACGGCTTGAAGAAATTCTATATTAGGTAGTTCTGTAAGATGGTGAGGAAGTTCTGGTATTTCTTTGACTTTATCAAAAATCATTATGCATTACAAATATGAACAAGACATCACGTGTGGAGGATTCATAATTAGGAAGGTTCAAGAATTTCAGTCAAGTTTGTTAAGATACCTATTTTGCAAGCTGTAGACTCGTTTTGTCAAGCACCAAATGATGTGAGGGCCTCTATTGATATGTGAGTCCTAGTTAGGGATGAAAACGGGTAGGATATTGTGGCCGGGCGATCAGGCCCCTCTCGCCGGGCGTCGGCCCACGTGGCAGCCGGGCGAGCAGGCCCCTCTCGCCGGGCGCTGGCCCACGTGGCGGCCGGGCAAGCAGGCGGGCGACCAAAAGGTAGAGAAGGAGGCTTCGCCCTAAAGCCTCATCCCCCTGACACACTGTGTCAGGCCCATTAATTGCAAAAATGGCTCGTCTCTCTGATGCCTCACACCTAACCCAGGCGGACCGGGCGGGGACGGGAGGCAGCACGAAGAATGAGGCTGGAAGACAAGACTGAAGTGATGGGTGTAATAATGAATTGTAGTTCAGCATGACATTACCCTCTCACCTGCCCGGACCAACCCCATCTATATAAGGGAGCTCGGGTGCATTGAGAGAGGGGGGATGGCTTCTTCTTGCTAGAGACTGGTCATAGCTTGGATCTTCCTTTGTAAGGGAGAAGCCTTGTAACCACCTCAATACACATCAACAACGACCTAGCAGGACGTAGGGCTATTACCCACACCGGGGCCTGAACCTGGGTACATCGGGTAGCTGCTCGTTGTTCCTCTCATCCGCGCTGCCCGCTTCTTCCTCTCG
The DNA here is from genome assembly GCA_036346355.1 of Rhipidocladum racemiflorum. Lineage (NCBI taxonomy): Eukaryota > Viridiplantae > Streptophyta > Magnoliopsida > Poales > Poaceae > Rhipidocladum > Rhipidocladum racemiflorum. Next base: position 55,163,336 of record CM070578.1, read on the forward strand.
CCCTCCGGTGCTACGAGTGTGCTCCTTGGTCTGTCGACCGCCGAGATCCCCCGAGAGAGTCCCTCTAGGTGTTCCACTCACAAAAGCACCCCTACCGAACCAACTTTCTCCCTCCAGGAGATATCTTGCCGGCCGAAAACGCCGACAGTACTTACAATATTTTCTTGTAAGCTAAGAGCGGCGGGGTTGCTTCCATTAGCCAGGATGGTGGAGGCGATAGCAGCAGACGTGCAATGCCCGTACTACCGGAGCTTACTGACAGCTCTAGTGGACCGTTGGCGCCCAGAGACGCACACGTTTCACCTACCGTGTGGTGAGATGGCACCCACACTGGAGGACGTCAGTTACCTCTCGGTGTTACCTTGCTCCGGTGAGGCGGTGGTGCTCGATGACATCAACTCAGAGTGGCGGACGGAGCTCTTGGATCGGTTCGCGGTCGTGCAACCCGAGGAAGCAGGGTACACACCTTTCACTTCTACGCACAGTCTGACACAGAAGTGGCTAGTGCAGTTCTATGTAAGTGAGGTTTAATTTGTCTAATTTTCTATTTTGTTTTACCTTGTAGTTCTCGATCTGAGCATTACCTTTTGCAGCCCGAGAGGATGGCGGAGGGAGCAAGGGACTACGTCGTCAGCCACCACTTCGAGGCGTACCTGATCTGGCTGTTCGGCTGGGTCATGTTCAGCTCAACCCACAGGGATACCATCGACAAGCACATGATCTAGTTCGCTAGGACGATCGCGGACATCGACATGGAGTGGATCCCGTAGCTGGCTTGGGGACCAGCTGTACTGGCTGCCACCTGTCGGGCCCTTTGCAATGGGTGTCGTTGTGTGGCAGACTCCTCCATTCTCGCCGGGTGTCCTCTACTGCTACAGCTGTGGTCGTTCGAGAGGATTTAGATCGGACGGCCACAATGGACTTGGCACCTTATGGCACAGGCTTCTACGGGCCCCCCGGGGATGACGTTGACCGTCCTACCATGGGGTCGTTGTGGTGTCACCGATGGGTTAGTATAATAAACTTTATCATCAATGATACAATTATTTTCCATGTTTCACTTTAACAAGACTTTATCGTACTAACAGTCGTTTATTCCATTTTTTGCAGCCGATTTCCAACCCAATTACGTCACATGCTTCGTATCCTGAGTACGTAGCAATGTATGACCAACTGACAGATGATCACGTCATTTGGCGCCCGTAGATCCTAGAGCTTGTCACCGCGCGAGCACCTTAGGGACTTTCGCTCCAGTGCACCAATGATGTCGCCTACTAGCTAACACGGCATCACCTAGTTTACGACATGTTCATTGAGACCTACGCCGCCCATCGCGTCATGAGTGTAACACCCCGGCACCTAGTATGCCGCGAATGTCACCCAAACAGCTCTACACACAACCAATAACACATAATTATCAATAAATTACAGCAACTACGCTAATCGTTTAATCAGAAATTCGGCAGCATCTCCTTTGTTTTTCCATGGTTTTAAGCATCCTTAATAATAGCATAACTAGATAGCATAAAGGGAGACAACAATAACATGACAATCTATGATTCCAACACCAATTCAAACTCAACACACAAAATTAATCGTCACCTACACCAATAAGAAGTAAACGATTATTCATGGCAACCAACGAGGTAATTAATCCAAGGTCTAACTGGATAAGACAACCAACATAACTATGGAAGGAACATGTCATTGTTTAGATGTGTTATGCTAAGTGATGACGTGAGTCTAACTCCCTTTTTCCCAAGCCTGTTTCACAGTACCTAAAAAAACATTAAAAAACAAGCGTGAGTTCATCACTCAGCTTAGTGTATTGCAATGGAACAAACAAAACAGTTCTCAATAACTTCATCATTACATCTCATAAGCATCATCATAAGCATCTCAATATATCATCTTCATAAATATCTCATAAACATACTCATTTATTCAATGCAATGCACATGTCTCTTTGCTTAGCACATACCGGTATTGCCGAGTGCACACCCGTCGGTGTGCACCCTCTTTCCCTTCCATCCCGTGGAGGGTGCCTACTCTTACTGACTCGCTCCCATACACAACCGTGAATGGGACTACGAGGTAGGACTTTCGTGTTCACTACGTGTGAACACAGAGGCCCGCATCAGAATGGGTCGCCTCTTCCATTATTAATGCATATATGCCACATCATGATATAACTTGCATGAAAGAAACTCAATATAACAATGGCATAACCTTTAAACTAAACATGAACATCGTATCTCATGCAAGGATCAACATGGCAAATTAGCGCATCACATAGTATCATAGCAAAGCTACACATTTAGTTGGTCACCCAAAACCCCCAAATCCATCCCAATACACTTGCGTTCAACCGGGCGATGGAGTGGCGAGATGTTGAGGGCACTCCCGGGGTCACACCACCTGCACATAGGTACATTACACTCAAAAACTTGCCCACAAAACAGTACAAGAACAATCATCCACAACGACTTCGCAACCCTCTCCTAAAACCCGAAAACAGAGAATCTGTCCAACGGGACAGCGGGCTTCCAACTAGCATAACTTGAGTTCTAAAACTCTGAATAAGATAAACGAGTACATTTTCTCGAATCTTAGGAGAGTTTCAAACTTTTTCTAAGTATTCGCGAAGACTGAATCGGCCTCTAAAATCCTCTAATCTACAGTTGAACACAATCTGTCTCAATCACGCCACAGATTGGACAGCGTTCGGTAAAACAGCCATAACTTTTAAATGGTTGTACGGAATTTAATGTTCTTAGTGTCCAATTAAAGGTAATTGAATTAACTACAACTTTCGTAATAGCCAGCCGATCAGAAAACGCCTCTAAAATTTTTGAAATCGATCCCTAAGCACAAGCATCCAATCTGCCCGAGATCACAGCATTGGACAGAATTGCAATTACCCTAATCCCATCTAGAAACAACACTTATACATGGATTCTAGGCATGGATTCTCCCTTCTAACCCGCATCACAACCCTACAAAATAATCTACCAACACTTACCTCCCTCGAAGAACCACTCGAACGACGAAATCCTTCTCCTCCCAGCCTCGATCTCCTTCCACACGCCAAATCCGCCGAATTCTCTCGGTTGCAAAGCATCCCAACGGAGAGATCAACGGAGGGGAAGGGTGTGGCAGCAAGGGAGGGGATGGTTCCTAGCTAGATCCGGCTAGGAGGTGGAGGGGAGGCGCAAGGTGGAGAGGAGGGGGCGCACATGGGGGGAGGGGGGAGGTGGAGGCGCCCCAAGGCTAGGGTTTGCTGGTTCCCCCCCCCTCATGGGCCCAAAAACCCCCACTAATGGCCCATAACTCAACCCTCTAGGCCCAAATCTTCTCGGGAAGGCCCAAACCCTCACGGAACGGCCCAAAAACATTTGGAAAGCCCAAAAAACACGATATAACCTCGTACCATAAATGCTGAAATCTATAATGTCATATTCCATAATGTCACATTCTCTCCCCCTTAACAAGATTCAACCCCGAATCCGACACATGCCATTTCGCAAACAACCAAATCGAAGGGAGCTAAGGTTCACTTCTTAGAACCCGCTCAGAAACCCCTACGATTTGCACTAGCCAGAACTCAAAAGCAAGGAGCTAAGGCTCGAAGACTGACAGCTCTAACGATAACTCACAATCAAAACTTGCCAGAATCGTACTCAACATTGAAACACAAAGCACTAACATAAGGACTCAGAACGTGCCAAGCAATAGGATAAATTTCCAAACAGACAACGAAGGAAAACGGTCTCACACTCCTCATTCTATGCATTCATTGGCACTAAAGTGCCCGATCCCTTTAACTGATGCTACTCTCCAGAAGAACACGACACCAACCTCTAGAACCCTCTTCAGCTCCCACACACAGAAGTGTTTTCACACCTCAACCTCTCTACTGTGGTTCGTCGTATTCCAGACGACGCGAACCAAGTGAGACACAACACTCCAAGACTACCAACTGTTTGAACAATCGGGGTTAAAACCTTAAAAAAGATTGATCTTTTACAAAAAAGACCAATACCCACCACTACCACCGAAAGGAAAACCCTACTTTATGACCCAGGTCCTTAAAACCCACAAAAACAATAACAAGCGCACAATCCACTTTGGTTGACACAACTTGCTCATAGTTCAGCGACAAAAAGATCCAAAAAGGTAATGCAATTACCAGCAACTTCCAAGTGGTCCACTACCGAGAAACACCTCAATGACACAATTCCCAAGAAGGTTTGAATTGAGTCAAACACAACCTTCCTTTACTCCTCACTTCTAAACTATTCACGATCAACTACTAGCAACACCTAAAAACTTAGGTCGCTAACAACCCACACTAGATTTCTCTTACTAAGAAGGTCTCGCCCTCACATTTTTCCACTCAAAGGACTAGCACAAAGAGTACAATCGTTAAGTAAGCTCAACCATAAACCATGAACCCAATTGATCCCCATGCATCAATTTGAATCCAATGCACTAACATTCACTTTGGAAAGGATTCGACAACATCCAAAGAGCACTCATTTTATTTTCCTAAGCGAAATCGCAAAGGAAACACAAATCTCCTATACCACCGCCAAAAATACCAGAAATTATTCATTCTTTCTTTTCGTACTAGAAAGCAATGGAAATCTCGATTCATGACATGAATGCACACTTTTCAAGAGCACTCTGGATTAGTCATATATTCATATATGACTTTCTCACCGACCTGGCTCATCGACTTTTTTATGGTTGAATATCTATAAACGATGTCATGTTTCCTTTTCACCATTCATTCATCATGTAACAACAATACCGAATAGTCATTCACCAAAAGACTTCTTCCTCAATATCACATGATTGAAACACAAATAACATCGATGATTGCGATAATTCATATAAACTATGATGGCAGCACCGTTAACAGGAAAACACCACGTCGTATTAGAACCCACCATTAATTGAAAGCTAAACTTGCAAAACATCACATTTTAACCAAAATCAACATTTTGGAAAAGAACATCGACTCAAAGTCAAACACCGCCACAAATTTTCTCAAAGAGAAAGGGAAACTCATTTCCAAAAGGGAATACTTCACTAACAAAATCACTTATGAAACATTTATAAAATCCACCTTTTGAAGCACTCTCGTAAACACTACACACACTTTGTGAATAAATCCAACTCTAGTAAAATAGAGTTACAAATTAAATGCTTAACTCAAGAGTTTTCCAAAACATTACATTCGGTTTGCTTGTTTTCTTTAACTCATAGTACAACAGACGACTCATTTGTACGCTGAGGAGCGCAAAACAATCATACACTCTTTTAGGGTAGATCCCACAGTCATCACTTAAGCTAACTTTCTTAGCAAACACAAATGTATGACGCTAAGCAACGAAATGAATCATTCCAAAACCATCACATTTTACTTCAGAGTTAATCGTTCTTCCAACCTCATTTTCAAGCCTCAAGGTTAACACCAAGTTCAGCAACATTCACGTTAATGTAGGGACGCTCTAGTACCCATTTACGGAATGCTGTAGCCAAAAGGCAATTCATGCAAATGACCAAACGAACAAACCAACCCACTTTCATTTAAACATAAGTTTAGCATAAATACTACCATCTCCAGTATTCCACTACGCTTACTATTAAAGATTTCAATATTCACTATTTACGCGTTGAGAAACCCCAACAGGACTTAACAAAAACCACATAACAAATTCTTTATGTAATTACCTTTCCCAATACTCAAAAATAAAGTTTCTGGTGCTTATCATAAGACATCCAAGCAAGACTACCTCATCATGATCCCCACGGACCATCAAATCATATAACATCATATTCTATGTTTTAAACATAGTACTTCAACAAATACTTTAGCATGATTAACCTATCAATTCTATACCATCCATACGTCAACTTCTCGACAATCGAAACTTAATCAATAAATGACTTCCACACATAAATGTTATCTCCACAAGACAAAATTCGTAAGTGGGATTCTAAGATATACACTCATCAAGGATAGAGTCCTACATCATGTTAAATATCCAAGGTTCATTCCATCACAGCATGTTACAATGTCCTCCGTTTTAATAATGGTTTTTCAACGATTAACCTAAACAATTAACACCACTTCTAAGTCATCAATGTCACTTATTTGCACAATCATAAAACAACAGCATTGCTTTTAATTACCCTATCCAAAGGCTACAACAATTTGCCACTACACAACATACTCCAACTATTTAAGATAACTTAATAAATTAGGCGATTACAATGCCCTTAAAACATTATCAAACAACAAATCCTATACCTTCTCAATTGGCATCGATACTAGCATTTCAGGAACACGACTGCGTACTTCCAATTATGCTAATAGTTTGCAACAACATACATAGAAACTCTAATGAACTTCCAAGTTAAGGTCACAAACCAACACGATTAAATTTCTGTACTAACACGTTAAATTAGAACATCTTTAAACAACCAACCAAGTTTCTTTAACAATGTTAGTAGTTTACATCATCTCGATATTCTAATTGTGCATCAAGATTTAGAGATTTAGACGTTGTCAATGGTCATGTGCATTTAAGATAAAGCAATAGATTCTAAGCATGTACATTAATACCTTTAATCATTCTCGCTAAAGAGTAATCTACAACACTAGATATTTATTTAATCTTAAGCTAAAGAAAACAATTACATTTAATTGGTTCAACTCACAACTTAACTTAGAAGTACATCATTTCCATAAACAACATTGTTACATACTACATAACATGCTAAACAACAATTCTCACCAATGACAAATGATTTCAGTCAAAAACTACTTACTTTGTTTGCAGCGTTTTCTTTTTAAAACTCAACCAAAATTCACAAAGAAACTTGACTCTCAAAGTTGCAATTGGACATGACTCACACTTGATCAAGCAAAAGATCTCCAACACACATTTCAATCCTAAAGACTCCCACAGGAGGGAACCAAGCGATCAAGTAAACCTTTACTGACAAAGGCAGAAAACATAAATCGACACATCTTAAGTTTTTGCACACAACTTCAATAACTTCTTTTAAACTTAGAGTAAGACACACAAGAACAAAACGATACTTTTCTTTGCAAAGCAACCAACAAAACCGGTGTCAAAGCCAAAAAGGCGACAAAAAAGGCGCAACACTAAACTCTTCTTCTTTGTCTTCAACCAAGAAAGACAAAACCATAAACCGCCGAAGGATCAATCCGCGAAAATCCAATACCAAACACTTTTCCTTTGATTTCAATCAACTAAAACCAAGAAAACCAACCAAAACCGATTGTCAGAACGGTAAAGAGAATCCGAAGGAATCCACCACCAAACTCTTCTATTTGACTCCAGTCACTACCCGATCAATGACAGAAAGGACAAGCACTCTCCCCCACGGGAGGTTATTAGTCCTTCGGTGATGGCTCTAACTGGCCACACCGTCAGACCCCAACCTTACTATGACCAAAAGGTGACCGAAACCCTTCGGCACCACAGCCTCACTTAATCACCATATTAAGAACAACTCAATCAATTATTTCATAAGCATAGCAACATACATTGCCTAATGTAGCATTCACCATCAGAGCTTAAATACAACATTTAAGCGTAAAGCAACGATACCCATATCCTTTCCTACTGTGCATCCATGTGTGTCAAATTTTAAATTAGTTTTTCCACTTACACAAGTTTTAATGTTGCTATCCTATGAAAAAATTTTACGTATAACCTAAGCCATGTTTCTGTAACACCCCAGCTTCTACTAAGCCCAGAATGTCACCAACATAGACCAAACAACAATTAATACCATGACTAAATGGAAAATTTCGGCAGCATCTCCTTTATTTTAGCATAAATTTGAACATCACAATATCATATCAATATATAGATCAATCAACATATCAATATGCATCGACAACAATAGATGAGCATCAACTAGAATAACAATAAGCAATGATAATCATGGAATAAGCATCAACTAAGACTAGGATGATAAAACAAATCGCTCCAAAGACCCACATGACACACATGAGGGAAACCAACACACATAATATCCATACACCAAAATCAACATAACTTATTGCCATGTTTTCATAGAAATGGGTGAATTATCTAGATTATGAGTGCTACGTGAAGAAGTGTAGCTAAATTCCCTTCCCGCGCGCCGATTTCATTGTACCTAAATAAACAAACAACATAAAACACAAGCGTGAGTTCATCACTCAGCAAAGTGTATTGTAATGAAAAACAGAGTGCAAGACAACAAACCATCAACTTCAATCTTCATAAGCATTACATACCACAACATTACCAACCTCATGTACACGACATGTAAAACATCATAATCATCTCTTAGTCAATATGGCATTCGTCTCATGAACAACTCAACAACATTCTCATTAACATCTCAAAAGAATTCTCATTCATAGTTTCATTCATGCAATGCAATGCACATGTCTCCTGGAAACTCATACCGGTATGGTTGAGTACACACCCGTCGGCATGCACCCTTTTCCCCCTTCCATCCCGAAGATGGAGGGTGCCTATCACTCGCTTCCATTCACCTCGGTGATGGAATCACGATGTAGGACTTACTTGAAAAAATAGCCCCGAACTAGTCATAACTGTTCTCACCGACCCTACCGGAATAGTTATGACTTATCTCACCGGCCGGCCATGAAAATATGCCATGAATGCAAAATGGACAGCAACGTATACATAAATAGAAATATTACATATCAACACATGGCATCTCAACATGTAGGACCGTATTCAACAATCGACGGTAACCGATCAAAACATGGCATGTGAATCATTTATCAACAACATGCATTTTTAATCATGGCATGAGGACACCATATCATCGACAACATTTAAATCATGGCCTAAGGACATCCTTTCAAATATAACATGTAATTCATGGCAAGACAACATGTTATCTATTCCAAATACTATCAAGCAATTCTAGCAACACGTATAGCATACAATCCACGCAACACACTTGCCTTCAACCACGGGCAACGGAGTGACGAGAGGTTGAGGGCACTCCCGGAGGCACACCACCTGCAAACACGTGCCACACACTCAAATCGAGTCCACAAAACAGCACACATATATCCCACTACCCCGACTTCGCTTACAACTCCTAAAATCAGAAAACAGCAAATATGTCCCTTCGGGACAGCAGCCTTCCAATGGGCATAACTTCTGTTCTAGGACTCCAAATTGAATAAACAAGTACATCCTCGCGTAGCTTAGGAAATTTCCAACTGTTTCTAGTTATAGGGAAAGACTGATTCGGACTCTAATGTTGTTTAATCTACAAAATACCGTGATCTGTTCCAATCACGTCACAGATTTTAACACGCTCGGTAAAACAGTCATAACTTTCAAATGGCTGATCGGAATTTAACGTTCTTTATTTCCACGGAAAGATAATTAAATTACCTACAACTTCCTCAACGTCCATACGACCAGATTCCAACTCTAAATTGGCGAAAACGCCTGCCCTAGTTTGGGTTCCCAATCTGCCCGAACAGAACGTGAATACAACTCTAGTTTTCATCAAATCTACCCCATGGCAGCACCTCCCTTGATCTAAAAACATGAAATCCATCCCTAGATCAGTACCTAGACCCAATCCCTCAGATCCCCCATGACATACCTCTTCCCGGCGAACAACGAACACCGAAAACGCTCCTCCCAGCTTCCCGATCGTCCTCCTCGCGCCGGAACCGCCGGATCTCCTCGTCGCGTGGCTTCCCGATGAAGGAAACAGCAGGGGGAAGATGTGGGGAGCCCCTCTAGGGCAGCAAGGGGAGGTGGAGAGGGATGGGGGAGGGCGCAAGAGGCTAAGGGGGGTGGCGGCTAGGGAGGAGGAGGCAATGAGGTGGAGGGGAAACAAGTGGGGGCTAGGGCTAGGGAGGGGACTTGTTTGGGGCGCAGGTAGGGCTAGGGTAGCAGTTTTGCTGTCCTAGACCACCTCCAAAAGGCCCAAATATGTCCCACCTTCGGCCCACATGGACCCCCCGAGGCCCGAACTCCCCCAAAAGGCCCAATTCCCCTCCGGAAAGGCCCAAAATCCCCCGGAAAGGCCCACACTTGCAGAAACGGCGCAAAAACATGTTACAAGAGTCGTACCTTATGGCCGAGATCGAAAATGACTCATACCGTCATTCCGTAGTATCACATTCTCCCCCCCTTAAACAGGATTCGACCTCGAATCCGAAGAACGCCAAAATCAACAACAAAGTCCCCAAGGGACAAAAGACTTCCTTGCAACACCAAAACATTCACACAAAGATTTAAACCGAAACAAACGACCAACGAGTTCTCAAAACCAATACTTGGCGAGAAAATGTCGATTTAGCTCAACAGAGTGCAACCTCTCACGGTTCCACCTTCACTTCAATTGCCAAAAAGACCACGAAAGAAAACGGTCTCACACTCCTCATTCGATACATTACTTGGCACTAACGTGCCCAATCCCTTTAATTGAAACTACTCTCCAAAAGAACACGGTACTAGCCTCTGGAACCCTCTCTACTGTGGTTTGCCGTATTCAAGACGATGACGAACCAGGCGAGACACTACACTCCAAGACAACCCACTGTTTGAACAAACAGGGTTAAAACCATGCAAAAGATTGATCTTTTAGAAAAGACCAATACCCACCACTAACTTCAAAAGGGGAAAGCTTTCTTTAAAACCAAGGTTCTTAAAACCCGCAAGAATAGTAACAACCAAAGAAAAACGCTACGGTTGACTCAACTCGCTCATAGATCAGCGACAAAAGATTCAATACGCTTCGAAAAGGAAAAGCAGTTACTAGCAACCACCAAGTGGTCCACTAGTAACTTAATCAACCCTACCGAGGAACACATCAACGACTCAATACCCAAGAAGGTTTGCATTGAGTCCAACACAACCTTCCTTTACTCCTCACCTTTAACCTATTTACGATCCACTACTAACAACACCTAATGCTTAGGTCGATAACAACCCATACTGGATTTCTCTTCCAAGCGGGTCTCGCCCTCAAGCTCTTCCACCCAAGGACTAAAACAAGGACACAACGATTCGATAAACTCAACCACAAACCAATATACCAGAAATTCTTCATTCTTTCATACTGGAAAGAATCGGACATCTCGATTCATGACATGAATGCACACCTTTCAAGAGCACTCCGGATTAGTCATGTACCCATATATGACTTTCTCATCGACCTGGCTCAACGACTCCTTTATCATTAAACATCGATAAACGATGTCATGTTTCCCTTTTCACCATTCATTCATCATGTAACAACCAGTACCGAATAGTCATTCACTAAACGACTTCTTCGGTATCAAAGAATTGAAACACCATTAACATCGAAGGTTGCGGAAATTCATATAGACCATGACTGCAACACCGTTAGTAGGAAAACACCACGTCATAACAGAACCCTCCATTACTTGAAAGCTAAACTTGCAAAACCTCGCATTTTAACCAAAATCAGCATTTTGGAAAAGAACATCGACTCCAAAGTCAAGCATCTGCACACACAACCGCCACAAATTTTCTCAAAGAGAAAGGGAAACTCATTTCCAAAAAGAATACTTTACCAACAAAAAAGCACTGATGAAATATCCCTAAAATCCACCTTTTGAAGCACATGCAAACACTAGAAGCATTTTCCAAATAACTCCAACTATAGCCAAATAGAGTTACACATCAAGGGCTTAACTCAAAAGTTTCCAACATAACCCGTTATGACCAACTACTTCCTTTTAAATATTTATTCCAAAAGTAATTTAGTGTGAGCGCGACCCACTCAAAAACTTTTGGGTGTAAATCCATACTCATAGCACAAACTAAACAAGTTAGCCAAATCCAAAGGTTGGCACCCATCACTACGAGTTTTAAGGAAAACTCGGCAACACAACACAGGGAATACTTTGACCGAACGCATTCAACCAAAAATGGCAAACAACCAAACCAGTTTAAAATCTTTTAAACACAAGCTCAGCATTCGAAACTTAATCAATTAATCAATGATTTCAACAAGTGAATATCATCTCCACAAGACAAAAATTCGTAAACATGATTCTAAGGTATACACCCATTAAGGATTAAATTCTACATCATGTTAATTATCCATGGTTCACTCCATCACAACATGTTATAATAACCTCCATTTTAACAATGGCTTCCAAGAAGTAATCTAAACAATTACCACCACTACTAAGTCATCAATATCAATAAATGGGTATAATCATAAAAACAACTACATTGTTTTTAGTTACACTATCTATATATCATAACAAATTGTCACTACACAACATACTCCAACTATTAAAATAAATTTAATAGGTTAGACCATCCCAATGCTTTAGCAATATTATAAACAGCAAATCCTATGTCTTCACAATTGACATCGATACTAGCATTATAGGAACACAACTGCACTTCCAAGTATACTAATAGTTTGCAACATAATAAATAACAACTTTAATCAACTTCCAAGTTAAAGTCACTAGCCAACACGATTAAATTTCTCTATTAACACTTTACATTAGAACATCTTTAAACAACCGGTAAAGTTTCTTTAACAATTTCAGTAGTATACATCATCTTAATGTTCTCACTACGCGTCAAGGTTTAAAACTTTAAACACTATCAATGGTCATCTTCTCATTAAGTAAAAGCAGCATGCTACCTCATATTTAACATAAAGCTACAAATTATAAGCATGAACAGTCACACATTTAATCATTCTTGCTATAGTGTAATCTACAACACGAGGAATTCATTTAATCTTAAGCTAAATATAAACAATTACATTTAATTGATTGAACTCACCAATTAACTTAGGAGTACACCAATTCCATAAACCACATTATTACATACTACGTAAAGTGCTAAACAACCATTTTCACTTTGGACAAACAGGATGCAACTCAACTTTAAAGATAACCACAACTCAAGATGAAGAACGAACACCGATAAACAGTTTCTCCTTTCCAGGCAAGGAAGAAAAAAAAAACAAAACTCCAACAGAAATGCAGGAGAGCTCAACTCTCAAATTCCTGACTTTGATAGCCCAAAAACTCTTTAAGCAATCTCAAGATTCATACTCCTGAGAAGGAAGAAGGATGCACCAGGAAAAACCAAATGTTCAACCAAATCTTTTCCGATAAAGATTCAAAACTTAGCTCCACCCAACCTAAGGTCGGCACTAGGGGAAACTTCAACTCTTTTCTGAGATAGGGAGACAACAACCGCATATGTTTCCTCCCCAAGACAATCCACAATAACACGCAAACCGGGTGTCAAAGCAAAAAAAAAAATTGCGACCAAAAGACGCACAACACAAAACTCTTTTTCTTCGTCTTCAACCAAGGAAGACAAAACCACGAACAGCATACGGAACAATTCACGTAAACCCAACACTTTTCATTTGATTTCAAACAACTAAAGCCAAGAAAAACAACAAAAACCGACCGTCAGAACGGTAAAGAACATACGAAGGAATCCACCACTGGCTCTTCTTTTTGACTCCAATCAACTACCCAAATCATGACGTAAAAGGTAAGCACTCTTTCCCCATAAGGGTTAATAGTTCTTCGGTGATGGCTTTAACCGGCCATACCGTCAAACCACAACCTTACTAAAAACAAAAAGGTGACCGAAACCCTTCGGCACCACAACCCCACTTTTCACCACAATAAGAACAATTCAATCCATTATCGCACAACATAGCAACATGCACCATCAACTGGAGCATTCAACATCAAAGCTTAAATACAACATTTAAGCGTAAACAAACGATACCCATACCCATTCCTACTGTGCATCAGTGTGTGTCAAATTTTAAATTAGTTATTCCACTTACACAAGTTTTAAGGTTGCTATACAATAGCAAAATTTTAGTTATAACCTACGCCATGTTTCTAGGTTATCCCACATCAAAGTTTTAGTTAACCCTATGGTATTTCACAAAATTCATACACCACGGACCTGAAGCCCGCTCGGATACCAACTGTAACACCCTAGCTTCTACTAAGCCCAGAATGTCACCAACATAGACCATACAACAATTAATACCATGACTAAATGGAAAATTTCGGCAGCATCTCCTTTATTTTAGCATAAATTTGAACATCACAATATCATATCAATATATAGATCAATCAACATATCAATATGCATCGACAACAATAGATGAGCATCAACTAGAATAACAATAAGCAATGATAATCATGGAATAAGCATCAACTAAGACTAGGATGATAAAACAAATCGCTCCAAAGACCCACATGACACACATGAGGGAAACCAACACACATAATATCCATACACCAAAATCAACATAACTTATTGCCATGTTTTCATAGAAATGGGTGAATTATCTAGATTATGAGTGCTACGTGAAGAAGTGTAGCTAAATTCCCTTCCCGCGCGCCGATTTCATTGTACCTAAATAAACAAACAACATAAAACACAAGCGTGAGTTCATCACTCAGCAAAGTGTATTGTAATGAAAAACAGAGTGCAAGACAACAAAAAACCATCAACTTCAATCTTCATAAGCATTACATACCACAACATTACCAACCTCATGTACACGACATGTAAAACATCATAATCATCTCTTAGTCAATATAGCATTCGTCTCATGAACAACTCAACAACATTCTCATTAACATCTCAAAAGAATTCTCATTCATAGTTTCATTCATGCAATGCAATGCACATGTCTCCTGGAAACTCATACCGGTATGGTTGAGTACACACCCGTCGGCATGCACCCTTTTCCCCCTTCCATCCCGAAGATGGAGGGTGCCTATCACTCGCTTCCATTCACCTCGGTGATGGAATCACGATGTGGGACTTACTTGAAAGAATAGCCCCGAACTAGTCATAACTGTTCTCACCGACCCTACCGGAATAGTTATGACTTATCTCACCGGCCGGCCATGAAAATATGCCATGAATGCAAAATGGACAGCAACGTATACATAAATAGAAATATTACATATCAACACATGGCATCTCAACATGTAGGACCGCATTCAACAATCGACGGTAACCGTTCAAAACATGGCATGTGAATCATTTATCAACAACATGCATTTTTAATCATGGCATGAGGACACCATATCATCGACAACATTTAAATCATGGCCTAAGGACATCCTTTCAAATATAACATGTAATTCATGGCAAGACAACATGTTATCTATTCCAAATACTATCAAGCAATTCTAGCAACACGTATAGCATACAATCCACGCAACACACTTGCCTTCAACCACGGGCAACGGAGTGACGAGAGGTTGAGGGCACTCCCGGAGGCACACCACCTGCAAACACGTGCCACACACTCAAATCGAGTCCACAAAACAGCACACATATATCCCACTACCCCGACTTCGCTTACAACTCCTAAAATCAGAAAACAGCAAATATGTCCCTTCGGGACAGCAGCCTTCCAATGGGCATAACTTCTGTTCTAGGACTCCAAATTGAATAAACAAGTACATCCTCGCATAGCTTAGGAAATTTCCCAACTTTTTCTAGTTATAGGGAAAGACTGATTAGGACTCTAATGTTGTTTAATCTACAAAATACCATGATCTGTTCCAATCACGTCACAGATTTTAACACGCTCGGTAAAACAGTCATAACTTTCAAACGGCTGATCGGAATTTAACGTTCTTTTTGTCCACGGAAAGATAATTAAATTACCTACAACTTCCTCAACGTCCGTATGACCAAATTGCAAGTCTAAATTGGCGAAAACGCCTGCCCTAGTTCGGGTTCCCAATCTGCCCGAACAGAACGTGAATACAACTCTAGTTTTCATCAAATCTACCCCATGGCAGCACCTCCCTTGATCTAAAAACATGAAATCCATCCCTAGATCAGTACCTAGACCCAATCCCTCAGATCCCCCATGACATACCTCTTCCCGGCGAACAACGAACACCGAAAACGCTCCTCCCGGCTTCCCGATCGTCCTCCTCGCGCCGGAACCGCCGGATCTCCTCGTCGCGTGGCTTCCCGATGGAGGAAACAGCAGGGGGAAGATGTGGGGAGCCCCTCTAGGGCAGCAAGGGGAGGTGGAGAGGGATGGGGGAGGGCGCAAGAGGCTAAGGGGGGTGGCGGCTAGGGAGGAGGAGGCAATGGGGTGGAGGGGAAACAAGTGGGGGCTAGGGCTAGGGAGGGGACTTGTTTGGGGGCGCAGGTAGGGCTAGGGAAGCAGTTTTACTGTCCTAGACCACCTCCAAAAGGCCCAAATATGTCCCACGTTCGGCCCACATGGACCCCCCACGGCCCGAACTCCCCCGGAAGGCCCAATTCCCCTCCGGAAAGGCCCAAAATCCCCCGGAAAGGCCCACACTTGCAGAAACGGCGCAAAAACATGTTACAAGAGTCGTACCTTATGGCCGAGATCGAAAATGACTCATACCGTCATTCCGTAGTATCACAGTTTCTAGGTTATCCCACATCAAAATTTTAGTTGACCCTATGGTATTTCACTAAGTTCATACACCACGGACCTGAAGCCCGCTCTGATACCAACTGTAACACCCCGGCACCTAGTATGCCGTGAATGTCACCCAAACAGCTCTACACACAACCAATAACACATAATTATCAATAAATTACAGCAACTACGCTAATCGTTTAATCGGAAATTCGGCAGCATAACGAGTTAGCATAAAGGGAGACAACAATAACATGACAATCTATATTCCAACACCAATTCAAACTCAACACACAGAATTAATCGTCACCTACACCAATAAGAAGTAAACGATTATTCATGGCAACGAACGGGTTAATTAATCCAATGTCTAACTGGATAAGACAACCAACACAACTATGGAAGGAACATGTCATTGTTTAGATGTGTGATGCTAAGTGATGACGTGAGTCTAGCTCCCTTTTTCCCAAGCATGTTTCACAGTACCTAAAAAAATTAAACAACAAGCGTGAGTGCAATGGAACAAACAAAACAGTTCTCAATAACTTCATCATTACACCAACGGATCTCCTCCCGGTTCGCGCGATCTCCTTACTCGCTCCAAATCCACCGGATCTCCTCATCGCGGAGCGCTCCAATGGACGGATCTTCGGGGTGGTGAGGTGGAGAACCCCCTAGGGGCAGCAAGGGTGGTGGAGAGGTGAGGAGAGGGGTGGTGGTGCAATGGGGAGCAAGGGGGCGCAAGCAAAGGGAGAGAGGAGATGGGGGGGCGGCTAGGGCTTCCATGGGGGCGCAAGCAGCAGGGTGGGGGCACAATAAGGGCTGGGGGAGGCCCCCAACTAGGTCTCGTACTCCTATTTGGACTCAAACTCCTTCCCACCAAAGCCCACAACCCCTTCCCTTAGGCCCAAACTCCCCCGGAAAGGCCCAAACTCCCGAAATCGGCCCGGAAACGCAAATAAACCTCATATCGTAAAGTTTTTAGCCTTCATATTCACATCTTACAATGTTTTGACCTCAAATTTCATATTTTATAAGATTACGACCTTCCGTAGTGTCACATTCTACCACCCTTCAACAGGATTCGACCCCGAATCCAAGACATGCCACTACGCCAAACCACAACACACAGAGATCTAAACCTCACGGTTCAAACTTGAAGAAAAGAGCTTTGGGTAAAGCTCGCCCCCGCGAGACTTCAACTCCCAGGTCGCTTCTCTAAATAAAAACCACTGGAATTTACACTGATCGAGACTCGATGAAAGGGCACCTAGGTTCGAAGACCAACGGCTCTAATGATAGCTCGCAATCAAAACTTGCGAGAACATTACTCAACATTGAAACTCAAAGTACTCACACATGGTCTCAGCACGACCCCAGGCGATAAGACAAATCCTCAAACAGCCCACAAAAGAAAACGGTCTCATACTCCTCGTTCTATGCATTCCTCGGCACTGAAGTGCCCGATCCCTTTAACTAATGCTACTCTCCAGAAGAACACGGTACCAACCTCCCTTCTGTGGTTCCTTGTACTCAAGACGACGCGAAACAGGAGAGACGCAACGTTTTAAGATTACCACCAGAACGAACAACCTACTTTATATCCACGATCCGTAAGATTCGTGCAACAGAAACGACCGAACGTTCCTCTGCGGTTGACACAACTCGCTCATTGCCCAACGACAAAAAGATCCAATACACTTCAAAAGGAAAAGCAATTACTAGCAACCACCAAGTGGTCCGCTAATAATTTAATCAACCCTACCAAGGAACACATCAACGACACAATTCTCCAAGAAGGTTTGAATTGGGTCATACACAACCTTCCACTCAAAGGACCACGATAAAGAGTACAATCATTGAGTGAGCTCAACCATAAACATGAACCCAATTGGTCCACATACAACAACTCAAACCCCAAAGCGCTAAAACCACTTTCGAAAGGATCCGGCAACATCCAAAGAGCACACATTTATTTTTCTAAACCAAATCGCAAAGAAAACTCAAACCTCTAACACCACATCCAAAAAAGAAATACCACAATTTATTCATTCTTTCTTTTCATACTAGGAAGAAATGGAAATCTCGATACATGACGAGAATGCACACTTTTCAAGAGCACTCCATGTCGGCGTATTCTACACCAGGGTGCCCACTACACTTCAGTAAAAGACGCTTGCGGACACGTGGCATCCAGGCCACGCCGCTAGCGGTCGGAAAAGGTGCCATCCAGCGGACAGGTGGCGGCCAGGCCACGCCGCTGACGGAAAGCCGTGATCGCCGGCGGCAGGTGGCGACCAGGCCACCCCGCTGGCGAACAGCTTCATGACCGCCAGCGAGCAAGTGGTGACCAGACCACTCCCCTAGCGGTCAGCTTTGTGATCGCCAGCGAGCAGGTGGCGACCAGACCACCCCGCTGGCGGTCAGCTTTGTGATCGCCAGCGAGCAGGTGGCGACCAGGCCACTCCGCTGGCAGTCAGCTTAGTGATCGCCCAGCGGACAGGTGGTGACCGGGCCACGCCGCTGGGCCCAGTTCCCGAGGCCACATAGTGACCTGCGCAGCCATTCAAGAGGTCAAGGACATTTAATGCGTGACGTGCGCATTAAATGGGGGTAATGAAGGCCACAGTCCGGTGGCGTGTGTTCCCAACACGCGCCATAATGGTGAGTGACGTCAGGGTGCAATTTCCCACCCCGGTGGAGCGGGCGAAGCCGGCAGGCGCGGCGTTCAAGGGCGGGGGAGAGGATGTCTGCACCAGGGCATTAAATGTGTTGCAGGGGCATTTAATACCATAGAGTAGGGTAATAAGTATAGCTTGCTCTGTAAGCCTCCGATGCGCCCCCGCCAGCCCGAGTATAAAAGGGAGTCGGGGTGCATGGGAGGAGGGGTTCGATCATTTTTCTCAGACTAGACTCTCCGCTCTGGGTGGACTGGTCTGAGCTCCTTTGGGTTGCTGTTAATCTTCCAGCTCTCTCCAAAGGCACTGAAAATACAAGAAGACAGGAGTAGGGCTATTACTCTCTGGAGGGCCCGAACCTGACAAAAACGCCAGAGTCTCCTTGCATACTTCACCCCCGATTTTCTCTTTCCCGAGCAGTCTCCACGAAAGCCCCGGTTAGAACTTAGTATACCCCTCGCCGGAAGGGGTCTGTTGGCTCATACGCCGACACTCCGGATTAGTCATATATCCATATATGACTTTCTCACCGACCTGGCTCATCGACTCCTTTATGATTAATTATGCATAAACAATGTCTCGTTTTCTTTTTTCTTTTTTTTTCACCATTCATTCATCATGTAACAACGGTACCGAATAGTCATTCACCAAATGACTTCTTCCTCGGTATCAAATAATGGAAACACAATTAACATCGAAGGTTGCGAAAATTCATATAGACTATGACGACAGCATAGTTGACAGTAAAACACCACGTCGCATCACATCCCACATCAATTGAAAACTGAACTTGCAAAACATTGCATTTCATCCAAATTCAACATTTTGGAAGAGAACATTAAAATTTCAAGTCGAGCATCTACTCCCACAACCGTCACAAATTTTCTCAAGGAGAGGGAAACTCATTTCCAAAAGGGAACACCTCAATAACAAAATCACTTTATAAAACATTCATAAAATCCACCTTTTTGAAGCACTCGCAAATATCACACACATTATTCAAATAAATCCAACTCCAGTCAAAAAGAGTTACAAATTAAATCTCAAGAGTTTCCAACACAACCCACTATGTCCATCTGCTTCCATTAAAATTTATTCCAAAGATAATTCAGGGTGAACGCGAAGGAGCGCGATCCACTCAAAAACTTTTGGGTGTAAATCCATACTCATAACACAAATTAAACAAAATAGCCAAAACCAAAGATTGGCACCAATAACTACGGGTTTTAGGGAAACTCGGAAACACAACACAAGGAATACCTTGACCGAAGGCATTCAACCAAAATGGCAAACAACCACACCAGTTCAAAAGGTTTTAAACACCAGCTCAGCATGAATCCCACCATAACTTGTATTCCACTACACTTACCATTTAAGCATTCAATAATCACTATTTACTCATCAAGAGAGTCCAACCGGATTTAACAAAATTTACATAATAATTTCTTTCTCTAGCTACCATTCCCAACACTTTTAATTAAGGTTTAAGATGCTTATCACAAAGGCACCCAACCAAGACTATATTGACATGATCCCCACGGATCACCAAATCATATAACAACGTATTCTATATTTCAAACGTAGTACTTCAACAGCTACTTGAGCATGGTCAACCTATCAATTTTATACTATCCATATGTCAAAATCTTGACAATTGTTCAATCAATAAAATGACTTCAACAAATAAGTAATATCTCTACAAGAGAAAATTCGTAATTAGGATTCTAAGATATGCATTCATTAAGGTTAAAATCTTGCATCATGATTATTATCCATTGTTCATCCCATCACAACATGTACTCGACATAATACCACAGTTTTACACTTTTCTTCTATTGGATCAATGGTTTCCAACAATTAACAACACTACCAAGGCATCAATATCAATTCTTTGCATAATCATCAATCAACAACATTGCTTTTAGCTACCTTACACACAGGTTGCAACAAAAATTGTCACTACACAACATACTCCAACTATTAAATTAGATTTAATAAGTTAGATCATCACAATGTTCTTAACAACATCATTAACAATAAGTCTTATGTCTTCTCAATTGATATCAATACTAGCAATGTAGAGACACAACTGCATACTTCCAAATATACTAGTAGTTTGCAACAACATAAATAGCAACTCTAATCAACTTTCAAATTAAAGCCACTAGTCAACATGATTAAATTTCTCTATTAACCCGTTAGATTAGAACATCTTTAAACAACCGGCAAAGTTTCTTTAACAGTATCATTAATTTACATCATCTTAATGTTCTAACTATGCATCAAGGTTTAAACTTTTAACATTAACGAGGATCATAAGCACTTTTAAAGCAAGGCAACAGATTCTAAGCATGTACATTAACCCATTTAATCATTCTCGCTACAGAGTAAACTACAACACTAGTAGTCTATTTATTCTCCAGCTAGAGATGATAATCACATTGAATTGATTCAACTCAAAATTTAACTTAGCAACACATCATTCCATAAACCACATTGTTACCTACTACATAGCACAGACATAAACTTTTCTAAACACCTTCATGGGGCACGAACTCTTGACAAACAGGATGCAACTCAACTTTTAAAGATAACCACAACTCAAGAACCAGAACGAACACCGATAGAAAAAATTCTCCTTTCCAGGCAAGGAAGAAAAACAAAACTCCAACAGGAATGCAGGAGAGCTCAACTCTCAAATTCTCAAATTTTCCCACAAAACTCTTCAAGAAATCTCAAGATCTATACTTCCAAGAAGGAAGAAGGATGCACCAGGGAAAATCAAATGTTCATTAAATCTTTTCTGATAAAAGATTCAAACTTAGCTCCACCAACTCAAGGCCTGCACAAGGGGAAACTCCAACACTTTTTCTTAGATAGGGAGAACAACAACCACAAAACTTTCCTCCTCAAGACAGCCCATAATGACCAACAAAACCGGTGTCAAAGCAAAAATAGCGACCAACGGATGCGCAACACAAAACCTTTCTTCTACATCTTCAACCAAGGAAGACAAAACCACAAATCGCCTTCGGAATAATCCGCGATAAATCAAATACCAAAAACTTTTCTTTTGATTTCGATCGACTAAAACAAAGAAAACCAACCAAAACGGACCATAGAACGATAAAGAACATCCGAAGGAATCCACCACCAAACTCTTCTATTTGACTCCAGTCAACTACCCGATCTACGACAGAAAGGGTAAGCACTCTTCTCCTACAGGGGTTAATAGTTCTTCGGTGATGGCGCTAACCGGCCACACCGTCAAACCTCACCCTTACTATGAATAAAGAGAGGTGGCCGAAACTCTTCGGCACCAAAACCCCACTATCACAACAACAAGAACAATTCAATCATTTATCTCATAGACATAGCAACATGCATTATCAAATGAAGCATTCAACATCAAAGCTTAAATACAACATTTAAGCGTAAACAACGATACCCATACCCTTCCTACTGTGCATCCATGTGTGTCAAATTTTAGATTAGTTATACCACTTTTGCAAGTTTTAATGTTGCTATCCTATGACAAAATTTTAGTTAAGACCTAAGCCATGTTTCTAAGTTATTCCACATCACATTTTAGTTGTACCCTATAGCATGATACTAAAAATACACATTCCAAGGACCTACAGCCCGCTCTGATACCAACTGTAACACCCCAGCATCTAGCATGCCTGAATGCTACCAAACAAAGGCTAAACAACATCTAAATACCATAAATTAAGATAAATTACAGCAAAGGAGTAAATGCTAGAACCGAAAAATTTCGGCAGCATCTCCTTTGTTTTTCCATGAATTGAAGCAACAAAAATATGATCACAGGATATAGTCTAAAGAATGACATCTAAATCATCAATAATAAAGGTTCTAGCAGCAGTATAAGACTAGAATAAAGATTCCAACCATCTCATGAGCCAAACGAAGTAAATGAGGAAACCAAGCACACAAATTAACCATCACAATTTAAAGGAAGGAACATGTCATTGTTTATATGTGTGATGCTAAGTGATGACGTGTGACTAGCTCCCTTTCCCGCATGCCGGTTTCATGGTACCTAAGAAAAACAACATAAACACAAGCATGAGTTCATCACTCAGCAAGTATATTGCAATGGAACAAGAAAATACATTCTAATACCTTCATCACCACTTTTCGCATACGACATCATACACATCTCATATTCATAGCGTAAGCATATCATTGAGATCATTATATATCATCATCATATAACATCCTCATATAATGCAATGCAATGCGATGCACATATCTCCTGGAAACTCATACCGGTATGGTTGAGTACACACCCGTCGGTGTGCACCCTCTCCCCCTTCCATCCCGAAGATGGAGGGTGCCTACTCCTCGCTTCTATACACCGCGGTGGGTGGAATCACGATGTAGGACTTACTCATTGGCTCTCCGGAATAGTCATAACTTTCTCACCGACCTTCCTCGGACTAGTTATGACTTTCTCACCGCCCAGGCCATGTATCATGCCATGTATGCAAACATGCCAACATCATTAATAACATGTACATTAACACATGGCATCATAACATAATAAGCATATTCATCATATCAATGGCAATCATTAAAGCATGGCATGTGAACATATCATATATTCAATTTCAATCTCGACTAATCTAGCAAACCACAACCCGCTACCCATTCCAATACACTTGCCTCAACCACGGGTGACGGATTGACGAGAAGTAGAAGGCGCTCCCGGGGTCACACCACCTGCACATAGGTACCACACACTCACAATCATGTCCACAAAACAGTACGCAAACACACTTCTACCCCGACATCGCAAACTACTCGCAAAACCCAAAAACAGAGGTTCTGTCCCGTCGGGACAACAGCCTTCCAAAAGGCATAACTCGGGTTCTAAGACTCCGAATCAATTAAACGAGTACATCTTCGCGTAGCTTAGGAAATTTCCTAACTTTTTCTAAGTATACGGAAAAACTGATTCGGACTCTAAAGTGGTTTAATCTACAGAATACCGTGATCTGTTCCAATCACGTCATAGTTTTTATCACGTTTGGTAAAACGAGTATAACTTTTAAACGGCTGGGCGGAATTGGACATTCTTCATACCCACTGAAAGGTATTGAAGTTACCTACAACTTCTTCAACAGGCGGCCGACCAAAATCCTACTCTAAATTGGCGAAAACGCAAACCCTAGGTCGACTACTCATGCTTACCGAAACAGAGAACGTGGCAACTCTAGTTTTCTCCCAAATCTACCCATGGACAGCACCACCACTTGATCTAAAAACATGGAATTAACCCTTAGAACATATCCTAGACCAACCCCAAGGATCCCTATGGCCATACCTTTGCCCGACGAACGAAAACCCAACGGATCTCCTCCCGGTTCGCGCGATCTCCTTCCTCGCTCCAAATCCACCGGATCTCCTCGTCGCGGAGCGCTCCAATGGACGGATCTTTGGGGTGGTGAGGTGGAGAACCCCCTAGGGGCAGCAAGGGAGGTGGAGAGGTGAGGAGAGGGGTGGTGGTGCAATGGGGAGCAAGGGGGAGCAAGGGGGCGCAAGCAAAGGGAGAGAGGAGATGGGGGGCTGCTAGGGCTTCCATGGGGGCGCAAGCAGCAGGGTGGGGGCGCAATAAGGGCTGGGGGAGGCCCCCAACTAGGTCTCGTACTCCTATTTGGACTCAAACTCCTTCCCACCAAAGCCCACGACCCCTTCCCTTAGGCCCAAACTCCCCCGGAAAGGCCCAAACTCCCGGAATCGGCCCGGAAATGCAAATAAACCTCATATCGTAAAGTTTTTAGCCTTCATATTCACATCTTACAATGTTTTGACCTCAAATTTCATATTTTATAAGATTACGACCTTCCGTAGTGTCACAAATGTCATCAATTTAATAATTGCCATATCACTAATCATGTCATACCAAGTACATTTGGTTCCATTCACAAGTCACATGATAGTTTTCAAGAAAGGGAGGATATGGTTGATAGAAAATCTCGATCCATTGATTTGATTGCTAATGTGCATATTGCTTTGTTTCCTAACATTACTAACATTTTGCAAGACAATATGATGGAGTCGAGGATGACTCCATTTCAAGAAAGCGAGGATGATGAGACCACACTCATCATGGACAGAACTAACAATGCATACATATGGTCATCACCAAGTGTTGCCGCAATTATATCAACTGCATGGCTTCATCGACCCCCACCTTAGCCAAGACCATTAAGTTGGCGACACTTCATGGCATCCTCTACTTCGTATACATCTACTACGATGGCTCCATCTACATGGCTTTATCGACCCCCATCTTGGCCATCCTTCTACATCCTCGTCGGTTCAAGGACCATTGACTCAAGTTCGAGCCCGTCAACTGAATTATCAGATCTAAACCATACATGGGAGAAGATGATGAACTTGAGTCAAGGACGACTCAAATGCAAGAAGGGGATGATGATGAGGACATCACTACCATGGATACGGCCATGCCTACAAACCCAATTGAAACCAATAATGTAATAAAGGGCCAATTACTCAAGCTCGCGCATGTCAATTCAATTACCAGGTGAATGCGTTCCTCGGGTTGCATACAAATAATTTAATGAATGGAATGCTATTTAATCCTTGTGATGATTTTATTGTCCTTAGGAACCAAGGAGAAGGACTCCCAAATGTCAAGCATAAAGCCAATTCTTCCTGTGCACAAGTTCAACTCGGATTCGGCATCGGCGACAACACCAACTTAAAACAACCATAACTTTTGATCCACAAGGGGTTTTTGGGTCTATGAGTACTGGTTTGAAAGGTTTCTTCGTCCTCTTTCCAACGGATCTACCCTCATGTCCAAATTCCTTACGAGTCAACGGTAATTTGCAAAACAAGTTTGGTCATCTTTCCAAATCCGAGTCAAACTAGGAATAGGAGTCCTACTCTGCCATGGATGTGGTTTGGACGCCCCTAGCACGGTTTTGGCCTCCTATTTTTCCTATGTATAGCTAGGGAGTCCCCCAAAATAACTTGGGTTTTGGTTATTTGATAGTTTAGCCTTTTGCTACTATTTTGAGTTTTTTAGACGTGCTCAACGGCCGCCTAATAAGCTCCTTGTATCGGAACCCCACCTTTTTCTATACTTCATCTATATTTGCAATTTTAGATTGTTTTTGCCTTGTTCTTCCATTGCTTGCAGGAATTGATCTTTGTGATCAGGTTGATCGTGCCCACGGTAAGGTCAATAACCCTTTGGAGTTGGTTTAGCGATTGCTAAGGCGCATCGTCGTTGTACGTTGTAGTCGGATCGTCAAAGTCGTCTCCACCCAAATCGAAGGTTATCATTCTCAACGAAAGATCGGGACACCCAATGTTACATCAAGTGGTATCAGAGCCTTAGTTGATTGGTGAGAAAATCTATACCTTAGATTAGTTCTTGATTTTTGTCCTAAAATTGAAAATTACCCCACAAAAATTCCATCCTGAGTGCGCACCGTGCCCTTCGCGGCCCAGCCGTATGGCGCACATGCCTCGCTCGGCGAGCGGACTGCCCAACTGGCCCAGGGGTGTGTGCCTTTGACCACGAGAGAAATACACACCTTGACTTCCATAGCCAGGCCATAAGAGTCCCATGTGGCCCACAAAAGACTAGCCTGTGGGGGGACGGTTGCTCTCCCTTTTAAGGTGGTATTCTCTCCCCTCCACAAGCAAGGTGGTACTATCATTCTCACCCTCTTGTTTCGGAACCTAGCTCTGATACCAACTGATGCATCCCTCCCGGGTGCACACCGTGCCCTTCGCGGCCCAGCTGTGTGGCGCACATGCCTCGCCCGGCGAGCGGACTGCCCAACTAGCCCAGGGGTGTGGGCCTTGGAGCACGAGAGAAATACACACCTTGGCTGCCATAGCCAGGCCATAATAGTCCCATGTGGCCCCCAAAAGACTAGCCTGTGGGGGGAGGGTTGCTCTCCCTTTTAAGGTGGTATTCTCTCCCCTCCACAAGCAAGGTGGTACTATCACAAAGCAACCAACAATAACCAATTACCAGAATTGTAGTATTAGCGGCCAACAAAGGCTCATCACTAAACTCTTTCTCTTTGTCTCCAACCATTAAATACAAAAAGAAGCAACCTTCTCCACACACTCTCTGATCTATGATGTAATATAGAACAACTCTCCGCTACGAGATGTTCCTAAACCTCTGGTCGTGGCTCTACCTAGCCACACCCACAACCATAGCCGTTACCACGACCAAAACCCTTCAGCACAATTAAATCACATAAACACAATTATTCAATCAGCTCTTGCAAAATCATAGCAATATTCATCATCAAAACTCAAATAAGACAGTAAAGTGTAATGCAATGATTACCCATACCCTTTCTACTACGCATCCAAGTGTGACACGTTTTAAAATTATTTAACCAATCTATGCCAAATTTAAGATTACAAACCTATGGCAAGATTTTAAAAGGATAATCCTAAACCATGTTTCTAATTTCACCAAACAAAATTTTAATTCACGTTAGAGTAATCTACTAAATTCATGCACCACGAACCTGAAGCCCACTCTGATACCAACTGTAACTCCCCGGCACTCCGCATGCCCTGAATGTTACCACTAGAAGCAATTCAAACAACTAAATAGGCATTCACCATAATAAATTTAAGCAACAACTTAAACTTTGTAGTTAATCACTATTTATGAACTAAATGATAATTATATGAAAAACAATTAAAGATAACCTTAGCAACTCTAAGCTTGTTGCTTACATTGCTTTCAAGATATAAACAAGTCATGAATGATATATAGCAAGCCATAACCAAAACAGAAATGCCAACAACATTTAACATGTCAAAACCAGAAACAACATTCATGGTTTAGTTCTCACAATAATGATTCTACTAAAAGTATTCTATGTTGGCGTTTGTCTGCTTTATTAAGTGATCTAAACATGATCATTCGGGGAATGGTGTGATATCAAAAGAAGTGATTGTGCTACTACCCCAACCATGCATGCCGGCCTCAAGGTACTTAAAACATTAAAAAAAAACAAGCGTGAGTTCAAGACTCAGCAAAATATATCATAGAACAATATCATCACCATCTAACATGTTTAGAACAATAACATAATCATATTGATTGTACAAAATCAGCAAGTACATAACATGGTAATAACATATCCATCCATGAAATTTAATTGTTTAATCAACTTTCAATGAGTCCATCACTCAATTACTTAACCCTTTGTCACATTAGTCATCAATCGCCATTAGCAATGCAATGCAATGCAATAAGTTTTCATGCTGAAATGCAACTTTCATACCTTATAACTGTATAGCTTGAGTGCATACCGTCGACGTCACACTCTCATTCTCTTCCATCTCAGTGGAGGGGTCTATTCTTAAGGTCCCGCTCCCATCCATCCCTATGGATGGGATTATGAGGTAGGTCTTCTCAAGAGTACTCTGGATTAGTCATATGACTTCATATAACATTTTTCACAGACTTGGCTCGAAATACTTTTCATGTCATAAATGCAAATAATGCAACAAAGTATTTCAAAATGTTCATTTGCCATGCATCCATAATAACAAATGATCATCACAATCGACATTCATTTATCATAGAATATCTCAATCATAATATGATAGCAAGATAGCCAATTAATCATTTTAAACTGGAAACTCATCTCAACCATTATTTTCGTACGATATACTTGCCTCTTTACCACGAGAAGCTGAGTGGATTGAGGTCGAAGCCACTGCAGAAGTCGCACCTCCTACAATTAATATATATAAACTATTCATCCAATAGAAACCATTCAACAACACTTTAAACACAACAAAGTAACCTCACAAGTACGCACCCCTTGCTGTCCCAATGGACAAAACACCACAATTTCAACCTCTAAAGCCCAAACTTAAGAGACCAAAAGATTTAAGAAATCTACAATAAAAACTTACAATTTTCTAGTTTTCCAAATTTCTTTATTAGGTCATATCGTCTCTCTAAAACAACTCCAAATATTGCCCTGTCCACTCTCCGGGCAATAGGCTTAGAAAACTCATAACAAATTGTATACAACTCCAAATTAAGCAAGTGATGATATTTTTGAAATCTACAGGAAATTTTCCAACTTTTCCTAAGTATTAAAAAAGGAAGAAAAGGGAGTGAAGGCGCCGTCAGTCCGGTAGCAGTTGAAAGAAAGAAGAGGAAAACAAGGGGAGCAAAGTGGAAAGTAACCTACCTCCGGGAGCTGTCCGGGTCATGTCGTCAGGGCCCGTGTACTGCCAGGCGAGGCGAGCACGGCGGCGCAGGGGACTAATTCTTCGGGAGATGTAGTCCCGAAGAACCATGGCCCCCGTCAGGCCCGCTGCTCGCAGCTGGTCCACACGGGCCAAAATCACCTAGAGCTCCGGCGTCTCGTCGACATGAGCTCCCCAGGAAGGGATGCCGACCGCTGGCCCAGTCGGCATCTCCAGGACCTCTAAGCCGCTGTCGTCTTCGACATAGAGCCACCCATTGCGCCAAGCCCTCCAGTTGGAACGGAGGTCCAGCGGAATGTTGCGGGAAACTGCGCCGTCGCGAAGGCGGAAGTGGCAGGAGCCGGTCATGGTGGAAAGATCCTTGGCCACGCGCAAGGAATAGAAGAAGCGGAAGAGGGGGGAGATTAGGGGCCACTCCCACGAACATCTAACAGAAGTGGGCAAAGACAGCAAGGAGGACGATGGAGTTAGGAGGAAGATGAAGGTTGTGGATGGAGTAGAAGTTGAGGACGGCAAGGTAGAAGTCAGAAATTGGTGGAAGAAGGCCCGCCAACATCGCCCAGCCAAAGAAGACTAGTTCGCCCGGGCGACTGCCGGGCGCGGCAGTCCTGGCGCGAGTACGGATAGTGCCGCCGGCGACATACTGGGAACACCTCTCGGCGTCGACCTCCTGGACGGTTGAGGGAGGAAGCAGGGGTGCTGGCGGCGCCATATGAGCAAAGGAGCAGTGTGCAGAAAACGGAGGCAGAGAGGCGGTTCGCAAGAAACAAGGATGAGGAAGCAGTATGCAGCAAGCAAAAAACTGAGGAGCGAACGAACCGCCTTCCCCCGGAGCACCTTTATTTGTACGCACGAAGGAGCGCCTCAGCGGGGAACCCGAGGAGGCGGGGTAGTTGGAAAGGTGGGATACTCGAGAAGGCGCGGCGGTTCGCTGGCGGGAAACCCAAAAGAATCGGAAGAGGCGCGGCCATGCTCCTCAGACCCACACCGGTTACGAGGCAAAGAAGGCCGCACGATCCTCCTCGGGCCCGGAAACGGTGGCGGCATTTAAAAAACCGCAACGTTTCGTGGGCACTTTTTCTGGACCCACCAAGGAGACGGAAAAAGGCAAAAAAGAGCGCTCCAAGGTGGGTCCGGGGCTACTGTCGGCGTATTCTACACCAGGCCACGCCGCTGATGGACAGCCGTGATCGCTAGCGGCAGGTGGCGACCAGGCCACTCCGCTGGCGAACAGCTTCGTGACCGCCAGCGAGCGAGCAGGTGGTGACCAGACCAATCCGCTGGCGGTCAGCGTTGTGATCGCCAGCGAGCAGGTGGCGACCAGGCCACTCCGCTGGCGGTCAGCTTTGTGATCGCCAGCGAGATGGTGGCGACCAGACCACTCTGCTGGCGGTCTGCTTTGTGATCGCCAGCGAGCAGGTGGCGACCAGACCACCCCGCTGTCGGTCAGCTTGGTGATCGCCAGCGAGCAGGTGGCGACCAGGCCACTCCGCTAGCGGTCAGTTTCGTGATCGCCCAACGGACAGGTGGTGACCGGGCCTCGCCGCTGGGCCCAGTTCCCAAGGCCACATATTGACCTGCACAGCCATTCAAGAGGTTAAGGACATTTAATGCGTGACATGCGCATTAAATGGGGGTAATGAAGGCCACAGTCCGGTGCCGTGTGTTCCCAACACGCGCCATAATGGTGAGTGATGTCAGGGTGCAATTTCCCACCCCGGTGGAGCGGGTGAAGCTGGCAGGCGCGGCTCTTAAGGGCGGGGGAGAGGATGTCTGCACCAGGGCATTAAATGTGTTGCAGGGGCATTTAATACCATAGAGCAGGGTAATGAGTATAGCTTGCTGTGTAAGCCTCCCATGTGCCCCCGCCAGCCCGAGTATAAAAGGGAGTCGGGGTGCATGGGAGGAGGGGTTCGATCATTTTTCTCGGACTAGACTCTCCGCTCTGGGTGGACTGGTCTGAGCTCCTTTGAGTTGCTGTTCATCTTCCAGCTCTCTCCAAAGGCACTGAAAATACAAGAAGACAG
The DNA here is from genome assembly GCA_036346355.1 of Rhipidocladum racemiflorum. NCBI lineage: Eukaryota > Viridiplantae > Streptophyta > Magnoliopsida > Poales > Poaceae > Rhipidocladum > Rhipidocladum racemiflorum. The sequence continues at coordinate 55,194,810 of CM070578.1, forward strand.
GAGTAGGGCTATTACTCTCTGGAGGGCCCGAACCTGACAAAAACGCCAGAGTCTCCTTGCATACTTCGCCCCCGATTTTCTCTTTCCCGAGCAGTCTCCACGAAAGCCCCGGTTAGAACTTAGTATACCCCTCGCCGGAAGGGGTCTGTTGGCTCATACGCCGACAGTGGCGTGCCAGGTGGGGGGCTCAGTGGTTGGATTGTTCTCCCTTCTTCCATCTTCTTGCGAAGTTTGCGAGAAGCTTCGACAGTTACGAGCATGGTGATTTCGGGCTCCAAGCATGACGGTCTGCTCGAGGAGAGCAGCGCTCGCGTCCGGTCCCGACGCTCGCCCAGTGCGTCGGACCCTCCGGGTCCCTCCGCCCAGGGAGGGACGCGTGGTGCTTCTGCGCTAGGGGCCCAGCCCGTCCGACGGCGTCTCCTGATGGGAGACGACACCCCGGCGCGGAATATTCATGCGGCCCGGCTGCTCCTCGATCATCCCCCGGTTGCGCTAGAGGGCGAAACCCCGGCCGTTCCATGGCTGCGGGACATCGCCCGCCTGGTGGATGCCACCCAACAGCAGGAAGAGGCGGCAAATCGACCGGGGGCTTCCGATGTCGGGCGATAGAGCGTGCGCGTGGCTGACGCGCAAGCCTCTAGCCGCACGGCTACAGTTTGTTCCGGTCGTAAGGGCCGGGACAAAGGAAAGGGTGCACCAGTTGCAGCCCCCTCAAGCACAGGGGGACGTGCACGCGCTCCCACTTCTTCCCTTGGTTCCCCCAAGGCGGCGGGGGGCCATGGGGGTCTGAGGGCCCGCCTAGACGAAAGGAGGTCCCAGCATGGCGGTGACTTGCGCGACGTCCTTAGGGGGCGCCGTGCCAATGAGCAGCACCGCGTGGGCCACCCGATGTCTAGCGGCCGGGGGGAAACCTCTCCCCCTGATTCCAGGGAGAACGCAGACTCGCACTCCTTGACCCCGTCTCGGGGCCGAGGGGCGGGCGAGTGGCGCTGTTCCCCCCTATAACGTTGGATGCCAGGCATTCTCCCTCCGCCTACGCCAAGCTGCGTTGCCGGAGAGATTTCGCCCCACGTCCATCGAAAAGTACGACGGCACCACCAACCCGGAGGAGTTCCTGCAGATTTACACCACGGTGGTGCACGCCGCGGGAGGGTCTGAGAAGATCATGGCCAACTACCTCCCGACATCGCTGACGGGCTCCGCCGGCTCCTGGCTGCTGAACCTCCCTCGAGGCTCCGTGCACTCGTGGGAGGAATTGTGCGACATCTTCGTCGCCAACTTTCAGGGCTCCTAGGCTCAACCAGGCGTTGAGGTTGACCTTCACGCCCTGGAACAGATGAAGGGGGAGTCCCTGAGGGAGTTTATTCGGCGGTTCAGCCACTGCCGGAACACGATCCCCCGGATCTCTGAGCAGTCGGTGATTATCGCCTTTCGAAGGGGGGTCCGAGATCAAAAGATGCGGGAGAAAATGGCTACCCGTACCATCTCCACTACCTCCGAGCTGTTCTCCCTGGCGCATAAGTGCGCCCGGGCAGCGGAGGCCCAGGAGCGCATGGCAGGGCCGTCCGGTCATGACGAGGCGGGAACCTTGAAAGCTTCCGACCGTAGGAAGAAGAAGAAGCGCAAGGAGGTCGGCGCCGGAGAGGTCCTCGCCACCGAACCTGAGGACAAGCCCCAGAAGCGCGACCACTGAGACAGGAGGGGTGATCGCCGGGGCCCGCGAGGTGATCGCGGGAATCGCCGGTCCCCCGCTAAGAAGACGACGGAGGCAGACCTTACTGCCCCATCCACAGGACCAATGGACATGACTTGGCGGATTGTCAAGTCGTGTCAAAGCTGGTGGAGCAGCAGCTTAAGAAGTGCCGTGAAGATGACCGCGATGACGCGGACGAGGACCCCGCTTCGCTGGCCTTTCAGCAAGCGGAGCATACGGTGGCCTTCATCCATGGTGGCTCCACCACCTACTCTTCGAATTCACAGTACAAGCGATAGGTAAGAGAGGTATGTGCCACCGTACCAACTCCCGGGGCGAGTAGGCTGCTGAATGGTTGGGGGAGCCGATCACTTTTAGCCAGGCCGACCACCCGGAGAACACCGCAGGCCCGGGCCATCTCCCGATCGTGGTTTCTCCCACGGTCCGGAATTCAAGACTCGGGCGGGTGCTTGTCGATGGAGGGAGCTCCATCAACCTCATGTCCGTAGGGGCGTTCAAGGCGCTCCAGATCCCTTATGAGGAGCTGCGCCCAGCCCCTCTGTTCTACGGAGTCGCCCCTGGAGTGGGCTTGACACCTCTGGGTCAAGTCCGACTGCATGTCACGTTCGGAAGTGTGGAAAACTTTCGGACAGAAAAGATCAACTTCGAGATCGCGGACTTCGACCTCCCCTACAATGCGTTGCTTGGCCGGCCAGCTCTGGTCAAGTTCATGGCGGCCACGCAATACGCCTACATGATGATGAAGATCCCCGGGCCCGGGGGCCCGAGTACCGTGAAGGTGGATCGGCTGGAAGCCCTACGCCTCAGTAAGCAGGTGCAGGACCTGGCCGGCACTACTTGCACGGCTTGAGATAAGGAAGACTACCCGGAGCTCCCCCCGGTCAAGGCCCGCGCCTCACCCGGTTCCTCGGGTGAGGTGAAGGCGGTCCCCGTGGGCGAGGATGGCTCTGGGAAGGCCGTGAAGATTGGTGCCAACCTCAGCACCAAATAGGAAGACGCGCTCATCTCCTTCCTCCGGTCTAACCTGGATGTGTTCGCTTGGGAACCATCAGAAATGACCGGGGTCCCTAGGGAGGTGATCGAGCACCGATTGGCGACGCTCCCTGGAGTGCACCCAGTCCGGAAAAAAGTCCAGAGGCAGGCACCAGAGCGGCAAGATGCCATTCGGGTTGAGGTAGAAAAACTGCTGCAGGCGAAGATTGTGCGGGAGGCCGCCTATCCCGAGTGGCTGGCCAACCCTGTACTCATCAAGAAGTCGAACGGAACGTGGCGGATGTGCGTCGACTACACCGATCTCAACAAAGCCTGCCCCAAGGATCCGTATCCCCTGCCGCGGATAGACATTGTCGTCGATTCCACCGCAGGGTGCGAGATCTTATGCTTCCTAGACGCCTACTCCGGCTACCACCAGATCAGCATGGCGCAGGAAGACGAAGAGAAGACCGCCTTTGTGACCCCCCTAGGCGTCTACTGCTATGTCCGCATGCCTTTTGGGTTGAAGAATGCGGGCTCAACCTACCAGCGCGCCATGCATACTGTATTCCGATCGCAGATTGGGAGAAATCTCAAGTGTATGTTGATGATCTGGTAGTAAAGACCAAAAAATCTGCTAGGCTCGTTGAAGATTTAGAAGAGACTTTCTCCCACCTCCGGCAGTATTGTCTGAAGTTGAATCCTGAGAAATGTGTGTTTGGTGTGCGTCCGGAAAGCTACTCGGGTTCCTTGTTTCCCACCGTGGGATCCAGGTTAACCCGGAAAAAATCACAGCCATCGAGCGCATGCAACCACCCACAAGGCTCAAGCAAGTTCAGTGCCTGGCTGGTCGCCTGGCCTCCCTCGGTCGGTTTATCACCAGGCTGGGAGAAAAGAGTCTCCCCTTCTTCAAGCTGCTGAAGAAGACTAACTCCTTTGAGTGGACTGCAGAAGCGCAGCAAGCATTTGAAGAATTGAAGCAATACCTCTCCTCCTCCGGTCTTTGGTCACCGAAGCCGCGAGCCGCTATCGCCAGACGTAGCGCCAGCCTTGATTGTGAGCGCGCATTGGTGGCGAGAGTGAAGGGGTCCAGCCGGTTTACTACGCCAAGAAGGTCTCGCACGACGCCGAGATAAGATACCCGCAGGCTCAGAAGATGGTGTATGCTGTACTGGTGGCCTCCAGGAAGCTGCGGCATTATTTCCAAGGAAGAGAAATCACGGTGGTGTCCGCCTATCCCTTGCGCGAGATTCTCCACAACCGTGAAGCCGAAGGCCGCATCGCCAAGTGGTCTGTAGAGCTGGGGGAGTTCGGTCTTAAGTTTGCCCCCCGTACGGCGATCAAAAGTCAAAGGCTGGCGGAGTTCGTTGTCGAGTGGACTCCTGCCGAGCCTGAAGTCGAAGAAACGCCCACGCCCTCCCCCTGGACACTCTACTTCGATGGCTCCTTCAGGTATGAGGGCGCGGGGGCTGGGGTCCTCCTGGTTTCCCCAACCAGGGACCTCCTCAAGTACGCGGTCGTCCTGGACTTCAAGGCCACCAACAACGTTGCTGAGTACGAAGGCTTGCTGGCGGGACTTCGTGCCGCCACGGCCATCAGAGTCTGGCATCTGCAAGTCAAGGGCGACTCCTTGCTAGTCGTCAACCAGGCAAGAAAGGAGTTCTCCTGCTCTGATCCTGTCATGGCCGAGTACTTGGCGGAGGTCAGAAAAATGGAGCGACATTTCGATGGGCTAGTAGGATATACCCATATCCCCCGGCGCGACAACTTCTTGGCGGACGAGCTCGCTCAGCTCGCCTCGACAAGATCTCCCATTCCGGTCGGAGTCTTTGAAGAAAGGCTTCCGCGACCGTCCATCGCAGCCCCCGTTTCCGGTGGGGACGATGGTGATGCTGCTCCAGCCCTTGCTCCAGAAGGGGAAGCGGTACCGGTGGAAACGCCCGGCCAGGCGGAGTACCCGGGCGGCCACCCCGTGGTCGCCACACTTGACCGGGAAGGCACATGGATGGACCCGATCCTGGCCTACCTGCGGGATCAAGTGTGCCCCGACGATGATGCGTCAGCCGAGAAGATAACACGAAAGGCCAAGTGCTATACCCTGGTGGGCGGGGGACCTTTACCGCCGGGGTAAAAATGGAATTCTTCTGAAGTGCATCACTCGGGAAGAGGGGAGCACTTTGCTCTCTGATATCCATGGAGGCGTGTGCGGGAGCCATGTTTCAAGTCGAACGATGGTCGGGAAAGCTTTCCGCCAAGGGTTCTATTAGCCAACCGCCCTCCAGGATGCTTGCGAGCTGGTGAGGAAGTGCGAGGCGTGCCAGTTCCACGCCAAGCAAATCTACCAGCCAGCCCAAGCTCTGCAAACCATCCCGCTCTCATGGCCCTTCGCGGTCTGGGGGTTGGATATCCTGGGCCCGTTCCCATGGGCCATAGGGGGCTACACCCATCTGTTTGTTGCCGTCGACAAGTTTACCAAGTGGGTGGAAGCCGAAGCGGTAAGGACGATCACCGTCGCCGCTGCAATCAAGTTCATACAAGGCATCTTCGCCCGCTTTGGGGTCGCCAACCGCATCATCACCGATAATGGCCCGCAGTTCGCCAGCGCCGCTTTCTTGGGATTCTGTGAAGAGATGGGCACCAAAGTTTGTTTTGCCTCGGTGTCTCACCCGAGAAGCAATGGCCAAGTCGAGCGGGCCAATGCACTGGTGCTGATGGACCTCAAGACCCGGGCGTTTGATCGACTCCACAAGCGCGGAGCCCGATGGACTGAAGAGCTCCCAGCGGTGCTGTGGTCGCTTCGTACCACTCCCAGTCGGGCCACCGGAGAAACTCCCTTCTTCCTGGTCTACGGTGCGGAGGCGGTCCTGCCGTCAGAGTTGGCCTTAGGGTCACCACGCGTGGCGGCGTTCACCGAGGAAGCCTAGGAAGATCAGCGTCGAGAGGATGTCAACCTCCTTGAAGAAGTGCGAGACCGCGCAGCCGTGCGCGCCGCCCGGTATCAGCAGAGTCTCAGGCGGTACCACACCACCCGGGTTAACGAGAGGACACTGGCAGTGGCGACCTGGTCTTGCGCAGAATCCAGACGCATGCCGGGTTGCACAAACTATCTCCCCAGTGGGAGGGCCCCTTTAAGGTGGTCTCAATCTCTCGTCCCGGGGCGGTCAGGCTGGCCACTAAGGACGGAGAGGAGTTGGTGAACTCCCAGAACATAGAACTTCTGCGCAAGTTCTATTCCTGAAAAGGCTGTAAGTACAGGGTTACGCCCCTCGACCAGCTACGTTGAATCCTCCTCTCCGCAGGCTGGTCGTGGGAAGTCTCTGTTTCATCCAATGCCTAGTCTTTGTTCAAAGCAGTTGTCACTTTCGTTCCCTTTTTTTTTGGTTTGCGCCCCGTTGGGCCGTGACCGCGCACTCGCCCTCAGAACATTAAGGCCCTCTGAGTTCTCGACGGTAAAAGTTGGCTCACTGGGTGAGCATGGCGTGCAGGGATGGGTGATCGGGTGGTTGGTTTGGCACGGTTCTCAACACGGTCATGACGCTCAGGATGTCCCCGTGAGAACCGGCGACTCAAACACCATTACCGAAGGCCTACTGCCCTGCCCCACTTCACCGAGTGTTCGGCCCTAAGAGGCCGCGAGGATAACTGATCTCACAGGGCCCTAATACCCTGAGATCGCGACTTTCCGGCACGAGGGATCCGGGCCCTACATTCCAACTAACCCCTAGCGTGCGCCGCTGCCTTTTTCGTTCGCTCAGAACTAGCGTGGTGGAAGCACGAACAGGCGTCCAAGCGTAAGGCGTGCGAAAGGGAAGTACGCACTTTTTTAAATATAGATCCTAACTTGCAGAAGTCCACTACGAGGGAAGGCAAAACAATGGCAAAAGAAAAAGAAAAAAGTCCCTCAGTCTTCATCCGCCGCGGCCTCCGCAGCCTCCTAGTCCTCCACCGGGGTGACGTCTAGCTCGAGGGCCACGTCCTCAGCCATCGCTTCCAGCGCCGGGTTGACCATCTCGAGCTGATCGGCTACCCTTTCGGCGGCGCTGCTGACCTGCGCCTCGGCGCGGGCCCAGTCTCCTTCCACCACCTGGATGGCGACCAGGGGGTCGAAGTTAGCATCTCGGTAGCACAAGCAGAGCAAGCACGTCTGACGCCCCGCTAGTGGATCGCCCACCCTTCTTGGCTGGACCGGGTGGCTAGGGCGCCAGGCAGGAAAGTGAGGAAGTCGGCGATCCGGCCCATGCAGAAGGCATAGTGCCGGGTCGTCTTCTCAACTGGGTTCATGTAACACCCCAAAATTTAGCTTTTCTTAAATTCATGTGTGATTTGGCACTTTGGTGAATTTTTGGAATTTTCTGGAATTTATTTGGATTTATTTGGAATTTATTTGAATTTATTCCATATTGAAATAAATAAAGAATTTAACTTTGCAAATAAAATTTTGTTGGAAATATTTTATTTGAGTCCAAAATGCCCCAAAGTATTTTCCAGAATTTTTCTGGAATTTTTTCTGAATCTTTTGCTATTTTTAATGAATTAAATGAATTACTGGGAATTATTTTAATTATTAAATCGCTGGAAAATGCGAGTGGGTTTGTACTGTTCATCCGACCGAGCCCGAGTCAGACTCGAGTTCGAGTCCGACCCGAGCCAGCCGACTCGACCGAACCACGTTCGAACCCAAACCCACGGGGACCGTCGGATCGAGATCCAACGGTCATGATCGACCGACCCGACCCGAGCCAGAAACCGACCGGACCGGTCGCGCCGCGGCGATCGTGGCCGTGGATCGTACCACGTGGACGGCTCCGTGTATCTTCCCGTCCGTCTCCGACTCGGAGAGCTCCGCCGCAGCCGCCGTGTCCCGCTAGGGTTCCGGTTTGCCAGCGCGCATCCCGAGGGTATTTAAGGCGTGAGACGGCCTCGAGGTGGCTCTTTGCCGGCGCACCGTGCCCCCTTCTCACCTCGCTGAGCCGCCGCCGCCCCACTAGAGCTCGCCGTAGTTGCTTCTCTCTGCGCGCGTTCTTTTGCCGAATCCGCGCCGTCCGCCGTTCTCCGCCTTGGCGGTGGCGAGATCCGTGACGATGTGACGAGGCGCACTGGAAGTAGCACCCACCTCGTCGGAGAAGCCGGAAGCGCCATCGGCACGTCATCGCCTTCGTCTCCGGTAACCTCCACGCCGCCGCGTGCCATCGACCCTCGCGAGCTCTGCGCCGTCCGATCTTGATCGTGCGATCGAGGTGAGTTCGCGTGTTTTCCCGCATCGTAACCTCGATCGGATCTGGACCGTTGGATCTTGATCCAACGGCCCACGATCACCACGTCGTAGCGGCGTTAAGGTAGGGTTAGATCCGACCGTCCGATCTAGATCGAGCGGCCCACGATCACCGTGTAGTTTACAACGTGTTAACCCTAGATCTAATCGCGCCGTTGATTTTCAAATCAACGGACACGATCGTGCCACGTGTACCCTGGCGCGCCACACACACGTGGCGCGTGTCTCGACACGCGGGCCCGGCGTGTCGAGGGCCCGCTGTCGGCCGACCACGAGCCGTGGGCCGAGCCCACTGCGGGACCGAGCCGAGGCCGGCGCCGGGTCCGTGGACCGAGGCCACGATGTCATCACCCGATTGGTCCACGTGTCCTCGCTGACGCAATAATGAATTTTCGAAAAAGAAAATGATTTATTAATTCGAAATAATGATTTCAGATTTTGATTCAAATTTCAAACGCTTATAACTTTTGCGTTTCAACTCCGATTTGAGTGATTCAAATTTCTAAATTTGTATAAAATTGAGATCTACCTAAATATGAATTTTATTTAATTTTTGGACTAAAGTTTTTCTCTGTAAAATTATTTAATTGATTATTTAAACTTTAAATAATCATAACTTTTGCATTTTAACTCCAAATTTGACGACTCCAGTTTCTAAAAATTCATAAAATTATGTTCTCTCTGTTTATGGATTTTATTTGGATGTTTGGACACTTTTTGCCTATTGTTTATTCGTGTATTTGCTATTTGCACGCTTTACGAGTAGACGTTGAAGTGCCGGAAGGATTCGAAGGAGAAGTATTGACTCAGGATCCAACTCAAGACCAAGAGCAAGTAATTTTTGAAGGCAAGTTGTGCTTTGACCATGTTGATCCTATTTTGAAACCTATTTTGATTTAACTTATTGCATGCTAGTTCAATTAGAAAATACTTTATTTAAAAATGAGGGATTAGATAAATACCAATTTGCTGTATGACACCTTGATTACTTAAGTATGTGCCATGACCCCTTGTCACCCTAGTTGTGGTTTACTAGTTGGACATTATTAAATTGCCAACATGGGTTTTAGACCGTTGTAGTATACTGCTTAGACCTGCTACGTGCTCATGACATGATTTTGGACAATCAAATGTTAATATTGACTTAAAGATATATTGAACCTATTTTGGAAAGGTATCATGTGATGTTGATGGCACGTGGTGCATGGTAATCAACTGGGGTTTGATAAATAGTTATCGGCCAGGGGCATGTGGCAAGAATGATCAGTGGGCCAGTTGTGGCATTGGGGATGTTGATTTGGTTCTTGGGTAGTCTTGCCCTGGTCACCCTAAGGACTTAACCTTGCAAGCCTTTGAACTCGGGTCTAACGTGCAACCACATGTCTGTAATGGGACGGACCTAGTTGACTAAGTTGCTAATAACGCACTGTGGGACCTCGGGAGGTCAACTACACCCTTTGTGTAAGTTGTGCGGGGAGCGCATCGGGCTGAGGCCAGGTACCCATCTAACGGTTGATTGGCCTAGACTTCGCCTTAGCTAAGGGAAGGGTTAGTGTGCAATAACCGGGGAGGACCACTTGTATTGTTAGAGGTTTCCGAAAGACTTTTTTACGGGAACTCGCCTTTGTGGTGTTTGACTGTATCTTGTGGGTAAAGTGCATAACCTCTGCAGAGTGTAGAATCTAGTCGAATAGCCGTGTCCGCGGTATTGGACATCGCTTGGGAATTACAGTCAAGGGTTAGATTTTCTCAAAAATAACTTGGATTTGAAAGGTTGGGTTGGATTAATAATGATGTTGATGGAAAGGTGGATTAGGATGGGAAAGATGTTTATTAAACTCCTTGAAAAGTTATTTATGCTTTACTTGTTTCTACTGCTTTCGAATCTACTTATGATATTTGTCAAATCTTTGTTTCTTGCAAATATACCTTGAGCTACTCCTTTGTACCAAGCCATGCATATAGTATATTAGCCTGCATTCTGTGCATGACTTGCTGAGTACCAAGTACTCACCCTTGCCACAATACAACACCAGTTGAAGAGGAGACTACACCAGCTTTGGAGGAGAAACTCCAAGAGGAACCGTCTACTTAGGGAAGCGAGCCCAGTCAGTTGCCTGTGGTATACTGGATGGCGCCACGAAGTTATTTGATTTTCCGCTGCTACTATTTCTCTTTTAATAAGTTTCGCCCTGCGAGGCGTGCATTTGTAACTTGACCATAAGGTCGAGTAACCAGTTTGACTATTTAAATAAAGTACTTTATTAGTATCGAATGGTATGATTGTGATATTTACCGATGTTAAGACTGTGTGCACTAGCGCGTTCCTGGACTAGTGCTGAATACACAGAGGGTCCGGATTTGCAAATTCGGGGTCCCGACAGAGGTGGTATCAAAGCCATACTGACCGTAGGCTCAACCCTAAGCTAGAATGGTCGTAGTGAGGATAAAACCTATTTTCTAAAGCTAAAAATTTGTCAAGATAAGAAATGACATCTCGACTTACCCCCTTCTCTCTTTCCTTGCCTCTTGCTGAATATTCCCTTACCTTGTCACGATTTAAAATTTCGAGTTCTTACGTGAGCACTCTTGTGACAGATGGAGGGAGAGTTCAACTACGTTGATCTGGAGGTTGGTCACGCCGCAGAACTTTGGCATATGCTACAAACTCTCGGAGATTTTGAGAAGCCGCAATACCAAGTGGAAGTGATCAGACAAGCAGGATTGATCAAGGCTTGTGACGTGAAGATTGAGGTACCTGCTAGGAAGAAGGGCCCAGGCAATCGCCCGATACACTGCACTGCCAGGAGGTCTACAATGCAGATGGGTATCCAAGAAGTATCACGACGAGCAATGCGACACATTACCCGTATCTACGCCAGAGAATTGGAGAGCACGGTGTTCCGTTATCACCCGCGCAGCAATAACCTTCTTGACCCGAAGGCGATTCAGGATGAGGATGCCATGGTTACACAGTTGGCACGACTTGTTGTCGCCCAGGAGGATGTACTCGATGATACAAGCAAGGAGCTACAGAAGGCCCGCAAGGAGATCACGACAGAGAAGAACAGATGGCGGGAAGCTCAAGAGTATGTGTCACACCTTCTGCGAAGGGTTGACGAGTTGGAGATGGCTTTATACGGACCGTAACTGAGCCAAGATTACTCGAGCTACACGAGCCAGATCCGGAGGAGTCGGATCTCGATGAGGACATCGCTTCTTCGACTACCACAGATGACACGATTCTTTGGACATGGCAATCGTTTGGCGCCTATGCCGCAAAGATCCGTACCAGGCCGTGGAGGTTTTCGATGAGTGAGCGTAGGTTCTATAGTGAGACTCCTTCGCCGAGTCGCGTCATAGAATAAAGAGTCACCCTTTAGGCGTTAGACTCCAATGTTAGTTCGATTTGGATTTTCATTGCTTGCTGAGTGTGCAGTATGTGTTGCAAGGCCCTTAGGCATTGTAAGCAACCATACCAAGTTATTGATATCATTAGTTAATAAAGTTGGACCTTAAAGTTACACCTTTCGCCCCGCATAAGTTCCATAGTACTTGTCTATTCTTGATTCCCCCTCATCTCTAAAACCTAGAGCAAATCGACAGATGGTGAACACCCGCGGAAACCTTGGAGGCAATGGGAGTGGTTCTCGCCCAACAGAAAACCCCAATGATGGAGCACCAGCACCGCCAGTCGATATGCAGAATTTTGGAGCATTTCTTGCTGCTCAGACTCAGTTGATGCATGCTATGATGCAACAAATGCAACACGTCACTGCTCAGGCCACAGCTAATCAAGTCAATCAAGGACAACGCCAGAATACAAGACTGTCAGAGTTCATGAGGACTCACCCACCCACTTTCTCCGGGAATGCCAATCCATTGGAGGCCGATGATTGGTTAAGGTCAATTGAGACGAAGCTACACATAGCTCAATGCATAGGAAATGAGAAGGTACTCTACGCTTCTCATCAGTTGGAAGGAACAGCCGCCGAATGGTGGGAGAACTTCTGTGCCACGCAAGAGAACCCTCAAGATATCACTTGGGAGGAGTTCACAGCTGCAGTCCGTCAAGATCACGTGCGAAGGAATCATGGACCTCAAGAAGGAGGAGTTGAGCATCAAGCAAGGTAATCAGCCCGGTGGCCGACTACGAACAAGTTCACACAGCTAGCACGCTATGCACGAGGATGTAGCGACAGATAAAGCCAGGCAGTCTCGCTTCATGAAGGGACTTAACTCGGGATTGCAAGTAGGATTGATCACCCACACCTTCCCAGATTTCCAAGAGTTGGTGAATAAGGCACTTATTCTTGAGGACAAGCGCAAGGAACCGGATGAGAACAGAAGCGCAGAATGCAACAAAGAGGATCACGCCAGTGAACGCAATAGCGGCGAGAGTTGCACCAAATCAATTCTTGATTCCAGCCACGATCGCTGCAAGGACACCGTCACCAGCACCAAGACCCGTCAATCAGAACTACGGACCCAGCCCGCTAGAAACGCTGCTCCAGAGCGATCGAAGCGAAACAGTGAGACGCTGCTACAACCGCAACGAGCCGGACATTTTGCCAATGATTGTCCAAAGAAGACAGCAGGAGTGACCCGATTCGCTTCAATCTAGGAACCACCCAGCTAGGACGCCAAAGACGGGAACCACACCCTGCATCGTGGTGAGAGGCCGAGTCAACCATGTCACCGCAGATGCAACTGCGAGAATGCTACGACGTCAGATCTTGGGTAAGTTACTTGTTAACTCGATACACCTGCAATGCTTTGTTTGACTCTGGAGCTTCGCATTAGTTTGTTTCGCAAGGCTTTGCTGCTAGAAACGACTTGGGGATTGCAAAACTTAAGAGCATGCTTTTAGTTCAAACCCCTGGTTCCGAACTCCGAACGAAAGTAGGATGTTCCGGGGTGAGAATACTAATAGATGGAATAGAGTTCCTAGCGAACCTTATAATTTTGGAGACCCAGACCTTAGACGTTATTTTGGGAATGGACTGGTTATCCAAGCACAAGGCCGTATTGGATTGTGGACGAAGGACTATCGCAGTTGAGAGCCCGTGTGGAAAGAAAGTGGAATTTCAAGCTACTGCCGTTAGAGAAGGACAGTTGATGGTCAACAGTACCAAGACAATCAGCATAGAGGATGTCTCAGTAGTGAATGAGTACCCAGATGTTTTTCCTGAAGATCTACCTGGTATGCCGCCAGACAGGGACATAGAGTTTGTGATAGAGCTTGTACCCGGTACAGCACCGATAGCAAAGAGACCCTATCGGATGTCCACCGAGGAGTTGGTAGAGATGAAGAAACAGCTAGAAGAATTAATGGAGAAAGGATTTATCAGACCGAGCTCATCGCCGTGGGGAGCACCAGTTTTGTTTGTCAAGAAGAAGGACGGGAGTTTCAGGATGTGCATCGACTACCGTGCACTCAATGAAGTCACCGTGAAGAATAAGTATCCGCTACCCAGGATTGATGATTTGTTTGATCAGCTGAGAGGAGCCGGAGTTTTCTCCAAGATTGATCTGAGATCGGGATACCATCAGTTGAAGATCCGATCGGAAGATATTCCGAAGACTGCATTCTCGTCAAGATATGGACATTACGAGTTTACAGTTATGTCTTTTGGTCTGACGAATGCGCCAGCATATTTCATGAATATGATGAATAAGGTGTTCATGGAATATTTGGACAAGTTTGTTGTCGTGTTCATAGATGATATCCTAATCTACTCCAAGACAGAGGAGGAACATGCCGAACACTTAAGGCGAGTTTTGGAAAAGCTGAGGGAACAGCAACTCTTCGCCAAGTTCAGTAAGTGTGATTTTTGGAAGAACAAGGTGGAGTTTCTTGGACATGTAATGACCGCAGAAGGAGTCGCCGTAGATCCAAGCAAAGTAGAAGCTGTGTTACATTGGGAGCACCAAGATCGTGACCCAGATCCGGAGTTTCCTTGGAATGGCAGGATACTACCGCCGTTTCATTGAAGGCTTTTCGACAATTGCGAAACCTCTTACGCAATTGCTGAAAAAGGAAAAGAAGTTTGCATGGACGCTTGAGAATGTGAGACAGATTTCAGAGCTGAAGAAGCGATTGACATCAAGACCGGTGTTAGTTCTACTGGGATGTTAATCAAAGCTTTGATATTTATTGTGACGCATCGCGCCAAGGACTTGGATGTGTCTTGTCACGAGAATGGAAAGGTCGCCGCTTATGCATCAAGGCGATTGAGGCCGCATGAGGAAAATTATCCGACGCATGACCTAGAGTTAGGCTTTGTAGTGCATGCCTTGAAGATATGGCGTCACTATCGATCGAGAACAGATGTGAAGTGTATACGGATCATAAGAGCCTTAAGTACATATTCACCCAGTCGGATCTGAACATGAGGCAAAGGAGATGGTTAGAGTTAATCAAGGACTATAATGTTGGAATCCATTACCATCCCGGGAAGGCCAACGTAGTTGCCGATGCCTTGAGTCGGAAAAGCCATACCGTGAGTATGTTGCTAGCCACAAATCAAGATGAGTTATGTGAGGATTTTCGGAGAATGAAGATTGAGGTGGTACCTAGTGGATTCTTGGCCGCATTAGAAGTAAAGCCTACCCTAGAGGATCAGATCCGAGAAGGGCAGAAGGATGATGGCAAGATCCGCAGGATTAAGACCATCAAGGAGGAAGGCAAGGCAGAGGACTTCAAGTTGGATGAGCAAGGCACGTTATGGATGAAGGATCGCATTTGTGTGCCGAACAAAAAGGAGCTGAAGCAGTTGATTCTAGAAGAAGCCCATGACTCCAAGTATTCAATTCATCCTGGAAGCGCCAAAATGTATCAGGATTTGAAGGAAAGAATCTGGTGGCCAAGCATGAAGCGTGAAGTTGCCGAGCATGTTGCATTGTGCGATGTATGCCAGAGAGTCAAGGCAATGCATCAGAGACCAGCAGGATTACTACAGCCGCTGAAGATACCTGAGTGGAAGTGGGAGGAAATCGGAATGGATTTCATTACCGGTTTGCCTAAGACTCAAGGAGGTTATGACTCCATATGGGTTATAGTGGATCGTTTGACCAAAGTAGCCCATTTTATCCCCGTGAAGACCACCTACTCGGGAGATAAGTTAGCAGAGTTGTACATGATCAGGATCGTCTGTTTGCACGGAGAGACAAAGAGCATTGTATCGGACAGAGGTACCCAATTTACCTCAAGATTCGGAATAAGTTGCATGAAGCCATGGGAACCCGTTTGAACTTCAAGATCTGACTTATCATCCACAGACGGATGGACAGACCGAAAGAGTCAATCAGATTCTGGAGGATATGTTAAGAGCATGTGCATTGGCTTATGCTACCTCTTGGGATAAGAGTTTGCCGTATGCCGAGTTCAGTTACAACAATAGTTATCAGGCTAGTTTACAGATGTCACCTTTTGAGGCACTGTATGGTCGACCCTGTCGTACGCCATTGAGTTGGAATGAGACCGGCGAGCGCCGTGTCTTCGGGCCTGATATTCTTCAAGAGGCTGAAGAGCAGATTGCCATGATTAGGGAAAGGTTGAAGATCGCCCAATCACGACAGAAGAGTTATGCTGACAACCATCGCCGAGACTTGAGTTTTGAACCAGAAGACTTTGTATACCTCAGAGTTACACCTCTCAGGGGAGTTAAGAGGTTCCATGCCAAAGGGAAACTTGCACCCCGTTATGTTGGACCATTTAAGATTTTGAGTCGCAGAGGCGAAGTTGCTTATCAGCTGGAGTTGCCACAGATGTTAGCAGGAGTGCATGACGTATTCCATGTGTCCCAGTTGAAGAAGTGTCTCCGAGTACCTGAGGAACAGACGCCGCTAGAGTCAATTGAGTTGCAAGAAGATTTGACTTACAAGGAGCATCCCGTGAAGATTCTAGACACAATGGATCGAGAAACTAGAAACAAGTCAACCCGTTTCTGTAGAGTTCAGTGGAGCAATCATGAAGAAAGCGAAGCGACTTGGGAGCGCGAAGAGGATTTGAAGAAAGAGTTTCCAAGCCTATTCTGTAGTGAGCCCTGAATCTCGGGGACGAGATTCTATTAAGGGGGGGAGGTTTGTAACACCCCAAAATTTTGCTTTTCTTAAATTCATGTGTGATTTGGCACTTTGGTGAATTTTTGGAATTTTCTGGAATTTATTTGGATTTATTTGGAATTTATTTGAATTTATTCCATATTGAAATAAATAAAGAATTTAACTTTGCAAATAAAATTTTGTTGGAAATATTTTATTTGAGTCCAAAATGCCCCAAAGTATTTTCCAGAATTTTTCTGGAATTTTTTCTGAGTCTTTTGCTATTTTTAATGAATTAAATGAATTACTGGGAATTATTTTAATTATTAAATCGCTGGAAAATGCGAGTGGGTTTGTACTGTTCATCCGACCGAGCCCGAGTCAGACTCGAGTTCGAGTCCGACCGAGCCACCGACTCGACCAACCACGTTCGAAACCAAAACCACGGGTACCTTCCGATCGAGATCCAACGGTCATGATCGACCCGACCCCGAACCGAACCGAGTCTGGACCCGACCCGGTCGCGCCTGTCCGATCGTGGCCGTGGATCGTACCACGTGGACGGCTCCGTGTATCTTCCGTCCGCCTCCGACTCGGAGAGCTCCGCCGCAGAGTCGCCGTGTCCCGCTAGGGTTCCGGCCAGTGCGCGCATCCCGAGGGTATTTAAGGCGTGAGACAGCCCCCGAGGTGGCTCTTTGCCGTGCGCACCCGTGCCCCCTTCTCACCTCGCCTGAGCCGCCGCCGTCGCCCCGCTAGAGCTCGCCGTAGTTGCTTCTCTCTGCCGCCGCGTTCTTTTGCCGAATCCGCCGCCGTCCGCCGTTCTCCGCCGCGCTGGTGGCCAGATCCGTGACCAGTGTGACGAGGCGCACCTGGAAGTAGCACCCACCTCGTCGGAGAAGCCCGGAAGCGCCATCGGGCACGTCATCGTCTTCGTCTCCGGCAACCTCCACGCCGCGTGCCATCAGCCCTCGCGAGCTCCGTGCGCCGTCCGATCTTGATCGTGCGATCGAGGTGAGTTCGCGTGTTTTTCCCGTACCGTAACCTCGATCGGATCTGGACCGTTGGATCTTGATCCAACGGCCCATGATCACCACGTGCCATAGCAGCGTTAAGGTAGGGTTAGATCTGGACCGTCCGATCTAGATCGAACGGCCCACGATCACCGTGTAATTTACAACGTGTTAACCCTAGATCTAATCGCGGCCGTTGATTTTCAAATCAATGGACACGATCGTGCCACGTGTACCCTGGCCGCGCCACACAAACGTGAGCGCGTGTCTCTGACACGCGGGCCCGCGTCGAGGGCCCGCCGCTGTCGGCCGACCGCGGCCGTGGCCGAGCCCACGGTGGACCGAGCCGAGGCCGTGCGCCGGGTCCGTGGACCCGAGGCCACGTGTCATCACCCGATTGGTCCACGTGTCCTCGCTGACGCACTAATGAATTTTCGAAAAAGAAAATGATTTATTAATTCGAAATAATGATTTCAGATTTTGATTCAAATTTCAAACGCTTATAACTTTTGCGTTTCAACTCCGATTTGAGTGATTCAAATTTCTAAATTTGTATAAAATTGAGATCTACCTAAATATGAATTTTATTTAATTTTTGGACTAAAGTTTTTCTCTGTAAAATTATTTAATTGATTATTTAAACTTTAAATAATCATAACTTTTGCATTTTAACTCCAAATTTGACGATTCCAGTTTCTAAAAATTCATAAAATTATGTTCTCTCTATTCATAGATTTTATTTGGATGTTTGGACACTTTTTGCCTATTGTTTATTCATGTATTTGCTATTTGCACGCTTTACGAGTAGACGTTGAAGTGCCGGAAGTATTCGAAGGAGAAGTATTGACTCAGGATCCAACTCAAGACCAAGAGCAAGTAATTTTTGAAGGCAAGTTGTGCTTTGACCATGTTGATCCTATTTTGAAACCTATTTTGATTTAACTTATTGCATGCTAGTTCAATTAGAAAATACTTTATTTAAAAATGGGGGATTAGATAAATACCAATTTGCTGTATGACACCTTGATTACTTAAGTATGTGCCATGACCCCTTGTCACCCTAGTTGTGGTTTACTAGTTGGACATTATTAAATTGCCAACATGGGTTTTAGACCGTTGTAGTATCTTTGCTTAGACACACTTTCGTGCTCATGACATGATTTTGGACAATCAAATGTTAATATTGACTTAAAGATATATTGAACCTATTTTGGAAAGGTATCATGTGATGTTGATGGCACGTGGTGCATGGTAATCAACTGGGGTTTGATAAATAGTTTTCGACCGGGGCATGTGGCAAGAATGATCAGGTGGGCCAGTTGTGGCATTGGGGATGTTGATTTGGTTCTTCGGGTAGTCTTGCCCTGGTCACCCTAAGGACTTAACCTTGCAAGCCTTTGAACTGGGTCTAACGTGCAACCACATGTCTGTAATGGGACGGACCTAGTTGACTAAGTTGCTAATAACACACTGTGGGACCTCGGAGGTCAACTACACCCTTTGTGTAAGTTATGCGGGGAGCGTCTGGGCCGAGGCAGGTACCCATCTAACGGTTGATTGGCCTAGACTTCGCCTTAGCTAAGGGAAGGGTTAGTGTGCAATAACCGGGAGGACCACTTGTATTGTTAGAGGTTTAGAAAGACTTTGTTACGGGAACTCGCCTTTGTGGTGTTTGATTTGTATCTTGTGGGTAAAGTGCATAACCTCTGCAGAGTGTAGAATCTATTCGAATAGCCGTGTCATGGTATTGGACATCGCTCGGGAATTACTGTCAAGGGTTAGATTTTCTCAAAAATAACTTGGATTTGAAAGGTTGGGTTGGATTAATAATGATGTTGATGGAAAGGTGGATTAGGATGGGAAAGATGTTTATTAAACTCCTTGAAAAGTTATTTATGCTTTACTTGTTTCTACTGCTTTCGAATCTACTTATGATATTTGTCAAATCTTTGTTTCTTGCAAATATACCTTGAGCTACTCCTTTGTACCAAGCCATGCATATAGTATATTAGCCTGCATTCTGTGCATGACTTGCTGAGTACCAAGTACTCACCCTTGCCACAATACAACACCAGTTGAAGAGGAGATTACACCAGCTTTGGAGGAGAAACTCCAAGAGGAACCGTCTACTTAGGGAAGCGAGCCCAGTCAGTTGCCTGTGGTATACTGGATGGCACCACGAAGTTATTTGATTTTCCGCTGCTACTATTTCTCTTTTAATAAGTTTCGCCCTGCGAGGCGTGCATTTGTAACTTGACCATAAGGTCGAGTAACCAGTTTGACTATTTAAATAAAGTACTTTATTAGTATCGAATGGTATGATTGTGATATTTACCGATGTTAAGACTGTGTGCACTAGCGCGTTCCTGGACTAGTGCTGAATACACAGAGGGTCCGGATTTGCAAATTCGGGGTCCCGACAGTTCAGCTGCTCCAACCCCAGTGGTGCCAGGCTTGCCACCATCCGGTCAAAGGCTGAGCGCAGCATGGAGGTGGCCTCGACTTCTGCGTGGAGCCGCTCGCCCTTCTCCTCGTCGCGCTCTCGGGTGATCGCCTCGACGCGGAGGGCACCTTGCTCCCTCTCCCGCTGCAGGTCCTGCTCCAACCTCTCTGACCGGCCGCGCCAGTCCTGCACCTCTGCCCGGAGGCGGGCGATCTCCACGACAGCCTCTCCCTGCTCACCGCGAGGCGGTCGCTCACGCTGGAGTGTAGTTCGCCAAGGGCGGCCAGCAGAGCGTCCGCGTTCGCCGAGGGGATTGGGGCGCTGAGGGCCTCCGGAGTGGCCAGCAGGCCCAGCCCGCCGCCGGGCGGTAAGACGTCCGCCCCAGCGGTGGGCACCGGGTGGTCGCTAGGGCTGCCTTGGTGTTCGATCACCGCAGCCGGCGCAGCCGCGGCTGCAGCAGTGCCCTGGTTGACCCCTACGGAAGCCCTCGAAGAAGATGCCCTGAAGAAAAAAGAAGGGGGGTAAGTCTCTCAAATTACATGAACCTGATAAGCTTGCTACGTGTTTTTGTGTGTACCCAATAGAAAGCCTCCCGAACCGGGGCGTGCCCGGGATGAGGGTTATCCCCCCGCGCGGCGCCGGTCCCGGCGGAGCGACCCTCGCCGGCGGCGGCGAGGGAAGGATCGGTGCTGGCGGGCGGATGGCCTCGCGCCGGCAGCCGGCGGGCGGGGCGGATCGCCTCGCGCCGGCGGCGGATCGACTGCGCCGGTGGCGAGCGAATCGCCTGTCTTTGTGGCGGCGACAGGTAGATCACCGCGCCGACGGGCGAGGCGTAACCGAGCCGGGCGGTGCTGTTGGCGGGGTGACACCGGCCGAGGCCGAAGCGGGGGCCGCCGTAGAGCTGTCCGCTCCGGTCGTGGTTGCCGCGCCCCCAGGTGCGGCACGGACCCACCTGGGGCTGTCGCCGGGGGCGTCGGTGGCGGCAGGGCGCATGCCCCTCCCCCCGCCTGCTGGAGGAGGGCGCCGGATGGTTAGCGCCGTTTGGCGAGCCGTGGTCACCGGCAACATGGCGTCCATAACGGGCTTGGCACGGGTGATCGCCACGCGCTCCCGGGGCTCCACCTGGCAGAGCGGGAGTGCGCCCGCTGGAAAGGGCGGGATGGGGCCGAAAATGCTCAGTTGTGCCTGCCACGCATCAATTTTGGCAGGGGATAAATTCTTCGCGGCTAGAAAAAAGGAAGAAAAGGGAGTGAAGGCGCCGTCAGTCCAGTAGAAGATGAAAGAAAGAAAGAAGAGGAAAACAAGGGGAGCAAAGTGAAAAGTAACCTACCTCCGGGAGCTGTCCGGGTCATGTCGTCAGGGCCCGTGTACTGCCAGGCGAGGCGAGCACGGCGGCGCAGGGGACTAATTCTTCGGGAGATGTAGTCCCGAAGAACCATGGCCCCCGTCAGGCCCGCTGCTCGCAGCTGGTCCACGCGGGCCAGCATCACCTGGAGCTCCGGCGTCTCGTCGACATGAGCTCCCCAGGAAGGGATGCCGACCGCTGGCCCAGTCGGCATCTCCAGGACCTCTAAGTCGCTGTCGTCTTCGACGTAGAGCCACCCATTGCGCCAAGCCCTCCAGTTGGAACGGAGGTCCAGCGGAATGTTGCGGGAAACTGCGCCGTCGCGAAGGCGGAAGTGGCAGGAGCTGGTCATGGTGGAAAGATCCTTGGCCGCGCGCAAGGAATAGAAGAAGCGAAAGAGGGGGGAGATTAGGGGCCACTCCCACGAACATCTCGCAGAAGTGGGCAAAGACAGCGAGGAGGACGATGGAGTTAGGAGGAAGATGAAGGTTGTGGATGGAGTAGAACTTGAGGACGGCAAGGTAGAAGTCGGAAATTGGTGGAAGAAGGCCCGCCAACATCGCCCAGCCAAAGAAGACTAGTTCGCCCGGGCGGCTGGCAGGCGCGGCAGTCCTGGCGCGAGTACGGATAGTGCCGCCGGCGACATACTGGGAACACCTCTCGGCGTCGACCTCCTGGACGGTTGAGGGAGGAAGCAGGGGTGCTGGCGGTGCCATATGAGCAAAGGAGCAGTGTGCAGAAAACGGAGGCAGAGAGGCGGTTCGCAAGAAACAAGGGTGAGGAAGCAGTATGTAGCAAGCAACAAACTGAGGAGCGAATGAACCGCCTTCCCCTGGAGCACCTTTATTTGTACGCATGAAGGAGTGCCTCAGCGGGGAACCCGAGGAGGCGTGGCAGTAGGAAAGGTGGGATACTCGAGAAGGCGCGGCGTTTCGCTGGCGGGAAACCCAAAAGAATCAGAAGAGGCGCGACCATGCTCCTCAGACCCTCGCTGGTTACGAGGCAAAGACGGCCGCACGATCCTCCTCGGGCCCGGAAACGGCGGCGGCACTTAAAAAGCTGCAACGTTTCGTGGGCACTTTTTCTGGACCCACCCAGGAGACGGAAAAAGGCAAAAAAGAGCGCTCCAAGGTGGGTCCGGGGGCTACTGTCGACGTATTCTACACCAGGGTGCCCACTACACTTCAGTAAAAGACGCTAGCGGACACGTGGCATCCAGGCCACGCCGCTAGCGGTCGGAAAAGGTGCCGTCCAGCGGACAGGTGGCGGCCAGGCCACGCCGCTGACGGACATCCGTGATCGCCAGCGAGCAGGTGGCGACCAGGCCACTCCGCTGGTGGTCAGCTTTGTGATCGCCAGTGAGCAGGTGGTGACCAGACCACTCCGCTGGCGGTCAGCTTTGTGATCGCCAGCGAGCAGGTGGCGACCAGGCCACCCTGCTGGCGGTCAGCTTGGTGATCGCCAATGGCGTGTGGCGACCAGAGCCACTACCGTGGCGGTCGACCGTGATCGCCAACAGACAGTGGTGACTGGCCACGCCCGGCCGGGCCGATTCGAGGCCACATAGTGACATGCACAGCCATTCAAGAGGTCAAGGACATTTAATGCGTGACGTGTGCATTAAATGGGGGTAATGAAGGCCACAGTCCGGTGGCGTGTGTTCCCAACACGCGCCATAATGGTGAGTGACGTCAGGGTGCAATTTCCCACCCCGGTGGAGCGGGCGAAGCCGGCAGGCGCGACGCTCAAGGGCGAGGGAGAGGATGTCTGCACCCGGGCATTAAATGTGTTGCATGGGCATTTAATACCATAGAGCAGGGTAATGAGTATAGCTTGCTATGTAAGCCTCCCATGCGCCCCCGCCAGCCCGAGTATAAAAGGGAGTCGGGGTGCATGGAAGGAGGGGTTCGATCATTTTTCTCAGACTAGACTCTCCACTCTGGGTGGACTGGTCTGAGCTCCTTTGGGTTGCTAAGTCACTAAAAATACAAGAAGAAAGGAGTAGGGCTATTACTCTCTGGAGGGCCCGAACCTGACAAAAACGCCAGAGTCTCCTCGCATACTTCGCCCCCGATTTTCTCTTTCCCGAGCAGTCTCCACGAAATCCCCGGTTAGAACTTAGTATACCCCTCGCCGAAAGGGGTCTGTTGGCTCATACGCCGACAACGAGGCTCTTGCGTTGCTCCTCGACGGCATTTTTTTTTAGTTTCATGTTGTTCATGTTCCACTTGTTGTGCGTGTGTCTCTTTCGTGACCACACAAATGCGGAATTCGGAATTTACAGAGCGGATGAGTACTCCCTCATCGGATGATGATGATGGGGTATAATCGATTCAAAACATCGGAGAAAATCTTCTGAAGATGAACTCTCATGGAAATCATTGTCATTCTGGTGAGTTCATACATTGTCTACTTTCATAAGGCATGTGCCCTGTCCTCTACCTCGGGGATAGGGGCAGGTACGAAGTTGCTCTATTTTTCTGATTTTCCCTTAGGACATGGCACTCCTGGCGTGGCCTCATTCGGTTTGGATGAAGTTACTGATTTGGACAATTCCGCCTCAGTAACATATTCGGAGTAGAATTCACACTTACCTTCTTCTTCCTCCACGAAGTCATCGGCGATGAGGTGAGCGTAGTTGGTGAGATCGAATGAATTCTTCTCATCGATTGATTTTGTCAAAAACACATTACCTTTCTTAATCTTAATTTCTGATGGAGGTCCTTCTTCTAGCGCCAACTATTATGTTCAAGACCCGGGGTCCCTGATCGAGCTTACGAATATAATTTAGGTTGCCTTTGTCTAAAAATTAAAGATTAAAAGGAGTAGAAAAATGAGGATTGTATTTTATCGAGTCATGGCTATTTATACAGTACAGACTTTGAGTGGAAAACTAGAAAATTATCATTAAACTTAATATTACTCCTGATTCCTCTTTTTCACCATACTCTTGAATCCTTGCGGAAGCCTCCTATTTATAGCAGATGATGGGATGACAGTTTGTCAACTTCTAAGAGGTGTCTTCCCACAAAAAAATATTTTCTCATCAAAAGGCATCTTCTCGTCAAAAGGTGTCTTTTGATAAAGAGGCGTCACTTCATAGGGAGTAACTTCCAAACTGTTGTTTGTACCTGTCAGAGAAAGCGCCTCCTGGACACTAGTCTTCTACGGTGGTAACTTCTTTCCCAACCTCAATCAGGTCAGGGCGGAGATTAAACATAACCAATTTGAACGCTAGTCGTGTTTATTCCGACCAGCCTATATATAACTGGTCGGAAAAACTATGGTATCTATATCTTCAACTAATAATTTCTTCACTGGTCGAGAATATTTCCACGTGACTATTTAATTCTGGTTGAAATTATAACCATGTAATGGGTCTTGGATCTTGTCTTTATTTATGAGCTCTTTTTCATTCTGAGATTGTAGGCCCAAAAATAGAATATGGTATGTTAATCGTCGTCACTTAGGTTTCTTATGGTTTTTGTCCTCTCTAGTTGTTCGGTTGTTTGTCTTCCTATCCGGCCAACCTTCCCTAAAGTTGGGCCTGTAAGTTGTAATGATACTTTTGTTCTTCTCTTTCACTTGAACGAAGGGCGGAGCTCCTGTCAATCTTTAAAAAAATTGATGTATCGAGTAAATACCATTTCATATTGTCAATCATGTTAAATATATATTGATGGCCAAAGTTAAAAAAAGTTTCACCGATTCTAAAATGACTTGTATTTAGAATTGGGGCAGCATAATGTTATGAAATCATTTTTTCATGACGAAGCTGTACAATGTGTCGTACTTATGTTTCCTGTATGAATACTGAAGGTGATGTAACACTGGGTGTCCCGATCTTTCGATGAGAATGATAACCTTCGATTTGGGTGGAGACGACTTTAACGATCAGACTACAACGTACAACGACGATGCGCCTTAGCAATCGCTAAACCAACTCCAGATGGTTATTGACCTTGCTGTGGGCACGATCAACCTGATCACGAAGATCAATTCCTGCAAGCAAAAGAAGAACAAGCAAGAACAAGGCAAAAGCAATCTAAAATTGCAAATATGGATGAAGTATTGAAAAGTTGGGGTTCCGATACAAGGAGCTTGTTAGGCGGCCGTTGAGCATGTCTAAAAGACTGAAAATAGTATCAAAAGGCTAAAGTATCAAATAACCAAAACCCAAGTTATTTTGGGGGACTCCCTAGCTATATATAGGGGAAATAGGAGGCCAAAACCGTGCTAGGGGCGTCCAAAGCGCAGCCATGGCCGAGTAGGACTCCTATTCCTAGTTTGACTCGGATTTGGAAAGATGACCGAACTTATTTTGCAGATTCCCATTGACTCGTAAGGAATTTGGACATGAGGCCGGATCCGTTGGAAAGAGGACGACGAAACCTTTCAAACCAGTACTCATAGACCCCAAACACCCTTGTGGAACTTGTGCACCGGAAGAATTGGCTTCCTGCTTGACTTTTGGGAGTCCTTCTCCTTGGCTCCTAAGAATAATAATATCATCGCAAGGATTAAATAGCATTCCATTCATTAAATTATTTGTATGCAACCCGAGGAACGCATTCACCTGGTAATTGAATTGACGTGCGCGAGCTCGAGTAATTGGCCCTTGTATTACATTGTTGGTTTCAATTGGGTTTTTAGGCATGGCCGTATCCATGGTAGTGATGTCCTCATCATCCTCCCCTTCTTGCATTTGAGTCGTCCTCGACTCAAGTTCATCATCTTCTCCCAAGTATGGCTTTAGATCTGATAATTGAGTTGACGGGCTCGAGCTCGAGTTAATGGTCCTTGAACCGACGAAGATGTAGAAGGATGGCCAAGGTGGGGGTCGATAAAGCCATGCAGATAGAGCCATCGTAGTAGATGTATACGAAGTAGAGGATGTCGTGAAGTGTCGCCAACATAATGGTCCTGGCCAAGGTAGGGGTCGATGAAACCATGCAGTTGATATAATTGCAGCAACACTTGGTGATGACCATATGTATGCAGTGTTAGTTCTGTCCATGATGAGCATGGTCTCATCATCCTCCCTTTCTTGAAGTGGAGTTGTCCTCGACTCCATCATATTGTTCTACAAAATGTTAGTAATGACAGGAAACAAAGCAATATGCACAATTGCAATCAAATCAATGGATCGAGAATTTCTATCAACCATATCCTCCCTTTCTTGAAAACTATCATGTGACTTGTGAATGGAACCAAATGTACTTTATATGACATGATTAGTGATATGGCAATTATTAAATTGATGACATTGTTGCATTGCAAACGAAGGTTTGAAATCTGACCAAATATAAACTCGATGTGCTTTATATTCTCCTTTCTCACTATTTTTGCCAATAACATAAAAAATATTTTGCGATAACCATGACAAATCAGAATGCACAAAAAGTCTCTCCTCTAAATAATTCAGATCACACGGAACATAAAATTCAATGTAGCCTAATGTATATAAAGGAGACATCAATTTTAACTCATCATTTTTGCTTGTGATGTGAATGACATGTTTATTTTCAACATAAGTGTCTAGTGTGTTAACAAAAGTGACATGTCCATTCGCTAGTTGTATCATGGATATAAGTGAAGTATTATCACACAACTCTTCTTTATCACAAGAAATAGCAAGCAAATTATCTTGTAATAAAGCAAAATCAATAATTGGTTCCACTAATAGTTGCTCTACGATTGCATGATTTGTGGATAGTTTTAGCTCTTCAAAATTATTTTCTCCATGTGTAAAGTCCATACTTGTTACATTACCTTGTAAGTTCTCATCAGCTGTTGTATGCGTTTCTTCAACTATTATCTCTTCACTTACACATGGGGTAGTACTGATCGTTTCATTCTCCATATGCTCTTCTACATCATTCTCTCGATGGTGCTCACTTTTCTGCAAAATGTTAGCTACAAAAGAAGGTGCAACAATGGGCGCCTCAATTGAAGCTAATGATTCTTTCAAGGATTCAGCAAGCATTTTTTCAACTCTACAAGCACATACAACCAATTCTGAAAGTGAACTATATGTTTCATCAATAAGAGCATCCTGAATTTCTTGATTAAGTCCACGTATGAACCTAAGCTCTGTTGCTTCTTCACCTTCAACTAAACCACAACGCAACAAATGATTTTGCAATCGTTTATAGTATTCCTTAACACACTTATTACCTTATTTCAAGCATTGGAGTCTAGTATACAAAAATTCAGTATGATATTCAGGAACATAATCAATTATCATAAGTCTTTTCATGGCCTTCCAATTTTCAGGTTTTCTCTCATTTCTACAAATATGTTTCCACCATGTTAATGCATATTCATTTAGCACACTAGCACCAATCCTAATCTTTTCATTTTCAGACAAATCATACTTGCCAAATTCTTTGTCTACTGCTATCTCCCAATTAATATAGGCATGAGGATCATATTGACCATCAAAAGGTGGAATGGCGAATTTAACCTTACCTAGGGGATCATCAACAACATGTACATGAGCATGTAGTACGCCATTTTTGCTGCTTGGAAGACGAGGTGGAGGACTGGAAGTTCCTGCAAGCGTATCAAGTCTAGACAAAATAGTAATAAGAGTAGTTTTAGCGATCCCTTGTGCGACCTCGATGGATCTGAGAAGGTTCTCTTGCGATGACATACGCTTAGAGTGAGCAACAATTCCCTTGGTGCGAGGGGAGTGATGCAGGGAATCCTCGTCACCTGATATGGTTAGTACAAGACAAGAAAACAAAATCACAAGTATAATGTTTCTATCAACTACCAGGAGGTGGTGGCAAGTCTCTCAACACTCAAGCCTATGACCAAAGCTCTTACAAGTTCTTACCATGCAGCAGGTGTTGCCGGCCGTTGGTGTGGTCAAAAGTTCTCCGAAGCTTGGATAAAGCGATTGCCAAGGGACTGAACAAAAGTACGAGGTTGGATGTGGAGCTTGGATAGGCAATATTTATTTCCTATGCAATCTGATAATTCTAGTTATTGTAATGATAAGTAATGATCCAAACTAGAATTCACAAGCTCTAGTTGCCGATCTCAAAGATATAAGTGAATTTGAAGGCAACACACACGCAAAGATAATGTCACTTATGCAATCAAGGAATGAGCTATAAAATATAAGTGATGCACCAAAAGCTCTATTGCACAAGTCGTAGAGAGACGCTAACTTATTGCTTTGAGAATGTAAAAAGGGCACAAGATTGCTCACTAATTAATAAATTGCACAATATAAAAAATAACGAACACAAATTAGGGTTTGGCTCAATGTAGTGCGACCGGCCACAATTTTCTTTTTCTTTTCGTTTTTTTTTTTTTTTGCCTTTTGGCTCTTTCTCTTTTATTTCTTTTGGTGACTTTCAGCCAACACTAGTATGAACAAAGTTTTGGAATCCCTAACTCGGTGTCACACGATAATATGATATGATAACTGAAGATTATGCAATGTTAGTGCTCCCTAAGCAATATCAACAAGCTAGTCTCAAATAGGATCAAAGTGTTCACAAAGGATGAATTGGTTCCCAAAGGTAGGTGTACTGATGTTTTTCTAGGGCGGCAAACTTGTTGCCTAGATTAATGTTTGAAGATCACCGAATTTGAGTGGTTGACTGTGGAAGGAATTGAAACTTATATCCCCAGCTTTGAATAGAGTGCAAGAACACAAAAATCCGAGTTTGTATGTGAAACTTATGCTCGAAATTCCAAACTGGACAGAATTGAAGGATTGAAGCTACACGAAGGAAAAGAAAGATCAGCAACTAAAACATGGACTCTAATGGATCAAAACCTAACAAAACTCACTAAAATAACAGATTGAAACTAATGGTTGAATTTTTGTGGAGTAGTTTTCAATTTAGGACATAAATCAAAAACTAACCTAAGGCATTGATATTCTCACCGATCAACTGAAGCTCTGATACCACTTGATGTAACACTGGGTGTCCCGATCTTTCGATGAGAATACCTTCGATTTGGGTGGAGACGACTTTGACGACCCGACTACAGCGTACAACGACGATGTGCCTTAGCAATCGCTAAACCAACTCCAGATGGTTATTGGCCTTGCCGTGGGCACGATCAACCTGATCACGAAGATCAATTCCTGCAAGCAATCGAAGAACAAGCAAGAACAAGGCAAAAGCAATCTAAAATTGCAAATATAGATGAAGTATTGAAAAGTTGGAGTTCCGATACAAGGAGCTTGCTAGGCGGCCGTTGAGCACGTCTAAAAGACTCAAAATAGTAGCAAAAGGCTAAACTATCAAATAACCAAAACCCAAGTTATATTAGGGGACTCCCTAGCTATATATAGGAGAAATAGGAGGCCAAAACCGTGCTAGGGGCGTCCAAAGCACAACCATGGCCGAGTAGGACTCCTATTCCTAGTTTGACTCGGATTTGGAAAGATGACCGAACTTATTTTGCAGATTCTCGTTGACTCGTAAGGAATTTGGACATGAGGCCGGATCCGTTGGAAAGAGGACGACGAAACCTTTCAAACCAGTACTCATAGACCCCAAACACCCTTGTGGAACTTGTGCACCGGAAGAATTGGCTTCCTGCTTGACTTTTGGGAGTCCTTCTCCTTGGCTCCTAAGGACAATAAAATCATCGCAATGATTAAATAGCATTCCATTAATTAAATTATTTGTATGCAACCCGAGGAACGCATTCACCTGGTAATTGAATTGACGTGCGCGAGCTCGAGTAATTGGCCCTTGTATTACATTGTTGGTTTCAATTGGGTTTGTAGGCATGGCCGTATCCATGGTAGTGATGTCCTCATCATCCTCCCCTTCTTGCATTTGAGTCGTCCTCGACTCAAGTTCATCATCTTCTCCCAAGTATGGCTTTAGATCTGATAATTGAGTTGACGGGCTCGAGCTCGAGTCAATGGTCCTTGAACCGACGAAGATGTAGAAGGATGGCCAAGGTGGGGGTCGATAAAGCCATGCAGATAGAGCCATCGTAGTAGATGTATACGAAGTAGAGGATGCCGTGAAGTGTCGCCAACATAATGGTCCTGGCCAAGGTAGGGGTCGATGAAACCATGCAGTTGATATAATTGCAGCAACACTTGGTGATGACCATATGTATGCAGTGTTACTTCTGTCCATGATGAGCATGGTCTCATCAGAAGGTATATTTATAGTCAAAAGTCAAAGTTGAACAAAGTATAGAAGAAACAATCACTTATTTGGTCCCATGTCATTTTTTTCACAAATGACCCCCTCTCAAATAAAACTGTAAAAATGGTCCCCTAGCCCACAGTGAAAGAATCCAGGGGTGACATCTAGCACCTTCTGCGCCAGGGGACCGCGGGAAGCCGATTGCCATGCTAGGTGTGGTGCCGGAGACATGCAACGCGGCAACTTGCAGCGACCGTGAGAGCCAGACATTTCCATGGACTGAAGGTGCGGCAGGTGGTGTGGCGTGCGCAGGACGGGGCGCGCTGCGGGGGAGGACGTGCTACAGTATATTCAGTGGTACCGTAGCACGGAAGGTATTTCCGGTGGTGCATAAGATGCTATTTTTGTAATTTTTGTGAGAAGAGACTACTTTTGAAAAAAAAAGAGTAAAATGGCCGCATAGGTGAACACTTCCAAAGTTTACTACACAACAACCATTGCAATACACATTTTGGATCGAAGCCACGTGTTATTAAATATGTTTTCTACAAAATAAGTGTAGTTGATTGTGATGACGTACTCTCACACCTAATATGTTAATTTCCAATATATCGTGCATATTTTCAGGTGCTGTGCGGTGCGGTGTCTTCACGCTTGAAGCGCAACAAAACAAAACACTGGTGGTTGCACCAGAAAGCATAGGTTCTTGAGCCAAATCTTATTTGTATCACACCTAAACGTCGTTGACCTAAATTAGCTTTTTCTTTTCTATATACATACAAATACGACTAGTGGACAAATGAACTGCCAGACCAAATTTCGACGCAATTGATTTCACTTGTTCACTTTTAGTGGTTCGCCAATGAGTTGGCTTCACGTACGTGAGGCGTACCAGCCTACGTAATCTGAAAGATAATGTTCTTAAGAAAGCCTCCGTACGACGTGAATTTGATCCAACACATCTGAACAACTTTAGTATATACCAAAGAAAAGATGTGGTTTGGTTGCCAGTCTTGACTGATTACGTCTTCCTAGTCAAAATTCCTCAACCTCTACATCTAAAACCAAAATTAACCCACGACCGCGAGCTTCACTCACTATAGCTACTTCTTATCGTAGCAGGTATAGAAGTTTATAGAAAAAACTGTTTGTTTTGAATCCATATGTATACCGAAACAGTACATGATATGGAAGAAAAATATATGTTTACAAGAAAAGTGTCTATTGACACTCTTATTTAAAAAAAAACCTCCACATTTTACCTTCTCTGCTATTAAAATATAGGCAAATTTCTTTGCACGTCGCTTACAGTGGTCCGATCCCAAATTAACGACTAAAAAAAGTTCGATTCCATGTAGGACACCGAGTTTCTAATTTGTGCCTTTTCATGCTACTATCGTCACCTCCGTCACTTAAAGTCACTGCTGAGTTTAAATATGATACCAATTGGTTTTCTACTCCATTTTAAGTCTACTTGTATACGGAGTCAGATATATACTACTATAATTAAATATGTCCATGTAATTCATTGTAAACATCTCTTCATATTTAATATAACTATTATATACTTATAATTTTTTTCAAAAAAGTATTTTACATAAAATTCAGACCTCTTATTTTCTATTTTCTATGTATTATTTACAACAGTGAAACGAGAGCTCCGGTTCGTCCATCCAGAAAAAAAAAAAACTTAGCGACTTCTTTCGCTCCCGGTGACTTTGAGTTTTGAGCAACATTCAAAATTTTGTTTCGGTAGAAATCTCGGAGGTGGCCGAAATCCAAAATCTCAGCGAGATCTTGGAATTTCAAATAAAATCCGGACGAAATCCAAAAACCAAATTTTAAATCCGTTTTTTTTTTCAACCGGGAAATCTGAGATTTCGACCGAAATCACTGAGATTTCAGTCCAAATGTTTTGACAGAAAAATGGTCAAAAACATGTGAAATTTTTTTTGTAGATGATCTTGACCCTAAATGTAATCAAATCCAGCCAAAAGAAATAAAAATCTGGTAAAAAACATCAAAACTTCGGCAAAAATCACTGAGATCTCGCCGAGATTTGAGTGGACACTGTACTATTTTGAATTTTTTAAAAAAATTTATCCCACCAAAATTTAAGATGTCCGAAATCCAAAATCTCAACCGAGATTTCCGAAATCTCACGGAGATTTGGATCCATGGTTCTGAGTCGTCACCATCAAGTGTTCGTTCCGCAGACTCGGCGTGTGTTCCCACGAGGACTCATCGAATCCAAATCAGGCCTTCCATCGCTGCGGTGCATAGTCCGTGCCGCGAGGCTGGTGACAATTTTCCAACGAAGGGCAATCCCCAAGAAGAAGAAGAAGGGAAAAAAACAGAAATACTATTATAAAACTCATAAAACTAAACATTAAAATTTATGAAATCAATCACCGAAACTAATGAAACTCATGAATACTGTTTCAATGGAATACCGTTGGCTAGTAGTTCTAAAAAAAGATAAGTTTTCTCAAGAGCAAAAAGGTCAGTTGTTGAGAAAAAAAAAAAAGGCACGAAGCCCTCGGACTCCAACACACGATTTGTTCCTCAGTGATTTTGGCCAAAATTACTACACGCGCACGAACAGTTTACAAGGAAGTTCAAAACCCTGCTAGGAAGTTCCAGATTTCTTTCACATAGTGACTCTAAAGTATGATTTTTTGCTGCTAGGACGGGACATGAGATTTTTTTATGGAAAGTTATATAGCTCGATTTGGATGATACTTTCTTTTTTTTGAGATTAACATGATGCCCGCTGCATGGTCCCTTGAGGAGAAGCAACATAAAGATTGTAAGGTCTTATCTTATATTCATCTTCATTTATTAAATAATATTATGCATGAGGTTTTGAAGGAGAAGACTGTCAATGTATTATGGTTAAAGCTGCAGCAGATTTGCATGACAAAAGATTTGACTAGTAAGATACATTTAAAGCAGAAGCCATATTCGTACAAGATGGTGGAAGGCGGATCATTATTGAACCACTTAACAGTATTCAAAGAAGTAGTCTTGGCTCTCGAGTTAATGGAGGTAAAATACGATGAAGATTTGGGTCTTATTCTTTTTACATTCACTGCTTTGGTCATACTTGATGTTCAGAGATACTATTTTATATAGCTAAAATACTCTTACACTTAATGAAGTCTATGAAGCACTGATTGCGAAGGAAAAGATTAAACTCATGGTTTCGAATGAAAGTTCGAGTTCACATGTAGAAGGCCTGATTATCTGAGGTAAACAACATGAGTGGAATTCAAACGGCAATTCCAGAGGCAAACATGCAAGCAGAAATTACAAATGCAAATTAAAATTCAAAGAACGGTACATGTCATGCATGTATTGCAAGAAAGATAGGCACGACATATCTGAGTGTTGGCGGGTAAACAAAAAGGAGAAGATAAATAAGAATTCCCAAAAGGATCAACAAGAGGATAAAATTAAAGCCACCATTGTTACTAAGCAAGATTATGATGGTGATGTTCTCGTTGCCTTTGCCGGTGATTCCAAAACTGATGATGAGTGGATTTTAGATTCAGTCTGTACATTCCACATGGGCCCGAATTGTGAGCGGTTCGTTAACTACGAAAGTATGCCCAGTGGATTTGTGTTGATGGGTGATAATTCACCATGCAAGATTGCATGAATTGTTCTATCTAGATTAAGATGTTTGATGGCACCATCAAAACTTTGTCGATGTTCGACACATTCCAAATTTGAAGAGAAGTCTTATCTCGCTGAGTAGTGTTGATGCTAAAGTGTACAATTATTTAGGTGGAGATGGAGTTTTGAAGGTTTGCAAAGGTTCTCTTGTTTTGATGAAGGGCGATATGAAGGTTGCCAACCTATATCATCTGCAAGGCATTATAATTTCAAATAATGCTACAATTACCTCAAACAAATCATTCTATTATGGTGCTACTAATCTTTGGCATATGCATTTGGTGCATATGAGTGAAATTGGCATGATGGAGTTCTACAAAAGAGGATTTCTTGATGGTCAATGCATAACAAATTGAAGTTTTGTGAATACTGTGTCTTCTGCAAGCAGAAAAGGGTGAAATTCAGCACTGCAACTTACTCCACAAAAGGCATATTGGATTATGTTCACTTTGATTTGTGGGGAGAATACCGTGCCCCATCATTGGAGGTGCTAACTATATGTTGACTCTCATGGATGATTATTCAAGAAAAGTTTGCTCATATTTTATAAAGTGTAAATTAGATGTGTTCAAGACATTCAATGAGTGAAAGATCATAATTAAGGTACTAATTGACAAGCTTGTAAACAAGCTATGTACCGACAATGGCTTGGAGTTTTGTTATAAAGAATTTGAAGCTTTATGCAGATCAGATATTATTGTGAGACATTACACCATCCTTAGTACTCCTTCACAAAATGGTGTGGCCTAACGCATTAACAGAATCATCATGGAGAAGGTACATTGCATGTTATCTAACTCTGGCTTATTTAAGAGTTATTGGGTTGAAACCGCTTCCCTATTTGTTATTTAATCAATCAATCACCAGTCTTGCCAATTGACAAGAAAACTCCCATTGAGGTATGGTTTGGTTTTCCAGCAGATTATTCAAATTTGAGAATATTTGGTTGTCCTGCTGATTTCCCATGTTAACAATGGTAAATTGGATCCTAGAGCCTTTAAATGCATTTTTTGGTTATAAGTCTATTGTGAAAGGCTATAAATTGTGGAATCTTGAAACTAGAAAGTTGGTTATTAGCATAAATCAAACTGCTATGTTGCATGATAAACCATCTATTGATGTTCCTATTGAGGAGCTGCAGAAATCAAGTGTGCAAGTGGAGCATGTTATTGATTCAGGATCTACACCAGAAACCCAAAAGGAAAACGTACATGATGTTCTTATTATTGTACAACCACCACAACGCTCCATTGTAGCTGATAGGCCTACGAGGAATATTCAAGCTCATAAGAGATTTATTTAAGAAGCTAATATCTTGGCTTATTGAAGAAATTGAAGATGCTACAGAACCTTCAACTTACTCAGAAGTAATCTCTTTTGGTGGTTCAGAAAGATGGATGATTGCCATGCATGATGAGAGATGCAATCACTTGAGAAGAATGGCACTTAGGAGTTGGTTAACTTGCCAACTAAGAAGAAGGCTATTCGCTGCAAATAGATCTTTAAAAAAAGAAATGCATATCACCAATCAAAGATGTTAGGTACAAGATAAGACTCATTGCTAAAGGATATAGTAAAATTTCAGGTATTGATTTCACAAACGTCTTTTTTTCCAATTGTGAAGCATAGTTTTTTTTTCATACTTTACTTAGTATTGTGGCTATGCATGATGCATGATTATGAGCTTGAGCAATTGGATGTGAAAATTGTGTTCTTACATGGGGAAATAGAAGAATATATTTATATGGAGCAACAGGAAGGTTTCATCATTTTAGGAAAGGAGAATTTTGCTTACAAGTTGAAGAAATCTATTTATGATCTCACAGAATTTCAAAAGATTTGATTACGATTGTTGTGTCTATTTGAAGAATGTTAATGGTTTAGCTATTTATTTGTTTCTATATGTTCATGATATGTTAATTGCTACAAAAGACAAGGCATAAATTTTAATACAATTGAGCAGAGAATTTGAGATGAAGGATCTCAATGCAGCAAAAGAAGATTCGTGGTATGGAAATTACCAGAGATAGACAGTTTGGAAAATTATACCTAAGTCAGAAATGGTATATTGATAAACTCCTTCATCATTTCAACGTGGATAACGCCAAACCAGTGAGTACTCTGTTAGCTGCATATTTCAAACTATTGTCCATGTCATGCCCACAATCAGATGATGAAGTTGAGTACATGTCTAGGGTTCTATATGGCAGTGCAGTTGGTTCACTTATGTATGCTATGGTATGTTCTCATCCTAACTTATTTGAATCATTAAGTGTTATTAGTAGATACATGGCTAATCCAAGCAAAGAGCTTTGAAAAGCAGTTCAATGGATTTTTAGATATTTGCGGGGCACTTCTAATGCTTGTTTATGGTTTGGGAAAACTAGAGATGAACTTGTTGGTTACATGGATTCAGATTTTGCTAGAAATTTGGATAAGAGGTGATCTCTAAAGGGTTATTTATTCACTGTTGGAGGATGTACCATTAGCCGAAAAGCAAGTTTGCATGCTACTGTTGCCTTGTCAAGTATAGAAGCTGAGTATATGTCTATTTCTGAAGCTTGCAAAGAAGCTGTTTGGCTGAGAGGTTTCTTTACTGAGCTTTGTGGAAGTACAACTTGTACTACAATATTCTGTGATAGCCAGAGTGCTATTTTCCTTACAAAGGATCAGATGTTCCATGAGATAATGAAGCACATTGATGTCGTATATCATTACATTTGATGTGTCATTGCTAAAGGTGCATTAAAGTCAACAGGATAAAGTACTCATGATAATCTAGTAAATATGTTGACAAAGCTAGTTCCTACAGCTAAGTCTAAACAACTAAAACTTAGTATCAATCATAAGTCATTTGGACTTTCGGTGCATAAGGTGTTCATGATGATTTCTTTCTAGGAGATTTGCGTTACATTTTGGCTATAAGTGGAATTCGTCACAAGGTGGAGATTGCTGAATTTGAGTACGATACGAATTATTTTTGTATTGTATCTCAAGTCTACTCCTACAAGGAGTCTGAGTTGTACCAATATAAATATATCCCTGTAGCCTAGGGCAAGAGTAAGAGCTTCATTGTAAACATCTCCTAGTATTTGATATAGCAATTGTGAGCCTATGGTTTTCCCCTAAAGGGTTTTTCACATAAAATTTGTGTGTCCTATTTTATATTTTTGTGCATTATTTGTGACAGTCACCGTTAAACCTTGTGAAGCCATCAGTGTTTACAAAAAATCCACTTTCTACCCTCATCTTCTTCCTTGTCTGTCCTGCTCCCACTGGCCATCTCCTACTCCTCCTCTCTCTCCCTATTCTCTCCCTTGTCGAGATGCCCTTACCTACTGTCGGGACCCGAATTTGCAAATCCGAACCTCTGTGTATTCAGCACTAGTCCAGGAACGCGCTAGTGCACACAGTCTCAACATTGGTAAATATCACAATCATACCACTCGATACTAATAAAGTACTTTAATTAGATAATCAAACTGGTTGCTTGACCTTAAGGTCAAGTTACAATATATCGCCTCGCAGGCGAAACTTATTAAAAGAGAAATAATAGCGGCGGAAAAATAAGATAACATCGTGGGCGCCATCCAAGATACCACAGTAACCGATCGGGCTCGCTCCCTAGTTAGACGGTTCCTCTTGGAGCTCCTCCTCCAAAGCTGGTGTAGACTCTTCTTCAACTGGTGTTGTATTGCGGCAATCCCTTTGCATGATCCTGAAGATCATAAGTTGTACTCTTTTTCCTTTGTGAGTTTTCCTGATGTTTCTCACATAAAGGTTTTTAATGAGGCAACAAATGCAACATAAGGAGCGAATGCGATGTACTCTTTTCTCCATCTCTTTTTTCCCACTGGGTTTTTGAGTGGAGTTTTTAACGAGACATATGCATTACGCGGTATTTGCCCAAGGGGAAGTGTTATGAGATATGACTCTAACCGTATACGGTTAGCAGTCTATCTCTAATATGTGGGCAAATCCCTAATACCTCGTCTATAAATATCGGGTGCCTCCCATTGTATCTACACACATTGATCAATAAAGAAGAGAGAGCTCCACCCTATATCTTGTGTCTCTTGTTCTTGTGTTCTTGTTGATTGCCGGTGTTCAACGTGGGTGGACGACTTGTTTTACAACAGAACTCACCAATCTGGAGAATCTTGATCTGCAACCGGATCTATCTTATTGTGAATCATGTGATGAAAAATTGGCTTGATTTTGTGCTGAAAAATTGGTTAGGATTAATCTTGCAAAATTGCTTGCATGAAGGACCAAACATTCAAACATCCAAAAAAACAGAGACTTTGCATTTGCGCCAGACCAAACATCCAAAACAGTGAGTTTCGCATGTATGACGGACCAAACTTTTTGGTCTGTCATAAACGTGATTTTGATGCTTTTACGCTTGTTCTAGAAATCGCGTTTTTCCCATGTATGACGGACCAAATTTTTTGGTCTGTCATACACATGCTTTTGGCGAACTCGTTTTTTCCCATGTATGACAAACCAAATTTTTTGGTCTGTCATACACATGTTTTTTTGGCGCCGAACCTAAGTCTCATAAAACCAAGCGTAGTGCATGTATGACGGACCAAACTTTTAGTCCGTCATAAACGTGCTTTTCAGCATGAACTGATTTCTTTGCCGGGTTCGAAGGCATGTGTGTCGGACCAAAACTTTTGGTCCGTCATGAACGTAAGTTTCTGGAATTTGTGCGCTGGACTGGTTTTTGGTCTGTGCTGGATGTTTTTGTGCACGGTTAAGGGTTTTGAGCTAATGTGGACTTTATGCAATGCTCGTGTGAGTATTTGCATGGACTAATGTTGAGTCAAGTCGTGGACTTGTGCTCGGATTTGTTTTTGCGGTTTGTTCATGTGCAGGTATTGCTTGAAGACGAACGTGGTCGATGACGGACCTAACTAGGTTCATGGAGGAACTGAGGTTCGGGACTAGGTTCAGGAGGAACTGAGGTCTTGGTGGTCAAGGATGTCATGCGGGACGTTCGGGCTAAGAGAATGGTTAGTCACGTGAGAATGGCAGGAGGTCATTCGCGTGCAAAGTGTTAGTCACGTGAGTATGGCAGGTGACCATACGCGTGCAAAGTGTTAGTCACGTGAGTATGGTAGGGTTGCCATACGCGTGCAAGAGTTATACTCGGCCAGGTTGGGCCAAGAGGAGTTGTATACGTACTCCTTCTTGATTAGGAATTGTATTCAGAACTCCTTGTGTTTTGCTCCTTTAAATAGGAGGGGTTGTCTCCTGTTGAAGGGCATCGAATCAAGTAGAGCTGAGCGCATTGAGAGCTTGGGCTCAGTTTTTAGGGTTTGTACTCTTTTGATGAGAGTACTTTAGACAAAAGAAATAAAGATCAATTCTTCCAGATCCTCGCGTGCTACAGTAACCGCGTTGCTACAGTGTCTCTGTTTTGGTTTTTGGTTGCATGCTTGTTCTGGTTCTAGATTGTTTTTGTTCTTTGAGGTTCATCTTGATTTGATCCATCAAAACCTTTCTAGAGAATTGGTTTAGGGTTTCTCTAAGTTTAGTTGATTAAACTTTTGTCGTTCTTGATTAATCTTGAAGTTTTGGTTAGATTAATTCTCGTCATCTTCTGTCACAGCAAGCTTACGAGGTTCATAACTTTTGATCCGTAAGTCCGATCGAGCTGATTCTTTTTGGGTTCGATTCGTGTTGGAATATAGTTTCTCGTGTCCAAATTTCAGATCAATCTAACGGTTGGATCTTCGGGAATTCTTGTTTTACCGAACCTCTATCTTTCTGTTTTTGTCGAAAACGAGGCAATTATTTGGTTCTGTTTTGGGGTGAATTTTTAATAGATCAAGATTTTGGTTTTAGCTTCCGCACAATCATTCACCCCCCCTCTGATTGCTATATTCGTATATTTCGATCCTACACTTATCAAGAGCGCCCATTGTGTATTCTCGAAGAAGTAGATCGGTGTACAAGAAACAATATCCACATGTAACACCCTGGCATCTAGAATGCCCTGGATGTCACCAATCATAGAGTAAACAACAACTAAATACCACAATTAAAGTCAAATTACAACAAAGTTGCCAATGCTAAAACCTAAAATTTCGGCAGCATATCCTTTGTTTTTCCATGGTTTGGAGCAACAGCAAGAATATCACAAGATATATCATAATGAAAAACATCTAAAACATCAATATCAGGTGACATAGCAACAATTTAAGTCCAAAATAATGCATTCAACCACTTCACGAACTAAACGAATCAAATAATATGACCAAGCACACAAATAATGCATACTCCAAGTTTTCAGTGCATTGACTTATTATCACAACTACGAATGGCAAAATTGAAAATGTGTAAATGAGTGAAACTTCGTAAAGATGTGCCACTAAGCCCCTTTCCCGCATGCAGGTTTCATGGTACCTAAACACATCATAAAACACAAGCGTGAGTTCATCACTCAGCAAAGTGTATTGAAATGGAACAAGAGAACAGATTAACAAAACCATGATCTTTACATCTCATAATCAACATCATAAGCATCTTATATTCACATGGTATTCATGTCATAAACATCATCATATATGCAATGCAATGCACATGTCTCCTCGAAGCACATACCGGTATTGCCGAGTGCACACCCATCGACGTGCACCCTCTTTCCCCTTCCATCCCGTAGATGGAGGATGCCTACTCATACTGACTCGCTCCCATACACAACCGTGGATGGGACTACGAGGTTGGTCCTTCGTGTTCACTACGTGTGAACATAGAGGCCCGCATCAGAATGGGACGCCTCTTCCATTGTGAATGCACATATGACATGAACATGTATAATCTTGCATAAACATGTAATACAACAATTTCATAACCAATATGTAACCATGTTCATCATGTCATAAGCAAATATCAAGCATGGCAAGTGAGCACATCATGTAGCCATATAGCACGTATGCAAGTCTAATAATCAAACAACACCCGAACCCATCCCAATACACTTGCCTTCAACCGTGGGCGACGGAGTGGCGAGAGGTTGAGGGCACTCCTAGGGTCACACCACCAACACATAGGTACCACACACTCAAAACGTGCCAACAAAATAGTAAAAGAATTATCATCTACCCCGACTTCGCAACCTACCCCTAAAACCCGAAAATAGAGAATCTGTCCCGACGGGACAGCGGGCTTCCAACTAACATAACTTGAGTTCTAACACTCCAAATGTCAAGGCCCCAATTTCAAAAATTCTGGGAAATCCGGAGATCCGGATTAAACATCTGGAATATCCGGATATACCCCGGAATGTCCGGATTAAATGTCCGGAGTATCCGGATTAGCTCGCCCGAACACCTCAACTCGGAGTATCCGGACTAATTGTCCGGAGTGTCCGTGTTAATCCTACTGAAGACCCCAACCCGGAGTCTCTGGGTTAAACATCCGGAGTATCCGGACTTGTCAGGGGTTTTGGTATAAAGACCCGTTTCTCTTGACCTCTACCTCATTCCTCCCCCTACCTTTGGCTCTCCACTCCTTGGTGCGTTCCTCCTCCACCCCAAGCTCGACTCCGGCGACCCTCCCGTGCTCCTCCCCGGTGACTCCTCCACCCTGGTGTCCTCAAGATCCTCTCCAAGCCAGCGTCCTCCTTCCTCTACCCGGCTTCCCCTTCCTCTCCTTCATCCTCCTTGAAGGTAGAACCTCTTCTTGGAGTCTATTCATGGGTTCTTGGGCTCTAGGGTGTCCATGGGGTTGGATTTGGGGTTTGGTGCATAGATTGGGGGTTGGGGGTACACTTTGGGGGTGTTAGGGTTTTGGTGTGTAGTTTGGATTTGG
This sequence comes from Rhipidocladum racemiflorum, assembly GCA_036346355.1. NCBI lineage: Eukaryota > Viridiplantae > Streptophyta > Magnoliopsida > Poales > Poaceae > Rhipidocladum > Rhipidocladum racemiflorum. The sequence continues at coordinate 55,236,248 of CM070578.1, forward strand.
GGTTGGATTAGGGAATGTGGGTGGTTAGGGTTAGAGATCGGGGTTAGATGATGCGGTTCTAAGTGTGGGATTAAGTTTTGGGTTGGGATTTTAGAAGTGAGCCTCGTTTCGTCGTGGTTTGGGCTAGCTCGGAGCTTCTCCAGCTTAGCCGCGTGTAGGAAAGTTGTAGATCGGGTTCTCGTGGTGCCGTAGAACTCGAAAACCACTCCAATCCCTTGGGTCATTGGACGAATGCGCCATGTCCGGAGTGTCCGGACAAATTGCCCAGAATGTCCGGCTTATCCGAACTGTCCGGATATTAAACCCGGACTGTCCGGGTTGGCTAGTCTGTGACTTGCGCAGTTTCGTCGGTTGCGCTGTTTTTTGGCGGGGTTTTCATTGTGTTTCATTTCATCTGCATCGCATGCATGCATTATATCCGTGTAGAGAACGAGACTGTGGTGACTAACGTGGCCGTGGTCGAGGGGACTGCGAAAAAGCAGGCTGTTGGCGGTACTCAAGCAGAAGCACAAGGCAAGCACCTAAGCATATTGAACCATATATGTAATTTACTTTTGTGAATCAACTGCTTATTGGATGATTAAGTCATGCATTAGGAGTTGAACTGTGGAAATGGTATTAGAACCTATTTGCTGCACTTACATCCATTGAAATTTGTTGAACACCTCCTTTGGAGCTAGATCATGGGTAAATATATGTCCCTGCTTAGTTTTGCTTAGGTGTCGGGTATGGGCCAAGTGGTGGATGGTTCCGCCGCTTGTGAGTTTTTACTTCATACTCAGTTGGTTGCAATGGTTATGGTTATGAGGAGAAATGGAAATTGAAATGAGACCGGGCGAGAGGTTGGTTCACTTGGGTGTGGAGACTCAAGTGTTGTAGTCTCGCATGTGTCAGTTGAGGACCGATCCGTTGTTTGCCCTTTGATCGAGCACACTTTGTCAGTCGCATGCCAGAATGGGACGGTAAAGCTATTCTTTCATCGCATGCCATTCGATGGGGCATGCCATCATGCGGTTGGGCGTGGTTGAGGGCGAGGCTTAGGCCGACCCTCGAGGGCCAAGCCGGGCTTGGGCCGCTCGAGGGGGTGCTAGGTGCTCGGGCCGCATGAAGATTGATGAGACCATGCTCATGATGGACAGAACTAACAATGCATACATATGGTCATCACCAAGTGTTGCTGCCATTATATCAACTGCGTGGCTTCATCGACCCCCACCTTGGCCAGGATCATTAAGTTGGCAACACATTATGGCATCCTCTACTTCGTCTGCATGGCTTTATCGACCCCCACCTTGGCCAGATTTAAAGCCATACTTGGAAGAAGATGAGCTTGAGTCAAGGACGACTCAAATACAAGAAAGGGAGGATGATGTGGACATCACGACCATGGATACGGCCATGCCTACCCATCACATTGAAACCAATGATATAATACAAGGACCAATTACTCGAGCACGTGCACGTCAATTCAATTACCAGGTGAATGCGTTCCTCGGGTTGCATACAAATATTTTAATGGATGGAATACTATTTGATGCGGACATCACTCTCTTTGATGCAGGCATGACGTCACCTACACGTCAAGAGGAAATGATAAAAGGACCTGTTAGGCGAGCTCGTGCACGCCAGCAAATGGTCAACATGGTGCTCACAAATTATGAGCTAATGGTAGCCCAACATCGACAAGATGGGCTGGCCCAAGTTGGCCCAAGTTGGCCCATGAAGGAGGAGAAAATGGTAGCCCATGTTGGCCCAAGTTGGCCCATGAAGGAGGAGAAAATGGTAGCCCAAGTTGGCCCATGAAGGAGGTACCAACCATGATGGGCCAAGGAGGCCCAACCATGATGGGCCAAAACATGTTGAAACAAGGAGGCCCAACCATGATGGGCCAAGGAGGCACTAAGGCCCATCATGGCGCCACTCCTTATCAGGCCAACCCATGAAGTGTGGCACCACTTGCTCCCACTTGCTCCCTCCACCGGCCCACGAAGGCCCAAGTTGCATGACTACAAGTTTAGTACCACCTTGCTTAGTGTTTAGTTTTTGGCTACATCCCACCACTATATAAGAAAGGCAATAGGCCACCTAAGAGACTTGAGTTTTGCTTTGTAAATCAGTTTAGCCTTTGCTATCAGACGTGTGTAAACGCGTGTCGATTAGACCGCCCGCGCACGTGTTTGCAAGACTCCAAATTTCAGTTTGGAAATTAAATTTTCATATTAGCAATTTCAGATTGTTTGTTATCTTGTTCTTGCTCATTCTCGATTGCGTGCAGGAACGTTGATCGTGCCCCGGCAAGATCAACCCTTCGGAGATTGGTGTACCGGTCGCTAAGGCGCAACGTCGTTGACAGTTGTAGTCGGACCGCCAACGTCGAACTCCAACCCAAATCGTGGTTATCATATTCTCATCGAAGATCGGGCCATTCGTCCCTATCAAAGATGTCCCCAACGGATTGGTATGGATGGGAGGAGGGTTGACATGAGGTTCTTTGTGGCACATGTCGTGCGATTGATGATCCCCTGCAGGGTGAATGAGCGATTCGAATTGCCGCGCTCTCGGATATGAGCACGCTTGATCTTAGCACACTTCAACGTAGTAAGAACTTGAACTTAATGATGGTTGGTTGTGGTGGTGGTACTTGTTTATGATGCTACTTGTCTTGCTTTAATTATAACGTTCCAGATTTCACTCTAGTAATAGGTGCTGTTCATAAGCGCTATAAAAGTTGTGGAAATGGAGTAGTGGTTTGAAACTAAACAACAAAGTTAAGCTTTTCCGCACTTGTACCATAAGCTTGATTCCTTGCTACATCCAAATGCATATTCTTTCGAGTCGGTCATATATGGACCACGGGTAAGTCTTGCGAGTACCTTCTGTACTCATGCTTTTGCTTTGTGGTTTTCAGGTGAGGATCCGGACGGATGTGAGTTCTGTCCGTACTGCCTCTCGGTGACCGGGCGGGGCACTGAGTAGAGGCCATCTACGCCGTCGCACATGCCCGGGAGTGTTCAGAGGCAGAACACTTTCGGAGATGCATTGCTTTTGGGTTTAGTTCGATAGTTGGGTGTTCTTTTGTTGTATAGTTAGTTTCACAATCATGTCTTTTCTATCCCTGGGATACTTGGTTTCTTTTGCAGTGAACACTTGATGTATGTGATTACTCGTCTCGTATCTGTGATGTTATTTCTATCTTCGTTGGCCTTTGTGCCTTGTTGTTGGTCGGGGTTGTAGGGGTTCTGTCTTTGTGCTGTAGGGTTTGGTTGGTTGTGCTTCCGCGTTGCATACTTTGGTTGTGGGGTTCCGAGTTCGTTGCCCCCTTTATGCAAATTGAATTGATATGGCATTGGAAACCGGTATGCGGGGATCCTGGCCGAGTTTCGGGTCGCATATCGGGGGAATACCGGGATTGTTGTCGAGTTATTCGAAGGAGCTAACCGTCATCTCAGTTGGGCTTGGGTGCTAACACTGCAAGCGCCCACGGCGATCTGCTGTTAGCCTCCAAATCCGGTGGGTACGACCGAGTCTTCAAATAACCCGAGGACGGTCTGGGCGGCTCCTCACACCAAATTAAGTAAACGAGTATATTTTCTCGAAGCTTAGGAAATTTCCTAGATTTTCCTATGTATTTGCGAAGACTGAATCGGCCTATAAAATTATCTAATCTACAGATCAACACGATCTGTCCCACGGGCCAAAACATGTTGAAGCAAGGAGGCCCAACCATGATGGGCCAAGGAGGCACTAAGGCCCATCATGGCACCACTCCTTCTCAGGCCGGCCCATGAAGTGTGGCACCATTTCCTCCCTCCACCGGCCCACGAAGGCACAAGTTGCATGACTACAAGTTTAGTACCACCTTGCTTAGTGTTTAGTTTTTGGCTACATCCCTCCACTATATAATAGAGGCAATAGACCACCTAAGAGACTTGAGTTTTGCTTTGTAAATCAGTTTAGCCTTTGCTACTGTACGTGCAAGCGCGTGTCGATTAGACCGCCCGCGCACGTGTTTGCAAGGCTCCAAATTTCAGATTGGAAATTAAATTTTTATATTAGCAATTTCAGATTGCTTGTTATCTTGTTCTTGCTAGTTCTTCAATTGCTTGCAGGAACCCAGACCCTCGTGGTCAGGTTGATCACGCACCGGCGAGATCAATAACCCTCTAGAGTTGGTGTATCGGTCGCTAAGGCGCAACGTCCTGGACAGTTGTAGTCGGGCCGCTAACGTTGACTCTCCACATAAGTGAAGATTTATCCTTCTCATTGAAAGATCGGGATAGTTGTTTCTATCAAGTGGTATCAGAGCGCCAGTTTGATCGATGAGAGATTTCTAATTCTGCATTTTTTTTACCTATAGTCCAGAAAATCCAAAAAAAATAGGGATTAGTCCTACTGTCCAAAACAATTTGTGTCTTCTGCTATTTCTGCTTAGTTTTTACTTGTTGAGTTTTCGGTTGCATCGATAAGTCGGTTGCTGGTCTTAGTGTCTAAGCCCTTAGAGTTTTGAGTTCTTGTCACGTTTTTTTTCATCACCACTGCCATCACCGTCACGTCGAGTTTAAGTTGTTTTGGTTGGGAAGGAAACTGAGTTAGATCTGTTTTACATTCCGAGATTAGAGGGGTTATTTCCTTTGTTTTCGGTATCTACCAATTCAATTGTAAAAGAAAAAGGCAAGTGCAAAAAAAAAGCCGCACAAAAAAAAGAAAGTTGTGAATTAGAAAGATTGGCAGGAACCGTCCCCTCTACTTGGAACGTGATTCGTGTATTTCGCACAAGTTCTTCTAATTACCTTTATACCCTTGGTCAAAAAAATTCAAAAAAATTATAAAAAAAAGAGAAAAAAAAGAAGAGAAAAGAAGAGAAGGAGCCCTAGCTTTTGGTTTGTGTTTTAGCGTGTCAGTTGGATCCGTGATTTCTCTTGTGTCCAGGCTCGCGTCTCTAGTACGGTCTAGCCTATGACCAGCACGGTACCATCGTTGAACGATTACTCAGCCTATTTTGACTAATGCAATTCTAGCATTCCATTGTACTATTTCAGCCACCTATTGCTCCACAAATACTACTACCAACCAGGTACTAGTGACTGGCATCGATACACCATATTTCTTGGGGTTGTTGCCTTGTCGGTTGCGGTCACCATCTGCTAAGCTTGGTCAGAATTGGTAAGAACTTGACAAAACAAGTGGAGTGTGAGTGACTTAGCCACGTCCTAGTATTTGCTAGGGGTATATTCTCTGTGATTGCTGGCTCCATTGTTTTGTTTAGCCATGACAGGTTCTAGAGACAATAGCGAGCAACATTCTCCTCGCACCAAAGGCATCATCCAACACTTTGAGCGCCAAGTGATGCTACGCACAGAAGGCCTTGATGAGGATGTGCGGGTTACTAATGAGCGCCTAGGTGGTTTGGAGGCGGCTCAAATCAACACCAACGACAAGCTTGCAACGGTGGAGACGTCTCTCGCTGAGATTTTGAGGCGGCTTGATGTCCCGGGCGTGCACCTCCTGCTGTTGATGTTGATGTTCAACGAGATCACCACAACCATGGTGCCTTGGGCAGTGCAGCAGGTGAGAACGAGGATGACTATTCTGCTGACACCGAGGTTGATGATTTAAATGCTCGTCCACAACGTCAGCTCCATCGCAATCGTCATGGCATGGGTCCTTTGCCACCACGCCGTGAGGTACGTGACCGTGATGATTCACTAGGAAAGATTAAATTCACCATTCCACCTTTTGATGGTAAATACAATCTTGATGCATACCTCACTTGGGAATTAGCTACTGATCAAAAATTTACTTGCCATGAATTTCCTGAGAAGAAAAGGGTTAGGGCTGCTACTAGTGAATTCACTGATTTTGCTTCAATTTGGTGGAGTGAGTATCGCCATAAACATCCAAATGCTGCTCAAACTTGGGATGATTTGAAAAGAATCATGCGAGCTAGATTTGTTCCATCATATTATGCGTGTGATCTGTTAAATAAATTGCAACAATTAAGACAAGGTAGTCAAAGTGTAGAAGATTATTACTAGCAGTTGCAAATAGGAATGCTTTGTTGTGGATTAGGGGAAAATGAGGAGTCTTCTATGGCTAGATTCATGGGTGGGTTGAACCGTGAAATTCAAGACATTCTAGATTACAAATAATACAATTCTATCACTCGTTTATTTCATCTTGCTTGCAAAGCTGAAAGAGAAGTGCAGGGACGACGCGCAAAAACCAGGATTATCATTTCTGCAGGCCGTGCTAGCACTTGGTCTCCCCGTACACCTACTGCTCCCACGAGTCGCCAACCTGCAGGATTTCCTCCCAACAATAAGCCAGGTCTTTCGTCGTCCGTTCCAACATCTAGGCCCCCCGAGGCGTCAAACGGGCCCGTCCAAGCACCCTCCAAGAGTTCTTCTGTTGCTTCAACAGGGAGAACGAGAGATGTTCAATGTCATCAATGCAAAGGGTATGGCCATATGAGGAGTGAATGCCCAAGCAAACGGGTGCTGATTGTGCGGGATAATGGTGAGTTTTCCTCTGCTAGTGATTTAGACGAAGATACCTATGCTATGCTTGCAGCTAACCATGCAGGAAGTGAAGATGAGCTTAATCAAGTAGAAGAGCACATTGACGCTGAGCATGCAGATTGCTATGAGAGTCTCATTGTGCAACATGTGTTGAGCGTACAAATGGGCAAGGCGGAGCAAAATCAACGATACAATTTGTTCCAAACCAAATATGTGATCAAGGAACACGCATGCCGTGTGATTATTGATGGCAGAAGCTGCAATAACCTCGCTAGCTCCGACATGGTCGAGAAGCTCTCACTTAACACCAGACCGCATCCTCAGCCTTATTACATCCAATGGTTCAACAACAGTGGTAAGGTAAAGGTAACACGGTTGGTGAGAGTACGATTTGCTATTGGTTCATATCATGACTTTGTTGATTGCGATGTCGTACCTATGCAAGCATGTTCTATGTTGTTAGGGAGACCTTGGTAATATGATAAGGACTCTATGCATCATGGTAGAACCAATCAATATTCTTTTGTGCATAAAGAAAGGAAAATTGTGTTGCATCCTATGACTCCTGCGGCTATTTTAAAAGATGAGATTGCTAGGGCTATCAAAGAGAAAATTCGAGAGAATGCAAAGAGTGAGAATCAAATTGTAGCAAAAGGGATTGAGCAACCTAAAAAGAAAGAATTTAACTCTGATATTGAGAAGAAAAATGAGATTAAATTTAAAGGTGCTTGCTTTCTTGCGACTAAATCTGATGTGAATGAGTTGGATGCTAGTATTTCTCATTGCTATGCTTTGGTTTGTAAAGACACTTTGTGTTTCACTACAGGATATGTGTTCTTCTTTGTCTCCTGTCATCGCTAACCTTTTGCAGGAGTATGCTGATGTCTTCCCGAAGGACATTCCTCCAGGGCTGCCACCAATCTGGGGGATTGAGCACCAAATTGATCTCATTCCAGGGGCATCTTTGCCCAATCGAGCACCATATAGAACCAATCCAGAAGAAACCAAAGAGATACAACGCTAAGTTCAAGAATTGCTAGATAAAGGGTACATACGTGAATCTCTTAGTCCTTGTGCTATTCCGGTCATTTTAGTACCTAAAAAATATGGAACATGGTGCATGTGTGTTGATTGTAGAGCAATTAATAATATCACCATTAGATATCGTCACCCTATTCCTAGGTTAGACGATATGCTTGATGAATTAAGTGGCTCTATTATGTTCTCTAAAGTTGATTTGCGTAGTGGGTACCACCAGATTCGCATGAAGTTAGGAGATGAATGGAAGACGGCATTTAAAACTAAGTTCGGACTATATGAGTGGTTAGTAATGCCTTTTGGGTTAACTAATGCACCTAGTACCTTCATGAGATTGATGAACGAGGTTTTGCGTGTTTTCATTGGAAAATTTGTGGTGGTATATTTTGATGACATTTTGATCTACAGCAAGTCATTAGAGGAACATCTTAACCATTTGCGTGCTTTTTTCATGCTTTACGAGATGTGCGTTTATTTGGTAACCTTGAGAAGTGCACCTTTTGCACGGATCAAGTCTCTTTTCTTGGCTATGTTGTTACTCCACAGGGGATCGATTGAAGTTGATCATGCCAAGGTTGAAGCAATACAGAGTTGGCCGACTCCTAACACGGTCACACAGGTGCGAAGTTTTCTAGGACTTGCTGGGTTCTACCGTCGCTTTGTGAAGGATTTCAGCACAATCGCCGCACCGTTAAATGAACTCACCAAGAAGGGAGTGCCATTTGTTTGGGGTAAAGCACACGAAGATTCCTTTGATACCTTAAAAGATAAGTTAACACATGCACCCTTACTCCAACTACCAGACTTTTCTAAGACTTTCAAATTAGAATGTGATGCTAGTGGAATCGGGTTGGGTGGTGTGCTCATACAGGGAGGAAAACCTATTGCATATTTCAGTGAAAAGTTGAGTGGGCCTAGTTTGAACTATTCTACTTATCATAAGGAATTATATGCTCTGGTTCGAACTTTGGAAACATGGCAACATTATTTATGGCCCAAAGAATTTGTCATTCACTCTGATCATGAATCATTAAAGCATATTCGAAGTCAAGCTAAACTAAATCGTAGACAAGCAAAATGGGTTGAATTCATTGAATCTTTTCCTTATGTCATAAAACACAAGCAAGGAAAAGATAATGTTATTGCTGATGCTTTGTCTTGAAGATATACCATGCTTTCACAGCTTGATTTCAAAATCTTTGGATTAGAGACGATTAAACAACAATACGTGCATGATGATGATTTTAAAGATGTATTGTTGAATTGTAAAGAAGGAAAAACTTGGAACAAATTTTTCATTAATGATGGGTTTGTATTTAGAGCTAACAAGCTGTGCATTCCAACTGGGTCCGTTTGTTTGTTGCTTTTGCAGGAAGCACATGGAGGTGCTTTTATGGGACACTTTGGTGTCAAAAAGACAGAGGATTTGCTTGCTAGCCATTTTTATTGGCCCAAGATGAGAAAAGATGTTGAAAGGTATGTAGCTCGCTGCATAACTTGTCCGAAAGCAAAATATCGTCTTCAACCCCATGGTTTGTATATGCCTCTCCCTGTTCCTTTTTTACCTTGGGAAGACATTTCAATGGACTTTATTTTAGGATTGCCTAGAACTAAGAAGGGGAGGGATAGTATATTTGTGGTGGTTGATAGATTCTTTAAGATGGCTCATTTCATACCTTGCCATAAAACTGATGATGCTACTCATATTGCTGATCTTTTCTTTCGTGAAATTGTTCGCTTGCATGGTGTGCCAAATACAATTGTTTCAGATAGAGATGCTAATTTTCTTAGCCATTTTTGGAGAATTCTATGGGCCAAATTGGGGACTAAATTATTATTCTCAACTACTTGTCATCCCCAAATTGATGGACAAACTGAGGTTGTTAATACAACCCTAGCTACCATGCTTAGGGCTGTGTTAAAAAAGAACATTAAAATGTGGGAAGAATGCTTGCTTCATGTTGAGTTTGCTTACAATAGATCAAAGCATTCCACTACCAAGATGTGCCCTTTTAAGATTGTATATGGTTTTGTGCCTCGTGCTCCAATTGATTTGTTGCCACTACCATCTTCTGAAAGGATTAATTTTGATGCTAAGCAACGTGCTGATTTAATGATAAAAATGCATGATTCCACAAAAGAGAACATTGAAAGAATGAATGCTAAATATAAACTTGCTGGTAGTGAAGGAAGAAAGCAATTAAAATTTGAACCTGGTGATCTTGTTTGGCTACATTTGCGCAAAGATCATTTTCCTGAGTTACGGAAATCTAAATTAATGCCACGAGCTGATGGTCCATTTAAAGTACTTGAACGGATTAACGATAATGCATATAAGCTTGAGTTGCCTATAGATTTTGGGGTTAGTCTCACATTTAACGTTGCAGATTTGAAGCTATACTTGGGTTCTGAGGAGGAGCTTGAGTCGAGGACGACTCCATTACAAGAAGGGGAGGATGATGAGGACATCACTCTCTTCGATGCAGCCACGCCAACACCTACACATCAAGAGGAAATGATGAAAGGACCAGTTACGCGAGCTCGTGCACGCCAGCAAATGGTCAACATGGTGCTCACAAATTATGGAGAAGTGCCGATACAATACCAGATCAAAATAGGCCCAAACATGTTGAAATAAGGAGGCGCCAACCATTATGGACCAAGGAGACACCAAGGCCCATGGGCCAAAATATGTTGAAAGGAGAAGGCACCAACCATGTTGGGCCAAGGAGGCGCCAAGGCCCACGGGCCAGAACATGTTGAAGCAAGGAGGCCCAACCATGATGGACCAAGGAGGCACTAAGGCCCATCAAGGCACCACTTCTTCTCAGGCCGGCCCATGAAGCGTGGCACCACTTCCTCCCTCCACCGGCCCACGAAGGCACAAGTTGCATGACTACAAGTTTAGTACCACCTTGCTTAGTGTTTAGTTTTTGGCTACATCCCTCCACTATATAATAGAGGCAATAGGCCACCTAAGAGACTTGAGTTTTGCTTTGTAAATTTGTTTAGCCTTTGCTACTGTACGTGCAAGCGCGTGTCGATTAGACCGTCCGCGCACGAGTTTGCAAGACTCCAAATTTCAGATTGGAAATTAAATTTTCATATTAGCAATTTCAGATTGCTTGTTATCTTGTTCTTGCTAGTTCTTCAATTGCTTGCAGGAACCTAGACCCTCGTGGTCAGGTTGATCATGCACCAGCGTGATCAATAACCCTCTGGAGTTGGTTTATCGGTCGCTAAGGCGCAATGTCCTGGATGGTTATAGTCGGGCCGCTAACATTGACTCTCCACATAAGTCAAGATTTATCCTTCTCATCGAAAGATCGGGACCGTTGTTTCTATCACCTTCAACAGGATTCGACCTCGAATCCACGACACGCCACTACGCAAAATCAACGACACAAAGAGAACTAAACTTCACGGTTCATACCTGATGAAAAGAGCTCTGGGTATTTCTCGCGCATATGAGACTCCAACTCCCAGGTCGCTTCCCTCTTAGTCTGATGCGACCACAGGACTTTGACAAAATTGAGCGTCCTGTTCTTCAACACTCGCTCCGAATGCCCCAGAATTTTCACAGGACGGGACTCAAACGTGAGGTTCTGATCAAGCACCAAAGGCTCTAAAGAAACCACCAACTCCGAGTCATGCAGGTATTTTCTCAGCATCGAAACATGGAACACATTGTGAACTCCTTGCATTGACTCCGGTAGCTCCAAGCGATAAACCAACTTACCAACTCGAGCTATAATCGGGAACGGCCCAACATACCTCGGGCTAAGCTTCCCTTTGGTACCAAATCGAACCACACCCTTGGTGGGAGATACTCGCAAGAGTACGCTATCACCCACCTCAAACTCTAAATCTCGCCTTCTCACATCAGCATAGCTTTTCTATCTGCTCTGAGCTACAAGAAGGTTCTGCTGCACCTCTGCCACCCGATCAACAGTCTGTTGAACCCAATCCAGTCCAAGGACCGCTCTCTCTCCCACTGCATCCCAGCAAAGCGGTGATCTACACCTTCGGCCATACAGCACTTCATAAGGGGCAGCCCGGATACTGGAATGATAGCTGTTATTGTAAGCAAATTTTGCTAGTGGCAAATGATCTTCCCAGCTACCTTTCCATGCCATCACACAGGCCCTGAGCATATCCTCTAAGGTCTGAATAGTACGCTCGGATTGCCCATTAGTCTGAGGGTGAAAAGTGGTACTGAGGCGAAGCTGTGTGCCCAAAGCACTCTGCAAACTCTCCCAGAATTTTGAGACAAATTTCACATCCCGATCAGAGATAATCGTCTTGGGTACCCCATGCAGTCTCACAATTTCCCGCACATAGACGGGAGCCAACTCGCTCGCGGAATTGGTAGTGCGGATCGGAATGAAGTGTGCGGACTTGCTAAGACGGTCCACCACAACCCAAACAGCATCCTTCCCTCGTGGAGTACGAGGTAGGCCAACCACAAAGTCCATAGAAATGTCATCTCAAGGCCACACAGGAATCTCCAATGGCTGCAATAGACCAGCGGGGCGCTTGTGCTCAGCCTTAATCTTCTGGCAAATCCCACAAGATGCCACATACTTGGCAATGTCAACTCTCATCCTTTTCCACCAGAAGTTCTTTTTCAAATCCCTGTACATCTTGGTCTCCCCAGGATGGACCGTGTAAGGGGTACAATGAGCCTCTTTTAGGGTGTGTTTGGTTGGATGTATTAAGCTGAATGGGATGGGATGGTACAAGATGGATGGAATGATCCTAGATGGAATGGTACCGGTCGGTCCTGTACCGATCGGTTCAGCCGAATTCGCCGTATCAAACGATACAACATCTTCAAGGAATATTGTAGGAATCTATACCATCTCATCCCGTACCAGATGGTTCCGTTCAGTCAACCAAACGCATGAACGAGATTAAATCATGTACGAAACTATTCGGTTCAATCTGATACAGCGAACCAAACGCACCCTTAGGATATCATCTTTGACTTGGGATTTCTGAGGTACGCACAGGCGACCCTGAAACCTCAGAGCTCCTACATCATCAATGGAAAAGTTTACAGTCTTACCATCCTCAAGGCGTTTCCTCACTTGCTGGAGCAATCGATCATGTTGTTGTGCTTCCCGCACACGCTCGGGGATCGCTGACTCAAGAATCAATTGAGTTTCAGCTTGCACGGTCCCCGCAAAACAATAAGAGACTCCCAACCGCTCAAAATCAGCAACAAGACAATCAATGACAGGGGGCATTGTCTTGCGACATAGAGCGTCAGCCACTACATTTGCCTTGCCTGGATGATACTGGATTGCGAGGTCATAATCCTTTATCAATTCTAGCCACCTCCTCTGCCTCAGATTCAAATCTTTCTGGGTAAAGATGTACTTGAGGCTCTTGTGATTAGTGAAGATATCACAAGACTCACCATACAAATAGTGCCTCCATATTTTTAATGCGAACACCACAGCTGCTAGCTCAAGATCATGAGTGGGATAGTTCTGCTCATGCCTTTTTAATTGCCTCGATGCATAAGCAATCACCTTGCCATCTTGCATGAGCACACAACCAAGTCCCAAACGTGAAGCATCAGAATAGACAGTGAAACGCCTCCCGGGCTCGGGAAGGGTAAGAATAGGGGCAGTCACTAACTTTTCCTTCAGAGTGCAGAAACTGTGCTCACACTCTACAGTCCACTGAAATTTCATCCCTTTCTGGGTCAACTGCGAAAGCAGCTTAGCAATGATGGAGAAGTCCTGCACAAAACGCCGGTAATACCCAGCCAACCCGAGGAAACTACGCACCTTTTTAACATTAGAAAGTCTCTTCCACTCCAAAACTGCTAAGACTTTGCTAGGATCTACAGATATGCCCTCTGGATTGATGATGTGGCCAAGAAAACCCACTTCTGAAATCCAGAACTCGCACTTCTTCAACTTAGCATAGAACTGGTTCTCCCTTAATGTACCCAGCACAAGCCTCAAATGCTGCTCATGTTCTTCTGATTTAGATTAAACCAGAATATCATCGATGAACACCACCACAAACTCATCAAGATACTTGTGTAGCATACTGTTCATCACCTCCATAAAGACAGCAGGGGCATTGGTTAGTCCAAAAGACATAACTTTAAATTCATAGTGCCCATACCTAGTGGAGAAAGCAGTCTTCTCAATGTCCTGTTCCCTCACACGAATCTGATTGTAACCAGACTGAAGATAAATTTTGGAGAACACCTTTGCTCTCTTCAGTTGGTCAAACAGATCCTCAATGTGAGGCAATGGATACTTGTTATTGATAGTTACTTGATTGAGAGCACGATAGCCAATGCACATGCGCCAACTACCATCCTTCTTCGAAACGAAGAGGACGAGTGCTCCCCATGGTGACACACTGCGCTGAATAAAACCCTTGGCCAAAAGATCTGTCGGCGTATTCTACACCGGGTTACTCTCCCCGCCCTTAAAAAGGTGTGAAGGGCCCCACATGGCGACCAGTGTCCCCAAGCCCTCCCCGCGGGGCGAGGAGACCCACGTGGCTACGTGGTGAGCAGTGTTCCTAAGCCCTCCCCGCGAGGCGAGGAGGCCCACGTGGCTATGTGGCGAGCAGCGTTCCTAAGCCCTCCCCGCGAGGCGAGGAGGCCCACGTGGCTATGTGGCGAGCAGCGTTCCTAAGCCCTCCCCGCGGGGCGAGGAGGCCCACGTGGCTACATGGCGAGCAGTGTCCCTAAGCCCTCCCCGCGGGGCGAGGAGGCCCACGTGGCTGCGTGGCGAGCAGTGTCCCCAAGCCCTCCTCGCAGGGTGAGGAGGCCCACGTGGCATCACACAGGACGTGAAGCTGAAGAAAGCTTCGCCCAGAAGCCTCCCATGGGGCATGATGTCAGGGCATTTAATGTGGGGCATGGCGCTAGGCCCCTTTTCCTGACATGCCACAACTGGCCTATCATGGGAAGTGCACAGCCCTGACGGCTCGTGATGTAGCGGCACAAAGAAGGAGGCCCCGAGATGGGATGGCATTAATGGAATGTAATTAATGAGCCGTGTAGCGGCATAGTTTTGTCCCCCTACTTGCCCAGAAAGACCAGAGATATATAAGGGCGGATGGGTGTATGTAAGAGGAAGGACGGGAGTTTTTTCTAAGACCAAGGAAGACTTGAGACAGGACGTAGGGCTATTACCCACCTTGGGGGCCCGAACCTTGGAAAACCAAGTGTGTCTACTGTTTATCTTCTCCGGGACGGCGAGGAGAGAGTGACCAGGTTACGTCTCCGCTAAGCACACCCCCAAACCGAACTAAAACCTCCCTCACGGGAGGATCTTGTAGTAAAAAAATACCGACAGGGGCGCGCCAGGTAGGGGTGCGCGGTTGGCGTACTTCGGTCTGATTCTAGCCATTCCCGGCGAATTTCATCGAAGGTCCGTCCATCAGGAGGATGGCGGGTTCGCACACGACACCACCACTGGCGGCTGGAGCTGTTAGTTCTCCGGTTGCACCCACTCACTCTCCTCGGGCGAAGGGCGACTCTGCGCCACTCCCGACCGGGGGCACCGAGGCCTCTCGAGGGGCCGCCGGGCCGCCGGCTCGCCGTCGATTGGCGTGGGAAGAAGCCCCCCACCCCAAAACCTGCGCGCGGCGTGTCTCCTGCTGAGTCATCTACCTTTGGTGCTCGCAGGGGACAACCCCGCCGCACCTTGGCTCCGGGATGTGGTCCGCCTTGTGGAGGCGGCCCAGCTTCGAGTGGGAACTTCCGATCGGTCTCCGACCAACAGAACTCCCCCTCGAAGGGGCGCGCTCACTCTTCCCACACCTCAAGCCGCCAAGGCGGGAGACGTATTGGCCATGAGGGCCCAAGCAGGCACCCCGGCCCCGTTTGGGGCCACGGGGTTACGGGGGATCATCACAGGGGGCTCCAGCGACGGCGCAGCAGCGATTCTCCCGGCCACTCATGTGGTCATCATTCCCAAGATTCTGAACGCACTCTGCGTACAGTTTCTGGGAGCCGGACCCCCTCCCGAGATTCCCCCGTCCGGAGTTCGGAGGAAGTTCATTCCTCCCGCTCCCAAGGGACTCATCTTCAGCAGATCTCCGCGCATTCTGCGCTTCGAGACACCGGAGCTGAAGATGACTCCCCTTACAGCACGGGATGTCAGGCGTTCACCCAACAGCTACGCCGCGTGGCGTGGCCTTACAGGTTCGGCCCGGCGTCCCTCGAGAAGTATGACGGCACCACCAATCCGGAGGAGTTCCTGCAAATTTACACCACGGTGGTGCGTGCCGCGGGCGGGTCCGGTAGGGTGATGGCGAATTACTTTCTCACGGCCCTAACCGGATTCGCCCGATCCTGGTTGTTGAACCTTCCGCGAGGATCAATCTCCTCGTGGGAAGGGCTGTGCGACGTTTTCGTCGCCAACTTCCAGGGGTAATACATACAGCCCGGCGTGGAGGATGACCTCCACGCCCTTGAACAGAAAAAGGGGGAATCGTTGCGCGACTTTGTCCGGTACTTTAGCCACTGTCGCAATACAATTCCCCGAATTTCAGAATAATCGATCGTCATCGCCTTTCGAAGGGCGTGCGGGACACCAAGATGCGGGAGAAGTTGGCTACCCATGACATCACCACCACCTTGGAGCTCTTCTCTCTCGCACACCGATGTGCCAGGGCAGCAGAGGCTAGAGGACCCGCACCAACCCCCGTAGAGCCCCGAGGAAAGGATGAAGCTGGCCCTTCGCGGGACCCTGGCCCCGCGACCAAGAAGAAGAAGACGCGCGACGCGGACGAGACCAGGTGGGTCTTGGCCGCCGAGCGCCCTCGCTGGGACAACCGGCCCAAAAGACGCGATCGCCCTACCCAGCGGGATGACCGTCCTGGATAGGGACACGATCGCCCTACCTGGTGGGATGACCATCCTGGATAGGGACGCGATCGCCCTACCCGGCGAGATGACCGTCCTGAGCAGGGGCATGATCGCCCCGACCGACGGGATGACCGCCAAGCATGCCGTCCCGGCGGCAGTGAACACGACGGGGGCAAATCCTTCTGCCCCATCCACCAAACCCACTCGCACGACCTGGCGCGTTGTCCAGTCGTGAGCGAGATTGTGGAGCAGCGGCAGAAGGATCATTGCCCCCGACGAGCCAAAGACAAAGACTCCACCCCGTTGGGATTCCGGCGGGCAGACCGAACAGTGGCATACATCAATGGTGGGTCCGCCACCTATCCCTCCAACACGGCATTCAAACGGCAGTGGAGGGAGGTGTACGCCGCGGGAACAAGCTCAGGAACGTGTCGAATGCTGAAGTGGTCGGAAGAACCGATCACCTTCAGTCAAGTCGATCATCCTGAGAGTACTTTCGGCCTTGGTAGTCTTCCGCTCGTGGTCTCACCCACAGTCCGGAATGTAAAGTTGGGTCGGGTACTGCTGGACGGAGGAAGTTCAATTAACCTCCTATCTGAGCAGGCCTTTGTCAAGCTCCAGATCCCCCTCCAAGAGATGGAGCCTGCTTTGCCCGTTTTCGGCATCGCCCCGGGGGCTGGCTTGATGCCCCTGGGACGAGTGCGCCTTCCCGTCACCTTCGGGAAGGAAAACAACTACCGCACGGAAATGGTAGATCTCGAGGTTGTCTCTTTTGACCTCCCGTTCAACGCCTTGCTTGGTCGACTTGCTTTGGCCAAGTTCATGGTGGTAACCCATTACGGCTATATGGTGGAGAAGATTCCGGGACCCGCTGGTCCCATCACCATCCAGGTGGATAAGACGGAAGCCCTACGCTGCCATAAGGATTCGATGGATGTGGTTGGCGCCACCTGCTCTGGCCGTAATGAGGTAGCATCCCCCGGTGCCCCTCAGGCGGAGAACCGCACCTCACTTGCCTCGGCTGGTGGCCTGCGAGCGGTGCCCCTGAGGGAGGGTGAGCCCGGGAAGAGCGTCTCCATAGGCGCCAGTCTCAGCGCCAAATAGGAAGACGCGCTCGTCACCTTCCTCCGGTCTAATTCCGACATGTTTGCTTGGCACCCGTCTGAGATGACCGGGGTCCCCAGGGAGGTGAGCGAGCACCAATTGGCGACGCTGCCCGGCGCACGGCCTATCCGGCAGAAAATCCAGAGACAGGCCCCTGAGCGGCAAGATGCCATCAGGCAGGAGGTGGAGAAACATTTGAGTGCAGGGATTGTTCGTGAGGTCTCTCACCCTGAGTCGCTCGCCAACCCTGTACTCGTAAGGAAGTCCAACGGGAAGTGGTGGATGTGTGTCGACTTCACCAACCTTAATAAGACGCCCGAAGGACCCTTACCCACTGCCTCGAGTTGATCTTATTGTCGACTCGACCGCAGGCTGCGAATTGCTGTGCTTTCTGGACGCATACTCTGGATACCACCAGATTAGCATGGCCCCTGAAGACGAAGAGAAGACCGCATTCGTCACCCCTATGGGCGTGTATTGTTATATCAAAATGCCGTTCGGGTTGAAGAATGCGGGTTCAACCTACCAGCGCGTCATGCACGCCATGTTCCGTCCCCAAGTTGGGCGCAACCTGGAGGTGTATGTAGACGATCTGGTAGTGAAGACCAAGAAAGGTGAAGGGATCATTGAGGACCTGGAGGTGTATGTAGACGATCTGGTAGTGAAGACCAAGAAACCTTCGCCAACCTCCGGAAGGGCGGGCTGAAACTCAACCCCGAGAAATGCGTGTTCGGGGTGCCTTCCGGTAAATTGTTAGGGTTCCTCGTATCCAGTCGTGGCATCGAGGTTAACCCTGACAAGATAGCAGCAATTGAGCATATGAAACCGCCCACTCGACTTAAGCAAGCTCAGTGCTTGGTGGGTAGATTGGCCTCCCTCGGGCGTTTCATCGCCCGGTTGGGAGAAAGAAGCTTGCCTCTGTTCAAGCTGCTCAAGAAGACTAACCGTTTCGACTGGCCTTTGAAGACCTAAAGTAGTACCTCTCCTCACCACCAGTGCTGGTCGCCCCGCAGCCTGGCAAACAGTTGCTTTTGTACATAGCCGCCACCCCTGCGGTGGTAAGCGCTGTGCTGGTGGCGGAGAGGAATAATGTTCAGAAGCCGGTTTACTTTGTTAGCAAGGTGCTGCAAGACACGAAAACTCGATATCCGCAGGCCCAGAAGATGCTATATGCTGTCCTGGTGGCATTCAGGAAGCTATGCCATTACTTTCAGGGGCGAGAGGTGGTGGTCGTTACGGCCTACCTGTTGAGGGAGATCCTCCACAACCGGGAAGCAAAGGGCCGTATCGCCAAGTGGTCGGTGGAACTTGGGGAGTTTTGCCTCAAGTTTGTCCCCCGCACCGCCATTAAGAGTCAAAAACTGGCGGAGTTCGTTGCTGAATGGACTCCCGCCGCCTCGGAGAGTGAAGAAGACTCCGTGCCTTACCCCTGGATGCTATTCTTCGACGGCTCCTTCAGGCTCGAAGGCATGGGGGCTGGGGTGATCTTGGTCTCCCCAACTGGTGACGTCCTCTGGTACGTGATCGTCCTTGACTTCAAGGCCACTAACAACATTGCTGAGTACGAAGGGCTGCTAGCAGCTCTGCATGCCGCTACAGCTTTGGGAATTCGGCGCCTTCAAGTCAAGGGAGACTCTCTGCTGGTAATCAACCAGGTGCGTAAGGAATTCCAATGCTCTGACCCGGTCATGGCCGCCTACCTGTCGGAGGTTCGGAGATTCGGAGATTAGAGCGCTGCTTCGACGGACTGGGTTTTCCCATATCCCTCGACGAGACAACCATCCGACGGATGAGCTGTCTCAGCTCGCTTCGTCCAGATCGTTTATTCCAACCGGAATCTTTGAGGAAAGATTATCTCAGCCATCCGTTGCAATCCTCGGCGAGGGTGGAAACGACGCTGAGAGTCCGGTTGAAGCCCTCCAAGGGAAGTCCCCTCAACCGTCCACTGCAGCCCCTGAACAAGGTAGGAGCAGTGGGACGTGTCCGGTAGGTGCCTTCGAAGGAGAATCTTTGCAAGTTACCACCGTTGCACCTGAACAAGGCACGCGCGGTGGTACAGCTCCGACCCAGGACCTTGTGAGAGGACCTTGCTGGTCATCTGTTATGGCCCCTGAACAAGGTAGGAATGACAGTGTTTTTCCGGTCGGGGCCCTCGGAGGAGGATCCACGCGACTGCCCGACGCCGCCCCTGTCCCCGGGGGCCGCAGCGAAGGTGTTCTTCTGGTCGAGGGCTGCAAAGGGTGTCCACCTCGATCGTCCATTGTCGCCCCCAGGTTTGATGGGGTCAATGGTGCTGGTGTCTTAGCCCCCGATGTCGAAGTGCGGCAAGCAGCCCCCGACATCGGCGAGTGGCTTTCTGTTCCCGTCGGTGGCGAGTGGCCTGGGCCCCGCCTTTCCGGGACAGAGAGCACCAGCCCCGCTACTGCGGCGCCAGGGGAAACGCTTGCCCAAGCGGAGTACCTGTGTGACCATCTGGTCGCCACACTTGGCAGGGAAGAAGCATGGATGGCCCCTATCCTGGCCTTCCTGCAAGACCAAGTGCTCCACGATGATGATGCTGCAGCCGAGAAGATCGCACGAAGGGCAAAGTGCTACACTCTGGTAGGCGGGGACCTGTATCGCCGGAGTCAAAATGGTCTTCTGCTGAAGTGCATCACTCGGGAAGCGGGGAGTTCTCTACTCTCCGAGATCCCCGGGGGCATGTGCGAAAGCCATCTATCCGGGCGGACGCTCGTCGGCAAAGCATTCCGTCAAGGATTCTACTGGCCCACAGCCCTCCAAGACGCCTGCGAGCTGGTAAGACGATGTGCTGCATGTCAATTTCATGCCAAGTGCACACATCGCCCTGCCCAGGTGTATGGGAACGCGGTATGCTACACTAGCACAAATTAAAATTTCTACCACAAACCAGAAAAGCTACTTGCAAGAAGGGGATCATAGATCTATTACCACTAGACGCGCAGTTGCGGAATCCTTCGCACGTCGTTGTAGTGGATCGTTCTCGGCGTGGATCGTCCTCCCCTCGGATCGTCCTCGCCGCGGATCGTCCTCGCCACGGATCGTCCTCGCCGCGGATCGTCCTCTCCACGCCGCAGTAGCAGCAGCGTCACCACAGCAGTCCACACGTCCAGGGATGGAACGCCGTGCGTCGGTGTGCAAGCACCGGGTCAGTCGGCAGGGGCAACGAGAGGAGGTGGCTAGGGTTTTTGGCGAAACACCTCTAAACTGCACGAAAGTGTGTGTTGCGCCCAGCCTCCTCCCCTCCTTATATAGCCACGAGGTGAAACCCTAGGCAGTCAGGGCCCATCTACGCGCTAAGCCCACGAGGTCCATTAATTACGGATCCAATCCGAATTAATGCGTCCCAGCCCGTTAAGTGTGTGACCCTGTAGGTTCATGCACATTTGGACATGGATTCGGAAAACCCCTTTTCTAATCTAGTAGTCGGTAGCGGCTCCTTGCAGAGCATGCCAACTCCCAAATGCATATGATTAAAGTACTGATGTAATAATCCCTTTGCCAAACTATATGAAGATCGAACTCAAGGCGAGAAGCATGTCATCCTTTGACAGTTCAATCCATCTCTCGTATCCGTGATATATTAATAAGTTGTGATTGACTTCTCAATCACGGCATGGCCATGCACTTCCTTAATCATATCACACGAGTGGCCTAGACATATATCTCCGTTACATTGGAGTGGCAAATTCCATCTTGACTGCTCACTTCCCTCTACATGTTTCATAGTAAACATGAAAGCTACCTTTATAACTATCTGGTTAGGAAATAGTGTTTGGTAACCCCAAGGTAAACTATTACACATGTAGGGAATATGACAATCTCAGGTCTAAGGATCATACATCTACTATGTATGAGATACACTGATGACACATAAGAATGTAACATTCTCACAGTGTCCCATTGTGGGTCTATCTAACACATGTTTTTCAACATGCGTCCACAATGTATTGATGATATCTCCATATCCCATGATCTATGAAACATGATCATCGAACAATACATGTGCTGATCTATTCATCGTTGTCCTATACGATGATATCCGATCAGAGATATTTATCGAATTATATCAATAAGTAAAGAGCTTCATAAACAATTCACACACTTGTTGATCAAAACAATGATATACATTCATTGGACCGATAATCATATTATTATTCATAAAACATAGTCATGTTACAATCATCCATATGATTGCCTTAAGGGCATAACACTAACACCAGGCTCTCCAGACGATACCCCTCTCATGGCCGTTCGCGGTCTGGGGCTTCGATATTCTAGGTCCGTTCCCACGGGCCTCAGGAGGCTTCACCCACCTGTTCGTCGCCATCAACAAGTTCACCAAGTGGATTGAAGCCGAAGCAGTGCGCGCCATCACGGCCCCTACTGCTGTCAAGTTCATCCGCGAGATGTTCAACCGCTTCGGGGTCGCCAATCGAATTATCACTGACAACGGCTCACAGTTTACCAGCACAGGTTTTTTGAGCTTCTGCGAAGGAATGGGCACCAAGGTGTGCTTCGCATCAGTAGCGCATCCCAGGAGCAATGGTCAAGTGGAGCGCGCTAATGCGCTGGTGCTGAAGGGCCTCAAGACAAGAGCATTCAATAGGCTCCAGAAGCGAGGGGCATCGTGGACAGAAGAACTCCCTGCTGTGTTATGGTCCCTCCGCACCACACCAAGCCAGGTGACCGGCAAGACGCTGCTCTTTCTGGTCTACGGTGCCGAAGCCGTTCTTCCCTCTGAACTGACGTTCGGATCCCCGCGGGTGGCAGCCTTCACAGAGGAAGGCCAAGAGGATCTTCGGCGAGAGGACGTCAACTTATTGGAAGAGGCAGGGGACCAGGCCGCAGTTCGGGCCGCCCGGTATCAGCAAAGTCTCCGACGCTACCACGCCTCTCGAGTCAGTCAGAGGACGTTGGTGGTGGGAGACCTGGTACTCCGAAGAATTCAAACGCATACCGGTCGCAACAAACTGTCTCCCACTTGGGAGGGGCCCCATAAGGTAATCTCAGTGTCGCGACCAGGCGCCGTCCGATTGGCGACGAAGGAAGGCCAAGAGCTGACGAACTCCCAGAACATCGAGATGCTGCGTAAGTTCTACCCCTGAAGATGTAAATGCTTGGTGACCGAAGGCCAGCCGTTTCAATGGCTGTCGTCACGCAGGGGAGTGTTTGGTTTTAAGGGCATTTTTGCTTTGATCTTTTCATCCCTTCCCTACGCATACCAAGAAGAATTGTATGTTTCCGTGGTCGCTCCTGGTTCTGGGCTATATTGACTGTTACCTACTTGACGGATGGTGGCTTCCGGCGCCTAAGTCGTACAAGGTCGGGCGACCAGGGGTTGTGCGTGGCCCGGTCTCGTAAGACGGCTAGCTCCGCCGACACCGCTAAGTCCCCCGCCTCTGGCTCCCCTATTTCCTTACACGCAGCCCCGCAAAGCGTAATTCCAGGTCGCTTGGAACGTAAGCCCAATTAGCATTAGAATCACGACGCACCATGTGCGGGGACTTAGCGCGAAGTTTCCTTTTTGTGGTGAACGATTACTTCGGGTGCCTGAGACATACAAGGTCGGGCGACCAGGGGTTGCGCGTGGCCCGGTCTCGTAAGACAGCCAGCTCCGCCGACACCTATAAGTCCCCCACCCCTGGTTCCCCCGTTTCCTTACACGCAGCCCTGCGAAGTCTAAATCCGAACACAAAAAAAAGAGTCTAAGTCCCCCCAAAAGAAATTGCATGTGAAGGAAAGAGGATGCGGCGTCTCTGTGCCTTGAAACTCCAGCTTTTTTGGAGGACATCCCTTAATGGGCGCTATCTAATGAGTGGCATTGTTTGCAAGCTATTTCGCTAAGGCGGCCAGGTACCCCGGGCATTTTTCGGCGAACACGCTCAACTTCGTCGAGCAGTTCGGGAGCTAATCGTCCTTCATCGAAATTAAGCAATATGCGCAATCAAAGTTGGCAAACGAGAAGGTAACATAAAATACTTTAATGGTACCCAAAAGTACTAACAAGTTCCATGATTACAGATTACGAAACAAAAGAAGATTAAGACAGCAGCCTTCGAAAGGCTACTGGTCGTCGGCACCACCGGCTGCTGCATCCTCGGTGTTCGCGCCCTCGTTGTCCCCGGCGTCTCTGGCTGCCGGGTCGAAGCTCGTTGGGGGCTGAACCTGCATCAGCCTGACGACGAACTCCGCAGCCTCCTGCACGCGTGTGCGTGACTCCGCCTCGTCTCCTTCAATGCCCCCCACCGTCGCTAAGGCATTGAAGGAAGCGTCGCGGCTGGTGCAACACGCCAGCACATAGGAAGCTACTCCGATGGCCACTGCCCGCCCCTTGACGACCGAACGCTCGGCAAGGGCGGCCGGTAGATTCTGGAGGGCCTCCGCAGCACAGTTCACCACCGTAGCGTACTGCGCGGTGGTGGACTCCTACGGAGGCACAAGCACCGTGTCGAGTGGCGCCAGGCTCACCCTCATGCTCCCGTAGGCGTCGCGGAGCATGGCGGTGATGTTGTGGAGCACCCGATGGTGCTCCGCAGCAGCCCTGTCTCGCATCGCCTCGGCTGCCCGGGCCCAGACGACCGAAGCGGCGTTCTCCCGAGCCAATGCTGCCTCGGTCCTCTCCTTCTCCTCCCGCAAAGCGGCCAATTGCTAGGGATACCATGCTAGTTGGGCCGCGGTTGTGGCGAGAAGGGTACCGATGCCCGTGTGCACTCACTGAAGATCCGCGAGCACTCGGGCGTGGTCCAGACCTTGGGCTGGAGGAGCGATCGCCGCAGGAGCGGCAGGGGCGTCGCTTGGGCCACCTGGCCGAAGATGTCCCGATCCGGCAGTGCGTGAGGCACCATCGGGATCGATCCGTCAACAGCTGCCCTCGTAGGCGACTGGAAGGCGAACCCCAACGCCGGGAGGGCGACCGGACGAGGGCGCGCGGGCACCACGCCGCCCGACTCCGGGAGTACCGGGGTAGAAGAAGAGGATGCCGTAGGAGGCGGCATCAAAACTGTTAGCGCCGACAGGGCCGGCGCCGTCTCCGGGGCAGTGGTCGTCAGCACCCCAGAGGAGAAGCCTACTCCCCCTAACGTCGCAGGAGGAGTAGCGGGCATGGCGCTGCTGGAAGCGTTGCCCAAGGTGCGGGGTCTCTTCGGATCCATGGCCGGGGGATCATCGGTGATTGGGCATTTTCCGGTGACGCGATCGTCAGAGGCCGCGGGATCCCTGATCACCAAAGGACCCCTGGGTGGTACCACTGCAAGGCCGGTGGGGTCCATTGGTGGAAACCCCCTGGTAATCTGGTTCGGCTCCACGGGATCCATATCGGCTAGAGGCCGGACCCCGTCGGAGTACACCAGATCACCAGCAGGGACTGGGAGCAGCTCCTTCACCCATTTCATGAGGAGGGAGTTGGTTAGATTCCCATCGCCTGACAAAAAAGGAGAGGGGTCAGAAGACGAAAATTGCAAGAAGGAGCTATATGTGCAAAAGAAGAAAAAGACTTACTGCCCGGGTATGTCCTGGTCAGGTCGTCGTCGCCCGTGTAGTGCCACACCGGGCGAACACGGTGATGCAGGGGGCTGATCCTTCGGGACACGTAGTCCCGAACTACCAGCACCCCAGTCAGGCCGGTGTCCCGCAGGTGTTGAATGCGGTTCGCCATGGCCCGGAGCTCGGCTGTCTCTTCGAAAGTCGCATTCCAGTCCTTGTTCCCCTCCGCCGCGGCGGACGAAACGGCGAGGACGTCCGCGCCACTGTCATCGGCTACGTACAGCCAGTCCTCCCTCCATGCCCTCCAGTTCGATTTCTGCTGGAAGGCAATGTAGTGGGGGACCATCCCATCGCGGAGCCGGAAGTGGCAACTCCCTGTAACCTCCCCATCGCTGGTGATGCGGAGGGAGTAGAAGTACCGGAAAAGGGGAAGGCTGGGCTTCACCCCCACAAACATCTCGCACAGGTGTGAGAAGACGGCAAGGATGACGATGGAGTTGGGGGAAAGGTGAAGATGGTGCACTCCATAGAAATGGAGGACCATGAGGAAGAACTCGGAGAACGGCGGGACTAGGCACACCGCAAGAGCCCAACCAAAGAGCACGATCTACCCAGGCTTGGGCCTGGGAGATCGTGTTCCGCGGCGAAGCCAGAGAGTTCCCTCCAGCGCCATCTGCGATAGGGCCCTCGCCCTATCATCATTAACTTGGGAATGAGGAAGGATCGCCATTTGCAAGAAAGAAGGAAGGGGAGACTGCGAGTAAAAGCGTCAAGATCCGAGAGGAAGCGTAGGAGACTCCCGGGTGTGGGGAGGCATATATATATGCTCTCCCCCCCGGCGGTTCGTGAAGAGGATTAATCATGAGCGTTGCTTCGGAAACCACAGAAAAAGTGGCCGAAGCGGAAGAGTCGGAGGTGGCTCGGTACCCTGACACATTGATGGTGGACCCCTCCCACGACAGCCAAGCTTTTACTATAACAAGTAAAAGACTGGCGCGTCCCACGAAGGGCCCGGGGGCTACTGTCAGCGTATTCTACACCGGGGTACTCTCCCCACCCTTAAAAAAGGTGTGAAGGGCCCCACGTGGCGACCAGTGTCCCCAAGCCCTCCCCGCGTGGCGAGGAGGCCCCACGTGGCTACGTGGCGAGCAGCGTTCCTAAGCCCTCCCCATGAGGCGAGGAGGCCCACGTGGCTATGTGGCGAGCAGCGTTCCTAAGCCCTCCCCGCGAGACGAGGAGGCCCACGTGGCTATGTGGTGAGCAGCGTTCCTAAGCCCTCCCCACGGGGCGAGGAGGCCCCGTGGCTACGTGGCGAGAAGTGTCCCTAAGCCCTCCTCGCGGGGCGAGGAGCCCCACATGGCTGCGTGGCGAGCAGTGTCCCTAAGCCCTCCTCGCGGGGCGAGAAGGCCCACGTGGCTGCGTGGCGAGCAGTGTCCCAAAGCCCTCCTCGCAGGGCGAGGAGGCCCACGTGGCGTCACACAGGACGTGAAGCTGAAGAAAGCTTCGCCCAGAAGCCTCCCATGGGGCATGATGTCAGGGCATTTAATGTAGGGCATGGCGCTAGGCCCCTTTTCCTGACATGCCACAACTGGCCTGTCATGGGAAGCGCACAGCCCTGATGGCTTGTGATGTAGCGGCACAAAGAAGGAGGCCCCGAGATGGGATGGCATTAATGGAATGTAATTAATGAGCCGTGTAGCGGCATAGTTTTGTCCCCCTATTTGCCCAGGCCGACCATAGATATATAAGGGCGGATGGGTGTATGTAAGAGGAAGGACGGGAGTTTTTTCTAAGACCAAGGAAGACTTGAGACAGGACGTAGGGCTATTACCCACCTTGGGGGCCCGAACCTGGGAAAACCAAGTGTGTCTATTGTTTATCTTCTCCGGGACAGCGAGGAGAGAGTGACCGGGTTACGTATCCG
This sequence comes from Rhipidocladum racemiflorum, assembly GCA_036346355.1. Classification (NCBI taxonomy): domain Eukaryota; kingdom Viridiplantae; phylum Streptophyta; class Magnoliopsida; order Poales; family Poaceae; genus Rhipidocladum; species Rhipidocladum racemiflorum. The sequence goes on from CM070578.1 coordinate 55,263,186, forward strand.
CTAAGCACACCCCTAAACCGAACTAAAACCACCCTCGCGGGGGGATCCTGTCATAAAAAAACGCCGACAAGATCCTCCAATTGATTTTGCAACTCATCTTGAAAAGGACGAGCCAAACGATATGGAGAGATAGAAATAGGTCGAGTGCCAGGAACAAGAATAATTCGAAACTCCACACTCCTCACTGGAGACAAACCAGGCAAATCATCAAGGGAACACATCAACAAATTCCTTCACCACAGGCAAACCTGAAGAAGATGGCTTTTCTGAAATAGCCATGAGAACTCCCAACTGCCTCAAACGGCGACCAGAAAACAGACTAGCCAAAGCAAAGATGGAACTAGAGGGTATGCCACCCTGAAAAGTCATCTCCACCCCTGACGGGGCCTGCAAGGTAACTGTCTTCCAAAAACAACAGATCTTGGCACGGTACTGATGCAACCAGTCCATACCCAAAATGACATCAAAAGGAGCCAACTGAATCACTATAAGATTGGCAAAGAAAACCTCATCATCAATGGTTATGGTGCAACCTGAGCAAACCAAAGAACTAGCAATCAGAACCCCAGGAGAACTGACTATCACAGACTCAGAAATTCGCTGAACCCTCAACTTAGCTCTACTAGCAAACTCAGACGACACAAAAGAATAGGATGCTCCGGAATCAAACAGAACAAAGGCATCAACTGAATCCACAAGAAAAGTAACTGAAACCACCTCTGGATGCCCAGCTGACTCGGCGGTCGGCAAGGCGTACACTCCCGGTGGCGCTGGGGCAGCGGGAGCCCCGACACCCGGCTGATGCCCCAACACAGCTGGGGGCGGTGGGGGTAACTGAGGAGGAGCCGACGACTGCGGGCACCAGTAGGCCGCCGGTTGCGCCCAAACAGAGGGTTGCGGGAGAGCAGTGGTCGCCAGCATCTGCACCGACCCTCTGGACGACGCCGCTGGAGTGGGATAAGGCACCGTCTCCCACTTGATGATGCTACTGGGATTCATCCGGCAGACTCGCCCCATATGGCCGGGTTTGCCACAGTGGTTGCAATCCCCTGTCCAAACACACTCTGCAGCACAGTGTCCACCACCGCACTTGAAACAGATCATGCCCTGCCCTGGCGCAGGACGAACAGCCACCCGCGAGGAAGATGGCTGGGGTGGCCTCATCTTAGCCCCTGAGGAGGAACCCTGTCCCCCCTTGAACTTCTTGAAGGTGGGTCGCTGAGAAGACCCACCTCCACCACCAAAGGTCCTCTTCTGGCCCCCGCCCAGGGCCGCTGGAACCCCTGAACCTCCAGGGTTTTGCTTATCCCTGGAGAGCTCCAACTCGAGCTCCGTGCCCTTCGCCTGTTCCACCACGGAGCAGAAGTCACGAGGGACAGTCGCCCCCATGACAACTCTGAACTCTTGGTTGAGGCCCCTACGGAACCTCCTCACCTTCTCCCTGTCATCTGCTGCCACCGCCGGCACGAAGCGCACCACATGTTAAACTCTGCCTCGTACTCTACCACCGACTTCTTTCCCTGGGAAAGAGTCGTCAGAGTATGCTCCATCCTCTCCAGAAAGGACTCCGGGTAGAACTTGGCTCGGAAGCGAGCCACAAAGTCCTCCCAGGTAACTGATTCAAGAGCGAGGGCCCTAGCAGCAAGAACCCCCTCCCACCAGATATCCGCTTGGCCCTTCAGCTGAAAGGCCACAAAGCGAGCTCTCTGGACGGAGGTCAACTCCAGAACCTCAAACTGCCGCTTCATGTACCGCAGCCAATCTGCAGACTGGATCGGCATGCCCGCTCCATCAAAAGTGTCTAGGCGGAGGGACATCCACTCACGGAAACTCATCCTCGGCTCCGGCACAATGGGGGCAACAACTGGGGTCGCTGAAGGGGGAGGCACAACAACAGGGGCTGCCTGCACCTGCTGGCGCAGCTCCTGGACCTCCCTCTGCAGTGCCTGCAACAAGGCCGCAGTGGCGGCTGGCACCTCAGCCCCCGACTGTGCCGTTGGGATCTCCCCCTGCGCTAGCCCATGCGCATGAGGCGAAGCGTTTCCCTCAGCAACTGACTCAGCAACTCCCTGAGATGGGTGACTCCCACCTCGACCCTGGCCTCCACGGCCACGGCGACCACGACTTCTACCCCTTAGCATGGCTGCTACAGTCACAATGCCATACAATCACTCAATCATAAGCACAACATCAATATAAACAAGAGCAAAGATCGAACATCAACATATACATAGTTCCATCAAGTAATCAAACGCAATGCAATGATGAACCAAAACCCCATCCAACTGTGCAACCAATTCTGTCAAATTTTAAATTAATTATTCCACTTATGCAAGTTTTAATGTTGCTATCCTATGGCAAAATTTTAATTATAACCTAAGCCATGTTTCTATGTTAACCCACATCACATTTTAGTTAAACCTAAAATTTGACACTAAAATACATGTTCCAAGGACCTAAAGCCCGCTCTGATATCAACTGTAACACCCCGGCATCTAGAATGCCCTAGATGTCACCAATCATAGAGGAAACAACAACTAAATACCACAATTAAAGTCAAATTACAGCAAAGGTGCCAATGCTAAAACCGAAAATTTTGGCAACATCTCCTTTGTTTTTCCATGGTTTGGAGCAACAGCAAGAATATCACAAGATATATCATAATGAAAGACATCTAAAATAGCAATATCAGGTGACATAGCAACAATTTAAGTCCAAAATAATGCATTCAACCACTTCACGAACTAAACGAATCAAATAATATGACCAAGCACACAAATAATGCATACTCTAAGTTTTCAGCGCATTGACTTATTATCACAACTACGAATGGCAAAATTGAAGATGTCCAAATGAGTGAAATTTCGTGAAGATGTGCCACTAAGCCCCTTTCCCGCATGCAGGTTTCATGGTACCTAAACACATCATAAAACACAAGCGTGAGTTCATCACTCAGCAAAGTGTATTGAAATGGAACAAGAGAATAGATTAACAAAACCATGATCTTTACATCTCATAATCAACATCATAAGCATCTCATATTCACATGGTATTCATCTCATAAACATCATCATATAAGCAATGCAATGCACGTCTCCTTGAAGCACATACCGGTATTGCTGAGTGCACACCCGTCAGCGTGCACCCTCTTTCCCCTTCCATCCCGTAGATGGAGGGTGCCTACTCTTACTGACTCGCTCCCATACACAACCGTGGATGGGACTATGAGGTAGGTCTTTCGTGTTCACTACGTGTGAACACAGAGGCCCGCATCAGAATGGGATGCCTCTTCCATTATGAATGCACATATGACATGAACATGTATAATCTTGCATAAACATGTAATACAACAATTTCATAACCAATATGTAACCATGTTCATCATGTCATAAGCAAATATCAAGCATGGCAAGTTAGCACATCATGTAGCCATATTGCACCTATGCAAGTCTAATAATCATACAACACCCGAACCCATCCCAATACACTTGCCTTCAACCGTGGTCAACGGAGTGACGAGAGGTTGAGGGCACTCCCGGGGTCACACCACCTGCACATAGGTACCATACACTCAAAACGTGCCCACAAAATAGAACAAGAACGATCATCTACCCCGACTTCGTAACCTACCCCTAAAACCCGAAAACAGAGAATCTGTCCCGACCGGACAGCAGGCTTCCAACTAATATAACTTGGGTTCTAAGACTCCAAATTAAGTAAACAAGTACATTTTCTCAAAGCTTAGGAAATTTCCTAGCTTTTCCTAAGTATTTGTGAAGACTGAATCGGCCTATAAAATTGTCTAATCTACAGATCAACACGATCTGTCCCAATCACATCACAGATTTGAACACGTTCGGTAAAACAGCCATAACCTTTAAACGGTTCGACGGAATTTAACGTTCTTGGTGTCCAATTAAAGGTAATTCAATTACCTATAACTTTCTCAACATATGGCTGACCAGGAAACGCATCTAAAATTGCGAAAACTCAAGCCCTACGTCGGACGTCCAATCTGCCCGAAACAGAACACCACAATAATTCTAGTTTTCATCAATTCTAACTAGTTGCAGCACCACCTTTTGAACTAATAGCACCAAAACCTCCACTAGCACAGCACCTAATGCATCCCAAAAGTTTCCCATCACCATACCTTATCCCGACGAATCCATTTAACCGATTTAAAACTCCTCTCCCGGCCACGAATTCCCTCCAATCTTCGGATCCTCTCGGTCGCAATCCTTCGCAACGTGGAGATCAACGGAGGGGGATTAAGTGGCAGCAATGGAGGGTAAGGGAGCCAAGCTAGGGCCGGCTAGGGGGTGGAAGGAGAGGTGCAAGGTGGGAGGGAGGGTCGCACGGCTAGAGGGTGGTGGGGGTGGCAGCTAGGGTAGAGGGGGAGGTGGAGGCGCATCCATGGGGGCGCAAGGGGCAGCAGCCATGCTGCCCTAAACCCCTCTCCACTTGGGCCAAAGGCCCACCTCCGGCCCACGAGGGTCCCCCAAGCCCACGATGATTCCCCCAAGCCCCAAATTCCTCCGAAAGGCCCAAATCCCCCGGAAGGCCCAAAAACATGATACCGAACACATACCGAAATGCCGAAATCGAAAATGACTCATACCATCATTCCGCAGTGTCACACCGCAGGATGCTCAAAGTTCAGTGGAGCAATCACTCTGAAGAAGAAGCAACGTGGGAACAGGAAGATCATCTACGAGAAGAATTTCCAGACTTTTTCCAACCCTCAACAAATCTCGAGGATGAGATTTCTGTAAGGGGGGTAGATCTGTAACGTCCTAAAATTAAATATAAGGTAAAATCAATTATTAAATTATTATTGTGAATTATTATTGCATTTTATAAAGTTGTATGCGTTTTGGTGAATTCCCTGTCATTGAGAAATGGATTAATCAAAGAATGGAAGTTAATAATAATAATATGAATGGCAATCTTTTAGTGGGAGTTAGTATCCAAAATATTTGTTCAGTGCATGTTTAACCGTTTGGTTGCACCCTGTTTCACTCTCTCTTCCCTCTTTCCCTCTCTTTTTCTCACTTGCGAGTGGACCCAAGGTCCCACCTGTCATCCCTCTCCTCACCCCCTTTCTTTCTTTTCTCTGTGATTTGCTCTCCGTTTCCCGTACGAAGCAACCAGAGGGGAACATCGCTCGTCGCCTTCTCCTGCCAAAGCCGAGCTCGTATTTGGACGGTTTCGCTGGCACTGCACGCCTTTTTCTCCAGCTCAGGGCGAATGCTTTACCGTGGATAGTGAGGACCGGGAAGGTTCATGCATCACCGTGCTCATCCTCATCTGTTTCCATGCTTATCTCCTAACCTAATGCCTCTATATAAATCGTTGTTGGATGCGCTACCTTCTTTCCCCGACATACAACAGATATCCATTCGCCTTCTAACTCTCAAATTCACCCGTATTTGCTCATTCTTCCTCAACTCCGGTGGAATCCGGATTGGGAAAAAATCCCAAATTGCTAACTCGCGGTGAGAATCAATCTAATTCCTTGCAAGTGAAGTGTTCCTAGGTATCCAGTAATCTTTTGCCTACCTTGGTTTAGGCCAAGACTCACCGAAGGGCTCCCTCACCGGCCGACCTTTCTCCACCATCGCCATTCATGGTGAGGTCCATGGTTCCCTTTTCTTCTTCACGAATTGACACATGATCGAGCTCCGTTAGCACATGTGGAGACTCATCTCACCTTTGATTTTGGCTCACCGGTCTTCTACCGTTGGCACGGCCGCTGCCTGCGCTCACCGCGGGGCCACATGACCGGCGTCGAAGCCCTTTTTAGTTCACTTTTGGAACCACCCAGATCTGTGGATGCTTCCTGTGTCGGTGCTCGGATCCGGCCGGCTCCCTTCCGCCGACGCGACATGTCATTTCCGTAGCCATCGCTACCGCTTGCTGCGAACTCGCCTGGCTGCTGCCAAGGCGCCTCAAAACCCACCCACGGCATCCCCTAGATCCTCTCTAACCTCTCCAACCGACGGCCTAGCCTCATCGCCCCTATTCGCCGACGACGAGGACCACAGCCGAACTCCCCTGCCTACGCTCTCTGACATCTGGGTCCTCGTAGTCAGTCTCCAAGCGTCGAGCACCCTTTACTGCCAGTTTGGCCTGCTCTGTCAGCGTCCAGCCCAGTTCCAGTGGGGTGGCAAAATCTAGCTAAATACGTTTTTAGCTTATAGAGGACGTATTTTCTATTTTTGCCGATTTTTTCCTAAACCGAGCCACTTCAATTGGCAATATCTTTTGAACCGCGAATCTAAATGAAGTGCAATAAATTTCTAAATTCATGTAAAATCAAAGAGATTTAGATTATGCAAAAATATTGAATATATGTTTTTGGACTCAAATTTAAATTGGAACTTGAATTGTAAGTGAACAAAATGTTACATGTAAATTTGATATGAATTTGATTCAGATTTATTGAAATAAATTATTCTAGCGTCCTGGAATGGCATGACCCCATAGTATGTGATTAAATTTGAATTTGGAATTTATTTGAATTAAATTGAACTTAGGTAGATTTTCAATATAGAAAATGATGAAATAATCATAACCAATTCAATCTTTGTCAAACAATTGTGAAATCACTTTTATTTAATTCATAGAACAGTATGTGATTTGATTTTAGAATAATATCTAGGGTGTACGGTGTTATTTTAATTGGTTCCATTATGTGCTGCATGATGAATTGCATTATAACCCTACTAGGCATGTGATGATGAATGTAATCTATTGTTTGATTGTTTGTGATATGGTAATTTGCACTTATTTGTATATTGCTTTTTGTTCGATTCTTCATTTGATTTCTCTCGCTATTATTAAAATATTTGTGTTTCTTGCTATGTCCTTATCGGAACGTCGAGTAGGTACTGACGATAATCTGATCGCCGACGATACTGGTGTTGATTTGACCACAGAGGAACAAGGCAAGCACCCCTTGACCATCTTTCATCCTAGTTTTATAACTACTTAAAAATGTGAACAAATAATCTGCATGCATGCTTTATATTCTATAAAACTACGTATTTACATTTTCTGATAGTTAATTCCTTTTTGGTAGATTTCCTTAATCCCTGTTGAAATGTGATCCATGATAACCATAGAAAATGGTTCAGTTCATTTTGATGAACTGGGTATAAACGTTTAATAATTGCGTGTGCTTAGCACTGCCATAGAAAGTTTGGGTAACATTTCTACACATAACCCTCTTTTATGAATTTATAAATGCTTAATTGGAACTATGGGAAAAGTTGGTAGCATGTTAAAAATGAAAATAAAATTATGGATTTGACGTGGGCGAGTATTGGCTATTAACCAGTTGTGTGAGGGTATACTTTCACGTAGTTAGGGGGAGATTATCGCCCAAGTCACTTTAAGGACCGAACATAGTGTTGTACGATCTAAGTCTTACCGTACAACCATGAGGGCTGGTATGGGATGGCCTTAACCTATTAAGTTATTTGAAACTGGCTATGCACATTGGTAGGCAGTAGTAGCACGGGCAATCCAGGTAGGTTTGCTCGAAGGGGTGCCCTCACAGAGGTATTGGGAATAACGCCTACCGATGTAACGGTGTACGCCTGGCTATGGTGAGAAACGGTTGTTGTGTATGAGCTCAGCAAAGATTATGATTATTGTGATTTTGTTTCTACCATAGCGAGGGTTTAATGTCACCAAGCTGGTGCAATGCTAGAATTGAATAATGTAATAGTTTTGTACGATCTCTCTGACGGCACACCAAAGGAAGTGTGTCTAATACATGTTGCCACAAAGAGATGATCATTCCTTATGGGTAAAGCTGTACCACTCTGCAGAGTCTAAAAACTAATCGATTAGCCGTATCCACGGTTATGGATAACTTGGAAAACTGGCACTAGTTAGATGATTTAGTTTTGGCAAAAAGGAACTTGTTATTCAAATTTGACTAAACCATTTTGATACCATTTCGAAATTTGGTTTAACGGGTTATGTACTCACGAAGGGCTGTGAGTAATTATTCGCTTCTTACTCATGATGGAGCATGAGTGAGTCGTTATTCTTTCATTTACTCGTTGGATAATTCAATTATTCATTCAACAATCTTAAATTTCTTATGCTTTCAATCAGTACTCAGCATTTCAGTTCAAATTTGCTCTATGCAAAATAACTGCAGAAACCCACCTTTGATACAGCTTGCATATAATTGGAAATTGTAAAAGTCTTGCGAGTACAAGTTTGTACTCAACTTGCAAACATATAGTTTCTAGGTGAAGAAATAGAAAATTTGGACAAAGAGAATGCTAACAAAGAATTCGTACCATTCGGTGACGACTGCTTCTAAGGTCATCCTTGTCAGTAGCCTGTGTAGATGGGTCTAACCAGGCTTACAGCAAGTTGATGTTTTTGGTTACTGCTACTCTTTTAGCTGATTTTATTTAATACGATGTAAATTATGTACTTCCGCTGTAATAAAAGAACTTAACTTTTGTATGTCTTGTTCTCAAATTGGGATGGTGCGTGCTAGCTACTGATCATGGGACTAGCACAGAAGGCGTCTAAGAACCTTTCTTTTATGTTGCCCTGTGGCATAAAAGGGAGGGTCTCACAAGCGCCCTAGATGCTTCACTCATCAGATGCTGGACATTGTAAGTGTGTGCAATCATGATATAGATTCGTGTTGTACCGATAAATAGCATATATGTAGATACATGATCATTGATTTTGTGTATATATACATGCTCATGGAGGCAAAAACAAGGAATGAACTGGTGGGCTTCATCGGCCCACATATGGTTTTGAAGCAAACCTTGGACGAAAATATTCAATTCGTCCATGAGTACGTGGAAAAAGTAATGTTGACTCAATGGGACAAAAACTTCATAATTTTACCACACAACCCGGGGTAAGTGCTTCATCTAGATGCTATACTTGTTGATTTGTACTATATAACGTGGATTGAAGTTATGTTGAATTAATGACCATGGCAACATACTTGTGTAGGTTTCACTGGGTTGTACTTGTAATTATACCAAGAAAGCATAATGTAATTTACCTTGATTCCAAAAAGGGCGACACCCACGACTTGGTGCCTATCAAAAATTTACTCGACACGTCGTTCGCTGTCTACAAAGCTCGTGGAGGGCCACACAAGGACACAGCGAAGCTGAAGCATATTTATAACTTTTCGGTATCCGCTATTACATGCAAAGACTTTACTCTTCTCATTAACAGAGGTGGCAATGCACTGAACTTGCGTTGGAACAGTAGCACCTGCTGTAATGGATGCGTTGTACATTGTAATGGGCGATCAGAGTTGATTTCTAAAATGGATGCCTTGTAAGTTGTAATACATGATTCAATCAAGTTCATTTATGCAATATATGTCATAATAATATATTGGTGGTGCTCTCTGCACTGTAATTTGTTTCAGAGGGCATGGCTAGTATTTCCTGAGGCTAGCCAATAAATCAAAATTGCTGAAAGAAATTTAAAATCAACATTACCGACGGTTGTCAATATAGAACCGTCTACGATAATTGGGTCATCACAGACGGTTCCAAGATAGAACAGGCTGTGATAATGGATCATCCCAGACGGTTCCAAAATAGAACCGTCTGTGATAATTGGGTCATCACAGACGGTTCCAAGCGAGAACAGTCTGTGATAAGTGGATCATCACAGACGGTTCTATTTTGTAACCGTTTGTGATAAAATGTCTTATCACAGACGGTTTACAGGTATAACCGGCTATAATAATGCATTTATCACAGACGGTTATAGTTTGTAACCGTCTATGATGATCCACTTATCACAGACTGTTCTAGTTTGGAACCGTCTATGATGATTTTGTTCACAGACAATTGGAAAACCGTCTGTAATAACTATGAGTCATCATTGACAGTTTCATACAGATGGTTCACAAAACCGTCTGTGATGTTGTTTGTGAACCGTCTGTGATGAAGGTTTGTATAGTAGTGGAAGACTATCACAGGAGGAGTTTGAATTCCTCTTAACCAGTTTCATATAAAGGAACGTGAAATAATCATATTGAATACTAAAATCTGGGAGGTCTTCTTTAAGAGAGATATTTTAATGTTTAGCACAAGTCTTGTTTAAGAGAGATATTTTAATTTTTAGCAAAAGAAAAAATCCTCGGGTATTTGAGTGAAAAAATGACCATATTCTAGACATCGTTCCAGAATAGAGTTGAAGTTCCGTTACCCACAATGCTCATTGATACCCCCTATAGGTACTTATATCAACTTGAGAATATCGCGTATTTGCGCCACCAAAAGAATGCACTGTCAATTGTTGCATATGGGATAGATACTATTCTCACCAGATTAGTTTCACCCAAGGAAAAACTTAATGATTATGTTTCAGCAGAAGAGCACCGTTGTGTACACCTAAGCCACCATGTTTTTGGGTTTAGAAAATAGTTCGCAGGCAGCAAGTGATTAATGCAATTTAGTTTAGACCGTGTGCTAATTTACTTTAAGAAATATCTAAAAAATTTATTACTATTGTTATTTGTTTTACTATTGTTTAATATATTTATAATATTCAATTGGAAATACTGTTTTACTACAAATTAGTCATATTATCTATTTTTTTAGAATAAACCTTGCATGTAGTTATAGTAGATTTGCATTATGTACACAACTTGTTAAGTGCTTTATGTACTAGCCTTTGCCATAACAAATCCATTGATTGAAGAGTAGTTTATACCCGCTTTGAATGAGAGTTCTACAAGGAGACGAGTTACTATGAATCAAACATTGCACTACTACAGATCTGGCCTTCTATACCGGCCCATCAGTATCGGTTATGCATGAACCGGGATTGAAAACTACATCAGTACTGGTTCAACGGTCTACTGGTCTGAGGGCATCTTAGTACCGTTTTAATATACCACCCGGTACTGATGTTCTAACATCAGTACCAGTTGGTTACACCACCCGGTACTAAGCAGCCGTGGACCCAGCAGGCTGCGTAGTACCGGTTGGTGTAACCAACCGGTACTAATGATCCCACATCAGTACCGATTTAATATACCAACTGGTACTGATGGTCTAACATCAGTACCGGTTGGTTATGCAACCCGGTACTAAGCAACCGTGGGCCTAGCAGGCTGCTTAGTACCGGTTGGTGTAAACAACTGATACTGATGATCCCATATCAGCACTGGTTGGTGTTTTAAATCGGTACTAAAGCTCTTTGTCTCCCGCCCCGCGCTCCTTTTCGATGAAGAAAAGGAGTGCTAACAAGCCCATGGATAGCGGCACGCCAAAAAGACAGCGAGTGCCTCCATGAAAGAAACCAAACTAGCTTTCTTTTTGGGGTAATATACTACTAAACTAGTTGCGTTTAGCTTTTCTATGTGTCATGTTTTGGTGTGCTGGCCGGGATCATCTTATGGCTACACTTTTGCTTTGTCTTCTTCACGCATCTTATGCGAATTCATGACTCGTCTAAATTGCACCGCTTATGTTTCTCTACTGAAGCAAGCAGCTGATTAATCCATGTGGTTATGGATTCGAGCTACTAATGTTGTGAGTAATTAATTTTATGCTATAGTTCGTCATATGTACCGGTTGGAAACACCAACTGGTACTGATAGTGTCTCATCAGTACCGGTTGGTTCCTCAAACCGGTATAGATCATCACGTCTTCAGTACTGGTTGATTCCACCAATCGGTACTGATCATTAACTCATCAGTACCGGTTGGTTCCTCAAACCGGTACTGATAATCACCTCATCAGTACTGGTTGGTGGCACACCGGTTGGTGGAACCGGTACTGATGCCTATTGGGCATCAGTCCCGGATGGCTTGTACTGGTTCAAAAACCGGTACTGATGACAGTTGTGAACCGGTACTGATGGCCAGATCTATAGTAGTATTGTCAGATGCTTATTGCTTGTTGATTGGTTTTCCACCCAAGTTTTTCTGTTCCGCTACTGTTATCTTAAAGTCATTCGTGAGGCTATAAAGGAAAAATAGATTGAATTTAAAAATTAAATGATCTTTAACCAATCTTGCATGCTAGATTATAACACGCTTTCTAACCAGCTTATGCACTAGTCTAGCAGTTCAAGACCATATAAGCAACGCATGGAGCAGAGACTTACTAAGCACAGAACAATGCAACTAGAAAAGGTAGCATGCATTCAATCAATGAAAGGGAAACAGAGAAGTACTATATTTTAGCACAAATGATGAGCACGTCACTTTGTTCCTCTCTTTGCACGTTGCACTGCCGAGACAAGGAATCACCTCCTGCCTGCTGTCGCCGAACTCCACTTCCACGCGCACAGCTAAACTCCGAGACGTCAAGTCCTGCAGACCCTTGCCGTCGAGTCCCGCAGGCCTTCTTCTGCAGCGATTTCTTTTTCTTCCCGTGTACACGCCCAAGCGTCGCTCTGTAATTTTCTTCTCATGTGCATGGTTCTGCACCGAAGCGCCGGCTTTTATTATATGTGCAGCTCGCCTCCGAGAAGGAGTCCTACTTCGACTCCTTTTTGTTTCAGAAAAACTAAGAAACGGTATACCGTAGGAACGGTATACCTCTGAAACTCATAAAACTTATGAATTTTTACACTGAAACTCATGAAACTTAGCACTAAAAACTGATGAAACATGAAACTGATGAAACTAAACACTGAAACTCATGAAACCAGCACTGAAACTGATAAGTTTTATAAGTTTCACGGCGATACCGTTGGAACGGTATACTGTTCCCTAGTCTCCCTCTTTTTGTTTACGCAGCTCCAACACGTCGAGTCCGCAGGCGACTCACTGGTCGGCCAATTTCCATACAGGAAACCTTTCTAAAATTTCAACTCTAATTAAATACCTACATGCATATTTATCTGGCCCAAAAACACATCGCCCAATATATGCATACAATTCAAAATTCTCGCATGCACGCGTACGGTCCACCTGCCGCTACCGCGTGACTCACTCTCCCTCACGTGCAATGTTCTCTAGTCCGAACGCCCCGCATTACATCCTCGATCATTTGAACCTCGATTCAACCCAAAACCTAGTTCCGATCCTCGTCATCGACAACGTTCGACCTCAAGCAACACCTGCACATGAACAAACACAAAACCGTGTACGAGCACAAGTCCATGACTTGACTCAAGATCAATCCATGCAGCCATTCACAAGAGCGCATTGCATCAAGCAAAACCATAACCATGCTATCACAAGCATACCAAATAATTATCTGAAACAACATATTTGCAAATTCAATTTTAAGCCAATTTTTTAGCACATGATTTCACAGACTTTAATGTCATTCAACTATCTGTAATCCAATAAACACTACTACAGAATTGCCCATCAGAGACGGTTCACAAATATCATCAGAGACGGCTTTGTGAACCGTCTGTAACAATGGGTCAGTAATAATAGAGCCACTTCACAGACGGTTTTATAAACCGTCTTTGATAATAATCTCACATAAAACCGTCTGTGATAATAATCTCACAGACGGTTCTTATTTAGAACCGTCAGTGATATATTAAATCTACCGACGGTTTGTAATATGAACCGTCTGTGATATAAATCCTATCACTAACGGTTCCTTATACCAACCGTCTGTGATAGTGTAGATATCACAGTCGGTTTAGTGTATGAACCGTCTGTGTTATACAAACTATCACAGACGGTTTACATGTATGAACCGTCTGTGATAGTTAATATCACAGACGGTTCTTATTTGTGAACCGTCTGCGATAAATTATCACAGACGGTTCAAAATAAGAACCGTCTGTGATGTGGCTGTTCATACAACGACCTTTATCTGTTTATTGGCTAGCCTCAGGAAATGCTAGCCATGCCCTCTGAAACAGACATAACACAGAAGCTACATTGCAGTTTATACACAGAAGCTACTACACAGGAACCAATAGAACAAGGACATAAAGAACAAAGCGTACAAAGACTTAACTGAAGAAGAAGAAAAGTAATATCAATTACCAATATCGCTAAAAGACTTAAAGCTGAACCAAGAAGTAACCAAAGTAGAACAAACATCCAGTTTCGTGCAAAGGAAGCTTACAATCATCTTTTATCTCAGCTCGCAATGATGGTAATTTTTCACGGAGCTTTTCGATGGAATCTACCCTGCTATAAACATGATATGACAAGCTGTTAACAGCAAAATTATATGGCTAAGAACAACGATGATCTAAGTATAGCAATGTTAAATTATAAAAGTACAGAATAAGCAGATCACTACAAATTCGAAAATTCATGATATATATCTCAAATATCAACTATGAATTAGCTTCAAAGGATTGCAGCCACAGGTGCAGCTGCCATAAAACTAGTTTACAATCAACACATACCATAACAACATACCATACCAATCATCTTTTAGAACTGAAGAAGCTCGGACATACCATAACAACATCCACGAGGGTCCACCTGGAAAACCAACATAGAATATGTGTATTAGAAATTGGTAAAAGTTAATTTGAAGGGTCTACACTACAAGGTACTGAACAAAAAAGCATACACTATAGCTACAGGTAATGACAACAAAAAATAATAGCTTCAGGTAATGACATAAACAAGAGTCATTAGCCAATATATAAGTAAATATACAGTTAAGTACCCGAAGATGGCTCTTGATATGAGATATGCTGACTCCCTTCAGGCCCATGAACTGAAGATCAACACAGAAGCATTATTACATCCATTTCAACGATCACAGAGACATCACAAGCATCATTACATCCATTTCACAGATCATAGATCATCAGATACACAGAGACATTACATCCATTTCAGCGATCATAGATCATCACAAGCACTATCATTACATCCATTTCAGCAAATAAACTGAAAAAATGTGAAGTACCGGAACTCATTTGTAAGAACTACAATACAGCACGTGCGTTCAGCAATACAGAGAAAAACTGCGTCCACAATCTTCACAAATTACAGCACAAGTTTCATAAATTAAAACAGTACAAGTGGCAATACAGAGAAAAACCTAACTCTTGCAGTTAGGCACCTGCGTAGAACTCGCCTATTTTACTAATGACTTCAGTGACTAGGAAAAAACAAAGTTTTCCTCGAATGGACGCCAGATCCTTGTCTTGCAACGAAGTTTTATCCTTACTCATTTGTGTTGCATTGACGAGGAGATGCATGTTATGGCAAACGTAAAATCCACATCGGTTATTGCCATGTCCCTGTTGGTGGCACTGCAAAAATAGAATTGCTTAGTTCGAGAATCATGGCTACGGAGTTTGAAATAGGAATATACTGTATAGAGGATACCGGAAACTTGAAATCGTGCTGCAACGCCTTATCCCCGCCTTGAACAGAAGGATCTCGCAAAGCTTTGACCGTCCTACGTGATTTCGAAAGGTTAGCCTCAGCTATTCCAGGAGCAACAAGCACCTTAAACAACGTGGTTACCTGGTGATTAACCGTGCGATAGGGTTCAAGTCGTGGTTGCCGGTATGTGAGGAATCAACGTAAATAACCCGGTTCTTGGCCAGATGAATTACAATTAGAACCCAGTGAAACCTGCATAGGTATGTTGCCATGGTCAATTAGCACCAAAGTATTGTGTGCACATTACAAATGAGAGTATACCAAGTCGGGCAGCACTTACCCTGGGTTAAAGGGTAAAAGTATGAAACTTTTATCTTTCTGAGCATCCAAGGCATGTCGTACGTATTCCTCTACTGCTTTTTCATATTGGTTCATTGTTGGCTGCGAGACTAAAAGTGGGTCGAGGAAACCCACCGATGTATTGTTCGTTCTCGCTTCGCGTATCATGAATCTATATATACAAAAGTTAGGCAAAGGGGTCACTTCAAATATATATATATATATGACATTTATCAGTATTATAGGGAAGACACACTCACAATGTCCAGCATCTTAAGAGCGAGGCGTCGAGGGCGTCGAGGTTGAAGAGATCGAACAGGTCCTGGAAGCCGACCGCGAAGTAGCCCCCCGCTGACTCGTTGAACAGATGCTTAGGCTTGTAGTGGACCATGATACTTGTTGTACGTTCGTTCTCTGGCTTGTTAGCTTGTCTCATGTAGTATGTATGCAGGCTTTTGCAGCAGTAAGTCAATGTCTTCATGCGATCTTCCATTATTAAAGGCTCTCCTAGCTTGAATACCCGGGCCAACGGGGCCATCGGATAGTACTCCAAAGCCTTCGCTATCTTTTTCGATTTGCCCTTCCCTTTCTTTGTTGGAACGGAAATCTTCGGGGGAGACGAGGGGAGTAGAGAGCAATCATAGTCAAAGTCAATATCAAACTCACTGTCAATGTTTTTGGGTGGGGAGGGCACGATAACCGATTTGGGGGGAATTGGATCAACTTTTGGCGGAGGAAGTAGAGGTACTTCTGGTGGAGGATGGATGTCTAGAGATATGTCGCTGCTGGGCCACTGGATGAATGTGCCGATGACATCCCCCAGTGTCTGAAGCTCGTCATTTGGAGGCAATTGTAGCGTGACGATCTTGAAAATGTCATGAACGCCGTCCACATTGACCTTCGTGAAACCCGGGCGCTAGCGTACCGTGCACCATCGCCCCTTCAATGGATGGATACGCGAGGCCCCAAGCGACCTATATAGGAAGGGAGCAATTGGCAACTCTCACCTGGAGATTGCACCGTGCGGCTCCTACACAACGGTACCCAATTAGCTAATGTGCCCAAAAGATATATCTATGGAGCATTCAAGAGATCTAAATTAGTATACCTTGATGTCACAGCATGGGAATTTGCCGACGTGTTTACCCTGGTCAGGGGCGGACGCACAGCTGCTCTTACGTGTATTGGGGCTGAACCCTTGGCCTTCCACAGGCTGTGTGTTTTGAGCATTGAGCCTTTCCTCGAGGCTTCTTATCCTATCATCGAATTCTCCTCTCAGCCTGTCCTCAAGATCCTTCACGATCTTTTGCTCGCGCTCGTCTCTACCTCTCTTCTTACTCCGGTACATGTGAGTGTCTTCGAAGCCCGTTTTCCAGGGAACGAAAACCCCTTTGCCTCGCGTGCGACCAGGGTGTTCCTTGTTTCCCAATGCCGTGGAGAGTGCATCTCTCTCCCTGTTTGGGACAAAAGATCCACCGGAAGATTGTGCACTCAACTCTGCCTGCAAGATCGCAGCAAGTTATTTCACTTATGAAGTTAGGAACTAAATACGTACCAAAATGGTGGTTCGATATCTTACCAAACGTTGGCAGACTTCCTCGTCCGCAGGGTTTGTAAAGGAGATGGTGCCAGATGGTGTGGCACATGACCTCGCTCTTAGCCAGTCTCTGGCGCGCTGGTCAGCAATCGATGCAAATGGCGCGGAGTCCCCCTCGTCCTCCCTGTCCCATTGCATCCTCTTCCCCGCGTAGCCAGCGGTGCCGAGTCTGTGGGGGTGGGTGTTCCTTGCCTGCAGGGCCTTGTGTGCTTCGCTTTCAATCAAGAATTGATCTGTCGTCTTCAACTGAACAAAACGTCGCCATAAATCCTCACTAATGAACCCGTACTTAGAGTAGGGAGTCCTATCCTTATTGACGTATTCCTTGACAAGTGTGCTCTTAAAGGTCTTCCACGCCTTTCCTGCCACTAGCAGTGCATACCGTCGCACAGGGTCCTCGAGTTCTTCTGGGAGATCAAAGGAGGAAAGGATTTCTGTAAGCAGATCGTTGCGGCCCTCGTCAGTCAGCGACTTCCAGGATGTACATGTGATGGGGACCCGTTCGCGTGCAACTATCCCGCACATTGTTCGTAATGCATTCACTACCTTTTTACTTCCGGTAGGGGACCCATCTTTCGGATCGATCGCCGTGATGCTATATCGGCCTGTTGGCCTTTTGTTTGCTTTTCTTGGAGCGCGAGTTGGTTTGACTTGACTCGGCTCATCAGTTGGGCCTAAGGTGGACAGAAAATATTGAAATAATGTTATTCACCAAACGGACAGAGGTTGCAATTAATTTGAAAATTCACCAAATGGACATAAGAAAATAACACATTAATTTGAAATAATGTTATTCACCAAACTTAAACATTTTTATGTTATAGAGGAAGGAACGAAGGTAGAGGAAGTGGGTAGGAAAGAGGGAATGGAAAGGATAGAGGTGGACTAAGAAAATAACACATAATATCAGCTTCTCTACAATCATAATTTAGAATTAGCTTTTAAAGAAACTAAAAAAAAACAAACAGATCCTATGAGTTCAGTAAAAAATGAGGCACTAAGTACTTTGTGTATCATTGATAAGGTTATTTTGGTCTGTTGATTCCTATGTGCAGACAACAGTTGGGCCTAAGGTGGACAGAAAATATTGAAAATAAAGTGTAGAGATAGTTTAATCCCCGACAGAAATGTTTGGATGTGTTCATCACATGAAAAAAGGAAATGTCCTAACAACTGGAAATCTTTATATAAGAATTCCTTTTCAAATATGTATTTAACTTACCCAAGAATTCCTTTTCAAATTAAATTGCAGTATATCTAGCTAGTTTGTAGAAGTCTTTATATAACAACTGGAAATCATACATATAAAGAATCAAACTATGCATATTGAATCCAACTGAGGTTAGACCAATCAATGGCCTTGCTGATGAGTGGCCGAATATTCGTCAAGTTCATAGTATAGATGCAACAACATGCATTGAATACTAGTTATTTCATTGGTATAGGATTGTCATGACGGTCGAGAGTAGTGGTGCAGAGGAATGAGGTTCAGAGGATGTACGCAAGCAACGGAGTTTTGTCAGATTCTATACAGTAGGCGATTGCGGGTGTTTTGCTGTTGCGTTTAATACTTCCTTAGTTACCAAGCACTTATACAATGGGGTCCACATGTAAGAAGGAAAAAGGGGCATATATATACTGATGGGGTCGGACATGCGCCTGAATTTTTATGTGCATTGTCACTCTGATCTTGACGAGCTGCACGCCTTCTGGTGCTGTACTTGCAGGAGGAGGAGGAGGAGGAGAGATCCGATAGATGGAAAAATTTTCTGGAGAGGCAGGCCGAGTCGTCTGGACAGGGTGCTGAGGTTGCACCTGCCCTGGAGCAAGGTGAAGCTGCAGGGGATGTTGAGGAGAATGCTGAGGCCGGGCTCGAATTGCTTTGCATGAGAAGGCGCACAAGGGCCACACAAGATTGGGTTATGGAAACCAATTAGGCCATCCCTGGGCAACATAGAGCAGATGATGAGCACAAGCGTGTCGAGAAGAAGCTGACCATCTTCTATCAGGCAGCACACAAAGGATGGAACCCATCTCGTTATGGTCCAAGAGGGCAAGTTGTCTGAGGACTCAGACGACGAGTTCTATGATGTAGATAAGGTTGACCCTAGCCAAGAAATGCATTCAAGTGATAGTGCGAATGCTGACATTGGTAGCAGGAGTCAAGATGAAAATTATCCTTCGAAGGAGGAATTGGAGTGCCTGGTCCATGGTGGAGTGCCAATGGCTTTGAGAGGAGAGGTACGGCCTGTCTCATGAGGCTTTTCGATTTGTTCTTGATTCTTGTTCCTTCCTAATTTTAGATTTGTTCAGCTCATCCAGCAGCTCCTTGCTTTTCTGATGACAGCTGTGGCAAGCTTTTGTTGGTATTGGAACTCGTAGGGTAAAAGGGTATTATGGTAATCTTCTTGCGGCAGAAGGTGAACTAGAAGATAGCAAATGCTTAGATTCTTCAACCTCGGATGGTGTCAATGAAAAACTGAAGTACCATTTTCCTCACGAAAAGTGGAAAGGGCAAATAGAGAAGGTAGATACTTGTGACTGCTTTTACGGAAATTAGTCTCTTTTTTGTTAACAATTTATATCTGGGAAAGTGGGAAGTCAGACAAAGAGTCTAATCTGCCACATCTGGGGGCTCCTTATAGGACTTGCCAAGAACTTTTCCAGGTCATCCTGCATTAGATGAGGATGGAAGAAATGCTTTAAGACGCTTGCTTCTAGCTTATGCTGGACACAATCCAACAGTTGGTTACTGCCAGGTAAATGTATCCATTAATGCTGATCCACGTTACTTGCTTTATGTTGCTGGAAGTCATTTGCTTCTTTGGAGCTCCTTAATAACATTTGATCCACGTTGTTGACTTGTTGTACTCCAAGTCACACACCCCACTACTGAACCCAAAAACTTCACTCAATGGTTCCAATAAAATATAGAGGTGACTAGTCTTTCTCAACCAATATCCTGGTGTTACAATAATATAGTTGACAAGTTACTCATGGTTTATACTGGATATTTGTTGAGTCTTCTCTTAGCAAAGATTCGTTTTTTGAATGCTGCAGGTGATGAACTTCTTTGCTGGTCTCTTACTTCTATTAATGCCAGAGGAGAATGCATTTTGGTAAGGCCCCATGACAATTTGTTGGACAATGATTTTGGATTCCATTGCTCTAAGATGTCATGATAATTGAATTAAATAATGTGTTAAATCTGTTGATGGTGTAACAGGACATTGGTTGGAATTATTGATGACTATTTTGATGGGTACTTTTCTTGTGATAACAGGACATATAGCGGACTGCAAGACGCAATCAACAATGGTAATACAAGAACTGATGAGGCCAACCTTGTGATGGAGGAGGAGACGTCGCCGAGGGAGGAGGAGGCGCGGCCGGGGAGGAGGATGCGCCGCTGGCGGAGCCTCGGGAGGCAGGCTGGCTCGGGGAGGCGGCGCCGGTCTCCATCAGTGTGCTCGGGGCGGCGGCGGGGCTCGGGGAGGCGGCGGAGGGGCTCGGGGAGGCGGCGGCGGGGCTCGGGGAGGCGGCGGCGCTCGTTAGGGTTTGAAGTGTGCGTAGCGTTTGAAGTCTGATAGAAAACGATTCAAGTGTAGAAGTTTTATAGGGTTTGAATATCACAGACGGTTCTAAACTAGAACCGGCTGTGTTATGCTATATCACAGACGGTTCTGTTGTAGAACCGTCTGTGTTATGCTATATCACAGACGGTTTTCGTTTAGAACCGTCTGTAAAATTAATATATTGCAGACGGTTCTGTTGTAGAACCGTCTGTGTTATGCTATATCACAGACGGTTCTAGTTTAGAACCGTCTGTGATACCGCTCAGCCCCCCTCTGGGTGTCTTGATTGCTCCAACATCTCATAAACTCTATACCCTACCTAACCAAACTGGGTACCGAACATGCCCTACCTGCTAATGTCTGCAAGTTTACGAAGCTTGGTTACTAGCAGACCACCCTACCTAAACGAACTGCTATCTCAACATGTACCAATATGCCCTAACTGCTGATATCTGCAAGTTTACGAAGCTTGGTTACTAGCAGACCACCGTCAACTACACTACTCTACAACCACATCAACGACAAGCACACAACAGATGCCACCATGTACTGCCTCCGTGGCACGACAATATTATATTTAGGTTCTCATATTTTTAATTATTAATCTACATTAAAGATTAATGTTTTTCAAAGCACGAAAAAAAAGAAATAAATACAAAAGTACTTAACATGAGTACACATAAGTACAAAAATATTACTTTATTATGCATGCATGCATGCTCTTACTTACAAGTTAACATTGAAATTACAAAGTGAAAATTAGCCCTTCACGATGATCGACGCGTGTGTAGGTGACTTCCTCAATTTGTTCCTCTTGAACCATGCTGACATTTCCGATAGGAGGCAAATCATCAAATTGATTGTACTCTTCCTCATCTACTATATTCTCAACTCCGACAATCCTCCTTTTTCCCTGAACAACTACGTGGCGCTTCTTGTTAGACGGGTCGATAACATAAAAGACTTGAACAACTTGGTTTGCGAGCACAAATGGTTCATCTTTGTATCCGACACGTTCGAGATCCACAGTGGTGATGCCATACTTGTCAACCTTCACGTGCTGGAGGTGGACCCAACGACACCGAAATAGTGGGATCTTGAAAAGTACGTAGTCAAGCTCCCAAATCTCCTCTATGAACCCATAGTAGGAGCTCCTCGTTGACCCAGCGGTACTGAACGCATCTATGCGGACCCCACTGTTCTAGTTTGTGCTCTTCAAATCCTGATCTATCGTGTAAAATGTGTATCCATTTAAGTCGTATCCTTTCCACGTGACAACTGTAAAAGCTGGACCTTTTGCCAACCATTTCAGGGTGTCATATGACGAGCTCCCAGTGATGGGTCGCTCTTTGAACCAATTGTTAAAGCGAAGGTTATGTTGTCTTATGATCCAAGACTCTGTCGTCTTTGGATTCTCTTGCCTTAGCCATTGCTTGTGCTCGACGATGTACGGGGACACTACGGTCATGTGTTGTAGAAGCGTGAAATGGGCTTGAGCACACGCAATCGATCAGTGTGATTGCTTTCCTTCCGATGGTCCCGATACCCTGGAGCCTCCCCTCATGGCGAGATCGAGGCACACCTATTGGTTGGGCCTGAGCCATGTAATCGACGCAGAACTCGACGACCTCTTCGGTTGCATAACCTTCGACAATGCTACCCTCCGGACGGGATCGATTTCGTACGTAAGACTTAAGAATTCCCATATACCTCTCGAACGGGTACATGCTACGTAGGAACACAGGCCCGCACATCTTTATCTCTATTACAAGGTGAACAATGAGATGGACCATGATATCGAAAAATGACAGAGGGAAATACATCTCAAGATTACATAGAGTCATCACCACCTCAGCCTGCAGAGCATCCAGTCCTTCGGGATCGATGACCTTCTTAGCGATTGTGTTAAATAAATAACACAGCCTTGTGATTGTCTCTCGGACCTTGACTGGCAAAATACTTCTAATTGCAATAGGGAGCATTTGAGTCATCAACACATGACAATCATGAGACTTCATGCCAATTAATTTTAAATCTTGCATTGAAACAAGTCTCTTCATGTTGGACGAGTAGCCGGACGGAACTTTCACACCATGCAAGCACTAGCACAGTTCAGTTCTTTCGGCCTTTGACAGAGTGTAACAAGCTGGTTCGCAATACGTACCACCTTTAACGGTCTCTTTTGGTGCTAACTCAGGTCTTATGCCCATATCGACTAAGTCAAGTCGTGCGTTGATACCATCCTTTGTTTTGCCCTTAATGTTTAGTAGGAGACCAATCAGGCTATCACAGACATTCTTCTCCACGTGCATGACATCGATGCAATGGCGAACTTCTAGGTGCTCCCAGTAAGGTAGGTCCCAAAAGATTGATCTCTTCTTCCACAAGCTCTTCTCACGGGTCGACCTTGCGTTACGTCCCTTTCCATGTGTAACATCCAAATCCTTAACAAAGTCATGAACATCTCTCCCGCTAAAAGGCCTTGGAGCTGAACCGTTTTCGTTCGTCCCATCGAATAGTCTCTTCATCTTGCGGTATGGGTGTTTCCTCCCAAGGAACCTACGGTGACGCATGTACACGGTTTTACGCGAGTGATTCAGCCACACACTCTCAGTATCGTCTAGGCAGTGAGTGCAAGCCTTGGCACCTTTTGTACTCTGGCCCGACAGGTTAGCAAGTGCAGGGTAATCATTTATGGTGCAGAACAACAAGCAGTGTAAAGTGAAGTTCTCTCGTTTGTATGCATCCCAAACCTGTACCCCAGGTACACATCAATATCGTTCCCAGGTTGTTTCGGTCCTTGGATAAGCACAGACAATAAAATGTACTTTCGCTTCATACACAACCAAGGAGGAAGGTTGTAGATACAGAGATTCACGGGCCAAGTGCTATGCCGGCTGCTCATGTTACCGAAAGGATTCATTCCATCTGTACTCAGTCCAAACCTTATATTCCTCATCTCCGCAGCGAATTCTTCATACCTCCTATCGATGTTTCTCCACTGGGTGGAGTCAGCAGGGTGTCTTAGCATTCCATCGTTCTTACGCTTCTCGGAATGCCAACACAGCAGTTTGGCCTCCTTTGGGTTAGCAAACAAACGCTTCAATCGGGGAATTAGAGGCAGATACCATGCCATCTTAGCAGGACTTCCTTTCTTCACCTCCTCATCTGAATGACTCTTACGCTTGTACCGGGATGCGTTGCACACCGGACATACATGCAAGTTTGCATACTCTTTGCGGTATAGGATACAATCGTTCGGACATGCATGTATTCTTTCTATCTCCATTCCCAAGGGACAAAGAACCTTCTTGGCTTTGTAGGTTGTTGTCGGCAACTCATTTCCCTCTGGAAGCATGTCTGCCAATAGACGTAATTATTTGTGAAACTCTTGTCGACCAACCATTGCTTGCCTTCAATTTCAGCGATTCAAGCCTGAGGCGACAACCTTGTGTATTTCACCTTGCAACCAGCAAACAAAGGTTTCTTCGAGTCCTCCATCAAACCCACGAATTTTTCATATTCCTTTTCATCACGGTTCCCTTCTGCGTCGCGCAGCATCTGGTCCAGATTGTCATCATGCAACATATCCTCGTCGGAAGCAGAATCAATGTGATCATCCGGCATATCGTTGACTTCGTCGAAGATGTTAACAGTACCACCTGCTTCTTGTATATTCTGCTCTTCGTCGTGACTGGTCCAACATGTATACCCCTTTTTGAAACCTCGCATAATCAAGTGTGCTTCGATCTGCGCTGAGTTTCGAAACATCATCATATTCTCGCAATCGATGCATGGACAAGGCATATACTGCACTCCCTTATTAAACATGTCCTTCTCTGCAGCTCTTCTAAAAGTGGAGACGCCATTAATATACTCCACACTCGTACGGTCCTCAGCGTACATCCAGCTTCGATCCATCTATGCTACACATGTAATATTCGATCCAATTAGAACCCTCTTTTGAACTGATTAAGTACAATTTCCTTAACAAGTTAAAGCTTGAAAATAATATTGCAATTATAACATCCAATTACTAGCTAGCTTAGATCACCACCAAAACATGGATCTACAAGCTAGATCTAAACAATCTTAAATTTCTTACATAACCAAGCTAGATATTGAATTAATATATATAAGGCAATTTTATATCCATTACTAACCTTAGATCTGAATTAATATATATAATGCAATTATCCATTACAAACCTTAATTAGATCACAAGAATCACCTATTATATAAGCTTACAGACGGTTCTATTGCCAAACCGTCGGTGATATAACGGTCTTAGCATTTCATCCCAGACAGGGACCACAAACTCGAAATTGCGCTCGGGCCTATATATAGGCAAACTTTATTGCAGACGGTTCTATAAAATAACAAATGCGTGATATAGGGAAGATTACAGACGGTGATGTGTACAAACCGTCGGTGATGTTACAGACGGTTATATACACTAAACCGTCTGTGATAGTTACGTATATCACAGACGGTTATTTCATAAAACCGTCTGTGATAAATTCACAGACGGTTTTGTATTCAAACCGTCTGGGATGGCAGACGAGGAATGGTCTGTGATAGTTTCACTGACGGTTGGTTTATAGAATCGTCTGTGATGTTCTATATTACAGACGGTTTTTTAAAACCGTCTGTGATGGTGAGTCTAATATAAGCATTTTTGTAGTAGTGAAATATAGTTGTTTTATTATGTGTCGGCTATGTATAATTGTGATATTACATCTATATTATCATAGTGTGATCTAGTATAATTCTATACTAATGCAGTATATACAGAAAATCCAAATTTATATATTTGAATCCCCGACAAACCTCTAATAAGTTATTGAGAAGTAAGGATGACTACGCTAACTGGTTGTATCCTCAAAATTACGACAAGTCCGATGATTTGGAGAGTCGCATATTGGTTGTGTGGACTGGACACATACTGTGTTGCTCAGTCGTCCTCTCCCGTTTATAAATACGCATTTTTGTGCTAGCTCAAAGCCTCACCCAGTACTGCCCACACAGCCACACTGCGCACGCGCGCGCGCATACACACGCACAGACGCTGTGCACTGCCATCACTTAGCCTAGCAGCTTGCACACACGCACGCGTAGCCACCATGGTAGCGATCACCGTAACGATGAAGTCACAGTCGTTCGTCGCGCCGTCGGCGCCAACGACGGTCGAGATGCTGGAGCTGTCTGCCATCGATCGCGTACCCGGACTGCGCCACACCGTGCGGTCTCTGCACGTGTTCCGGCACAACGGCGGCGGCGCCAACCCCGGCGGGGACGCCAGACCGGCCGAGGTGATCCGCGCCGCTCTGTCCCACGCGTTGGTAGAATATCGCCCGTTCGCCGGCCGCTTCGTCGGCTCGGTGGAGACCTGCGTCATGTCCACCGGTGACGGCGCGTGGTTCGTTGAGGCCGCCGCCGACTGCAGACTCGAGGACGTGAACGGTCTGGACTACCCTCTCATGGTCCGCGAGGAGGACCTTCTGCCCGCCCCGGAGGGAGGTGCCGACCCTACCAGTATTCCGATCATGATGCAGGTATAAATACTTCAACTTTTCAACCTTGTCTGTGCTCTCGGAAGAACATACTCCTGAGTCTCATCTTCAATATACCAATTAAACGAATGTGTTATACTCCTGTATCACTTTCGGCATTTAGTAATAATTCTAACATACTCTAATGCGATATGGTTGAAAAAAATTCATCGGCGCTATTTATTTTGCTATATACATTTTTTTCATATGCAAAAGGAGTACATAAACACAAATTATGCAATAAAAAGTATATAAAACTAGGTAAGTGGTATTTATTTTTTTAAACATACTCCTTTTTATGTCCATATATAAAGGTATTTGCAAAATATGCTAAAAAGCTCTGTGTTCTCTTGCAATTTTTTCATGTGGTTCATTTTGAAATATCTTATAATTAGTGTATGAGCATACCCAAAGTGATAAAAGAGTATTTTAAGTTCGTTTAGGTGGTATTTCAAAGGTAGAAGTAACTACACCCGGGCGTAGAATACACACACACACCTGGGGCACTATGGTGCCTGTGCACCATGATCCAAATCGGATATTTCCTTGATGTATTGCATTCGAAATTTTTTGTAATTTTAGGTTTTTTAGTTTAACTATTTTACTAACTATTTCAAAAAAGTTCTAACTAATTCAAACTAGAGTGTTCTTTTTTATGATAATTTGAATGTAGGTATGTGCTAATCAGCAAATCATGTGATCTATATTTGTTCAAAATCTTTGAATTTGATTATATTTTTTAAAAGATATATGTTCTATTTGAGTTGTTATAGATGAGTATATACCCTAAAACTAAATTTTTTGAAAAATATCCTTGAATTTGGTTTGAATTTGTATTTCTGAAATCATGGTGCGAAATCACCATGGTGCCCCATTTCGATATATTAGTGTCTATGCTTGCACTTGCACTATGGTGATTTTCATGTAAGCACTACTTTCGCTTTTCTAAATAAAAATTGATGGCCAACTTTGTTCGTTTATGTAAAGAATTCTTATGACTATTAAACGATAGTAGCTCCTAGATAGATACTCCCTTCAGTCACCACAAATACATATACGAAATTAAAATTAACTTGATAATTTAACCATGATAATGTCAAAATATTATATCTTGTTTAATAAATTTACTCAAATATACTACATCCAGGTTGTATTAATTGTCATTTTTACTCATTCATACAAAACAAAGTAGTAGTTAATTGATGCTATAGTTCTTGACATATTTGCCCCTAATAATTGGATAAATATCTCTCTAATACCACTGCCAATAAGTTATAGGGATGACTGATACATACGATTTTCCGTTACGTCAAAAACATTTTATACTTTTTCCTGCTTCAATTAATATTTTCTCCACTTCCCAACTCTCACTTGCAAGATGATTAGTAGGCAGTCGGAAAAGCGTATGTGAAGTATATAAATTGTATATATTTTGTCACTTTCAAGTATTTAACTATAGCGGCATTTGTGGAAAATGTGGTCTCAAGAAACTAAAATGATAAGTATTTGAAATAGGGTATTTGCTAACAAGACATCTATTTTGGACTCGGCCAACTATCCTCTCAATTTTGGGTGGAAATTCGTGAGAAAAAACAAATAATGTGATCCCCTAATGGTGCGTTTGGTTGCCTATACTAAGTGGTATATGTATGAGATGGTTTAAAAAAAAAAGTCATCCATGCGTTTGGTTGCTTAAATGTAATCATCCCATCCTGGATCAAGTGATACAAATTTGAGGAATATTCCCTCTAGATGTTGAATCATCTCATTCACCCAAAATAATAGAACCAAATGATACAGGACCATCCCATCCCATGAACCAAACACACCCTAAATTCCTTTTCTCAAATCTCGCAGTCAACCATATTCCTCAAACGCACCCAATCATTTTTGTTTGGACGTACTCAACAAAGTAAATCAGTAAAAAAAATTCCCAACTCCGTTAATATTCGGTGGTTCAAATGCACTCGCAGTATTCCCACCTCAATTAGACTTGGAAGAAATGTACCCCAGTTCTTCCACATACTGAACCATTAACGTTAAACAATTTGGAGCCACGCGGTATAATTTGGGGACCATTAATTTTATTTCCTTCTAGACACCTATTGAACTCAAGCTTCTAATTAGAATGATATTAGGAGCCGGCCCAAGAGACTATATATATATTTTTTCGGAACTAAGAGCCCAACTATATTATATTAGTTTCGTACAGCAATTTTTTAGAGGTGAGAACCCAACTCTATTAGATTAGTTTCGTACGCTGCTACTTATTGGATAAATTTTTTTAAGAATGATAGTGCGCATCTTTGGTTAACATTTGCTTAATTATGTGCTACGTACCAAGGTAAGTAAACAATCAAATTTGTCATGTCACCTAACATATATAACCTAACCATCAATTGTTTGTGTATTCAGGCAGACATGTTGTGGTCTAGCTAGGTAGCATGCATATCCCTTTTTGTTTGTGTGTTTTAACAGGTCATAAACATAAACCCTAATTCACAGTTTTTTTCTCTTTTATAAGCATAATCCACATGTCCATCTCTAAACCTTTAAATGACATATAGGCGAAAATAGCTAATTAGGCAAAAGCTATGAGAGAGGATATATGCAGCCAACATGCATGCTGCACAAATTTTATATATTTTACAGTAATGTTAATGTGATGTGCGCAGCGGTTAATTCATTCTTGTACGCACATACGTACCAATCTTAGTGTATGTTTAATTTAGGCCCCGTTTGGTACGGTTCCAGATTCTTGTAGAAACGGAAACGGTTCCAGATTCTTGGTAGAAACGTTTCAGGTAGAATCAGAATTACTGTCTGAAAACCGTTTGGTACGGTCCAGATTCTAATAGAAACTAGTAGAAACGGGGTTGATGGTGATTCAGCCACGGTGTGAAAAAAGAAGAAATGCTCCGAATTTTAACCCGTTTGGCTAGGTTTCTCCCAGATTCTAGTAGAAATAGCTCGGTTGTAAATTGCCAAACGGGGCCTTAGTGTTGTTCACAGGACCACCACTGCTTTTGATGTCATTGCATGCATGTTTGTTTAGTATCTGCTCGGTTCATATTTCTAATATTATGGCATAACATGGTAGTAGTTGACGGTAGCTTGTCATATGATCTGCTCTCCTCACAAACAGCTTACATCATATACAGTGAAACACGATCTACCGTGCACACCTCACAAACTATTCAAGCAATACCTATTTATTCATTATACTAATGCACACACTTGGACGGTTAGAGTGTGCACCGACACAAAAGTGTTGCTGGGTTGTTTGTTTCTTTTTTAAAAAATAATTCTATCCCTTATTAATAATATATGGACTAGCTATATATAGGCAAGCGTCAATATATAGGAATGTTCGTGACAACTGTCTGACGTTGTTTGGCCAAAGTCTACTCGAAAGTGACAAGTCGATCTGTTACATTCATCCAGAAGACTTTGCTTGGCATCCCAAGTCTTGTAGTACACTTCTAGATGAGAGAGAACCAAGTAACAGTTCGAGGCATGATCCAAGTTACTGGTGGCTAATTGGCTTTATCCCAAATCAATTGATTATTATATAGTGTGCACTTAGATTAGTGTTGATTTGTCTTCGTCATTTTCTCCGCTACGTACTTGTCATGCCCATTGCGTGCAAGAGAAAAATTGGTCACCGGTGATCGAGATGTTGGACGCCTATTATATTCCATGCGAGGTGAGTACGTAGAACACACACTAGCGAAAAAAATTTCCACACACGTAAAGCATAGTCAATAGAATTTTTTCCTACCATTTGATGTACAGT
The DNA here is from genome assembly GCA_036346355.1 of Rhipidocladum racemiflorum. Lineage (NCBI taxonomy): Eukaryota > Viridiplantae > Streptophyta > Magnoliopsida > Poales > Poaceae > Rhipidocladum > Rhipidocladum racemiflorum. The sequence goes on from CM070578.1 coordinate 55,293,344, forward strand.
ACTAGAGTGGGACTTTTTCTTGCCAGACCTGTATTTCTCATGTTTTGTTTCGGCTTTCAAAAGAAACAAGAGCAGTGCTTCCATGCTTTTTCTTCTAATACAAGTTGCACAAATCTTGAAGCAAGCGAAGGGGTAAGTAACCAACGTCTACTCTTTATTCATGCTTTAATAGTTGTGCAACTTTTAAAAAGAAAAGCATAGAAACATCTCTCAATAAATAAACATATTTCTTCTTTTCCACTCTCACGTCCTGATTAGGCAATAGAATTTTTTACTTATGTTTCTGACACTCGAAATGAATGAATAATTAAATAAATACGGGGGCGATCTTTTAAAAAAAACAAAAAACAAATGGAGATGCGTGTGCCGGCTCCCAGCAAGAATTCGATACAGCTTTTGAGATTGGGGCTGCTCGCATCATTCTCCCTCTGCCGCAAATAGTTGTCATTTTAGACATGAACATGGTCTTTAAAATACAACTTTAACTACTATAACTTCTACTGTAATTATAATATTATGAACACATATTATTTTCATGTATCTAATTTAAATATTTAAAAATATATTAACAGTTAAAGTTTCAAAACTTAAACTATATATACATACGTTCAAAACAAGTGTTGTTTGTTTAACTCACAATTAATACAAGAATCAAGAGGCGACCTTAATTTCATGCATGTAACACCAAGCTTTATAATTAACTGCTGACGAATGATTACACCGAATCAGGTGTCTAAGACCGCTCAAACAATGATTTGGTGTCCCAGGTATTTTTGCAGTAATTTCGCATATGAACGTGGTTGCCTTCAAGAAGTAATGCCCATTTTTATGAATTCAGCAAGCGACACAGGCTTCCCGCCTGGCCGTTTCTTCCTGCAATGTAACCAAATCATCACCGGCCTTAATAAAACACGATAAATCGCACATGACTAACACATATGAAGTGCCAGATATATAGACCAACTTTTGGAATATAAGAAAGCCTGCACCACAGAATGCTTGGTAGTGGAAGCTAGAAAGTACGAGCCAACGCCACACATTTTCAACAACTGAAGCACTATAACAAGACATATTGCTTTAGGTGGACTAGTACTGCATGCCGAGTGCCATGCAACCACTACATCAAAACAATTTTGAATCCCGCGTTTCGTGGCTTCGTGTTGCATATCTCCCACTTTTTCCCATTCGCAAGTCTTGATGTTGAATATTTTCTCCTTTTTCCATTCACAAGTCATGAAGTCGCATATCTCCCTTTTTTTTACATTCATTAAATCAATTTAGACAAGAATAAAATATACTCTCCCATCATTCAAAACCAACAAGGTCATCTTGAATGCTGAAGTTTTTAACGACGTACCAGGTGACTGAATTCACTTGTGGAGGATTTGTTGTGGGCCTGGTAGCAGTCCACACACTTGCTGACGGGCTCGGTGCGGCTCAATTCGTCAATGCAATTGCCGAGTTAGCTCGTGGGGTGGACAAGCCTAGGGTGGCTCCCGTATGGGCTAGGGCACTGATCCCGAACCCACCAAAGCTACCGCCAGGGCCCCCGCCATCATTCCAATCCTTCGGGTTCCAGCACTTCGCGACTGACGTGACCTCAGACCGCATCGCTCATGTCAAGGACGAATACTTCCGGACCATGGGCCAGTACTGCTCCACCTTTGACGTCGCCATTGCCAAGGTTTGGCGGGCTCGAACTCGAGCTATCAAGTACAGCCCGGAGGCACAAGTCCAAGTCTGCTTCTTCGCAAACACTCGTCATCTTCTCACGCAGGTTCTTCCAAAGGATGGCGGCTTCTACGGCAACTGCTTCTACCCGGTGACTGTGACGGCTACTGCTGGGGATGTTGCCACTGTGGGGTTGCTTGATGTAATCAGGATGATTCGGGATGGGAAGGCGAGGCTACCTTCGGAGTTTGCAAAGTGGGCTACAGGGGATATGAAGGTTGACCCATACCAGCTGACATTCGAGCACAACGTGTTGTTCGTGTCGGATTGGACAAGGCTAGGGTTCTTTGAGGTAGACTATGGGTGGGGTGCGCCTAGCCATATCATACCGTTCACTTATGCAGACTACATGGCGGTCGCTGTGCTTGGGGCTCCGCCATTGCCGAAGAAGGGAACCCGGATTATGACACAGTGTGTGGAGGAGAAGCATCTCAAAGAGTTTCAGGATGAGATGAAGACCTTTTAGATGTGTTCCTTGATGTTAGTGTGTCGATCGATGTTATTATTGTTATGTGTGTGCGGTTGGTTAATTAGAATAAATGTGCTGCGGACCTGTAGCCTTTGCCTAGGCTTCCCGATCGGGGTGGGAGTACCATGTTCGCAGCTTTGGGTTTTAGTTGGAAATAGCACTTCAATGATTTGTCTGTGTAAACTCATAAAGTGTGGAGAATTGGATTGAAATGGATGTTAATTAGATTGACATTCCGTGCTAAGGAAACGGTAGAATACTTGTCTATTGATCATCTCGCTTTTGTCTCTTAATTATCTCTCCGTGTGATGTGTACATATTCCCACTTAGCTATAACATCCCAAGCTTTGTAATCAATCTCTTGAGCATGAAATGTGTAAATTTTAAAACTTTTAATGCATTTCGTGGTTATTCGATTTTTCTGAATTTAATTTGAATCCTTGCTGAATTCTGAATTCCAATGGAACAGCTAAATGAGACAAAAATAATAATAATAATTCCATTTGGTTAAAATAAAAATAGATATTTCAGTTCAAATCACTGCACAAAATTCAACTGAAATTTTAACTAGAAACTAAAATGGCAAAAAAAAACGAAAATAAGAAAACCATCGTTTGGGCCTAAAACATAAGCAAACAAAACCCAGGTACGACTATTTTGAGGTTAATCTCAAACTAATAAATTTAAAGTCATCTTCCTAGAATACTATGTGTCATTTTCTCTATCCACCTCCGCCTTCTCTTTTCTCTACTCACTTCCCCCATCCCCTTCTTCCCTCTCTAACATAAAAATTTAAAATTATAACATTTAAACTTCAAAAATTTAAATATGAAGTTTCAACTCGAAAAAATTGAACTCAAAAAATTTAAATAAAAAAAATTCAAATTAGGAAGTTTCACCTCATCCTTCTCTTTTCCCTACTCACTTCCCCGACCCCCTTCTTCCCTCTTGTTGACACCTAAATTTGGTATGAAGCCGATTTAGTAAGAACCGATTTGGTATAATTAGTTTATCAAGGAATGTATCGAATTTAAAAGTTATAAGCCGGTACGATCTTATCTGATTATAACTGACGTTGATCTTAGATAGGAAGTATCAGAGGATGCTGAAGCCGATACGGGCAATTTTTAACAGGAGACCATGAAGGATACGATCAGGCTTGATGCTATAAAAGAAGATTGTGTATAGCGTGGGAAACAAAAGCACAAATCAAACAACACATTCTACTTTTACTTTTTGTCACTTGGAAGTAGTTTTTAGTCTTGTAAACTTTCCTCTGTAATTCGCTTTGATTAATAAAGTTTCATATTGCCAATTTTGATCATTGTCAACTTACAGCAAACAAGGTTCATTTTTGCCTGATTTTGTTGAGCATTGCCTTCTTTGGGAAAACAATCTTTAACCTCGTCTAATCAACTCAATCGGGTTGATTAGATTCATTGGTTACTTTGTCTAAATCGACTCAAGCAAGCTGATTAGATTTGATCCTTATTGAATATTACATCGACTGAGTAGCCGATTGATTTCATACTATTTTCTTGCTGATTGTAGGATCAAATCGGCTGGCACGCCTACACCCTAAACTTAAACCCGGTGTTTGCGTGGGTTGACTGCGATCAACATTTCATCAAGTTTTTGGCATCAACACACTTTTGGCATGATCGGTGGGACACGATAGGGCAACAATGTCTTCTTCTGGGAAATCGATCTCACCGTCCGATATCAATACAGAGGTGATAATCGTCCCCACATTAAATGATTTAACACCGGAGTAGCGCAAGGAGATTGAAGACCAGAAGGCTGCGTTTGAGCAAATGATGCACAATTGCTACCAGAAGACCTAATGCAGCATCACTCAGAAGACTGCGTTGCTGACGGTCAACTTCGACAACAAGGAGGCTATAGATGCTACTGAAAGAGTACAGGTAAGCCTATACATGCCTGCTCAGGCGGAATTATCGAACATGATTAATCAATCTATCCATTGCGCTCTCGTCAATCAATCATCGGCTTTAGTGACAACACTTAGGCTGATAATAGCTAATAGCGTCAAAGAGGTGTCACAAGAACTTGTGTAGGCTGGTACTTTGCTTGACCCATTGCAAGCTTTGTCGACATATCCAGTATACTCCGTGGGCCAAAATACTCAAAACGTTAAGCCAGCGGTTGACCCAAAGCCGTCGGCTAATATCCCCACTATGGCACTGATGGGTTCTAAGCATGGAAAACAAAATTTTTCCTACGAATGCAACCAAACACCAAGATCATATCTAGGAGATGCATGCAAACAGTTTCAGAAGGACTCACCCTGCGTAGACGGCGGGAATAACGTTCCCGCCAAACAAACGCGTGGTTGAAGTAGAGGTACACGCCCGACTTCAAAGTCGCGAAGATGAGCGCCACAAGCGGCGCCCCGTATTTCTGGTCACATGTACGGAACAACGACGACCTCCAATCCCTCGATCCAGGGCAGCGGAAGTAGAGGATCCACGGGAAACTCCAACAACACTACGACTTAGTGGTGGTGGTGGAGAAACTATTTCAGCAACCGCTTAAGCTACCGCTTGAAAGGTGGAACAAAGCGGAGGAGGGAGAAAGGACCAACCAAAGGGTTATGGAGATTAGTCCATGAGAGAGGAGCTCCACCCTCCCTTTTATAGGAGTGAGTGGACTCTCCATTCTCTCCATGTGAATGGACTCTCCATTAAATAAATAAACAATTTTATTTCTGTTATTTTAATATTTGTTAATTCTTTTAATTAACAAAATTAACACATACCCCTTGAACTATTCCGATATCCCAAACTATTCGGTGCTGTCCAAACTTTTCTCCTGTTCCGTATCCACTCAAAAGCGTCGATGAACCTTAAGTGTGTCACCCTACGGTCGTGAATAAAATGGACATGATCAAGACACCTCTCGATCAATAATCACGCCGGATACGGAGATCCATAATGACTCCCACTTACTCAACGATGAACTAGTGATCGTGTAAACCAAAAACAACATAACCAATTCCTTTTGTCTCGCGATATATTACTTATCCGGATCCGATCATTGGTATCAACTATACCTAGTTCGATCCTGCAAAGTACTCTTTACTCGTCCGTGATATGACATTCTTGTGACCCTAGTCACGCGCTTGCACAGCGATGTCAATGTGATATCACCGAGAGGGCCCAGAGTATATCTCTCCGCTATCCGGATGGACAAATCCCACTCTTGATGCATGAGCCTCAACTACTTTCATAGTACCCAAATCCATCTTTATAGTCACCGTGGTTACGGAGTGACGCTTTGATGTCATCAAAGTACTCTTCCGGAGTTAGTGATTGACATCATCTCATGGTCTAAGGAAAAGAGCTATTTTGTATATGTTGATACGGCAACAAACTTTAATGACTTGATCGAATTTGCTATACCAACTTGGGTGTGTGTTCATCACATCATTCTTCTACTAATGTGACCCCGTCTATTAACAACATCCAATGTTCATGATCAGGAAACCTTGATCATCGGTTAATCAACGAGCTAGTTTAAAAGAGAGGCTTTACTAGGAACCTTTTGTTTATTAAACACACATGTATCAACGCTTCCTTAATACAATTTTAGCATGAGAAATAAACATCTATTATAAACATGGAATAAGATAATAAACAATTTATTATTGCCTCTGGACATATTCCCTTGATTCTCCACTTGCACTAGAGTCAATAATCTAGATTACATTGTGATGAATCTAACACCCATTGAGTTCTGATCATGTTTTGCCTCTTGGGAGAGCTTTAGTCAACGCTGTCAACATTGAGATCCGTGTGCACTTTGCAAATCTTTACATCGCCATCCTTGACATGTTCACGGATGGAGTGAACCGGCGCTTAATATGCTTGGAATTCTTGTGTGACCTTGGTTCTTTAGCATTGGCTATGGCAACCATTGTTGTCACAATAGATAACCATTGGGTCCAACGCACTTTTCGAACCACACCTTCGGATATGAACATCTTCATCCAAATCGCTTCCTCGCTACGCTCAAGCGACAACATAATTCCGCCTCTGAAGATCCCGCCACCACGATTGCTTGGAACTCCTCCAGCTCACTGCTCCTCCATTCATTTCAAAAATATACCCGGTTTGTGACTTAGAGTCATCCTGATCAAGGAGTCTCGAAACTAGCGTCGACGTAACCTTGCACGCAGCTCTTCTTCACCACCATATATGAGAAACATATCCTTAGTTTTTCTTAAGTACTTAAAGATATTCTTGACATCAGTGTTCCAAACCTGGATCAGATTGGTACCGCTAGTCAAACTAATAGCATGTGCCACATCCGGTCTTGTACACAACATAGCATACATGATAGAGCCTATGGTGAAGCATAGGAATCTTATTCATTACTTCTCTATCTTCTCGCTATAGCTGGACTCGAGTCTTACTCAACGCCTTGCCTTGCAACATAGGTAAGAACCCTTTCTTACTTTACCGTCCATTCTAAACTTCTTTAGAATCTTGTCAAGGTATGTACTTTGCGATAACCCAATCAAGCGTCCTCGATCTATCTCTATAGATTTTGATGCCTAAAATATACGCCTTCACCAAGGTCCTTCATTGAAAACTTCTTGTTTAAGTAATCTTTACGCTTTTCAAAAGTTCTATATCATTTCCAATCAACAATATGTCATCCACATATAATATCAAAATGCTATAGAGCTCCCTCACTTTCTTGTAAATACAAGCTTCTCCGTAAGTTTGGACAAATCCAAAACCTTTGATTACCTCATCAAAACGGAGATTCCAACTGTGATGCTGACTCAGTCCATAAATGGATCGCTGAAGTTTGCATACCTTATCAAGATCCTTAGGATCAACAAAACCTTTGGGTTGTATCATATACAACTCTTCCTCAATGTTTCCATTAAGGAACGCGGTTTTTACATCCATCCGCCAGATTTCATAATCTAAAATGCAGCAATTGCTAACATAATCCTAACAGACTTTAGCATCGCTACGGGTGAGAAAGTCTCATCGTAGTCAACTCCTTGAATTTGTCGAAAACCGCTTTGCGACAAGTCGAGCTTTATAGACGGTCACATTACCATCAGCGTCTATTTTCTTTTTGAAAATCCATTTGTTCTCAACGGCCTTACGGTCATTGGGTAGGTCCACCAAAGTCCATACTTGGTTTTCATACATGGATCCCATTTCGATTTCATGGCTTCTAGCCATTTGTCTAATACGGGGCTCATCATCGCTTCATCATACATCGCAGGTCATCATTCTCAATTACCATGACATTCATAGTAGAAACATAAAATCAGAGCATTTACGCCGCTCTTGTTGACTGCGAGGTGTGGTAGTGTTCTCTTTTGGAGTTTCATGATCCTCATCATTAGTTCCGTCTTCATCTCGGTGAAGTCAACTCCAAAACAACTTACGGCGCCATCGCACTTGCCATTCTATGAAGAGAAGGTTCAAAAACCTCGTTGAGTTCTACCTTCCTACTACTCACACCTTTCGAGAGAAACTCTTTCTCCAAAAGGATCCATTCTTGGCAACGAATGTCTTGCCTTCGGATCCGTGATAGAAGGTGTACCCAATTGTTTCTTTAGGGTATCCTATGAAGACGCATTTTTCTCGCTTTGGGTTCGAGTTTATCAAAGGTTGAAGTTTCTTCACATAAACATCGCATCCCCAAACTTTTAGAAATGACAACTTAGGTTTGTTGCCAAACCATAATTCATACGGTGTGTCGTTTCAATGGATTTAGATGGTGCCCTATTTAAAGTGAATGCAAAATTGCTTTCTAGTGCATGACCCCAAAATGATAGTGGCAAATCAGTAAGGGACATCATAGATCGAACCATATCCAATAAAGTACGACGATTTACGGCCTTGGATACACCATTACGTTGTGGTGTTCCAGCAGGAGTGAGTTGTGAAACTATTCCACATTGTCTCATGTGTGTGCCAAACTCAGAACTAAGATACTCTCCTCCACGATCGGATCGTAGAAATTTGATCTTTCTATTACGATGATTTTCTACTTCACTCAAATTCTTTGAACTTTTCAAATGTTTCGACTTGTGTTTCATTAAGTAAATATATCCATATCTACTCAAATCATCCGTGAAAGTAACGGGTAACGATATCCACCACTTACCGACACACTCATTGGACCACATCGGTATGTATGATTTCCAATAAGTTCGGTTCGGGCTCCATTGTACCGGAAAACGGGGTTCTAGTCATCTTGCCCATGAGGCATGGTTCACATGTCTCAAATGATTCATAATCAAGTGATTCTAGTAGTCCATCAGAATGGAGCTTCTTCATGCGTTTAACACCAATATGACATAAGCGGCAATGCCACATATATGCAAAAGAATATCATCATTCAACTTAATTCTTTTGGCATTCACATTATGAACATGTGTACTATTATTATCAAGATTCAAAATAAATAAACCATTCTTCTCAGGTGCATGACCATAAAAGATATTATTCATATAAATTGAACAACCATTGTTCTCAGACTTGAATGAATAACTGTCTCGCATTAAACAAGATCTAGATATGATGTTCATGCTCAACGCAGGCACCAAATAACAATTATTTAGGTTCATAACTAATCCTGATGGTAATTGGATAGGTAGCGTCCCGACGGCGATCACATCAACCTTTGATCCATTGCCGACGCGCATCATCACCTTTATCCCTTGCTAGTTGTCGCTTCGCCTTTAGCTCTGTTCCGAAGTTACATATGTTAGCAACCGAACGGTATCAAATACTCAGCGCAGAGTACTAGTAAGGTACACATCAATAACATGTATATCATATATACCTTTGTTCACATTCCCGCCCTTCTTATCCCTGAGATATTTTGGGCAGCTATAGCTTCGATGCCCAAAGGTTCCCTTGCAAGAAAAAAACATTCAAGATTCGACTTAGGGCCAGCCAGTCTTCTTTCTCAAATGTGGCAACAGACTTGCCCTTCTTCTTGAAGTTACCCTTAGCCTTGCCTTTCTTGCCATTCTTCTGAAATCGGTGGTCTTATGGACCATCAACACTTGATGTTCCTTCTTGAACTCTACTTCCGCTTTTAGCATTGGTAAGGCTCTGGGAGAAGACTTCTTCATGCCTGCATGTTGTAGTTCATCACAAAGCTCTTGTAGCTTGGTGGCAGAGGAGAACACGATGAATTCCTAGCTCAATGGGGATCGTTATTCCCAAAGCTATGAGTTTATCGACGCCAGACATTTTGAGCACGTGCTCACTAACGGTTTGTTTTCCTCCATCATGCAACTAAAGAACTTTTCAAGCTTCATAATCCTCATCGCGACATGGGTTTCGAAAATTATTTTCAACTCTCACATTGTATCAAAAGCTTTGCTGTGCTCGAATAGTTTTCGCAGATCTTGCTCAAGTCCATACAAAATGCCGCAGTGAACTAAACTGTTGTCCTACTTGCAAGTCAAGAAAACATTTTTCTCCTCCTCGGCATCATCGGTAGGCGGGGCACCGGCGTATCAAGCACATAGCTCCTTTGAGCAGCGCTGAGGAGAATCCTCAGGTTAAGGGCCCAGTTGGTAAAGTTGCTACCGTTGGTGGCTAGTTTCTCTTTCTCCATGAACATATTGAAATTGAAAGTAGGTGGTGCCATCTACAATGTATTTGCAAAGTTACTTAGACTAAGTTCATAATAGATTAAGTTCAAGTTTAATTCAAAATTACTACGAGAACTCCCACTCAAAAACAACATCCCTCTAGTCATCTTTAGGTGATTACACGAACCAAATTCACTATACCGAAACCGATCATCACGCGGAGACGGCATAGTTTCAAAGGCAAACATCAATATGTTCATCATATCATCCATATGACTCATGCTTTACCTTCGGTTTGTGTTCCGAGGCCATGTCTCACATGCTAGGCTCGCCAAGTAGAACCAAAGTATTTGCGTGTGTAAATCAAGCTTACACCCGTTGTAACGAGAGTCTATCACACCCGATCATCACGTGGTGCCAAACGACGAACTTTCTTAACGGTGCATACTATGGAAGAACACATTATTATCTTGATATTAAGTTGAAGGAATCATCTTATAGTGCTAACGACAGGTCACATCCAAGCAAAATAAGATGCATAAAAGGATTAACTTCACATGCATGAATAATGTGATATGATATGGTCCTTCTAGCACGTGATCTCCATCTTGTGCGTCATGGTATGATCTCCATCATTCCACCGTGGCACCAAGGTCCATGGTGCTTCCATCTTGATTGTCTTCCTCCATTACAATATATCACATGGACATATACTTAGCACGCAGGCCATAAAAGAAAAGACAACCAAATGGCTCCTGCCGGTTGTTTAAATTTACAATAAATCTTATTTCATACAACAATCTTTGTATCAATGACCATATCACATCACATGCCCTGCAAAAAAAGTTAGACGCCTCTAATTTATTTTTTTCATATTTTACGCGGTTTTGGGCTTTCTAGGAAAGAACCGTTCTTACCTACGAACAAGAACCACAACGGTGATAAAAACATTATTAGCAAACCGTTGTAAATTAGATCATGACTATAGTAGGAGAAATCGACACTTAAAGCCACTTATGCAAAGCAAGTTGCATGTCGAGCGTGGAACAAGTCTCTGTGTGAGGACATGTAAGGTTAGTCGGACCGCCTTCAAATCCCACTATGCCCCCATGATCCAAAACACAAAAGTATGCAATAACATGATCATCAAAGCCCACATCCATATGTGTTTTAACCGTACAAAAACATCTACGCATAGACACGGCTCGATACTTGATGGGTTGAGCATGGAAAACAAAATTTTTCCTACTTAATGCAACCAAACACCAAAATCATATCTAGGAGATGCATGCAAACGGTTTCGTATGACTCACCCTCGTAGGACCTAAAGCGGGAATAACGCTCTCGCAAACAAACATGGTTGAAGTAGAGGTACGCCCGACTTCAAAGTCGCTGAAGATGAGCGCCACAAACGGCGCCCTCGTACTTGGTCACACGTGCGAACAACGGCGACCTCCAATCCCTCGAATCCAGCGGGGCGTAAGAGAGGATCCACGGAAACTCCAACAACACTACAACTTAGTGGTGGTGGTGGAGAAACTATTTCAGGCCGGGCCAAGCTAAGCTTGAAAGGTGGAACAGCAGGAGGAGGGAGAAAGGACCAACCAAAGGGTTATGAAGATTAGTCCATGAGAGAGGAGCTCCACCCTCCCTTTTATAGGAGTGAATGGACTCTCCATTCTCTCCATGTGAATGGACTCTCCATTAAATAAATAAACAATTTTATTTCTGTTATTTTAATATTTGTTAATTCTTTTAATTAACAAAAATTAACACATACCCCCTTGAACTATTCCGATATCCCGAAACTATTCTGGTGCTGTCAAACTTTTCTCCGGTGTTCCAGTATCCACTCAAAAGCGTCGATGAACCTTAAGTGTGTCACCCTACGGTTCGTGAATAAAATGGACATGATCAAGACACCTCTCGATCAATAATCATCGTGCGGATACGGAGATCCATAATGACTCCACTTACCCAACGATGAACTAGTGATCGTGTAAACCAAAACAACATAACCAATTCCTTTGTCTCGCGATGATATTGCTTATCCGGGATCCGATCATTGGTATCAACTATACCTAGTTCGATCCGTTACCGACAAGTACTCTTTACTCGCCCGTGATATGACATTCTTGTGACCTAGTCACGTGCTTGCAAGCGATGTCAATATGATATCACCGAGAGGGCCCAGAGTATATCTCTCCGTCATCTAGATGGACAAATCCCACTCTTGATGCATGAGCCTCAACTAATACTTTCATAGTACCCAAATCCATCTTTATAGTCACCATATTAGACGTTTGATGTCATCAAAGTACTCTTCCGAAGTTAGTGATTGACATCATCTCATGGTCTAAGGAAAAGAGCTATTTTGTATATGTTCAGTACAGCAACAAACTTTAATGACTTGATCGAATTTGCTATAGCAACTTGGGTGTGTGTTCATCACATCATTCTTCTAATAATGTGACCCCGTTATTAACAACATCCAATGTTCATGATCAGGAAACCTTGATCATCAGTTAATCAACGAGCTAGTTTAAAAGAGAGGCTTTACTAGGAACCTTTTTGTTTATTAAACACACATGTATCAACGTTTCCGGTTAATACAATTTTAGCATGAGAAATAAACATCTATTATAAACATGGAATAAGATAATAAACAATTTATTATTGCCTCTCGGGCATATTCCCTTCAGGCACCACCACAACCGACCGTGACCGATCGAAACTCACGTACAGCCGCAATACGTTGAGCCGATTCCTCCAAGGGATCCACCCCCCTAACAATTGTTACTTATTCGGAGCCATTTGTCCCGTTGCATGAGCTAACATTAAGGTAATATGTAACATCCCCAAAATTTCCTAAATTGTTAAGTCATGCATATCATGCTCATGTCATTTATATTTACAATAAAATCTTTGTTTGTTCAAAACTCCACAAGTGATAGACCATTTATTTTGAATGAAGATGGAATTTATGAAATCTTAAAAATCATTTTCAACCACACCAACATTTCTCTTGCTTATAGTCAATGACATGTGGGCCATGCTTACATGAGAGAGAAGTGGACTGCACCTACCACTTTGTCTTTTCTCACTGTTCTCACCCTCACCCACCTCCTTACCTACCTAATGACATGTGGGACCTAGCCGCACATGTAAGGCATGAGTGTGTAGCCATATAAGGTCCCTCCCACCTTGTTTTCTCCTCCCCATACCCTCATTTCCTGCTCATTGTCATTCTGAAAACTGCACAAAAATAGCACACATATTCCTCTCTTCTCCACAAAATTCATCCAAAAATCATGATCAAGCTTGTGGATGCTATACCATTGGATTCCACTCATCCCAAGCTTCATTTCCATCCAAACAGATTTTGCAAGCACCAAGTTGTCGAATATCTAAATATGGGATATGCACGTATACTGGAAAGACAGAAATTATACCGTATACCCTGGACGCCAAGAGCCCCATCTCTACGGGAGACGGTTAACGGAAAAGGTATATCTACATTAGGAAGGACTCAATCCTGCTCCCGCCACGAGCAGACCAGATCGAGTACGTCAAACAGATAAGGAAAATCAGTTCCATAGGAGGATCTCGGATCGAAAATCCTCGATCGGGAACGATACGGAGTCCTCATCCGGCGTCTCGAAGAGGATGGTGTACCCAGCTATAAATACAGAAGGAGATGCACGGAGGAGAGGGACAGATCGCTAGAGAAAGGGCCCTCAGGAGTACCTACGCAAGGAGGAGCCCGAGAAGAGCGCCTGCTAGACCTTAGCAACCAGATTAGATCTAGTCATAGCCTTCCTGTCTTCATTGTAAGTAGAGATTAGACACACCCCCTAGATTTGTACTCCGCATTCACCGATCCAATATTGCAAAACAACAGGAGTAGGGTATTACGCTTCAAAGGGGCCCGAACCTGTCTAAATCTTGCCTTGTTTGTGTCTGTTGATCCTGCGAACCCCGAAGGTACCCGTTACAAATTTACCATCGATTTCTTAACCTTCGACAGTTGGCGCTCCAGGTAGGGGCCTTCAACTGATTTTGCAGATCAATCACGACGATGGCAAGCGTGTTCCGTGGAGTCGACAACAGTGTCAGCAGCGCCATCGACTCCAACATCTTCATCGACCAAGTCCCCACCATCGGGTCCCATATCACGTTTGAAATGATGCTTTATCAATGGGGACCCGAAGGCACGCTCGAGTACCTTGGCTTTGTTGAATCCTGCTCTTGGGATCCAAGTCGAGTAGTGTCCTTTCTCGATTTCGATCCTATGGGAGATAATCTCTTAAAGTGCATCGAAACAGATAGCGACAACTCTAGTAGCAGCGAGGATAGCAACAATCATAACAGTACCAATCAAGCTGATCGCTATGTGTATGTGGCCAGGAACGATAACACCACCTCTGCGGAAAACTCCCAAGACTACCCAAGCAGAGGCTGTGGGCAATCTAGGGCTCCAAGCTCCTTTGGAAATACCCTGAGATCCACTAGCAGCCTTCGCGGCTAACGTCATCGCCCCAGGCACGACGGACCATCGATGAGACACCAACGCCATAACTGTAGCCAGAATGACGGCCAATCTGACAAAGCGTTTCGATCAGGTCAATTTGGCGACACCTCGCCCAGGGGCAATAGTTGCCAACAGGGTACTGGACCTACAAGGACGCGACCACCCTAATAGGTCTGATCGTGTCGCGGGGTCAACCTCTCAACTGCATCGCAGCAACGACGTCTTCAGCACCCCTGAAGTGAACATCCAGTGTGCCGACATGTTGTTAAAGACACTCCCTCCATCGGGCCGAGAACCCGATGACTCCCGTGCTTGATCAGATGAGAGCACTCCCTGATGATGTGCAGGCCTAAACCACTTGAGTAACCAACTCGAGGCTAGGACGCACCCATCAGCAGGGCGCATCGAGTCACACGCTGCGACCCTCATATTGAAATCGCCCACACTCGAGAACAGTGGTAGCTGCCTCGAGCCATCATACTTCCAGGACGCTCCGACATAACAACTACCCGAAGCGCCTAGGAGATCTTCGAGATCGCATTCCCCACAACCAGCGAGACTTGCGACTCGTACTACGTGATTGACGAGAAGAACGAGCCCACGAAGAGCGAGAGAGAGGAAGTTTTTCTCCTCAAAGATGTCCAAGTGAGTCCTTCCAACCGGCCAGCCGATCACTGGTCAGAACCAGAAGTCCTCGACCAGAGAGAAGATATGACCAATGGTAGACATTGCCCGATGATATAGACGAAGGATGCTAGGCTTTTGCTCCCGAGCTCCGAGCCGTCAGATGGCCGAACAAGTTCAAGCCATGGCCTGTCGAAAAGTACTCTGGTAAGATTAACCCCGGTTGAATGGCCGCAGATCTACACTATTGTCATGAGGGCGGCTGGCGGGAACGAGAAGATGATGGCCAATTACCTGCTCACTACCCTCGATGGTGCAGCAAGATCCTCGCTACTCAACCTCCCTCCTCAGTCCATATCCTCATGGGCCGAGCTGCGAAACCTGATTCATCGCTAACTTCCGAGGCACGCGTCTGAGCATACAGGACTGCGGCGACTTGCATCGGGTAATCCAAGAACCCACCGAGTCATAGCGCGACTTCATCAGACGCTTCAGCTGCAAGCGCAACATGATCCCTGACATCTCCGATGAAGCCGTAATTATGGCCTTCGAAAATAGAGTCAAGGACCACGAGCTTAAAGGAAAGCTCACCACCTAGTGTAAAGGGACTCACAACTAGTTGTAAACCGAGTGCAAAAATATTACCAGCGTGTGGATGACAACATGGCAACATACCTAAATGAGGTTCGCAAGCTAGAGCACAAGTTCGAAGGCTTGGAAGTGAAACACATCCGACGGGGTGATAACTCCATAGCCGATGAACTCGCCAGGCTCGCTTCGTCCCGATCGCCTGTTCCATTAGGGGTCTTCGTAGAGAAGCTCCTCAAACCTTCTGCCTCCCCCAAACAGGAGATGGAAGCCGCTCAACTCGACCAACAGCCTGGTCGAGTCAGCGAGGCAGAACTC
The DNA here is from genome assembly GCA_036346355.1 of Rhipidocladum racemiflorum. Taxonomy (NCBI): domain Eukaryota; kingdom Viridiplantae; phylum Streptophyta; class Magnoliopsida; order Poales; family Poaceae; genus Rhipidocladum; species Rhipidocladum racemiflorum. The sequence goes on from CM070578.1 coordinate 55,309,208, forward strand.
ACAAACACGGAAGCTGCACTACTCGAACGCGGGCCGACTTGGATGACCCCGTTCCAAGCCTATCTCGAAGGTCGAGAGGTCCGTGATGATGATGCCTCAGCTGAGAAAATTGCCCGTAAGTCCAGGTTGTACACATTGGTAAACGGCAAGCTCTACCGAAAGGGGAGTAATGGAATCTTGATGAAATGCATCGCTCAGGAAGAGGGCAATAAAATATTGCTTGATATCCATGGAGGCTTTCTGTAACAACCATGTGTCCTATCGCACCCTGGTCGGAAAAGCCTTTCAGCAAGGGTTATATTGGCCAACTGCCCTCCAAGATGCTTGCAAGCTGGTGAAAAAGTGCGAAAGCTGCCAATTTTTCGACAAGCAAACCACCAGACCAGCCCAGGCACTGCAAACTATTCCTCTATCTTGGCCTTTCTCCGCCTGGGGCATGGACATCTTAGGACCTTTCCCTAGAGCCCAAGGAGGTTACAAATTCCTGTCCATGGCCATCGACACATTCACTAAGTGGATCGAAGCCGAACCCGTCAGGAACATCACCTCGGAAGCGGCCAGGAAATTCATGAGGAGCATAGTTACCCGATTTGGCATACCAAATTGAGTAATAACAGATAATGGTTCCCAGTTCACTAGCAATGACTTTACGGTCTTTTGCGAAGAATTAGGGATAAAACTCTATTTCGCTTCAATTGCTCATCCTTAAAGTAACGGCCTGGTCGAATGAGCCAATGGTCTCGTCTTGCAGGGACTCAAAACCCGCGTGTTCGATAGGCTCAAGGCCTATTTGACTCGATGGGAAAAGGAGCTGCCCTCGGTGTTATGGGCTATTCGAACCTCAGCTAGTCGGGCCACCGGTGAAACACCGTTTTTCTTGGTCTACGGAGCCGAAGCCATGCTCCCAATCGAGTTAACGCACAGGTCGCCTAGAGTGGAGAACTACTCGGAAAAGGAACAAGAGCATGCACACGCGGACGATGTAAACCTACTCGAAGAATATCGAGATCGAGCTGCAATTCGAGCGGCAAGTACCAGCAAGCATTACAAAGGTATAACAGTCAAAGGATCCACGAAAGAGTACTCGCTGCAGGGGATCTTGTACTACGAAAGGTTCAGAAGCACGATAATCGTAACAAGCTATCACCTAAATGGGAAGGTCCCTATCGGGTCATAGAAACAACTCGACCTGGATCCATACTGTTGTAGCCCGGAGAATCCATCCCCTTCATCAGACGGGGCAGGGCCCACGCTTTCCCCCAGTCCATACAGGCTCAAGGCGTGATGAATAGGAAAAATGACACGGGATAAAAAAACCGGCGGGGGGAATAAGGAAGGAAAGGAGCGGAGAAAAGTCACGAGGGAAGCCGCGGAGGTAGACACCCTCGCAACCCATGTGGGCGTGGCCGACAATATGATTAGCCGAGCCTGACATTCTGCCAAAACCTACAAAAAGGATGTCAAGCGGGATCAGATTGATACGAAACAAATGGACATAAGAAATTCCATTTGGGCCCCTGAAAAGAGCGTAGGACAAATGGGTATAGTCGTAAAGAGAAAACAAATACTCCACATAATAGACACCTAGCCCCTAGAAGGGGGCAGGTGGAGGGCAATGCGAGTAACGCTGCTGGAAAAAGACCCGCAACCCTCTGTCAGCGCTGGTCGAAGAAAAGCCAGCCGATACATGCATTTGAAGGCGGATTTCTCCGCCACCTTCATATAAAAGGAGGAGAAGATCGCCGGGAAGGGGGGCTCTAGAGCTCGAATCTATAGACATCCCACTTCAGGGAGTTTGAGGCCAAGGGCTGAGAACAGAAAACAAAACTGCGTCGTGCAATCCCGCCACACATACAACTATCTACCCTCGACGGAATAGCGCTGGGCAATACATGGAACATCGATCAGCTCAGAAAGTTTCATACGTAAACTCGCTATGAGGCATATGACAGGTGAACCTTTCATTTTCATAATTTAATTTACATTAACAAAATATTTTTTCTAAGGAAGATGCCCTACAAGCTCTTGCTCTGATTCGGGCCATCGTTACGCTTGTCCTTCGCCCGTGAGGACTCGAAGGAGGACAAGATCGTCTCCAAGATCTTCCTCGCCTTTGGGTGGGGCCAGCAAAAACTCGGTCATACGCGGACGACGAGAATGGCAGCTTGATCGGCCCGGGCCTCGAGGCGCCGATGGACTCCAAGCTGCCGATGGGGGAAGGAACTCTGTCGCCCTCCCGGGCACCGCCCCTATCCCCCGGTCCGTCGGCGGCAACTGCAGTGCCCTCCCACTACGCGAGAGAAAAAGGCCCCGGGCGAGGGGCGGCATCAAGCCGCCTCCTCTTCTCCGGCAGCGGCGAAGGCATCCCTTTCGTGGAGCTCCTCGAGCCGCTAGGAAGCCATCGCCCACCGGCGACCATCTCTTCCGCCCTCGTCCTCCTCTCCTCCTCCATGGCCTCCTCCTCTGCCTCTCGTTCGAGGGCTTCCCAATCAATTTCGTCGCCGTCGTCCGACGAAATATCGATCAGGGGAGGAGAACAAGGTGGAGGAGAAGTCATGAGTGCACTAAGTACTACGAATGCAGAAGTAAGAGAGTGCAGTGGCAGAGGAAGACTGATGGCGAAAAGTACAACGAGACTCGTCTATTTATAAGCCTGCAACCACGTCACATCAAGCCATTCCAAATTCCCAGGAAGAACAGGAAACGGCGTAAAGCGCGAACATCGAAACGATACCCAAGTCGTCATAAAGTCTAACAATCACACAGAAGTTGAAGTGGTGTTCACGCTCAAGTCTCGACCCGATACCAACATCAGGTCGAGACCCGGGGGCTACATCGCACGTTTTTGCGATGCTTACGCTCAAGTCCCGAACCGATGCCAACAACAGGTCAAGACTCAGGGGCTACATCGCGCGTTTTTGACACTTATGCTCAAGTCCCGACCTGATGTGTCCATCAGGTCGAGACTCGGGGGCTATGTCACAAGAGAACAGAACAACAAATCAAGAAAAGTCTGTAATGTCCAAGTAAGCATAAAATTTTCATTCAATGATCAAAACATAAAATATTACATTGCAGGCAACTACTATTGCTGTTTAGAGTCGGCACTCTGCGATGGCGACGAGGGATCTCCGGCAGGGCTCCATTGAGCCTCCCCTTTATCTCCCTCTGCTCCCACGGCAGTAGCACGGGGAGCATGAGCAAGAGATGAAGCTACAATAGAAGCTTCATCCTCTCCCCTCGTGCCACCAGCCCCAGAGTAAGAAGGATAAGTGCCCGCCTCATCGACTATGATCCGTAGCACGCTAGTAACCTCCTCCTCATATGGAACCGCCTCCTCCTCCGCTCACCGGTCTTCTTCCGACAGCTCCTGCGCGAGGGCATCCCAGTCAATCCCACTGTCCGCATTCGCAGAAGCGGCGGATCGGGCGGGAAAAACCATAGCCAGGGGCACAGGATATGACATTTCGGAGGAGAGCGAGGAATGCATGTGAGAAACCATGAAAAATCTCAAGGCCGAAGGTCTTCGCACTAGCGTAGTCAAAGTTGGGAAAGGAGGAAGATGAACTAAGCAAAAGCCCTGAACACGAGTCCGGTCTATTTATAGCACCAAGAACGGTTGAGGCGCGATGCTTGGGATATCGAAACACCCGCTCGCATTCTGCGACAAAAATAAACAAACTGTAAATAAAGAGGAGTCATGCGAAAAATGAAGTGTTACCAGGGCAAACTGCCCGAGCCAGCGAGCAGCAGAGATGACGAAAATCACAACAATGCATGCTTCGACCTAGTCGCCCGATCAGCTATATCGCACGTTTTTGCGGTGCTTACGCTCAAGTCCCGACCCGATGCCAACATCAGGTTGAGACCCGGGGGCTACATCGCACGCTTTTGTTGCTTATGCTCAAGTCCCAACCCAATGCGTCCATCAGGTCGAGACTCAGGGACTACATCACGCATTTTTTCGGTGCTTACGCTCAAGTCCTGACCTGATGCCAACATCAAGTCGAGACCCAGGGGCTACACCGCGCGCTTTTGATGCTTATGCTCAAGTCCCGAACCGATGCGTCCATCAGGTCGAGACTCGGGGGGCTACATCGCGCATTTTTTCGATGCTTATGCTCAAGTCACGACCCGATGCCAACATCAGGTAGAGACTTGGGGGCTACATCACGTGTTTTTGATGCTTATGCTCATGTCTCGACCCGATGCGTCCATCAGGTTGAGACGCAGGGGCTACGTCGCGCGTTTTTGCGATGCTTATGCTCAAATCTCGACCCAATGCCAGCATCAGGTCGAGACTCGGGGGCTACATCATAGAATCACTAAGCTAAGCTCAACCCTCTACTAGATGCGGCCATCGAGTAGAGGGTCGGGGTCTACACTCTAGTTACACCATCAAGGAAATACAAGGACAATACATTGCAGACAAAACAAAGTTGCAATAATCAAATGCATACATTTCCATTTCAGTTAAAGCCATCAAAGATGGATGTTACACAGCAAACAGTTACAAGTGCTATTCTCCCTAAGAATTAGTACCTCGCTTCGGCAAGAAAGAAGACCTTTCAGCAAAGCTCAGTTAAGCCTCCCCTTTACTCTCCCTTGCTCTTACGGCAGCAATACTCGGATCACAGTGAAGAGATGAAATCCCAAAAGCAGAGACTTCACCTTCTCTAGCTCACCCCGCTGTGAGCTCCTGGAAGCTGAAATTTTGCTGCCTTCTCCTCGTGTGCCTTTATCAGCTCAGGACTAAGAGGGGAAAGAAGCCCCTCGTCTCTAGGATCACGCACAAGAGATGAAGTTCCAAGAAAAGAGAACTCCTCCTGGCTCTCCTCGCGTGCACTGGATGGAGAGAGGGGAGGAAGCGCTTCTTTCTCCAGAAGCACGCGCAGGAGAAGAAGTTCCAGGAAATGGAACTCTGCCTAGGTCTCCTCGCGTGCCCTGGAGAGAGAAGGGGGAGAAGGTGGAACGTTAACGACGAAACGTTAACGGCGGAGCGTTAACGGTGAAACGTTAACGGCAAAACGTTAATGGAGGAACATTAACGACGAAACGTTAACGACGAAACGTTAACGACGGAGCGTTAACGGTGAAACGTTAACGGCGGAGCGTTAACGATAGAGCTTTAACTGTGAACGCGAAGCGATGGCAAGATGCGCATGAAATAAGGTATTGACTGTCGGGGCAACGACATGGCTGCGACAAAACGCTACCAAGGACGGCTAACCGAAACGCGAACCGACAACAACGGGTTAACGCGAAAACGACGGTTTTAGGCCGGAATCGGGCTCCGACGGCAAACGGAGACCAAAAGAGCTCTAAAGATGGACCAAAACAGTACATGATGATCCACCGGACGCGACAACACGTCCGGAGCGAGCTAAAATAGAAGGCGTCAAAAGACGGCGCGTTGCGACGGCTAAACGGCGGCCTAAAGATATAAAAAAATTCCGGAGGATGGGATGGCAAAGGGGGAATGTCTACCACGTACAACGCGGCGAGACGAACTCAACGGTATAGGCGGATTTTGTGGTGCCCCTCCGGATTAATCACAAACTGCCGATTAACGGGTATCGGATCTAAACTTTGGACGGCCATAACTTATAGAATAATGATCGGAACTTAACGAAATTTGACCGAGAGCTAGATGTGACCTAGAGGAACACCATGACGCAGGTGGATCTCGGATTTACCTTCTGGATCAGCGAGGAACGCGCTAGGATGATTGTCGCTGTCTGAAATGCAGTCTGATCGCAGTATGATCGGAGAAAATATTTTTCTGCGCAAAATTCAGAGAGCAAAACCATGAGGCAAGATATGCATCACGTAGAGGACATCCCCAGGAGTCTACACAAAACATTTCAGCACCTAACTCGAAAAATTGAGGGAGTTATGGCCTCAGCAAGATTCGAGATTGAAACGGCCATAACTTTTGATTCCGTGGGCCAAATGGGCTGAAATTTGGAGGGGACACAGATGGTACCTTTTGGCACACCATGGCGAAGACGGATCTCGAAAAGAGTCGACGAGCTGCCCGGGATGTGGCTCCAAAGTTCGGCCGTCGTCGGGCGACGTCCGAAGTTCTCGACGGCGATTTCGGAGTTTTGGAAAATTGATCTGAGGTTGGGAGGACGTGGGGGAGGTCATGGGAGGTCTATAGTGGGTTGGGGTGGTGGCTAGATCATGAAAAATAAAGTTTAGACGCGTTTAGAGCAAAAACAGGTCAAATAGGCATTAGATCGAGCAGTTCGCGTGCATCCTCGGATTAGGGCTGACGTGGCACGCTTGCGGGGCAACACGTGGCGGCGGCGTGGGCGTGCCGTCTTGCGGCGCGCCTGGCATCTTGGCGTGGGCGAGCGAGGAGGCGCGGCTCGGCCCGGTAGCGCGCCATGGCGAGCGTGTGGTCTTGTGTAGCGATCGTGGCCAGCGGCCAGCGAGCGCGCTGGCGCTGATCAGGCCGATCGGCCAGTGGCGTCGGTATGACTTTCTTAAGCGGCTCGGCCCGGCTGGCGCGGGAGTGGAGGGGGTGGCCGAGTGGGCCGACGCGACTTGGTGGGCTGGTGGGAGGGAGAGAGAAGGCTTTGAGCCCAAAGCGATTTTTCTGATTTTCCAACCATTTTTGAATTTAAACAATTCCACAAATTCAAATAATTCATTTGAGACAATAAAATACTAGAAAAATTCTAGAAAATATTTTGAGACATTTTGAACTCAAACAAAATATTTTCAACAAAAATTTATATAAACTTTTCCAAATAATTAATTAATTTCCATGAAAGGGCTTAACAAATCAATTTCGAATAAATCCGATAAATAGCAAACGAGCTCCGAAAAATCTCAAAAATTACAGAACAATTTCTCGAAGCACAAGAAACCCAAATAAAATTAAATTTCTTTTATTTGAAGTATAAAATAATCAAATTAAATTGTTTTAGCTTTTATAAAATTCAAATCAAGCTTTGTAAATGAGAGAAAATCAACGAAAAATTTGAGAAGCTAAACTAAACCAAAATTTTTTGAAAACTCAAATTTTGGGATGTTACACTAATCGAGACTAGCTATTTGGTATTGCTCTAGGGCTGCTCATGTTACATTCTATTGTATAATTTGGATTGCACTTGTATTGCATCTAGTCATATATACTGTGCTACTCCCATATTTGTTTGGCCAAAAAAAGGAAAGAAAACCGCCGCACATCAAAAAAAGAGAAAAAGAAAAAGAAAAGAAAAGTGCGGCAAAAGCAAAGAGCGCAAAAAAAAGTGGAATTTGATTGAGAGTACATCCTAGCATTTGTGTATTTTTCATATTGTGCTAGTTTGTGATTTTGAGCAATCTATTGCCCGTGTTCTTTGTTTGAGCAATTAGCTAGCGTCTCTCTATAACTTATGCAATACGAGTTTTTTGATGCCTCACTTATATTTTTTTTAGCTCGTTCCTTTGATTGCATCAAGTTCCAACATCTTTGTGCGTGTGTTTCCCGTGTATCAGCCATAGCCTTTTATCCATCCTTGGTTGATCAGCATCTTAGGCTAAGTGCTAATTATGAACTATAATTCAATTCTATGCAATTTCTGAGATTAATTGATTGATTCTCCTTGCTACTAAATTAAGCATGTCCAAGCTCCACTCTCTACCCGCACAAGCGTTCGATCAATTGGCAATCGCTCTACACAAACTTCGGAGAAACTTTGACAATGCCAACGGCCGACAACACCTGCTGCAACGTAAGAACTTGTAAGAGCTTTGGTGATAGGCTTGAGTGTTGAGAGACTTGCCACTACCTCCTAGTAGATGATAGAAACATTATACTTGTGATTTTGTTTTCTTGTCTTCTACTAACCATGTTAGGTGATGAGGATTCGCTGCATCACTCTCCACGCGCAAAGGGAATTGTTGCTAGAATGTCACTGCAAGAAGACCGCATCCGGTCTATCGAGACCGCACAGGGGATCGCTAAAACTACTCTTGCTACTATTTTGTCAAGACTTGATACGCTTGCAGGTACTGCCCCCGGAACTTCTAATCCTCCACCTAATCTTCTAAGCAACAAAAATGGCATACTACATGCTCAGGTACATGTTGATGATGATTCCCTAGGTAAGGTTAAATTCGTCATTCCACTTTTTGATGGTCAATATGATCCTGATGCCTATATTAATTGGGAGATAGCAGTAGACAAAGAATTTGGCAAGTATGAAAGCCGAATTAACTCGCTGTAGTTGATTCCGGATGTATGACCGATGATGTGCATCGTCCTTAGAACAAAAATAATAGAAACACGAATTTGTACAACTGAATCTGTTAAATGGCCGATTGATGACTTGTATCCATAGGAATTAAGTTCAATAAAAGACAACGTTCAAGAATTCAGCAAAAAGTTTAAAAGCAAACAACAGTAGTTGACATCAATCATTTCATTACATAAACATTTAGGGATTGATCCCCAAACCCGAGAGAATGGTCAAGGCACTGTCGAGAATCTTGTCGATCTCTTCAATGATCTTGTGGTCTTCCTCAGCCAAACCCGGGGATGGGGATGACCTTGGCCAACTGAGCTCGTACAGCGGCGATGTCCTTAGCCAAGGTCATTTTCTGCTCTTTGAATGAAGACGCAAGCTTAGTCAACTGTGGAGCAGCATTGGCTAGTTGCGTGTTGACCTTGAGCAATTCAGCTTCCAAAGATTTCTTTAAGGCCTCTAGAGCCGATATCAACCCCTTGGTCTCTTTGAAATCATTGTTGTCTTTGTCGAGCTTGGCCTTCTTCACTTTGGTGTTGGCTACCAGCTTGTCTAGGATCTTCTGGTCTTTCCTCTACATGATCCATAGTTGTAGTCTTTGCTCTGCTTCATTGACCGACTTCTTCTTGTCGTCGATGAAACAGGCTTCGAGGATAGCAGTTGTGGCATGTTCGAGAGTTATGTCTTTACCGCGTTGACTGCATCTCTGATCAGCTGAGAATTTTTCAGTAGATTAGCTTTTGGGCTCAGCAAGACCTTGAGGAGATATCTAAGCTTCTCTATCGTGTCAAGAGCCGACAGAGCTTGGCCCAATGCACCTTCAGTCTCCTTGATGATTGTATCTATAATTATCGGCTGGTGCTCTTCTTCGTCGGCGCTCTCGATAAAATTTAAATAAAAAAATTCAGATTAGGAAGTTTTCACTCGGAAAGCTTCAAATTAGAAAGTTTCAACTATGAAAGTTTCAACATGAAAAAATTTAAATCGAAAAAGTTTCAATTTAAAAAGTTTCAAATAAAAAAATTTCAACTCATAAAATTTCATAATAAAAAAGCTTCAACTCATAAAACTTTCAAATTCAAAAGCTTTCGGCTAGAAAAATTTTGATTCAAAAAGCTTTTGGTTCGAAATGTTCTATTTATAATTTAAGTCAAAAAAAATTTAACAAAGAAATTCAAATCGAAAAGTTTTAACTCGAAAAAATTAAATAAAAAACATTCAAACTAGAAAGTTTCGCTTCGAAAAAATTCAAATCGAAAAGTTTTGACTCTGAAAATACAACTCGAAAAATTCGTCCAAAAATTCAACTCAAAAAATTTTAAATCCAATTTAAACTTGTGAACTCGATATGGATTCCCGAATGCAGTCCTTACGGTAGCAAGTGATTCTTACCGTAATAAGTGATTCAAATTTAAAATACAAGTCGATTGCACGTCTTGCTTGATTCACTTTAGCATAGAAATCGACGCTAACAAGTGGTTCTTACTGTAATAAGTCCCAACCTAGGGGCACGTGGAGCTCTAGCAGAGAAAGCGCACATACCTTTCGGTGAGAACGACCAAAAAGTAGAATTTCCGATACAACCGACCTCTTTTTTTTTTTTCTGTTCAGACCTGGGACGGCCCATCTTCCCCGTTCCTTTTCCTTCATCCATTAGTGCCCGACCCATCATCGTTTTTTTTTTCTTCTAGTGGCCCACGCTCGAGCAGCCCATGCGTTGTAAAAACGGTGCACACCCACCCGAGCCATGCTACCACCTGTGGTAATGTTGTCCTCGCGCACAGCCGCCCACGACGACCTTATTGTCGCCGCGTCTCGTCGTAGGGGTGGACATTCGGTTTATTCAGATTTTCCTATTCGATTTTTTTTCAGTTTTAAATTATTTTGTATTTTGAAAACCAAAAACCGAAATCGACCGATCAAAATCGAAAACTGAACCGAATAAACCGAAAAAAATCGGTTCGGTTTATTCGGTTAACCGGATTGAGCTGCAGGATAAGTTTGCAGATGGAAGCGTATTTTATACATTGGTGGCAACTCAATCACTTCTATAATAGGGAAAAACATCATGGTGGCAACATATATCTGTTGTGTGACAATCATGAATATGCAAATTTGAAGCCTAATCACATTAGTACTATATGAAAATGTTTGCATTTTTTATAGTGAACGGTCAAAGATAGAGAATTAGATGTAAAGAAGTAGCATTCAGCCATATGACCAAACATGAGCATACCTCTTCCTTGTTTTCCCAGCCCTCATAGCTTACATAATAGCTGTTTGATGTCAGAGCTTCAATTGTTGCATTGTACCTAACAATTCAGCTAATCAAACATATTGTAAAGGAAATATATACAAAAAACACTTGCAACCAGACATAGAGGTACATCAAAAGAAACTTACCACTGCACATCTTCACGCCACACAGCTTGCACTTTAGTCCCAATTGCAAACATCTCATGGGATTGTGAGGGGTCATCCAACGCCTAACACCAGATGAAATATGTCAGTACAATGATACACTTAAGGAGATCACAAGTTCGCTTGTAATTTCTAGATGAGTAATCCAAATGTAAAAATTTCACATACTCTGCTAGTATGTGGAATAGTTGACATACAGTGTTGTCCTACACAGCTAACAAAAGTAAAGGTTCAACATGGTGCATTCAAAAAATGTAGCGAAATGTAATAAAGAACAAAACTACCTCTGACTGCACTCCGCTCGAATATTTTGGCGGTGATAGACCTACATCATTTTGGGCACTCTCACTTTGATTTGCAGTTGCCAAAAGCTCTTCAGTTAATGTAATAACCTGCAATTGTCATGGAAAATTACATTCAGCACAATAAACAAAACCAACCTCCCAAAATCATTAAATCTCGCCATATTTTGTGATTCAAACTTAGAATAGAAGCATCGACACCCAAAATTGGAAGGAGGTACTCTACCATGAGACACAAACCTGCAATCAATCAAGATAAATAGATAATGGGCAATGGACAACTTTGAAGCCATTGAATTTTACATATAGTATTCATTACTATTAGTATGGTTGCTCCGACGGTTCCCTACCATTGTCATAATCATTGTCATAATCAACATTCTCACCTTTCAAGGTTACATTAAAATCTACATGCCCCAAAAATAAATCCACTGTTGCAAGCTGCCTTTTCATGCTACCTTGCTGGGCATGTCTCCTTGTAACAAAGAGAAAGGGATTGATAGCAATTGGCCCCAAAAACAAAGAAAAAAGCAAGCATCCTTTTGTAGAAATCATTAACTCATACTAGCATCAAGAGTAACAGAAACCACATCTGATAATTGGCTGCCATACACAAAGCACACAGCATCATACAACAGAACATGCAGGATAACTCACCTCATGAAGCTCCTTTTCCATATCAAGATATTCAGAAATTCCAGCGTCATCCTTTTTCTCCTTGATAAGTTTCCTAACCTGCAATATAAGAAGGGAAAGAAACTATACACACACACATACATATATATATACACACACACATATATATAAACAAAACCCTACAATCAGACAGTCGAACAGCATCCGAAACCTAATCTCTAACGAAGCAGCACCCAAAGACCAGAAATTAAAGAGCACACGGCTGCGCCCGCTAGAAGAAAACGATCACAAGAATGCACAATGCTTCAGAGGAAAAACATGAAAGAAATCGCCAGAAAAGAAAGGAGGGGATTAGATGCGAAATCGAGATGTGTGAGAGAGAGAGATCTCCGCCTTGATCCCCATTCCCCGATTCGACTCGTCCCTGCACTGCCCCTCGCGTTTGATTTGTTCGGTGGATAAGTCTGCAACTAAAAAGTTCGGTCTTCGGTTTTTTGGTTTCTGAGATTAAAAAACCGAACCGAATACCGGAAACATAGGATGGAAACAAAAACCAAACCAAAAACTAAAAAAACCGGTTTTCTCAGTTAACTTGGTTTTTCGGCTTCGGTTAAAATGTTAAATAATGCCCACGCCTACAACATTGAAGTTGTTTGCCTTGCATAGTTTCGTCTCGTGTCTCTCGCCTCACCTCACCACCATGGCATTGCCGCCTTCTCGCGGACTCTCCTTCCCAGGGTAAACAACAAAATCATCAAAATTATTTGAAATTCAAAAATAAAAATATAGAACTAAATTTCTGTCAAAAACCATAAAAAATCGTAGAGTTACAAAATCAAAAATTTTGAAATTTTTTTTCAAAAGATCGATGATTTTCGTGAAAAATCGATAGGTATGTTCAACTTTTTAGCGATCAATTTTTTGAGTGATTTTCATCGATTTTCGGCCGGTTTGCATAGCATAAATATTTTTGAATTTCTATTTTTTATTAAACCGTTTATTGAATAATTTTAAAAACCAGATCACATCGATACGAACGAAAATAAAAAAACTAATGATTTTTATTGATTTTCTAAACCCGTACAAAAGCAGCAGCTAAGCATAACACTAGGATGGCCTCACCGTCCTATCCATTTTCCCTAACTTTCCATTCACGTCAACATCCCAGGGTTTAGGCCATGTTTGGATGGACTAAAACTAATTGTTAGTTGGCTAATTGCTAGAGCTAATTGTTAGCCAGCTAATAATTAGTCCATCCAAAATTAGCCTAGGACTGTTTGGATACATGGCTAATGGTTGGGCTAATTTCTTAGAAAAGTCAAGTTTACCCCTCATAGCAGTTGGGGAGTGGGCCTTGCGGGTGAGGAAGTGAGGATAAGACCAGCGCAAGGGTATTTCAGACTTTTCCAACGTGTTACCTGCTATTAGCCCAAATTAGCTCCCTCCCACCAACTAATGGACTAATTGTTAGCTAAGGGGTTGGCTAAAAATTAGTCCACTTATTAGTCTTCCTGTTTGGATAGACTAGGACTAATTTTTAATCAACTAACAATTAGTCCAAGGATCCAAACATGGCCTTACTCACCGACGGCCACCGTCTGCGATTCATACGTGGACACACACCAACGTTCCACAATTGGTGCCATCCCCGAATTCTGCACCGCCGTGTTGATGTCGGACTTCGGGCAGCTCCGCTAGGTTCCCTCATCCGCCGTCCTCTCCCTTTATGTCGCCGTATCTTGATGGAGCAACGGTAGCGGGAGGAAGGAGCATGGTGCAGCACAGGTGGACTATGGTTGGTGCGGCGGGGAGCAGGGTTCCACTTTTCGCTTTTGGAAAATCGGGACGAAAATCGAAAATGGAAAATCGGTAAAAACCGCTCGAAAATCGTTCGAAATTCGCTCTAAATCGAACGGTTCGAAAGTCAAACGAATTCAAAAGCTGGTCAAATTGCCGGGCGAATTTCGCGAAATTTGAACGAAATTCGTTCGAAAAGATCGAATTTCGATCGAAATTTTCGAAAAACGGTTACTTGAAAAATGTCTTCAAACTTGATTTTTTTTCGAAAAATATTAAAAAAATTGTAAAAAAAATATTAAAAAATCTTATAAAATCCCATTTCATCTATAAAACACTTGAGAGAAATTTCAACAATTTTTGAATTCATTTAGTGCTTTTCTAAAATCAAAAACAGCAATTAATAAATAGGAATAGATACACTGTTAGATTTTTATAAAAAAATTACATGACTGATCACTCAATTCACATAATTAAAACTTGGCACATATCAATACAAATGCAAAAATATGCATTACTTTGACGGTTTCACCCCTAAATGATCATTTATTACTCCATTGACTTTTATAAAGCATCCATATATTTGAAGATTCGAAAATTTCAAATTTTCAACCAATTTTCATCCTAAAGGTTACAAAACTATTAATACTTATTTTAGAGAGTTTTTGGTTAAATTTTCTCAAATTTTTGAAATTTTTTGAATTTAAATTTGAATTTGCTCGGTTTTCCGCTCGGTATTGCATTTCGATCAGGCTCGAAATCTCGAATTTCGATCGAAATTCTCGAATTTCGATCGAAATTGCGAACCCTGGCGGGGAGTAAGAGTTGAAGGGCTAAGCATGGAACTTTTTAAAATTTGAGCAAATAACGATTCTCACGTGATATGTTGCTAATGATCAAGTTTCACTACCAAGGGGTTTGCAGAGTTGGATTCGAATCCTTAGGCCCTGTTTGGAAGCAAAATTTTTCAATACTATAGTATTACAAAATCATGACATAGAAATTGTTTTGTCATAAATACCATGGTATTACGAAACCATAGCATGAAAACTGTTTGGAAGCAAAGTCTTTTGCATGATGAAGTGATGCCAAAAGCTCAAAACTCCACTATGAGTGGAGTTTTTAATACTCTAAAAATACCATGGTATTGGTAATACCATAGTTTTCAAAACATAGTTTTTTTGTTGCTTCCAAACACCTTATGGCCAAAAATACCATGGTAGAAGCAGCCAGTCACATTCACGAGGATGCATGTACCGCAAGATACATCGATGGCAAGCTAGGTACATGCCAACAAACTAACAAACAAGCTTCTCAAAATCAGGGGGAGGTCTCCGCCATGGGGGAAACACGGCTCTCCGCCTTGAGTGCAGATCAGGGGGAGGTCTTAGGCAAGAGTGCGAATCAATCTCAGAGACCCTTCTCCTCTGGATCTTCGACAACTGGCGGCATCCCACGCGAAGGTGCGTATCGGAGGGCGCTCCGCCAAGGGCATGAAAATTTTTTGCAGCATCCGCTCGGATCAACGCCACCTGGAGGTCAAGGTGCATCGCTGCCAGGGAAAGAGGGGCATTCTCGGAAGTTCATCTATGACTCATCGGCAAAAGGAGAAGACGAGGTGGAGGATTTTTTTGGCCAGCTATGGGTTGTTCCAGGTTCACGATCTAGGGTTAGGGCGAAACAGGAGGTGTTCGTCTGGATCCGTCGTGATCTGTTCTCTTCTGGCCGCTTCACTATTTCAGATTGCTTCCCAGTTTCTCATAGTGATTCCCTCGTTCCTAATCCTCGTTCGTTGAATTTTGCGAGAGATTTTTGTGGGGGTGGAAAAGGGAACCCGTCGTTTTCGTCTGTGGTGAAGATGGCGGATGGGCGGAATCAATGGAGCCGCGGTGGAGGGGGATATGGTCGCGGATAGCGTCCTCCTCCTCCAGTGATGTTCAGAGAGCAGCAAAGTCATCAGGGGCGATTTCCTCCGAGAAATCAACACCAGTGGTTTCCTCCTCAACAACGCCGCTCTCAAACATCTCAAGCAAAGGCAAGCTGTGGTGGTAAAGCTGTGGTGGTAGAGCAAGACAAGGTTGTGAAAGTGCATCTAGGCACTTATGTTGTTTTGGTGATTAATGACAAACGCATGTAATGTCAATCAATGTAATTGTACAAATGCTTAACTTAGTGCTTAACAAATGACAAACCTCTAATATGTTTATATTGTTATGAGACTAACATGTTTATTGCCTAGTTGAATATTAGTCTCATCTATTTTTAGAGGAAAATCAATTGGGATGGTTAAGCAAAGATGAGGTATGCAATCTTGGTATTCCTTCCATATTTGTCATTGCATTCCTCTTTAGCAAATGCATATTGAACTCTAAGTAACTTGTTGATTTCATATGTGCACATTGATTCATATCAAAATTGCTTGTGCATATATATATATTCATTTGAGTTCATTATGTGCTTTGTTTTTAATATACTTGTGTTAACTAGAGTTAAACTTCATTGCTTCATATTGACTTGGTGCATACATGTATTAGTTGTGTATCTTCTAATGCACATCTCTTAGTGAAGTTTAATCTAGAATTGGATCACATTATTTACTCTCATTCCAAATATTGTTTGCACATGTGTAATTCGTGTATATTCTATCATGTGCTTCATTTAAGCAAAGTATGTGGTCCTTGCCATGATTTAAGTGATTCTTCATATTGGCAATTATCTCTCTAGTGCAGTTAGATCAATCATATATTCATCATAATGCACTTAGTAGAGAACATTTCTTATGTCAAATGTTTCCGTTGATATCATGCCTATTTATATGAAACACTTGTTATTATCAATTTATTCAATATATCTTTTAAGCTTGTGGGACTAATATGTTTGCTGAGTGCTATGATAAGAGTTAGGTCCCAAAGCTGTGTGTATGATGACCAAGATGGTTTGAAGGATGACAAGCGAGTCAAAGTCAAATAAGACGGCGCTGTCACCAAGAGCTGAGGACTAAGTCAAGAACGACTTGGCGTAAGGATCGTCTTGGTGATGATCGAGGTCAAGGTCGGAGAGGACGAGAGTCTCATGAGGTGAATCGCGTCGAGGTTGACAAGACAAAAGGCGCCATCAATCTTTGTGGAAGCGTCATCATGCACCGTGCATCCGGAAGAAGTCGGCATGTAAGCTTAGTGTAAGACTTAGATTTTGTGTTAAATTTGAGTCTAAGGATTGCCGTACAATTAAGAGGGATGCAATCATTGAAATCACTTAGATAAGTCTCAAGTGCTCAAAAGTGGTTTATCCTTGTCTAAGGTTAAGAAACCCAATGCACACTTTGTTCACCTAGGTGTTGGTGGGTTGGTGTGAGGGATAGAAGTGTTGGTGGTGTCGGAAAGTGAGAATTTGAGGTCTCCTTGTGGATTCTTTGTGCTATCTGATTTTATCCTTTGGGATTTGGGTAGTGAGACCTTGTTAGTTGTGTAGCCCTCGTTCTTAGCTTTCTGAAAAGTCCGAATTCGTCGAAATCGGAGTCCGGGATCAAAAGTTATGCCCGTTTTCGTCCGGCTGCTGTGTGCTCCCTGGGAGATCCGGAATATCCGGACATTTAGTCCGGAGTATCCGGAGTGTCCGGATGATCCGGAGTGTCCGGGTTAAATATCCGGAGTCTCCGGGTTGCCCAGTTCGGTCCCAACGGCTAGTTTTTGGGGTTCCTCTATTTAAAGCCCCCTTCTTGCCCACTTCAAAGTAGCTGTTGGGGGAGGTTTTTGCTGGGTATTAGAGGTGTTCTTTGTGAGTGTTTGAGCCCCCAATACTCCTCTCTACTCCTTAGATCTTAGTGATCCCCTTTTGTGAAGGGTTGGGTAGTGGAGAGAGGTGTTTGGATTGAGGATTGATTTGAGGAGTGGAGCTGGTTCCTTGGTGCTTTGAGGTGTTCTTCTTAGTGATCTTGAGCTCCCAAAAGCCCCTCTAACCCTAGATCTTAGTGATCCCTTTTGAGTGAAGGTTTGGGTGTGAGAGTGGGTAGTGACCGGATTGAGTGTGATTAGTGTGTTGAGCACTTGAGGTGGACTCTAAGTGAGTTCTTCGGAAGCATTTGTTGCTCTTGGAGGTTGAGGTCTCCTAGACGGCTAGGAGTTGCCGGTGAGCTTCCAAGCTTTGTGTGGAAGGCCACCGAAGGTTTGTGAAGGTCCGATTCCGCCTCCGCAAGGAAAGGAATCAAAGAAGTGAAGACCGGCGAGTGCATTGTGCAACACCGGGAGGAAGAGGGTTGAAAGAGACCCCGGCTCAAGTGTGACCGAGCCGCCTCAACGGAGACGTAGGATCCCCTCAAGGATCCGAACTTCGGGATAAAATCTTCGTGTCTCCTTCCTTACTTCGGTTTCCTCTTTTGCTCATCCGCTTAATTTGCTTTCGATTCTTGTGATTAGATCAATTAGATTGTGTCTACTGCATCTATTCTTGCTTGTATCCTTACTTTGTTGCAGTAGAGTAATTTGTATCTCTTGAATCGAAGAAGTAATTAATTTTGTTGCACTCTCTCTATTCTGACCGAAACAGGCAACCCGGAGTATCCAGTATATTGATCCGGAGTATCCGGACTAAATATCCGGAGTCTACGAGTTGACTGTCTCGGGCTGAACTGTTTAAGTTGCAAAACTTAATTATCCCAATTGCTTCCGCATTATCTCTGATAGATTAATTTAAATTGGGTATAATTTTTTAATCGCCTATTCAACCCCCCTCTAGGCGCATCCCCTGTCCTTTCAATTGGTATCAGAGCCAAGGTCTCTCATTTTATTAGACTTAACCGTCTAGAGAGTAAGGGATGGCGACTAGAGGTTTAGTGCACTCACATGATCCACTTATGCTAGATGGCTCTAATTATGCTTCATGGAAATTAATCATGTTTTCTCATTTTAAATCCATGAGGCCCCAAATTTGGTGGATCGTAGATGTCGGCTTTTCATCTCCATTGAATGAAGTTGATCCAACTAACGGAGAGATGAAATGCCTACATCTCGACGCTCAAGCTACTAATGCTTTATTTAATGTTGTGAGCGAAGATATATTTGATGAAATATGCAATCTCAAGAGCGCTCATGATATGTGGACAATGCTTCAAGACAAATATGATGTGTCCACATCATCAAGTGAGGATTGCATTGAGGAACGGATGTCGGTTGATGATTCTTCAACCTTTACATCAAGTAATGAAGAACCGATATCTCCATCGACCTCAACCTCCGTCTCAAGCGACGATGAAGATTCACTTCCATCGCGAATCCATTGCTTCATGGCTAAAGGTAAAAATGAGGTATGTGATGATGATTACGATGATGATGATGTGTTCAAGTCCATGAAGGATTTTGATATTCAAAAGCTAGATTTGCTCTTAAAGGATATAGAGAAATTGGAGGAAACTGTTGAGCAAAAAGAGGCCACACTCGAAGCTCAAGAGGACTTGCTTATCCTTGAAAAGGAAAGAAACCTTGAGCTAGAGAAGAGCCTAACTAGTGAAAGGAGGAAAAATGAGGAGTTCGTCAAAAATTCCAATTTGACTAAATCCGAAATAGCTAGTCTTGAGATCACCAATGCTTCACTCATAGAGAAACTTGCCAAAGCAAATGATGCTTGCAAGGCTCTTGAATTGAAGCTTGTTGATCTCTCGAATGGCACTCCTATTTCCTCAACTGACAACTCCAATCCCTCTTTACCCTCAACTAGCAACGGACATGTAAGATGCTATAATGTTGATGTGCCTTGTAGCTCTATTACAAATTCTAGTACTTCCTCTATGCATGTTGAGACTAATCTTGTAGAGGAAAACAATGAGCTCAAGGCCCAAGTCATTAGGTTGGAAAATGACTTGGAGAAGTGCTACAAGGGCAAAGCCGTCCTCGACAAGATCTTGAACGAGCCTCGGGCACCTCAAGATAGAAGAGGACTTGGCTACATCTCCAAGAGGGAGAAGAGCAAGAAGAAGCACAATGCAAAAATGAAGACGATTGTGTGCTTCGGATGCAACAAGAAGGGCCACTCCGCCTCCGTGTGCCCCCAATAAAGTGGATAACAAGGCCACAACTCCAACCTTGAGGCAAGCTGGCAAGAAGCAAGACAAGAGGAAGAGACGTTCAAAGCCCACTTGCTTCAATTGTCGGGAAAAAGGGCACATCGGTAAGGATTGCCCTAAAGGTACAATTCCTAAGCCTATTATTCAATTCAATGATTATTCGCTTAGGAAGGACAAGAATGGCAATGTAATTGCCAAGCTTGTCAAGTCCCCTATGCTTGCTAAAAATGATAATATTCATTTGCATAGGAAGAGTAAGTCTAGAAATGGATTTGCTAAAATTGTTAGGACTCCTAAGCCCACTCAAAACAATTCCAACAAATTGCTTAGGAGAAATAACAATAGCAATCAATTTGCTAGACTTGTTAGATCTTCTAAGCTTTTCTATTATGATGATCATCATATGCTTAGAAGGGAGCAAACTAGAAATAGTTTTGCAAAGTATCATTGTCCTCCTAAGCCTTGTTATAAAAATGCCAATCAATTGCTTAGGAGGAACAATTATCGCAAACCTATTGCTAGTTATGTTAGTCAAGTCAATAATGCAAATATTAGGACCATTTGGGTTCCTAAGTCTATTGTGACTAACATTGTTGGACCCAACAAAGATTGGGTACCAAAGAGTGTCTAAAAGAATTATTAGGTACTAAGAGATGGATTGGATGCTTGATCTCCACAAGAAGAAAAATGAACTATCAATTGCAATCGGAGCCAAGCATGACGATAATCAAGTCTATCTTAAGCCAATGCTATCTCGGTAACAAGTATTTAAATTGATTATATTATTGCTTCTAGCCTTGTGTAGGTTTAGATGCATTAGTATCATGAAAATCGATTTAATTGCTTGTTAGTAGTACTTGCTCTTGCTTTTAGTATTATTCCCTTATTGCAATCTTGAGCAAGTTAAATAGTGGCACATTTAGGGGGAGTGCTAATTCATATTCATATGTATCACATCCCTACATGTGCCCATATGTATATAAATGCATAATATAATTTCAAAATCAACCTTTTAGCCAAAACTCAAAATTTGTGTACTTACTAGAATTCTTTTTGGAAAACTAGTTGAAATTTGTATACAAATGTCTTTGAAATGTTTTCCAAAGGTTTTGGCTTCCCAAAATTCTATTTTGAAAAGAAAATGAGTTTCAAGCCCAAAATCTAGATAGTAGTATCTTGTTTTGGATTTAAACTTATAATTTTCATAGAATTGAAAGTAAAAGGATTTTGAAAATAATCTTAAAGCAAAACTCCTAGAGTTAGTCATTCTTAATATCTTTTGTGTTCAAAAGTTTTTCAAAAGACCAACCAAACAAAAACTATTTGCTTTCGAAATTCCCCGAAAATCTTGGTTTGACCTATATCGGTCAAAATATTGCACTTAATGAGTATTGCCATTTGAACCGGATCCTTTGCAATATCAAAGTCCAAAATGGTATTTCAAACTTATACATAAAGTTTCAAATCTCTAACTCTTATCCCATTGTCTTAAGATGGATTTGATTCTTTGTGTTAATTGAATTTGACTTTGTTGGTTTTCATTTGGTTCTTCAAAAGGACCTTCTTTGGACAAAAGTCAAAATCTTGTTTAAAAAGGCCTAAATTTTCAAAAAGGTTTGTAAAACTATCCTACTTTGTATTTGAAAGGTTTTACAAGCTTTGAAAATAAAAAATTCCTATTCTAGAAAATATTTTGGCCTAAAACAATTTGTGTTTTAACTCAAACATACCTAATATAGGATTTTGGCTTTCAAATCGGATTCTATTGTTTTTATAAGTGGTCATGGCTTCAAAAATGTATTTCAAATCCTTCAAGCCATGAGGGTTCAATTGTGGATGAAATCCGAGTTGAAATTGCACTTTGAGGACTTTTCGAGTTTCGATTTCATTTTTATGCCTCAAAGCGCATTTCACCAAAATTGAGTTAAAAGAAAATTCTTTTAAAGAAAAACTTGTTTCAAAACCTTCAAAATGTCCAAAGTTAGTTCCCTAAAAATTTCAAATCATTTGGACTTCATTTGAATCAAATTTGACAATTTGCAAAAAGTTTCAGTTCAGTCGTGCCAAAGTCGGCACTACCGCACCTGACAGGCGGTAGTACCGGAGGTCGGCACTACCGCACCTGAACGGCGGTAGTACCGGATCCCCTGGCACTACCAGCGTTGTGTGCGCGGTAGTGCCGGGTCTGGCAGACAAGACTGAAAATTCTGAAAATTTCGGATTTTCGGATTTGGTTTTGGGATATCTTTAATTTGGTGCTTCCTTTTTCAAGAATTCTTTTTGGAAAAAGATTCTTGCAATCCCAAAGCATCTTTTTGCACAAATTCAAATGTTTTTTGAAAATATTTGAAGAAGTTTACTAGTGGTATCAGTTTTGAGGAGTTATTTTGTTGCAAGGGGATTTGTTCTTTTCAAGTGGTTTCCTTGTACCCCTTTGCTTGTTCTCAAAATTTTTCAGCTCTGATACCTTTCTAAATCTTTGTGATTTAGATTTTCTTGTGTTTGTATTTGCCTGTTACATCGGTGTTTATTGCTCTGACACCCTTCAAGATTATCGATTTTCTTTTAAGTGGTATCATTGGCTAGACAAAACTTGAGCAATTCAAATGCAAAATAGCTCCATGATTCTTTTATTGAATATCTTGAGGAGCGTATTTATGTCAAGTTTTGGGCATTTACATGTTTTCAAGTGGTATCCTCATTTGTTTGACTCTAAAGCTTTCAAGTTGCTCTTTGATACCCTTAAATGGTTAATTGCTCTGATACTCATCGATTCAATCGAATATCTTTTTTCTTTTGGTATCAATATCTTTGTGATTTGATCCAATAAGAAGTATCAAAAGAGCGTTATTCATTTATCGTGTTTCCAAGGGGTTTCATCTTATTTGATTTATCCAATTGGTATCAATGAACTTCAAGTTTCCTACAAGTGGTATATGTTCCTCTTTGTAGCATTGTTTTGATACCCAAAGTCTTTTGAGTTGGATTCTCCATAAGCTTAAATTGTAAGTTCAATCGCTTAAGAACTCTCTATGTGAGGTTCTTTATGAATTGAAATGCATAAAGAGGAGAAATTCCATTTGAGCATTGTTCGTTAATGAAAATTTCTTTATGCTCTTTCTCGAAAGAAGTTCTTCAAGCATCTCCCTTGAGATAGTTTTTTCAATTGGTATCTAATTTCTCAAGTGGTATTTGCGTTGGGTTTCTCGCTTAACCCTATTAGGCAAGAGTTTGGATTCTGTAAGAGAATCACGATGTTTATCGTAAAGCCTAATAAAATGAAGTGAGTTATTTGAATTAGTTTCAAATAACCTTGAGATACCTTCCTTTGCTTTAAGCTTTAGTTCTTTCATTTGGTATCTTGGCAACCCTTTCAAGGATGAAAACTAAGTGAGCTTTTCCATTGCTCCAAGCTTCTAAGTGGAGCTTATCTATTTAAGTTTTCATTCCATTGAAAGTGCATCCTTTGGCTAAGTTCTTTTAGAAACTGGACTTAATTGTATCTTAGCCTCAAAGTGATTTCTCTCTTGAATGTATTGAAGATAATTGCTAAAAGAGGATTTCAAGAGTTAAAATTGAATGTGTTTCAATCCTTCTTGTAAGTTAATATTACAAGATCTTCAATTGGTATCTTAAATTTAAAAAAAAAAATTGCATGCAAGTAGTACTATCATGCTTATCATCTATATCTTGCATATTGTACCTAGACATTATCAAACTAACTTGGGTCAAGTTCAAAGATACTTGTTCCTGGAAATCGTGTGCTTGTCTGTTGATGTTCAAGGTTTCGGAAAAGGTGTCAACTTCTACGGTGAGATGAAGGAAAGGAGTGTAGCTCCAAAGTCCGAGGGATCCGAGGCCGTGCGACTTGACCATGACCGATTCGAATATGCAATAGACAAGAACCGACTGAAGGGACGTATTTCTTTCTGACCATATTTAATAATGTCTTTGTACACCATTATGCTAATTGTCTTAAATTTTAAATGGTGTAATGTTTATCATGTTAAGTCTTCCAATTGATATCAATTCTTTCAATCATTATGTATTTCAATTGGTAATTAGATTGCTCTGATACTACTTCAATTGCTTATCAATTGGTATCCTCTCATTGTAAATTGCATTTTCTCTCTATTTAAGTGTCATCTAACTTTTTGCCGTATTAGTATGATTGATATGGATGACACCATGCTTAAGGAGGAGGAAATGTAAGTTGAAGAACACATTAGTAAGAGGTATACCTTACTCTTTAAATTGATCATAAGCATGTAATTCACTTCCATACAATGGTTGTATGATATTGATAGTTATTATGCTCTGATACACATATTTGCTATATGATCTTTGTCATGATTTAAGCATCTCTTACATTCTTGTGAATCATGACTTCATTTTAATTGGTATCATCGATTGGTATCTTATTCAATTGTCATGTTTGAGCTTCACTTTATATTGTTAATCATGACAACTTTAAATCTGTTCAATTGGAAACATCAATCACCTAAATCTTGGATATAATTGATATCATATCTTGCCTATATTTAGGGGGAGCTTAATATCATTGATATCATTGTCTTATTACTAGCTCCTTTGTTTTATTTTGTTCTTCCTAATCTTTTTATTGAGTGTTCAATCTAGAGGGAGAAAAGGTTATTCTTTTTGGGATTAATGACAAAGGGGGAGAATTTATGGATTTATCAATTGCCCCCTAATCGATTGACAAAAAGAGGGAGAATATTTGGGGAGAATTTATGGACTTATCAAATGCCTAATAATCAATTGACAAAAGGGGACAATGAAAAAGAGGGAGAATATTTGTAAGTATGATCTCTTACTCATTTTCCGGATTCATTTCAATGCTGAATATCTTTATATTGTCCTTTGGTGCATTTGTTAAATCGTTTGTCATAAATCACCAAAAAGAGGGAGATTGAAAGTGCATCTAGGCACTTATGTTGTTTTGGTGATTAATGACAAACACATGTAATGTCAATCAATGTAATTGTACAAATGCTTAACTTAGTGCTTAACAAATGACAAACCTCTAATATGTTTATATTGTTATGAGACTAACATGTTTATTGCCTAGTTGAATATTAGTCTCATCTATTTTTAGAGGAAAATCAATTGGGATGGTTAAGCAAAGATGAGGTATGCAATCTTGGTATTCCTTCCATATTTGTCATTGCATTCCTCTTTAGCAAATGCATATTGAACTCTAAGTAACTTGTTGATTTCATATGTGCACATTGATTCATGTCAAAATTGCTTGTGCATATATATATATATATTCATTTGAGTTCATTATGTGCTTTGTTTTTAATATGCTTGTGTTAACTAGAGTTAAACTTCATTGCTTCATATTGACTTGGTGCATACATGTATTAGTTGTGTATCTTCTAATGCACATCTCTTAGTGAAGTTTAATCTAGAATTGGATCACATTATTTACTCTCATTCCAAATATTGTTTGCACATGTGTAATTCGTGTATATTCTATCATGTGCTTCATTTAAGCAAAGTCTGTGGTCCTTGCCATGATTTAAGTGATTCTTCATATTGGCAATTATCTCTCTAGTGCAGTTAGATCAATCATATATTCATCATAATGCACTTAGTAGAGAACATTTCTTATGTCAAGTGTTTCCGTTGATATCATGCCTATTTATATGAAACACTTGTTATTATCAATTTATTCAATATATCTTTTAAGCTTGTGGGACTAATATGTTTGCTGAGTGCTTTGATAAGAGTTAGGTCCCAAAGCTGTGTGTATGATGACCAAGATGGTTTGAAGGATGACAAGCGAGTCAAAGTCAAATAAGACGGCGGTGTCACCAAGAGCTGAGGACTAAGTCAAGAACGACTTGGCGTAAGGATCGTCTTGGTGATGATCGAGGTCAAGGTCGGAGAGGACGAGAGTCTCATGAGGTGAATCGCGTCGAGGTTGACAAGACGAAGGGCGCCATCAATCTTTATGGAAGCGTCATCATGCACCGTGCATCCGGAAGAAGTCGGCATGTAAGCTTAGTGTAAGACTTAGATTTTGTGTTAAATTTGAGTCTAAGGATTGCCGTACTATTAAGAGGGATGCAATCATTGAAATCACTTAGATAAGTCTCAAGTGCTCAAAAGTGGTCTATCCTTGTCTAAGGTTAAGAAACCCAAAGCACACTTTGTTCACCTAGGTGTAGGTGGGTTGGTGTGAGGGATAGAAGTGTTGGTGGTGTCGAAAAGTGAGAATTTGAGGTCTCCTTGTGGATTCTTTGTGCTATCTGATTTTGTCCTTTGGGATTTGGGTAGTGAGACCTTGTTAGTTGTGTAGCCCTCGTTCTTAGCTTTCCGAAAAGTCCAAATTCGTCGAAATCGGAGTCCGGGATCAAAAGTTATGCCCATTTTTGTCCGGCTGCTGTGTACTGCCTGGGAGATCCGGAATATCCGGACATTAAGTCCGGAGTATCCAGAGTGTCCGGGTTAAATATCCGGAGTCTCCGGGTAGCCCAGTTCGGTCCCAACGGCTAGTTTTTGGGTTTCTCTATTTAAAGCCCCCTTCTTGCCCACTTCAAAGTAGCTGTTGGGGGAGGTTTTTGCTGGGTATTAGAGGTGTTCTTTGTGAGTGTTTGAGCCCCCAATACTCCTCCCTACTCCTTAGATCTTAGTGATCCCCTTTTGTGAAGGGTTGGGTAGTGGAGAGAGGTGTTTGGATTGAGGATTGATTTGAGGAGTGGAGATGGTTCCTTGGTGCTTTGAGGTGTTCTTCTTAGTGATCTTGAGCTCCCAAAAGCCCCTCTAACCCTAGATCTTAGTGATCCCTTTTGAGTGAAGGTTTGGGTGTGAGAGTGGGTAGTGACCGGATTGAGTGTGATTAGTGTGTTGAGCACTTGAGGTGGACTCTAAGTGAGTTCTTCGGGAGCATTTGTTGCTCTTGGAGGTTGAGGTCTCCTAGACGGCTAGGAGTTGCCGGTGAGCTTCCAAGCTTTGTGTGGAAGGCCACCGAAGGTTTGTGAAGGTCCGATTCCGCCTTCGCAAGGAAAGGAATCAAAGAAGTGAAGACCGGCGAGTGCATTGTGCAACACCGGGAGGAAGAGGGTTGAAAGTGACCCCGGCTCAAGTGTGACCGAGCCGCCTCAACGGAGACGTAGGATCCCCTCAAGGATCCGAACTTCGGGATAAAATCTTCGTGTCTCCTTCCTTACTTCGGTTTCCTCTTTTGCTCATCCACTTAATTTGCTTTCGATTCTTGTGATTAGATCAATTAAATTGTGTCTACTGCATCTATTCTTGCTTGTATCCTTACTTTGTTGCAGTAGAGTAATTTGTATCTCTTGAATCGAAGAAGTAATTAATTTTGTTGCACTCTCTCTGTTCTGACCGAAACAGGCAACCCGGAGTATCCGGTATATTGATCCGGAGTATCCGGACTAAATATCCGGAGTCTCCGAGTTGACTGTCTCGGGCTGAACTGTTTAAGTTGCAAAACTTAATTATCCCAATTGCTTCCGCATTATCTCTGATAGATTAATTTAAATTGGGTATAATTTTGTAATCGCCTATTCACCCCCCCTCTAGGCGCATCCCCTGTCCTTTCAGGTTGTCCCTGCTACTAATCTTGGAGTTGATAAACTTGAGTATGTTAATTCTATCTGTTATAACTGTGGGGAGCCAGGGCATTTGGTTGGTAATTGTAGAAATCCGAAGCTTTGCTTTATTTGTGGAGAACCTGGCCATCAGTTAGATCATTGCCCCAGTAGACTTAAACCCCAAAATATTGCTCGATATATTGGTAGTGCTGGTGGTGGTCTAGGCTTTTATCACCTTGAGATTCCTGAGTCAAGCCTAAGTTCTACTTTTCGGTTTAAAAACTGTGGAATTATTACGATAGATCAAGGGGAGATCACTCTGGCTGAATTGGAAAAAAACCTAGCTGATATATTTGATGCTCATTGGCCGTGGCAAGTTCGGGAGCTAGAGAAATTTAGATTTCTAGTTAGATTCCCTCCTCAGAAGAAAGTTGCTGATTTAGCGCTTCTACCAAGCTTTAATTTGAACAAACCGGGGGTGACGGTTTATGTAGAGGCTTGGAAAGGTGATTTGGATGTCTTTGATGAACTTCAGGAAGTCTGGATTCAGGTTAGAGGGATTCCCCCAAAATGGTGTTCTTGGAAAATTTTTGAACAAGTGGCTTCGTGCTTTGGAATTCTTTTGAATGTGGATTGGACAGGGATGTTTAAAAATTTTTATGAAGTTGTGAGACTGTAAATTGCTTGTAGAGACCTCTCTAAAATACCTCAACAAAGAGTGATGGGAGCTGAAAAAATTCTTTTCTTGATTAAGATTGTGGTTGAAAAAGATGATGTTGGGCAGTTAGGAGGGAAAAATGATGGCAATGATGATAATGATGATGATTTAGATGATGATGATAAAAATTCTGAGGATAAGAAGGACAGAATTGATACAGAACATAGTGCTCCAAGATTTGATTCATCCCTGCATGAAGGAGCTTCTAGAAGCACTAAATCTGATAAATCTGATGATAATCCTAAATCTGCTGATGTGAAAGGTAAAAAAGTAGATCTAGGTGATTTTGGGGGGCTGAAGCATAATTTGAAAAATGATAAGAGTTTGGGTGATGAGAGTAAGGCTTGGATGGAGCTATTCCAGGAGAATGCTAGCAAGATTTATGAAAATGATATAGATAGAAAGGAGAATTGCTATAGAATTCTTAAGGATCTGGAAATGATTGACTCTGAAGAAGATATGGAAAATGAGTTTGATTCAGATTTAGCTGATCAAGGATTTTCGGATGAGGTAGATGTTTCTCATTTCAATGGTAAGGAAGTTACTGTAAATGAGAATGAAACTCGAAAATCTTTGAATACTTCTGAGGACAAGTTAGAGAAGATGTTTACAAAAAAAGATCTAGCTGAATACCAAATGTTTCCTGATCAGAACTATATTGGAAAAGTTGAGTCTGTTGTGGAATCGGGTGCTGAACTGATGGGACAGGATTGTATTGATAACACTCTTATTCCTGTGAATGATAATCTGATCCTTAAAAGACAAAAGAATTGGGGACCAATACCTAGTAAGAGAAGAAGCAGGAGAATTGATGATCAAGGGAAATCTGTTTTGGAGAAAGCACAAGAGCTCCAACGACAAAAGAACTTGGAGATCAACTCAAAATCTAAAGGTATGTCATATAAAGACTCTTTTGTTTCTTTGTCAGTCACTGATTTAAGTAGTTTATCTGAGATGGTTGATATAAAAATGGGTGACTCAAATGTTGAGAAAGCTGAAAATATTTTAGTATGTAAAGAAATCTATGCTATGAGGGTGGAAAAATTTGTTAATGACATCTCTGATGGAGATTGTATGCATTCCAAGAGTAAAGAGGATGAGGAAAAAATTAATAGTTCCCAGTCTGTGAATGACAATCAAATAGTTAATACCTCTACTAATTCTCTGAAGGAGAATAAAGTAGAAATGGATGATTTAGAAGGATGGACTTCAGTTGGTAAACTTAGACGGGGCAAGCACCCCATGAAAAAAAGCAAAAAATGAGAGGTGTTTTTTGGAATACGAGAGGTCTTGGGCAACCTGGTAAAACTCAATGCATTAAAGATATGATTGTGAATCATGGTTTAGACTTTGTTGGGTTACAAGAAACAAAAAAAAGATTGTTTTAGTGCTTCTTTCCTTACCAATATTAGTGGCTCTAGGTGTTTTGATTGGCACTGGATGCCTTCCAAAGCCACTGCGGGTGGAATTTTGGTTGGTATCAACTCTGACATCCTAGAAGTTACTCATGTCGAGATTAAAAAATTTTCGGTTCAATGTTTTATCAAGACCAAAGAGAGTGAATTTGTTTGGAAGATGGTGACAGTTTATGGAGCTCCTTATGAAGAGGAAAAACAAGCTTTTATTTCTGAACTTCATGAAATCATGATTAATGTTGAGGAAATCCCCATTCTCTTTGGTGGTGACTTTAATTTGACTAGATCGCAAGCTGATAAAAGTAACAATAGAGTTAATCACAAGTGGTGTGATAAATTTAACGAATGGATTGATATGTGGGGTCTCATGGAAATAAACCTAACAGGAAGACAATTCACTTGGTCTAATAACCAAAAAAATCCCGTCATGTCGGTTATTGACAGAGTTTTTTGTAGCACTTCTTTTGAAAAGAATTTTCCCTTAGCCATTGTTTCTCCCCTCCCCAGAATTGGGAGTGATCACACTCCCATTCTTTGGGATTCCGGTAAGGGCTTGTCTCATAATAATAAGACTTACAAGTTTGAGAAGTGGTGGTTATTACATGAGGACTTTAATGATGTTATAGTTAAAGCTTGGAATATACCGGTTAGGAAATTAAGTGTCATTGATAAATGGCAACTAAAGATAAGAAATGTCAGAAAAATTACAAAAGGTTGGAGTTGGAATGTAGATGCTGATATCAAGAGAAGAAAGAGAGCTTTGTTATATGAATTTGATAAACTAGATATTCTCTCAGAGTCTAATTCTCTTTCGATAGAGGATAGTAAGAGACTTTTTTATGTTAAAGAAGAAATTGAAAGAATCTGGTATATTGAGGAAACAAAAGCCAGGCAGAGGGCTAGAGAAAAAGATGTCAAAGAAGGTGATAAAAACACTAAATACTTTCATGCGGTGGCTAATCAAAGAAGAAGAAATTTTATCTCTGCTTTGGAAGGTCCTGATGGGATTGTTCATGATACTAATAGTATGATTGAAATATCTTGTGATTATTACAAAGATCTGTTTGGTTTTGAAAATAAACCCAATATCAATTTAAGTGGTAGTTTTTTCCGAGAGGACGATATGATTTCTGATAATGAAAATATGCTTCTTGAAGCTACGTTTTCTGAAGAAGAGGTACGAAGAGCGGTGTTTGATTCTTACTCTGATGGTGCCCCTGGACCATATGGTTTACCTTTTATGTTTTATCAGAATTTTTGGAATGTGATTAAAGAAGACTTGTTAGATCTTTTTAGAGAGTTAGAAAAAGGAAAGTTGGACCTGTCTAGACTTAACTTTGCTATGATAACCCTGATTCCAAAAGAGAATAATGCTAACAATATGAAAAAATTTAGACCTATCAGTCTTCTAAACTGTAGTTATAAAATCATTACCAAAGTACTGACAAATAGAATTTGCTTGATTTGCAACAGGATTGTTCTTCAGAATCAAACTGCTTTTATCAAAAATAGATATATCTTGGAGAGTGTAGTGACTGCTCATGAGATAATTCACAAAATCCATCGTGAAAAAAACAAAGGCCTAGTGTTGAAGCTTGATTACGAAAAAGCTTATGACAGAGTGAATTGGAGTTTTCTCCTTGATATTTTGGATAAGAGAGGTTTTGGGACTAAATGGCAGAATTGGATTTCTTCAGTTTTGAAAAATGGTTCTGTGGGAGTCAAAATTAATAATATTGAAAGTAAGTTTTTTCGAACTGGTAAAGGTTTGAGACAGGGTGACCCGTTATCCCCGATCCTCTTTAATCTAGTCGCCGATGTCTTTACTAGGATTCTTTATAAAGCTACTAACAAGGGGCTTATTGCGGGCTTATGTGATGATTTTTGCCCTGGGGGGATTACTAGTTTGCAATATGCAGATGATACTCTTCTGTTTATAAAAAGTGACGAGAGAATTGCTCTAAATTTAAAGTGGTTCTTGACTTGTTTCGAGCAGATGTCTGGGATGAGAATTAATTTTCATAAAAGTGAGTTAATTGCTGTGGGCTGTGATAATAAAGAATTAAATAGGTTTGCTAATATCCTCAGTTGTAAAATAGGTTCTTTTCCTATCAATTATTTAGGTATTCCCTTGCATTATGACAAAATTAAGAGGGAGGATTTTCAGCCTCTTATAGACAAAATGGTGAAAAGGATTGCAGGTTGGAGAGGGAAATTGCTTTCGTATAGTGGCCGTTTAGTGCTGATTAAATCCTGCTTAGCCAGTATTCCGCTTTATTTGCTTTCTTTCTTTAAATTCCCCAAGTGGGCGCTTGATCTAATCAATTCTCATATGGCTAAGTGTTTGTGGAACAATTTTGAAGGGCATAATAAGCTCCACCTAGCTAACTGGAATTTAGTTTGCTTGGATAAGAAGTACGGTGGGCTTGGTGTTCCCAATCTGAGAGATATGAATATGTGCCTTTTAGCTTCGTGGGTTAGAAGATTCTGTAATAAAGAAAAAAAAATTTGGAAGGAGTTAATAGATTTCAAATATAAGGTCAATAATCCTAACATTTTTGCAAACAATAATAAGCATGCCTCTAGTTTTTGGAAAGGGGTGATTTGGGCTATGCAAGCTACTAAATTCGGCTATAGGTGGAGTATTGGTAATGGGAGGAAGATTAGATTTTGGGAAGATGTTTGGTTTGGCTCCTCTTGTTTGGCCATCCAATTTTGGGATTTGTATAGCTTAGTTAATGAAAAAGGTCTTGCTATTGCCGAGATTTGGGATGGGAATAATTGTAAATGTACTTTTAAGAGATCCTTCTCTGAAAATTTGATGTTAAGATGGTTTGAATTGATGGAAGTAATGAAAAGCATAAGATTGATAAATGATGAGGATGCTTTGATTTGGCAATATGAGAGTAAGGGGATTTACTCGGTGAAATCCTTATATGCGATCATTAATTTTAGAGGAGTGGTCCCTGTGGTTTTGCCGGCTGTGTGGGATCTTCATATTCCTCCAAAAATTCATTTTTTTTCCTTTGGTTACTTTCTCATGATAAACTAATGACTAGAGATAACCTCTTGAAAAGAGGCATTGATAAGGGTGTTTCTTGTAGTTTTTGCATGGAAATTTAGTCTAATGTCCATCTTTTCTTTGAATGTGTGGTTGCTAATGATATTTGGAAAGTTGTGAGAAAGTTCTTTGAGCTCAATATCGGTTATAATTTTGAATCTATAGCTCGGTTTTGGATTAGTAATAAAAGAAATGTTGTTTTCAACACAGTCTGTGCTGCAGTTTTATGGAATATTTGGAGATGTAGAAATAACATGACTTTTCGCTTTCAGAATTGGAGCAATATGAAAACGGTTTGGAGGATGGTGCTTGTTTCTTTAAGGGATTGGAGTCCAATCTACAAGGAGGAAATGCTGACCAAACTAAACCAGTTTTGCGAGGTCCTGGCTTTAAAACTTCGCTCCCCGTTGATGTTGGAGAGTGAGACGAGCTAGTTGACAAAGACTCGACGAAGGATGTTTCAGATAATACCCCGATCCCGGAGGAAATGATTAACTGGACAGTCTACATGAGCCAATTTTCAAATCGTGATGAATAAGAGCAGTTCTGGAAGTTGTGGTACTAGTGTGTTGCTTTCGGTGGTTGTGTGTGGATCTTGCTTCTTGTCTTAGAGAACTGACTCAGAGTTATATTTTTCTGTAATATAGTTGTCAAATGTTTAAACTGGCTCTTGAGGTGGGACAACCTCAGACTTTGTACTGAGATTTTCGTAATGAAAATCTGGGGCATTTTGATGTCCTCTTTGATCGAAAAAAAATACCATGGTATTATCTAAAACCATAATTTTGCCTAGAAACTATCAAAATACTTTGTTGCCAAATAGGTCTAAGTGGTTCATGCCTAGATCAGTTTGTGGGTGCTTCTGACAAATGTAACTCGGCTCATCATGTTAATCCATGACGTATTTTTAATTCATTTGCTCACCTTGTTCGTTAGCTTTCAGTGTTTAGCCATTACATGAATGGATCATAGTTCTTGTCAGCTTAAGAAAACATATTCCATCAATTGTTTTTGTACGGCTGGAGTTTACTGTATGTCCAGTCACCGGTGTGTTTCGCTACTGATCTATCGCAGTTGACAGTTGTCCTTCACCTCGAAGTGTCTTCTCTGAACGGTAACCTGGAAGCCAAATATGCATGGGAAATGGAACTGGACTACTGGAGTGGCCTATTCTTTAGGAAAAGCTTTTTATATTTCACTATAAAATTTCTAGAATATTTTTAAATTATTTTACAAAAATAACGCGTCAATTTTTTTTATAAAATATATCTTAGTTCTTGTCAGCTTAAGAAAACATATTCCATCAATTGTTTTTGTACGGCTGGAGTTTACTGTATGTCCAGTCACCGATGTGTTTCGCTACTGATCTATCGCAGTTGACAGTTGTCCATCACCTCGAAGTGTCTTCTCTGCACGGTAACCTGGAAGCCAAATGTGCATGGGAAATGGAACGGGAGTGGCCTATTCTTTAGGAAAAACTTTATATATTTCACTACAAAATTTCTGTAATATTTTTAAATTATTTTACAAAAATAACACGCCAATTTTTTTTTACAAAATATACCTCTAACGCTATTTCATTTGGCGGCATAAGCTTTATCGCCATTTCAATTGACAATAGAAGCTCTGTCGCCACGAAAGCCTTAGCATCGACCAAACGAATCCGCAATTATATAATTTATCGGCCAATTCAACCAACGATAGAATAGACATCTTTCGTCAATTCAATTAGCGACTGTTCATCTGTAGCCATTTGAAATGGCTTCAAATGGCAATAGATGAACAGTCACCAAATGAAATAGCGACAGATCTACTATCACCAATTTGAGTAGCGACAGAAGTTCTATCGTCATTTCATTTGGTGACTGTGCATCTATCGCTATTTCAAATGGTGTAGAGGTATATTTTTGTAAAAAAAAAAGTCAGCGTATTATTTTTGTGAAATTATTTAAATAGCATATTGTTTTTTAAAAAAATTCAAAATTTCTGGATCTCTATTCTGCTATTGCCGGGAGCGGAGGATGTTGGAAATAGAATTGTCCAAGCTGTCGACATGCCTCGCTCCTGTTCCTTAGTGAAAGACAGGGAGAATGACGAGCTCACACATGCACTTCAAAACCCTGAGCACCCAGGACAGACAACAGGAATGGGATCGTCTGTGCCATGGAAGTACGGTTTTTCCAAAGATGCCGATACGTATAGGAGCCGGTCAAGAAGCAAAAGAAGAGAGTCATACAGATACAACTTATTGGAAAGGGAGCTCAGAGCAACTCAGCAAAGCATTGGAGAGATTGTTGAGCAAAAGCTGCAGGCGGCACTCGGTAAACTTCAAGGAGCCGGTACAACTAATACACAGGCCAACGGCGTTATTAGCCCGCCCACCTTCGCGCGACGGAGTAGCTGCGCGTCCAACGCCGCCACACTTTCTACTCACATGGTATCGGTGCCAGACCTGGAAGAGTACGCAGTGGACAACATCAAAGTTCGCTGGGAGTGTGAGTTACACGTTCGTGCGCATAACCTCTCCACCAAGGTGGCTGATGGCATGGCGTACCCGGTGGAGCCGGGCCAGCTTTTCCACTGCAAAGAGATACCGCCAGGTTACTCGAAGGTCACGGTGGAGGAGGTGTCGAGCGGCTATGAAGATCTTCTGCTCGAGATTGATGGAGGGGATGACATCACCAAGCTTGGACAGGCCCTCCACGGAATCATCCTCTGGGGAAAAAGGTACATCATATTTCCAAAGACCGTGGAGGTGACCTCTCCACCAATAGAAATCCAACAATTGGAGGTGACCTCTCCGCAACAACACAACTCGCCTCCTCCTACATCACCTCAACAACATGCCTCGACTGCAATACAAAGCACTCCGCCTCCACCTCCTGCCCAACAAAGCCCAGCTCCACAATCTCCTCCAAGGAAGAAACTCCAAGTACGAAGGACCAGTATTGCGATGCTACCCCCTACCAAGAAGGCCCAGTCTAGCCAACCAACACAATCGTCAAAGGAACCTCCGAAAAGGGATACGACATGACGGCTGAGGAGACACAAGAAACAGTTCGAAAGGAAATTGAGACACACTTCGCATCAAAGATGCCACCTCCCAAGGCACAAATTGATCCGAAAGCTACAACCCACTTTGAGACATGCCGTGCAGCACCTCTTCCTGCCTCGACTAACTACGAACGCACAATAGCGAAGTCTGCATTGAAAGGGAACGAGCTAAGGCGGCGGCACGTAACAAGACAGCACAATATCACCAGCTAGAGGAATTCTTGAGAGAGTCGGGGCTGTCTTACGCTGCAGCTGTGGGAGTATCATATAATCTTCCAATGGCAGAGGTCAGGTGGTTATATGAGTTGGGCCGGGAGTTGGTTGCATCGGAAAAGATAAAGGATCTACCATGCAAGATGCGACAATTTCATGAATGGTACATGGAACAGTCCGCTGAAGGAAGAACAATGTTCCCCGTCCATATAAAAGAGATAGATTTCTATCGTGGGGATCAACTCATATGGATGGAATTCGAGGACTTGTACCAATTTTACCATCGAGACGCCGTCAACGTGTCTCTAATGAGCTGCTGGTGTCTGTAATTACTTCCAGCTAATCATTGAGTTTAACATATATATATGTGTTAATTTCGCCGTAGTTCAAGCTGCAAAATCTAATAACTCATACCCTTTGTATGTAGAATGGAGATACAATGATGTAGAAGAGAGATTATCTTCGACATCGGCTTCATCGACCCATTAATTGTCAACGAGATTACCTGTAAAGGCAACCCAAAAGAAATTGAAGAGTACATTCTGAAAGCTCTTTCAGAACAGTACTACAAACCGCACATACTTCTGCCCTTCAACTTCATGTACGTATATATACATGTCATCACACAACATCTCATTTATCCTTTTTCAAGACATTCATAATATGACTAATTACATATATGTTGCAATACATATATATGAATAGGTTTCACTGGATCCTACTTATTATCAATGTCGATAGTGCGAATATCATTGTGCAAGACTCAAAAAGAAAACCACCGCAAGATTTTCAGTTTGTCATTGATATTCTAAACAGGTAATATTGAGATGCCAACCTACATATATTTAAGTACTTCGAATAATCATAATTACTATTCATATAATAACGCATGACAGGGCATTCGCCACGTTCCGAATGAAGCATAGAGGAAAAATTTTTACGAATGAATTCACAGTGCAATTGAGCACTCGAGTACGTACTACAAAATATAAATTAAACAATATATGTGGCGTAAAAATTTATCTTTTCAATAATTAATTGCATTCTTTTCAAATATATCACTCCATGTTCTACAGCAATCGGCCCGAAACAACTTATGTGTCTATTATGTGTGCCTCTTAGGGTTGGAAAAAAACTTGAAACTCGTGAGTTAAATGAGTACTCGCAAACACGGCTCGACTCGGCTTGAACTCGTTCCTTAACGAATCAAGTCGAGCCGTGATTTGAACTCATTTAGATAACGAGTTAAACGAGCCAACTCGCGAGTTTAACGAGTCCTCTAAGTCGATAAGTATAGCTGTATATGTGTGAGGCGAAGATGATAACACATGAAATACTGTATAGTCTCAACAGCAATCCCCTTTTTAGATGGCAATATCGAGTTAAACGAGTTAAACGAGCCAACTCGCGAGTTTAACGAGTCGAGCTGAGCTGAGATTTGAGCTCGTTAAGATAACGAGTCGAGTCGAGCTGCCTCATTATCTTAACGTGTTTGACTGAGTCGAGTCGAGTCAAGCCGAGTCGGCTTGTTATCCACCCCTAGTGCCTCTACATGCAAAATCTTACCCACGACGATATGCGACGACTGGACAACGAGGTGCGTGTGTGTTAAAAATAAATTTCTTAATATACTTATACTTCACGTGTTCAAAGATTTATTTATTTCTTTCTTTTCGTAGCCCGGCATCGATGAGACAGGCGTGATCCCTTCGCATCGGGTTGAAGCAGTCCAAGAACAACTTATTGGCTTCATTGTCGATGAGATTATAACCCCCAGAGGCGAGTTCTACACAAAGGGATGGAGACATTGTCCTTCAATAAGGACAGGTGAACTTACGGAATCTTCGTCTATGGACGCAAAGAGTGATGCACGCAAGAAATGATCTCAAGATCACCACCTTTGTACTCTTCGAAAGTTGTAAAACGTTTGCTTGTGCTCATCATTTCATGTATTGTAAAACTTGTGTGTATATATGCATTTAATTTGTAATTACATTATATGTTCATACTATTTGTGCAAACAAGCTAATGGTTTTTTCAATTATAATATATATTTAATGTTGGGGAACGCGGTATGCTACTCTAGCACAAATTAAATTTTCTACCGTAAACCAGAAAAGCTACTCGCAAGAAGGGGATCATAGATCTATTACCACTAGACGCGCAGTTGCGGAATCCTTCGCACGTCGTTGTAGTGGATCGTTCTCGGCGTGGATCGTCCTTGCCGTGGATCGTCCTCGCCACGGATCGTCCTCGCTGCGGATCGTCCTCTCCACGCCGCAGTAGCAACAGCGTCACCACAGCAGTCCACACGTCCCGTGGATGGAACGCCGTGCGTCGGTGTGCAAGCACCGGGTCGCTCAGCAGGGGCAACGAGAGGAGGTGGCTAGGGTTTCTGGTGAAACACCTCTAAACCGCACGAAAGTCTGTACTGCGTCCAGCCTCCTCCCCTCCTTATATAGCCACGAGGTGAAACCCTAGGCAGTCAGGGCCCATCTACGCGCTAAGCCCACGAGGTCCATTAATTACGGATCCAATCCGAATTGATGCGTCCCAGCCCGTTAAGTGTGTGACCCTGTAGGTTCATGCGCATTTGGACATGGAGAAAACCCTTTTCTAATCCAATAGTCGGTAGCGGCTCCTTGCAGAGCATGCCAACTCCCAAACGCATATGATTAAAGTACTGATGTAATAATCCCTTTGCCAAACTATATCAAGATCGAACTCAAGGCGAGAAGCATGTCATCCTTTGACAGTTCAATCCATCTCTCGTATCCGTGATATATTAATAAGTTGTGATTGACTTCTCAATCACGGCATGGCCATGCACTTCCTTAATCATATCACACGAGTGGCCTAGACATATATCTCCGTTACATTGGAGTGGCAAATTCCATCTCGACTGCTCACTTCCCTCTGCATGTTTCATAGTAAACATGAAAGCTACCTTTATAACTATCCGGTTAGGAAATAGTGTTTGGTAACCCCAAGGTAAACTATTACACATGTAGGGAATATGACAATCTCAGGTCTAAGGATCATACATCTACTATGTATGAGATACACTGATGACACATAAGAACGTAACATTCTCGCAGTGTCCCATTGTGGGTCTATCTAACCCATGTTCTTCAACATGCGTCCACAATGTATTGATGATATCTCCATATCCCATGATCTATGAAACATGATCATCGAACAATACATGTGCTGATCTATTCATCGTTGTCCTATACGATGATATCCGATCAGAGATATTTATCGAATTATATCAATAAGTAAAGAGCTTCATAAACAAGTCACACACTTGTTGATCAAAACAATGATATACATTCATTGGACCAGTAATCATATTATTATTCATAAACATAGTCATGTTACAATCATCCATATGATTGCCTCAAGGGCATAACACTAACATTTAATTATGCAGAAATAAACTTGTAGTTGTATGTAATTTCATTATCAAAATTCATATTGGAAAGCCTAGCTCAAAAGGTGACAGCCTCTCCATAAGCGGTTTGTAACAACAACCACTTGTGGAGAGAGCACACGTGGCATCTCTCGCCACCAACGATAGAATATAGCTCAAAAGGTGACAGCCTCTCCATAAGCAGTTTGTAACAACAACCGCTTGTGCCGCACCACAAGCGGTTCGTGGAACCGCGAGTGATACCCTATGGGTATCACTCTTGGTTACGTACAAGCGGTTCGATAACCGCTTGTGAAAGCGGTTACGAACCGCTTGTGTTGCACTGTTCCCTGGTAGATCTAGCTACTCATTAGTCCTGCCACATTTTTTCTTTTTCCAACAGCTTGCACTTTTGCCTTTGCATCTGCTAGATTTTACAATGGTCTTTGTAGTTCCGCACATAATTATTGTTGAGATTTGATTACATACCGTTGATGATGCAATTTTAGGTTACTCCTACTTTAGATTTACCCATCAATTGATATCCTTTACTACTACAGATAGCTCTTTGCAAGTAACTCGCATGACTCCACCTCAAAGTGATACTTCAAAACCTTCGAGTTCAAGTGACCTCACAGATATTAGATTTTTCTTTACGTTAGGAACATACTGAATTCCCATCAATGTGCGATGTGTTCCATCATACATCTTCAATGTAATTGTTTCCACCTCGGTAATTGCATACTCCTTGCAATCAGCCAAGTGAACAGTCCCAGGCGCTGGGCGTAGGAATCCTTTATGAAATAAATCCCTCGCTGAACATATGTGGTAGCAACAACCTTAATCATTAATTCATCTATGAGAAGTATCTGATTGACTAGCTGCAAGTACGTCTAAATCATCTTTTACTACTACCATTTATGATGCACCATTCATTTGCTTAAAACTCAATAGTCCTTTATCATATGACCTTCCTCACATAGATAGCATACATGTGTGCCCCTGCTACTGTTATTCTTCTTCCTGCAACTCTTGATTTTGCTTGCAACATGTAGTGTAGGCAATGCTTGATCACAAGAGGATGAAGATTTCGATGGCTTTTTAAGGACTCTGCTTTCAAAAGTTGTGCAACTGCCTCACTGAAGTTGAGAGTGCCTTTTTTTGATGAGGATATTTTTCACCAATTGCTCCCAAAATAGTGGTAGAGATGATACCAATATACAACTTTATTGTCCATACTAATTAAGTATGTGATAAAGCTTGTTGAAGGTATTCAGACGGTTTATGAACTGTGTATCTTTCTCCATATGTAACCTACAATTATTGTTTTAGCACCCACCTGTTTGTTAGCAAATTTGCCATATACTATTCTTCCAAGTCCGTCCATATTTTCTTTGGTAAATTCTCCTTGATCACGAAGTATTTTACCTCATCGAAGAGGCATAAGTGGATTGTATTGATAGCCTTCCACTCAATCACCTTATGGTCTTCAGCAAACCTCTCTTCTGGTTTATCCACTTCAGGAACTGTGATTAACTCTTCCCAGACAAGGACGTCATTCATCACATGTTGCCACACACTAGAATTTTTTCTCCATTGTCAAATTTCTCCACTTGATTCCACATCGTCGATATCGATCTTGATTTTATGCCACCTAACACTTTATCGACCTTCTCATAAATTAGGTTAATCCATCCTAGGCTCTGATACCACTATTACACTAGAATACCCCTTCTTATGCACAGTAGCTACCAGATCGGATCAGAGTTTTGTGAGATACGACACGAACATGCATAGTCTCAAGAATAAAGAAGTAGATCTCAAAGAGAAAAAGTGACGATGATGAAGCATCCATGACAA
Source organism: Rhipidocladum racemiflorum (assembly GCA_036346355.1). NCBI lineage: Eukaryota > Viridiplantae > Streptophyta > Magnoliopsida > Poales > Poaceae > Rhipidocladum > Rhipidocladum racemiflorum. The sequence goes on from CM070578.1 coordinate 55,349,975, forward strand.
GAGAGAAAAGAATTAACTAAGCAGACCTCATATTCTTTATGCACAACCTCAAAAAAGTACAAGGAATTGTCCCTCTCAAACAATCTCTTGAACCTTTTAGAACCATTGGATCCTTACCCTATATAAAAATCTAGTGCTAAAAATAACCTTGTGTGTGTCTTGCTTTGGATGAGTTGGTTTGTGCCTTTTTCGTTGCTTGGGTTCTCTATGACCACTCACGGTTTTATATAGCCCTCTTAATCCTGCTTCAAAGAGAAGTAGGAATCCTATTTCTATTAGGATTCATCTAGCACTCCTTATATCATATATTTTCAAATCCTAAATTCCTAGATAGAGTCAACATGTTCAACATAATTGCTGACTGCATGCCTCGCATAGGAAATATTGTTTTTCTCTCGAAAGATACATGAAGTGGTATCCTAACTTTTATCTTTTGTAAAGCATAACAAACGCACCTTCGTACAAATTCTGGCTAGAGATAACTTGTAAGATTTATTCCATGTTCCACTATCAGTACGAGATTTTCAGCAATATCAGAACACCTTGGACTTAGTCCGGGCATATGAAGCCACAAGTGAAGAAGATATATGGGAGTACATTTGGAATAATGGGACACAGTGATCATCAGTCAAAGCTTACAAGGTTCTTAATTATGGGATATGTACAAATTCCACTTCCGTTTAAGTGGCTTTGGAAGAGTTCTTGTCATTCTACATGAAGTCTTCTTTTGGTTCCTGCTCAACGACAGGCTAATTAAACACAAGAAACTGGCTGGGAATGAAGAATTTTCATTTGGAAGATTATACGTGTGCTTTGTGTGGTCAACAAATCGACGAGACACTATATCATCTTTCTTTCTGGGTTGTTCTTTCTCTAAAACATTGATCTACCATCAGTACCGGTTGGTGTAACACCAACCGGTACTAGGCAGCTACTGATCGAGGGTAGAGCATTAGTACCGGTTGGTGTCACGAACCGGTACTAATGTGAGGGCGTTAGTACCGGTTCGTGTTACGAACCAGTATTGAAAGTCCACTACGGCCCTGTAGCTAATGAACCGGGACTGATATAACTGTCAGTCTTGGTTAATGCGTAACCGGTATTGATGGGCCGATATAGAATGCTAGTTTTCTAGTAGTATAGAACACAAAATCTGGCAGTCCATGAGGCAGTTAATGACTTCAAAGAATATCTTCAACAGCCGTTTTATATGGATATCATCATTTTGGCGTCGAGGAACATTGGATTACCAGAGATTAAAGTTGGGAAAGTACCTAAAAAAAGAGTTTGCCTTAATATTAACTCTATTAAGTGAGGAGGAAATACCGGCCATCCAGGAAGCCACGCCACCCCCTCAGGATTTTTGCGGATAAGCAACTTTTTCTAAATAACGGATAGGTCTCTGAAAAATTACAAAAAAACCCTTAACATTTTTTTAATTTTTTTAAACCTCAAACCTGTGAGAGTAAAAAACATTTTTCCCAAAATAGACCATGTGTTTTTCCGATTTGCGTTTAGGTTCATCCTTCCTTATTTTACAAAAAAAAAAAACTCCCGTTAAATACAAATTCCGAATGAGTCATTTTCTAATTTTTAGGAGTAGCGCTTAAGTCCAAAAAATTAACAAACAGGTCCCTGTCCCTTACATCCAGGTCCTTTCTCCGTTTTTTCCGGAAAAAATATTTTCACAAAAATTTTTTTTTGTACAGTTCTATCTTTAGACTTTTTTTTTTTTTGCAATTCGATCTCTAATTTTTTCTGAACACATGTATTATTACTCGGTGAACGCATAGAGTGTTAAACTCGACAAAAGAAGGTTGGCATCTCTAATATTTTTCAGAACATGTATTATTACTCAGTTAACACATAGAGTGTTAAACTTGACAAAAGAGGGTTGACCAGGTAATAATAGAGTGTTAACCAAATTCGTCAAAAGAAATGTGTATACAACTCTATCTCTGTATTTTTTTTGTAGCTCGATCTCTAATATTTTTCGGAAAATGAAATATGTGTACAATTGTATCTCTATAGTTTTTTTTACGGCTCGATCTCTAATATTTTTTGAAACATGTATTATTACTCGGTGAACGCATAGAGTGTTAAATTCGACAAAAGAAGGTTGTCATCTCTAATATTTTTTGGAAAATGAAATATGTGTACGAGTGTATCTCTATAGTTTTTTTTTGCATCTCGATCTCTAATATTTTTTGAAACATGTATTATTACTCGATGAACGCATAGAGTGTTAAACTCGACAAATGAAGGTTGTCATCTCTAATATTTTTTGGAAAATGAAATATGTGTACGAGTGTATCTCTATAATTTTTTTTTGCATCTCAATCTCTAATATTTTTTGAAACATGTATTATTACTCGGTGAACGCATAGTGTTAAAATCTCTAAAAAAAAGATCTTTTCTCTGTTTTTCCGGAGAAAAAACTAATTCACCAAAAGAAAATATGCACAACTTTATCTCTATAATTTTTTTGTCAGCTCGAAATCTAATATTTTCGGAACATGTATTATTCATTTTTATAAAAAAACCCATTGTTCTGCTAATTTGTCGGCGGTTCCTACTTAGCGTATTTTTTCAAACACAAAAATCAAAAGAACCAAGAAACGCTTAGATCTTCCTACTTTTTTTAGAAAAAAAAACTAGATTAGATTTCGCACGGCACGGCATCGCGCGCCAAACTACCTAGTTAGTTATTGTAAGTGCAAATACATTCATGTTCTAGAAGAGTGGTTTAAAGTATTGCTTCATTTTTCTTTTTGGCTGTAAATATTCTTTCAAACATACACACACCCACACACACTCTTGAGAGTACGTACTCCCACTTCCAGTATATGGCTTCAATGATGTTGTTATACTTTTTATTTTTAGTATACTCTAATACTGATTATAAGATACTACATAGTTAATTCCACAAAAAATTTCATCAAAGTCCATTTTTATAGCATAATTTGTTTATATACTTCTTTTACATATGAAAAAGGTATATAATAAAAAATAAAGGGCTCCGATGAATATTTTTCAACCATGTCGCATTGGAGTATCTTAGAATTATTATTGTAATATACTGAAAGTGATAAAGGAGTATACCACATTCGTTTAAATAGTATATTAGATGTATGAGTGTACTCGCGGGAGTACGGAAAAGGCTTACACACACTGTAGGGTCATTTCCTATTTTTCATTTTAAAAAAAGTACCCAACAAAAAAAAAGCAATTAAGTTTTATTCACATGACTAGACTGGAGTAACGGAAATCATCAACGTGTGATAAGCCTTTCCAGCGTAATATTTAGCATGGCATAAAGGATGAACATAACCAATTTTATCCAAGTACGTATCCAATTCCAGCCTTCAATTTTATTGAATTTAATTAGTCAATTCAGCAAAAGATTGATACGTTGCTTTACAAGTAATGTTCATCAGAGCATTTTCTTTAGTTCTTTTCCTTACGTGGATAGATTAATTTGGTCCCTTGAATGATTGGGCACGATATAATCACACATTCGTACTGGGACCGCAAAATTAGAGAGATCATAATGATTTGTTTAATGAGGCCAAGAATTTGTGTAGGGGGCATAAAGCTGAAAGTTTGATGGTACGGGAACGATTTGCACATAACGGAAGCTGCTAGTGTAATTACAGAAATTAATAGATCAGCCTATTAACTCTACTCGATTCTTCTTTACTTTTTAGCAATTGATTCTAGCATTGACCTCTAAACTGTGCTAGAACGCTAGTTCATACCTCTCCGTACCATTCTTCCATAGGATAATGCAACCAATACAGCTCCAAAGCTTGCCAGCCTCTATATTAATACCACTTAAGGTTTTTTTAGAGAATACGTACCACCCTTAAGACCTTGGAATATCATCTTTGGAGTGATATCGTTCGAAAAAAAAAAGTCTTTAGAGTGCTATCTTAATAGTTTGTAATTTTTGGAGTGGTATAGGATGTGGTTTATTTATCCCTTCTTCCATACAGTGATTCCTGATGCAAAGAGGAGCAAGAAGCCTAAAGAAATTAAAAGAAAAGTTGCATACATGCGTCGTGACAGGCTTCCAGAACTGTAACGTAAAGCATCATGGTTTTATGCAGTTCTGCTGCAGTGCTGTGTTTCATCACTTCATGACAGTTATTTTTATAATTAAATTACAATTATATTTGTTATATAACTCTAATATCTATATATGATTAATATGCACTGGCTCCATCGAAATAAGAGGTGCATATCATTCTCTTTTTCTTTCCAACAATGTGAAAATTTTTAGGATTTTTCTTTTTTAGAATTATTGTGAGATTTTCTTACACTTAAAATAAGGAAGATGCCTTAAATATCACTATTATTTTTATTTAGCTAGATGTGCATGCCATTTGATCAGAACTCCATCTTAAGTGCTAGCTATATATCATTGGTATTGCTCTCCAAGCTGCCTCTCTCTAGGTATGGGTCAAACAATATTGCTTTATGTGAAAGCGACTGTACCGTGTTGTTAGTGTCCGGCACAGTTAAAAGGAGAAAAAGCTGATTTGCGTTGTGCTGTGTACCCTGAGCGTGCTCCGTAGTCCCTACCCCAACGACATACTTCCCGTTGCAGCATGGCACCCTCTGTCCACTTGCTCTTATTCTTTTATAGTATGTATACATGTTATTTGTACTTACCGTCAAGCGAATCCTTAATGTTTGAAAACATTCTGGTCGTCTGTTAATATCAATAGCACAACTGATTTACCTTTGTACGTGGAGCAACTGTACAATGTCACTATTTGGTGTTGTGCTGGTACCTTAAGTTCATCAGACTACTCATTCCCTTAGGTTTTTTTGGCTGCTTTTGCTGGTTTGCATGGATATAAAAGGCCTTTTTCGGTTCCCTGCATCTATCATATCCAACTCAGAAACAATGAAATGCATTGATAAAAGTTAGTCGCAGAAGAATCGTGATACTGTCACCATAATAGTCAAATGATTGAATTTGGAATGAACAAACAGGCTGTGACCGACCCTGCATCTTATGAAGACGTACTAGCTTTTGTACATGCTGCAGAGCAGCCTTACACAGAGAGGAATGATCAACGAAGACAGAACAGGAACAGAGGCGCAGAGGTGCAAATTATTACAAATACAAATGGGGGAATCATAAGTCACTTGAAAGAAACATCTTAGCATTGTTTCCTTAACTCATTTTGGGTGCAAGCCTGGACTTGATCTTCTCCACCTCCTTGGTGCCAACCTGGAACGCTCTGGTGAGCACATTGTATGGCACCTCCGGCGTGGCCGCGAAAAGTGTCATGGCGATGGATTGTGTGCCGGGCAGCTGGCTGTTGAAGGCCGAGATGACAGAGGCGGGGGTGTCGCCGTTGTTCTTCTGGTAGTGAACCAGACCACGGGGGAAGACGAAGACATCGCCAGCCGAGATGGTCTTCTTTATGAGCTTGTTTCCAGTTGTTATGAAGCCAACATCGAGGGCGCCCTGCAGGACGAAGACCATCTCGGTGGCGCGCGGGTGGGTGTGCGGCGGGTTGAGACCGCCCGGCGCGTAGTCGATGCGCGACATCGACACGCCAAGGGTGTTGAGCCCAGGCACCTTCTCGACGTTGGCGCCGGTGACGAGAGAGCCGTATGTGTTGTTGGTGTTGCCTGCAGCGCTCAGCCCCTTGAAATAGAAGTCATCATCTGTCACAGTGGTCTTGCATGCGAACCCGTTTACCTTCATGGCTGCACACAAGGTTTTCAAGCGAGCGGGAAAGATGTAAGCACTGTGTTTGTAGAGACCGTGAAATAAAGTCGTGGTCACTTACCTGACGTGAGATCGGCGACGCAGATGTCCTGGAGCAAATCGGCGTCGCCGGCGATGGACGGTGAGCGAAGGAGAAAGACGAGTGCCATGATGGCACAGGGAAGCATGGGAGCATGCTTGACCATTGTGAGCTTGCTCTTCTGCTTGTGCCTATCTATGATTTGGCTGCGAGTATTATGGCCTGGGACCTGCCTCTCTTTACTCCTTTGTGCACGGCCCTTTACTCTGCCCGGTTGATGCGACTGACCTTGTTGGATCGATGCTGAATGGACAAAAGATGTGGATGGTATTTATAACAGGTGGGGACTAGAGAGAGAGAGAGAGAGAGTGAGTGAGTGATGTGAGTACGAAGATATGTGTGGCAAGATAATCCTTTCACCCTAAGAAATGTGCTGTCATTGTGAGATGAGGAGTAGGACGAGATTGCTGAAGGAGTACACAAGGAACAATGTGATTGGTGGTTATTTTATTGCACATCTCTTGATTTTTATCTGGGAGCAGATTTGTTTGGTATTGGGAGAGCATAGGAAAGCGTGCTATATGGGGACTATAAAATACTAATACTCCCTCCGTTTCTTTTTATAAGGCGTATTTGGTTTCGTTAGGACATGGCTTTGACCAACAATTACTCTATTAGCATATAATTTTTATGACACAAAATTGATATTAGCAGATTTGTATTCAAAAGTACTTATATATAATTATGATTTCGTATTGCATAAATGATATATTAATGAAGTAATCATTGGTCAAAGTCTTGTCCTAACGAAACCAAATACGCCTTATAAAAAGAAACGGAGGGAGTACTTTTTATTTTTTGAGTTAGAAAGTCACAATGATCCAAACGTAGACTACAAAGAAGAGATATGGGAGGAGAACGAAAGATTTACTGTACCAGGGGTGGAGTCTCGAAAAATTTGGTGTATGGATAAATTTAACTATAAATTGGGAAATGCTTTATTTTTTAACTTTGGCGACAGTGAGACTCAAATAAATTTATCAACAGTGATTTGCTGTAGAGCCCTAGAAAATGCCCGTGCTGTCTGTGTTAGTGATATGCCTTTTAGGCAATTATAGAGATGATTATATCATGTCTGTATTTATATAATAATATGATTATTTTAGCGTTTAAATAAATATCATTAGTATTGATCAACACCTATGTGACTTGTCCGCGAAACTCCTTATTCAGATTTGAACTATTGGTGCTCTGGTATATTAACTAACATAGGTCGATTAATTCATATAGATGGATCAGTTTGGGTGGTCGATTGATGAGATCAATCGGTCTTCGCACTTCTAGATGGGTTTGAAGACAATTTAGTTTGGCTATTGACTGTTTGTAGCCACATTGCCTGTTCACCCTTACTGGTCGGAATTCCGCCATTAGGGTAAACTACGATGTGCCTGTACGGGACCAAGCTGATCAGTGCAATTTTAATGAAAAATTGGGCCAATTAGATTAGTTCATAATTTGGTTATTACGAATAAGAAGGACCGCCGTGCTACCAATCGTAGATGCGCTATATAATATTATGTGTTCTCATCGTGCACTAGAATTGCATTCTACGCATAACATGCTTTTGTAGGTATTATGTAAATAGTATGGCCCTTTTGTGCATGTCATGCATGTATAAACTTATCATGGTCTACGAGTCATGTTAAATTACAACCATGGGCTACATTTTATTGTATAATGGCTTGTGCGTTGACTTGTGATGCTTGATACTCTTGAATGTAATTCATTGCTAGCTCTTAAGAGTAATAGCCAGGTAGATGAATGTGGTGACTTCAAGCATGACGGCCCGGTGAACAGGAAGCATGGTAATGGAGATTGCTATGTTTAAGGGCCATGCTATTTCGAAGTTCAATATGATTATCTATGATCTTGTTTATATTAATGTCATACTATTTTTTATGTGATTATATTCGATGTTTTTAACATGATAGTACAATATTCCTAAGAAAAATTAAGTAAACTTGATGCCTTTCCAAATTATTGCACTAATTAAAATTTTGCTCGTTAATTGGTAGATCTACAAAGTAGAGTATCGTTAATTATCTTATTAAGATAGGGTAAGTGTCGAACACATACACGTGTAATATTGATTTAACTATAAAACTAGGCTATCAAAACGGTTTTGGGTCTAGGGGCATAGTGTTTGTAACATCCTGAACTTTTCAAAGATAGAAAATAATAAAATTTGAAATCTAAAAATAGAATTGAATAAAAATATTAATTGGAATTAAAATATTTGATTTAAAATATTATCTTTTCTCCATATCTTGGATTCTAGTAAAGAGCAATCGCCATAATTAAAGTCTTTTAAATTGAGTAAACAAAGAAAATAAAATTTAACCTGGTCATGTTTTGAATTATTATCTTCTCCAAATTTGTAAATCTTTTATTGATAAAAAATCATTTAAATTGAATTAGCAAAAAGATGAAAAGTAAAAAGTAAAAATGTAGAAGGCAAAAATCTTAATCTAAGGATATTGTTGAACAAGTGAGAATTTTCTAGAATGCAATTATGGCTAGCAAAGTAATCATAACTTCATAACTAATGAAAAAAAATTAATTAATATTTTTGACTATGGATAGTGGTAAGATAATATTAAATTGATAAGAATTCTTTGGAACCTATTTAATGCAGTGCGAACATATTAAATAAAGTGGTCAAAGGTAGTGTGAATGTATTAATGATTAACAAGAAACTTAATTATTGTGAGTTGATTGTGAATAGTGCATTAACAGATAAAATAAATCAAACACCTTTCCTAATAAAAAAGTATTCATTACATGAGATTGAATTACAACACACTAAGTATATTGATACATCACAATTCATATTTACAACAAAAAGGAAATACACAAATCTTTATAATGACATACAACAATTATATTAATTATAGCACATATAACTATTCGATTACATGTCTGATCACAAATTACATAAATAATTGCATCTCAAGAATAGATGACAAGATTATAAATTACTGTGCTGGCTTGATCTTTATTTGTGAACCTACATATTCAATTGCACACGTATAAGAAAAAGAATGAAATAAATGCATTAATTAAGTACAATAATTAAAAAAAGAAGAATTACCGTTAGTCCCATATAAAATATTATCATGCACTGATATACCAGATTCATCCAGGGCTGAATCGGCACCTCTCACGATTTTGGGTTTCATCACTCGGTAATATATAAACCTGTGAATTTATTCCGTAGGCACGCGCATATTAAAATATCGCGTGGTAGAAAGATAAGTTTCCGTGGTAAAGGATAAAACCTTTTACATTAGTAAGGATGAGCATGAAACCATAATGAGCTAGGATAAGGCAATCCCCAGCGAACCCTCAAGAGCAAGTCCTAGCTTATCCAAGCACATGGGTCACAATACTAGGACTAATGCACTAACCAAGCCATTTAATGAGCAATCAATCCAGCCGCAAGACCAAGCCTCCATTCAAATACTATTGAACCTCCATTGCCATGGCTATATAAACTAGCCAAGTCTCATCTAAGGAGACACAAAGCAAGCTATTGCCAAGACCAAAAACTCCCAGTTAGAAACTCCCATAGCACCTAGTTTCAATCACCTAGTAGCAAAGCCTCCAAAGCAAGGTTTTAGAATGCATTGCTTTAGAAACATAGCCCCCATGCAAAGCCACATGAGCTTCATCAACCACACCACTAGTAAAAGCCCAAGAGAAGTCAGCACCAAACCCACAAGGGGAGGAAACCAAGATAAGTCACAAGACAGGAGATTAACCCAATAACTAGAAGTATTTTTTCCTCATTTCAGTTCATTTTCCATCAAAGGTAACAATCTAATCCTTTAAACCATTCATATCAAGTCATGGTTATATCAATAGCAAAACCAACTAAAGACAAAATTCTTAGTAAATAAAAGTTGGCCTCAGATTCATTTTTGATGTCGTGGGGGTTGCACTGTGTGTTCCCTAAAGCTTATTCGTTCTCCCTGGTGTACAGTAAAGCTTAGGGCATCGTCGCGAGCCATCCAACCCGTGCATCATTTTTATTTAGCATCATTATTTTCATCATCGACCGTAAGCAATTCTAAATCGATCTCGATTAGTGGTCGCAAATAAGCGGTATCGTACGTCCCCACGGTATTGTCTCACTTCCCCACATGCGACAAAAACCGCAGGTTTTTGCCACGATACCGCTAATTGCCATCCGACTAAATTAATCATCACAAACCATGGCAATTAATCAATCCATGTAAGCAAACTATACAGATAACCGATTCATAATTCATCAGTGCATCCAATCATCAAGGATTACTAAGCAGTATCATAGCACCCATAGCCATCTAGGAAATTTAGGAAATTCCCAAATCCTTAGTACATAGCATAAATCAATCATTCAGTAGAGTTAGTATCAAGCATGAAGGGATCTCATGCATTCCAGTGAAACAATTTTAACCCCTCACCATTTCAAGGAAGGGCATATAAATAGCAGGCACACATTTTAGGATTTCATACACATCAATAGCTCGATAAATTTAATATGCATGTTGGCCTCAATAGCTCAATGGAATCCAGTAGAAAAAGAAATGCTAATCACTCAATAATTAAAATATGTGTTGATCAGTACTGCACAATAACTTGGACATTTAGGGGGGGTTTGGGAGAGCTCCAGCTCCACCAAATTCGTGGAGTTGGTGGAGCTAGGAATACCTAGCTCCACCAGATTCGTGGAGCTGGAGTTGTGGGTATATTAAGAGTGTTTAGGTGAGTCAACTTGTTTATATTTTAGAATAAAATTATAAACTTAAGTCACTTTATTTCAGCCTACAAGTTTTAGCTCCGAGATGAAGCTGGGATTTGGAGCTCTGCCAAACAGGGCCTTAATATGAGTTAAAACTACATATGGATTCACTGACACCATATATATATTGTAACACCCCGGCACCTAGTATGCCCAGAATATCACCAAACAGAGTAGAAACATCAATCAAATATCATAATTAAGAACAAATTACAGCAAGTACGTAAATGCTTTAAACAAAATTTCGGCAACGTCTCCTTTGTTTTTCCATGGTTTGAAGCAACAGTAATAATATCATAACACAATAACATAATGGATGACATCTAAAACAACAATAACAGGAGTTATAGCATCATTTCAGGTCCAAATTATAAACTCAAACGTTTCATGAACCAAAACGAAGTGAACAATATAACCAAGCACACAATATTGCATAATCCAAGTTTAGCGCAATAAAATTAATCATCACAACTACGAATGATAGTGTGTAGTTGTCTAGGTGAATGAAACTACGTGAAGATGTCCTGCTAACTCCCTTTCCCGTATGCCGGTTTTATGGTACCTAAAAACATCATAAAACAACAAGCGTGAGTTCATCACTCAGCAAGTGTATTGCAATGGAATTAAGTAATAACAGTTTTCAATGACATCCTCATTACATCTCATAAACATTATCATAAACATATCACAATTCATTTTCATAAGCATCTCATAAACATTTTCATCCATGCAATGCAATGCACATGTCTCTTTGCTTAGCACATACCGGTATTGCCGAGTGCACACCCGTCGGTGTGCACCCTCTTTCCCTTCCATCCTGTGGAGGGTGCCTACTCTTACTGACTCGCTCCCATACACAATCGTGGGTGGGACTACGAGGTAGGACTTTCGTGTTCACTATGTGTGAACACATAGGCCCGCATCAGAATGGGTCGCCTCTTCCATTATTAATGCACATATGCCAAAATCATGGTTAACTTGCATAAATAATCCATATGAAAAATGCATAACCATTAACTAATCATATTCATCAAATCACATGCAAGAATCACATAAGGCAAACTAACACATCATATAGTATTATAGCAAAGCTACACATCTAGTTGGTCACCCAAAACCCAAATCCATCCCAATACACTTGCCTTCAACCGTGTGCGACGAAGTGGCGAGATGTTGAGGGCACTCCCGGGGTCACACCACCTGCACATAGGTATATTACACTCAAAAATATGCCCACAAAATAATACAAGAACAATCATCTACAACGACTTCACACCCCACTCCTAACACTGGAAAACAGAGAATCTGTCCAACGGGACAGCATGCTTCCAGCAAGCATAACTTGAGTTCTAGAACTCCGAATAAGGTAAACGAGTACATTTTCTCGAAGCTTAGGAATTTTCCATATTTTTCTAAGTATTCGCGAAAACTGAATCGGCCTCTAAAATCCTCTAATCTACAGTTGAACACAATATGTCCCAATCACGTCACAGATTGGATAGTGCTCGGTAAAACAGTCATAACGTTTAAACGGCTGAACGAAATTTAACGTTCTTGGTGTCCAATTAAAGGTAATTGAATTACCTACAACTTTTGTAACATCCGGCCGACCAGAAAACGCATCTAAAATTGCCAAATTCGTAGGACAGAACGTAGGACAGAGTTGCAATCACCCTAAATCCTTCTAATCACAGCACATAAACACCAAATTTAACCCTAATATGCCCCATCTAATGTAACATCCCAAAATTTGAATTTAATATATTTAGTGTGTTTCTGGGATTATTTGGAATTTTTCGAAATTTATTTGGAATCCTCGCGAGTAATTCGGAGTCAATTTTATTGAAATAATCACATTAAATAAAGATGAGGCATTTTCGAATAAGCAAAAAAATCTAAGATTTTGTTGATAATAAAGATAATTGGTAGACGAGAGTGTTCGCTTTAAATATTTTCGAAAAATATGCTATATAGCTTGAGTCGTTGATTTTATAAAAATCGGTACAAGTGTCTGTTTCACTAAAAGAATTTCTGCGAAAAATCTATACGTCGAAAAATCATGAAACCAACTTTGTTAAGTTTCAAATAGTTCCTAGTATTTTAGAGGAATTTTTCAGATTTTTAGAACCTCTATACTATTTTTCTTCCTCCCTAAACACGTTTTGAGAGCGTATATACGTATACGTGTATAAAAAAAAAACTCAGCGAGAGGACTTAAACTCGTGTCGCCTCTGTAGGTGGCAGAGCACACCAAACCAACCGAGCTACATGCTCCCTGATGTATGCATGCATTATGCATGTGGGTGTTTATGCTCAATAGTTACTTAGTTATTAGTCCACGTTGTGTATGAAGGAAGCTGTAGGAATTCTAGTAACGGAAATTACCTCATGCATGGGAATCCTCTCCAATGAAGTGCCGTTAATTCCTCTAATCACTCCAGCCGTTTCTTCTGCCTCCTTCATTCCATCGGTTCCCAGTCACTCCTCTCTTCCCATTGATTCTCCAGCCATTCCATTTTTTTTTATTTGCAACGCCTCATGCCCAGCCGGCCATTTGCCATACACGAGCGTTCCACGTCCTGGCTGTTTCCCTTCCCACGCATAAATACTCCCGCCGCTACTAGCCATACATATCTCTCCATTGTTCAGTCCAACCATTCCTCACGTCATTTTATTTTGCACCATCCTACACTCAAGTACCTCTTCTGTACATCCACGCCTCTCTGCCATCCTCCCCGACTTGGCCGCCGTAGTCGTCTAGCCGTCGCTATCGTTGACGCCGCCATCGCGGCCGTGGAAGTCACCGTCGCCGTCGTCGTTGGAGCCGCTTGTGCCGCCGCTCGCCGCCGTGTACCGCCGCCGTGCCGTCTCACGCCACCGCCGCGCACTCCTCGATCTCGCCTTCTCTTGCTTCAATGATCCTGCGTTCTTGCGCGCTACGGCCAACCGTACACTCGCGAGTGTTCTATTATTTTTTTTTCACTCGGATGATCCCGTCGTGTGTAGTTGAGCCTGCACATACATGCATATATATTAGTATATATGCATGTATACGTATATTATTAGGATGATACGATATTCCCGCTGTCATTCGGCAATAAAAGATTAATATAGCAATAACACAAGAAAATTCTAATCTGTTAATTCTTCACAGACGACATCTCGAGCAATTCGCCGAGAGTTTTCGCGCAAGGCGCTGAGGAATTGCGTATGCATGCTGCTTGCGTGCATGAGGGTGTGGTTGTAGTGGTTAGATTTATTGTGTAGGTAGCGAGATCTTGGTTACCATTTTGATCCATGGAAAAATTTTAACGGATCCAGCCTAATGTCTCCTTCCTTGTTGTCCGCCACCGCCGGCAGTGTTGCCACTGGTCGTGACCAACCGACCTCGCTCCGGCTGACCGTGCACCTGGCCGCCAGCTTGGCCATGCGTGGTCCCTTTCTATCTCTCGCGTAGTTTGGTTTGCCGACGCCGCCGCAGCCGGCCACTCACCACTACTAGCGCCTTTCTGGCCTCGACCGACCTGCGCCTCCTGGCCCTGCCGGTTGGTGTCCTAGCCTGCGCCTTCACCTCTCAACCCCACGTAGCAAAAGTTCGAGACGAACAACATGCAATGGAAATGAGAAAGGATATTTGTACGTACTAATTTCAAGAAATTGCGAAATTTGTCTTTTTCACTACAAATTCGTTCTAAGTCCGAATCACTTGGAACAAATTTTGTTAATTATTAAATATTAATACCTAGCTACGCTAATATTTCTGGAATTTTATAATCAAATCTATACTATTAAATTATTCGCGAAAAGTCTAAATTTACGAATTTTGTAACTCTTAAACTATACGTCCAAAAATGTTGAAATAAATTTTATAAATCTTAGAATGTGCTAAACTAATTATTTGGAAGTTTGCATCAAATTATGCATTAGTTTGATTTGTAGTATTTCTTTCGAATGTGTGTTTATACGTTATTCCGAGTGTTTATTTGGTTCTTTATTTGCTACGCGTAGACGTCGAGTTGTGTGACGCTGTTGGAAGCGAAGGTCAGGACCAAGATCAAGCTCCAGACCAAGACTCACTGCTTTACGAAGGCAAGTTGTGCTTTGACCATATTGCTCCTAGTTTTTCAAACATATCTCGATTTAAATTATGCATGCTATGTTGATTAAAATGAGTAATTTAGTTTGGGTTAAGTAGATAATCAACCTAGTTGTTAATTCCACCCTTGATGATTAATATTTGTATGCCCTGTATTCCATTGTCACCATAAGTTGGGTTAAATTAGTTGGATGATATGATTGTACCAACACGGGAGGCTAGACCGTGAATAGTTGCTTAGTCATGCTTACGTGAAATGTGTTTCAAATGGCAAAATCATATTGACTAATGATATACGGAATGAATTTTGGAATCAGTGTAATCTTGCTACATGATGATGTGAAGTGTAGGTACCTTTTTGGTTCTACATGGTAACTGGTATTATTGTTGGCATGTATTGCACAATAATCAAACCGGGTGGGAAAATGGTTTAGACTGTGGCAAGTGGCAAGTGATGAATGGGGGGGCCCGATGTGGCACATGGGAGAGATGTTGATTGAATTTGGTTTTGTGAACTTTGGGTAGTCTTGCCACGGTCACCCTAAGGACTTAACCTTGCAAGCCTTTGAATCGGGCCAATCATGCAACCACATGTCTCAGAATGGGGCGGACCTAGTTGAGTATGATTCAAGTCTTAGCATGTGAGACCTCGTGGTTCTTGTAGCTATGAATGTGGAAAGAAGGGTGTAGTGTTTACTGTAATGGTCTTACATCTCTTCAACGGTATATGTTGGCCTGCACTCGCCCGCAAAAGGAAGGGACAAAGGGGGGAACAATATCGGAGATACGATGCGAGGATGGAAGTTTCGGAAAGGCTTTGTTACATCACTCGCCTTCGTGGTGTTTGACTCAGATCGTGTGAGTAAAGTGCATAACCTCCGCAGAGTGTGTAAAATCTATTCGAATACAGCCGAGTCCACGGAACCGACAACGCTCGGGGATTACGTAAGGGTTAGATTTTTCTAAAATAATGTGGAAATGGGTGGCCGAGTGCCGAGATAAGCTCGCTGAAGTAAATTAGAGCTTTGAGCCGAATTGTTTAAAAGATATTGATAACTTATTATATAATATGGTTTTACCGCTTTTGAATCTATTAAGGTTATTTAATTAAAGCAAAATGCTATTTGAGGCAAAACAACCACTTAAGCCATTCCTTTGGAAGAAGCCACATATAGTAATATGATTGCACTTGCATGACTTGTCGAGTATGATGTATACTCACCCTAGCTTCCAACAAAATCATCACCGAGGAGAAGACTACAACTTCAAAGAAGGTGAAGTTCCACGAGGAGGCGATTATCTAGGAGTTGAACTCTGTCATTGTGGTATATTGATGGGGGTCACCGACGCTCTTCGTTCGGGCCGATTATTTACTTTTGTTATTGTACGCCCTACGCGGCAGACTATTTGTAAGTTGACCTTAAGGTCTTGTAACCAGTTTGTTTATTGTTTGAAGTACTTTATTATTAATTCTGCTGTGTATGATTGTGGTACTTCATCCCTGTTTAACTGTGTGTACTAGCGTGATCCTGGACTAGTACAGAATACACAGAGGGTCCGGATTTGCAGATCTTGGTCCCGACATCTAACCAGCACCAAAACTCTACAACCAAGATCCCTAAGGCGTACCTCTTCTCGGCGAATCACCCGGTCGACGAACGTGTCCTCCTCTTGGCCCGATCTCTCCTCTAATCTCCGGGAATGCCGAAATCGCCGGGAACGCCGGATCTTCATGGATGGAGAGCTCCCAAACAGCGAGATCAGAGTGGCTACGAGGGGGAGGAGCTAGGGCCGGCTAGGGGGAAGGAGCTGGAGGGGTGGCGCAAGGAGGGGGAAAGAGTGGTGCGGCTAGGGAGGCTTGGGGGGGCTATGGGAGGGGGAGAGGGGGGGCGCATAGGGCTAGGGTTTGGGGGCCGCACATGGGCCAAGAGCCTCCACCAAAGGCCCAAATACTTTCCCCAAGGCCCAAACTAGCTCCTGCAGGGCCCAACCTTCCCCGGAGAGGCCCAAACACCCGGAAAAGCCCAAAAACTCGGTAAAAAGTCGTATCGTAATGCCGAAATCTATAATGTCACATTCCATAATGGCACACACACACACACACACACACACACACACACACACATATATATATATATATATATAGAGAGAGAGAGAGAGATTCATAAAGAATCTAATACAAGAGTAAGCATATTGAACATAGCCCTATCAAGTTACAAGTGATTGAATGTTGCCCCTATCCAAGATTAGCACAACATCAAAGTTGGTCAATCATTAGTCAGTTCCCTAATCATCTAATCACCCATACTTTTAATAATGATTGTGCCAAGAGCCTTTTTTGGAATCCTACCTTAAAGCACACAAGAATATGTAATACAAAGGAGCATGCACCCATTTTTCGGCATGAAACATATTAACTACACTTTCTAGGTCCAATTCCAAAAGAATGATCAAACACTGGGACAACCAGCTCAGTTATGTCATCCACATCTGCACACACGATATACAAATCTACCAAAGCTGAACCTCACCTATAATCCATGAATCATCATAAACCAAAAATTAATCGAATTCTTTCCTTGAGTCGGGTAATAGCCTAGAACACCATCCCTAAATCATCATCAACCAATAGAGCCAATCCAAATTGAAAGTTTGCAGCTAAAGCAAAAATTAAATTCATTCCATTGCATCATAAGATAAAGAGAGGAAAATAAGGGGGGGTTGAGGAAGTAGACTAGCGGTGGTAGCTGAGCTGAGTAAGCCAGGCGTCGGCCAAAGGGCTTCGGCCGGACTTACCTGACCTAGGAGCAGAAGGGGGAGACAGTAACCAGGTGGCCAGTAGTAGTGGCACTAGGGGCATAGGCCGGAGTAGAGGGTGCACTCGAGGGATTGCACCGAGAGCCGGGCCGAGGAGCTACACAGGCACGGGTCGCGCATGCGCAGGGGCCAGAGGCTGGAGGCATAGGCGACGTGAGCCGAAGCATCAGCGAGCGGGAGGCCAGCGCGGGGCGCGTAAGGTGAGGGCTGAATGGAGCTGGGCAACAGGGAGCCAGATTAGAGCATTGAGCCGATCGACCGTATTGGGGGAGGAGCCAAAAGATTGAAGGTTTGAGAAGGTGTAGGATCGATATATACTAGTATAGCAATTAGAGTGGGGGTGAATGATTGCGTGGAAGCTAAAATCAATTTTTTGATCTACTAAAAATTCACTCCAATTTGGAATCAAATAATTGCTTCGTATTCAACAAAAACAGATTGATAGACGTTCGGTAAATCGCTAATTCACAGAGATCCAGCCGGCGGATTGACTTTAAATTTGAACACAAAAACTAGATTCCAAATACTAATCTAAAAAAAATAATTAGCTCGATCAGACTTACGGATCAAAAGTTATGAACTCCATAATCTTGCTATGACAGATTATACCGAGAATAGATCTAACCTTAATTCCTGAAAATCCAACCGTCGGATTGATGTGAAATTTAAACTGTAGAAACTATATTTAATTTAGAAACTAACCCACCAAGAATCAATTCAATCAGAACTACGGATCAAAAGTTATAAGCTTTGCAAGTTAACTGTATCAATAATGACGGGAATTGATTAAACCCTAATTTCGTGGTTAAACAAAATCTACAAGGAATTAACCAATCAAACTTTTTAGATCACTAACTTAATTCCCTAGGATGGTTTGGAGTAGATCAAATCAAAATTACCATGGTGAAAAAATGAATCAATCTAGAACCGAATCAGACGTGCAAACGAAGAGAGAGAGAAAACAGAATTACGGTAGCAGACGATTACTGTTCATCACGGTACTATAGCAGACCGCGCACTATTCATCCTAAAACACTGTAGCGGCTCTATAGCATATCAAGAAAACACTGTAGCTTGCGAATTTTTCAGCAGTCGTCCCCCCGTGCGATCTCTGCGATTGTACTGCTTGGAGAAATTGATTTTTATTTTTTGTCTAGTCTGATTACAGTACTCCAAACAAGAGTACAAACCCTAATCCTTGACACACCCATAAACAGGAGACAACCCTCCTATTTATAAGAAGTAAAACTTGGAGGAATTCGCATGCATGTCCACTTGGCCCAACATGGCCCAATACATGCAGGCTACCCCAAATGATTACAACTGTACGCGTACGGCCCACCTGCCGCACTCACGTGACTAACTAGACTTCACGTGCACCGTTCTCTAGCTTGAACGTCCTGCATGACATACTTGACCACTAGGACCTCGATTCCTCCCTGAACCTATACTACTAGAAAAACGATTATCAACGACGGGAGATACGGTCGTTAAAAGTCCACATGTGGTCACTAAAAGTCATTAACGACCACAAAATTGTGGTCGTTAGCCATCGTTAAAGCCTCCGTCGTTAATAGTATTAACAATCACATACAAATTTCCGTCGTTAATTTTTTTAACGACGAGATGGTGTGTCCTCGTTAATTATGTACTATCAACAACCACATTTCTAGTATTAACGACCACTCTGTGGTCGTGGCTAGCTAACATTCAGACGGCCACTGCTGTAGCATTAACGACCACTCTATTGTATTTACGACCACATTATTAGTGTATAAGAATAGTCCCAACTATATAAATTCAGTCTTGATCATTCAGAAATAATGAACACTTTTGTATGTTTAAGACAAGATTTTTTCTGTCAAAATATCGAGGATCCACATCAATGAATAAAAATCCTTTTTATTGCAATCCAAAAATACAATCAAAGCACACATGTTCATATCAACGTTCATATCAAATGTTATGGACAACAATTCAAATGAAATTTGAGCTCTACTATCTACTAACAGTAACGATGTACATCCATATAATGCAAATAAAAAAAAGAAAAAATATGCCACAAATACGTCGTCGGCGAAGTCGCGCATGTGCCAGTGCAGAAGCTTGGGGAGCACGATCCTCTTCTTGCTCACGACACGAACTGACGATTCCATGTACTCGATCTTGGCTCTTTCCAACTCGTTTGAGACGTCTTCTGATGTGTACACTCTCAGCTGCAATGCAAAGAGTATGTCAGGTCAAGCAACTGAAGAAAGCTGATACTGATCAAGAAGCCTGTCTCCATGTTGGACAAGTGGACAACGTCATTTAATTTTCTCTAATACTGAACGATATTATATCATGATCTAGACATACCATAGGGCTTGAATAGTTTAATTTTACTACCAGGAAATATCTCATTTTTATCTTTTTGATAATTTGATGTAATGAAATCAAGATCATTGCAGTGGACAATTGCACGTACTGCTGGTGAGGAGCGGCTGCCTCTGCACTTTTTGTACACTAGTCACGACCGTAAGCAGCCCCATGTTTTACTCATTATAAATGGATATATGTGCAGTACCAACCTTCTTCTTGGCTTGGTGCCTTGCTTATGTTCTGGGCACAATTTACTGCCATCCTAAGAGCCCTAGCTTTCAAATACCTCTTGTATGGCAGCAGGATTAAGCCATTCTTCAGCTGTTGAGAATCATCAAAAGACGAATTAGTATGATGATCATCACGAGGTCAACAATAGCTTACCCGAGAGGCTCCACACAAATATCACATATATGGTTAAGAATACTATAATGTAAAGAGCCTATCAAGATCTACCTACATACCTGTATTTACAGCACATTTGCATTGCATCAGGTATTGTATTTTGCTCATGCAAGCTGTTGTACCGGCAGGTTGCTTTCCAGAAGCCAATTAAGAAACAGTCTTCATTAGAAACCTCGCAACCTGCAGAGCACCAAATGTTATGACTTATACTATCGACAAAAACTAAGTGAAGGAAAAGCAGACATTTTTTTTATAAAAAAAGGATTACATAAGATCCCATACGTGAGGTCATCCATGCTCAACCACAAGCAGGTAAGAGTACGATTAGTGTCCTCAGAAGTGCAAGCAGGAACATAGACAGCAAACAACTCAGGAAGCCCACTGCTGTTCAGGTAACCATGTCCACCATAGAGCTTTCAGCATTCTTCAATTGCATCCTACAAAACAGATATAGCATGTCGTTATTACAGAACAATACATTGTGAAATGCATTTATATTATATAAACTGACTAGACCGTCAGACCAAGAAAGTGAAACCCCAAGTCTAAGCTGTTACTGGGCAGTTCAACCAAAATTTAGTCTTCTCCAATGAAGCTTCAGGAATACAAGTAAATTGACAAGATCTCATAACAAAATGGAAGCGGGGGATTTTCGAGATCAGCTTATGGATGACATGTTATAAACAGTGCATAATAAACATGACATGATGAAAACGGAATGCTCCATTTGTACAATTAGTATATCCTGTAAACAAGTATAACAGTTAAAAGCATTACTGAATTATATCGTTATACGTACAGCAGTTGCAGATGTTGTCACAGCCTTCAGCCCAGCAGTACAGGCATGAGCCTCTTGCAGTGTTGAGAAATCCTTAGCTTCCAATTTATTAATACGGCATCATCAAATAACACAATGTCGAATCTAAGCCATAGGATATAGCTGCCCTTTAGCTTAAACTGTTGGCCAAGGTAATTATATATCATTTTGTTTGCTATGTGGTTCTTTCCAGTGAAATCAATTATTTCTAATCAATGCAATCAGAAAACTTTCTGGGCAAAGAAACAAGAGTTCTCCAATGCATGCATAATCCGAGCTCTTTTGACATGCTTTCTAAAATCCCATAATGGACTAAGAAGAATGATATCTACTTCTTTTGCAAATCAGTTTTGCCTCATGGGGTCCATTTATATTTAGCTTAGGTGATATGAACTGTTAGACCTAATGGCAGAACAACAAAAGTAGGTATCATTCATTGAAGATCACAGTTTTCATGTTATCATTCCAGTGAGCAACAAAATACAGATTGGTCAAACCAATATACAAACAATGTAAAGACAAACAATGTGAAGTCACCAAGTTGGATGTGTGTGCAAGCAAAAAATGATTCTTGCTGTTTAAATTTAACCATGTTTGACTACATGTTCTCATATAGGAAGCTAGAATTTAGTACTTGTATCATGGAAGGCATCCTTCCCTCTAGTACCTAGGCTGTCCTTTTAAATGGAGTCCTAGGGAAAGTTTTCCATTGTAAAAGAGGGGTTCGGCAAGGTGACCCATTATCACCTCTTCTTTTTGTCATGGCTTCGGAGTTCGGACATGCTTCTTATTTCATGTAATGATATTGTTGCATTTTGGTATAGCAGGCAAAAAAGAAATAAAGAAAAAAGGAATACACAAGAAACAACACTGGTAGCAACAATCAAAATAACAAAACTGAATGGTTCATCCAACGAGCTTACAACCTATGTATTGAGCTATCATACACCAAGGCCAGATTTTCTGACATATATGCTACTACTAGTTTCAGTAAATTGTAAGGACTGAAATAAAGCCAATTCATACATTGAATATAACAGGGAAATCATTCGTTCAAGACCAAAATGACTCAAAAAATATATAAGTTGTTCCAGAGACAAATGTAGCAGCAGCGTAGGATGGAGAACAACCTCAAAAGATATTCACAACTTCAGCTTCTTCAGGTGGAATGGAGCAGGGCAATCACCTGAATTAATGAGCTTCAATTCATCAGTGATTGCAATTGCATCAACATCAGAAAAACTGGGGCTTGGAAAAAGAGGGCTGCTTAGATGTTCCAGTTATTCGGCAGCTTCATCTAGAGAGACTGAATTCGTCAGAAACAAGCTAAAATAATTTGAACATTCACAGTCAGCGGCATGAATAGTATGTGGTGCAAAATTTAAAGGAAATGAGACAAATGATCGCCGGTATTCGGTACTAATAATAGCATTAGTAACATTGCACAATGTAGTGAATATACTCAAATACTTGAATAAGACAGCAAAACATATCCCTACACATATAACAATTAGCAATCATTAATGAAGATATCCTGGAAAGTTTCATACAAACAACGAATGCTAATTAGGATTGAAAGTTCACCAACTCAATACAAGATGCAAAGTAGGGAAAAAAATGTCAGGCAGACAATGC
Organism: Rhipidocladum racemiflorum; assembly: GCA_036346355.1. NCBI lineage: Eukaryota > Viridiplantae > Streptophyta > Magnoliopsida > Poales > Poaceae > Rhipidocladum > Rhipidocladum racemiflorum. The sequence continues at coordinate 55,372,717 of CM070578.1, forward strand.
ATATAACCTCTAAGTGGTATAAAAAACATGCATTCAATTTGTAAAGAAAAATATTATATCTGTCATAATTTGACAAGTCCAATGCAGTAAGCACAATATGGAACTTCAAAATAAACCAATCCCCATCTCCAAAGCGAAGAAAACATGATAACAGAATATCCCCTCACAGAATTATGATAGATCAATTCCTATTGTTTCTTTCATGTGGCATATCAATGTATAGTTCGTAGAAATTGACAGGAGGCAAATGATCATTATTCATACCCATTGGTGTTTGACAAAACAAATGTCACAAGCTCTTTGCTTCAAAACCTAAACCATCTAGAAATAACATCACAAGCTCTTTGCTTCAAAAACTAAGCATCACAAAATTAGGGCAGATAGATGGAAAAGTGAACCAACCTGCTGCGTCACTGTGAAGTTGTAACACCCCGGCATTTACTATGCCTGAATGTTACCAAACATAAGCTAAACAACATCTAAATACCACATTTAACATCAAATTCCAGCAAAGGTGCATAGACTAAGCGAGATTTCGCGGCCACCTCCTTTGTTTTATCATGAATTTAAAGACAACAATATAGCATTATATGGCAATAAGAGAAACATCTAAACAGCAATAAATAAAGTCTTAACGACAATAAAAGACTAACATCAAGCTCTTAAAGTTCCAAGTGTCAAACAAACAATAGAACTCTCATTAACCAAGCTAAGACTTAATTTAAAGGCCATCACACGCAATTTATTATCCAACTAAATGAATTGACTTGGGGAAACATTAAGGTGAAGCAACGTGTGAGAGTGTGACTATTCCCTTTCGCGTACCCGTTCTCATGGTACCTAAAACAACAAGAAAACACAAGGTGAGTTGAAAACTCAGCCAAAGCATCACTGCAATGGACAACAAGCATAACAACAAGTCAATAACATCTTTCATCATGTATAACATCTCATTCATGAATACTTATCAATATCATCATCAATTTGTATGCGATGTAATGCATTGCTCACGACCCTCTGGAACCTCATACCGGTATGGGAAGTACACACCCGTCGGTGTGCACCCTTTCCTCCCTTCCATCCGAAGATGGAGGTGCCTACTAAACTTCAAACACCACGTGGATGGAATCACGACATAGGACTTACTCAATGGCGTTAGGACTAGTCATAACTTTCTCACCGACCTTGCCGGACTAGTTAAGACTTTCTCACCGCCCTCGCCCTATCTCATGACATGCATGCAACCATGCCAAATATCATATTCAATTCACATATTAACACATGGCATCATAATATGTTAAACATGCTCATCATATCATATCAATCATTAAAACATGGCAAGTGGACATATATCATGTAGGCAATTCCATCTAATTTCAACATGCAACCTACAACTTGCTATCCATCACAACACACTTGCCTCAAACACGTGCAATGGATTGGCGGGAAGAAGAGGGAACTCCCGGGGTCACACCACCTGCACATAGGCATCACACACTAACAATCATAACCTCAAAACAGTACACACACCCTCATCTAACCCGACATTGCCAACTACTCGCAAAACCTAAAACAGAGGTTCTGTCCCGGCGGGACAGCAGCCTTGCAAAAGGCATAACTTGAGTTCTGGGACTCCAAATCGAATAAGCAGTACACCGTCGCGAAACAGAAATTTCCCAACTTTTTCTAGTTATAGGGAAAGACTGATTCGGACTCTAAAATTGTTTAATCTACAGATTACCACAATCTGTTCCAGTTACGTCACAGATTTTTAGGCGCTCGGTAAAACAGCCATAACTTTCAAACGGCTGATCGGAAGTGCGTGCTTTACGTCCACGGAAATATAATTAAATTATCTACAACTTCCTAGAAGTCCGTACGGTCTGATTCGGATTCACAAATCGACGGAAACTCGACCTAGTTCGACTGCTCAATCTGCCCGAAAACAGAAACGTGGACAAGTTTAGATCTAACCCAAATTACTTCAAACCAGCGCCTCAATTGATCTAAAAACTTGATAAACACCTAATAGCAGTACCTAGATCATCCCAAGGATCCCCAAGATCATACCTTTGCCCGATCGCCAAAACTCAATCAATCTCCTTGAATCTCCTCGCCCGAATCGCTCCTAAACTCCCACGTTCCTCGCTCCTCGCTCCTTGCTTCTCGCTCCTCGCTCCACGGGATGACTCCACAAGGTGCAGGGTGGGAGGCCACCCTAGGGCAGCAAGGGGTGGAGGAGGTGGTGTGGAGGTGGAGGAAAGGAGAGGAGGAAGTGCGCGCGGTTTTGAGGAGGCTAGGGCTTGGGGAGGGGAGGGAGGAGAGAGGCGCAAGAGGAGAGTGGGGGGCGCAACAGCAGCAGCATGGGCGCAAGGGGCTGGGAGGCCCCTTTTATCAACCCTCAACCCAATCCTAGTCCGTTCACGAGTCCTAATCCATCCACCAAAGCCCACCAAGGCCCAAAACTCCTCGGGAAGGCCCAAAACCCGAAAGCGGCCGGAAGCGGCCCGAAGCGATATTAACCCTTGATCCTTATGATTTTAACCTTATTTCCACATCTCATCTGTATTTAACCTTATCATGCTCAAAAATTAAGGGATCGACACTCCAGGAGTGTCACATTCTTCCATTCATGAGTTCGACCTCGAATCTAAGCGCAATCCACGAGAGCACCAAAACCAAAGCGGCCAGATTTTCACATCACATACTGCAGGGTGAAAAGCTCAGGATCCTCTCGCGTGCGAGATTCCAACTCCCAAGTAAACGCTTCTCTCTCGGTCTGATGTGACCACAAGACCTTGACAAACTTAAGCGTCTGTTCTTCATCACTCGCTCTGAAGTCCCGAGAATTTCCACGGGGCCGGGACTCGAAGGTGAGTCTGCTCAAGCACTAATGGTTCCAATGGAACCACCACCAATTCAGGATCAGTGCAAGTATTTCTTCAACATCGAGACATGGAACACATCATGCACACCTTGCATGGATTAGAGTAGCTCTAGGCGATAGGCCAACACTGCCAACTCGGGCGAGGATAGGAAAAGGCCCAACATACCTTGGGTGAGCTTTCCTTTGGTGCCAAAAGCACCACACCCTTGGTGGGAGATACTCGCAGTGCGCTATCACCCACCTCAAACTCCAAGTCTCGCTTCGCCTCACATCGGCGCTCAAGCTCTTACATGCGCTCTGTGCGAGAAGGTTTTAGAACCTCGAAACCAGCGATCAACGATCTGCTGAACCCAATCCGGCCCAAGAAGAATAGCTCTCTACGCCCCTGACATCCCAACAAAGTGGCGATCTGCACTTCCGAGGCCATCTGATTACCTCATAAGGAGGCGGCCGGATCTTTGGAATGGTATTGTTATTGTAAGCAAACTCTGCAAGGAGCAAATGGTCTTCCCAGCTACCCTTCCAAGCCATCACACAGGCCCCTGAGCATGTCCTCCAAAGTTTGGATGAATGCGCTCGGGCCCCATCTGTCGAGGTGAAAAGCGTACTAAGGCAAAGCTGCGTACCCAAAGCACTCTGCAAACTCTCCCGAACTTGAGGCGAACTTCGCATCCGTCGAGGAGATAATGGTCTTGGGTACACCATGCAATCTCACAATCTCCCGCACATAGATGGGAGCCAACTCGCTCGCATTGAATGGTAGTCGTGCGGATGGGAATGAAATCGTGACTTGCTTTGAGGCAGTCCACCACAACCCAAGCGACATCCTTCCCTCGTGGAGAGCGAGGTAGACCAACTCCACGAAATCCATGGAGATGTCATCCCATGGCCACACGAGAACCTCAATGGCTGCAGTGAGGCCGTGGGGCGCTTATGCTCGACTTTGATCTTAGAGATCCACAAGGCGCCACATACTTGGCAATATCCACTCTCATCCTTTTCCACCAGAAATTCTTCTTCAAGTCCTGTACATCTTGGTCTCTCCGGGATGGACCGTGTGCAGTGCGATGAGCTTCTCTCGAATGTCTTCTTTCACTTGAGATTTACGGGGGCGCGCGCACTGAGCAGCCTGAAACCTCAAAACTCCGCATCATCAGCGGTAAAGTCTCGACTTGCCATCCTCAAAGCGTTTCCTCCTGCTTTGGAGCAAGCGATCATCTTCTTTGTGCCTCCGCTTTGCGCTAAGGAATCGGCCCGACTCAAGATCAATTGAGTTTCAGCTTGCGGTCCGGCAAAGCGTGGGAGACTCCCAACGCTCAAAATCAGCAACAAGACAATCAACAGCAGGGCATTGTCTTGCGGCGAGCGTCGGCCACCACATTTGCCTTCCCGGATGATCTTGGATAGTGAGGTCATAATCGCTTTATCAACTCTAGCCACCTCTCTGCCTCAAGTTCAAATCTACGAGTAAAGATGTACTTGAGGCTCTTATGTAATCAGTGAAAATATCACAAGACTACCCGTCTGAGTAATGCCTCCAAATCTTCAATGCAAACACCAGGCTAGCTCAAGATCATGCGTGGGATAGTTACTGCTCATGCTTTTTCAGCTGCCTCGAAGCATAAGCAATCACCTTGCCCTCTTGCATGACACACACCCAAGTCCCAATCGAAGCATAGATAAGCAGTGAAGCGCTTCCCAGGCTCGGGAAGGTAAAACGAGGCTTGATCACTAACTTCTCCTTCAAAGTGCAGAGGCTGTGTTCACACTCTGCGATCCATGGAACTTCATCCCTTTACTGATTTGTGAAAGTGGCGGCAATGATAGAAATCCTGCACAAAGCGCAGATAGTATCCAGTAACCCAAGGAAACTCGCACCTCTTTGACATTGGAAGGCCTCTTCCAATCCAGCTCTTGAGACTTTGCTAGGATCTACCGATATGCCCTCTGGATTGATGATGTGGCCAAAACCCTTGAAATCGAACTAGCACTTTTTCAGCTTAGCAAAGAATGATTCTCCCTCGGTACTCGGCTGAAGCCTCAAGTGTAAGCTCATGCTCCTCTTCTGATTTAGAAGTAAATCAGAATGTCATCGATGAACACTACAAACTCATCAAGGTACTTGTGTAGCATCTGTTCATCGCCTCCCATAAAGACAGCGAGGCATTAGTTGAGTCAAAGACATAACTTTAAATTCATAATGCCCATACCTAGTGGAAAAGCGGTCTTCTCAATGTCACTGCTCCCTCACGCACGGATCTGATTATACCAGTGAGATCAATTTTGGAGAACACCTTTGCTCCCTTGGTTGGTCAAGCGGAGATCCTCGATGCACGAGCAAAGGATACTTGTTTTTGGTGTCACTTGAAACACGATAATCAATGCACATCGCCAACTTCCATCCTTCTTGAGCCCGAAGAGGGCGGGTGCTCCCCATAGCGTCGCTCACGCGAATGAAGCCTTTGGCCAACAGATCCTCAGCTGCTTCTTCAACTTCGTCTTGAAAGGTCGAGCCAAGCGGTATGGAGAGATAGAAATAGTCAGTGCCGGAGCAAGATCAATCGAAACTCCACATTCCTCACGAGAGTAGCCAGGCAACTCGTCGAGAGGAACACATCAACGAACTCCTTACTCTGAAAATCTCCTCAATAGGAGGCGAGGAAGATGGTTTTCTCAGAGACAAAGTCATGAGAGCAGCAGCCTCAACGCCGAGGAAGAAAACAAACTAGTCAGCAAGAAGCGGAGCTGGAGGTATACCACCTGAAAGGTCAACTCTTCCCCGGACCAGGGCTGCCAAAACAGCTGTCTTCCCGAAACAACAGATCTTATGCAGTCTTGATGCAGCGGTCCATGCCCAAAAATGACATCAAAAGGAGCCAAATTTGGATCACCATGCGAGATTGGCAAAACCTCATCATCAATGGCAATGGGTGCACCTTGAGGCAAACCAAGAACTAGCAATCAAACCCAGGGAAGCGCAGCTAACACGGACTCGAGAAATCCAGTGAACTCCCAACTTAGCTCTACTAGCAAACTCAAGCGACACAAAAGAATAGGATGCTCGGAATCAAATAGAACAAAGGCATCATGGAATCCCACGAGCGAGTGCACAGAAACCACCTCTGGATGCCGGTGACTCGGCGGTCGGCAGCGTACCTCTGGTGGCCCGGCAGGAATGAAGAGCCCGACTCGGTGATGCCCCATCAAAGTGGGGCGGAGGAACAAGCCCGAGGAGGAAGCGAGGCAATGCGGGCACGATGGCATTTGGCGGTGGCGCCACGCAAAGGTGGGCGAAAGCGAGGAAGCTGACCATCATGTGCACCCGATCCTCTGGAAGGCGCCCATTGAGTGGGAGGAGAAAACACCGTCTCCCTTGATGATGCTACTGGGGTTCATCGGCGGACTCGCCCCATATGGCCGGGCTTGCCACGGTGGTTGCAATTCCCGGTCCAACCACACTCTGAAGCAGTGCTGCCCATGCCAAAACACTTCATGCCTGCCCCGGAGACCGAGACGAGCAGTGGCTCGCGAAGCGGCGGCCACAGTAGGCGACCCCATCTTAGCCTGAGGGGGAGCCACATCCTCCTTGAACTTCTTGAAGGTGGGCGAGAGGACCCACCTCCTCCCAAAGAGTCCTCTTCGGCCCCGCTTTGTTCCGCGAACCTGAACCTCCGGGTTACGCTTTGTCGGGAGAGCTCCAACTAAGGCTCCATGCCCTTCGCTTGCTCCACCACAAAGCGAAGTCACGAGGGCGATCGCCCCATGACAACTCTGAACTCCTGGTTGAGGCCCCTCACGGAACCTCCTAGCTTTCTCCGTCGTCGGCCACGGCTGCCAGATCTGACGCCTGCGCTGTTGAACTCCTTCTCATACTCGCCACTTGAGCCTCTTTCCACAGGAAAGAGTGGTGAAATAAGCTCCCATCCTCTCAAGGAAAGACTCTGGGTGGAACTTGGCTGGAAGGCGAGCCACAAAGTCCTCCCGGAGGTGGCCCGGACCAGATCGGGGTTCTAGCGGCCAGAACCCCCTCCCACCGGAGATATCGCTTGGCAGCCTTGGTGAAAAGCCACAGCGAGTCCTGAACCGAGGTCAACTCTAGGGACCTCAAAGCTGCCTCTCCATGTACCGGCCAATCTGCCGGGTGGATCAGCGTGCTGCTCGTCGAAAGTGTCAAGGCGGAGGGACATCACTCCGAGGAGACTCATCCTCGGCTCCGGTGCAGTGAGAGCAACAGCGAGGGCCAGCTGCGAGGGAGCACACAGGCGGGGGCTGCCCATGGCTCTTTGGCGCAGTCTGAATCTCCCTCTGAGCTGGACTAAATCTTCATTGGCGGCGGCACCTGCCCCGACCTTGCTGAAGCTCCTCTGGTGGCCCACGAGCATTAAGCGGCGCTACCCTCAGCAGAGACTCCTCGCTCCTGGGAGCCTACTGGCCTCACGGACCCACGGCGTCCACTGACCTCTACCCTCGGCATGGCTGCTTAGGCAGACAACCACCCAAACACCAAGCACACAATCAAGATCATAGATCAAACATCATCATAAGCATATTCCTTATCACATAATCAAGCGCGATGCATTGATGAACCAAAACCCATCCTCTTGTGCAACCAAGTGTGTGATTTTAGATTAGTTATACCACTTTTACAAGTTTTAACGTTGCTATCCTATAACAAGGTTTTAGTTAGAACCTAAGCCATGTTTCTAAGTTATTCCATCACATTTTAGTTGTTGTACCCTATAGCATGACCTTTGAAAATTCACATTCCAAGGACCTCTGACGCTCGATACCATGTAACACCCGGCATTTACTATGCACAGATATGTTACCAAACATAAACTAAACAACATCTAAATACATTTAAACATCAAATTCCAGCAAGGTGCATAGACTAAAAACGAGATTTGTCAGCACCTCCTTTGTTTTATCATGAATTTAAGCAGCAACAATATAGCATTATATGGCAATAAGAGAAACATCTAAACAGCAATAAATAAAGTCTTATGACAATAAAGACTAACATCAAGCTCTTAAAGTTCCAAGTGTCAAACAAACAATAGAACTCTCATTAGCAAGCTAAGACTTAATTTAAAGGGCCATCACCGCAATTTATTATCCAACTAAATGAATTGACTTGGGAAACATTAAGGTGAAACAACGTGTGAGAGTGTGACTATTCCACTTTCGCATGCACGTTCTCATGGTACCTAAAACAACAAGAAAACACAAGGGTGAGTTCGAAAACTTCGGCAAGCATCTTTGCAATGGACAACAAGCATAACAACAAGTCAATAACATCTTTCATCATGTATAACATCTCATTCATGAATACTTATCAATATCATCATCAATTTGTATGCGATGTAATGCATTGCTCCACGACCCTCACGGAACCTCATACCGGTATGGGAAGTACACACCGTCGGTGTGCACCTTTCCTCCCTTCCATCCGAAGATGGAGGAGTGCCTACTAAACTTCCAAACACCACGTGGATGGAATCACGACATAGGACTTACTCAATGGCGTTCGGACTAGTCATAACTTTCTCACCGACCTTCTGGGACTAGATTAAGACTTTCTCCGCCCTAGCCCTATCTCATGACATGCATGCAACCATGCCAAATATCATATTCAATTCACATATTAACACATGGCATCATAATATGTTAAACATGCTCATCATATCATATCAATCATTAAAACATGGCAAGTGGACATATATCATGTAGGCAATTCCATCTAATTTCAACATGCAACCTACAACTTGCTACTATCCATCACAACACACTTGCCTCAAAACACGTGCAATGGATTGGCGGGAAGAAGAGGGAACTCAGGAGTCACACCACCTGCACATAGGCATCACACACTAACAATCATAACCTCAAAACAGTACACACACCTCATCTAACCCGACATTTGCCAACTACTCGCAAAACCTAAAACAGAGTTCTGTCCGGCGGGACAACAGCCTTACAAAGGCATAACTTGAGTTCTGGGACTCCAAATCGAGATAAACGAGTACACCGTCGAAGCTTAAGAAATTTCCCAACTTTTCTAGTTATAGGGAAAGACTGATTCGGACTCTAAAATTGTTTAATCTACAGATTACCACAATCTGTTCAGTTACGTCACAGATTTTTAGGCGCTCAGTAAAACAGCCATAACTTTCAAACGGCTGATCGGAAATTAACGTGCTTTACGTCCACGGAAGATAATTAAATTATCTACAACTTCCTAGAAGTCCGTACGGTCTGATTCGGATTCTAAATCGACGGAAACTCGAACCTAGTTCGACTGCTCAATCTGCCCGAAAACTAGAAACGTGGACAAGTTTAGATCTAACCCAAATTACTTCAAACCAGCGCCTCCAATTGATCTAAAAACTTGATAAACACCTAATAACAGTACCTAGATCATCCCCAAGGATCCCAAGATCATACCTTTGCCCGATCGCCAAAACTCAATCAATCTCCATGAATCTCCTCGCGAATCGCTCCTAGCTCCACGTTCCTCGCTCCTCGCTCCTTGCTTCTCGCTCCTGCGCTCCACGGGATGACTCCACAAGGTGCAGGGGTGGGGAAGAGCCACCCTAGGGCAGCAAGGGGTGGAGGGAGGTGGTGTGGAGGTGGAGGAAGGGAGGGAGTGCGTACGGTTTTTGAGGCTAGGGCTTAGGGGAGGGGAGGGGAGGAGAGGCGCAAGAGGGGAGGTGGGGCGCAACAACAGCAGCATGGGCGCCCAAGGGGCTGGGGGAGGCCCCTTTTATCAGCCCTCAACCCAATCCTAGTCCGTTCACAGTCCTAATCCATCCACTTCAAAGCCACTGAGGCCCAAAACTCCTCGGAAGGCCCAAAACCCAGCGGCCCGAAGCGGCGGAAACGATATTAACCCCCGATCCTTATGATTTTAACCTTATTTCCACATCTCATACTGTATTTAACCTTATCATGCTCAAAAATTAAGGATACGACACTCCGAGGTGTCACAGAAGTAGCCGTCGGGAGGAAGGGCGCAGGGGAGCTGGGGGCGCTGGGGAGATATCGATCCGCAGGAAGGAGCACACGTAGGGAAGGGGGCGATGGGGATGTTGATTGGGAAGAGGAAGGGCACACGAGAGGGGATTGGGAGGAAGGAGCTTAGGGGAGGGGCAGTACGGCGCTGGGGATGGAGATCGATCGGGAGGGGATTGGGAAGAAGGGCGCACAGGAAGGAATCGGGATGAAGGGGAGGGGCAGTGCAGGGCGGTGGAGGCTCTGTGGATGGAGATCGATCGGGAGATAGGGTGGCGCCGGCTCTGGAGATGGAGATCGGGAGGCAGGGCATCGCCAGTTCTGGAGATGGAGATCGGGATGCAGCCGGGATCGATGGAGCACACGGAAGGAGAGATGTTTATCCCCGGTCACGGCTCTAGAGGGGTACTTTTTCCCAATCGGGAAGGAATAGGATCGATGAGCCGGGAGTTTGCGCAAAAAAATTGATCGTTCCGCTTTTTTCCTACGCTATCCTAACGACGGGAAAAATTGTGGTGGTTACATATCTATTTGTTTGAAAGTGCCACTCAATAAAATTGATTAACGACCAAAATTTTTTAATGGTTGTTATTTATTGGTCGTTAATACTCTTAATTGTAGTAGTGCTAGTCCCGAACCTCAATGCCTCCACGAACCTAGTTCTGATCTCGTCATCGACCACGTTCGCCCACGAGCAACACCTGCACATGAATAATCCACAAAACAATATTCCGAGCATAAGTCCATGACTTGACTCAAGATCAATCCATGCAACCACTCACACGAGTGCATTGCATTAAACAAAACAACTACCATGCTACACAAGCATATCAAATAATTATCTGAAACAGCACATTTTGCAAATTCAATTCTAAGCCAAATTTTCAGCACATGATTTCACAGTCTCCCCCTTGATGAAAACATTGGCAACACCACTTAGAATTGAACATTTGCAATTGACATTCACTTCACAAGAAAAGTTTTTGAAATCAAAAAGTTTAAAATCAAAAGTCAAAGTTTAAAATACAAAATCTCCCCCTTTGGCAAATATGCAAAGTGAAAAACCCCCTAGATGAAAATAAGAAAAAACTCCCTCAAAGAAGAAAAATGTGAGTGAATGTGAAATGTGTGTCCAAAATTCTCCCCCTTTAACAATGGATTCATCAATAATACAAAAAAGAGAACAAAATCTTTTTTAAGCATTATAAGTCAACCACATATGTAATTCATCTCCAAGCATGCTATCAAAAATACTTGCATCCTCAAATCTACACATAGACGATTAGAGTAAGCACAACTAGAAATTAAGTACTATTAACGTTTTTTGCATGGCATGATCTCCCTTCTTCAACTATCTCAAAACCTGAAAACAATGAATTTTTTCTGTGCACTTCATTGGTGCTTGAAATACTTATTTATTGATTGATTGCAACAGAATATCAAAATTGCAAAGAATTATATGCACCATCAGCCTTACTTTTCAACCATGCCAAGCAATTAGCTTAACGTTTCATGTTTTCAGTCATACACAACATCTTCCAAGTTCATATCAAAGTGCAATGATAAGCAGTCTCGTAAAGAAGAAGTGCGATAGTACATAAACTTGATCTTGCATTTATCAACAATCACTCTTTGAGCTTTAGCACTTTAACTTTGATAAATATAATATTTAGCACCTTTTGAGCAGGATCAAGATAACCAAGAAAGTTCAACCATAACAAGATTTAATTTAAGTTGTCATTCCAATTAAATAGTCATGTCATAAACTAAATCATATATGCATAAACATGATGTTGCAAAGGCCTTGTAGCATAAACATGGCTTCAAATAACATATGTGTATCAAGTACAATGCTCATTATTTTTCATTATGTTTCTTTTTTTCATTTAAGAAATACACCCAAAAAAATATGTTACAAAATATTACAAAGTTTTCACAAACTCCCCCTCAAAATAAACCCATTGGGTGAACAATCCCACGTTCTCCCAAAAAAAAAGCAAAACGAGAAGAAGATAAAGATTTTGTGAAAATGTCTGCCAAATGATGTTTAGTATCCACATGATAAAGCATAATATTTCCCTTTTCTATATGATCTCTTAGAAAGTGAAATCTAATCTCAATATGTTTCATTCTAGAAAGTTGCACAGGGTTCTTAGCAATGCATATTGCACTAATGTTATCACATAAAAGAGGAACACCATCCAAATTAACCCCATAATTTTTAAGTGTAGCTACTATCCAAAGAATTTGAAAACAACAACTAGTAACAGCCACATATTCAGATTCAGTAGTTGATTGTGCCGCGGAAGATTGTTTTCTAGATGACTGTAACACCCCGGCACCGCACGTGCCCTGAATGTTACACCCTCAAATATCCACTAGCACAAGACATTAGAATAATTTAGCAAAGCAAGCTAACATACTTAGCAACTCACCGAAATTATTAGAAATTTCGGCAGCACCTCCCCTAAAACTAGGACATCCACTCATCAGACAAAAGACAACATTTAATATAACAACATCACAAGCAACTAAAGGTAACCAACCAAGCACAAACATGGGTCATGGTATTAACTAACCGCCATGACCCAACTAAGCACATAAACAACTACCACAAATTAATTACAAGTTGTGAACTCAATAAGATTAGAAGGGACACGTCAATATGATACTACGGTGATTCAACACGTGTTCGTGCCACTACTCCCATCCATGCACGTCGGCTCCAAGGTGCCTACAAACAATAAACAAACAAGTGTGAGTCGAAGACTCAGCAAGTACACCAAAGGGATAAACATAGCCAAATAGAATTTCTTCAGCAGTAACATACCAACAACTCTTAATTGAATTCATCAAGTAGAAATTGAAAGAAATAAAACCAGTAATATCATGATCTTTACTTGAGACCACAATTTAACGTCTTAACCCCCCTTTTTTGTTTATTTTTCCACATCACTCTGTAGACTTTCGTTAGCAATGCAATGCGATGCAATGAAATGATGAATGCATTCATGCTTATGCACCTTTTCATCAATTATACCGGTATAATGAGTGCACGCCCGTTGACGTGCATCCTCTCTTTCCCTTCCATCCTGTGGAGGGGCCTACTCTTAATGACTCCTAGTGGCGCTTCAGAATAGTCATAACTTTCTCACCGACCTCACTGGATTAGTTATGACTTTCTCACCGACCTGGCCTTTGTCTCATGCAGGACATGAATGTAACCAATACAATCGATGACACACTTCCAAAGGAAACAGTTTACATACTTTATTTTTGTTTGCCGACATTCATCCTTACCAAATGATCATTTGCCACATGATCTCACTCTCATCATAACATGTAATTAGCACGATCCATACCCACAATGGCATGTATACCACTTAAGGCATTACGATAATAAATATAACATTATAGTCTTAACCCGATAGCCTCAATAATTCTCATAAACACAGTTTAAAAGGAAATCAACATAACCAAGCCCATATCATCTCCATTCATTCGAACCACAAAGTGCCAAAAACCCACTCTCAACAAAAATTCATCTAAATTTGCAGAGCAGTAGATAAAATAGAAAGCATCACATATTAATTCACGACCATACTCAACATCATGATGTACTTGCCTTTAACCGCGGGAAATGGAGTGGCACGCGGAGAAGAGGTCACTCCCCCTGAAAACATAAATCATAGCAACACAACTTACTGACCAAACGATTAATCACAACTTATTTAATACAACGACGATCAAACCCTGAAACAACTCTCTGCCCCACATGATTTGTAGTACTCTTAGACAAAACACAGCTCAATCACCAAAAGAAATACATAACACAAATATGCATATCCTCACTTTGGCAAATAACAGAACTTCATCCCCTAGACCTCATTATAGGCAGGCACGCACAAGCATAATTCATTAATCAACTCCAATTCACTCACATCCTCAACTCATCTCAACTCAACTTAATAGTATAATGGTACTTCTAAACTAAAGCATATGAACTACAATGCCATCCTAAGAAATTTTCCATGAGACAGCAACCAAACATGAATTCCATATTAACATTCACAACCAACAGCAAAGTACCTTCTTAAGCACTAATCTACCTTGAGATATCACCAACTAACAAAGGTTACAATTTATGAAATCTCTTAGGCAGTGAACTAATATGCTGTGTAAATGTACTACAATAATTCCCACAAGTACTAATGTGTTTGCCATATCTCCAAATATGTTTTACCAACTGATCTGTCCCTCCATATGATTGATATATCTCCAAATATGGGTGATATATGTCCAAGTACAACTGATATATATCTTAATATGACACATTGATTGAACTTATTGGCTTGAAATATATCAACTAACACAACTATTAGTCAGCACAACCTAATTAGTTAATCCCATCATACTTTGAAGTTGAGATCAAAAGTAAGGTCAACGCAACGAAGTGAACTCACTTCGAAACCACAACTCCATGCATTCAGCATCAGTACACTAAATCACAGTGTGATACCATATCATAAACCTTCTAGGCATTTCATCAAACACTTGGCATGCACCAACAAGAGCTCATCTAAAAAAACTAGAAATTCTCACCTCCACTTACCACAAGGGGAGAGGGGAGGGGAGAGGTGCCGGTTGGGAGGTGAGGGGTGACGCCGGAGCAGGCTAGGGTGGCGCCGGAGCCGGCCGGAGGGGAGGCGTCGTTGGTCGGGGAAGGGTAGGGAGCTCGGCCAGGAGAAGAAGAAGGCGGCGCTCGGCCGGAGGGGAGAAGCTGGGGGACGCCCGCCAGCCGGAGGAGAGCAGGGGGCGGCCAGGGGCGGTGCCGGGCATGGGGGGCGACGTCGAGGATGGGGGATGGCCGCGCTGTGCTAGGGGAGACCGGGAGGACGCGCCACTCGGGGAGGATGACTGGGGCAGCGTCGATCCGAGGGAGGAGCGGCACCATTGGGAGCAGGGAGCGAGGAAGAGCAGGGAGGTGGCGTCGCACGGCAGGGAGCCAGGGGGTTCTCGGGTTGGATGAGGGGGCTGTTGAGTGGAGAGTGAAGAGAGAGAGAGAGAGGAACGTGAGGTGGGAACAAACATTAAAAAGAATAAAGGTCTCTCTCTCTCTCCACCTACTCTTTAACTCCACAGATCACAAGCAGGAGAACCAAACGTCCGGACTAGAAATTCCAAGGCTTGGAAAACAATCCACGATATTACAATGGCCATGCAATAAGAGAATTACCAAAGCAGTGACATGAACCAGATGTACTTTTTTTCTATCAATTCTACATCCTCCAAAATCAGCATCAGAAAATGCTCTTAAACTAATGCATGAGAAATCAGAAAACCAAATGCCAAAATCTTGAGTACCATGGAGATACCTGAAAATTCACTTGACAGCTTGTCGATGTGAAGCATGCGGGGAAGCTTGAAAATGAGCACACAAGCACACAACAAACTGTATATCCGGCCTTTATGCAGTGAGGTACAAAAGTGAACATTCCTTCATATGTTTGATTTGAAGTCTTGGACCGGGAGAGTCTCTCATTTAAACCTCAAATTATCTCATCCTCAACAGCATCATCATCATCATCTTCATGAATAAAGTTACTCTCCCCCCGAACATATGCACATGTACCCTCACTGTACCTTTTGCCACAATAGAAGTGGAAGAAGCATCTTCAAAAATATCACTTTCAGCACGAGATGCACGAGTGAAGGAGAACCAAATCTTATCACCGAACATATGACGTGAGCATCCGGAATCCACTAGCCATATGTTCTCCTTCCTCACGTGAGAAGCCTACATAGAAGATGAAAATGTCGAGGTCTCAGTACTGGGTTAGAATAAGATGTTTAGGAATCCAGTACTGAGACACACGACGCACAACAGTAGGCACAACACGAGCTCTCTTATGCACAAAAACAGATTTGTCTTTTCCCATGTTTCTAGCAACAAAAGGTGTTTGCTTCACCCTAGGAACATAATGAGAAGTAAAGCGTGCCTGTCTGAAATTAGACCTAGCCTTAACCCTTTCTTTCTTGTGATGTTTTAGCAAGTCTAAAGCAAAAATCTACTAAATGTCCATCTCTACCACAATGAGTGCAGGTGTACTTAACATGATGTTTAGCTTTAACAGTAGAAGCACATTTTGCATTCATCACAGAGGGAGATAAAAGACCAGCAAATTTAAAGAAAATTTTCTTAGGCTCATTAAGAATGTCAATTTTGTCATTGCAAAGAGCTTAAACAATAGTGCGAGGTTTAGTTTCACATGAATCATAAGGATCAAAACATAAACCTTTCCTATTTGAGCTAACCTTAGATTGGTCCAAAAATCATTTTCAAATTTTTCTTGCCATTAATAAAACGTTCTAAAGAATTTTGCATGTATCAACTTTCTTAGCAGGAGTTAAACAATTATTTCAAGAAACGTCCACTTTAGTCTTTTGCTTCCGACAGTTTGAGCATGAAATAACCTTATGAGTGAGCATGTAGTTAGTCATCTGAGAAACTCTAGCATTTGCATCTTTCAATTTCAATTCAAGAATTGAACATTTAGAATAAGAAATTGAGCCATGCAAATCATTAGTGGAACAGCTAGCATGTTTAACATGTTTCTCATTTTTCTCATTTTGATGTAACAGGAAAGCATGTTCTTTCCTAAGCAAGGTGAGCTCATTGTAAATTAAGTCATATATGATTTGCATGTATCATCATTAGGAATCAAAACTTTAAGTCTAGCAATTTCAGCATTCAATGATTCAATAACAAAATCATGTTTCTTAATTTTCTTGTCACGCTTATCAACCAAGACGAGCAACAGCAATAGCTAATTCATCAGAAGAAGGTTTTACCTCATTAAAGTCACTGTCATGATCATCCTTGGTGAAGCTTTCATCGCTTTTAGCCATGAGACACAACCCTGTAAATTCATGCTTGGTTGGTTTTGTTGTGCCTTCTTCGCTACTTTCCGAGTCCACATCACTCAAATTAACTTGTTGAAGAGCGGAAAGAACTCAGTGGAAAACTTTGCGGTTGATGAAGCTCTTTTTCTTTCTATCACTTGGAGAGAATTTCTTCTTCTCTTTTCTTTTGTCATTGTCCTTCTCCTCCTTTGATACGTTACTTGCAAGTTTAGGACAATTTGAATGCATGTGGTTGAGATCACCACAATCATAGTATCTTGGAGGGCCACCACTTACTCTCTTTCTCATTTTGACATTCTACAAAGCTTTGTTAAAGCGAGAAGAGAGTAGTGCCATGTCTTCTTCTGGGAATTGCTCAATCTGTTCATCGGTTAGTGAAGACAAGAAAGATAAAGCAAAACTTGAAGAAGCATTATTATGAGACATGCTAGATTGGGAGGTCAATGCAATTGATTTATGATCATTCTTCCTAGCAAGAACATCGAACTCATGAGTTTTCAGCTTAGAATAAAGAACATCTAATGTAAGTGCACTCATTACAGTTGATTCTCTAATTGATGTTACTTTCATCTCCCAAATTGACAAGTCTAAAGCACGAAGTAATTGTCGAGCTTTTAAAGCATCAGTATAGCTAACTCCAACAGATCGTAGATTAGAACAGTGACCCTCAGCGCCATGCTATCCCCCGACAAAGAAAAATGTTTGATGCATCTCCTTCAAGAGTATGAGGGTGTATTCGCATGGGGACCAGAAGATCTTCCCAGGGTTCTGTCGGGACCCGAATATGCAAATCCGGACCCTCTGTGTATTCAGCACTAGTCCAGGATCACACTAGTGCACACAGTCTCAACATAGATGAACATCACAATCATACACAGCGGAATAGTAAAAATAACTCAAATATAAAATACAAACTATTATACGACCTTAAGGTCAACCTTACACTTGTGAGGCCTTGATGGCTTCAACTCCAAATAAGCAGTAGCGGAACGAAGAACACCGGTGAATCCCAGCAATAAGCCACAGGCAACTGACGGGGTTCAACTCCTAGATAATCGCCTTCTCACGGAACTTCTTCTTCTTCGACGATGTAGACTTCTGATCACTGGTGATTGTTTGTTTGTAAGTGGTGAGTACATAAAACAGTCAGCAAGTCATGCACAGAATGCAAGTCTAATAACTATATGCATGGCTTATTCCAAATAACAGGCTGAAGGGGTTATTTTGCAATAAATAGCATTCACAAATATTCATAATAGATTGTAAAGCGGTAAAACAAATTACAATAGTAATAAATCTCACAGTTGTTTCACAAGTAAACCATTCCACATCCTTAACTAGTTATCACTTTTCCACAGGCAAAATGCCTCATATCCCAAGTTCATTTTCATGAAAAACTAACCCTTGACTGTAATCCCCGAGCAATGTCCACTACCGCGGACACGGCTATTCGAATAGATTTTACACTCTGCAGAGGTTATACACTTTACCCACAAGATACAATCAACTCACCACGTCAGCCGTGAATACAATTCTTACTCGTAATCCTAGAAGGAGTCCCACTCCTAATCCTAGAAGGAGTATGTATTCAACACAACTCCACTTGGCCCAACCTGGCCGAGTACAACTCTTGCACGCGTATGGCAACCCTACCATACTCACGTGACTAACCCTTTGCATGCGCATGGCCACCTGCCATTCTCACGTGACTAACTATTCTTCATATGCACCATTCTCTTAGCCCGAACGTCCCACATGACATCCTTGACCACCAAGACCTCAGTTTCTCCTGAACCTAGTTCCGGTCCCATCATCGACCACATGCGCCCTCGAGCAATACCTGCACATGAACAAACCACAAAACGAATACGAGCACAAGTCCGCGACTTGACTCAACATTAGTCCATGCAAATACTCACATGAGCATTGCATAAAATCCACTTAAAAACAAACATCATGAAATTCTCACAAATCTCAATTTCAAACCAAAGTTCAATTCTAATTCTTGCAAAACCCTAACCGAGCAAAATGCATTCACGACGGACCAAAAATATGGTCCGGCGTACACATGAAAAAGTCACTCGAAAACCCATTCACGACGGACCAAAAATTTGGTCCGACGTAGATGCGAAAGAAACCCTAATTTGGCTCAGCGCTGATGCAAAGGAATGATCTGGCGCAATTTGCTTTGGAACTTTTGGTCCGACGCCAATAGGAAAATTTGGTCCGGCATAAAGTACCTCGAGGACACGTTCACACCAGACTAAAAGTTTAGTCCGGCGCAGTAGCGAAAACCGGTCCGGTGCAAAAGGGAAACTTACTGTTTTCTGAAACTCTAGTCTGGCGCTAATGCGAATCTTACTATTTCTTATCAAATTGTCAAACACATGCACAAACACATTATGCAAATTCAATTCTAAGCCAATTTTTTAGCACATGATTTCACAATCTCCCCCTTGATGAAAACATTGGCAACATCACTTAGAATTGAACATTTAGCATTCACTTCATAAAAGATTTTGAAAACCAAAGGATTAAAATCAAAGACCGTAAAAACACAAAATCTCCCCCTTTGACCAATATGCAAAGTGAAAAACTGAAAAACTCCCCCTAAGAAGTAAAATGTGTATGAATGTGCAATGTGCCCAAAAAGTCCAAAATTCTCCAAACTTCTTCCCCTTTTTCTTTAAAATTCTCAAAGATTCCCAAACTTCTCCCCCTTTGACAATGGATTCATCAAGACTACAAAAAAGAGAACATGTTCAAAAATTTCCCTGTAGCAATGATTTCACAAGAAGAAACAAAAGGAGTGCCAAGATAGGAAAAGATGAGCTCATTCGATCATATAACCTTATATATCACATAATATGCAAAATACATGATCTTAATGTGATTTTAACAAGTTAGGAAATGACATGCATCTCAATCTCAATTCAGTCAACTATAGCCAAGTACTAAGCAAGACCTTAGTAGAAAAGCAAAGGCTTAAAAATTGAAGCAACTAACAAGTTAGGGCGAGCAAGTGGTTTCAACTCCAATCTAGTAGGCCAGTTTAATCTTTTAATAGTAAACTGCATGTGGCATGCTTGAAGCATACTTCTTTTATTTTCTAGGAGTGGCATGCTTGAAGCATACATCTTGTCTTTGAGGGAATGGCATGCTTGAAGCATACATCTGAACTTTTTAGGGAAAGCATGCCTAAAACACGCAACTTGAAGCTTTTACTTTTAACAACCCTTTTTTTACTGATTCCCTTTTCTTTTCCTTTTTCTTTGATTGTAAACATGCAAAAGTGATTAAAAGGTCTTATGAAAGAGTAAAGCTGAAAACACACTTGTTTCATAGCCCAAATTTGTCAAAAAGATTCAATATCAAGCCTAGAAGAGTAAGATATCACAGAGTATTTAGCAATAGGCAATCAGACAAAGGAATTCCGCAATGTCATTTTTTAGTTCAAGTGGAACAATTTAGATTATCATATATTAGCACAATTACGTAATATATAAAGAAATATGATAAAGTAAGCTCATCAAATGAAAGACCTTGGCAAAGAAACTCCCCCTCAAAACAAACCCATTGGATGAACAATCCCAAGTTCTCCCCGAATAAAAACAAAACGAGAAGAAGACAAAGGTTTTGTGAAAATGTCTGCCAATTGATGTTCAGTATCCACATGGTGAATCACAATATTTCCTTTTTCAACATGATCTCTAAGAAAGTGAAATCTAATGTCAATATGTTTTGCCCTTGAATGTTGCACAGGGTTCTTAGCAATGCAAATTGCACTAGTGTTATCACACAAAAGCGAAACACTATCCAAATTAACCTCATAATCTTTAAGTGTAGCTACTATCCAAAGAATTTGAGAGCAACAACTAGTAGCAGCCACATATTCAGATTCAGCAATTAATTGTGCAACAGAGGATTGCTTTCTAGATGACCATGCAATGAGAGAGTTACCTAAGAAATGGCATGAACCAGATGTACTTTTTCTATCAATTCTACATCCCCCGAAATCAGCATAAAAAAGCTCTTAAATTAATGCATGAGGAAGCAGAAAGCCAAATGCCAAAATCTTGAGTTCCATGAAGATACCTGAAAATCCTTTTGACAGCTTGTCGATGTGAAGCATGTGGGGAAGCTTGAAAACGAGCACACAGGCACATAGCAAATTGTATATCCGGCCTTGATGTAGTGAGGTACAAAAGTGAACCTATCATGCTTCTATATTCCTTTTGATCAACCGGCTCACCATCTTCATCCGGATCAAGTGTGCAACTGCTTTCCATGGGTGTCATGATCGGCTTGCTGTTTTCCATCCCAAATCGATGCAACAAGTCTTTTGTGTATTTGCTTTGATGCACAAAAGTACCGTCCTTTGTTTGCTTGATTTGCAGTCCCAAAAAGTATGTCAACTCACCTATCATACTCATCTCAAATTCGTCCCTCATGGTTTCTGAAAACTTAGACACTAAAACATGAGAGGAACCACCAAAGATAATATCATCAACATAAATCTGAACGAATAGTTGATCATTGCCTTGCTTGAGTAAAAAGAGAGTTTTGTCAACCTTTCCCATTGAAAACCCCTTTTCAAGTAAAAAGGTTTTTAGCCTATCATACCATGCTCTAGGGGCTTGTTTCAAACCATACAAAGCTTTTGATTGTTTGAACACATGATTTGGAAACTTCGGATTTTCAAAACTAGGTGGTTGCTTGACATAAACCACCTCATTTATGTAGCCATTAAGAAAAGCACTTTTCACATCCATTTGATACAATTTGAAACCTTTGGATGCAGCAAATGCTAAAAGGATTCTAATGGCTTCAATTCTAGCAACAGGAGCAAAGGTTTCATCAAAATCTAAGTCCTCAACTTGAGTAAAATCTTGAGCAACCAATCTAGCCTTGTTTTCTAACAATAACACCATCCTCACTTTGTTTATTTTTGAAAACCCATCTAGTTCCAATGACATTAAAATCAGGAGGTGGTGAGACTAGTTTCCAAACTTTATTTCATTCAAAATTCTCTAATTCTTCATGCATGGCATTGATCCAAAATTCGTCAGATAATGCATGAGATATATCTTTGGGTTCAAAAGAAGCAACTAAAGCGGAATGAGCATGGTTGTCAGAATGAATAAACCTGGATCGGGTGATTCTCTCATTTAGGTCTCCAATCATTTGTTCAGATGTATGTATTTTCTGAATATGCAAGGGAGCTTTGGCTTTTGAAACTTCTTCTTCTCCTTCTTCATTTTCAGCATGTACAGATGATGTTGTAGCTTGAGGATGATTAGCTGTAGGTGATATAGTAGTAGGTACCAAAGGTGCTACAGCTTGTTGTGCATTAGGAAGAGTCAAGACCTCATCTTCAACATCATCATTGTCATTATTTTCAAAGATTTTCTCCCCCTGAACATATGCGCCTGTACCTGCATCACTATTGGACTAGTGCTTGGAATAGCCTTATCAAAAGTAACTTCACAAGTTTCCATAATTTTGTTAGTCTCCAAAACAAGCACACGATAGCCACGAGTATGAGCAGGATATCCAAGAAAAATGGCATCCATCGATCTAGCTTCAAATTTATCAAGATTTCCAGATTTCAAGACAAAGCATTTGCATCCAAAAACCCTAAAGTGAGAAACAGTAGGCCTATGCCCAAACTGAAGCTCATATGGAGTCTTACCCAAATTTGATCTAAAAAACACACGGTTTGAAACATAACATGCAGTTGAAATCGCTTCAGCCCAAAAGTTTCTAGGAGTGTGATGTTCATCTAACATGGTTCTAGCCATCTCAACCAACGTTCTATTTTTCCTTTCAACTACACCATTTTGTTGAGGCACTCTAGGTGATGAAAGTTGATTATCAATTCCCTTTTCAGCATAAAAGTGATCAAAAGAAGAATTTTTAAACTCAGTTCCATTATCACTTCTAATCGTTCTAAGAGCTCCTGGATGATCAACAGAAAGCCTAAGAATAAGACTTCTAAAATGACTAAAAGCCTCATCCTTAGATGCCATAAAGTACACCAAAGAGTATCTAGAAAAATCATCAACAATCATAAGCACATACCATTCGCCTCCAAAAGATTGAACTCGAGATGGTCCAACCGTGTCAAGATGTAGTAGCTGTCCTGGAGCGTTTGTCATCACCATGGTAAGAGGTGGATGTGAACCTGCAATCATCTTACCATGTCTACAAGAAGAGCATACTAGATTGCTATCACTCTTAAGCTTAGGCAAGCCACGTATGAGATCTAAACCACTTACACGAGTAAGATGATCAAAACCAACATGACTAAGTCTACGATGCCAAAAGAATAAATCTTTAGAAACATTGGCAACTAGACACCTATGCTTAGAAGGTGTTGCATCAAAATCAGCTTTAAATACTCTTCCAAAGCGTGAAATCCTAAAAACAAGATCACCTGAAGCATCTAGCACTTTGCATTCATTTTTCTTAAAGCTTATTTCAAGATCTTCATCAATCATTTGTGAAACAGAGAGCAAATTATATTTCAAGTTTTCAACAAGAGCCACATCCTTGAACATAAACTTGTCACTTACCTTCACTGTACCTTTTGCCACAACAGAAAAGGAAGAAGCATCTTCAAAAGTAACACTTTCAGCACGAGATGCACGAGTGAGGGAGGAGAACTAATTCTTATTATCGGACATGTGGCGTGAGCATCCGGAATCCACTAGCCATATGTTCTCCTTCCTCGCGCGAGAGGCCTACATAGCAAAACATGTCGAGGTCTCAGTACTGGGGTTAGAAATCAGATTTTTGGGAATCCAGTACTGAGACACACGACACAACAAAGTAGGCACAACACGAGTATTCTTATGCACAAAATCAGATTTGCCCTTTCTCTTGTCTCTAGAAACAAAAGGTGTTTGCTTCACCCTAGGCACATAGTGAGAAGCAAAATGTGCCTTTCTGAAGTTAGACCTAGCCTTAGTCTTTTCTTTCCTTTGCTATTTGGCTAGTCTGAAGCAAAAATCTACCAAATGTCCATCTCTACCACAATGAGTGCAAGTGTACTTAACAGTATGTTTAGCTTTGGAAGTAGAAGCAACATTTGCATTCATCATAGTAGAAGATAAAAGACCAGCAGATTTAAAGACAATTTTCTTAGGCTCATTTGAAATCTCAAGTTTGTCATTGCAAGAAGCATAAACAACAGTGCGAGGTTTAGTTTCATATGACGCATGAAGATCAAAACCTTTCTTGTTTGAGCTAACCTTAGATTGATCCAAAATCATGTTCAGCTTTTTCTTGCTATTAGTGAATCATTCTAAAGAGTTTTGCAAGTAATCAACTTTATTAGCAAGAGTTATACAATTATTGTAGGGAACATCCACTTTTCCTTTTTGCTTGCGACAAGTTGAGCATGAAAGAACTTCATGAGTAAGTAGATCATCAGTCTATTGAGAAACCCTAGCATTTGCATCTTTCAATTTCAATTCCAAAGTTGAGCATTTAGAGCAAGAAGTTGAATCATGCAAATCATCAGTGAAACAACTAGCATGTTTCTCATTTTCCTCATTTTGTTGTAACAAAAGAGCATGTTCTTTCCTAAGCAAGGTGAGCTCATTGTAAATTAAGTCATATGATTTGCAAGTATCATCAATAGGAATCAAAGTCTTAAGTCTAGCAATTTCAGCATTCAATGATTCAACAATGAAATCAAGTTTCTTAATTTTCTTGTCACGTTTGTCAAGCAATTTTCCAAGACGAGCAACAGCAATAGCCAATTCATCATATGAAGGGTCTACCTCATTGAAGTTGCTGTCATGATCGTCCTCGGTGAAGTTGTCGCTGCTTTTGGCCATGAGACACAACCCCGTCAAATCATGCTTGCTTGGAGTTGCATCATCCTCGCTGCTATCCGAGTCCACATCGCTCAAATTGACTTGTTCAAGAGCGAAAAGAACTCGGTGAACTACCTTGCGATTGATGAAGCTCTTCTTCCTATCATTTGAGGAGAACCTTCTCTTCTCCTTTCTTCTGTCATTGTCCTTCTCCTCCTTTGATGCTTTTCCTGCAAGCTTAGGACAATTTGTGCGAATATGGTTGAGGTCACCATATTCATAGCATCTTGGAGGGCCACCACCACCTCTCTTCCTCATTCTCACATTCTACAAGGCTTTATTAAAACGAGAAGAGAGTAGTGCCAAATCTTCTTCAGGAAATTCTTCAATTTGCTCATCTGTTAAAGACGAAAAAGAGGACAAAGCAAAACTAGAAGAAGAATTTGCATTCGACATGTTAGGGTTAGAGATTAAAGCAATCGATTTAAAATTACCTTCCTGGCAAGAACATCTAACTCATGAGTCTTCAATTTAGAATAAAGCACATCTAAGGTAAGTGTACTCATGACGGTAGATTCTCTAATGGATGTTACTTTCATCTCCCAAATTGATATGTCTAAAGCACCAAGCAATTGTCTAGCATTAGCTGCATCATCAAAGCTAACTCCAACAGCACACAAATTGCTAAGAATTTTATTAAAGCGTGCAAAGAAATCATCTAGTGACTCACCAGGCTTCATCTCAAATCGCATGTATTCCTTTTTGTAAAGATCTTGACGAACCTCTTTGATAGTGTTAGAACCCTCATGGTAATCACAAAGAGATTTCCATACCTCATATGCGGATTTGAGATAGATCACACGATCAAAGTCACTACGTCCCAAACCTTGGATGATCAAGTTGCGCGCCTTGCTGTTTGCTTCAACATGTGCGCGATTGGCGTCATTGACATTGTCGTTTGCAGGGACTTCAAATGGCTTGTAGACTTTCTCCCAAATTGTGTAGCCCTGTGCTTGGATGAATGCCTCCATCTTGGCCTTCCAAAACTGAAAATCAACACCATCGAACACACATGGTTTTGTCGAATAACGATCCATTGATCTAATCACCAGTTAAGATAGATTAGAAAAACCTAGCTCTGATACCACTTGTAGGATCGAAGTATACGAATATAGCAATCAGAGGGGGAGGTGAATGATTGTGCGGAAGCTAAAACCAAATTCTTGATCTACTAAAAGTTGACTCCAAAACAGAGCCAAATAATTGCCTCGTATTCGACAAAAACAGAATGATAGAGTTTCGGTAAAACGCGAATTCCTGGAGATCCAACCATCGGATCGATCTGAAATTTGGACACAAGAAACTAAATTCCAATATGAATCGTACCCAAAAAGAATAAGCTCGATCGGACTTACGAATCAAAAGTTATTAACCTCGCAAGCTTGCTGTGACAGAAGATGACGAGAATAGATCTTACTAAAATTGTAGCTCGCCGAAAGATTTGAAGAACTTGATCTTTATTTCTCCTTTCTTTTGACTAAAGTACTCCAAACAAAAGAGTACAACCCTAAATCTTGCTCAAAACTTGATGCATAAATAGGAGGCACCTCCCCCTATTTATACAGAGCAAACACATAGAGTCCTGAATACAATTCCTACTCCTAATCCTAGAAGGAGACCCACTCCTAATCCTAGAAGGAGTATGTATTCAACACAACTCCACTTGGCCCAACCTGGCCGAGTACAACTCTTGCACGCGTATGGCAACCCTACCATACTCACGTGACTAACCCTTTGCACGCGCATGGCCACCGGTCATTCTCACCTGACTAACCATTCTTCATATATGCAACATTCTCTTAGCCCGAACGTCCCGCATGACATCCTTGACCACCAAGACCTCAGTTCCTCCTGAACTTAGTCCCGAACCTCAGTTCCTCCATGAACCTAGTTCCGGTCCCATCATCGACCACATTCGCCCTCGAGCAATACCTGCACATGAACAAACCACAAAACGAATCCGAGCACAAGTCCACGACTTGACTCAACATTAGTTCATGCAAATACTCACACGAGCATTTCATAAAATCCACTTAAAAACAAACATTATGAAATTCTCACAAATCTCAATTTCAAACCAAAGTTCAATTCCAATTCTTGCAAAACCCTAACCGAGCAAAATGCATTCACGACGGACCAAAAATATGGTCCGGCGTACACATGAAAAAGTCACTCGAAAACCCATTCAGGACGGACAAAAAATTTGGTCCGGCGTAGATGCGAAAGAAACCCTAATTTGGTTTGGCGCTGATGCAAAGGAATGATCCGGCGCAATTTGCTTTGGAACTTTTGGTCCGTCTCCAATAGGAAAATTTGGTCCGGCATAAAGTACCTCGAGAACACTTTCACGCCAGACTAAAAATTTAGTCCAGCGCAGTAGCGAAAACTGGTCCGGCGCAAAAGGGAAACTTACTGTTTTCTGAAACTCTGGTCTGGCGCTAATGCGAATCTTACTGTTTCTTGTCAAATTGTCAAACACATGCACAAACACATTATGCAAATTCAATTCTAAGAAAATTTTTCAGCACATGATTTCACACCATCACATAGAACGCAATGAGACGAACTCAACGGTATAGGTGGATTTTGCGGCGCACCAACGGATTGATCACAAACTGCCGTTTAACGGGTTTCGGATCCAAACTTCAGACGGCCATAACTTCTAGCATAATGATTGGAACTTAACCAAATTTTACTGAGAGCTATATGAGACCTAGGGGAACACCGTGACATAGGTGGATCAGAGATTTACCAGCTGGAATAGCGGGGAACGCGCGAGGATTTTTGTCGCTGTTTGATACGCAGTCTAATCGGAGGAAAGAATTTTCTGCACAAACTCCAGATTACAAAACCATGGGTTAGGATGTGTATCATGTAGAGGACATCAAGGTGAGTCTACAGTAAACATTTGACGGCCAAACTCAAAAAATTGAGGGAGATATGGCCTCGGCAAGATACGAGATTGAAACGGCCATAACTTTTGATTCCTTGGGCCAAATTGGATAAAATTTGTCGGTTAGACAGTTGGGACATCGTGGCTCACCGTGGGGAAGACAGATCTCAGAAAGAGTAGACAAGCTGACGGCAGATGCGCTCCAAAATTTGGACGGTGACGGGCGGCGCTTCGGAGGTCTCGACGACGGTTTAGTGCTTTGGAAAAATTCATCTGAGGTTCGAAGGATGTGGGAGATGTCGTGGGAGGTCTACCACAAGTTGGGGAGGTGGCTAGGTCAAGAAAAATAAATGTTGGAGGTGTTTGGATCAATCTCGTCATTAAACCGAGCAGTTGGCGTGCGCTGCGCAGATCGGGGCGACGTGGCGCATTGTGGAGCGTCCGATCGCGATCGGGCGGGCGAGATCGCGCCGAGGCATGGCCGACTGGGCCGCTGACATGTGGGGTCGGAGCGTGGCCTAGGCGGGGCGCTCGCTCGGGTGGGCTGGCGATGGGCCGCCTCAGCGCATGGGCCGGCGTGGCAAGGCTTCGCTGGACGGCCGGAGCTGGCCGAGAGCGAGCCTGGCCGGCTGGCCGGTGTAAGGCCCCATCAAGGCTGGGCCATGGTGGGAAGGCGGGAGGGAATTGAGCCCAATGCAATAACAGGATTTTGCAGCACTTTTTCCAATTAAAACAAATCCAGAAATTCAAATAAATCATTTAGGGTAATAAAAATTCTAGAAAATTTCTAGAAAAATTCTAGAAAATATTTTGAGACATTTTAAACTCACATAAAATATTTGAAACAGAACTTTATATAAA
Organism: Rhipidocladum racemiflorum; assembly: GCA_036346355.1. NCBI lineage: Eukaryota > Viridiplantae > Streptophyta > Magnoliopsida > Poales > Poaceae > Rhipidocladum > Rhipidocladum racemiflorum. The sequence continues at coordinate 55,401,176 of CM070578.1, forward strand.
CTTTTCCAAATAATTAATTAATTTCAATAAAAGGGCTTAATACAAATCGATTCCGAATAAATCCAATAAATAGCAAACGAGCTCCGAAAAATCTCAAAAATTACAGAAAAATTTCTTGAAGCACAAGGAACCCAAATAAAATTAAATTTCTTTTATTGTATGTATAAAATAATCAAATTAAATTGTTTTAGCTTTTAGAAAATTCAAATCAAGCTCTATAAACGCGAGAAAATCAACAAAATTTTTTGGGAAGCTAAACTAAACCAAAATTTTTTGAAAACCCAAATTTTGGGATTTTACAAACCTCCCGCCCTTAACAGAATCTCGTCGTCGAGATTCAGTGCTGGCTATAGAAATAGGTTCAGGGGAACTCAACTCTTGAGGCTTATTCGAACTTCCAAGCAACTACACACTAGACAGGTTCGCTTCTGAACAAATGCTTGGTAACATCTAAAATTTTGTAGGTTGCCCCTTACGGATGAGATCTTCTTGCAACTCCACTGACTTTAACAGTGTCTGCTTTTTTTTTGCACAAGAAGGTACTTCTTCTGCGGGAAATCTTGATACCTCCTCTGTCGGGAAATCTTGAACATCTCATGCACTCATGCTGACGTCTCCAGCAACTCCAGTGACAGGCTCCCTTGCTTTTGTTTCTGCTTCTTCTTGAAATTGGACAAGCTGTATCAGACAACAAAGCTTACTTGCAATTGCGCGGTCTTCAATAAGACTTGAATAGCATTCCGGTTTGTCTTGTACTATCGTTGTCGGCTTGATTCTCCAGTACTGACTTAAACTCCATTTCAACTGGGTATCCCTTTACGGTGAACTTAAGCTTCAACTATTGCTGAGGTAATGGTATTGGTTTGCTGGCAAACACTACGGTTGCTGGAGTAACTCTTCAGGAAGACAATTATCCTTTGTAGTTATTAATCATACACAACAACTCTTTCATCCGATGTGATGGCACATCCATCTTCTTTACTCAACCATAACAGAATAGATGGTTCTCAGCTGTCTCAGGTATACTAAAGTCAACCTGAATGTAATTTATCTCAGAAACTCTCTAACTCCTCTTAATTGATTACATGTAACACCCCAATTTTTTTCTTTTCATGAATTTAATTGAAATTTTACACTTTTGAGAATTTTTGAAATTTCCTGGGATTTATTTGGATTTAATTTGAATTTGTTCCCTTTTGAGATAATTAAATAATTAGAAGTTTTAAATAAGATTTTGTTGGAAATATTTTATTTGAGTCCAAAATGTCTTAAAGTATTTTCCATAATTTTTCTGGATTTTTTTTTTGATTAATTTGCTATTTTTCTTGAATTATTTGAATTTCTAGGAATTAATTTAAATATTTAATCGCTGGAAAATCGCGAACGGGTTTCACTATTCATCCGACCTGGGTCAAACTCGAGTCTGACTAAAGTCCGACTGAACCACGTTCGAGCCAGACCCGAGCCGGACCTAACCCTAACCCGCGCGACTGTTGGATCTTGATCGAACGGCTAGGGTCACGCCACGTCACCCAGTCCGAGCCGCCGCCAGATTCCACCACCGCGCGCGTGTGGGGCTCGTTTTCCGCAGTTTTCACTGGTGCCGAGGGCACTATTAATGCGCTGCCACCCGTGTCGTGTTCTCCTCTTCCGTGCGCACGTTTTACCCTAGACTGTTGAGCTCTAGCCGCCGTAGTCTTGCCGCAATCGCTCGCTGAAGTTGCACTAGGGTTACGCCGCGGTTTTTTCCATTTTCCACCATCGTCGAGCCGTCTCCACCGTTGTGGTGCCCAGATCCGTGTTCCTCGCGTCGAGCCTCAACCGAATGGGCCATTCACTTCGCCGAAGCATGCCTGAAACGCTGTTGGCCGTGTCGTCGTCTCCAACTCCAGCCACCACAGCTCCGCCGCTACATTGCCAAAACCGCAAACTCCCACAGCCGTCCAATCGTGATCGAAGGGCCCAGGTTCGTCCACGTCACCCCCCGTGTAATGTCAACCGTTGGATCTAGATCCAACGCTCAGGATTAAGCCACATAGCCTTTGACCGCACCGTGCTAGATCCAATCACAGTCGTTAGATCTAGATCGTACGGTTAGAATTGGTCCGCGTTGTAGGGTTAGAAGCGATCTCAACCGTTCGATCGAGATCAAACGGTTTAGATGCAGCCACGTGTCGCACGCCGGGTCATGCCACGTCGCCCCCACGACGCGGTTAAACCCGATCAGATCTCGATCGTCCGATTCGAATCGAACGGTCCAGATCAACCATGTAGATCCATAACACGTGAGGTTAGATCTGATCTGGACAGTTGGATTTCAAACCAACGGCCCAGATCGTGCCACGTGGCCGGTAGCCGAACCGGCGCGATCCACGCAGGCGCGCCTGGTCGTCACTGACGTCATCCGTGACGTCATAATGACGTCACGGTGGGGCCCGCATGTCAGTACCGTGCGGCCGAGCGCGATGATGTCAGCAATGACGTCATCCAGTAGGTCCCACATGTTAGTGAGACATGTACCCGTGGACCGGGTCCACTGTGGACCCGAGCCGAGCCGTGCGCTGGGTCCATGGACCCGAGGCGACGTCGCGGCTTCTGATTGGTCCACGTGTCATGATGACGCAATAAATTGATTTCTCAATAGAAAAATAAATGAATTAATTTGGTTTATTCTTTTATTTGATTTTTCAAACTTCAAACGCTTATAACTTTTGCGTTTTAACTCCGATTTGGGTGATTCCAATTTCTAAATTTTTAACAAATTGAGCTCTACTTAATGGTGAATTTTATTTAATTTTTGGACATAAGTTTTTCTCTGTTTATATTTATTTAATTCATTTTTCAAACTTTAAACGGGTATAACTTTTGCGTTTTAACTCCGATTTAGACAATTCAAATTTCTAAAAATTTATAAAAATGTGCTCTCTCTGTTTATGAATATTATTTGAATTTTTGGGAACTTTTTGTCTACTGTTTAATTATTTATTGCTATTTGCACGGGTTACGAGTAGACGTTGAATTGCCCGAAGGCTACGAAGGTAAAGTTTTGACCCAGGAGCCAGCTCAGGACCAAGAGCAAGTACTTTTTGAAGGCAAGTTATGCTTTGATCATATTGCTCCTATTTTTGGAAATTAGTCTGATTTAAATTATTGCATGCTAGTTTAGGGAGTGTTTGGCAGAGCTCCAACTCCACCAAATTCGTGGAGTTGGTGGAGCTGGGTATTCCTAGCTTCACCAGATTCGTGGAGCTGGAGCTGTAGGTATATTAAGAATGTTTAGGTGGGTCATCTTGTTTATATTTTAGAATAAAATTATAAACTTAAGTCACTTTATTTCAATCTACAAGTTTCAGCTCTGAGGTGGAGATGGGATCTAGAGCTCTGCCAAACATGACCTTAATTAGAAATTGTTTTAATTATTTCTAGGAATTAGATAAATGCCAAATTGCAGTATGACACCTTGACTATTTAATTATGTGCCTTGAACCCTTGTCACCCTAGTTGGGAATCATATTAGTTGGTTATTAGTAAATTGCCAACATTGGGTATTTAGACCGTTGTAGTTATTGCTTAGACCCGCTACGTACACCTGACATGATTTTGGACAATCAAATGTTAATATTGACTTAATGAGATATTGAACCTATTTTGGAGAAGTACCATGTGTTGAGATGTTGGTGATGGCACGTGGTTCATGGTAATCAACTGGGTTTGATAAATAGATTTAGACCGGGGCAAGTGGCAAGAATGATATGTTGGGCCATGAGTGGCACCGGGGATGTCGTTTTGGTTCTTTGGGTAGTCTTTCCCTGGTCATCTTAAGGACTTAACCTTGCAAGCCTTTGATATGAGTCAAACGTGCAACCACATGTCTGTAATGGGACGGACCTAGTTGAGTAAGTTACTAATAACTTGCCTGTGGTACCTCGGGGTGTCAACTACACCTTTTGTGAGCTTTGAAGGGGGAGCGTACTAGGGCCATGGCATGGTACCCGTCTAACGGTATGTCGGTCCCATACTTCGCCTCCGCTGAGGGAAGGGATGGTGTACGGCAAAAACCGGAGAGGTTCACTTGTAAAGTTTGCGGTTTCTAAAAGGTTTTGTTACGATCACTCGCCTTGGTGGTGTTTGACTGTATCTTGTGGGTAAAGTGCATAACCTCTGCTGAGTGTACAACCTATTCGAACAGCCGAGTCCACAATATTGGACACTGCTCGGGGATTACAGTCAAGGGTTAGACTTTCATGAAAACAACTTGGACGTGAAAAGTTTGGTTGGGTTTAGTGATGACGTTGATGGAAATGTGGACTAGGAAAGGGAAAGTGTCTACTTAACTCCTGGAAAAGTTATTGATATTATCTTTACTTTTACTCCTTTCGAATCTACTTATGCTACTTGTTATTTGCTGTTTTACTGCAAATGAACCATGAAACATTCCTTGTACAAAGCCATGCATGTAGAATATTAGTTTGCATTCTGTACATGACTTGCTGAGTACCAAGTACTCACCCCTTGCAACAATACAACACCAGTTGAAGAAGAAGCGACGCCAGCTTTGGAGGAAGAACTTCAGGAGGAACCGTGTATCTAGGGAGCTAGCCCAGTTAGTTGCCTGTGGTACACTGGATGGCGCCACGTTGATGTGTTTATTCCGCTGTAATTTATTTCCTTTAATAAGTTTTCGCCATGTGTGGCGTACTCTTGTAGCTTGACCATAAGGTTGAGCAACCAGTTTGGTTATTTTAATTTAAGTACTTTACTATTATCGATGTGTATGATTGTGATATCTACCGATGTTGAGACTGTGTGCACTAGCGTGATCCTGGACTAGTGCTGAATACACATAGTGTCCGGATTTGCAAATTCGGGTCCCGATAGAGGTGGTACCAGAGCCATACTAACTGTAGGACTACCCCCTTAATTAGAATGGTTGTAGTGAGGATAAAACCTATTTTCTAAAGTTAAAATTTGACAAGATGATGAATTAAATCTCACCTTATCCCCTTCTCTCTTTTTCATACCCCTTGCTGAATTCTTTTTGTCTCCACTTTGGTTTTAAAAATGTTGCGTTCTCACGTGAGTGTCTTTGGCAGATGAAGATGATCAACAACTACGCCGAGCGTGAGGAAGGTTACGCCGCTGAGTTGTGGCGTATGCTACTGGTGCTTGGGGGTTTTGAGAGACCGCTTTAGCAGGGGGGCCACCATAGTGCAGGCTGGATTGGTCAAGGCATGGGACGTCAAGATCACGGTGTATGCTCGCGAGAAGACGAAGTTCAGCCGCCCATGCTACTTCACGGCCAGGAGGTTCACCTTCCAGATGGGGATTCAGGAGGTGTCACGCCGAGCGATGCGACACATCGCTCGCACCTACTCTAGAGAGCTGGAGGGCACAGTGTTTCGCCACCACCCACGTCGAGACAACAGGGTGGAGCGGAAGCCGATAGAAGATGAATATGTCAACGTCACACACTTGGAGAGGTTCGTTGTCGCATAGGAGGATGCACTCGATGATACGGTGCAGGAGCTGCAGAAGACCCGTGAGGAGGTCAAGAAAGAGAAGAAAAGTCTGCAGGAGGTTCGAGAGTATATGTCCCATCTTCTGCGAAGGATTGATGAGCTGGAAATGGCATTGTATGGATAGGGACCAGAGCCAGTACTGGAGCTGCACGAGCCAAATCCCGAGGAGCCGCAGCCAGAGCCACAGCCCGCGCCAGAGCCCGAGGAGGATGCCATTTCTTCGATTACAGATGTTGTGGGGCATGGTGATTGCTTTGCGCCTATGCCACCGCACCCGCCACGTGGAGGTAGTGGAGGTTGGGTCGAGAAGTGAGCGTTCAGATTAGTGGTTGAGACTCCTTCGTCGAGTCGCTTCTAAGAATAAAGAGTCACCCTTAGAAGCGTTAGACTCCAGTGTTAGTTTAATTTGGATTTTCATTGTTTGCTGAGTGTGCAGTATGTGTTGCAAGGCCCTTAGGCATTGTAAACAACCATACCAAGTTATTATTAAATAATAAAGTTGGATTTTGAGTTACACCTTTCGCCCCGCATAAGTTTCTCTACTACTTGCCTATTCTTGTTTCCCTCTCGTCTCTAAACCTTGGAGCAATCGACAGATGGTGAACACTCGCAGAAACCTTGGAGGCAACGGAAGTGGTTCTCACCTGCGCAAATAACCCTCAAGCAGACAGGCACCCGGCCAAGACCGCCATTGACATGCAGAACTTTGGAGCCTTCCTTGCTACACAGACCCAGCTGATGCATGCTATGATGCAACAGATGCAGTATGTCACTGCTCAGGCCGCTGCCAATCAAGTCAATCAGGGACAGCGTCAAAACTCGAGGCTATCAGAGTTCATGAGGACCCATCCACCCACCTTTTCCGAAAACGCCAATCCATTGGAGGCAGATGACTGGTTAAGGTCAATTGAAAGGAAGATGCACATTACCCAATGTGTGGGAAATGAGAGGGTGTTTTTATGCCTCTCATCAGCTAGAAGGGACTGCAGCAGAATGGTGGGAGAATTACTGCGCTACACAAGAAAACCCATAGGATATCACTTGGGAGGAGTTTACTGCCGCCTTCCGTTAGTATCACGTGCCGGAGGGAATAATGGATCTCAAGAAGCAAGAGTTCAGAGCTTTAAAGCAAAGCAGCCAGTCAGTGGCTGAATATCTCAATAAGTTTACTCAGCTAGCCCGCTACGCACCTGAAGACGTAGCAACAGACAAGGCCAAGCAGTCCCACTTCTTAAAGGGACTGAATTCTGGACTACAGGTGGGACTTATTACCCACACCTTTCCTGACTTCCAAGAGCTTATGAACAAGGCGCTCATCCTGGAGGACAAGCGCAAGGAATTGGATGACAACTGGAAGCGCAGGATGGCACAGCAAGGAGCACGCCAAGGAGGGCAACGCCTGAGAGTTGCCCAAAATCAATTCTTCAGATTCCAGCCGCAGAAGGCTGCAAGAACATCGTCGCCAGCACCAAGACCTACCAACCAGAACTACCAGACACCAGCTCCAGCCAGGAACGCCGCTGCGAGCAGCCACCAGGGCACAGTGAGGTGATGTTATACATGCAATAAACCAGGGCACTTCTCCAACAATTGCCCCAAGAAGACAGCAGGAGTGACCCCCGTTCGCTTCAATCTGGGATCCACGCCAGCAAGGGCACCTGCACCAGGAGCAAATCATGGACAAAGACAGCCAGGAGCCGCGCCTGCATCCGTGGTGAGAGGCCGAGTCAATCATGTGACTGCAAATGCACTTCAGAATGCCACGGACATCGTACTGGGTAAGTTACTTGTCAACTCAGTACCTGCAACAGTTTTGTTTGACTCTGGAGCTTCGCATTCGTTTGTCTCTCGAGATTTTGTTTCTAAGAATGATTTGGAGATTGTGGATCTTAAATGCATGCTTATAGTTCAAACCCCTGGGTCAGAACTCCGATCTCAAGTAGGATGTTCTGGGGTGAGAGTACTAATAGATGGGGTAGAATTCCTAGCGAACCTTATTATATTGGGAACCCAGACCTTAGATGTCATTTTGGGAATGGATTGGTTGTCCAAGCACAAGGCCGTGCTCGACTGTGGAGGAAGGATCATCTCTATTGAGAGCCCTTATGGAAGAAAAGTAGAATTCCAAGCGACTGCCATTCGTGAAGAACAGTTGATGGTCAACAGTACGAGGACAATCAGCATAGAGGATGTCTTAGTGGTGAATGAGTACCCTGATGTTTTCCCTGAAGATTTACCTGGTATGCTGCCAGACAGAGACATAGAATTTGTGATTGAGTTGGTACCTGGAACAGGACCGATAGTAAAGAGACCCTACCGAATGTCAACCGAAGAATTAGTGGAGATGAAGAAACAGCTTGAAGAGTTGATGGAGAAAGGATTCATCGGATCTAGCTCGTCGCCATGGGGAACGCCAGTTCTGTTCATCAAGAAGAAGGACGGGAGTTTCAGGATGTGCATAGATTACCGTGCACTCAATGAAGTCACCGTGAAGAACAAGTTCCCGCTACCCAGGATCGATGTCCTGTTTGACCAGCTGAGAGGAGTCGGAGTTTTCTCCAAGATTGACCTGAGGTCAGGATATCACCAGCTGAAGATCCGATTGGAGGATATTCCGAAGACCGCATTCTCGTTAAGATATGGACATTACGAGTTCACCGTTATGTCCCTTGGACTGATGAATGCACCCGCATATTTCATGAACATGATGAATAAGGTTTTCATGGAATATTTGGACAAGTTTGTGGTAGTATTCTTAGATGACATCCTACTCTACTCCAAGACAAGGGAAGAACATGCAGAACACCTGAGGCTAGTGTTGGAGAAGCTAAGGGAACAACAGCTCTTCGCCAAATTCAGCAAGTGTGACTTCTGGAAGGACAAGGTAGAATTCCTTGGACATGTGATGACCGCAGAAGGAGTTCCAGTTGACCCAAGAATGGTGGAAGTCGTGTTACATTGGGAACAACCAAAGATAGTAACTCAGATCCGTAGTTTTCTGGGAATGGCAGGTTACTACCGCCTTCGCTTCATTGAAGGCTTTTCGACGATTGCGAGACCTCTCACGCAATTGTTGAAAAAGGAGAAGAAGTTTAACTGGATGCCGAAAAGTGAGAAAGGTTTCCAAGAGCTGAAGAAGCGATTGACATCAGCTCCGGTGTTAGTCCTACCTAATGTTAATCAGAGCTTTGATATCTATTATGACGCATCGCGCTAGGGACTTGGATGCGTGTTGCTGCAAAATCGAAAGGTCATTGCATATGCATCAAGGCAGCTGAGGCCGCATGAAGAGAATTACCCGACGCATAACTTGGAGTTAGCAGCCGTAGTGCTTGCTTTGAAGTTGTGGCGGCATTATCTGATTGGGAACAGATGTGAAGTGTACACAGACCATAAGAGTCTTAAATACATTTTCACCCAATCGGATCTGAACATGAGGCAAAGGGGATGGTTGGAGTTGATCAAAGATTACAATGTCAGAATCCATTACCATCCCGGAAAGGCCAATGTAGTGGCTGATGCCTTGAGTCGGAAGAGCCATACCGTGAATGTGTTGCTAGCCGACAGCCAGGACGAGCTATGCAGGGAGTTACAGAAACTGGAATTAGAAGTTGTACCTGAAGGATTCCTAGTTGCCCTAGAAGTAAAGCCTACCTTGGAGGATCAGATCCGAGGAGGACAGAAGGATGATGACAAGATCCATAGGATCAAGTACAAAATGGATGAAGGCAAGGCTAAGGACTTCAAACTGGATGAGTAGGGTACATTGTGGATTAAGGATCGCATCTGTGTATCGAACAAGAAAGAGCTGAAGTAGTTGATTCTGGAGGAAGCTCATGATTCCAAGTATTTGATTCATCCAGGAAGTGCCAAGATGTACCAAGACCTGAAGGAGAGATTCTGGTGGCCAAGCATGAAATGTGAAGTTGCCGAGCATGTCGCGTTGTGTGATATATGCCAAAGAGTTAAAGCAATGCACCAAAGGCCAGCCGGATTGCTGTAGCCGTTGAAGATTCCTGAGTGGAAGTGGGAGGAAATCGGAATGGACTTCATTACCGGTTTGCCGAAGACTCAGGGAGGATATGACTCCATATGGGTTGTAGTGGACCGCTTGACTAAAGTCGCTCATTTTATCCCTGTAAAGACCACTGACTCGGGAGATAAGTTGGCAGAATTGTACATGACCAGGATCGTCTGTTTACACGGGGTGCCGAAGAAGATTGTATCGGACAGAGGTACCCAATTTACCTCAAGATTCTGGAACAAGCTGCATGAAGCCATGGGGACCTGTTTGAACTTCAGTACAGCATATCATCCGCAAACGGATGGACAGACAGAAAGAGTAAATCAGATTCTAGAGGATATGCTAAGAGCTTGTGCATTGGCTTATGCTACCTCTTGGGACAAGAGCCTGCCATATGCCGAGTTCAGCTACAATAACAACTATCAGGCTAGCCTACAGATGTCACCTTTTGAGGCACTGTATGGCCGACCATGTCGAACACCATTGAATTGGAATGAGACGGGTGAACGACATGTCTTTGGACCGGATATTCTTCAAGAAGCCGAAGAGCAGATTGCCATGATCCGGGAAAGACTGAGGATAGCTCAATCGAGATAGAAAGTTACGCTGATAACCATCGCCGAGACTTGAGTTTTGAACCGGAAGATTTCGTATACCTCAGAGTTACACCTCTCAAGGGAGTTAAGAGATTCCACGCCAAAGGGAAGCTTGCGCCAAGATATGTGGGTCCGTTCAAGATCCTGAGTCACCGAGGAGAAGTTGATTACCAATTGGAGTTGCCGCAGTCGTTGGCGGGAGTGCATGATGTGTTCCATGTATCCCAACTAAAGAAGTGTCTCCGAGTGCCAGATGAGCAGACACTATTAGAGTCGATTGAGTTACAGGAAGATCTGACTTATAAGGAACACCCTGTGAAGATTCTGGACACCAGGGATCGGGAGACCAGGAATAAGTCAACCCGCTTCTGCAGAGTTCAGTGGAGCAACCATGCAGAGAGTGAAGCGACTTGGGAGCGCGAGGAGGATTTAAGGAAGGAATTTCCGAACCTATTCCTTAGTCAGCCCTGAATCTCGGGGATGAGATTCTTTTAAGGGGGGAGGTTTGTAACACCCAATTTTTGCTTTTCATGAATTTAATTGAAATTTTACACTTTTGAGAATTTTTGGAATTTTCTGGGATTTATTTGGATTTAATTTCCGTGGTTTTCACATAGGCCGAGGGCACTATTTAATGCGCCGCCACCTGTGTTGTGTTCTCCTCTTCCGTGTGCACATTTTACCGTAGGCCGTCGAGCTCCAGCCGCCGTAGTCTCGCCGCAATCGCTCGCCGAAGTTGCGCTAGGGTTCCGCCGTTTTCTGCCGCCGTCGTGGTGCCTAGATCCGTGTTCCTCGCGTCGAGCCGCACCCGAAGGGGCCATTCACTTCGCCGGAGCGTGCCTGAAACACCGTTGGCCGTGTCGTCGTCTCCAACTCTGGCCACCACAGCTCTGCAATGACATTGCTGGAACCGCGAACTCCCACAGCCGTCTGATCGTGATCGAAGGGCCCAGGTTCGTCCACATCAACCCTCGTGTAAACCCATGTTGCGGTTTTAGATCTAATGTCAACCGTTGGATCTAGATCCAACGCTCAGTATTAAGCCACGTAGCCTTTGACCGTACCGTGCTAGATCCAATCATAGCCGTTAGATCTAGATCATATGGTTCGAATTGGTCCGCGTTGTAGCGTTAGAAGCGATCTCAACCGTTCGATCGAGATCGAACGGTTAAGATAACCACGTGACGCACGCCGGGTCATGCCACGTCGCCCCCATGACGCGGTTAAACCCGATCAGATCTCGACCATCCAATTTGAATCGAACGGTCCAGATCAACCACGTAGATCCATAACGCGTGAGGCTAGATCTGATTTGGACCGTTGGATTTCAAACCAACGGCGCAGATCATGCCATGTGGCCGATAGCCGAACCGGCGCGGTCCACGCGGGCGCGCCCGGTCGTCGCTGACGTCATCCGTGACGTCATAATGACGTCACGGTGGGGCCCGCGTGTCAGTACCGTGCGGCCGAGCGTGATGACGTCAGCAATGACGTCATCCAGAGGTCCCACATGTTAGTGAGACATGTACCCGTGGACCAGGTCCACTTTGGACCTGAGCCGAGCCGTGCGCCTGGTCCATGGACCCGAGGCGACGTGGCGGCTTCTGATTGGTCCACGTGTTACGATGACGCAATAAATCGATATTTCGATAGAAAAATAAATGAATTAATTTGGTTTATTCTTTTATTTGATTTTTCAAACTTCAAACACTTCTAACTTTTGCGTTTTAACTCCGATTTGGGTGATTCCAATTTCTAAATTTTTATAAAATTGAGCTCTACTTAATGGTCAATTTTATTTAATTTTTGAACATGAGTTTTTCTCTTTTTATAATTATTTAATTCATTTTTCAAACTTTAAACGGGTATAACTTTTGCGTTTTAACTCCGATTTAGACAATTCAAATTTCTAAAAATTTATAAAAATGTGCTCTTGCTGTTTATGAATTTTATTTGAATTTCTGGACAATTTTTTTCCACTATTTAATTATTTATTGCTATTTGCACGCGTTACAAGTAGACGTTGAAGTGCCCGAAGGCTACGAAGGTGAAGTTTTGACCTAGGAGCTAGCCCAGGACCAAGAGTAAGTACTTTTTGAAGGCAAGTTATGCTTTGATCATATTGCTCCTATTTTTGAAAATTAGGCTGATTTAAATTATTGCATGCTAGTTTAATTAGAAATTGTTTTAATTATTTCTAGGAATTTGATTAATGCCAAATTGTTGTATGACACCTTGACTATTTAATTATGTGCCTTGAACCCTTGTCACCCTAGTTGGGAATCATATTAGTTGGTCCTTAGTAAATTGCCAACATTGGGTATTTACACCGTTGTAGTTATTGCTTAGACCCGCTACGTACGCTTGACATGATTTTGGACAATCAAATGTTAATATTGACTTAATGAGATATTGAACCTATTTTGGAGAAGTACCATGTGTTGAGATGTTGGTGATGGCACGTGGTGCATGGTAATCAACTGGGTTTTATAAATAGATTTAGACCGGGGCAAGTGGCAAGAATGATATGGTGGGCCATGAGTGTAACCGGGGATGTCGTTTTGGTTCTTCGGGTAGTCTTGCCCTGGTCATCTTAAGGACTTAACCTTGCAAGCCTTTGATCTGAGTCAAACGTGCAACCACATGTCTGCAATGGGATGGACCTAGTTGAGTAAGTTACTAATAACTTGCCTGTGGTACCTCGGGGTGTCAACTACACCTTTTGTGTAGCTTTGAAGGGGGAGCGTACCAGTGCCATGGCATGGTACCCGTCCAACGGTATGTCGGTCCCATACTTCGCCTCCGCTGAGGGAAGGGATGGTGTATGGCTAAAACCAGAGAGGTTCACTTGTAAAGTTTGCGGTTTCTAAAAGGCTTTGTTACGATCACTCGCCTTGGTGGTGTTTGACTGTATCTTGTGGGTAAAGTGCATAACCTCTGCTAAGTGTACAACCTATTCAAATAGCCGAGTCCACGGTATTGGACACTGCTCGGGGATTACAGTCAAGGGTTAGACTTTCATGAAAACAACTTGGACGTGAAAAGTTTGGTTGGGTTTAGTGATGACGTTGATGGAAATGTGGACTAGGAAAGGGAAAGTGTCTACTTAACTCCTGGAAAAGTTATTGATATTATCTTTACTTTTACTCCTTTTCGAATCTACTTATGCTACTTGTTATTTGCTGTTTTACTGCAAATGAACCATGAAACATTCCTTGTACTAAGCCATGCATGTAGAATATTAGTTTGCATTCTGTGCATGACTTGCTGAGTACCAAGTACCCCTTGCAACAATACAACACCAGTTGAAGAAGAAGCGACGCCCGCTTTGGAGGAAGAACTTCAGGAGGAACCGTCTATCTAGGGAGAGAGCCCAGTCAGTTGCCTGTGGTATACTGGATGGCGCCACGTTGATGTTTTTATTCTGCTGCAATTTATTTCCTTTAATAAGTTTTCGCCCTATGTGGCGTACTCTTGTAACTTGACCATAAGGTCGAGCAACCAGTTTGGTTATTTTAATGTAAGTACTTTACTATTATCGATGTGTATGATTGTGATATCTACCGATGTTGAGACTGTATGCACTAGCGTGATCCTAGACTAGTGCTGAATACACAGGGGGTCCGGATTTGCAAATTCGGGTCCCGACATTACATCTCCAACCATAGACCAAAACTGCCTTTCTCTTGGGTAACTAATTTAACTCCAAGAATAAATATCTCTAGCATGGGTTTCTGATATGATAAGCTTTATTAAAAACTATCTTAACAAGGGACAAATTAACTCTCAACATCCTTCATTACATATGACTTTTGATCAGTACAACATCTGATACTTTCCAAGCTTCAACAGTCATAATATGGTTGTCCTGACTTTTACTGGCGCTTGCGGCATGGTTTCATCTTGAGCTGCTTCACAATTCACTTTCTGGCGCAAGTGCCTCGGTAGGTGGGGGACTAGGATGGAAGTGGACAGGTACAACACCTTTGTTCCTAGGACAACAATTGGCAAAGTGTCCCGGCTCACTGCATCTGAAGCAATTCTTGACTGATATCCGTTGGCTTTCTCCTGAGATGGCACTAATCCTGGTAGGGGTAAAGCTGAAATCAATGCGATCCGTAGTGATCACTTTCTTCTGAGAGCAGTTACTAGCAATATGTCCTGGCTAACGATAGGCAAAGCAAACTCTAGAGAACAGGCTTCTTCCTTGTGAACTTTTCACCGGGTTGGTGTTATGGAAACTCTGACCATCGGGGCAAAGCATAGGTGAAAGTGTCTCGAACAAAGTCTGAGCAGTATGACAACTGAGTTGTTGAGGGGCACTCCTCATTTGTTGTTGCGATGATACTTCTTGACGAGCTTTCCGACGCTTGCAGTAGTCTTCCAATTCCTTGCACTCATCTTCTAGATCAAGGGTCTGGTTAACCATTTCCTCTTGTTTCAATTGACTCCTTGAGCAAGTTTCTTCTATAGTCTTCTCACTTACTTTCGGTGTTATAATCTTTACTGAAGTAATTTCTGGGATGATCATGGCTTCAGAAATTGCTTGATCTTTCTATGGCATTCCTTAACTAAATGACTTAACTCACCATAGTTGTAACATGAATGTTTGGGTTGTCGTACCGTGTTGATGGGGCATTCTTTGGCCCAATGACCTCGTTTATCACACAAGAAACAGTTCCATGGTGACCAAGTATCACTGATTTCCTGAGGTAGATGGATAGGGTTGACATGTTTCTTTTTTATTTCTTCACGTGGCACAGCAAGTGCGGATGACAATCCTTCTCTTTTCACTAACTCTTGAGCAATGACGGATCGAAAATTTTCTCACTGATGCCGAGTCACAACGGTCACTATTGGATCCAGGGGACATTGAGATGGGCAATGATCTTGGCCTTCACAAGGATAGCACGTGATGTTGTGCATAGGATATTTTCCAGGTAAATAGCTTCCTTCACAGCTGGAACAATTGATTGCATGTTCATCAGCAATGTGTCCTATTTCTCCACATCGAATGCATGCACGATCTTCTGATCTTGTTCGATTGACAGCACTTCAAAGAACAACATCTCGGTATGGTATTAGGTGCAGGGGTGTCATTCTTCCTTGGTCTTACTGTGGTTCCACTATCTTCTGGCGAAGTGAAGAGCTGACGAAAAGCGGTGGTAAACTCTAACCAAGTGATTCATCCTCAGAGGTGGCGTAGAAACCTTTCCACCAGGCTAATGCATATCCTTCTAACTAGCAAGTAGCATAGGGAACCTTCTCTTTATCTTCACATTGCACCAAAGCCAGCTTTCTTCTATGATACGAAGCCATATTTCTGCGTCCTTGAGAGTGACTGATCCATAAAACGTGGGTGGTTTGGTCTTCATGAACAAGGAAAACTTTGACTGTGAATAGGAGGTTGTGACTTCAGTTGTGGAGGGGTCGATTTTGGCATTGATAACATTCATCTGTTGCACCATCATCTGTATGAGCTGTGTCTGGGTAGTGACAAACTGATCCAAGTGTTGAATTGTCACGGTTGGTACGGTGGACGGTTGTTGGTCACTATCTACTTTATCACTGACACCAGTAGTAGCAATTGAACTGACTTGAACTGCCTCGGAGTCACAGCTGCGGGCGGTCCTTTCCATCTATTGACCACTCCAGGGTTTAGGTAAGAGGGAAAAGCAAAGACAAGGTTCAAGAATCCTAGTGCAGGGGAACAGGTTTAACCCAAGAACTTATAAAAACATTATTAATAACTTGGTATGGTTGCTTACAAAAGCCTAAAAGCTATGCAACGCATACTGCACACTCAGCAATCAAGAAAGATCCAAATTAATAAGCACACAATAATCTAGCGTCTAAAAGGGTAACACTCTTATCTTAGGAGACGTGACTCTCACACTTGAGTCTCAACTGACACACCTATCTTGGCCTAGCGTCACTCTCACACACGAGTCTCAACTGGCTACTAAAGTCACTGGTTCTTCTATCCTCTGGAACACTTCATCGATCCACTTCTCTTCGAGCATGATGATTCCCTACTTCACGATCTTCAGGGTTGGCAGCGACACCTAGCACTGTGACACCTCGGAGTGTCGTATCCTTAATTTTTGAACATGATAAGGTTAAATACAGTATGAGATGTGGAAATAAGGTTAAAATCATAAGGATCGGGGGTTAATAACGTTTCCGGCCGCTTCCGGCCGTTTCGGGTTTTGGGCCTTCCGAGGAGTTTTGGGCCTTGGTGGGCTTTGTGTGGATGGATTAGGACTCCGTGAACGGACTAGGATTGGGTTGAGGGCTGGTAAAAGGGGCTCCCCCCAGCCTCCTTGCGCCCATGCTGCTGTGGTGCGCCTCACCCCCTTCCCTCCTAGCCCTAGCCCCCTCCCCTCTCCCTCTCCTCTTGTGCGCCTCCACCTCCCCTTTGCCCCATTGTTCTCCCCACCTCTCCACCACCTCTCCTCCACCCCTTGCTGCCCTAGGGGTGGCTCCCCACCCTGCACTCTCATGGAGTCATCCCGTGGAGCGCAGGAGCGAGGAGCAAGGAGCGAGGAGCGAGGAACGTGGAGCGAGGAGCCGATTCGCGAGAGATTCGCGGAGATTGATTGGAGTTTTGCGCTTCGGGCAAAGGTATGAACATGAGGATCCTTGGTTTTGATCTAGGTACTGTTATTAGGGTGTTTACCAAGTTTTTAGATCAATTGGAGGCGCTGGTTTGAAGTAATTTGGGTTAGATCTAAACTTGTCCACGTTTCTGTTTTCGGGCAGATTGAGCAGTCGAACTAGGGTTCGAGTTTCCGTCGATTTAGAATCCGAATCAGACCGTACGGACTTCTAGGAAGTTGTAGATAATTTAATTATCTTTCCGTGGACGTAAAGCACGTTAATTTCCGATCAGCCGTTTGAAAGTTATGGCTGTTTTACTGAGCGCCTAAAAATCTGTGACGTAACTGGAACAGATTGTGGTAATCTGTAGATTAAACAATTTTAGAGTCCGAATCAGTCTTTCCTCATAACTAGAAAAAGTTGGGAAATTTCCTAAGCTTCGCGACGGTGTACTCCGTTTATTCGATTTGGAGTCCCAGAACTCAAGTTATGCCTTTTGTAAGGCTGTTGTCCTACTGACAGAACTCTGTTTTTAGGTTTTAAGTAGTAGTTGGCAATGTCGGGTTAGATGGGGGCGTGTGTACTGTTTTGAGGTTATGATTGTGAGTGTGTGATGCCTATGTGCAGGTGGTGTGACCTCGAAGTTCCTCTTCTTCCCGCCTAATCCGCTGCACGGGTTGAGGCAAGTGTGTTGTGATGGATAGCAAGTTGTAGGTTGCATGTTGAAATTAGATGGAATTGCCTACATGATATATGTCCACTTGCCATGTTTTAATGATTGATATGATATGATGAGCATGTTTAACATATTATGATGCCATGTGTTAATATGTGAATTAAATATGATAATTGGCATGGTTGCATGCATGTCATGAGATAGGGCGAGGGCGGTGAGAAAGTCTTAACTAGTCCGGCAAGGTCGGTGAGAAAGTTATGACTAATCCGGAACGCCATTGAGTAAGTCCTATGTCGTGATTCCATCCACGTGGTGTTTGGAAGCGAGTAGGCACCCTCCATCTTCGGGATGGAAGGGGGAAAGGGTGCACACCGACGGGTGTGTACTTCCCATACCGGTATGAGGTTCCAGAGGGTCAGGAGCAATGCATTACATCGCATACAAATTGATGATGATATTGATAAGTATTCATGAATGGGATGTTATACATGATGAAAGATGTTATTGACTTGTTGTTATGCTTGTTGTCCATTGCAGATGCTTGCCGAGTTTTCGAACTCACCCTTGTGTTTTCTTGTTGTTTTAGGTACCATGAGAACGGCATGCGGAAAGGGGAATAGTCACACGCTCACACGCTGCTTCACCTTAATGTTTCCCCAAGTCAATTCATTTAGTTGGATAACAAATTGCGGTGATGGCCTTTAAAT
This sequence comes from Rhipidocladum racemiflorum, assembly GCA_036346355.1. NCBI lineage: Eukaryota > Viridiplantae > Streptophyta > Magnoliopsida > Poales > Poaceae > Rhipidocladum > Rhipidocladum racemiflorum. Next base: position 55,419,298 of record CM070578.1, read on the forward strand.
TAAGTCTTAGCTTGGTTAATGAGAGTTCTATTGTTTGTTTGACACTTGGAACTTTAAGAGCTTGATGTTAGTCTTTATTGTCGTTAAGACTCTATTTATTGCTGTTTTAGATGTTTCTCTTATTGCCATATAATGCCATATTATTGTTGCTCCTTAAATTCATGATAAAACAAAGGAGGTGCCAAATCTCGGTTTTTAGTCTATGCACCTTTGCTGGAATTTGATGTTAAATGTGGTATTTAGATGTTGTTTAGCTTATGTTTGGTAACATTCAGGCATAGTAAATGCCGGGGTGTTACAAGCACTTTCTCCTTAAGTGTGAAACATCGTTAGCTATTCAGAACGACTCAGGTAGGATTTCCATTTAAACCAGTGAGAAAGATAGAGATTTTAGCAAAGGGGAAAGAATAGAAGAATAAGATGAGTCAAGAACTTATTATTCTTTCAAGTTAAATTTTCTCTTTAGAAAATAATTTTGAAGCACCTAAAGACGGCCAATCTATCTAGGGTCAAAACCTACAGTCAGTATGGCTCTGATACCACATCTGTCGGGACCCGAATATGCAAATCCGGACCCTCTGTGTATTCAGCACTAGTTCAGGATCACGCTAGTGCACACAGTCTCAACATAGATGAATATCACAATCATACACAGTGGAATAGTAAAAATAACTCAAATATAAAATATAAACTATTGTACGACCTTAAGGTCAACCTTACACTTGTGAGGCCTTGATGGCTTCAACTCTAAATAAGCAGCAGCGGAACGAAGAACACCGGTGAATCCCATCAATACGCCACAGGCAACTGACGGGGTTCAACTCCTAGCTAATCGCCTTCTCACGGAACTTCTTCTTCTTCGACGATGTAGACTTCTGCTCACTGGTGATTGTTTGTTTGCAAGGGGTGAGTACATAAATCAGTCAGCAAGTCATGCACAGAATGCAAGTCTAATAACTATATGCATGGCTTATTCCAAACAACAGGCTGAAGGGGTTATTTTGCAATAAACAGCATTCACAAATATTCATAATAGATTGTAAAGCGGTAAAACAAATAACAATAGTAATAAATCTCACAGTTGTTTCACAAGTAAACCATTCCACATCCTTAACTAGTTATCACTTTTCCACAGGCAAAATGCCTCAAATCCCAAGTTCATTTTCATGAAAAACTAACCCTTGACTGTAATCCCCGAGTAATGTCCAGTTTCGCAGACACGGCTATTCGAATAGATTTTACACTCTGCAGATGTTATACACTTTACCCACAAGATACAATCAACTCACCATGTCAGCCGGGAATCGCCATACAAGAGTATGCGAATGAGCGATCATAACAAAGCCTTTTGGAAGCTTCTAACTCCACAAGTGAACCTCCTCGGTTGCCATACACTATCCCTTCCCTCAGCAGAGGCGAAGTATAGGACCGACATACCGTTGGACGGGTACCATGCCGTAGCACCTGGTACGCTCCCCCATTCAACTACACAAAGGTATAGTTGTCACCCCGAGGTACCACATGCAAGTTATTAGCAACCTACTCAGCTACGTCTGTCCCATTACAGACATGTGGTTGTATGTTTGACTCAGTTCAAAGGCTTGCAAGGTTAAGTCCTTAGAGTGACCAGGGCAAGACTTACATCAATACTCTCAAAGAAATCCATCTCACCATCTCTCATACATATAGCATGTTTCAAACATTCCCAACCGCCAAACTAGCCCACAATAATTCTTGCCACTTGCCCCAGTTTAAATTATTTTACCACCACAGTTGATTATTGCGCAACACAATGCCAACAACAACTCAACATCCTTGAAGAAGCACGAAGGCCTCCACATATCAACATCATCGTGTCGGCAACACGTCACACCATTTCGAATTACACTGCATATCTCACTAGTCAATATTGAATTTTATATTTCCAAAATGATGTCATTGACCCATTGCAAGTCTAAGCAAGCTAATGCGTTCTATCAAACCCATGTTGGCAATTTATTAGCTACCAACTATTAATCAACAATCCTATGGTGACAAATTAATCATGGCATACAATTATTATAGACAAGGTGACAATAGCAGGTAGGTCGATTATTTAATCCCAAATTAATTGAAATCAATTTAACTTAAACTAGCATGCAATAATTTGAAACAACATGAGTTTTGAAAATGGGATCAACATGGTCAAAGCACAACTTGCCTAGCCCTTGCAATTTTTACAATTCTTTATTCTTTATCCTCGATTTTCAATCTTCGCTTCCTTGATCTTCGTCACCTCCGAGCGACTTCCGGACGACGCGTCTAACGATTAAAGAAACACAAATACAAACCAATTCAAAAGACAAATCGAATAAACTCCAAATTAAGAACAAATAGCATTGGGCACAACGGCTTGGAAGAATTTAGGGACTCGAATGGATTAGATTGAAGATTAGACAAAAGAGAACGGGATTTCGGAAAATGCACCGAAGAGGGAAAGACTAATAACTGAGAAAGAAAGAATAATATTGACGAGTACACATACCGTGAGTACCCCCATCAGCCCGGGACCACGAATGGGCTGATCTCCTTGAAGACCTAGTTCTGGCGAAAGGCCCGTAGGCCGTAAAGAGTGGGCCTGGCCCCTGTTCAGAACCAGCCCCGGGTGACCGGCAGAGTCCGACCTCTCAGGTCGGAGCGCGCGGTCGGCCAACTCCACCAGCGCTCGAGGCGACAGGACTGGCGGTGTTAGGCCAATCGCCTCAGGCATGCGCAACGCCTCTCGACGTCCGTGCGGGTGGGCGGTCCCTTCCCGAGAGTGTCAGAGGATGTGCAGGGGAGTCAAGCCTCGGTCCCATCGTCCTGACACACACGGAGGAGAGCGCTCCCTCCCGAGGCCAAGCTGAGGTCAAACGCCATTAACTGCCGGAGCTGACATTCGTACGGAGCAGTGCGTCACCCCTGTCACTCCCGAAGACTCCTTGCAGTAGGACTACCAACCCAGCGTGGGGTTGGGCGGAGGTCGGTCGGACGACAAGACAGAAGACCAGACTCCAAGGCATACATTACCCCTTCCTTTTTCTCTCCAAACTCGCATGTAACCTGCTGCCTCCGAGCATTAAGGAGAAGTAGGGCTCCGGGAGGAGGGGCGGATCGAGCAAACGAAAACAAGCAAGCAAACACCCCAACGAAACCAATCGAGTACAAGGGAGTCCGATCCATTCGAACCCCTGTCTCGCCTGTAACCCTTGGTTCGTCTCACGAATACAATACACCCCAACGGCCCGAACTGGAGTAGGGACATTCGGCCCGAACCAGTATAAACCACTGACTTCCTGAGTCAACCATTCGAGGAGAGGGAGCGCGCGACCCCCACTAACCGAAAATTCGTATTGCCGGTGCACGAAACACCGACAAATATTCTAAAGAATATTACTTCCGAAATTATTATCTTGATTGGACAGTCAATGATATATGGACTCTCAATCTATAGACCGAGCCCATAAGGATACGTTAGTTCACAATGCACTAAGCTGATTCTCGAGGTTAACTTTTGTTGATCGAACGGATACACAGTCACACCAAAACAGAGAGACTGATCGATTAGATATTTAAGGATAAGACAAGGACGAGTGAGATCGGCATTCACTGCGAATCGATGTGGGGCTAGATCACAACAAGGCGATAGAAAAGGTAAGGACATCGCATTAGAGCTTTCACTTATGTGCGCGCATGCAATGACAACGAAGCGAGAGCAAAGCGTTAACGGTGAAGCGTTAACGGCAAACATTAACGGCAAAACGTTAACGGCGGAACGTTAACGGCAGAACGTTAACGGCGAAACGTTAACGACGGAGCGTTAACGGTGAAACGTTAACGGCAAAACGTTAACGGAGGAACGTTAACGGCGAAACGTTAACGACGAAACGTTAACGGCGGAGCGTTAACGACAGAGCGTTAACGGTGAAACGTTAACGGCAAAACGTTAATGGAGGAACATTAACGACAAAACGTTAACGGCGGAGCGTTAATGATGGAGCGTTAACGGTGAAACGTTAATGGCAAAACGTTAACGGAAGAATTAACGGTGAAACGTTAACGACGAAATGTTAACGGTGAACGCGAAGCGATGGCAAGATGCGCATGAAATAAGATATCGGCCGTCGGTGTAATGACATGACCGCGATAAAACGCTACCAAGGATGGATCACCGAGACGCGAACCGATAACAACGGCTAGGTTGAATGACGACGGTTTTAGGCCGGAATCGGGCTTCATCGGCGAACGGAGGCCAAAAGAATTCTAAGGATGGTCCAAAAAGTACATGATGATCCACCGGACGTGACAACACGGCCGAAGCGAGCTAAAATAGCCGGCGTCAAAAGACGGCGCGTGGCGGCGGCAAAAGACGGCCTAATTATATATGGGATGGCAAGGGGGAATGTCCATCACGTCGAACGCGATGATACGAACTCAACGGTATAGGCGGATTTTGCGGCGCCCCAACGAATTGATCACAAACTGCCGTTTAATAGGTTTTGGATCCAAACTTCAGACGGCCATAACTTCTAGAATAATGATCGGAACTTAACCAAATTTGACCGAGAGCTAGATGTGACCTAGGGGAACACCATGACGTAGGTGGCTCGGAGATTTACCTACTAGAACAGCGGGGAACGTGCGAGGTTGATTGTCGCTATCTCAAACGCACTCTAATCGGAGAAAAGAATTTTCTGCGCAAAATCCAGAGAGCAAAACCGTGGGCTAGGATGTGCATCATGTATAGGACATCAATGAGAGTTTACAGTAAAAATTTTACGGCCAAACTTGAAAAATTGAGGGAGATATGGCCTCGGCAAGATTCGAGATTGAAATGGTTGTAACTTTTGATTCCGTGGGCCAAATTGGATAAAATTTGGAGGGTAGACAGATGGTACATCTTGGCTCACTGTGGCAAAGACAGATCTCAGGAATAGTCTACGGCTGACGGCAGACATGGTCCAAAATTTGGCCGGCGACGGGCGGCGCTTCGGAGGTCTCGACGATGGTTTAGGGCTTTGGAAAAATTCATCTGAGATTGGGAGGATGTGGGAGAGGTCATGGGAGGTCTAGCACAGGTTGGGGAGGTGGCTAGGTCAAAAAAAAAATAAATTTTGGAGGTGTTTGGATCAATCTCGGCATTGAACCGAGCAGTTAGCGTGCGCTGCGCAGATCGGGGCGATGTTGCGCATTGTGGAGCGTCCGATCGCGATCGGGCGGGTGATATCGCGCCGAGGCATGGCCGACTGGGCCGTTGACGCGTGGGGTGGGAGCGTGGCCCAGGCGGGGCGCTTGCTCGGGCGGGCTGGAGATGGGCCGCCTCGCGCGCTTGCGCGGGGACAGGCCGTGGAGCGGTTTGGCCGAGCTAGGCGCTGGGCCGGCTGGCTGGCGTGCGGCCTGCTGGCGGCTGGGCCAAGGTGGGAAGGCGGGAGGGAATTGAGCCCAATGCAATAACCAGATTTTTCATCCCTTTTTCTAATTAAAACAAATCCAGAAATTTAAATAAATCATTTAGGGTAATAAAAATTCTAGAAAAATTCTAGAAAATATTTTGAGACATTTTGAACTCAAATAAAATATTTGAAACAAAACTTTATATAAACTTTTCCAAATAATGAATTAATTTCAATAAAAGGGCTTAATACAAATCGATTCCGAATAAATCCAATAAATAGCAAACGAGCTCCAAAAAATCTCAAAAAATTACAGAAGAATTTCTTGAAGCACAAGGAACCCAAATAAAATTAAATTTATTTTATTGTAAGTATAAAATAATTAAATTAAATTGTTTTAGCTTTTAGAAAATTCAAATCAAGCTTTATAAAGGCGAGAAAATCAACAAAATTTTTTGGGAAGCTAAACTAAATCAAATTTTTTTGAAAACCCAAATTTTGGGATGTTACAGGTTCACAGAGAGACTATCGAACACTTCCTCACCATCTACCCTGCCGCGAAGCTGAAGAAACAAAAGCTCCGAAAACTCACCGTGGAAAGACAAATGGCCGCGAGAGCGGAAGTGACCAAGCTGCTCCAAGTGGGAATTATGCGCGAAGCCCTTCACACAGAATGGTTGGCCAACATGGTCTTGGTCAAGAAGTCTAGCGGGGCTTGGAGAATGTGCATCGACTTCACAGACTTGAACAAGGCGTGCCCTAAGGATGACTTCCCCTTACCCCGCATCGACTAACTTGTCGACTCTACCTCCAGGTCGGAAAGAATGAGCTTCCTCGATGCCTACTCTGGCTATCAACAAGTTTACATGCGAAGGGAGGATGAAGATAAGACGGCGTTCATTACCCCTTTTGGCACGTATTGTTTTGTATGAATGCCCTTTGGCCTTAAGAACACAGGTGCTACCTTCGTGCGGCTCATTGCCAAGGTCTTCGCCAACCAGTTGGGGAGAAATGTAGAATCTTATGTCGACGATATCATTATTAAGAGCGAGAAAAAGGAAGGCCACATCGCTGACCTCAGGGAAACCTTCGACAACCTAATGGCGAAGGAAGTAAAGCTCAATCCAACCAAGTGCGTTTTTAGCGTGGACGCAGGGAAGCTCCTAGGATTTCTGCTCTCTTAGCGGGGCATCGAGGCGAACGCAGAAAAGATAAGGGCCATCCAAGATATGGCCCCGCCAGGGAACCTAAAGGAGGTGCAGCGATTGGCGGGGCGGCTTGCAGCACTTAGTCGATTCTTGCCAAAGTCGGCGGAGCGGAGCATACCGTTCTTCAGAGTGCTGCGATCGAGTGATGCTTTCACTTGGACGAGGGAGTGCCAGCTCGCCTTCGAGGAACTAAAGTAGAGTCGCATAAAGGTACCCACCTTATAAAGCCCGAAGCAAGGTGAGGAGCTTCTACTTTACCTGGCTGCGAGCCCCTCCGCCGTCAGCGTGGTGCTGGTGCGCCCACAAGGTACAAAACAACAGCCGATCTACTTGATATTCGAAGCGTTGCAGGGAGCGAAGCTGCGATATTCAGAGATGGAAAAGCTGGCATACGTTCTGTTGATGGCTTCCAGAAAGCTCTGGCATTATTTTCAAGCTAATCGCATCAAAGTACCAATGGCGTACCCTCTTGGTTCCATGCTATTCAACAAAGAGAGCACCGGGCACATCAGCAAATGGGCGGTCGAGCTGGCACCCTTCGAGTTAACCACAATACCACGCACCGCCATCAAAAGCCAAGCCCTAGCCGATTTTATGGTGGAATGGACTTCTCCGGTGTCCGAAGATAATGACACTTCAGCGGTATGGTCCATCAATTCTGATGGGTTGTGGGGAGTAAGCGGAGCAGGGATAGCCGCATAGTGCTGTCCAGGAGGTGAAAAAGCTGAGTTTGCAACAAGACTGGAATTCTCCTCGACCAACAATGTAGCCGAATATGAAGCGCTCCTGCTGGGGCTCTGAAAAGCGAAAACCATGGAGGGCGAAAAGGGCTATCTTGCGCACCGATTCAAAGATTATCCAAGGACATATCTCCAAAGAATATCAAGTGAGGGATGAGTAACTCCAAAGATATGTGGATACAGTCTGGGCGATGGAGAAGAGCTTCGCAGGTTTCTCCATACATGCGATACCTAGAGCCCAAAATGAGCGAGCAGATGAATTGGTGAAGATCACCGCCATTGGAGGGGCCTTACCATCGTCGGTGTTTTTTGAGGTGCTCCGCACTGCTTCTATTTCCCTTCGGGTAAACCTCATTGCCCGGGTGGTCGACGAAGACTGGAGGAGTGAGATGCACGACTACCTCCTCAACGGGACACTCCCGCATGATGAGGCACAAGCAAAGCGTTTGGATAGGTGGGCGAAGAAATACGCCATAATCGATGGGCTCCTGTTCCACAGCGGCTTCTACGCGCCCATGGCTTTGCTGTATCTCGCGTGAAGAGGGAGTGCAAGCCCTGTGCGAAACGCACCAGGGGATCTGTGGTGCGCACCAGACCCCCAGGAAACTCGTGAGGAAGGTGTTCCGAATGGGACTCTACTGGCCTTTTGCATTGCAAGATGCAGAACAAGTGGTTCGACATTGTCACACATGCCAGTGGATGACGAAGCAGAAAAAGGCGCAGCCCGGTGAGCTACACCCAGTACCCCCAATTCGGCCCTTCGCCAAATGGGGGATGAACATCGTTGGAGCACTCCCTAGGGCCCGAGCGAACCTTCAGTTCGTAATCGTTGCGATCGACTACTTTTCCAGGTGGATTGAGGCGGAGCCGGTGGCAAAAATAACGGCAGAAGCTATGATCAAGTTTTTGTGGAAAGCAATCATTTGCAGCTATGGAGTCCCATTCCAGATTGTCATGGACAACAGATCCAAGTTTGACTCCAAGAAATTTCGTGACTATTGTGAAAGCATCGGGACAAGGACCTGCTTCGCTTCAGCGGGTCACCCACAGTCGAATGGAGCAGTCGAAAGAGCAAATGGATTGCTCCTCGATGGCGTCAGGAAGAGACTCTATAGCTCGGCAAATGGTGCATGGCCCGACGAGCTTCCCCACGCCCTATGGGCCACTCGTACCTCCGTGTCCTGGGCAACCGGGTTCTCTCTGTTTCGACTTGTCTTCGGAGAGGAAGCTGTCTCCCCTGCAGAAGTTTAGGCTAAATCCCTCCGCATAATTAAAGCTCCGAACCAAGAAGGGGCAGACATCATGCATGATTCGACGGAGGAGTAGAGACTTCGAGCCCTTGATACTATGAAGGCGTACGCGAAGGCTTCGATGCGGAGCTTCGGCAAGAAAGTCAAAAGACGCGACCTACATCCCGGGGACATGGTGCTCAAGAAGACGACCCCGACTTTCGCCAAGCTCGAAACCACTTGGGAGGGACCATACAGTATTCGGGATTCCACGATGAAGGGCGCGCACAAACTCATCACCCTAGACAGTGAGGAGGTACCGAGGACTTGGATACGGAGGCGCTTAAAAAGTTTCATCCATAGTCATCAAAGAGAAATGGAGATAGAAAATGTACCAACTTTTATTTATAAAGCGAAAGGAAAATTCACAACTGAAGATTGTTTTGCTATGTTGTGCAACTAAAACACAGACCCGCAGCTTCGCGCCGGGTAGGACTTATCGGGATGCTTGGTCGGGCTAACATCCCACCCATCCCTTCGCTCCGAAGACCCGTAGCTTCGCGCTGGGTAGGACTTATCGGGATGCTTGGTCGGGCTAATGTCACACCCATCAATTCGCTCCGAAGGCCTATAGCCTCGCGCTGGGTAGGACTTAATGGGGTGCTTGGTCGGGCTAACGTCCCACCCACCCCTTCGCTCCGAAGACCCGTAGCCTCACACCGGGTAGGATTTAACGGGGTGCTTGGTCAGGCTAACATCCCACCGATCCCTTCGCTCTGAAGGCCCGTAGCCTCGTGCTAGGTAGGACTTAACGGGGTGCTTGGTCGGGCTAACGTCCCACCCATCCCTTCGCTCCCAAGGCCCACAGCCTCACGTCGAGTAGGACTTAACGACAACTTGGTTGGGTAAATGTCCCACTCGTCCCTTTGCATCGAAAACACGTGCCTCATGTACATGAGGGGAAAGGCGAAGCGGACGCTTGGTCGGGCTAACGTCCCACCTGTCCTTCTGTTCCAAAAGCCCATTACTTCGCCCTCGTAAGAAGAAGGACGTAGCGATTGTTCCATTGGACTAACGTCCCTTCTATCCGGAATCTACAGAGTAATTACGTCGGGCCAATGTCCTGACCGCCCCTTCACTCGACCGTACGCACAACTAAATTGAAGGGTTGGAGTGAAAGAGGGACACTAAGACGTGACGTTCCAGAATCAAAGCAAGGACAAAATCAAGCATAGACAATAAACAATGTGAGGATCCAGCAACGTTCTTATTTATATATATATGGAGCGAAAGCTTTTACATATATAAAGCTCAAGCGCCATATGCGCGCCTCACCGCCTCAATGAGGGCATCCATCGCCCCGTAGAGCTTGGGGACGATCTCGATCAGCGTGTAGACGTTGGCGACGTCGCGCGCGATGGCCTCTTGCTCCGCGAGCTCCTCCATAGCGCGGTCATAATCGATCCATAGTTCGACCAAGAGACCCTCCGCGTGGGCCGCATTGGGCGGAGCTTCAGCCATCACGATCGAGATGTTGAAGAAGGACAGATTGAACAAACTAACGCTAGAGCGAGAAGCACGAGTCGAAGACGAAGAACATAGGTTGTATTGATACCATTATATACACACACCCAGAATTAAGAAGCTCAAAAGTTAAGAATAAATATTAGCGCAGGAAACCGAGAAACCTCTTCGTCTTACGAGCATTAAATTGACCAGCGCCCGCCCGCAAGAGAGAAACAAAATCAGGCATTAAACTCGCTAACAACCGCCATTAATAGGCTTGGTCCCAAGAAGATAAGTGAAGCAAAAACATTTGCATCGGAATCCAAAATGCGGAGCGAACGAGTTCTATTACATGCGAACCTTCACATAAAAAAACTACGGAAGAGCTAGCTTCTCTTTACCCTTCGCCTCGCCCGCCTTAGCTGCCGATCTGGAGGTACCCATTGCCGCTCGAGCTCGGTGCATCGATTCCTTCGCCGCGGTCTTGCCATATTTGCTCCAAAAATCGGAGATAAAGCGGGATGCTAACCGGGTTACCGCAGGAGAAGGCTTCTCGCCCGAAGCTACGTCTGCGAAGCCAGGCTGCGCCGAGACAGGAGAAGTGGCGCTGAAGTGCTCACGGATGTGCGGACAACCCTTCGCCTCGAGAAGCTGGGCGGTCTTCAAGGAACCAAGCCGAGCATAGTGATAGTCGAAGGTCACTGCTGAGCTCCCAATCACCCCCGCAGAAGTCTGAAGGAAATTTATGGCTTCTGAATTCGAAGAAAGAACATGGCAAACAGCCTCGATCAGTTAGGGGAGTTGGCGAAGGAAGATATCGGTTGCCTCCCGAATCCCGGAGGCAAGAGATTCCGATGCCTTTCGGAGCGTTTTGTAATGCTCCTCCGCCCGCTGGGTGTTGCGGAGGTGCATCTGAGCCTCGCTCCTCGCCGCCGCCAAATGCTTGGGTTGCTCCTCTGCATTCTTCCTGAGCATCTTATTGCCCCGCTCCGCCACTTTCAGAAGATCTTTCAGCTCTTCACTGCGGTCATATTTCTTCTTCTCATTTTGCTCCACCACAGCGCGAGCTTGCTCCAACTGAGCGAGGCCTGATTTCATCGAGGCGACCGCTTCCTCAAGCTCCACGTTCCGACTTACCAAGTCCTGGTTTCGGGCAAGCTCAGCATGTACCTTCGTCAATGTCTCGGTCGATGTCCGCAAAGCCTGCTCCAGGTTAATTTTTTCAGATTTAAGCTCCTCCGAGCGTTTCTGAGCAGCGTTGCGCTCCTTAACCACTTCTGCATGTTGGTTCACGCGTGCACAAACCCTTCGGGTCGCCTCCATAGCCACGCAAGCCCCCTACGAAGGCCAACGACACGGTGATTAAAAAGACTTGTCAGTAAAATAAATGAAGGAAAGCAAGTAGAAAAAACAAAAAGGAAATACCTTCAGAAATAGGTCCATAGAGGTATCACACAACTTGTAGTCGTGGACACTCCTAAACAGATCCTCAGACACCTGGTCGAGAACAAAAGTTGCACGAATTTACCTCATAGTGGGGCTCGCCGCGACCCCAGATTCGAAATCCATAAGCGAAAGATCCGAAAAGTCAAACTTACGAGGGGGCTCGGCCGACCCCCAGAAGGCGAGGCCATCTCATTTCCGGAGGAAACGTCCTACAGAGTCACAACCGGGGCCGCCGGGTTGTCCACTCGGACCGATGCGGGTGGTGCAGCCGCCGACTCCTCAGGAATTACCCCTATGTGTGCCTCCATGTCCTTCACCTCCGCGTCACTCCCTCCTGCGCACACCCCGTCAAATCCTGAAAGCCCGATGCAACCAAGGGAGTCCATGGGGAAAGTTTCAGGGGTCAGACCTTCGGTGCCAAGGGGAGTATCCGGGGTGTCTATGTATAAGCGCAAACCGCGTGGCACCTCCGCCGTGGAGTCGATGGCTCTTTCGCAAGGGGCTAGCGCCCCCTCCGTAACGGGGGCAACCGCTCCTCCCGGGGATCCGAGTACATCCTCCACAGTGGGCTCGGTCACCCCCTCGAGAAGACCAGGTGCCCCCTCCGCCACGAGGCTACTCCTTTGTCGGGACCCGAATTTGCAAATCCGGACCCTCTGTGTATTCAGCACTAGTCCAGGAATGCGCTAGTGCACACAGTCTTAACATCGGTAAATATCACATTCATACCACTCGATACTAATAAAGTACTTTAATTAAATAGTCAAACTGGTTGCTCGACCTTATGGTCAAGTTACAAATATACGCCACGCAGGGCGAAACTTATTAAGAGAGAAATAATAGCAGCGGAAAATGAAATAACTTCGTGGTGCCATCCAGTATACCACAGGCAACTGACTGGGCTCGCTCCCTAAGTAGACGGTTCCTCTTGGAGCTCCTCCTCCAAAGCTGGTGTAGACTCCTCTTCAACTGGTGTTGTATTGTGGCAAGGGTGAGTACTTGGTACTCAGCAAGTCATGCACAGAATGCAACTAATATACTACATGCATGGCTTGGTACAAGGAATAGCTCATGGTTCATTTGCAGTAAACAGCATTTAACATGTATCATAAATAGATTCGAAAGCAGTAAAGTCATGTATATAATATCAATAACTTTTCTAGGAGTTAAATAAACGTCCTTCCCAATCCTAGTCCATATTTCCAGCAATGTCATCCATTAAACCAAAACCCTTTTTCCAAATCCAAGTTATTTTTATGAAAGTCTAACCCTTGACTGTAATTCCCGAGCGATGTCCAATACCGCGGACACGGCTATTTGAATAGATTATACACTCTGCAGAGGTTATGCACTTTATCCACAAGATACAGTCAAACACCTCAAAGGCGAGTTCCCGTAATAAAGTCTTTCGGAAACTTCTAACAATACAAGTGAGCCTCCCCGGTTATTGCACACTAACCCTTCCCTTAGCGAAGGCGAAGTTTAGGCCAATCAACCGTTAGATGGGTACCTGGCCGCAGCCCCGGTACGCTCCCCCGTACAACTTACACAAAGGGTGTAGTTGACCTCCTGAGGTCCCACAGGTACGTTATTAGCAACTTAATCAACTAGGTCCGTCCCATTACAGACATGAGGTTGCAAGATTGACTCAGTTCAAAGGCTTGCAAGGTTAAGTCCTTAGGGTGACCAGGGCAAGACTACCCGAAGAACAAAACCAACGTTCCCGGTGCCACAACTGGCCCACCTGATCACTCTTGCCACATGCCCCGGTCAAAAGCTATTTATCAAATCCCAGTTGATTACCATGCACCACGTGCCATCAACATCACATGATACCTTCCCAAAACAGGTTCAATATATCATTAAGTCAATATTAACATTTAATTGTCCAAAACCATGTCATGAGTACGTAGCAGGTCTAAGCCATATACTACAACGATCTACAAACCCATGTTGGCAATTTAGTAATGTCCAACTATGTAACATCCTAAAATTTATAAAAGTTTAAAAATCAAATATTAAAATGTGAAATTACTTTCATGATGCATTTCTTGATTTTATGTACATTTAGTAAATTATTTCTTGATTAGAAATGAGTATTGTAATTTAGAAAAGAGAGAAAAAGAGAAATGGTAAACTGGTAAAAGAAGAAAATTACCATAGTAAATTCTTGGATAGCCCTAGAGTGCTCTAGAAACCATCTTGGCTGGTCAAAAGTAATTGTGAAACCATTTACAAGTTTATAAAATCAATTAAATGGGAAACCTTATCTTTGACCAAAACCATTGTCAGAATTTTGGAGAAAACTGTGGATCTTTCCAGCACCTAGGATTTTTATCATGAGCTCTCAGTAACCTTATAATCGTCCACAAAAATTTACAAAAATAAATAACTGGTTTTACTATTTATTCCTATTTATTTATTCCAATCCTGAAAATCTGTAAAATGGAGTAAAAGAATTTTAATAAAATAAATACTAGGATTTTGACTTTGAAATTTTTATGGTAGCATCCTGATATATATCCACACATTAAATAAAAGTTTCAAAAATCTATATGCTAATTTAGATCTTAAAATAAATAAAAAAACCGAATACTTTTTCCTGTGCGGTCAGCAATGTCAGAATTTTTATAAATAAACCATAAACTATTTTAATACAAAACTTTTACTGGGGGTAGAAAACTTATCCAGGCCTCTCCACAAAAAGTCTCAAAAATTCTAGAGGTGATTTGACCGTTCGGATAAATGCTCAACTTGATGTGTCCCATGCTGTCCGAAAATTTGATTAGCCTTCCTTGCTTTCAAGTGGGCCCAGGCAATTAATAAGGCCGGTGCCTTGTAACCTCGCGTCACTGCTATTGGGAGCCACCTTGCAGCATGTACATTTCCTCCTTTGCCATGACTGACATCATGGTTACTGCCGCAACAAACAAAGGTTGGCCTGATTTCCCTCTCTACCACAGCAAAAATTCTTCAGGGACAAAGCAGCCATAGTAGTGTAAACTCAAGCCAAGAAATTGCGGCACATTTATTGTGAATCCTGTTGTCTTGAAGCCCAGCCGAAGGCCCTGCAACTCTCTTCTTTTTCGTATCTCAGCAAAGCTCCAGCCTTCCAGTTGCTTCCTCACCTCTCCAGTTAAAGGCACAGCCACGACATGAATTCAGGCAACCGACCTCAGGATAGTTTTATCCTCCTATCAATCATGCAAGTGGGCATAGCTTCAATTAAGAACCCACATATGTTAAAATGTCCCTGGAAACCTCCTTACCTCTCACGGCAGGGCATTCAAGAAATCATCCAGTGTCTATTAATTGAGCTGCCATGGCAAGCAATTTCCATAGAAAACGCAGCCACAGCCAACCATCCTCCATGCATATACCCTAATAGTTGGTCAAAGCACTAAGCTTATGCATGTGTTTGAAGCACCAAACAGAGAGTCGTGGCTCACTTCTACTCTGCCTCTTTCTTTGCCACGACAAGAGGCAAAGGCTTGGTTCACTGCCACGGCAATGGTCTTCATGAATCTTCTTTCCAGCACTAAGCCAGCCGCCACTTCTCCCCTTCGTTCACACCTTGGCAGTACTGCCTCTTGCACTTATATAAGGACCACAGGGGCAAGCTTATGTCCCAGCATTCCATTTCTAGTATCACCCGTAGCCCTCTATGCTTGCACTACCGGCAGTCATGCTCGCATGGAGCTCCGGTCGTGGTGCCACAATACTGGAGGAAGTCCCATTGTTTGCTTCCAGCTCTGTTCCTGACTGGTGTCCCCATCTAAAGGTAACACAAGCACCTTGGTTAGTTTCTATGTTGATTGCTTAGTGGTCTACAGAACCTAGATTGTAGTCCGGTGCTCTATTTTGTTTACTATTACAAAGTGATTATATCGTGCAATAACTGCTATTCAGTATACTGGCTATAGACACTTTCAGTCAATTGTACACTAACACATAACCGTAGGGTCATAGTATAGTGGGCTTGGTTCTAGCTAATTTGTTAATGCCTTAAGGAACTATTTTAAATATACAAACATGTATGTGTGGTCTTATTTAGCCTCTCTTAATTGAATGATACGTGGAACCAGCATAACGTATAAAGAAGCGTCCTAGGTTGATGGATGTTTATAAGCTTCGGATGGTATGCTCTAAATTGCTCTGAGTGCTACTGTTCTTGCGTATGGGTTCTGTGTAGTTGTGCAGATAATTGCCAACTTACATAGACCAACTAGTTGAATGTATAATTAACATTTAAGCTCCAGTTCATTAAGTAGAAATTAATTAAACTAAACCTTGTCCTAAAATAAACATATATGCGTTTAAATCCTCATGCAAGATTTCACTAGTTTAACATGATATATGGTTATAAGAAATGACACCTGGCCAACTTGATGACAACTTATGTAGCTTGTCCGGTTTACGACCCAAAGTCGAATAGTAAATACTATTGATTATTTTAATCCCCTAGTTCATGAATTAGAATATTAATTTAATAAACTTGATCCGATTAGCGTTACCATCGTGATTATTTAGACTATTTCAACAGTTAATAAAATAAATCGTCTATATGCTAGCACTTGTAAAATCAGTCTAGAAACACTCTACAAAGTGTATACTGCCATATTCTAGAAAAACATCTTATTTATAACTTTCTTTCCATCTAAATCCAGCTCTTTCAAAATCCTTAAGTGTTAATCATTCGCTTCACTTTCCCGCCGATTTCGTGTAACGTAAACTTTATAATACTACATAAGCTTTTTCAACGATGAATATGATGTCTCGTCCAAATCCTAAAATCTGTAGAATTAGCTTAGCAAAGGTTTCTACAAAACATAGACTACCCTATTATAAAAGATAATCTCCTTTCCTTATGTAATGCATATAAATCTTGTTATCTCAATAAGCTTAAGCGTTAGCATTACTTAATCACAGTAATATGAATGAACGAACTTTGAGAAGTCAATAACTATGAAGTTTGTATCACCAGAACCTTCTCAAATATCGTGAAAGTAAGGCTAGTAGCCTAAATCAATAAATCTAACTTGCGTAAAATTGATTCTGTGCAAAATCATTCAAAGATAAAGAATTATTCATTTGTAGTCTGTTGTGATTGTTTAAGCCTGTTCAAGAACTCCGTAAAACATCTCGCCTAAATACAAATTTTGTGAAGAACAACTTAGAAATGTTTTTAGGATATGATCTGCAGTAATCTAGAAAAATATTCTTATTTCATCTTGCTTCGAATCTAAATCCTAATAGAGCAAAACCCATTCATAATAAAGTTGCAAGAAAAGGTATATTATGAATAGTAAAGTTTAAGAAACTTGTAACCAATGTATACTTCTATTAATCCAAACAAGTTTTGCTTCTTGAATTCGGAGTTTAACGTATTTAAATTCACAATCTTAGCTTCCTGAATTCATAAAATAAAATATAATGAATCATAAGGAATAAGTGTCATATGCAATGCAACCCTTAAGCCGTTAATCAATGATAAAGATTATAACATAAAAGTGACACACTTATACACTCACAAACCCTAATCCACACTCGTGCTTGTTTTATGTAATGTTTGTTATTTGATTTTCCATTTGATTTCCTTTTGCCCTTATTGAAAGTGTTACTTGCTATTTGTTATTATTTTTCGTTATACGACGTGTAGAATCCGACGTCTCGGACTTCGCCGCCATCGACTCCAAAGAGTACATCCGCAACTCGCCGCTAAACACAACAAGTAGCAAGGCAAGCACCCCTTTGAGCATTTTGAACCCAGATTTCATAATCAACTAAAATGTGATTAAGAATCTTCCTGCATGCTTATATTTTGATAAATCCTTATTTTGCGTTAATTGGTAGTTATAACCCAAATTGATGGATTCCCTTAATCATGTTGACATACGATCAATGAAAAACCATAGGAATGGTTAAGTTCATTGAACTGGGTATAATCGCTTATTAACCTGCATATGCTTAGCACTGCTTTAGGTCAAAGTTGGAAACGTTTACACCCACACTTTTCTTTATGAAATCTTTTATGGTTTGTTTAAGCAGTAAAGGATACTGGTAGTTTGATAAAAATGAAAATAAAACTATGATTTCGACGTGGGTGATTATTGGCAATAGCCGGTTGTACATGTTTTAACGTGTACGTAGCTAGGGTGGAGTTATTGCCCATGTCACTTTGAGGACCGAACGTAGTGTTGCATGATCCAAGTAAACCGTACATCCACAAGTACTGGACTGGGACAGTCTTAACTTATTAAATTATTTGGGAATTAGCTTTGCACATTGGTAGGCAGTTGTAGCACGGGCATTCCGGATATAGGTTTGCTCGAGGTAGGTGTCATCACCGAGGTGTTGGCATCTGCCGTTGTAACGGTGTACGCCTGGCTATGAATTGGGGCTATTGTTGTACCATTTGAGCCGCGGGCTCCTGAATACTATTGCTTCACCGTTTGTTTGCTTCCATCATAGTCAGGAGTAACGTCATTGGGCTAGTGCAAAGTTAAGGTTCAAATAATCGAACGGTTTCGTTATGAACTCTCTGGCGGCACACCGAAGGAAGTGTGTCAAATGCGCTTGCCACAAAGGGAGGACATTTCTTGTGGGTAAAGCTGTACAACTCTGCAGAGTCTAAAACTATTCGAATAGCCGTGTCCACGGTCATGGACGACTTGGCGAATTGACACTAGTTAGTTGTTTTCTATTTTCTAAAACTCTTGATCAAATGACTTGGAAAACGATTCACATTTGTTAAATGTCAGATATTGATATTTTTACTCGTATAAGACCATGGAGGGTCTTTTCCGTTATCTTTACTCACAAAAGGGCCGTGAGTAATTTATTGTTATTTCTGTCAATACTTGATATTTTGATTACTTATCAAACTGTTTTAAATTCAGTTTATGCTTTCCATTACTATTCAGTATTTACAATTCAAATCTTCGCTTTACGCAAAACAACCGTAGAAACCCACTTTCTATTCAGCTTGCATATATTTTAGGTTTTGCAAACACTACAAGTCTTCTTGATGCATAACGTACTCACCCTTGCTATTATTGTTGTTTTTAGACAGGATATCTCGACAATTACTCCGACGCAGGAAAACGGGATTATTGACGACATTTCTTTCTAAGGCTTTACCTTGTCAGTTGCCTGTGGATTATGTGGCAAACTACAAGACATCTGATTTTTTTTGGTTATGTTTAGTTGACCTTCTCGGTCATATTGTATCAATACTTCCGCTGAAATAAAATATGAAACTTTTGTATGGTTGTGATTCCAAATTGTGTTTTGTGCGTACACCATCGATCATGGGAATGGTACAGTATGCACATTAGAACCTTGCTTTTATGTTTGCACTGTAGCATAAAAGTGAGGGTCTTACAAACTAGTAATCCACAACTAGGGTGACAAGGGGGTCATGGCACATATTTAATTAACCAAGGTGTCATACAGCAATTAGGCATTTATCTAATTACCCATAATTAAGTAAAGCATTTTCTAATTAAACTAGCATGC
The DNA here is from genome assembly GCA_036346355.1 of Rhipidocladum racemiflorum. Classification (NCBI taxonomy): domain Eukaryota; kingdom Viridiplantae; phylum Streptophyta; class Magnoliopsida; order Poales; family Poaceae; genus Rhipidocladum; species Rhipidocladum racemiflorum. Next base: position 55,438,356 of record CM070578.1, read on the forward strand.
AATAAGTTGAATCAAAATAGGTTTCAAAATGGGATCAATATGGTCAAAGCATAACTTGCCTTCAAAAAGTACTTGCTCTTGGTCCTGAGCTGGCTCCTGGGTCAATACTTCTCCTTCGAATCCTTCCGGCACTTCAACGTCTACTCGTAACGCGTGCAAATAGCAACAAATGAATAAAACAGTAGACAAAAAGTGTCCAAACATCCAAATAAAGTCCATAAACAGAGAGAACATAATTTTATGAATTTTTAGAAACTGGAATCGTCAAATTCGGAGTTTAAATGCAAAAGTTATAGCATTTTGAAGTTTAAATAATCAATTAAATAATATGTAAGACCCCCACTTTTATGCTACAGTACAAACATAAAAGCAAGGTTCTAATGTGCATACTGTACCATTCCCATGATCAGTGGCTGGCACGCACAAAACACAATTTGGAATCACAACCATACAACAGTTTCATATTTTATTACAGCGGAAGTAATTTTACAATATGACCGATGAGGTCTACTAAACATAGCGAAAGAATCAGATGACTTGTAGTTTGCCACATAATCCACAGGCAACTGACAAGGTAAAGCCTTAGAAAGAACCGTCGTTAACAATTCCGCTTTTCTGCCGAGTAATCGCCGAGGATTCCTGCCTAAAAACAACGATAATAGCAAGGGTGAGTACGCTATGACTCAGCAAGACTTGTAGTGTTTGCAAACCTGAAATATATGCAGGCTGAATAGAAAGTGGGTTTCTACGGTTATTTTGCATAAAGCGGAAGTTTTGAATGAAGTAATACTGAATAATAATGGAAAGCGTAACTAGAAATTTAAAACAATTTAATAAGTAATTTAAATAACAAGTAGTAAGATGAAATATAACAATCTACTCACGGCCCTTTGTGAGTAAATTAACGAAAAAGACCCTCCATGGTCTTATATGAACAAATGTAACAATAAGTGACATTAAAGGGTGTAAACCATTTCCCAAATCATTTAATCAAAGATTTTTGAAAACAGAAATAGCTAACTAGTGTCAATTCGCCAAGTCGTCCATGACCGTGGACACGGCTATTCGAATAGTTTTAGACTCTGCAGAGTTGTACAGCTTTACCCACAAGATATGTTCTCCCTTTTTGCAAGCTATAAGACACACTTCCTTTGGTATGCCCGCGAGGAGTTCATAACGAAACTGTTCGATTACTTGAACCTTAACTTTGCACTAGCCCAGTGACGTTACCCCTGACTATGATGGAAGCTAAAAATGTAAAAGGGATTCCGGAGCCAGTAACCCACCAGGAATGGAAATTCCGGAGTTAGCGACCCACCAGGAATAATAAACAGCCCCAAATTCATAGCCAGGCGTACACCGTTACAACGGCAGATGCCAACACCTTGGTGATGACACCTCCCTCGAGCAAACCAATATTCGGAATGCCCGTGCTACAACTGCCTACCAATGTGCAAAGCTAATTCCCAAATAATTTAATAAGTTAAGACTGTCCCCATTACAAGATTTGTGGATGTACGGTTATACTTGGATCATGCAACACTACGTTCGGTCCTCAAAGTGACATGGGCGATAACTCCACCCTAGCTACGTACACGTTAAAACATGTACAACCGGCTATTGCCAATAATCACCCACGCCAAAACAAAGAGTTTTATTTTAATTTTTATCAAACTACCAGTATCCTTTACTGCTTGAATAAACCATAAAAGATTTCATGAAGAATGATGTGTGGATGTAAATATTTCCAACTTTGACCTAACGCAGTGCTAAGCATTTGCAGGTTAATAAACGATTATACCCAGTTTAAAGAACTTAACCAGTCCTATGGTTTTCATGGATTGTATGTCAACGTGATTAAGGGAATCCATCAATTTGGGTTATAACTACCAAGTGACCAAAATAAGGATTTATCGGAATATAAGCATGCAGGAAGATTCTTAATCACATTTTATCTGGTTGTAAAATCTGGGTTCAAGAATGATCAAAAGGGGTGCTTGCCTTGCTACTTGTTGTCTTTAGCGACGAGTCGAAGACGTCATCTTGAGATTGTCGATTTACTCTAAGTCCGAGACGCTTGATTCTACACGTTGTTTAACGGAAAAGAATAACAAATAGCAAATAACACTTTCAATAAAGGGCAAAAGGAAATCAGATGGAAAATCAAATAACAAATATTACACAAAATAAGTATGGTTGGTTCGTGATTTCGTGCGCGTGTATAATACCTTATGTTGTTACCTTTATTGTTATTAACGGTATGGGTTGAACAACACATATCATTTATTCTTTATGAATTATTTCATTTTATTTTACGAATTCAGGAAGCTAAGATTGTAAGATTAAATTTCGAATTCAAGAAGCTAATACTATTTGGATTTGTAAAAGTAAGATATTAGTTAAGGTGTTGGTATGCGCAATACTTAGCCTTAAGCATGTTTTACACAAACAAATGATCTATACATGTTGGGTTTACCAAATAAGACTATTGGCTGTATCTACATGGTTACACAATCTTTCTTATGATGCAAGTATTTTAGCTAAAGTTTTCTTAAACTACTCATATAACGCGTTGTTTGCGACTATAACACTTAGGGTTATTGCACTAGCAGGATTCAGATGCAAAGCAAGATTTAAATTAAATATTTTTCTAGATTATGGTAGTCCATATACTAGAGAGCAAGTCTGAGCTATTCATCCTAAAATTCTTATTTAGACGCGATATTCTACGGGCTGTCGAAAAGGCTTAAGTGTTACTAAACTTTACACGATAACGGTTTGTCTTTGTTTTATACTTGCGGCTGCACCTTAAAGAGTTATTTAATGATTCTTTAGGAAATGATGGGGGATATCTCTAATAGGGTTTTCAAGTTAGTTCCGTGATGTTTCATTTTAACCATGAGGTTTTTCAACTAAAAGAGCATTAAGATCTAATTTATGCATGAGAATTAACATGGCTAGGGTTAAGTATAATTATTCTTGTAGAATTAAATGGTCACGTACTATGAAACATACTAAACTAGTTTTATATGCATTACTACCTATTTTTATGCATCATATTCTAAACATATGTCATATGTCATACAAGTATGGTTATTTACTAACTTAGTTCATTCTTAACTAATCATGATATATTTTTATATCCTAGAAATATTTATATGACCCTAGGAACATTTTAGGAGTCATTTTTATGATTCCAAGAGCTATGGTTTATATTAATTATAATCGGACATAAAGCATCATGATTGGTTTCAAATAAATATTGCATGATGCACCCTAAGTATTATTGTAAAATCATGTTCTATATTGTTTAACTAGCATAACAGATCAAGTTTCATGTCATTTGGATGAAGAATGAACAAGTTATATCAACTTGAATAATTCATGGATCATATTTGAATCCTTTTTTTTTAAATTTAAATTTTAATTTGAATTACTAAACAAGTTTCACATATTTTTGCCTATTCTAAAACTATATGATTTAATATGGATTTAGAAACTTGTTTCATTTTATTTGGACATTCCTAGCAAAAGATATAATAGTTTGAATAGTGGCCGGTCTAGAAAATACCTCTAAACCCAAAATACGCTTTCATATAGAGGAGGCGTACTTTGCTCAAACGAGCTTCTGTGCTGTGGCTTGGACCGGCTGACAGGAGGTGGCCACGGGCCAGCGACTCAGGGACAGAGGAGATGGCCGGAGGTGTGGTCGCCGGCGAAGGAGGACCGGAGGGCGGCAGCCAGGCCGGTGGAGGAGCATCGAGGCGGAGGCGAACTTCGGCAAGCCTCAGATCTCCTTCGACGGCGGCTGGTAGAGCTCGCAGCGGCGCGAGGCGGCATACGGCGGCGAGAGAAGCCGCGGCGGCGGAGGAAGACCGGAGCAGGATGGGCGGCAGGTCGGTGAGCAACAGGTGGTCGATGAGAAGCCGATGGAAGTGTCGGCCGAGACCGAAGATGGCCGGAGCGACGGTTCACCGCGGCGCGGCTGGGAACGAAGAGCACCCGGCGTGGTGGCTCAACGGTGGCCGAGGAGACGAATTGAGACTTGGGGAGTCTTTGTGGATGGCGAAGGATGCTCATAGTGCGAGGAATTTGGAAATGGAGCACTGCAAAGGAAGGTACCAGTGGCTCGGATCATGGCGGCAGTGCAGCCGGGAATAGGGAAGGAAGCAATGAACCGGACACTGGGAAATGCTTGGATTTGTAGTGCTGTGCTCAGGGTGTCTCGGATGGCTTATATGGCTGGTTAAGGCGGTTTGGACAGTATCTAAACGCAAGCACAATTCGGCGGCTCAGCCTTACCGTGGGAGTGAATTTGTGCAGAGCTTCGTCACGATGGCAGTACAACTAGGGAGTATTGATTGTTGTGGCTGTCCAAAAGGTGGCAATAACAGTATTTGAACAGAAGCTTAGAATGGTGGCTGGTCTTGGCAGTATACGGCAGCTCATTAAATTGATCAAATCCTCACTTGGTTTTGCTTGGACAGAGGGAAGGAATGGCGTGGCTAGCTTCTGGAGACGTGGAGCAAGAGGTGGCTGGCTTTGGTTCTTCTCGAGCTCTCTCGGCCAGCTGAACAGGGAAGGACAGAGGCATGGGCTAGCAGTTCAAGTCGGCAATGTGAATTACCTAGAAGCATTAGTGGCTTGCATAGGCGTAGTTGAGTCGGTGAAGGAGGCTCAAGAAATGTTAGCTTGACTGAAGAAGCGGTCGCTGGAAAGTGCTTGCTCAGCCATGTTGCATCATGTCCTTGAACACTTAATTGGCTCGATTCAGTGTTCTGCCGAGAGAAGAAAGAGGAAGGCATTGACCTGTGGGCCAATGCAATTAATAGGTCCCATGTGACAGAGGAAAAGGGTGATGAGGAACCGGTCGGCTGAGGAAAAAGAAGGTGGGTTCCACATGCAAGTGGAAGAAAGAGAAAACTCTAGGGCTCTCTAATCTGACAGCAGTAAGGAACGAATTAACTGGAGGATCCACACACTTCGTGAATTTTCTATATTTTTATCTAAAGATCCTGGATGAGTTATCAACACGTAGTTAAAGTTTGGAACACAAATTCTCTACTAATATTTTATGAAAATTCTGACAAGATAAACTGTGCAGAAATTCTAATTCGGTAATTGATTTATTTTAAGATATAATTTGGCATATTAATTTTTTGAAACTTTTACTGAAGGTGTATACCTATGTCAGGGTTCTACCATAAAAATTTCAAAGTCAAAATCATAGTAGTTATTTTATTAAAATTCATTTACTCCATTTTACAGATTTTCAGGATGGGAATAAATAAATAAGAATAAATAGTAAAACCCGTTATTTATTTTTGTAAATTTTCGTGAGCAAGGATAAGGTAACTGATCCCATATTATAAAAATTCTAGGTGCTGGAAAGGTCTAGGGTTTCCTACAAAATTCGGGCAAAGGGTTGGTCAAGGATATGCTTCTCCAATTATTTTATCTTATCATCTTTCAATCGAGTTCACATTTTCTTTTGACCAGCCAAGGTGGTTTCTAGAGCACTCTAAGATCATGTAGAAATTACTAAGGTAATTTTTATCTTTTACCATTTTACAATTTCTTCTTTTCTCTCTTTTCTTAATTCCAATATTCATTTCTACTCAGGCAATAATTCACTTAAATGCACATAAAATCAAGAAATGCAACTAGAAAGTAATTTCACATTTTAATATTTGATTTTTAAACTTTTATAAATTTGAGGATGTTACAAATCTACCCCCCTTAAAAAAAATCTCGTCCTCGAGATTTGCGAGGTTAGAAGAGGTTTGGATATTCTCAAGAGGATATAGATTGGGTGCGTTGCTAAGATAGATCATCTTGCAGATCAAAGATTTTCTGATTTGGTAAGATATGAGGGTACACAAGATTTTGCTTGAATGTAATAAAAATAGTACAGAATTCAGAGAATTGAGGTAGCAATTTAGCTTATTTGCTATCCCAGCTATCTTTTGATAATTGGTTACCATTTAATAGGTCAAAGGAACAATTCTTTGCAGATTTGAAAATGACAACCTCTGCGAAGTTGTGAAATCCTTAGGTTTACATGATTACTGAGTTCATATCAACGATGGTTGACACAACTCGGCTGGGTTTGAGTTTTTCTCAATAGACTTCTGATCATGTCAACTTGCTTTTGGGTTTCCTGAACAGAATTTGATCTAAAGAACTTTTATTTACTTCGGACCAAAGAAAAGGGTTAGGTTATGCACTTTTCTTTTGTAAAGTTCTTCAAAAGGTAAAATTTTGAAGGTTTGGTTGAAAACTATTTTGTAGGAGATGAAAGCATAACTTCTCCTTGTTAGTGCTATATGATAGCACACAAGTTCTCAACATGTCCTCCAATACTTAAGTTTACTTTGTTTGCTTGTCTATTAGAGGGTGATAAGTTGTTCTGGGATTCAGCTTAGCCCTTAACAATTTTTGCAAACTTTTCCGAAGTTATGTTATGAATTAGAAATAATTGTCCATGGAAATCCCGAGAGTATGGTCAACATTTTCTAATCAAGGTTCTAGAAACATTGTCATTTTGATGCGTGGTTTCGATCGGGATAAAATGAACAACCCTATTTATCGGCGATAACTAATATGGAATTATGCCTTTTTCAGTCTGGATGACCAAAGTGATAAAATCCATATAAGTATTATTCCACTTCTGTTTAGAAACCTAAAGGAGTTGTAAAAGATTAGCAGTAAATTGATGTTTGACTTTAATTTGCTGATATATGTTACATCTTGCAACATAGTTAGCAATATCCTTTGTTATGTCGGATCACCAATTTACCTGCAATAGGCTTTCTATGCAGAAATGTCTTATCTAGACTTTTGTCATCCCGTATTCAACTTTCTGCTTAGGCTCTTCAAATTTTTGGATATTGATCCATCCTTAAGCTTGCTTTAATTTGAGTTTTAGGATTTAGCTACACCTAAAGGTTAGTAGCAAATCCTCCTTTGGCTACTCCCAAATTAAGCTTCTGGAATTCTTTTATCAACTCAGACTGATCGGTAGGAGTTGATACGAAAATGCAATGAGATTTACGGTTTAGAGCATTAGTTACGACATTAACCTTACCAGATAGTGATAACCATGAAGGCCTTAACCTTTTATTTGCTTCAACCACCCTCCTTGCTTGAGATTGAGGTTTAATTTAGTGAAGGATTGTTTCAGGCTCTTATGATCTGTTTAAATACTGCATCAATTACTGACGAGGTAATGATGCCAGATTTTAAGAGTGTGAACAATTGCAACTAGTTCCAAATCATGAGTAGGATGGTCGAGCTCATGAAGTCAGGGTTGACAAAAAGCATTCGTAAGCTCGAATGGCATTACAATCGAACAAGTTGTCGATGCTAGGTAAGAAGTATTTGATAGCGACGTCATTCAGAGTATGATAATTCACGCATAAGCGTAAACTACCATTCTTTTTATTGACATAAAGAATAGGGATATCTCAAGGAGAAAGTTGAGACGAACAAACTTTGTTGTCCAATTGTTCCTTAGGTTACTTCTGGTGTACAATAAGTTTACCAGGTTTGGATAAAATAAGTTTAGGAATTCGATGTCCTTTTAGATTCATGGAAATGACTTTGGGGATTGTCGCGAGATCTTTAGATGTCAAGGACAAAGTGGAGTATGAATCTACTTGGGTAGATGATGTTGATCAACGATTTCGGAATAACGGAAGGTTGTTTGTCGATTGTTATGGATGAACAAGAAATAGCTAAGATCGAGATTCATGATTTAGAATTACTAAGGAGGGTGATTAGGTAAAGACAGAATGGGGTAAGATGAGATTAAGTCTTTTTGAAGTTAGGGTTGATACTGGTCATGAATCTATTTGAGGTATGTAATGCTATATTTTGTAATTGATGAAGGCGAAATTGATCGACAGATTGGAATAGCCAAAGATCGCTTGTCATGCTTATTAATCTAGTAAATAGAGAGTGACTAATGTCAAGAAACTTGTTCTCAAGGTTCTTAAAGAATAAATAGATTGACAGGATAAAAAGGATATGTCAAGATTTGGTATGGTTATAAGGCAACATTTCGTTCCCTAAAAATTTTATTAAATAAAATTTCTACAATTTAGAAGAGATGAGGTAGTTGATTTGGGCCTACTTTCCATTCGATACAATTTGACATTGTTGTTATTTATTGAGATCGTCTCATCGTGAATTTTCAACTCAAAGGTTTAATATTCGCGAGTGCAATCCTTACACAGAATTTCATCACAATGAATAACAATACAAAAGATTACATTCCAAACTAGCATACAAAGAAATATTCAGGTTACCCACTCATTATTTTATTTTTAAACTCTTTTATTTAACCAAACAATATTTAGTTCTATATAATGTGACTTAACATTGTGATTCTAATCCAAAGTAAGGTGATAAGGTGGACACTTTTCACGTGCAAAGGAATGGTCAATTGTTACTTGTAGAGGTAATTGGATAGTGACCGACCTAAAGTGAATTAGGTATTCTTTGCGATTGCTAGTATAGCAAAATCTTAAACCTGATTTATTTGTAGGTAGTGTAGGCTAAATCATAACTGGGGTGGTGATGAAGGTTGTAGTAATAATTCTTTTGTAGCTATGTTCTGAGAAGGCTTTTGCTGTCTTGCGTAAGTAGTAGGAACAATAAGGCATTATTATATATGCAGTGGAGTTTGCATATGCAGCAAGATAGTTTTCGGCACACTCCTATGACTATAATAGGATTATGGGGGTCACAAAACATCTTGCTAGATATTAGTTTTGGTCTAAAAGAATCAGGGAAGATTAGTAACTAGGGTAATATACAGGTGAGAAGTCTTACAGAAGAAAGAGGTAAGTTATGTGGGAAGGTTATAAATTCCAATCTATCTTGTATTTAAAAGTGTCATAATAGTTTATTTATTTAGGATTCTTACATATTAGAAAAGAAGAGATAGCTATAAATAATAATTTAATTCTAAGACTATCTTTTATTTAGTAGAAGTTAACAGTCCATTCCAATTTCCTTAATTACAACTTCCTATTAATTTTAAGGGTTACGACATCGTGAAATTTTTAACTTTATGTTAAGCATTCACGAGTGCATCCCGGGAAGCAATACAAAAAGTAAACAACGAAACATCAATAAGAAAGACGCGCACTTAAACTGTGACACAAGGAAGTGCTAGGTTTTTCCTATTAACTTAGTCCTACGTGATCTTTTTACGAGAGTTTTGATATCCCACCAGAGCTACTCGTAGCCTGGATGATACTGCCTCTCAAGGTAGACTATTTGGCGATAAGTTTCTTCAAACTCTTGCATCACTTGTTGGGGATAACAATCTGAAGTTTCCACGGCACGGAAACAGTTGACGGAGTGTTGCACTTGTCTTCCTGAGGTTGTTGGCGTGGATGCAGTAGTCTTCCTTGGTTGTATAGGGAGGAGAATAGCGTTATATCACCAACATTCTAAAGCTAGTGACAGCGTCACACTACATGTTTTAGCATTCAACAGAGACCGTTAAATCATTTTCAAAAAGATTCATTAGCAGTATTTAATAATAACATAGATAAGAGATAGAATTATTAGGGAAAGAATGAGAATATGTAGAGGTGAGGAAAGAAAATGCTATAGGAAAGAAAAGTATATATAGACAGGAAATGTAATTTCCTATGGAAGGAAATGTAATTATTAAACCGAATTATTAAATCATTTTCTTTTTCGGAAATTATTTATTGCGTCAGCAGTGACACGTGTCAGCACCGGATTGGTCCACGTGGACTTGCTGACGTCAGCGCCGACCGAGCCCACCGATGACGTCAGCATGACGTCATCAGCCACGTGGCACCACTCGGGTGCTGCCACGTGTCTTGGTCCATGGACACGGCCCACGCGCGGCTCGGGTCCACGGTGGATCAGCGCCGCGGCAGTGCGGTGACATGCGGGCCCGCATGTCGGCCCGTCTTCTTCGCCGTGCAGCGCGCCTAGGCTACGTGGCACGATCCGAGCCGTTCAATTCAGATCGAACGGTCCAGATTGGATCGGATTTTTGCCTCACCGTGGGTGGCGTGGCACGATCCGGCGGGTGACGCGTGGCGCTACCTACGCCGTTCGATCTCGATCGAACGGTTGAACCTTATCCAGCGCTTGGTGCGACGTGGCTTACGTGGCTACATCTGGACCGTTGGATCTTGATCTAACGGTCTAGATCCAATCTGGTTTTCTAAAGTTCCGGGGAAACGTGGACTCACCTCGTGCGTGCGATTGGGATCGGACGGTTGGCAGAGCTCGCGAAGGTCGATGGCGGCGCGGCGGGGTTGGTTCACCGAGGCTGGGGAAGACGACCCACGCGACGGCGTTCTGGGGCTTCTCCGGCGAAGGGAGTGGTCGGGGTCGACGCGTCTCGTTCTGGGGATCACGGATCTGGACTTCAACGCGGCAGAGACGTCCTCCCGTCGGCGCAAAAGACCACAAACCGCGGCGGCTGTTCTTAACTTCGGCGAGCAATCGCGGCTAGACGGTGGGGATCCTGGCGGCGCGAGCTAGGGTTTCGGGTTCGGCGTGGAAAGGCGATCCTCGGGCACCGATTCACTCTTTAAATAGGCTAGGTTTCCGAATCCAACACGGCGGCGGAGAGGAACAGCCTCGCCGGGGAAATCGGAACGAACCACGGCCTTACGCAGAGCCGTACACGCGTGTCACGATCTACGGCTCCGATTCGATCTCGCGCCAGCGTCTACTCGGTCATCCCGAGGCGGCCAAGACGCCTTGAGCCGTTGGATCTTGATCCAACGGTTGCGGAGCTAGGGTTCGGGCGACGCGGTTCGACTGGACCAACTGGCGTGGGTCGGACTCTAGTCTGACTCGGACTCGGGTCCGGTCGGAGGAACAGTAAAACCAACTCGATTTAATTAATCCAATTAAATTCTCAGAAATTCAATTAAATCATTAAAAATAGCAAAAGACTCAGAAAAATTCTGGAAAATATTTTGGAATATTTTGGACTCAAATAAAATATTTCCAACAAATTTTTATTTGCAAAGTTTAATTCTTTAATTATTTCAAAATGGAATAAATTCAAATAAATTCCAAATAAATCCAAATAAACTCCAGAAAATTCCAAAAATTCACCAAAGTGCCAAATCACACATGAATTTAAGAAAAGAAAAATTTTGGGGTGTTACATCCTTCCCTCTGCCTCGGCTAGGTCTACAAGATCCGTCGCTGGAATGACTAGAAATGAATATCCAGGGGACCGATCGCCAAACGGACCAACACTGGAGGTAGAGTCGACGACGCGAGACGGGGCTGACGACATCGCTGGAACAGAGGTGGAGGAGTCGCTCTCCTCCTCTACTTCTTCGTCATCCAAATCATCATCGCCTTCGGCGTCGCCCAGATCTTCGCCTCCCCCGGACAGAGCAATTGCCCGAATTGGGGCCGCACGAGTTAACCTCGCCCGCTATGACGGGCGGAGGGAACCGACCGCACCCCTTGGCTTGGGAACTGCACGGAGCCCCCACTCGGCAAAACGGGAGTTGCAGTGGGCCCCTATTGCCTCGATGGCAGCTTCATATTCCTTAGGCTGGCACGGCCCAAGGAGCCCACGTGCCTGCCTTTCAGCCGCTCTGCGCCCAAGACTCCGGATCCCCTCTGGCTGGATCACAGACACGTCACCTTTGGATGACCACTCCAGAGTCACGATGGGGTTCCTTGCCAAGGGCTCCACCTGACAGAGGCAAAATTGCTCAGCCAGGTCGCGCATTGTACTCTGAAGCCGAAGGGCCTTCAAGTATTGAAGAAGCCTCTCCTCCTCGGCAGATGCGGTCAGATTCGGAGATCGGATGGCCCGGACGGGACCCAAGGAAGTGCGGAGAGCCGAATCTTGACCATCAAGTGTCTAGTAATACCAGCGCTGCATCCATCCAAACTCCCACTTCCCCTTGGCGGCGGCCACTGGAATCTCCTTCGCCAACGACCTCTTTGTCTGAAAATTCAGAGAACTGAAGCAAGATCGCTGATGACCTCGACAGCCCTCTGTTGCTTCGGTTGCCAGAATGCGTCCTCAATCAGAGAGAACAACTGCCCAGTTAGCCTGAACCCCGCAGGATGGAAGGCCCAATCCAGCACTACCAGGCGAACTATGGCGTTGGGGGTGAGCTACGAGAGCTCCGCCCTATAAACTCGTAGCGTGGCCCCCACCAGTGGGGCAACTGGGAACCGAAGCCCCGCCTCCAGAAAGGCGACGAACAACACAACCTCGTCTGGCCGCGGCTGGGGAATCTCCTCTTCACCTGGAAGACGCATGGAAGAACGCGCGACCCCAAACTCATTTGCCAAAATGTCAAGCTCGTCGGAGTTCAAAGAGGAGCGCCCCAAGGTCGGGGACATCGCAGCAGCATCTCTTTCGTTCAGAACCGGCTTCATCAAAGGAGGACGTTGAGGCGCCATGAGCGGAGAGAGCTAAAGATGGTGGAGAACCAACGAGATAGATGGGGAAAGGAGACTAGAAGACGCGATGAGAATTGAGCATAAAAAAGGACCCCGCTCCCATCGACCACCACACTTATAAGGGGTAACCCCATATCCCCTCAACCATAGATCCGAACACGTGGCGTTCATCGCGCAAATCATGGGAGCGTGCGAACATGGGTAAGAAGACCGACAATTTCGGCACTAAGCCCGAAACGTCGTAAAGAGCCCCAGCGCCTGATGACAAGGAGCAGGACCTCCCATCGCAAAAAACCAATCCATCCAAACCTGACATAGCAAAACCCATGATCAAAGGCATTGAAAAGGGTAGGAGACCACCCACCCAAAGTGAAGGCGGAAAGCCGAATGGGCCTTGCCCCGCACGCCCAAGTGAATGAAAAAGAACATAGGCCTTCTTTTCACATGGCCGAGGGCGGTGCGACACCAACCCATAGCCATGAGGGACCCCTGTTGTAGGCCCAGAAAATCCATCCCCTTCGTCAGACGGGGCAGGGCTCACGTCTTCCCCCGGTCGATACAGGCTCAAGGCGTGATGAACAGGAAAAATGACACGAGATAAAAAACCGGCGGGGGGAATAAGGAAGGAAGGGAACAGAGCAAAGTCACGAGGGAAGCTGCGGAGGTAGACACCATCGCAACCCATGTGGACGTGGCCGACATTATGATCGGCCGAGCCTGACATTCTGCCAAAAGCTGCAAAAGGATGTCAAGCGGGATCAGATTGATACGAAACCAATGGACATCAGAAATTCCATTTAGGCCCCCGAAAAGAGCGTAGGACAAATGGGCATAGTCGTAAAGAGAAAACAAATACTCCACGTAATAGACACCTGGCCCCTAGAAGAGGACAGGTGGAGGGCGATGTGAGTAACGCTGCTGGAAAAAGACCCACAACCCCCTGTCAGCACCAGTCGGAGAAAAGCCAGCCAATACATGCATTTGAAGGCGGATTTCTCCGCCACCTCCATATAAAAGGAGGAGAAGATCGCCGAGAAGGGGGACCTCTCTCACTCGGATCTCCGGACATCCGACTTTAGGGAGTTTGAGGTCAAGAGCCGGGAACAGAACACAAACAGCGTGGTGCAATCCCGCCACAATAGTCTTATTAGTATCGGTTTGAAAACCGACACTGATAATCTCCGATTATTAGTGTCGATATATCTGTTGCGGTTTAAAAACCGACACTGATGAGTGTTTCGAACCGACATAGATGCAGGTTTTTAAGGTAGTAACAGCTAATTAATTAAACATGCTTATTTCGAGCCTACGTATTTTCCTCACCTCACATGGAATTAATGAAAACTATAGTTCTTGACCACTTATCTTTCTTAGAAGCCATGTGCCTTAGCACGTAGTCCAACTGAAGCACATCGTGGGGCAACAGAGATCAGAGAACCAATCCCAACATGGCTGTGTTCATACGGAATCTTAACTACCGGACTAGCGACGATCTCTGGATCGCACCACACTACCATTTCTTCCGGATATTATAATGATTACAATGCATTCTAAAATAGCAGTTTGGCCACAAATTGGCCATGTTATCATCTTCTAGACCCTTAGTTCACGGGCCCTACATGTTCGGATTGACTAATCACAACTACGTAGCACAATGCAATAACCCAGTAATTAATTAATGTATCCAGAAAATATGTACTCCTAATACATGGTTGACCTGCAGAAAGTTTTGAGTTAACAATGACGTCCAATTAATTTAATTAAGCCGTCCGGAAGGTACGATGGAATAAATACGTCGTGAGGATTGACCCATTCTGATCAGGAGATCTCTAAAGCTTTCTTGCAGAACATTACCTTTGTAGACTCTCTAGCAGTCAGTTCAGCGAAGTTAAGCCACAATTCAGAACATGACAGATGGCAATGGCGGATGCACACGTCATTATGTCACACATGACTGTACTGTGTACTATACCTTCAAAACTCACTACCCTTTTAATCACACTTGTCAATATTACATCGAAGGTTATACCAATTTGATTCTTGGAACAGCACATTCTAATACCGGTCTATACGGCATACCGTTTCAGGTTTAATATAATAATATGTATTTATAACAATGCACATGTTTAATTATATATACACCAAAGTTCACGTATAATATTACTTCAAATACATAGTACTGTCAAATATAATATATAATTCAATAGACTATATTATCAATTCACAGGTAGACAGATATTGACCGGTATCAAAGCCGGTATGATTGTCATTGATCAGTATCAAGGTCCATACGGTACATAGTGCTACTTTGTACCGGTTAAGGTGCTAAAATGGTACATACCGACCATATGTCTTGTACATACTGGTACGATGACTATACTCTTGATAGCGTCAAAACCTTCTCGAATGTCTACAGAAAAAAAAGACACATGCAGAACTATGTTAATTTCAGATGTCCAAATTTTCATTACTACACAACTAGTCATCACAGATGATTTTGTGAACTGTCTGTAAGCATGTGTGTCAGTGATAATAACGGCGCATCACAGATGGTTAACAAACTATCTGTGAAACACATATCAGTATATTACAGATGGTTCTAGTTAAGAAGCTAGAACCTTCTGTCATGATCTTATATCACAGACGGTTCTAGCTAAGAACTGTCTGTGGTACATTGTTTAGTTGCTTAAGCTTTTTCTGTTTATTGTCTTGCCTTAGAAAATACTAGCCATACCCTCTAAAACAAGCATAATACAGATTACACATCCACAAGTAAATGCATAAGTACCACGGAATATCTAATTTAGAAATCAACTCACATATATTAACCAATTGAATGCACAAGTACACATGCCATTATAATTCACAATTCCACAGCAGAAGTACACATGCCACTACAATATACAACTCATCAGGTTAGGTAGTTAGGTAGTGGAACTCGCATTCTGGCTTTATGACCTCACATAGCAAGAAGGAAGTGAGTTGTCCTCAAATTTTGTGCAGATTGGCCTGTTCAACACACTTGTAGCGATTTTTGTAAACTATCGATGGGAAGATTAAAATTGATATGTAATTGTTAGAAGATTGATAAACCTGTAGGACATTTGTCCTTGTTGTGCCGATGATAAATTGCGTGTTGTGGCAAACGTAGAATTCACATATGTTATTTTCCTTTTCTTGCTGGTGGCGCTGCAAAAAATAGAATTGGTTAGTTCATGAGGCATTATTATAGAGTGTGATATAGGATTATTGTGTACCAATGGATACCGAAAACTTCACAGCAGCTCTCCAATGTATAGTCCTTCATGGGTTCGGTACAGTTTGAATGATCTATTATAGAATCGTCTTATGATGTCTAGTAGAGATTTGCTATTAGCCTAGAAATGATGGGTCAAATTAAGTTGACATATTTTATGTAATTTTGGTCCGCAAGTTTCTTATGTACTCAATACTGGATTGTTTCCAGGACAAGAGTACTTTGTGGTACAAAAGGCACTAACAAGTTTCTTCTGTAGAAGATTAATTACGACATGTGTATTCTGTTAGTTCTTTTCTTACCAGCATTCCAGCACGATTGTTGTTTTATATATCATACCTTGTTAATCATTTTATCTGCGTAATTATTAACCAAACACATATCGTAATATTCTGACAGAAAAAATTTAGCTTCTAATTAAAGTATGGACATAAGAAATTTTGTGCATACAATTTATTACACACAAATCAATTCAACCAAGTCAAATAGTCTTAAAAAACCAAAGGCCCAACTTCATTCGAATCCAACAAACCATATGCTATTGATGTGAATAACAAATTAACCAAAGGCCCCAGCTTCATTCAAAGCTAACAATTATTATTTTAAATTTACAAATAGACATGACAAATAAACATAACGACCTTATAATAATTCCACTTGCTTATTCTTTTGTATAAAAATTATCTCTTCATGATAATCGACACGTTTGTAGCTTGCTTCCTCTTGTTGTTCTTCATGGACCGTGATACCGTTTCCGATAGATGGCAACTCATCAAATTGATTGTATTCTTCCTCATTTACTACATTCTCAACTCCGATAATCTTTCTTTTTTTCCTAAAGAACTACTATCACTTCTTGTTGGATGGGCCGATTACATAGAAGACTTGAATAACTTAGTTTGCGATTACAATTGGTTCATCTTGGTACCCGACACATTCGAGGTCCCCAGTAGTGATATTGTACTTGTCAACCTTCACCTGCTAGAGGTGGACCCAATGACACCGATATAAAGGGATCTTGAATAGTATGTAGTCGAGCTCTCAAATCCCTGTATAAACCCATAATAGGATCTCCTCATCAACCCAACGGTATTGAATGCATCTATGAGTACACCATTATTCTAGTTTGTGCTCTTCATATCATGATCTCTCATGTAAAATGTGTACCCATTCGAGTCATAACCTTTCCATATTACACTGTAGATGTTGGCCTTTGTGCCAAACACATCAGCGTATCACCTGATGAGCTCATAGTGACCGGTCGCTCCTTCAACCATTTGTTGAACGGAAGGTTATGCTGCCACACTGGATTTTCTTACTGTAGCCAGTTCTTATGCTCGTTGATATACGGGGATACTACAGCCATGTGTTGCAAAACTGTGAAATGGGCTTGAGCACATGAAACCGGATCACCCGTGATTGCTTTCCTTCCGATGGTTCTAATACCCTGAAGCCTCCCCTCATGGCGGATCGAAGCATACCTATCGGTTCGACCTGAGCCATGTTATCGATGAAGAATTTGATGACCTCTTCGGTTGCATAACCTTCAACATTGCTACCCTCCGGCCAAGATCGATTCAGTATGTAGGACTTGAGAATTCCCATGTACCTCTTGAATCGGATAAGATGTGATTGATGTCTCATGATCCGAGACTCCTGCCATCATCGCAGATGGTTTTTGGCTAGAACTATCTGTGATGTACACTCATCACAAACTGTTCTTTGAAAACCATCTGTGGTTATATTTGACACAGATGGTTTTCAAAAATTATATATGATGAGAAGTCTAATATAGTTTTTTTTGTAAGGAAGAATGCACCGCATTGTTAAAGTCTAATATCATATAGTTTGGGATTGCAATTAGGCGCATAAAAAAATGTCCGTAGCCTCAACTCAATTGCTGATACATCGAAACTATTTAGATCGTCAAAATCGTACAGTTAGAATTATCAAAAAATATTTTAACAATATAAAAACATATAATAATTTTATAGCTTGTTGCTAACATGTATATATATATATGTATATATATACGTATATACGTGTATATGTATATATATATATTATTGATCAAAGGAATATTTTCGACTAATTTTGTTATAGTAGAAACAAAATGGTTAATCAGAGCACATATTAACAAACATTTTAGACAGATTAATCTTCTGAGGTTGGATTTTAATTAGTATTTGTGAACTACACAAACGGCACTGGGCGAAGAAAAATAAAACTAAGACCAACTGCCTTACTTCAACAATAATGGTATAATCTCTCACAGCAATCTAATTAATCCTTCCGTGTGTTTAATATATACAGAGCTATACTTTTAATCTCAAACTAAAGAACAGTATAATAATGGAATAATCTTAGTACGTGCATGCTAATTTTCGTGAAATCAGTAAACACTGTAATTAACCATCTTTGTCCAACTCCTCGTAGAAGTGAGGATGTGCACACATTTAGTAAAATGTGTTCATACCATGCAAGGTGTCTTGCATGAAGCCATCCCTAGATGTTTGCTGTAATTTGTCCATGACCCAGTACCGGACACTTGGGTTAAGCTGACTTTAACTATGCCTAGTTTATTTCTTTTAGCCATGTCATGTTTATTTAACTAGCATACTTACTCATACAACTACGCGGCCAGATGTTATGATGTAGTTGTCATTGATATACAATTTTACTTTCTATACTTAAAATAATATTGTATTTGTTATATAATTCAAATATTTATATATGATTAATTTGCACCATTATAATCTGGTCAAACCAAAATAACTTACGGAGATTCTTACCCTTTTCTTTTGATTAATGTGAGAATTTCTTGTTTTTTTTTCTTTTGTAGAATTATGGTGGAATTTTTTTACCCTTAAAACAAAGGAGGTGTATTGAATATGTTGTTTTTACTTCTATAGAGATAGGGTATAGATTGTGAGCAGTACTTCTATGTTCTTCACTTCCACGTACCTGTACAACTCTTAAAGCACGGACCAAGGAGTAAGTAGGCTTAATCTATCCTTGATTAAGGCTTTAATATTTGTGCAATTATTTGAAAGAGCATAAAATCACCTCCCATAGTTTTATTTCCATTTTCAGCACCAGGGATTCCCTCACATGCATGATTGTGTTGCACGGTAGGAATCTAGCTAGGTTAGGGCACATGGGTACAGAAATTTCTCCATAAGAACAAAAAATTTCTTGCAGCATCAAGAACATGGATAACACGTCAGAAATTTATTGTTTACTAGTTTGAAAACTTGCTGTGGCAAAAAGTCAAAGAACGAATCATACACTCAAGTACTAGCCACCACTGTAACAGGTGGAGGCCGATCGATCACTACTATAAATTCAGGGGTCCAGGAAAGCAACTGCAGAACATAACCTAACAGTACAAGACTTCTTCGGTACGTCTAAGTACGATCGCTAGCTCTCTGTGATCTTAAAGCATCCAATGGCGAAACCAGCAGTACCGGTGCTTCTTATTCTGCTGTGCAGATTAGCTTATCATGCGGTAGATGCCCAGTGGACCAGCGCTACGGCGACGTTCTACGGCGGCAGCGACGCCTCCGGCACTATGGGTTTGTTTCCCCTCCATTTCTGCCTGATTTGTCCTGGAGATAGTGTTTTAAGTTCTTGCTTAATGTGATGTCTGATGCATGGAAGGACGCATTTGTGTATGCAGGAGGTGCGTGCGGCTACGGCAACCTTTACAACGCAGGGTACGGGTCGAACAACGCGGCGCTGAGCACGGCGCTGTTCAACGATGGCGCGATGTGCGGCTCGTGCTTCACCATCGCCTGCGATAGCAGCAAAACAAGCTCGTGCAAGCCAGGCACGTCCATCACCATCACGGCCACCAACTTGTGCCCACCAAACTACGCCCTCCCCAATGACAACGGCGGATGGTGCAATCCGCCACGGCAGCACTTCGACATGTCACAGCCCGCCTGGACGACCATCGCCATCTACAAAGCCGGCATTGTCCCAGTGAACTACAAGAGGTACAAATCATGGCATGAGATGCGAAACATCACAACTACACACAACTTCATATATATAGATCTTATGCATATGATGTGATGATTGTACTTGTAGGGTGCCGTGCAATAGGAGTGGGGGCATCAGGTTCGGCATAAGCGGGAGGGACTACTTCGAGCTGGTTGTGGCGACGAACGTGGGCGGCAGCGGTGTGGTGACGCAGATGTGGATCATGGGATCGAAAACAAACTGGATAGCGATGAGCAGGAACTGGGGTGCAAATTGGCAATGCAATTCGTACCTCAACGGTCAGAGCCTGTCCTTCATGGTGAAGCTGGATGACGGCCGCGTGGTTACGGCGAACAACGTCGCACCAACGGGCTGGTACTTCGGCGCCACTTACGCGACCTCGGTGAACTTTTACTAGCTGAATCGGCGGCATATAAATTTACCAGTACCAGCATATATAGCACTTCCAATGAGCCTTGCGACGAATTGGGAGATTAACGGTGTACCCTGTCTAATACATCGCCGACGTAGATAGGCATTCTGCAGCAGTGTTCATTTTTGATATTTTTTTCTATTAATTGTTTTCTGTTTGATCCTGCCTGTAATAACTGCATTTATACTGCTTTGTCAGCGGCTTGGTATCACAGAGCCCTCTAAGTAATCAATGCAGTATATATATTTATGGAGTAGATGCGATCTACTATTTTTTTTGTGTACGTAAATTCAGAATTATTTATCAATCAGTTCTTTAGTTGCCAAGTCAAGATTCACAAATCACAATGCTTGTGCTACGTACGTACTTGGGTATACATGGGCACATTTAAGTTTGAGACCTGTAGCAATATTAGGCATATTAACGATGAATTTATTCTGAAAATAAGCTATGACGATAACTAAAGACAAATAGTGGAAAGAAATAGACTAAACACTAGCAATATGCCAATTGTAATGTCTATCTCATATATATTATTAGATGAACAGAAAATGCTAACCAGCATTCTTAATCTATGCATAGAAAATAGATACGACATATGGTTCACATGTGTTATCGAGTTGACGCGAAGGTGTGGCTGAACCGGTAGTAGATGTCGATGAAGATCAGCAGGTGATGTAGTTGAAGCCGATCATCGCTGAAAAAACTAGTGAGTAGTCGCATGAAGACGTTTCCCAAAAACGTGATTCGTCCTTTCCTGGTGCAAGATCTCAAAGACGGACGTTTCGGAGACATACTCTCTCAACAGTCGGTGCATGCTGGCGAAGGGATGGGGAAGGAGGCAACACAATACTAAAGGAAGGCAACAGGCGAGAGAGATCTAATCTCTGTTCTGCGTATATACCAGAGAGAGAGAGAGAGAGAGAGAGAGAGAGATATGAGTCGGTTACGGATTCGTACGTGCGTCCCACATCGCAAAAACTGAAAAAGAGGACTGCGTCTATGCAAGCCGTCGGACTCGATTTCACTGCATCATTCAGCATGTCGCATACGTGCCACCTGGCGAGGCGAGTGTCCTCTTCTTCTCCCTCTTCTTCTCAAACTCTAGCAATGTGGAGGGAAATATCCCTTATATGTTGGTCTCTATCCACCTCCACTAACAATATGGTACTATTTTCTTATTATCTCTCTTTCATCTAATAGGTCATTCGGATTTTTTAGAAATTATTTGTGAATTAATAGGTCTAGCCCAAATAATTCCAACAAGACCATCACCTGAAACCAACCTGATCAAAACCTCTGCAATTCACTGAGTGGTGAGGAACATTTCGCACTTAAGCAGTTCGCCAAACTCCTCAACTAGATTTGCTGCAAGCCGCCCACTCCCTATTTGCAACTCACAGTACTGCAGATCTCGCCATCAGTACCAGTTTATAAGCACCATCAATACTGATTTTTGAACTGGTACAAGCCATCCAGGACTGATGCCCATTGAGCATCAGTACCGATTCTACCAACCGGTATTGATATGACTATCAGTACCGGTTGGAGGCGGTATTGATATGACTATCAGTACCGGTTGGAGGCTCCAACCGGTACTGATAATCTATTGTCAATACTGTTTGGAGGCTCCAACCGGTACTGATGAGCTATTTTCAGTACCGGTTGGAGGCTCCAACCGGTAGTGATGAGCTATTGTCAGCACCGTTTGGAACATCCAACCGGTACTAATGAGCTATTGTTAGTACCGTTTGGAGGCTCCAACCGGTACTGATTGGCTACAACACGCTTGCTTTAATATTTAATATATATGCGCGTGATGCAGTATAATATATATTATCTCTACTATATAAAGTGAGAGTTTCTTCCCACGTCACATTAATTGCCCTGCTTAATTTCCCTACTTAATTGCCCTGCTTAATTGCCCTACGCAAGAAACGAAGCGTTACTTTAATTAGCCAGCTTTTGCAAGAAACGAAGCGTTAAAGATAGATGTTTGATCTTATGAAATAGTATTTTTTTATTTTTTAATCTTTATTTTTCGTTATCAATTTTGTTTTTCGTAGCAACGCACGGGCATATAACTAGTATATGTCTATGTGTGTTAAGTCTAATATTACATATATCTATTAATTGAAGCACATATAATCATTCATCCACAATTAAATGATAATTAAATCACAAAATTTTTATTAACAACTCTAATTAGAACCAATATGTATCACAATTAATCAATCATGCCCATATATAACCACACATATATAGTTCACATAACATTCATTACAACTTTAATTACAGAATGTTCATGGGACCCTTCTTTTACGTGCATCGCTCTTGGTAGCCGTAGATGTCGACTCCAACAGTTCACCAGTCTTTATCGAAGGGCCCCACCTATTTATCGCTGAAACATGAAACCATTTGGATTTACGACCTCATCGTAAATCCAGCCGACGAGTTGTTCTTGGATTGCTGTCATATGCGCCGACGTGAAATCCTTAGAATCTTGCAAGCGGCAAACACCTCCGGTCTGGATGTCCGTAAACTGGCACACATAGTAGCCGCATAAATTGTTTCCTAGCTGCTAAAGCAAGATCTATGTTGGAAAAAGCTAAGTGTGAAATGGATGCATGAAAATTAAGTTAACTAACTAACACTACAAGGATCTTGCCTGTCCTCGGCCAAACCTGGACATTTACACAGATGCCAAAACCGCCGACATAGTATCGTGGTCGCCGGTCCGACGCACACAAGTCCCACGCATACGAGCTCAACATACACAACCAACCTATGTCCATGGCCACAAATAAATCCCGACTATTACAGTATGCCATCCGGGCCAATTACACCCGCACATTTGTCGCTTCGGCGAACTTAAAGTCGCCGATACAGAGGAGACACTTCGCCCCCTGGCCTAATTAATGCCGCCGACATGCAGTGGACATCTGCGTGTCTCGGCTCAATTAATGTCGTCAAAGGACATGGATCTCGTGTCCTCGGCCTAATTAATGCCGCCGACAGTGGACATCTGTGTCCCTCGCTTTAACTATCCCGACGATTATGCACCCTTTCCGTGCCGTAACTTGGGCTATCTTGTGTCGTCGGCATGGTTAGAGCCGAGGACATTGTGTGACATCTATGTCCGGCTTTAACTATGCCGACGAATGCACTCTCTCGGTGCCGTAACCTGGGGCTATCTTGTGTCGCCGGATGGTTAGAGCCGAGGACACAGACATCCGTGTCCCCGCTTTAACTATGCCGACGTTTACGCACTCTTTCCGTGCCGTAACCTGGGCTATCTTGTGTCGCCGGCATGGTTAGAGCCGAGGACACAGTTCAACTTTTATGTAATATCTCGACATTTTGAAACACAAAAACGAAGATATTTTCCAAGAGATCAACCTCACCCATATCCTAGTTAGTACTACTCTCGCCTAAGCACGCTTAACTAGTGAGTTCTACCACTAATTTTAATGCAAATGAGCACTTCCCATGAGGTCACCCATCCTAATACTACTCTCACCAAGCACGCTTAACTTCGTAATTTTATACGATCTAGTACCAGAGTGTTGGTATGATCACATTTGAAATATAACGTGTCCCCTCCTCTTAACCTCACAAATGACCAAAACTCTAATTTTAGTATTCTTATATTTTGAATTTACCATGGCATGGATGCTTCAAATTTCAACTAAGTGTTCAATTTTACTATGATATGGGTGCTTCAAATTTTAATTAAGTGTCCAATTTTAATAGTTGATCCAAGATCTAACTAGCTACCTACTAGTTACATCTGTGTCCTCGCCTGAGCTATAGCCGACCATTACTGCACTTTCCGTGCCGTAACTGGGCTATCTTGTGTCGCTTCAGATGGTTAGAGCGAGGACACAGGTGACATCTGTGTCCTCGCTTTAACTTCATGCCGACGACATGTTGCACTTTCCTGGTGCCGTAACCTGGCTATCTTTGTGTCGCCGCTTGGTTAGGGGCCGAGACACAGTGACATCTGCGTGTCCTCGCCTGAGCTATACCGACGACATGCACTCTTCCTGGTGCCGTAACTTGGGGCTATCTTGTGTCGTCGATGGTTAGAGCCGAGGACACAGGGACATCTGTGTCCTCGGCTTTAACTATGCCGACGACACGCACTCTTCCGGTGCCGTAACTCAAGGGCTATCTTGTGTCGCCGCAGATGGTTAGAGCCGAGACACAGTTCAACTTTTATATAATATTCTGACATTTTGAAACACAAAACGAAGATATCTTGTGTCGCCGGCATGGTTAGAGCCGAGGACAGTGACATCCTGTGTCCCCGCTTTAACTATGCCGACGCATTACGTGCACTTTCTCGTGCCGTAACCTGGGCTATCTTGTGTCGTCGGTATTGTTAGAGCCGAGACACAGTACATCTTGTGTCGTTTGTGAACATTGTTTGCCGTGGACACGACATAAGACTCATGGGCCCACCGTCGACATCGGGACATGTGTCGTGGCTCGCTTCTTCTTCTCCCGAGATTTTTAAGGCCGGCTTTAAGGTTTTTAGAACATGCACAACCTATTCCAGCCTAATTGTCGCTTCTTCTTTCGCCTGCATTTCATCATCACAACAAATTCATCCAAAACTCAAGGAGAGTAACAGAGTCATCACCACCTACAGACGTTTCTTCGATATTTTTGTCGCTTACGACGGTCGAACGAGACATTTGTACTGGTCATTTAAAGGTTTTACAACACTCACAAACCTATTCCAGGTCATTCCTCACTCTTTCAATTGGTCTCGCGTTGATCGTCACAAGGTTCTACTCAAAGTACTCGAGGTAACGTTACTTGAGACACATACACACAAATACCAGAATATACCAATTAATTAAATAATAAAAATTACATGTCATATATATGTATGTTGCCTAACAACTATTCTAAAGCTCTATTTCATTTTTCTTAATTTTAAAACAAAAACATTTTCAAATTGGTTTTCCGAATTAATCTGAATTATTATTATCACAAATAAAATAAAGCCGTGGGACAAAATGTTCTCTCGTAGTCGCTAGCTTTGTCCCGGTCGACATAGAAATGTTTGTGTCGTTTTACCGCTTTTCCCGACGACAAAGAGTCTTCTTGCCATCGGTCCTACCGAGCATCCTGCATGTTGGTCCCATTATGCCTGAGTGCCCTGGTGTCGGGCTGGGTAGGTGGGCCGAGGACACAAATGCATCTCGTGGCGGGTACGGGTATGTGGGCCGAGGAGACAGCCTTGTGTTGGCGGGATGTAAATTCAAATTTCATCACGACGATGTTCCTCCGGGGTGGAGTTCCTGTGTCGGGCGGGGGTATGTGGGCCGAGGATTACTGTGTCCGCCTGTGGTCGGCGGGTAGGTAAGGATGAGACACAGATCTCCTCTCAGGTCGGCGGGCTAGTTGGACCGAGGACATGATCTTCTCTCAGATCGGGCGGTTTAGGTGTGCCGCATTTACATAGCTCTGCTTGGCGTGTATATGTCGTCGATTTTTATTGACGCCGTCGAGAGATGTAAAATTTTGTGTCGTCGGCAATTTTACCGAGGACACAAATATTTCGGCCGAGGACACTGAGCTCGTTTCTTGTAGTGTAAAAAGCTAGCATGATGGCATACATACTCGACAGGTAAGTGTAATATCGAATTCCTGTTTGAATTCACCGACGGTTTTAGCACGGAACCGTGTGAATGCACTACACATATGATTGCGAATTGAACATGATTATAATTTGTTTTAAATGGAGTAGAACTAGCACAATAATGGAAGGAACAAGAATACCAGTTGAGAATGTCGATCAAGTTTTGAAAACTTTCAACTGGTTTCCTCCTCAAGTCCATATCTGTGATCATCCTACGATCTAGCTCGATAATGAGAAGAATTCAGTGAAAGCTGTACATATATATGTCAACGTAGGTAACTGATTAGTTCTAACATCGTGTTATGGAAAAGGATTAGAACAAGGCAGTATGAAAACGTGTGCTCAAAGGTGTAGGGTAGAAGTATCCTTGACTTATATCCTTGACCCATTAGCCCATTGTATATGGTGTTCTCTGTATCGACAGGGCAACTAGTAACAGTCGTCTCGTTGATAACCAAAGGGTCAAGGAAGGCTATGTCGAAAATGGCCTCCTTTCTGCATCTTTGTATCTCCATTCTACATAAGAAGAAATTAGTTAGGCTTGCAAGTTAGTATAGTGAAAGGGCCCGCACAGTAGATTTTTGCAATTAAATAAGAACTTATAGAGTCCAGCAACTCAACATGGTCACGTCGAGGGCGTCTGTCTGGTATAGATCGTACATTACGCGCCATTCGACATAAAATTCACCGTCGCCATGGAAAAAATCTTGTTCCTTATACTTGACGGTGAATAGCTCTATACCATGCTACAGTTCATGGAATTGGCGCATCCTAGTTGGTAGCTGGCCAACCTCCTCACGCCTGACCAATGATGCGCCTGGTTTAAATGACCATCTGACTTGTATAGATTCAATCTTTTGGTTGCTGAATATTTGATCTGGGTCAAGACCAGTTTCTTCAAAGAATTTTAGCATCTCCTTGGCCTTCTGCTTAGCTGATGACGTCTTCTTCTTGCTGCTTGCCTTGACCAATGTGCGCTTGTAGTAAGAGACACGGGGTTTTTCCTTTGAATCCTTCAAAATTTTAATTGTCTTCAGGCCTTTTAGAAATTCTTCTGTACTAGGTTGAACCTTCTTCTCTGGTGACCTGGGTTTAAAAAATTAAGTGACCTCGACCCGAGTACCTTGGCTGTCTCCTCCTCCATCATATCATACACCCGCTTTGGAGGTGCAGCTAGCTTATTGCTTTGGGTGGACCCCATCTTCTTGCGAGCTGCTGGTCGAGCTGGCTGATTTCTCTTGGGCCACGATGTTGGAGTTGGAGTTTCGCATGCAGAGGTTTGTGAAGGAGATGGGCTTCTTCTGGGGGCATCTTCTTTGGTGAGGATGGAGGTGATGGAAGTGATGATGGAGGTGCCGGAGGTGATGAAGGTGTCTGAGAGGACCGCTTATGTGTGTCTCAAAAAATGATGTACTTCTTGCGCCATAGGATGAAATTGTGCACTGCCTCCCCTAACTGTGTAGTCCTGTCACCTCCGGGAATGTTGAGGTCAAGGTCCTCGCACCCTGGGCATACCCCCTCCACCGAGACCTTGGAGTAGCCGAGTGGTATCTGCTGGCCACGGATGACCTTCCCTGGCTCCACTTGCTGAGCCATGCCGTAAGTCGCCATGAAGGAGTTGTTCTTCGCTTGGACGTGCATCTCACAAGGTGTCCACTGCGTAATTTCGTCTATGGGCCAGTGGCCCAAGTCCTCTTCAGGCAACCCACTGGAAGCGCAGCTGCTCCGCTGCTCTGTGGGGCTAATGACGTCTAGATTAGTAGGAGGTTCCTGGCTCGCATCCACATGAGGGGTTTGGCTCAAGGCTAACTGCACCTATCTTTGGACCTCTTCCCTTATGCTTTCTTGTGTTTGATTCATGTGTTCTTCAAGCATTAGCAGCCGTTGTGCCTGTCAGGCCTTTCTTCTCGCCCGACTCCTGTAGGTCTCGGTGTCCTTAGCGAAACCAATCTTCCAGGGAACAACGCCAATGCCTCGTGTACGGCCAGTGTGCTCTGGGTTTTGTAGGGCCCTTGTTAGCTTGTCGTTCTCCCTTTTTGGCACAAAGGTGCCCTGGGAACAGTCCTAAATCGACTGTACAAGTCTACTGGCCACATCTGTCAGCACATCCCCGAACACCGTGTTTCCGTCAGTGTCAAGGGCGCCGCCATGAGCATAGAACCAGTTCTTCACTCTGTCTGGCCATTCCAAAGTCGACAGCGTGACACCCTTTGCAAGTAGTCCCTGTTCCATCTTCTCCCATTTGGGCATCGCCTGGTAGTAAACCACCAAGGCCGAGGCGGTGGTGGTATTGCTTCTTCTGTGCATTCTTCCTGTTCTTTTCGGTCAAACTTCGACCTTCTTCCGAATTCTTGAAGTTGATGAACGCATCCCAGCGATCCTGCAACTTTGGGTGCTTGTTGAAGTCGGGCATTAGGTCCTTCTTGATATATTTCATGTTCAACTTCTTTTTAAATGTCTGGAATGCGATGGCCATCTTCTTCATCACGTAACTCTTCACCTTCTCTTTGGTCCCTTTGGGGAAGATGAATGTCTCCTTCATATCGGTCCAGATCATGTTCTTTGTATCTTCAGGGACATTCTCCCATTTCGCGATGCTAATTGGCACATGGTCCCTGACGTGGAAGCTTCATGCTGAATTGAACGGCGGAGTCACCCCCGCTGGTTCACTAGGTTGGCCGTCATCGGCGACTACAGTGATAATATGTCTTGCCTTCAACTTCTTGCTTGGACCTCGGTGACGTGATTGCCTACTCGATTGACTAGTCTGAAAATATGGTACAATCATGAATGGGTTGGAATGTTGACTTAGCATGATAGTGCAACTGGCATATATGCATTCGTACTAATTACCGTGGCGGCCTCAGCAGACTCAATAGGTCTTGCGGCCTCGGTGGCCTCAACGAGTTCACAATCCACGAGGGCGGGTTCACGATCCCCCGCCTCTACAAGATCATCTCCCGCAATAAAATTTCTCATGAACTCCTCTCCATCAAATCCTTCTCATGCCATCATTATTTCTTACGCTAGAAGAAGGCACTGAAAATTAACGAAAAAAGATCAATAAAAGTATACTTACACATTTAACATATACTTACATAGGTAACATATACTTACACATTTCAGAATTTAAATTTTCAGGCGACATATACTTACACATTTTAGGTGATGGGGAAGAGGGGGTAGAGGAGGATGGGCGGCAACGACGAGGAGGGTGATGGGGAAGAGAGGTAGAGGGAGGAAATCGCTAGCTAGATACTTGCCATGAACACTTGAGCTTCAAATGACACGAAGCAAATCAAGCACGCTAGTGTGTTAGGTTTGATAAAACAAGACACGAAGAAACAAGAATGCTTATGCACTAGTTCATGGGAACACTGGTTCATGAGAAGTAATTAAAGAGATGTTTGATAGTACTCACTTTCTTGACTCTCTTTTTCTATATATCTTACTAACCCTCCCACATGGGCGAGGGAGGGTCAATAAGATTTATAGAAGAAGAGAAGTAGGGAAGTGAATACAGTCGAACATTTTTTCAATTACTTCTCATAAACCAGTGTTCTCATGAAATCACATTGTGTATAGAAGATAATGAATGAAAGTTTTAATTAATGGATCCATGCATCAAAGCACGCCAAGGACCAGGTGTCCGGGAACCTTTTTTAATCCTTAGCTCCTCTTCTGATTTATATAATCAACTAAATATATAAATATATAACCATATACACACATTTGTACAAGAGATTAAAGACATGCTTCATTGACTAAATAGACAACTAATATGAAAGAGTATTTAACTGTCACCTCACATCAGTGCCGCCAATAGTTCACTGTCACCTCACACAAATATTTGATATCCACTCATTTCTTGCATAGACAACATCCACATAATCAGCATCCACATTCTAACATTTTTATATTGATAATCAATCAACATTGTGTGTATGTTACTGTGACACTACGGTATGGTGTGACATTATAAAATGTGAAATTAGAGGATAAAACCTTA
This sequence comes from Rhipidocladum racemiflorum, assembly GCA_036346355.1. Classification (NCBI taxonomy): domain Eukaryota; kingdom Viridiplantae; phylum Streptophyta; class Magnoliopsida; order Poales; family Poaceae; genus Rhipidocladum; species Rhipidocladum racemiflorum. The sequence goes on from CM070578.1 coordinate 55,468,135, forward strand.
CGGCTTGAGGTTTACTCGCGTTTTTGGGCCTTTTGAAGTGTTGTGTCACCACGGAGTGTCAGAACCTTATAAATGGTGCATGATGAGGTCAAAAACATTATGAGATGTGGAATTAAGGTTAAAACCATAGGGTATGGAGGTTAATAGCGTTTTCGGGCCATTTCCGGGGTTTTGGGCCTTCCCGGGGGAGTTTGGGCCTAAAAGAGAGGGTTGTGGGCTTTGGTGGGATGGAGTGGGAATCCATTTAGGATTAGGAACAGGTGCGGGGGGCTGTTAAAAGGCCTCCCCCCTGCCCCCTTGCGCCCCACACCCTGCCCTTGGGCGCCCCCACCTCTCCCTCCTTGCCCTAGCCGCCACCCCCCACCTTCCCCTCTCCCTTGCATGCGCCTCCACCTCCCCCATTGCTCCCCGTTGCTCCCCACCTCTCCACCACCCCCTTGCTGTCCTAGGGTGACCTCCCCACCCCTGCACCTCGTGGATCCATCCATTGGAGCGAGGAGCGAGGAGCGTGGAGCGAGGAGCGATCCGGGAGGAGTTTCATTGGGATTTCGGTCGTCGGGCGAAGGTATGACCATGGGAACCCTTGGGGTTGGGCTAGGTACTATTCTAATGGTGTTTATCATGATTTTAGATCAATTGGTGGTGCTGGACTTGAGTAGATTGGATTAGATCTAGATGTTGCCACGTTTCTGTTCTGGGACAGCATGAGCAGTCGACCTAAGGTTTGAGTTTTTGTCAATTTAGAATCCGAATCTGTCCGTACGGATGTTGAAGAAGTTGTAGATAATTTCATTATATTTCCGTGGATATAAAGAAAGTTAAATTCCACCCAGCCGTTTAAAAGTTATGGCTGTTTTACCGAGCGTATTAAAATCTGTGACGTGATTGGAACAGATCACGGTATTTTGTAGATTAAACAACTTTAGAGTCCGAATAAGTCTTTCCATATACCTAGAAAAAGTTTGGAAATTTCCTAAGCTACGCAAGGATATACTCGTTTAATTGATTCGGAGTCCCAGAACCCAAGTTATGCCTTTTGGAATGCAACTGTCCCGTCGGGACAGAACCTCTGTTTTTGGTTATTGCGAGTAATTGGCAATGTCGGGGTAGATGAGGGTTTGCGTACTATTTTGTGGGCATGATTGTGAGTGTGTGGTACCTATGTGCAGGTGGTGTGACACCGGGGGTGCCTTCTACTTCCCGCCAATCCGTCGCCCGTGGTTGAGGCAAGTGTATTGTAATGAATAGCGGTTTGTAGGATTGCTAGTTGAGACTAGATGAACTTGATTATATGACATGATCACTTGCCATGCTTTGATGTTTTCCTATGATATGATGAGTATGAGTATGCTATGATGCCATGTGTTAAATATACAAGTTTATGCTGATGATGGCATATTTGCATACATGGCATGTTACATGACCCGGGCGGTGAGAAAGTCATAACTAATCCAGGAAGGTCGGTGAGAAAGTTATGACTAATCTGGAGAGCCAAAGAGTAAGTCCTACATCGTGATTCCATTCACCGCGGTGAACGGAAGCGAGGAGTAGGCACCCTCCATCTTCGGGATGGAAGGGGGAAGAGGGTGCACACCGACGGGTGTCTACTCAACCATACCGGTATGAGTTTCCAGGAGATATGTGCATCGCATTGCATTACATTGCATTGCATTATATGAGGAGGTTATATGAGGATGATTTATGATGATGTCAATGATATGCTTACACTGTGAATATGAGATGTGTATGATATTGTGTGTGAAAAGTGGTGATGAAGGTATTGGAATGTGTTTTCTTGTTCCATTGCAATATACTTGCTGAGTGATGAACTCACGCTTGTGTTTATGTTGTTTTTCTTAGGTACCATGAAACTGGCATGCGGGAAAAAGGGGGTTAGCTACACATCTACACGTAGCTCCACACAAATTAGACATTGTTACCACTTGGAGTCATGATAATGAAAGTTTTGCCATGAAACTTGGAGAATTGCTTAACTGTGTGCTCGGTCTTACTATTTGATTCGTTTAGCTCATGAAAAGGTTGAAGGCTTTATCCTATACTTATATTGTTGCTATGTCACATGTTATTGCTGTTTTAGATGCTTTCCATTATGATATAACTTGTGATGTTTTGTTGTTGCTCCGAATCATGGAAAAACAAAGGAGATGCTGCCGAAATTTTCGGTATTAGCATTTGTTCCTTTGCTGTAATTTAGCTTAATTCATGGTATTTAGGTGTTGTTTAGCCTATGTTTGGTAGCATTCGGGCATATTAAATGCCGGGGTGTTACAGTTGGTATCAGAGCGGGCTTCAGGTCCGTGGAATGTGAATGTAGTAATTTACTCTAGAGTAAACTAAAATATTGACTTGGAAAAGTAGAAACATGGCATAGGTCTACTTGTTAAAATTTGGCCTTAGGGCAATAACCTTAAAATCTGAAATAGTTTGGTTAACTAATTTAAAACTTGACACACTCTGATGCACAGTAGGAGAAGGGTATGGGTATCGTTTCCTTACGCTTAAATGTTGTATTTAAGCTTTGATGTTGAATGCTTCATTTGACAATGCATGATGCTATGTCAATGAGATAAATGATTGAATTGTTCCTGTTGTAGTGATAAAAGTGGGGTTTTGGTGCCGAAGGGTTTCGGTCACCTCTTTTGTTCATAGTAAGGGTGAGGAGCCCCCACAGGAGTGGTATCAGAGCAAAGGTTTAGTAATTAATAAGATTAAGGAAGAGTCTTTTCCCTTAAAAGTTATTTTGATTATGCACTCCTTAATTGTGAAAACATAGAATGCTGATCTTTTCTTTTCTATAGTATCTCTTCTGGTTTTGAGCTTCAAACGAAATTTTCCTCTTATCTCGGCTTTCAAAGTCAGATTTCCAGGGCAAAAGCAAATGGGGTATTCGGTTTGATCTAGTTTCCTGATCCTATTCAAAATTTAAGTTAGAATTATTTGGGAAGCTTATCCACTTCAAAAGATAGTTAAGAATTGAGTAAGGTTAAGGACGAGGCTTAATCGTGAGTTTCTTTTATTGGTCCGCTGTTGGTTTATTTTCTTTTTGTTTGCTTAATTTCTGCTTATTTCGAATTTCCGTTTGTTAAGGATGTCACTAATCTGTTTCTCTTCTTAATCTTAGATGTTTGGACGTTGGGAACCCTGCTAGTTCACGTCTGCGATTCTAGAGGGCTCAGTTCAGGCTACCCTCTGGGAGATGATGCAACGTGCTGGCTTTCCTGAGCCGCCAGGGTACTTAATCTCACGTGCTGGACTTAGTCCCGCTTCCTCCCTGTATGTGGCTGAAGTATCCATTCGCGGACACCACGCAGGAGAGCAAACCCGTCAATATCATGGTACATCGCCAAGTCCTCTTGCAGCTCTACTCGATGGAGCATACATTGCAATTCTGAGGCTTCGCTTTGATGTACCAGAAATGGCTCGGCTTGTTTCCTCGCTTTGTCCTCTCGTGAGCCGGACAGCCAAGAGAACTCAGACGTGCTGATTATCCACCGTCGGATCTCGTGCAGATTTGGCGTATCAGGTTAGTGAGGTCTCTTGATCGTTATCTGCTTCGTCTCCGTGAAGAACTGTTGCTTGCTCGACGCCGTATCTCTGAGTTAGAGAGTAACATGGCGCCCTTGGTTAGCTATGGTTTCTTTACTACTGGGATGATCTATGGGGAGAATGATGATCTCGAGCCTGCTGAGGAGTTACCCCGTCCGTATGGATCTTATCGTCGGGTCTCTCACAGTGCCAGGATGTCTGTTCGTGGTAGCAGCCGTCGCCGTGTTTCGGTTGTGCGCCCTAGTGCTTCTGTGACTGCCATGCCAGGACATAACCTGCTGTTTGGTGGACGCGAGTACGAGTTGATGTTCCCTGTAGAGTCAACTGCTTCTTCTGTAGCCCCAGGCACCTCAGATGTCCCTGCTGTGAACGGTGGTCGTGCCTAGGATTAGATCCCTATCCTAATAGGTAGTAGGATCTACAGCTCGCTTTTGTTGTAATTACGAGCTAGTGGAAGAAACCTTTTGTTGTAATTACTCCCGTGGAACTGGTGGTAGTTGATGTTGGTGGTGTTGTAAATAACCCCCTGTAGCGCGAAGAGACGTGCTAAGTTATCATCTGTAAATCTATCGCCCTGCAATCCTTTCACTGTGATGCATACTTTAAATTTTGTATTGCTATGTGATGGATTGTGCTTGAGTTTTGCAATTGTTGTTCAAAATCCCCGCGTTCTTCGATGGGCTCTTGTGGTACTTGTCTCTAAGTCTTTGTGTCAACAGGATGCCGCCGAAGAAACGTGTTGATCGTTCGGTGATGGCCCGGGGTGTTGCTCAAAATAGCCAAGAACCAGCTGTGGCAATACCGAATCCGGAGCGTCAAGATCCACCTTTGGCTAGATCCCGTAGCCAAGGATCTCATCACTCTAATGAGCCAGTAGGTAATCGGGAGGCATCGCTTAGTCGTCACGATGCCCAAAGTGAAGAGTTACCTCCACCTCCGTCAATGGCCCAAGTTCTTGTTATGCAGACCCATTTGTTGGAACGGCTGGTGCAGAATTCCGAGAACCTTGGTGCCGCCTCTTATGGTGGTTTGGCAGCAATGCAGCCCCAATCGAGGTTGGCCGAGTTCCAGCAAACTCGCCCACCAAACTTCTCATCTGCGATCGATCCTCTGGATGCAGACGATTGGCTTCGCGATGTTGAAGATAAACTTGACCTCGTGAGGTGTATTGATGAGGAGAAGGTTCAGTACGCTGCTCACTATCTCCAAGGCGCAGCAGCAGCCTGGTGGGGTAGTGTTAAGGCAATTCGTCCACCTGGTCAGGTCATGACTTGGGAGGAATTTAAAGGAGCCTTTCGTGCAGTTCACATTCCTGCTAGTCTGATGGAGATAAAGAAATGAGAGTTCTATGATCTTCGTTAGGGGTCTATGTCAGTGATGGACTATCTGCATAAGTTCAATTATCTGGTTCGATATGTAGCAGATGAGGTCCCAAGTGAAGCCCGAAAAGTCTCCTTGTTTCGTCAACATCTCAACGAGGAGATTCGTCATTCGCTCGCACCACTTGACATCCCTAATATGCAAGTGCTTGTGGACAAGGCGATTTGTGTTGAGGATAGCGGCAAGGCCGTTTTGGAGAGCCGGAAGCATAAGTGGATGGCTCGGAAATCTATCGGTGCCGGTACTTCGAGACCGTATTCTGGGCAAACTGTTAGTGCTCAGTCCGTAGCATCGCCGCCTCCACGATCTCAGAGGAACTTTCCCCAACCTGTTATGTCTGCGGCTCAACCTTCTGGCCGCGGAGGACAGATTCGTGGAGGGCAGGACAGGATGGTCGCACTCACCTGCTATGCTTGCGGTGAGAAGGGACATATCTCTACTGTTTGTCCGAGCAAATGTCCTGTTGCTGCTCGACCTCAAGTTCCAAGCGGTCCGATTCGCCCGCAAGGTTCTGTAACCGGGCGTGGTGGACACCTAGGAGGGCGTTCTAGCCAAAAAGTAGCCCCGAGTCAAGCCCGTGGTCGACTTAACCTAGTGACCGCGGAGGAGGCCAGTAATGCTCCAGATGTGGTAGTTGGTATATTCTTCGTACACTCAGTACCCACTTTGGTTTTATTTGATTCGGGTGCTTCGCATTCTTTCATTTCTTCAAAGTTTGTTTTGGAACATAAGGTTGAGACTAACAGATTGCGTGATCCAATGTTAGTCTATTCTCTTGGTTCAGTTATGCGAGCTGAGTGCATATGCCTTAGAGTACCCATAGTAATCAATGAAGTTCTATTTTTGGGAGATCTGATTCAGATAGATACCCCTGGACTCAATGTTATCCTTGGGATGGATTGGTTATCTCAAAATCAAGGACATATTGATTGCGCAAATCATTCCATTTCTCTGGTGAATTCGGATGGAATCCAGACTAAGTATTACTCCAGACGATCAAATGTGCTTAAGGCTTCTTTCCGTTCGCTTTCTGTGCCAGAATTAAGTCAAGTACCAGTAGTCTGTGAGTATCCTGATGTATTTCCTGAAGAATTACCGGGATTGCCCCCAGATCGGGATATGGAGTTTGTTATTGACTTGCTGCCAGGAACAGCACCATTGTCCAAACGTCCGTATCGGATGCCTTCTGATGAGTTGTTGGAGTTGAAGAAGCAACTCAAGGAGCAATTAGCTAAGGGTTTTGTTCGCCCTAGTTCGTCTCCATGGGGTAGTCCAGTGCTCTTCGTCAAGAAGAAAGATGGTAGTTTACGCATGTGCGTGGACTATCGATCCTTAAATGAAGTCACTATAAAAAATAAGTATCCTCTTCCTCGGATTGATGATTTGTTTGATCAATTAGGTGGAGCTCGAGTCTTTTCTAAGATTGACTTGAGACTGGGGTACTTTCAACTCAAAATTTGACCGGAAGATATCCAAAAGACTGCGTTTACTACTCGATATGGTTTGTACGAGTATACAGTAGTTTCTTTTGGACTCACCAATGCACCAGCCACATTCATGAATCTCATGAATAAGGTATTCATGGAATACCTAGATAAATTTGTGGTGGTGTTCATTGATGACATTCTTATCTATTCTCGGAGTGAGCAGGAGCATGAACTCCATCTGCATTTAGTGCTTGATAAATTGTGTGAACATCATCTGTATGCCAAGTTCAGCAAATGTGAGTTTTGGCTCAAAGAAGTTGCCTTCTTAGGCCACGTTCTCTCGGAAGGAGGTGTTGCTGTTGATCCCAGCAAGGTGAAGGATGTACTTGCCTGGGAACAGCCACGGACTGCTCTCAAGTCGAAGTTTTCTTGGGTTAGCCGGATACTATCGGCGATTCATTGAAAACTTTTCCAAAATTTCCAAGCCGATGACTGAGTTACTCAAGAAGGAGAAGAAGTTTGAGTGGACGTCAGCTTGTGAAGTTAGTTTCCTAGAGCTGAAGCGAAGGCTTACAACAGCTCCAATTCTTGTCTTGCCTGATGTGCACAAAAACTTTGACGTATTCTGTGATGCTTCATGTCAAGGTCTTGGTTGTGTGCTGATGCAGGAAGGAAAAGTCGTGGCGTATGCTTCACGCCAACTGAAACCTCATGAAGCCAATTATCCGACTCATGATCTAGAATTGGTTGCCGTAATTCATGCTCTTAAGTTATGGCGACATTATCTCATCGAAAACCGAGTTGAGATATTTACCGACCATAAGAGTCTGAAATACTTTTTCACTCAACCAGATCTAAACTTGAGACAGCGCCGATGGTTGGAGCTAATCAAGGACTACGATTTGGGAATTCATTATCATCCAGGAAAAGCTAATGTGGTAGCTGATGCCCTTAGTCGCAAGCTACACACTAGTAATACCTTGTCGGGTGTTTGTCAACCCCAGTTACTGGAGGAGTTTCATAAACTCAACTTGGAGATGGTAGGGGAAGGATTTGTGGCTACATTAGCCCTACAACCTACCCTTGAATCCCAAATTCAGGCTGCTCAGTTGAAAGATGAAGGAGTAGCTGAGATCAAGCGCAACTTGAAAAAAAGCGCGTCATCGGAGTTTTCAGAACGAGTTGATGGTCTAATCATGCGTGGATATCAAATTTATGTCCCGAATGATCAGGAGATCAAAGAATTGATCTTGAAGGAAGCTCATGAGACTCCGTTGTCAATCCACCCCAGAAGCACTAAAATGTACCAAGATATTCGAAAGAAGTTTTGGTGGCCTGGTATGAAAAGGGATATCACCGCGTACGTCGCCATTTGTGACGTGTGTCAGCTAGTTAAAGCAGAGCACCAACGACCAGCTGGAATGCTTCAACCTTTGAAGGTTCCGGAGTGGAAATGGGATGAGGTCGGAATGGACTTCATCACTGGCCTGCCAAAATTAGCTAATGGCCATGACTCTATTTGGGTAATCATCGACCGGTTAACCAAAGTTGCTCCTTTCGTACCGGTACGCTCTCTACCTGAACCATATTGTCCGACTACATGGAATTCCTAAAACCATTGTGTCTGACCGTGGACCCCAGTTCACTTCGCGGTTCTGGAAGAATTTGCATGAACTTCTAGGGACCAAGCTGCTCTTCAAAGATGACTTACCATCCCTGCACCGATGGGATGATGAAAGAACAAATCAAGTCCTTGAAGACATGCTCAGAGCTTGTATTCTTTCGTATAACTCGAAGTGGGAAAAGTGTTTAGCATTTGCTGAATTTTCCTACAATAATAGTTATCAAGCAAGCCTTCAAATGTCTCCATTTGAAGCACTGTATGGAAGAAAATGCCAAACTCCTCTCTTCTGGTCCGAAGTCGGTGAAAGAAAGTTCTTTGGACCCACAGTGATTCAAAAAGTTGAGACGCAAGTCAGGCTAATTCGCGATCGGTTGAAAGAAGCTAAGTCTAGACAAAAGAGCTATGCTGATAATCGCCGCCGTGATCTGAGCTTCAATGTAGACGATTTTGTCTATCTTAAGGTGTCACCGTTACGTGGCACGAAGCGATTCCAAGTTCGCGGAAAGCTAGCGCCGAGATACGTTGGTCCGTATCGCATTCTTGCAAGTAAGGGTGAAGTAGCTTATCAGTTAGAGCTTCCACCTCAATGGTACTGCCGGCCGAGGCGACCGGGCAGGGGGCAGAGCTCTCTCTGCTGCCCGTTGCCCAGCCACCTCAGCTCTTGGAGTCTTCCTATCTAAGCCACCTCTCCCAGCCAACTCCCTCTCCCTCACTTCACTCCCTCTCACTCTCACCCTCACCCTCTTGCTCTCTCTCTCTCTAGCTCTCTCTCCCATGGAGCTCTCTCCCTCTCTCTCGAGTTTTCCCTCCAGCTAAACCTCTCTCTCTGGTGTTCTTGAGCTCGAGGAGAAGCAAGCCACAGAGGAGATCGCCGTTCTAAAACCCTAGCAGCGATCTGTGGTGAGTGGAGCAAGTTTCAGTCAGATCTGTGATGACTTGAGCTTGATCTTGTACTTTTCTCCATTTCTATCAACTTTTCTTTTAGCTAAAACCCTAGAAAACCTAGTAGTATTGCTCAACTTTTAGTTAGCTGAGTTTCTAAACCTAGGTTAGGTGCAAGAGTTCTTGTTAGTGTGAAAACTGAGATCAGAAACCCTAAATACGTTTTTATCGGATATATTTGGGTAAATGTCGTTTTTGTAGCTTTTGGAATTAAACCTTGGAACCCTAGTTCCAAAAGCTAGGAAAAGGACGCTAGAATGTATTTGACGTCGTTAAAGTCCGAGTTTCGCGAAGGGAATCGAGTTTGAATTCGATTCGGGGTGAAAGTCGGAATTTAGCATGGAATAGGACTTTAGAGTTTCTCGGATTAGGAATTAGGCCAAACGAGGTCGGAACCACGTGTGGTTTGCATAAATGGGTCCTTGTCATCTCCGAGAACCCATCCATGCAATCGCCGCGAAATTCCGAAGTCGTTTGTGCGAAAATCCTTTTTCTGGAAAATTCAGTCGACCTGTGGCCGGCACTATCGATGTGGTAAGTCCCATCTGCCGCTCAGCCAAGCACTACCGACCCTTGTGGCGTGCTTTGCCGGGCTTAGGCCGGCACTACCGCCTCCCGCAACGCCGGTAGTTATTTTCCAGAGAGGTCCCGTTTAGGTTTCAGAGTCGCCGGTACTACCGACTCAAGGCGGCGATCGCTGATCAGAGAGTGGCACTACCGGGGTTTGTACACCGATACTGCCGGTCTCCGGTTCTACTTTTAGTTTTCATTTTCATTTTCTCTCTCGTGTTCGCTTATTGGTTGTTGTCCGCTTCTTTGAGCTTTTTGCTTTGTTCTCGTTGGATCGTAATCGTTTCCTCATTATTTCTTTTGTTGCGCGTTCGTTTAGACATCGACGCCTCAGGAGCAGTAGGCGAGGATCCGGACTTCGACCCGGAGGACACGCAAAACCCAGAGCAAGCAGGCAAGCACCCCCTTTGAACATATTGCTCCTATAATTGCAAAAGTATTTGATGTTTTGCAAAATGATTACGCATGCATATGATTATTACAAGTATTTAAATGGTGGGAATAGATAGATACCCTAATGATTGGATGGCTTATCTTAATCTTGTTGCTACCCTAAAATCCTTGAGTAACCCTAGTTTAAGGATAGACGCTATAATAAGTGTCGTCAGGGGTTATAAGTCTAATAGTTGCATACGCTTAGCCCAGCTTTAGACTGATTGAATAATGATCGGTGGACTCAGTCAATCAAAGATTTTCGATACGTTATTAGGATTTCGGAAATGGTGATTTCGGAAAAACAAAGGCTATGTTGGTAAAAGATGAAAAAGGAAAAGGTGTACGGTGATTTATGCCGGACGGATGATGGGAGGTCTCGTCTGTGCAATCCTAAGGACTGAACTTGACGTTTTTAACCAAGTCCTTTCGTACAACGACATGTGCTAGTATGGGATAGCCTAAACCCAGTACAGGAGTTGGAATTTGATCTTGCGCCGTGGTAGGTCGAAGTAGTTGGGCAATACTGTAGGATCAAAATATACGAATATAGCAATCAGAGGGGGGTGAATGATTGTGCGGAAGCTAAAACCAAATTCTTGATCTATTAAAAGTTCACCCTAAAACAGAACCAAATAATTGCCTCGTTTTCGATAAAAACAAAATGACAGAGGTTTGGTAAAACGCAAATTCCCGGAGATCCAACCGTTAGATTGATATGAAATTTGGACACGAGAAACTAGATTCCAATATGAATCGAACCCAAAAAGAATCAGCTCGATCGGACTTACGGATCAAAAGTTATGAGCTTAGCAAGCTTGCTGATCCAGAACTTGACGAGAATCAATCTAATCAAAACTTCAAGATTAAACAAGAACGACAAAAGATTGATCAACTAGACTTTGAGAAACACTAGATCAATACTCTAGAGAGATTTTTGATGGATCAAATCAAGATAAAACTTAAAGAACAAAAACCAATCTAGAACTAGAACAAGCATTCAAACAAGAACCAAAAAGAGAACGTTGAAGCAATGCGGGAACTAGAAGAATTGATCTTTATTTCTTTTGTCTAAAGTACTCCCATCAAAAGAGTACAAACCCTAAACTTTGAGCCCAAGGCTCTATGCGCCTAGCTCTCCTCAATTCGATGCTCTTCAACAGGAGACAACCCCTCCTATTTAAAGCACCAACCCACAAGGAGTTCGAATACGATTCCTATTCCTAGAAGGAATCAGATTCCAACACAACTCTACTTGGCCCAACCTGGCCGAGTACAACTCTTGCACGCGTAAGGCAACCCTATCATACTCACGTGACTAACACTTTGCACGCGTATGGCCACCGCCATACTCACGTGACTAACACTTTGCACGCGAATGACCTCTGCCATTCTCACGTGACTAACCATTCTTCATGTGCACCATTCTCTTAGCCCGAACGTCCCGCATGACATCCTTGACCACCAAGACCTCAGTTCCCCCTGAACCTAGTCCCGAACCTCGGTTCCTCCACGAACCTAGTTCCGGTCCGTCATCGACCACGTTAGTCCTCGAGCAATACCGCACATGAACAAAACACAAAAGCGAATCCGAGCACAAGTCCACGACTTGACTCAATGTCAATCCATGCAACTACTCACATGAGCATTGCATAAAGTCCACTTCAAAAGAAGCATCATGAAATTCTCACAAATTTCATAATCCCAAAAATGAATCAAACACAATTCCAATTTTGATCAAAACCCTAATTCAGCAAAAACGCATTCACGACGGACAAACAAATATGGTCCGGCGTACACATGAAAAACCACTCAAAAAACCATTTACAACGGACAAACAAAATCTGTCCGTTGTACAAGTGAAAGTCTCGGTTCCAAGAAGAAGTCATTAAAACACGCGTTCACGACGGACAAACAAAATCGGTCAGTCGTACAAGCGAAATCAAACCTCAAAAGCCGTTCTGTGACCAAAAACAAAGTGTCCGTCGTACATGCAAAACTTTGGTTCCTTGGAAAATTGAGTCCGGCTCAGAATCTCAAAAGCATGTCCACGATGACCCAAAAACTTGGTCCGTGCATATGGGAAAGTGCCAAAACATGTTTACGATGCAGGAGGACCAACAAAGTTTGTCTGTCGTAGAGGGGAAACTTACTGTTTCTTGTCAAATTGTCAAAACACATGAACAAACACATTTTGCAAATTCAATTCTAAGCCAATTTTTCAGCACATGATTTCACAATCTCCCACTTGATGAAAACATTGGCAACACCATTTAGAATTGAACATTTGGCATTCACTTTACAAAAGATTTTGAAATCCAAAGGATCAAGGACCAAAAAGAGAAAACACAGAATTCCCCCTTTGACCAAAATGCAAAACAAAATCTCCCCCTGAGAAGGAAAATGTGTGTGAAAGTGCAATGTGCTCAAAAATTCCAAAATTCTCCAAACTTCTCCCAAAATTCTCAAAATTCCAGAAACAACTCCCCCTTTTTCTTCTCCCCCTTTTTCATTAATCTTTTCAACAATTCCCAATTTTCTCCCCCTTTGACAATGGATTCATCAAGAGTACAAAAGACAGAACATGTTCAAAATTTTTCCTGTAGCAAAGATTTCACAAGAAGAAACAAGGGAGTGCCAAGATAGAAAAAGATGAGCTCATTCGATCATATAACCTTATATATCATATATTATGCAAAATACATGATCTTGATGTGATTTTAACAAGTTAGGGAATGACATGCATCTCAACCTCAATTCAGTCAACTATAGCCAAGTACTAAGCAAAACCTTTAGTAGAAAAAGGCTCAAAGTTGAAGCAACTAACAAATCAGGGCGAGCAAGTAGTTTCAACTCCAATCTAATAGACCAATTTAATCTTTAAACAGTAAACGGCATGTGGCATGCTTGAAGCATACTTCTTTTATTTCTTTGGAGTGGCATGCTTGAAGCATACATCTTGTCTTTTGAGGGAATGGCATGCTTGAAGCATACATCTTATCTTTTAGGGAAAGCATCCTGAAGCACATAACTTGAGGTTTTGCTTTTAAGAACCCTTTTTTAAGCGATTCCCTTTTCCTTTATTTTTTGATTGTAAACATGCAAGGAGATTAAAAGGTCTTTTGAAAGAGTAAAGCTGAAAATACACTTGCTTCATAGCCCAAATTTGTCAAGAAGATTCAATAACAAGCCTAGAAGAGTAAGATATCACGAGTATTTAGCTATAGGCAATCAGTCAGTGGAATTCCACAATGTCATTTTTAGTTCAAGTGAGACAATTAGATTATCATATATTAGCTCAATTACATAACATATAAAGAAATATGATAAAGTGAGCTCATCAAGTGAAAGAACTTGGCAAGGAAACTCCCCTCAAAACAAACCCATTGGATGAACAATCCCAAGTTCTCCTAGAATAAAAACAAAGCGAGAAGAAGACAAGGGTTTTGAAAATGTCTGCCAATTGATGTTCAGATCCACATGGTGAAGCACAATATTTTCTTTTTCAACATGATCTCTAAGAAAGTGAAATCCAATATCAAATGCTCAAGAAAGAGGATTACTCAAGAGGTGGCACGAACCAAATCAATTCAACATCTTCCAAAGTCAACATCGAATAAGCTCTTAAACTAATGCATAAGGAAGCAAAAAGCCAAATGCCAAAATCTTGAGTACCATGGAGATACCTGAAAATTCACTTGACCGTTTGTTGATGTGAAGCACGTGGGAAGAGTCTCTCATGTAAACCTCCAATTATCTCATCCTCAACAAAGACATCATCATCTTTATGAACAAAGACACTCTCCCTGAACATATGCACATGTACTTGCATCATTTGGACTAGTGCCTTTTCAAGTGGAAGAAGCATCTCCAAAAGGAACACTTTCAAAGATGAGATGCACGGTTTAAGGAGAACCAAATCTTATCACTGAACATATGAAGTGAGCATCCGAAATTCACTAGCCACATGTTCTCCCTCCTCGCGTGAGAAGCCTACATTGAAGCAGAAAGTGTCGAGGTCTCGGTACTGGGGTTAGAAATAAGATGTTTAGGAATCCAGTACTGAGACACACGACGCACAACAGTAGACACAACACGAGTATTCTTATGTACAAAAATAGATTTGCCTTTTTCCGTGTTTTTAGAAACAAAAGGTGCTTGTTTCACCCTAGGCACATACTGAGAAGCAAGGTGTGCCTTTCTGAGATTTGACCTAGCCTTTGTCCTTTCTTTCTTTTGTTGTTTGGCTAGTCTAAAGCAAAAATCTACTAGATGTCCATCTCTACCACAATGAGTGCAAGTGTACTTAACATGATGTTTAGCTTTAGAAGTAAAAGCATCATTTGCATTCATCATAGTAGAAGATAAAAGACCAGCAGATTTAAAGACAGTTTTCTTAGGCTCATTGACAATTTCAAATTTTCCACTTTCAAGTGTTTTGACAACAGTGGGAGCATGTGATTTATGATGAGTATAAGAATCAAAACCTAAACCTTTGTTATGAGTGCTGATTTTTGATTGATCCAAGATCATGTTTAGGTTTTTCTTTCCTTTAGTGAAACGTTCTAATGACTTTTCCAAGTAATCAATTTTTCGAGAAAGAGTTAAACAATTATTACAGGGAACGTCCACTTTTCCTTTTTGCTTGCGACAAGTTGAGCATGAAAGAACCTCATGTGTAAGCAAATCTTCTGTCATTTGAGAAACCCTAGCATTTGCATCATGCAACTTCAATTCTAGTATGGAGCATATAGAACATGGAGTTGTATCATGTAAATCAATGGTAGAACAACTAGCATGTTTAACAAGTTTCTCATTTTTCTCATTTTCAGCATTGATTTGCTCTAACAAGGTAACATGTTCTTTCCTAAGCAAAGTAAGCTCATTGTAAATTAAGTCACATGATTTGCAAGCATCATCATCAGGAATCAAGGTTTTACGTCTAACAATTTCAGCATTCAATGACTCAACAACAAAATCATGTTTCTTAATTTTCTTGTCACGTTTATCAAGCAATTTACCAAGTCGAGCAACAGCAATAGCTAATTCATCATAAGAAGGATCTACCTCATTGAAGTCGCTGTCTTGATCGTCCTCGGTGAAGCTATCCTTGCTGCTTGCCATGAGACACAATCCCATCAAATCATGCTTGCTTGGAGTTGCATCATCTTCGCTGCTCTCCGAGTCCACATCGCTCAAATTGACTTGTTCAAGAGCGGAAAGAACTCGGTGAACCACCTTGCGGTTGATGAAGCTCTTCTTCTTCCTATCATTTGACGAGAACCTTTTCTTCTCATTCCTTCTGTCGTTATCCTTCTCCTCCTTTGATGTTTTTCCTGCAAGCTTAGGACAATTTGTGCGAATATGGTTGAGGTCACCACACTCATAGCATCTTGGAGGACCACCTCTCTTTTTCATTCTCACATTCTGCAAAGCTTTATTAAAACGAGAAGAGAGTAGTGCCAAATCTTCCTCAGGAAATTCTTCAATTTGCTCATCTGTTAAAGAGGATAAAGAGGACAAGGCAAAGCTAGAAGAAGAGTTTGCATTAGACATGTTAGGGTTAGAGATCAAAGCAATTGACTTAACATTACCCTTCCTGGCAAGAACATCTAACTCATGAGTTTTCAATTTTGAATCTGTAACATCTAATGTAAGTGTGCTCATGATAGTAGATTCTTGTATAGATGTTACTTTCATCTCCCACACCGACATGTCCAAAGCACTAAGCAATTGTCTAGCATTTGCAAAGCATCGGTGTAGCTAACTCCAACAAAGACGGAGATTGCTAAGAATTTTATTGAAGCGTGCAAAGAAGTCATCTACAGATTCACTAGGTTTCATCTCAAAACGCATATATTCTTTTTTGTAAATATCTTGACGAACCTCTTTGACAGTGTTAGAACCCTCATGATAATCACAAAGAGATTTCCATACCTCATATGTAGATCGAAGATGAACCACACGATCAAAGTCGCTGCGTCCCAAGCCTTGGATGATCAAGTTTCGCGCCTTGCTATTTGCTTCAACATGTGCACGATTTGCATCATTGACGTTGTCGTTTTCAGAGACTTGATATGGCTTGTAAACCTTCTCTCATATTGCGAAGCCCTGTGCTTGGATGAACGCCTCCATCTTGGCCTTCCAAAACTGAAAATCAACACCATTGAACACACAAGGTTTTGTCGAATAATGATCTATTGATCTAATCACCGATTAAGATAGATTAGAAAAACCTTGCTCTGATACCACTTGTAGGATCGAAATATACGAATATAGCAATCAGAGGGGGGGTGAATGATTGTGCGGAAGCTAAAACCAAATTCTTGATCTATTAAAAGTTCACCCTAAAACAGAACCAAATAATTGCCTCGTTTTCGATAAAAACAAAATGACAGAGGTTTGGTAAAACGCAAATTCCTGGAGATCCAACCGTTAGATTGATATGAAATTTGGACACGAGAAGCTAGATTCCAATATGAATCGAACCCAAAAAGAATCAGCTCGATCGGACTTACGGATCAAAAGTTATGAGCTTAGCAAGCTTGCTGATCCAGAACTTGACGAGAATCAATCTAATCAAAACTTCAAGATTAAACAAGAACGACAAAAGATTGATCAACTAGACTTTGAGAAACACTAGATCAATACCCTAGAGAGATTTTTGATGGATCAAATCAAGATAAAACTTAAAGAACAAAAACCAATCTAGAACTAGAACAAGCATTCAAACAAGAACCAAAAAGAGAACGTTGAAGCAATGCGGGAACTAGAAGAATTGATCTTTATTTCTTTTGTCTAAAGTACTCCCATCAAAAGAGTACAAACCCTAAACTTTGAGCCCAAGGCTCTATGCGCCTAGCTCTCCTCAATTCGATGCTCTTCAACAGGAGACAACCCCTCCTATTTAAAGCACCAACCCACAAGGAGTTCTGAATACGATTCCTATTCCCTAGAAGGAATCTGTATCCAACACAACTCTACTTGGCCCAACCTGGCCGAGTACAACTCTTGCACGCGTATGGCAACCCAACCATACTCACGTGACTAACACTTTGCACGCGTATGGCCACCTGCCATACTCACGTGACTAACACTTTGCACGCGAATGACCTCCTGCCATTCTCACGTGACTAACCATTCTTCATGTGCACCATTCTCTTAGCCCGAACGTCCCGCATGACATCCTTGACCACCAAGACCTTAGTTCCTCCTGAACCTAGTCCGAACCTCGGTTCCTCCACGAACCTAGTTCCGGTCCGTCATCGACCACGTTAGATCCTCGAGCAATACCTGCACATGAACAAAACACAAAACGAATCCGAGCACAAGTCCACGACTTGACTCAATGTCAATCCATGCAACTACTCACATGAGCATTGCATAAAGTCCACTTCAAAAGAAGCATCATGAAATTCTCACAAATTTCATAATCCCAAAAATGAATCAAACACAATTCCAATTTTGCTCAAAACCCTAATTCAGCAAAAACGCATTCACGACGGACAAACAAATATGGTCCGGCATACACATGAAAAACCACTCAAAAAACCATTTACAACGGACAAACAAAATCTGTCCGTTGTACAAGTGAAAGTCTCGGTTCCAAGAAGAAGTCATTCCGGCGAAAACACGTTCACGACGGACAAACAAAATCGGTCCGTCGTACAAGCGAAATCAAACCTCAAAAAGCCGTTTACGACTGACCAAAAAACAAAGTGTCCGTCGTACATGCAAAACTTACTGGTTCCTTGGAAAATTGAGTCCGGCTCAGAATCTCAAAAGCATGTCCACGACAGACCCAAAAACTTGGTCCGTCGTACATGGGAAAGTGCCAAAACATGTTTACGACAGACCCAGACCAACAAAGTTTGTCTGTCGTAGATGGGAAACTTACTGTTTCTTGTCAAATTGTCAAAACACATGAACAAACACATTTTGCAAATTCAATTCTAAGCCAATTTTTCAGCACATGATTTCACAAATACCGACGTGCTGGTGTTGCTTAGAATACTCCCTCACCGCGCGCTGGTGTTGGAGACTTTCGTGAAACAACGATGGATGCTTTGCTGAGGGTAAAGGGCACGATGGGCTGTTAGCCATCGTTGGATCCGTGTGGGTGAATCAGGTTTGGAGTTTAAGGTACCCAAACACCTTATTTGGGGGGTACTCTCGCCTAGCCCGGGGGTACTCTGTGTGGGTGTGTGGAGCCCCCACCCAAAGCGAAGAGCGCACATCGCCGGGGCTGACGCAAGACTAGATGCCGACAATTGGAAGAGTTTCGTCACGATCTAGCAAAACGGGTACGGTATGTATCATGTGGCATGGTTGGCATGATTGCTAGAGCGTGTCGTGTGGGTAAGGTGTGCATTCTCTACAGAGATTAATCAAACTAATCGATTAGCCGTGCTCACGGTCACGAGCATCTTGGGTATTTGCTGTCAAGTATAGTATTTTGGTTTTGATTTCTGAAAAGGATTTGAAATCGGTAGATTTTGTGAATGTTGGGCTGTATCATGCAAATGTTGAGTCGTTGGACTCAGAAATCGGTTGGTTTGGTGATTTGATCATGCTGGTGGTGATTCTTGCTGCCATGTGATGGTGGTGTTGGTTATGTTGAAGGAAATGATTCCTGTTGCCATGTGATGGTGGTGTTGGATATGTTGGAGGAATTTGGATGTTGAATGAATTGTACAACTACATTATGTATTGATGTACTCTCATTTACTAAATGTTTCATAAACTGTGCAGTATTCCAATCTACTAGTCTATTACAAATAACTTCAGCTTCATGCAAATCTAAACTAGAATAATAACCATCTTCATTGTTTAGCCTGCATTATTATTATACTTGCAAACAATAAAGTCTTGCGAGTACATACGTGTACTCACCGTTTGCTCTGAAAATTTGCGTGAGGAGCAGAAAATGCAGGTGAGGAAGAAGGTGACCAGGAGTTCGATGACCAGGCGGGTGGTGCGTTTGACGGCTAAGCGGAGCTAGTTGCTCGCCCGGTTACTCGAGGGAATGGAGGCACACCGCGGCCGCTTTACTTTTGTTTCTCTGATGTTTTTCTCTTCAGTTTACTTTAAGCCAATCGGCATTTTGTAAACAGGAACAAGTTGTAATATTATTATCTATCGCTGTAATATAATACCTCTGCCCTTATATTGCGTTCGCTTGGATGAGACTCTACCTTCACAACATGTGACACTAGCCTACTGATCCAGGGACTAGTGGTTATCACATGGTTGCGGGAAGCTCAAATTGGATCCAATTGGCTGGCATGTGACCTCATTACTCGACTAACGTGCTGACCAAGTGGTTTCAATATGAGTCTGTCGTGATGTCGTGATCGTTACGTTACTGGTTGCGTGATTAACCAGGCCCACGCAACAGTAATGGAGTATCACTGTACCAGGACAGGAGCCCCCACAAAAGCATGACAAGTGATCATCACATATAATCAATCTCATCTAGTCTCAACTAGCAACCTACAAATCGCTATCCATTACAATACACTTGCCTCAAACACGGGCAACGGATTGGCGGGAAGTAGAAGGCACTCCCGGGGTCGCACCACCTGCACATAGGTACCACACACTCACAATCATGTCCACAAAACAGCATGCAAACCCTCATCTACCCCGACATTGCCAACTACTCGCAAAACCCAAAAACAGAGGTTTTGTCCCATCGGGACAGCAGCCTTCCAAAAGGCACAACTTGAGTTCTGGGACTCCGAATCAATTAAACGAGTACATCCTCGCGTAGCTTAGGAAATTTCCCAACTTTTTCTAAGTATAGGGAAAGACTGATTCGGATTCTAAAGTTGTTTAATCTACAAAATACCGTGATCTGTTCCAATCACGTCACAGATTTTAATACGTTCGGTAAAACGATCATAACTTTCAAACGGCTGGGCGGAATTTAAAGTTCTTTATACCCACTGAAAGGTATTGAAATTACCTACAACTTCTTCCACATCCGTACGACCAAATTCCGACTCTAAATTGGCGAAAAACCAAACCCTAGGTCGACTGCTCATGCTGCCCGAAACAGAGAAACTGGCAACTTCTAGATCTAATCCAATCTACTCAATTCCAGCACCACCAATTGATCTAAAAAACATGATAATGATCCTTAGAACAGTACCTAGACCAACCCCAAGGATTACCATGGCCATACCTTCGCCCGACGCACGAAAACCCAATAGATCTCCTCCCGGATCGCTCCTCGCTCCTCGCTCCTCGCTCCAACGGATGGATCTTCGAGGTGCAGGGGTAGAGAGGCTACCCTAGGGCAGCAAGGGGTGGAGGAGAGGTGGTGGAGTGGTGGGGAGCAAAGGCACTACAAGAAAAGTAATTATCCGTGACGAAAACATCGTGACGTTGTCAACTTTTGTCATGAAAAATCTATTTTCTGTGACGACTTTTTTATGTTCGTCATTAATTGTATCAAGCGCCGTCGCCCCATGTATTTTTGTGATGAAACATAAAATTTCGTCATGAAACCATAATACAAATCGTCATAGAAAGTTAAAGATGTTTTTTTCTCTCATTGGGAAGCGATCGTTTTTCCCTGGTGAGTTTTTCAAAAAAGTAAAGGTGATGTAATAAACTGGCACACCCTACCACTAATTACGGGTACGCACATCAGATCAGATGATCCTAGGAGGCGAACAGCGACAGACGTTCGATGGCCTCCCCATGGCCCAAAAGGCTAGACTAGCAAGTTGATGTGTTGGTAAGCTTATTCTTCCACTATAAGATATTTTGGATTTAACGGCGTTTAAATTTAACCCGGTGTATAGTCTAAATGCCCCCAAAACAAGTCTAAGCCGACGTTTAATGATATTCGAGGCATTTAATTTTTATGGCATATATATGCGCCAACATAGATTTTTCTATGGCATATCTATGCGCCATCCTATCTAGAATAATTTGGGGCATTTATAAATGCCGAGATACCTCCTACTGTGGCGTGTATATACACCGAGGAACTTTAGTTTAGTAAGGCGTTTATAAATGCCGTTATTAGAATGTATCTGGTGTTTATAAACACCGGAGAAAAAATAATCTAAGATGGTGATTATATACGCCTGAGAAAATCAACCGTGATGTTTAGATAAAATAAGCCGAAACTTAAAATAGTAGGCGCGATTTTTTTGGTGCATTGATCACCAGTCAGATCTCCTCGCGCGCTATCCCACAAATCCCCTCCCTACGCCGCACTTCTTCCACGACTCCAAATCCCTAACGCCCTCCGCTGCCTCCTTCGCCCTATGATGCCCCCAGCCCCCCATCTCTCTCTCTCTCTCTCTCTCTCTCCCCTCACTTCCTCAACCCGGCCGACGCACCCGACTCCCTCCTCTTCTCCCTCTTGCGCACAACACCGCCGCCTCTAGCCATCCACCGGCCTCCCCTGGCACGGGCGCTTTCGTCAGTTCCCCTCTTAGTCCTGTGTCCTGCGCCCTTGAGTTCCTCTCCTCCCCAGCGCTGCCATGCTCTCTCCTCCGCTTCCCCGGGTCCTCCGCCCATCTCTTCACCGCCGCCTTCCCCACCCTCGCGCTCGTTCCGTGCGGCCACCAAGATCTCCCAGCCGTGAACCTTCGGCGTAGTCGACGACGTCCCTCGCAGGTACGTAAGTCTGCGACACCGCATCCCCGCGCAGGTATGGTCATGTCCTGCGTAGGTCCGTAAGTCCACAACACCCACCTCCTCCTCCTCTCTCTCCCTCTTGCCCGTATTTCTTGTCGAATCTTATCTTGTTGGAATCGTCGCTGCTCTGCTCGTGCAGGAGCCCGGCGGCAGGTTCTGGGCTTTGGCGAAGATCACCGACGTCTGCCCATGTTGCCCGGACCAAATCGACTAGAAGCGCAGGTCATGAAGGGATTCGTTCCCCTTCTTGATTCGTTACTTTCTTCATTCCGGGGTCTGATCCATTTGCCTCTTTTATGTTGTAGATGCAGAAAGTACAAGCTGATTATTGTGCCAGTAAAATGGTAGCTTTCCTGCCCTTTTCGTGTTTACCATATATATTGTAAGGATGGAAGAGTGGGTAGTAACTAGTAATGGATGTTGACGGTTCTTTTGTTTTGGCAGTCAGAAGTGTGGGAAACGGAACTCTGACAGCTTGTTGGAAGGTGATCCCTCCCTGCTGCTTATGTTTGATGTGATAGTAGTATTGGCATAGCCATGTGAAATTTGAGCAATTCGTTTGTGTATTTTAGGAATGTAACAATTTTGGTGCTATTTTGTAGGGATACTGTTGAAGAGTCTCTTACTTTTCACTAGGTCTGATGAGAATTTTGAAGGTCTGAAGAGTCTCTCAATTTCCATTTTATTTTTGTAGCCTAGCAAGTTACATAGGCCTGATGAGAATTTTGTTGCAACATCACCATATATTTTTGAAATACCATAGAACAAGGTGCTAGTGTTACAACTATCCTAGTCATAGCAAATTAAGATATATTTTATTTTCTTTAAAAATACTCTATGTGCTCAAATCCTTAGTTCATGGGATTTTAGTAATTCCAGAATAGTAAAAAACTCAAAATTATCTTGATGCCATTTTATTTCAGTACTTCAAAAGTCTACATGTTTTTTCTCTAGTCCATTATGCAAGGAAATCATGGTGTAAAAATCATGTTTGGAAGAACAGTAATACTCAAATTTTTAGACCCCCGCCGCAACTCCCGCCGTCTCCCGGCCGTAGCCCCCGCCGCCACCATTGCGTGCGCCTGCCGCCTGCCTGCTACAGCAGATCTCACCGCCACCCTCAACTCCCGTCGAGCGTCGGGCGCAGCTCTTCTCCGTCGGGCGCTGGCAGCAGATCTGTTAAGAGGTAAAAAAATCAAAATGCAAATTTTGCATTTGATGCAACTGTTCTACCGTTACCTGCTGCGCTCGTTTGTAGTATGCATCAGCATCATATTATCCATCAGATAAAGTATAAGTTCCCATCAAAATTCTCATTTTGACCTGAAAAGAACAATCAAATTTGTTTTCTCGTGGAATTTACCACCAAAGCATGATGATCCATTTGAAATACAAAAGCACTACCCGATGTTGCATACAGATTACAGAACAATCCTTTTTTTCCCTTTCTTAGGTATTACAGTTCCAACTGGCATGTTATGTGTAATAATATTAATACAGTTAGCATTCCAACTAGCATGCTGTCACCAACATTCCAACTAGCATTTTTCAATATGGAAATGACATGGGCTAACATATAGATCTGATGGAAGTGTTGTTCATATCAACTAAATTAGCTGTGTTGCTGCTTGTTCTCCAATTGGTCTAGGAAAGAAAGATTGCGTTCTCACTTGAAGGTGCTACGTGTTGACCATATTGTGTTGCAGGATACCATGGAATGGGAAACAAGATATTTTGATTGACAGGTATTTTTTATCTGAGTTGTTAAAGATAAAGAATGGTAAGAACAAGAAAATTGATATCCTTCTCTTAATGTGCCAAAGGACCCTACTTTACTATCTGTGTGGACTTTACACTTCCTGATGCCAGTTTCCTAAACAGGCTTTTTAACTAGTTTTTTTCTCTGTAGTTTCTGACGAGGTGGGTTTGCAACATGTTGCACAAGAATTGGAGTCAAAATCTATTCTCCCTGTTAGCTTTCAGAAGTAGGTCTACTTTCCTCACTTTACTTTCTCTGTTAACCCTTGTTACTTACCAAATGAAAATTGCACAAAGCGTAAGGCACATGTGGTTACTGATTACTAATGGGTGGTTGAGTTGGTGGAGGTCATCCCTGACTACTGACTCCTGATGCTATTAATTATGTGATTTTATGTTCATTAAGCATTGAAGCATTTTTCTTAAATTTAATTCTTAATCTGTAAATTACTTCAATCCTTAGAAGTTTTGCAAGGCCATGTATTTGTTTTGTCATATTGTGGACTTTACCTCTTAGAAAACCTACAATGAGATTAAAGGATTATAAAATGTTTTGTATTTGCATATTCCTGTCAGAATAAAATATGTGGTGGTTCTCGTTCGAATACTTATCAGAGGAAAAGCCACATGAACGCACAAATATCCACTTCTTGCTGGATATACCAGTATGAGCATTACTGTTTTAAGTTTGCAGAATGGGCCAACTATGAGAAAATAGTTGCCTTCTATTACGAGTTTGCACTATGAGAATAATCTATCTTATTGCACATATCTATCAAAAGTTCAATTAAGCCATCTTGTAGGACAAGCTCAATATTAGGCACTTACTTGGACAAGCCACTTGGATGCACAAAGGAGCATATGTGTTGTATTATGTGTTTATTCAACTCTATGTGTTGTATTATGGACAAAGGATACTTTCCATTTGTTTTACTCTACTTATTATCTATTGGCATGATCAGTAGCCTTTCATGCACTTCAAATATTAATATAACAATGTGCTATCCTATTGTATTTGTTTGCATGTATTGATGACACCTAACTTATGCAGTTATATTATATGTATTGATGACACCTAACCGATCAGAACCCAAAAGGAAATGGAGGATATAAAGAAGAGGCAAGAGGAGAATGATGCAATTATTTGTCATCTCATGTGAATGGCTGGTCAAGCCAACTTGTGAGTTTATGAATCTGTTCACTGGTGACCTGTGGATCTGTTTTAGACAAGGATACTTATTTTGCATGGCTGTTAACTTGGTTCACTGGTACTAGCTTCAACTGGTTTAGGTAACATGGTCAAACTTTATGACTCGTGGATCTGTTTTCAAAACTTGATATTAGCTTCAAGTGGTCGTACTAGCTTGAAGTGGTATTAGTTTGATCTATGGTACGTAGTAGCTTAAAGTGGTGGTTTAAGTACTGTGAACAAAGTCTGTGACTCTTAATGTATCTGTGGATAATTCGTGCTGCTTTGTGCAATGTATTGAGTGGTCTCCTGAAAATATTATGTGTTGTGGCTGTAAAAATGGATCATATGTGGGTTGACAGAAGTGTTAAATGATGAAACTTCATGCCGATGCTACATCTATTTATGATGAAATTATTCATCATAGAAAATGACGGATCATTACTTCCATGACGAAAATTATCAGTGACAAAACATTTGCGTCACAACACGTGCCACATCACCTCACACCCTGGTTGCTGACGTGGCAATGGACGATTCAATGATGAAAATGCATGTCCACGTAGCACTCATCTGTGACGAAACATTTGCATCACAAGATGTTCCACATCACCTCACACCCTGGCTGATGACGTGGCAATGGGGTGTTCCATGACAAAAATGAATGACATTTTGCGTACAATTAATGACGGTTATTTTCATCATAGAAGTGACATCTTCGCTGACGGAAATGTAATTCGTCACAGAAAAGTTGATTTTTTATGACGAAAATAAGCAATTCGTCATTAATAACTTTCTATGACGCACTTTCTATGACAAGTTGAATTTTGTCATAAAGTCATCATAAAAAACCTACAATGACAATTTCAGGACTAATGATGACGAGTTTGGACCGTCTTTAAAAATCACTTTTCTTGTAGTGAGGGGGCAAAGGGGAGGGGCGCACGGCCACAAGAGGGAGTGGGGCGGCTAGGGCAAGGGGGGGCATGTGGGCGCACAAAAGGGGGGGGTGGGCGCACAAGGGGCAGGGGGAGCCCCTTTTACCAGCCCCAACCTGGTTTCCTAGTCCTAAATGGACTCATACTCCTTCCCACCAAAGCTCACAACCCCTTCTCTTGGGCCCAAACTCCCCCGGAAAGGCCCAAAACCTCGGAAACGGCCCGAAAACGCGATTAAACCTCATAGCGTATGGTTTTAACCCCCAATACCATATTTCATAATGTTTTTGACCTTATCAAGCACATTAAATAAGGTTACGACACTCCGTGGTGTCACACTCTTCCCCCCTTCAACAGGATTCGACCTCGAATCCGAAAGACGCCAAAATCAACAACAAAGTCCCCAAGGGACAAAAGACTTCTCTGCAGCACACAACATTCGCACAACGACTCAAACCGGAACAAACGACAAGCGAGTTCCCAAAACCAACACTTAGCGAAAAAGTATTGATCTAGCTCAACTAAGGGCAACCTGTCACAGTTCGACCTTCACTTCAATTCCCAAAAAGAATCTTCGTTTTAACCACAAAGGGCTCCATCAACCCAAAACGCCCGAAACCTCGCGACAAACACTTCACACTCCTATCGCTACCAACCTGACTACCACACTTCATTAAACTCAACATGACATAATCAAAGCAAGTCACAATTCCTTTAACGACCTCTCTACATTCCCGAAAATTTCCATCGAGGGGAATAACTCATTAAGGCACACTTGCCCTTCCGATACACGATCATACTAACATTTTATTCCATCCTCTCCCAAGCAAGACTCAAATCCAAGAACAACTAGTGAAGACAATTGCTCACGGCAGGACAATTATCACCGAACTACCGTCAACTTCACTTCCACCCATCGCTACTCTTAATAAAGGTTAAACCCATACATCATCAACCCCCATCACAAACCACCCTTATACCACTAAGGTTCGACACCTAGCCCCAAGCTAGGATTGTAAAACCTTACCAAACCACAATTGGTTCCTTTCTTAAGAGGGTCTCGCCCTCACACAAAAACACTTAGTTAACAAGCCCAAGTGTACACATATTTGGCATATTCAACCATAAACCAAGAACATTTATATCCTCACTCCCATCTATAGAGCAAGAGGAGTACAATTCTTTTTAACCCAAGTGGACCACACACGACAACTCAAACCCAAAGCGTTAACAACCATTTTTGGAAATAATTCGGCAACATCCAAGTCAAGTCACAAAGGAAGCATAAATCCCCTACACCACAACCAAAATACCAGAATTTCTTCATTCTTTTCTTTTCATACTAGAAAGCAAGGAAAATCTCGTTTCATGACATAAATGCACACTCTTCAAGAGCACTCCGGATTAGTCATATCTCCATATATGACTTTCTCACCGACCTGGCTCAACGACTCTTTTATCATTTAACATCAAAAAACGATGTCATGTTTACTTTTCACCATTCATTCTTCATGTAACAACAATACCGAATAATCATTCACCAAACGACTACTTCCTCGGTATCACAAGTTTGAAACACACATAATATTGACGGCAACACCATTAACCGCAAAACACCACGTCGGGTCAGAACCCACCAACGATAGATAGCTAAACTTGCAAAACATCGCATTTTAACCAAAATCAACATTTTGGAAAAGAACATCGACTCCAAATTTAAACATCTGCACAAACAACCGCCATAAATTTTATCAAAAGAGAGGGAAACTCAATCCCAAAATAAAACTCTTCAGTAAACAAATTCACTTATGAAACATTCATAAAAATCCAGACTTGTGAAACATCCGCACACCAGACACATTTTCCAAATGACTCCAACTCTAGCCAAACAGAGTTACACATCAAGGGCTTAACTCAAAAGTTTCCAACACAACCCTTTATGACCATCTGCTTCCTTTTAAAATTAATTCCAAAGATAATTCAGTGCAAACGCGAAAGAATGCGATCGACTCAAAAAAAAATTTTGGGGTGTAAATCCATACTCATAGCACCAACTAAACACATTAGCCAAAACCAAATATTTGCTCCAATTTCTACGAGTTTTAGGGAAACTCTGAAACACAGCATATGGAGGCGGCAGTGGAGAGAGAGACAAGGGTTGGACCTCTACTAGTTTTATATGAGGGGGGCATTAGTACCGGGTCCTAATACCAACCGGTACTGATAGGAGCCATCAGTACCGGTTAGTGGATTCAACCAGTACTGATTCCCCCCGCCCAGCCCACCAAAATGCCCCGCCAAAAATGTTTGTTGCCCTAGGGGGCATCGGTACCGGTTGGTGTTAAGACCCGGTACTAATGCCCCCAGCCGCAACATCAGTACCGGTTGGTGTTAAGACCTGGTACTGATGCCCCCAGCCGCAACATCAGTCCCGGTTAGTAAAACCAACCGGTACTAATTGGTACTGATGACCTGCCAAAAAGAAATTAACCGGTATTGTATTTTTTAAAATTCTAACAAGTGGGATTTTTTAAAAATATCATATTTATTGGATGAGTATTTAATTCTCAATAATTTTTTTACTTCTTTTTTGCAGATTTTACTTTGTTTTTGATTAAATTTTTACAGCAAGTAAAACTAAGTATTATTTTATAATATTTTTACACTTGGTACATATTTTCACAATATATTATACCTCCACTTTCACTTTTGACTTTAGTTATTATAGACCAAAATTATTTTAGTTTAATTTGTTATTACTATTTTACTTTTACCTTATTACTTGTTATCTCTCTACCATCTGTTGACACACTTGTTCACAAGAGAAAGAGAGAGAGAGAGATTAGTAAAATAACTATATTCATAATTCATACACGGGGTTCATACAACACGGTTGGACTTATTTGCTAACATACTTTGTTTCATAATTCATACACGGGGTTCATACAACACGGTTGGACTTATTTGTTAACATACTTTGTTTTTACATGTGATCCTTCGTTATGATCGTGTCGTACGTAGGGAGATTCTTCTATATCATTCAGGACACTAATGTCTACGTCCACCATAAAAGGTGGTAGCTCGTCAAACTGATTGTACTCATCTTCATCTGTGATGCCCTCAACTCCGACAATCCTTCTTTTACCTAGAAGAACCACGTGGCGCCTTGGCTGATCGCTATTGATAGTCTCCTGCTTCTGCATTTTATCTCCAGTAGGCATGTCCCTCTGCTTCTTGCTTTTAGTAGGTTTGTCCTTCTGCTTTTTTGGTTTGCTGTTCATGTCCATCACATAGAATACCTGTGTCACATCATTGGCGAGCATGAATGGTTCGTCCCTATAGGCCACTTGCTTAAGGTCCACGGTTGTCTTACTGTACTCGTCGATCTCAACGGCTGTCAGTTTGACCTATTGGCACCGAAACAGAGGGACTTTTAAAGGTCCATACTCGAGCTCCTAGATCTCCTCTATGTAACCATAGTAGGTGTCCATCTTTCCTTTTTTGTCCAAGACATCTATACGGACGATGCTGTTTTGGTTGGTGCTCTTGCTATCCTGGGTAGTCGTGTAAAATATGTACCCATTTATCTCATACCCATGGAATGATACAATTATAGTGGATGGTCCCCGAGTTAAGAGTTTCAACTGTTCATTGTCTGTCTGGTTGCCTATCAGTTGATTTTGTAACCAACCGCCGAAACGATCAATTTGCTCTAGTGTGATCCACTTTTCTGACTTCTTTGGGTATTGGTCGCGTAGAATCATCTCATGATCATGGATATACTGAGCCACTATATTTGCTTGTTTCAAGACTGTGAAATGTGCTTGTTTAAATGAAAGTAGATCATTGCTAAAGAATTCTTTTCTACCTAGAGTCCCTTTTCCCCATAGCCTCCCCTCATGGCATGATACAGGGATGCCAATTGGATTCAGATCATCAATGTAATCGACAAAAAACTCGATCACCTCATCTGTGCCAATACCCTATGCAATGCAGCCTTCTGGACGAGACCGGTTACGGACATACTTCTTTTGGACACTCATGTACCTCTCGAGTGGGAACATACTATGCAGGAACACGGGTCCGAGAATTTCTATCTCTTTGACAATGTGGACCATGAGATGGACCATAATATCAAAGGACGGAGGGAATATCATCTCAAGGCTGACCAGACTATTGACCACATCATCCTACAGCTTAGATATGTTATTCAACTCGATGACCTTCTGCGACACCGCGTTGAAGAATGAGCACAACTTTATGATTGTCCCTCGTACCCAGTCCAGCAGAATACCTCTCACCGCCACTGGGAGCAGCTGTGTCATCAACATATGACAATCATGGGATTTCAAGTGTATGATTTTATTCTCTTTCGTGTTTATGAGGCTCTTTATGTTCGAGGAGTATCCAGAAGGGACTTTCACACTGCTTAAGAAATTAATCATGTTTTTTTTCTCTTCCTTTCTAAGAGTGTACCTCGCGGGGTGGAGGTAATGTTTCCCTTTCGCTTTCTTTTCCGGATGTAGGTCGTTCCTAAGTCCTAGAAGAAGCAGGTCCTTTCATGCTTGAAGTGTATCTTTTGATTTACCGTACATATCTAAGAAGCCAAGTAGGTTCACGCAAACATTCCTCATGATATGCATGAAGTCCAGTGAGTAACGGACCTCTAAGTCTTTCTAGTATGGTAAGACCCAAAATATTGATTTCTTCTTCCAAATGGGCTTCATATGAGCTTGTTTAGTCGGGACAGATTTGCTACCAAGACGCTTTCCAAATACTACTTTTAGATCCTTTACCAGAGAAAATACAAGTGTCCCACTGTGATGCAGGGGCTTCTTACGTTTCTCTTCTGTCCCATCGAAATTCTCACCCTTTCTTCGTAATGGGTGCTTCGTATGGAGTAACCTACGGTGGCCCATGTACACGACCTTTCACGAGTTTTTTAGATACTTGCTGTCTGTATCCTCTAAGCACTGGATGCAGGCTTTATATCCTTTGATAGATAGGCCTGACAGGTTACCAATTGCATGCCAGTCATTGATGGTTACGAATAGCAATGCACGTAGGGTGAAGTGCTATCTTTTGTACTCATCCCACACATATACACCATCATTCCACAGCGTTAACAGATCTTCAACCAATGGTTTAAGGTACACATCGATGTCATTTCTAGGTTGCTTTGGCCCTTGGATAAGTAACGGCATCATAATGTACTTCCACTTCATACACAGCCAAGTAGGAAGGTTGTAGATACATAGAGTCACGGGCCAAGTGCTGTGACTGCTACTCATCTCGCCGAACGAATTCATCACATCCGCACTCAATCCAAACCTTATGTTCCTCGCATCCTCATCAAAGTCTGGGTACTTTCTATTGACTTTCCTCCATTGGGAGCCGTCAGCGGTGTGCCTTATCCTTCCATAGTCCTTACAATCTTCTTTGTGCCAACGCATTATCTAGGCATGCGCTTTGCTCACAAATAAATGCTTCAACCGGGGCATTACCTATACTAGTGCAGCAAACACAGAGGGTTCGGATTTGCACATTCGGGTCCCGACAGCAGCAGTACCAACCCCAAACACCTGTAGTGCCGGAGTTTCGAAGGCCACAATTAGCACTCTCTAGAAAATAACTACTGAGAGTATAGTTGCGGTACTGCCGCTCGGGTGGTAGTACCGGCAATTGCACTGCGGTAGTGCCGCAACTCCAAAGGCCAAATGCAGTGCGCTCTGGAATTTAACTACTGGCATTGCAATTGAGGTACTGTCGCTCGGACGGTAGTACCGGCAATTGCACCGCGGTAGTGCCGATCTTCTAGGGAAAATAGGTTTTAGAAATTGGGTTTTCGCATGAATGAGTTCGAAACTTCAAGGTACTTGCATGATTAGGTTCCTAGCGACGCTAGGGACCCATTCACATTGGTCTCATCGAGTTTCGAGCTCACTTGCTTGAATTCTCCCTTTTTGACCTTACAGACTTCGAAAATGACACAAAATTGGGTTTCGACTCGAAAAGAGCCCAAACTTGATTTTCTTTGCGGGGATGGAACCTCTACGGCTCCAGGGATTCATCCATGCTATCTATCTGAGGTTTCGAGCTCGACCGAGCTAATTTCCACTTTTCGATCCCGAAAATCCTAATTACTCCCAAACTTTCGATTTTTGACCCGAATCGAGTGCAAACTCGATTCTTTTTGCGAGAATCGAACTTGGTTGACATCAGATATAATCGAATGTCATTTTCTTGACTCTTTAGGTGAGGGTTTCAAGGAGAACTCCAAGAGCTCAAGAAAACGACCTTTGGGCGATTAATTCCATCAAAAGATCAACCAGGGCTTTCAGATCGAATCGATCGCGCTAACTAGTTTCTTCGGGCTTAACCTAGGTCTAGCAACTTAGTTAAATGATGAACTATCGCTAGAGCTAGGCTTTCTAGAGCTAAATCGAAAGAAATGGAAAAGGGGAAAAGGAGGAAATCTAGGGTTTTGATCCAAACCTAAAGGAATGAGCTCCAACTTCGAATCCACCGATTGAGGAGCTTGCTAGGGGCTTGGTGAAGCTTCCTAGCACCTTGTTCTTGCTTCTCCTTGCTCCTTGTGACCTCCACCGGCCGAGGAAAGGAGGTGGCTGGGCGAGCTTCGGTTGGTGGTGGAGAAAGGAAGGAGGAGAGCAAGAGGGAGAGGAAGAGGAGAGGAATGAGGGAGAGGAGGAGCTAGGGGATGCTCCCCTGGGCTTTAATGGCCAGGGCAAGACGACATGGGAACAGAGGAGGAGGGACGGGGTGGCGACGTGCGCGCGAAATGCGCGTCATCGGCGCTGAAAAAGTGAGGTCCGGCAGTACCACCCGATTCGGCCGGTAATGCCGCTCGACCGGCACTACCGGGATTATGCCCACGGTACTGCCGCTCCAGTGCTGAAAACTCTGGATTCCTTTGCGGCTTTGCTTCGACGATCGACCAACCAATCGAAGGACTCTTGGAAAAGGTTTGGGGGATCCTAATGAAGGCTTTGGAGCTTAGGTTCTAGATCTATCTTCTTCGGTTAAGAGTTTCGACCAAAATCGAAACTTAGGGTTTCGAACAAGAAAATGGTCGAACGAAACGATAATAGGAGTCCGGAATCAAATAACTCTAAATTAAGATCCAAAAATTGAATCAAAGCACAACTAAACACTTAATTAACTTAATTACTCTTAATTACAGAACCAGGATGTTATAGACAGAGCCACCGCCGTCTTCTCACAATTGCTAGCTAGAGTCAAAGGAGAAGCCAGCACGTGTTCTTGCCGTTTTGTGCCACCGTTTAGTTGGGTTATGCCTTGTGGGTTCTCGATTTGGCATCCTCGCATCAAGCCGCATCTGCGCGAGTACTTCATCTCATCGGAGGAACTCTAGAGCGCCGTGTTGCACATCGTCTTCTTCGCTGCCGGCCGACCTGCATCGTCGTCCTTCATCGGAACCAGTGAGCTTTGTCGACCATCCGATTCCAGGTGAGCGCTTCGGATTGAGCCACGTACTCCTCCAAATTCCATAGATTGGAACAGATCTAGATCGTTGGATTTGGGGCGTAGGGTTTGGATTGTGCCATGTCGATTCAACATAGTGTCGAGCTTGGATTGGATCTAGGTTGTTAGATATAACTTGAACAGTTCTGATTGTGCCACGTAGTCTAGGCATCATGATAGTTGGATCTAGTCTTAGCTGCTAGATCTTGGGGGAATGGTTTAGATGTTTCCATGTGCTGCATGCCAGGACATGGCACGTGTTCTTGCCGTAGTTGTAGATTAGAGCTAATCTTAACAGTAGGATTGTAGATGTGTGGTCATGATTGATTTGCGTAGTTCTGTATAGAGTAATTCGTAGCCGTTAGATCTAGGTTCTATCGTGTAGATTGGGCCACGTGGATCTAATGTTAGCTTGCCGTGTGCCATGCCTGATGCTGCGATTAGATCGGATCATAGTGTAACACCCCGGCATTTAATATGCCCGAATGCTACCAAACATAAGCTAAACAACAACTAAATATCACATTTAAACATAAATTCCAGCAAAGGTACATATGATAAAAACCGATATTTCGGCAGCATCTCCTTTGTTTTTCCATGAATTAACACAATATCAATATCATGGCAAGATATATCATAGCACACGACATCTAAAACATCAACATAAATGGATGTATCATCAAATTACGCCAATAATACCACGCTCAACCACTTCATAAACTATAACAAAGCAAATAAGGGATCACAAGCATGCTAGATTAAACCATACATTAACTTTATGGCACAACTCTTAAAATCATGTCTCCAAGTGATTAATCATAGACTATGATGGTGGAGCTACGTGTAGAAGTGTAGCTAAACCCCTTTTTCCCGCATGCCGATCTCAAAGTACCTAAAAACAACATAAAACACAAGCGTGAGTTCGAAACTCAGCAAGCATATTGTAATGGACAACAATAACAATATCATAGAAAATAACATCTCACATCATGTATATCATCTCAATCATGAACACTTTGACAAAATCATCATCATTGTGTATGCAATGCAATGCAATGCTCATATCTCCTTGGAAACTCATACCGGTATGGTTGAGTACACACCCGTCGGTGTGCACCCTCTCCCCCCTTCCATCCCGAAGATGGAGGGTGCCTACTCCTCGCTTCCACAACCCACGGTAGATGGAATCACGATGTAGGACTTACTCTATTGGCTCTCCGGATTAGTCATAACTTTCTCACCGACCTTCCCGGATTAGTTAATGACTTTCTCACCGCCCGGGCCATGTAACATGTCATGTATGCAAGCATGCCAACGTCATATAAAACTCATATTTTAACACAAGGCGTCATAACATCTTAAACATGCTCATCATATCATAGCAATCATTAACACATGGCAAATGGACATATATCATGTAAACAATTCCATCTAATCTCAACATGCAACCTACAACTCGCTATCCATCACAACACACTTGCCTCAACCACGTGCAACGGATTGGCGGGAAGTAGAAGGCACTCCCGGGGTCACACCTCCTGCACAGGGGTATCACACAATCACAATCATAACCACAAAATAGTACGCAAACCCCCATCTAACCCGACATTGCTCCCTACTCGCAAAACCTAAAACAGAGGTTCTGTCCCGTCGGGATAGCAGCCTTGCAAAAGGCATAACTTGAGTTCTGGGACTCCGAATCAATTAAAAAAGTACATCCTCGCGTAGCTTAGGAAATTTCCCAACTTTCTCTAGGTATATGGAAAGTCTGATTCGGCCTCTAAAGTTGTTTAATCTATAGATTACCGAGATCTGTTCCAATCGCGTCACACATTTTAACACGCTCGGTAAAACAGTCATAACTTTCAAACGGCTGGGCGGAATTTCAATTTCTTTATATGCACTGAAAGGTAATGAAATTATCTACAACTTCCTAGAAGTCCATACGGCCATATTCCAACTCTAAATTGGCGAAAACGCGAACCCTAGCTCGACTGCTCAATCTGCCCGAAAACAGAAACGTGGCAACATCTAGATCTAACCCAAATTACTCAAATCCAGCGCCTCCAATTGATCTAAAAACTTGATAAAATCCATAATAACAGTACCTAGCTCATCCCTGAGGAGCCCCGTGATCATACCTTTGCCCGACGCATGAAAACTCCAATCGATCTCCTCGCTCCTCGCTCCTCGCTCCTCGCACCTCGCTCCTCGCTCCTCGCTCCTCGGATGGATCCATGAGGATGCAGGGGTGGGGAGGTCACCCTAGGGCAGCAAGGGGGGTGGAGGAGAGTTGGTGTGCAATGGGGAGCAATGGGGGCGCCATGGGGGCAAGAGATGGGGCGGCTAGGAGGTGGAGGGAGGAGGAAGGGTGGCGGCTAGGGTTAGGGGCGCATGGGGCAGGGGTGGACGCCCCAAGGGCTGGTGGGGAGCCCTTTTACCAGCCCCCACATCCAAACCTAGTCCGTTACGGAGACCTACTCCATCCCACCAAAGCCCACCAAGGCCCAAACTCCCCCAGGAAGGCCCAAAACCGGAACGGCCGGAAGCTTGACTGGAAAAGCTATTAACCTCCAGATCCTATAGTTTTAACCTTAATTCCACATATCATAATGTTATTTACCTTATCATGCACGTTATATAAGGTTACGACTCTCCGTGGTGACATAACACTTCAACCGGCCCAAAAACGCGAAAACCCTAAGCCGAAAGGTTTTATTCTCTAGTTTCACCTTCTATAACGTCACACCAAACCATAGTGTCACATTCTTCCCCCCTTCAACAGGATTCGACCTCGAATCCGAAGGACGCCAAAAACAACAACAAAGTCCCCGAGGGACAAAAGACTTCCTTACAACATAAAACATTCACACAAAGACTCAAACCGGAACAAACGACAAACGAAGTTACAAAACCAACCCTTGGCGAGGAAATGTTGATTTAGCTCAACAAAGTGCAACCTCGCACGGTTCCTCCTTCACCCCAATTGCCAAAAAGACCACGAAAGAACACGGTCTCACACTCCTCATTCGATACATTC
Organism: Rhipidocladum racemiflorum; assembly: GCA_036346355.1. Classification (NCBI taxonomy): domain Eukaryota; kingdom Viridiplantae; phylum Streptophyta; class Magnoliopsida; order Poales; family Poaceae; genus Rhipidocladum; species Rhipidocladum racemiflorum. The sequence continues at coordinate 55,504,163 of CM070578.1, forward strand.
CTTGGCACTAAAGTGCCTGATCCCTTTAGCAATGCTACTTTCCAGAAGAACACGGCTTCAACCGCTAGAACCCTCTTCAGCTCCCACGCACAAAAGTGTTTTTCACACATCAACCTCTCTACTATGGTTCGTGAATCAAGACGACGCAAGCCAAGAGAGACACTACACTCCAAGACAACCTTTGTTTTAACAACGGGGTTTAAAACCATGCAAAAGATTCGTCTTTTACAAAAGACCAATACCCACCGCTAACATCAAAAGGGAAAGCTTTCTTTAAAACCAAAGTTCTTAAAACCATAAATGCAGTAACAACCGAACAAAATGCTACGGTTGACTCCACTCGCTCATAGATCAGCGACAAAAGATCCAATACACTTCGAAAAGGAAAAGCAATTACTAGCAACCACCAAGTGGTCCACTAGTACTTAATCAACCCTATCGAGGAACACATCAACAAAGACAATTCTCCCAGAAGGTTTGAATTGAGTCAAACTCAACCTTCCTTTACTCCTCACCTTTAAACCATTTACGATCCACTACTAACAACACCTAATGCTTAGGTCGATAACAACCCATACTGGATTTCTCATCCAAGCGGGTCTCGCCCTCAAGCTTTCCACCCAAGGACTAAAACAAGGACACAACGATTGGATAAAGTCAACCACAAACCATGAACCCAATTGGTCCCCATGCTTAACCTTGAATCCAATGCACTACAATCACTTTGGAAAGGATTCGACAACAACCAAAGAGCATTCAGTTTAACTTTCTAAACCAAGATGCAAAGGAAACACAAATCCCCTTCATCACAACCAACATACCAGAAATTCTTTATTCTTTCTTTTCATACTAGAAAGAAATGGACATCTCGTTTCATGACATAAATGCACACTCTTCAGAGCACTCCAGATTAGTCATATCTCCATATATGACTTTCTCACCGACTGCTCAACGACTTTTATCATTTAACATGTAAAACGATGTCATGTTTACTTTTCACCATTCCTTCATCATGGAATAGCCAAGATCGATTAGTCATTCACCAAACGACTTATTAGGTATCAAAGAATTGAAACACCATTAACATCGAAGGATGCGTAAATTCATATAGACCATGACCGCAAACCGTTAGCAGGAAAAGACCACGTCATAACAGAACCCTCCATTACTTGAAAGCTAAACTTGCAAAACCTCGCATTTTAACCAAAATCAGCATTTTGGAAAAGAACATCGACTCCAAAGTCAAGCATCTGCACACACAACCGCCACCAACTTTCTCAAAGAGAAAGGGAAACTCATAGCACAAACTAAACAAGTTAGCCAAAACCAAATATTTGCACCAATTTCTACGAGTTTTAGGGAACTCAAACACAAAGATATGGAACACCTTGACCGAAAACCCTTCAACCAAAATGGCAAGCAACCAAACCAGTCCAAAAGCTTTTAAACACAAGCTCAGCATAAAAAGAACCATCTCTAGTACTCCACTACGCTTTCCATTAAAAGACTTCAATAATTACTATCTACTTCCTGAGAAGCCCCAACACAAATAAATCAGAAACTTCACAACAAATTCTTCCTCTAGTTATGTAACACCCCAAAATTTTGCTTTTCTTAAATTCATGTGTGATTTGGCACTTTGGTGAATTTTTTGGAATTTTCTGGAATTTATTTGGATTTATTTGGAATTTATTTGAATTTATTCCATTTTGAAATAATTAAAGAATTTAATTTTGCAAATAAAATTTTGTTGGAAATATTTTATTTGAGTCCAAAATGATCCAAAGTATTTTCTAGAATTTTTCTGGAATTTTTCTGAGTCTTTTGCTATTTTTAATGAATTAAATGAATTATTGGGAATTATTTTGAATATTAAATCGCTGGAAAATCAACTCGGGTCTAGTACTGTTCATCCGACCGAGCCCGAGTCAGACTTGAGTTCGAGTCCGACCCGAGCCAGTTGACTCGATCAAACCAGCTCAAAACCCTAATCAATCCCAACCGTTGGATCAAGATCCAACTACCGAGATCCGCCGCACGGCTCGAGCCGTGATCCGCCCGGATCCGATCATGCCCGCGGCGATCGTGGGCCGTTGATCGTGCCACGCGTGGGCGGTGAGCGCCATCGTCTCCGCCGAATCCGAAGCCGACTCCGCCGCGCTTGCCGCCGTAGAATTAGGTTTCCGTCTTCGCACGAACGCCGAGGCTATTTAAAGCCCTGGTCACGCCCCGAGGTTGCCCTCATCCTTGCGCACCCGTTCCCCGAGCCATCTCGCCTGAGCCGTCGCCGTTTGCCCGTGCGAGCTCGCCGTAGTTGAGCGCCACTCCGCCGCGGGTTTTGCCCCGTCTCGCCGCCGTCCGTCGTCTTCCGCCGAGAAGGAGCCCAGATCCGGAGTCCCCGCTTCGAGACGCACCCGAAGAGACCACCCACTTCGCCGGAACGACCCCGGAGCGCCGTCGGGCTCGTCGTCGTCTCCGTCTCCGGTGGCCGCAGCCCCGCTGCCGCCATCACCCTCGCGAAGCTCGTGGACCGTCCGATCTTGATCGTGCGGTTGAGGTGAGTTCACGTGTTCCAAACCGGTTAGATTCGGACCGTTGGATCAAGATCCAACGGGTCACACTCGCCACGTGCCGTAGTAGTGATTATTATAGGATTAGATCTGGACCGTCCGATCTAGATCGAACGGCCCACGATCAACGAGTAGATTCAACACGTTAACCCTGGATCTAATCGCGGCCGTTGAATTTCAAATCAACGGTCGGGATTGCGCCACGTGTCGGGAAGTTGGACCGACGCGGTCGGTAGCCCATCCGCAGCGCGTCGTGTGACATCGACACGCGGGGCCCGCGTGTCAGAGGGCCCGCATGTCAGTGGCTAATCCAGCCAAGCCGACGCGTCACCCATGACGTCACGCGGGTCCCACTCGCCGCCACCGTGGGCCGAGTCCCCGACGTCGGCCCGATGACGCTACCCGAGTGGGCCCACATGTCGCCGACACGAGTCGTGGACCGAGTCCACGGTGGACCCAAGCCGAGCGTGGACCGAGTCCATGGGCCGGCTGACGTCAGCCAACCAATCAGAGGCTGCCACGTGTCTATGCTGACGCAATAATTAATTTCCGAAAAAGAAAATGATTTATTAATTCGAAATATTGATTCAAATTTAGATTCAAACTTCAAACGCTTATAACTTTTGCGTTTCAACTCCGATTTGAGTGATTCAAATTTCTAAATTTGTATAAAATTGAGATCTACCTAAATATGAATTTTATTTAATTTTTGGACTAAAGTTTTTCTCTGTAAATATTATTTAATTGATTATTTAAACTTTAATAAATCATAACTTTTGCATTTTAACTCCGATTTGAACGATTCCAGTTCCTAAAAATCCAGAAAATTATGTTCTCTCTGTTTATGGATTTTATTTGGAGTTTTGGGATGTTTTTGCCTATTGTTTATTTGCGTATTTGCTATTTGCACGCTTTACGAGTAGACGTTGAAGTGCCGGAAGGATTCGAAGGAGAAGTGTTGACTCAGGATCCAACTCAAGACCAAGAACAAGTACTCTTTGAAGGCAAGTTGTGCTTTGACCATGTTGATCCTATTTCGAAATCTATTTTGATTTAAACTATTGCATGCTAGTTCAATTAGAGAAATACTTTGTTTAAACCTGGGGGTTAGATAAATACCAATTTGCTGTATGACACCTTGATTACTTAAGTATGTGCCATGACCCTTTGTCACCCTAGTTGTGGTTTACTAGTTGGACATTATTAAATTGCCAACATGGGTTATAGACCGTTGTAGTATACTGCTTAGACCTGCTACGTGCTCATAACATAATTTTGGATAATCAAATGCTAATATTGACTTAATGATATATTGAACCTGTTTTGGAAAAGTATCATGTGATGTTGATGGTACGTGGTGCATGGTAATCAACTGGGGTTTGATAAATGATTTTCGGCCAGGGCATGTGGCAAGAGTAATCAGGTGGGCCATTGTGGCGATGGGAATGTTGATTTGGTTCTTCGGGTAGTCTTGCCCTGGTCACTCTAAGGACTTAACCTTGCAAGCCTTTGAACTGGGTCATACTTGCAACCACATGGCTGGAATGGGACGGCCCTAGTTGACTAAGTCGCTAAGGACTCACTTGTGGAGCCTCAGGGTGTCAATTACCTTTGTTTGTGTGATTGTACGGGGGAGCGTATCGTGGCTGTGGCCAGATACCCATCTAACGGTGTGTTGGTCCCATACTTCGCCTTGGCTAAGGGAAGGGATGGTGTAGAGCACGAACCGGAGAGGACCACCTGTGTTGTTTGAGGCTTCCGAAAGGCTTTGTTACTGAGAACTCGCCTTTGTGGTGTTTGTTGTATCTTGTGGGTAAAGTTCATAACCTCTGCAGAGAGTAGAATCTATTTAAATAGCCGAGTCCACGGTACTGGACAATGCTCGGGAATTACAGTCAAGGGTTAGATTTTTCTCAAAAATAACTTTGGTTTGAAAGGTGGGTCGGTTTAATAATGAAGATGATGGAAATATGGTTTAGGATGGGGAAAATGTTTATTAAACTTCTTGAAAAGTTATTTATGCTTTACTTATTTCTACTGCTTTCGAATCTACTTATATTATTTGTCAAATCTTTGTTTCTTTGCCAAATATACCTTGAGCTATTCCTTTGTACCAAGCCATGCATGTAGTATATTAGCTTGCATTACGTGCATGACTTGTCGAGTACCAAGTACTCACCCTTGCCTCAACACAATATCAGTTGAAGAAGAGATCGCACCGACTTTGGAGGAGGAACTCCAAGAGGATCCGTCTACTTAGGGAAGCGAGCCCGATCGGTTGCTGTGGTATCTTGGATGGCGCCACGGGTTATTTGATTTTCATTGCTATTATTTTTCTCTGAATAAGTTTCGCCTTGCGAGGCATACATTTGTAACTTGACCCTAAGGTCGAGTAACCAGTTTGGTTATTTAAATAAAGTACTTTATTGGTATCGAGTGGTATGATTGTGATATTTACCAATGTTAAGACTGTGTGCACTAGCGCGTTCCTGGACTAGTGCTGAATACACAGAGGGTCCGGATTTGCAAATTCGGGGTCCCGACAAGTTACCAATCCCAACACTTTTAATTAGGGTGTAAGGTGCTTATCGAAAAAGGCACCCAACCAAAACTATATTGACATGACCCTCACGGGTCACCGAATCATAATACATCTTATTCCAAGTTGGAAACATAGTATTTCAATAAATCTTTCAGCAAGATCAGCATATAAATTTCATGCCACCTATATATTAACGTCTCGACAACCGAACCTTATTCAGTTAAACAACGACTTCAACATGTAAATATTATCTCTACAAGACAAAGTTCATAACTAGGATTCCAAGGCATACATTCATTAAGGATGAAATTGTACATCATGTTAATTATCCAAAGCTCACTCCATCGCAACATGTTAAAATTTTCCTCTATTTTAACCATGGTTTTCCAACGAATAATCTAAACAGTTACCACAACTACTTAGTCATCAATAACAACAAATGGGCATAATCATCAACCAACAACATTACTTTTAGCTACCACATAGGTGATAACAAAATTACCACCACACAACATACTCCCACTATTTAAAATAGACTGAATACTAGCATTAACACTACCATTAACAACATCATTAACAATAAGTCTTATGTCTTCTCCATTGATATCAATACTAGCATTGTAGCGACACAACTGCATACTTCCAAAGATACTAGTAGTTTGCAACAACATAAATAGCAACTCTAATCAACATCCAAATTAAAGTCACTAGTCAACACGATTAAATTTCTCTATTAATCCATTAGATTAGAACATCTTTAACAACCAGAAAAGTTTCTTTTACAATAACAGAAGTCTACATCATCTTAATGTTTTAACTATGCATCAAAGTTTAAACTTTTAACATTAACAAGGATCATAAGCACTTTTAAAGCAAGGCAACAGATTCTAAGCATGTACATTAACACATTTAATCATTCTCGCTAAGAGTAAACTGCAACACTAGTAGTCTATTTATTCTCAAGCTAGAGATATTAATCACATTGAATTGATTCAACTCAAAATTTAACTTAGCAACACATCAATCCATAAACCACATTGTTACCTACTACATAACATGCTAAACATCAATTCTTACTAGGGACAAACGATTTCAGTCAAAAGACTACTTTGTTTACAGCATTTTAGTTTTAAAACTCATCCCAAATTCATAAGGAAAATTTGACTCTCAAAATTGCGATGAGACAAACCCAAACTTGGTCATGCAAAGGAATTCTCCAAAACACTTTTTAAATCTCAAAGACTCCTACTGGAGGGAACCAATCGATCAAATATACCTTTGCAAATAAACCCTAACTCCAAACTTTCACAAAATAGGAAGGGTTCTTCAAAGATGATTTTCTTAAACCAAAGAAAATAACGAATCAAACACCACTTACTTCTACAAAGACACGTAACTTCAGACAGCGGCCAGTGCGGCATAACTCATAATAACTCCGTTAACCTCGGAGAAAGACAAACACAGGGATAAATTTGAATGCTTCTTCCCCATAAAGCCATCAACAAACTAATCATTAAAACTGGAAAGGCGCCCAAAAGAAGCGCAACACTAGACTCCTCTTCTTCGTCTTCAACCAAGGAAGACAAAACCACACACCGCATACTGAACGATTAGCGAAAAACCAATACCAAACACTTTCCTTTTTTTGGTTTCCATCACTAAAACCAAGAAGACCAACAAAGACCGATCACAGAACGATAAAGAACATCCGAAGCAATCCACCACCAAACTCTTCTATTTGACTCCAGTTAACTACCCGATCTACGACAGAAAGGGTATGCACTCTTCCCCTACAGGGGTTAACAGTTCTTCGGTGATGGCACTAACCGGCCACACCGTCAAACCTCACCCTTACTATGAACAAAAAGAGGTGACCGAAACCCTTCGGCACCACAACCCCACTTTATCACCACCACAAGAACAATTCAAACATTTATCTCATAGACATAGCAACATGCTTTGTCAAATAAAGCATTCAACATCATAGCTTAAATACAACATTTAAGCGTAAAGAAACGATACTCATACCCTTTCCTACTGTGCATCCATTGTGTGTCAAATTTTAGATTAGTTATACCACTTTTGCAAGTTTTAATGTTGCTATCCTATGACAAAGTTTTAGTTAGAACCTAAGCCATGTTTCTAAGTTATTCCACATCACATTTTAGTTGCAACCTATAGCATGACACTAAAAATACACATTCCAAGGACCTACAGCCCGCTCTGATACCAACTGTAACACCCCGGCATTTAATATGCCCGAATGCTACCAAACATAAGCTAAACAACAACTAAATATCACATTTAAACATAAATTCCAGCAAAGGTACATATGCTAAAAACCGATATTTCGGCAGCATCTCCTTTGTTTTTCCATGAATTAACACAATATCAATATCATGGCAAGATATATCATAGCACACGACATCTAAAACATCAACATAAATGGATGTATCATCAAATTACGCCAATAATACCACGCTCAACCACTTCATAAACTATAACGACGCAAATAAGGGATCACAAGCATGCTAGATTAAACCATACATTAACTTTATGGCACAACTCTTAAAATCATGTCTCCAAGTGATTAATCATAGACTATGATGGTGGAGCTACGTGTAGAAGTGTAGCTAAACCCCTTTTTCCCGAATGACGATCTCAAAGTACCTAAAAACAACATAAAACACAATCGTGAGTTAGAAACTCAGCAAGCATATTGTAATGGACAACAATAACAATATCATAGAAAATAACATCTCACATCATGTATATCATCTCAATCATGAACACTTTAACAAAATCATCATCATTGTGTATGCAATGCAATGCAATGCTCATATCTCCTTGGAAACTCATACCGGTATGGTTGAGTACACACCCGTCGGTGTGCACCCTCTCCCCCTTCCATCCCGAAGATGGAGGGTGCCTACTCCTCGCTTCCACAACCCACGGTAGATGGAATCACGATGTAGGACTTACTCTATTGGCTCTTCGGATTAGTCATAACTTTCTCACCGACCTTCCCGGATTAGTTAATGACTTTCTCACCGCTTAGGGCCATGTAACATGTCATGTATGCAAGCATGCCAACGTCATATAAAACTCATATTTTAACACAAGGCGTCATAACATCTTAAACATGCTCATCATATCATAGCAATCATTAACACATGGCAAATGGACATATATCATGCAAACAATTCCATCTAATCTCAACATGCAACCTACAACTCGCTATCCATCACAACACACTTGCCTCAACCACATGCAACGGATTGGCGGGAAGTAGAAGGCACTCCCGGGGTCACACCTCCTGCACAGGGGTATCACAAAATCACAATCATAACCACAAAACAGTACGCAAACCCCCATCTAACCCGACATTGCTCCCTACTCGCAAAACCTAAAACAGAGGTTCTGTCCCGTCGGGACAGCAGCCTTGCAAAAGGCATAACTTGAGTTCTGGGACTCCGAATCAATTAAACGAGTACATCCTCGTGTAGCTTAGGAAATTTCCCAACTTTCTCTAGGTATATGGAAAGTCTGATTCGGCCTCTAAAGTTGTTTAATCTACAGATTACCGAGATCTGTTCCAATCGCGTCACAGATTTTAACACGCTCGGTAAAACAGTCATAACATTCAAACGGCTGGGCGGAATTTCAATTTCTTTATATGCACTGAAAGGTAATGAAATTATCTACAACTTCCTAGAAGTCCGTACGGCCATATTCCAACTCTAAATTGGCGAAAATGCGAACCCTAGCTCGACTGCTCAATCTGCCCGAAAACAGAAACGTGGCAACATCTAGATCTAACCCAAATTACTCAAATCCGGCACCTCCATTTGATCTAAAAACTTGATAAACTCCCTAATAACAGTACCTAGCTCATCCTCGAGGAGCCCCATGATCATACCTTTGCCCGACGCACGAAAACTCCAATCGATCTCCTCGCTCCTCGCACCTCGCTCCTCGCTCCTCGCTCCTCGGATGGATCCATGAGGATGCAGGGGTGGGGAGGTCACCCTAGGGAAGCAAGGGGGGTGGAGGAGAGGTGGTGTGCAATGGGGAGCAATGGGGGCAAGAGATGGGGCGGCTAGGAGGTAGAGGGAGGAGGAAGGGTGGCGGCTAGGGTTAGGGGCGCATGGGGCAGGGGTGGACACCCCAAGGGCTGGTGGGGAGCCCTTTTACCAGCCCCCACACCCAAACCTAGTCCGTTACGGAGACCTACTCCATCCCACCAAAGCCCACCAAGGCCCAAACTCCCCCGGGAAGGCCCAAAACCAGGAACGGTAGGAAACAGCCCGGAAAAGCTATTAACCTCCATATCCTATAGTTTTAACCTTAATTCCACATCTCATAATGTTATTAACCTTATCATGCACGTTAAATAAGGTTACGACACTCCGTGGCGACATAACACTTCAACCGGCCCAAAAAACGCGAGAAAACCCTAAGCCGAAAGGTTTTATTATCTAGTTTCACCTTCTATAACGTCACACCAAACCATAGTGTCACACATAGTTGTCCAATAGCCATCCAATACAAAATGAGTGGTCCGATTATATCACTCAACCCTGAGTTAGATCTGTTCTCAGCCGTGTGATCGGCAGCGTGCGGCTCAGATGCTTCCACGTGTTTGTAGATCTAATCCGGGTCATTGAATTTCGAACGGATGGTTGGATCCAACCGCATCGTAAAACAATAGAAGCATCGCCGGTCGGCCATGACTCGCTTTACGTCATCCGTGACGTCATCTGGACGTCAGCGCTGACGCCATAAAGTGGGTCCCACATGTCAGTGGCATAGAGCAGCATGGACCGAGTCCACCGTGGACCCGAGCGGGTTCATGGACTGGGCGCATGCACTACAGATGACGCGGTAGCCTCTGGATGAACCACATGTCCCGTGACGCAAGCGTGACATAATAAATTGATTTTTCAGTAGAAAAATAATTCATTTAATTTAGTTTATTCTTTTTAATATATTTTCAAACTTCAAATTGCTCGTTCTTGCTCATACAAACTCCGATTGAGGTGATTCTATAGCCTAAAAATTTGTAAAATTGTGGAATATGTAATGGTAAATTTTATTTAATTTTTGGAGTTACATTGTTCTCTATTTTTGCTATGTATTGCTTCTTTACTCATTTCGCGTAGACGTCAAAGTGCCGAAAGGGTACGAGTGTGAAGTGCTGACCCAAGAGCAGGTTTAGAGCAAGAACAAGACCTTTTCCAAGGCACGTTGTTCTTTGACCTTGTTGATCCCGGTTTTAAAATTATGTTGTTTCAAACTATTGCATGCTAGATTAAATTAAAATGATTTCAATTAATTTGGAAATAGATAAACACTCATTTGAATTATGCCACCTTGGCTTTATTAATTGTATGCCCTAATTCATTTGTCACCCTAGATTATGGAATAACAGTTGGATGCTAATAATTTGCCAACATGGGTTAACTAGACCGTAAATAGTTTGCTTAGCTATGCATTGTGTTATTGATATAATTTTGAATGTCAAAAATAAATCTTGACTTAACGAGATATGGAATATGTTTACGAAAGATGTGACATGTGTTATTGATGATGTTGATGGCACATGGTGCATAGTAATCAACTGGGTGATAAAATGATTTAGACCGGGGCAAGTGGCAAGAGTGTTTATTGGTGGGCCAGGTGTGGTACTTAGGCGGTCGCATTTTGTTTTGATGATTTCGTTATTTGAGAATTTTTTTGGAAGTCTTGCCTTGGTCAATTAAGGACTTAACCTTGCAAGAATTTGAACTGAGTCTAACATACAACCACATGTCTAGAATGGGACAGACCTAGCTGATTAATTTGTGATTTTTAGATTTTGGTATTGTCGTGGTGGTGTGAATCCCGGGTGTACAGGTAGACTCACATGGCGCAAGAGGGTGACCCTGAGTGTGGTAGCTTGTCCCTTCAGTGTTCAAACCTTAGCGGGCAGTATTGGGTCTAGAAGAAGCATGGTAAAGGCTTTGTTACGGTCACTCGTGTTGGTGGTGTTTGACTGTATCTTGTGGGTAAAGTATATGAACTCTGCAGAGTGAGAAAACTATTCGAATAGCTGTATCTGCGGTATTGGACAATACTCGGGGTTTTCATAAAATGAACTTGGGATGGTGGACATTGTGGTATGCCAAATGTGGAAAATGATTAAGGATGATAAATGCTTCACTTGAAAAATAATTGTGAAAGTTATTATTGTTATTATTGTTTTACTGCCTTTCAATCTATTATGAGTATTTGTGAATGCTGCTTTAGTGCAAAACAACCGTTTAGCCTGTCATTTGGAATAAGCCATGCATATAGTAATAGCTTGCATTCTGTGCACAACTTGTTGAGTGCTTTAAGTCCTCACCCCTTGCAATAATACAAACACCAGCTAAGGAGAAATCAACACCAGCTTTGGAGGAGTACCAGGAGGAGATGTCGAACTATAGTGCGAGCCCAGTCAGTTGTCTGTTGCATATTGATTGGACACAACGAGTTCTATTTATTTTTTCGCGGTAGATTTCTTTATTGGAGACTTTGCCCTACGAGCCGTATTATTGTAAGTTGACCATAAGGTTAACTCAAGAGGTTATAATAATCCTTGGAGCTTTATTTACTATTATGCTGTGTGTGATTGTGATATGCATCCATGTTGAGACTGTGTGCACTTGTAACACCCCGGCAATTAATATGCCCGAATGCTACCAAACATAGACTAAGCAACATCTAAATACCACAATTACAAGTAAATTACAGCAAAGAAGCAAATGCTAATACCAAAAATTTCGGCAGCATCTCCTTTGTTTTTCCATGAATTGAAGCAACAACAATAGCATAGCAATATATGACAATATAAGAGACATCTAAAATAGCAATAAATAATGGCATGACGGCAAAATAAGTCAAATCTCAAGCATTCAAAGTCTTCATGAGTCAAACGAACAAATAAGGCTCTCATAACGCAAAACTAGATCATAAACCAATATGCATCACACTAAAATTATAATCAAGACTCCAAATGAATAACTATGGGAACAAATGTGTGAAGCTACGTGTAGGAGTGTGACTAGTTCCCTTCCCCGCATGCCGGTCTCATGGTACCTAAAACAACAAGAAAGCACAAGAGTGAGTTCAATACTCAGCAAGTATATTGCAATGGTACAAAAGAACAATTACATGGCTTCAACAGCTCAATCATGCCTATCATCTTATTCATACTCACATATCATTTCTCACATATCATCATCATCATATATGCAATGCGATGCGATGCACATGTCTCCTGAAAACTCATACCGGTATGGTTGAGTGCACACCCGTCGGTGTGCACCCTCTCTTCCCTTCCATCCCGAAGATGGAGGGTGCCTACTCCTCGCTTCCATTCACCGCGGTGGATGGAATCATGATGTAGGACTTACTCAATGGCGCCCCGGACTAGTCATAACTTTCTCACCGACCTTACCGGACTAGTTATGACTTTCTCACCAACCCGGCCATGTGTCATGCCATGTATGCAAACATGCCAACATCATAGATAACTTGTACATTAACACATGGCATCACAACATAATAAACACAATTCATCATATCAATGGAAAACAATAAAGCATGGCATGTGAACATATCATATATTCAATCTCAACTCAACAAAACTAGCAATCTACAACCCGCTACCCATTCCAATACACTTGCCTCAACCACGGGCGACGGATTGGCGAGAAGTAGAGGGCACTCCCGGGGTCACACCACATACACATAGGCACCACACACTCAAAATCATGCCCACAAAACAATACGCAAACACTCTCCTACCCCGACTTCGCAAACTACTCGCAAAACCCAAAAACAGAGGTTCTATCCCGTAGGGACAGCAGACTTCCAACGAGCATAACTCGAGTTCTAAAACTCTGAATCGATTAAACGAGTACATCTTCGCGTATCTTAGGAAATTTCCTAACTTTTTCTAAGTATATGGAAAAACTGATTCGGCCTCTAAAGTGGTTTAATCTACAGAATACCGTGATCTATTCCAATCTCGTCACAGTTTTGAACACGCTCGGTAAAACGAGCATAACTTTCAAACGGCTGATCATAATTAAGCATACTTTAAGTACAATTAAAGGTATTTCAATTACCTACAACTTCTTCAACAGGCAGACGACCAAATTCCGACTTTAAATTGGCGAAAACCCAAACCCTAGGTCGACTGCTCATGCTGCCCGAAACAAAGAACGTGGCAAACTCTAGATTTATCTAATCTACCCAATTACAGCACCACCAATTGATCTAAAAGCATGATATCAACCCTTAGAACAGTACCTAGACCAATCCCAAGGATTCTTGTGGCCATATCTTCGCCCGACGAACGAAGAACCAATGGATCTCCTCCCGGTTCGCGCGATCTTCTTCCTCGCTCCGAATCCACCGGATCTCCTCGTCGCGGAGCGCTCCAATGGATGGATCTGCGGGGTGGTGAGGTGGAGAAATCCCCTATGATCAGCAAGGGGTGGTGGAGAGGGATGCGGAGGGGTGGAGCGCAAGGGAGGGGGCGGCTAGGGGTGGCGGCTAGGGAGGAGGTGGGGGAGGCGCACAAGGGGAGGAGAGGGCCTGTGGGGGGGCGGCTAGGGCAGGGAGGGGCGCTCCAAGCCCCTCTTAGCCAGGTTTCCCCCCCCATGGGCCATACCCCTTCCACTAAAGCCCACGGCTCATCCCCCCCTTAGGCCCAAACTCCCCCGGAAAGGCCCAAACTCCCGAAAACGGCCCGGAAATGCGTTAAAACTGCAAGACGTAAAGTTTTCAACCTCCATATTCACATCTTATAATGTTTTTCCCTCAAACTTCATATTTTATAAGATTACGACCTTCCGTATTGTCATATTCTCCCCTCCTTCAACAGGATTCGACCCCGAATCCGAGACACACCATTACGCAAACATACAAATCAAAGGGAGCTAAGGAATGAAGACTAACGGCTCTAACGATAATTCACAATCAAAGCTTGCCAGAATATTACTCAACATTGAATCACAAAAGCGCTAACACAAGGACTCAGAACGTCCCGAGAAATAGGATCAATTCCCAAAAAGTCAACAAAAGATAACTGTCTCACACTCCCCACTCTATGCATTCCTTGGCACCAAAGTGCCCGATCCCTTTAACCGATGCTACATCCAGAAGAACACGGCACCAACCTTTGGAACCCTCTTCATCTCTGACACACAAAAGTGTCTTCACACCTCTACCTCTCTACTGTGGTTCGTCGTATTCAAGGCAGCCTTGAACCAGTGAGACACTACACTCCAAGACTACCCGGCTACTACCAATTACTTGAACAATTGGGGCTAAAACCTTGCAAAAGATTGATCTTTTACAAAAAAGAACCAATACCCACCACTACCACCGAAGGAAAAGCCTAAATTAAAACCAGGGTCTTTAAAACCCGCAAAAACAAAAGCAACCGGGCAATCCACTTCGGTTGACACAACTCGCTCAAAGATCGGCGACAAAAAGATCCAATACACTCCGAAAAGGGAAAGCAATTACTAGCAACCACCAAGTGGTCCACTAATAATTTAATCAACCCTACCGAGGAACACCTTAATGACACAATTCTCCAAGAAGGTTTATATTGAGTCATACACAACCTTCCACTCAAAGGACCATGACAAAGAGTACAATCATTGAGTGAGCTCAACCATAAACCATCAACCCAATTGATCCACACATTACAACTCAAACCCCAAAGCGCTAAAAGCCACTTTGGAAAGAATTTGGCAGCAACCAAAGAGTACTCATTTTAATTTTCTTATGCCAAGACGCAAAGGAAACGCAAATCTCCTTCACCACAACCAACACCAAAAATTATTCATTCTTTTCTTTTCATACTAGAAAGCAAGGGAAATCTCGTTTCATGACATGATTGCACATTCTTCAAGAGCACTCCGGAATAGTCATATCTCCATATATGACTTTCTCACCGACCTGGCTCATCGACCCTTTTTATGATTGAATAAACATAAACGATGTCATGTTTCCTTTTCACCATTCATTTACCATGTAACAACCAATACCGAGTAATCATTCACCAACCGACTACTTCCTCGGTATCACATGTTTGAAACACACATAACATTGACGGTTGCGCTAAATCTTATAACTATGACGGCAACACCGTTAACAGCAAAATACCACGTCGTGTCAGAACCCACCATCAATTGAAAACTAACCTGCAAAACCTTGCATTCTAACCAAAATCAACCTTTTGAAAAAGAGCATCAACTCCAAGTCAAACATCTGCACACACAACCACCACAAATTTTCTCAAAGAGAAAGGGAAACTCATTTCAAAAGGGAACACTTCACTAACAAAATCACTTATGAAACATTCATAAAAAAATCCACCTTTTGAAGCATTTGCAACCACCACACTCATTTTCCAAATAACTCCAACTCTAGCTAAATAGAGTTACAAATTGAAACTCAAGAATATCCAACACAACCCACTAAGACCTTCTGCTTCCTTTAAAATTTACTCCAAACATGATTCAGTGCGAACGCAAAAGAGCGCGATCCACTCAAAGACTTCTAGGTGTAAAACCATACTCATAGCATAAACTGCACAAATTAGCCAACACCACAGATTGGCACCAATTTCTACGAGTTTTAGGGAAACTCTGAAACCCAACATAAAGAACACCTCGACCGAAAACATTTAACCAAGATAGCAAACAACCAAACTATACCAAAAGGTTTTAGACACAAGCTCAGCATGAAACCCACCATATCTAGTATTCCACTATACTTACCATTTAAGCGTTCAATATTCACTATTTACTCATCGAGAAGGCCCAACAGGACTTAACAAAAACTACACAACAAATTCTCTCTGTAATTATATTTCCCAACATTTATAAATAAAATTTACATAACAAATTCTTTCTCTAGTTACCATTCCCAACATTTTTTTATTAAAGTTTATGATGCTTATCAAAAAGACATCCAACCAATACTACCTCATCATGATCCCCACGGACCATCAATTCATATAACATCATATTCTATATTTAAAAACATAATACTTCAACAAGTACTTTAGCAGGATCAACCTATCTATTTCATACCATCCATACGTCAACTTTTCAACAATCGAACTTATTCCATTAATCAATAACTCCAACAAGTAAATGTCATCTCCACAAGATAAAGTTCGTAAATATGATTCTAAGATATACATTCATTAAGGATAAAATTCTATATCATGTTAATTATCCATGGTCCACTCCATCACAACATGTTACAATAACCTCCATTTTAACAATGGTTTCCAACAAGTAATCTACACAATTACCACCACTACTAAGTCATCAATATCAATAAATGAGCATAATCATAAAAAAAACAACTGCATTGTTTTTAGTTACATTATCCATATATCATAACAAAATGTCACTACACAACATATTCCAACTATTACAATAAATTTAATGAGTTAGACTAGCACAAAGTTCTTGAAACAACCACAAAACCTTTATTTTCCCAATTGACATCGGTATTAGCATTATAGGAACACAACTGCATACTTCCAGATATACTAATGGTTTGCAACAATAGAAATAGCAACTCTAATCAACTTCCAAGTTAAGGTCATAAGCCAACATGATTAAATTTCTCTACTAACATGTTTAAATTAGAACATCTTTAAGCAACCAACAAGGTTTCTGTAACAATATCAATAGTTTACATCCCCTTAATGTTCTAACTATGCAGTAGGGTTTAAAACTTTAGACATTATCGAGCGTCATAAGCACTTTTAAAGCAAAGCAACATATTCTAAGCATGTACATTAACACTTTTAATCATTCTTGCTATAAAGTAATATACAACACTAGCAGTCTATTTTAGTTTCAAGCTAAAGATAACAATCGCATTAAATTGTTTCAACTCACAAATTAACTTAGGAGTACATCATTTCCATAAACCACATTGTTACATACTACATAACATGCTAAACAACAATTCTCATTATTGACAAGTAATTTCAGTCAAAAGACTACTTACTTTGCTTGCAGCATTTTCTTTTTAAAACTCAACCAAACTTCACGAAGAAACTTGACTCTCAAAGTTGCAATGAGACATGACTCACACTGGGTCATGCAAAAGATCTCCAAAACACATTTCAACCTTAAAGACTACTACAGGAGGGAACCAAGCGATCAAGTAATCCTTTTCTGACAAGGCACAAGTCATAAATCGACACAACTTAACTCTTTGCACACGCTTCAATAACTTCTTTTAAACTCAGAGTAAGACACACAATAACCAAAACTATACTTTTCTTTGCAAGGCAACCAACAAAACCGATGCCAAAGCCAAAAGGCGACCAAAAGACGAGCAACACAAAACTCTACTTCTTTGTCTTCACCCAAAGAAGACAAATAAACACAAATCACCAAAAGGACAATCATCGAGTACTCAAAACTAAACACTTTTCTTTGGTTCCTAACCAACCAAATACCAAGAAAACCAACCAAAATCGACCATCAGAACGGTAAAGAACAACCGAAGGAATCCACCACCAAACTCTTCTATTCAACTCTAGTCAACTACCCGATCTACGACAGAAAGGGTAAGCACTCTTCTCCCATGGGGGTTAATAATTCTTCGGTTATGGCGCTAACCGGCCACACCGTCAAACCACACCCTTACTATGAACAAAAAGGAGGTGACCGAAATCCTTCGGCACCACAACCCCACTTTATCACAACAACAAGAATAATTCAATCATTTATCTCATAGACATAGTAACATGCATTCCCAAAAGAAGCATTCAACATCAAAGCTTAAATACAACATTTAAGCGTAAAGCAACGATACCCATACCCTTTCCTACTGTGCATCCATGTGTGTCAAATTTTAAATTAGTTATTCCACTTACACAGGTTTTAATGTTGTTATCCTATGACAAAATTTTAAGTATAACCTAAGTCATGTTTCTAGGTTATCCCACATTAAAATTTTAGTTAACCCTATGGTATTTTACTAAGTTCATACACCACGGAACTGAAGCCCGCTCTGATACCAACTGTGACACCCCGGCAATTAATATGCCCGAATGCTACCAAACATAGACTAAGCAACCTCTAAATACCACAATTACAAGTAAATTACAGCAAAGAAGCAAATGCTAATACCGAAAATTTCGGCAGCATCTCCTTTGTTTTTCCATGAATTGAAGCAACAACAATAGCATAGCAATATATGACAATATAAGAGACATCTAAAATAGCAATAAATAATGGCATGACGGCAAAATAAGTCAAATCTCAAGCATTCAAAGTCTTCATGACCCAAACGAACAAATAAGGCTCTCGTAACGCAAAACTAGATTATAAACCAATATGCATCACACTAAATTTATCATCAAGACTCCAAATGAATAACTATGGGAACAAATGTGTGAAGCTACGTGTAGAAGTGTGACTAGTTCCCTTCCCCGCATGCCGGTCTCATGGTACCTAAAACAACAAGAAAGCACAAGCGTGAGTTCAACACTCAGCAAGTATATTGCAATGGTACAAAAGAACAATTACATGGCTTCAACACCTCAATCATGCCTATCATCTTATTCATACTCACATATCATTTCTCACATATCATCATCATCATATATGCAATGCGATGCGATGCACATGTCTCCTGAAAACTCATACCGGTATGGTTGAGTGCACACCCGTCGGTGTGCATCCTCTCTTCCCTTCCATCCCGAAGATGGAAGGTGCCTACTCCTCGCTTCCATTCACCGCGGTGGATGGAATCACGATGTAGGACTTACTCAATGGCGCCCCAGACTAGTCATAACTTTCTCACCGATCTTACCGGACTAGTTATGACTTTCTCACTGACCCGGCGATGTGTCATGCCATGTATGCAAACATGCCAACATCATAGATAACTTGTACATTAACATATGGCATCACAACATAATAAACCATATTCATCATATCAATGGCAAACATTAAAGCATGGCATGTGAACATATCATATATTCAATTTCAACGCAACAAAACTAGCAATCTACAACCCGCTACCCATTCCAATACACTTGCCTCAACCACGGGCGACGGATTGGCGAGAAGTAGAGGGCACTCCCGGGGTCACACCACTTGCACATAGGCACCACACACTCAAAATCATGCCCACAAAACAATACGCAAACTCTCTCCTACCCCGACTTCGCAAACTACTCACAAAACCCAAAAACAGAGGTTCTGTCCCGCTGGGACAGCAGACTTCCAACGAGCATAACTCGAGTCCTAAAACTCTGAATCGATTAAACGAGTACATCCTCACATAGATTAGGAAATTTCCTAATTTTTTCTAAGTATATGGAAAAACTGATTCGGCCTCTAAAGTGGTTTAATCTACAGAATACCGTGATCTGTTCCAATCTCGTCACAGTTTTGAACACGCTCGGTAAAATGAGCATAACATTCAAACGGCTGATCGGAATTAAGCATACTTTACTTCCAATTAAAGGTATTTCAATTACCTACAACTTCTTCAACAGGCGGACGACCAAATTCCGACTCTAAATTGGCGAAAACCCAAACCCTAGGTCGACTGCTCATGCTACCCGAAATAGAGAACGTGGCAAACTCTAGATTTCATCTAATCTACCCAATTACAGCACCACCAATTGATCTAAAAGCATGATATCAACCCTTAGAACAGTACCTAGACCAATCCCAAGGATTCCCGTGGCCATACCTTCGCCCGACGAACGAAGAACCAACGGATCTCCTCCCGGTTCGCGCGATCTCCTTCCTCGCTCCGAATCTACCGGATCTCCTCGTCGCGGAGCGCTCCAATGGACAGATCTACGGGGTGGTGAGGTGGAGAACTCCCCTAGGAGCAGCAAGGGGTGGTGGAGAGGGATGGGGAGGGGTGGAGCGCAAGGGAGGGGGCGGCTTGGGAGGAGGTGGGGGAGGCGCACAAGGGGAGGAGAGGGCGTGTGGGGGGGGCGGCTAGGGCAGGGAGGGGCGCACCAAGCCCCCCCCTTAGCCAGGTTTCCCCCCCCATGGGCCATACCCCTTCCATTAAAGCCTACGGCTCATCCCCCCTTAGGCCCAAACTCCCCCGGAAAGGCCCAAACTCCCGAAAACGGCCCGGAAACGCGTTAAAACTGCAAGACGTAAAGTTTTCAACCTTCATATTCACATCTTATAATGTTTTGCCCTCAAACTTCATATTTTATAAGATTACGACCTTCCGTAGTGTCACAGCACTAACGTGATGCTGGACAGTGTAGAATACAGAGTGTCCGGATTTGCACATTTGGGTCTCGACATGGTCCAAGGGAGGCAGATTAGCGACGTGCTCACAGAGGCAGATGGGTGATACGGATGAGGGGAGGCATAGGGGTGATGTGCCCGGAGAGGAGTAAAGTTCTTTTTTATAGAATGGAGGGGAAGCTGAGAGGTAAAGCACATGGTGGATGCCTTGGTTTTCAGTATATGAATGGATTGAGAGGAGAAATCGAGAGGACAAGCGCAAGAGCGTCTAGTATGTGTACTATCACGATCGATTTTGACCTTATAATAATGACAAAGTCATCACTATCGATATTATAATATCATTATCGGTTCTGACATGACAACCGATAGTGTTGTTTTGTACCGATAGTGTTGTACCGATATTATAATATCACTATCGATATTATAATATGAGTTTAAAATCGATATTGATGACAATTGTGGCTCACCACTATCGGTTCTAAGATCAGACCGATAGTGTTGTACCGATATTATAATATCACTATCGATATTATAATATGAGTTTAAAATCGATATTGATGACAATTGTGGCTCACCACTATCGGTTCTAAGATCAGACCGATAGTGTTGTTTTGTACCATATTTCTCACCCACGCCGAATCATATATCACTATCGATTTTTTCCTAAAAAGTTAGGAACCGACTCAAATAAAAAGATAGTGTGGTATCATTCTATAATAGTGCCTCCTGATTTCAGCCGACCTTAGGGGGGCTAGGTAACATGAATAACATGTCCTTTGTGGTACTTGCAAAAGCCTAATCTCAACGACAACACACGGACAAAATGATTAAATAAAGAAAGATCTGGCAGCAGCTTCTCCCATCACGCTGGCCTGTTCACACCAATGGCTCAGCTATCATTGTTAGGAAATTTGCATCCAACTCTACAAATTTAATACTAGTCACATGATTTTGGAATGGTTTGGAATAAAATGCTGGCACATTAGCCATGCATGTCAATGACTTTTTAGCGTCATTTTAGGCTTCGATGCATGTTCTAACCGAAGATGGATATCATTATTCATTATGTAATCTCAGCAGCTGACTCCAGATTTTAACATGCATACTTCGTGCGTACGTATACTTGACGTCGGCGTGACTTATGGAAGGCATTTTGTTCATACTATGCCGCACCGTAGCAGTATTAATTAAATTCCGACATCTGCCATGTTACCACCACAAGGACCCAACGAAAATGTGTAGTCAGTCACATGCTCCGAAAGAGCAAATATTTTTCTCAAATAATAAAGATATGAACCATGAAAGACAAAGAAATTCCCAGAAAATTTTTATTTGCTCTTTTATTTCAGAATGAAAAAATTATGTTACTCGTGAAAATTGAACTTGTTTATATTAAATCATATTCACGTCCCTAACTTACAATAGTTGCATTCTACTATGACTTGAATTTAAATAATATCTTATAACAATATTATTTGTACTATTATGCACGACTACAAGAATATACATCATAATTGGTTGTTTTTCGTCATCAGAATCAGTTTTGGTGGTGATAGAAAGTCCAACAACAATGATGAGAAGGCTATCAGAGTCGATTTTCATCCGATAGTGATAATACGATAATCACAATCGGTTCTCATCTCATCACAATCGGTTTTGATATAGAAGTACCTGTGATGATGGGGTCATCACTATTGGTTCTAACCTAGATGCTAATAATGATAATTTCAACATATTTCTAAATTGATGAATAAAGTGCGATAATAAGAGCATGTACATAATACTAATCCCAATTAACATTATAGCAAAATTGACATAATCAAAGAGATAAAGCATATCATAAAATTAACTTTGGAATCATTATTTTTAAAGGAAGCAGATGGACATAGTGGGTTGTGTTGGAAACTTTTGAGTTAAGCCCTTGATGTGTAACTCTATTTGGCTAGAGTTGGAGTTATTTGGAAAATGTGTCTGGTGTGTGCTTCACAAGGGTGGATTTTTATGAATGTTTCATAAGTGATTTTGTAAGTGAAGTGTTCCTTTTTGAAATGAGTTTCCCTTTCTCTTTGAGAAGATTTGTGGTGGTTGTGTGTGCAGATGTTTGACTTTGGAATTGATGTTCTTTCCAAAATGTTGAGTTTGGTTGAAATGCAATGTTTTGCAAGTTCAGTTTTCAATTGATGTGGGATGTGATGCGACGTGGTTTTACTATTAACTATGCTGCCATCATAGTCTATATGAATTTCCGCAACCTTCGATGTTAATTGTGTTTCAATTATTTGATACCGAGGAAGAAGTCATTTGGTGAATGACTATTCAGTATTGTTATTACATGATGAATGAATGGTGAAAAGGAAAACGAGACATTGTTTATGCATAATTAATTATAAAGGAGTCGTTGAGCCAGGTCGATGAGAAAGTCATATATGGATATATGACTAATCCGGAGTGCTCTTGAAAAGGTTGCATTCATGTCATGAATCGAGATGTCCATTTCTTTCTAATATGAAAGAATGAAGAATTTCTGGTATGTTGGTTGTGGTGTAGAAGATTTGTGTTTCCTTTGCGTCTTGGCTTAGGAAGTTAAAATGAATGCTCTTTGGTTGTTGTCGAATTCTTTCCAAAGTGGTTTCTAGCGCTTTGGGGTTCGAGTTGTGGTATGTGGATCAATTGGGTCTATGGTTGAGTTTACTCAATGATTGTACTCTTTGTCTTGGTCCTTTGAGTAGAAGAATGTGAGTGTGGGACCTTCTTAGTAAGAGAAATCTAGTGTGAGTGTTAATGACCTAAGCTATTAGATGTTGCTAGTAGTTGATCATAAACAGTTTAAAAGTGAAGAGTAAAGGAAGGTCGTGTATGACTTAATCCAAACCTTCTTGGAGAATTGTGTCATTGATGTGTTCCTAGGTGGGGTTGATTAAATTATTAGTGGACCACTTGGTGGTTACTAGTAATTGTTTTTTCTTTTCAGAGTGAATTGGATCTTTCTGTCGCTGAGGTTGTGTCAACCGTAGCGATTTTGTTCGGTTGTTAAAGTTTCTTGCTGGTTTAATGACCCTGGTTGTAAAGTAGGCCTTTCCTTTCGGTGGTAGTGCTGAGTATTGGTCTTCTGTAAAAGATCAATATTTTGCAATGTTTTAACCTTGTTTGTTCAAATAGTTGGTAGTCTTGGAGTGTACGTCTCACCTGGTTCGTCGTCGACTTGAATACGGCGAACCACAGTAGAGAGGTTGAGGTGTGAAAACACGGTTGTGCGTGGGAGATGAAGAGGGTTCTAGAGGCTGGTACCGTGTTCTTCTGGAGAGTAGTTTCGGTTAAAAAGGGATCGAGCACTTAGGTGCCAAGGAATGCATAGAATGAGGAGTGTGAGACCGTTTTTCTTTGTGGGCTGTTTGGGAATCTATTCTGTTGCTTGGGTCATTCTGAGGCCTTGTGTAAGTGCTTTACGTTTCAATGTTGGGTAAGGTTCTTTCAAGCTTGGAATGTGAGTTATCGTCAGAGCCGTTGTTCTTCGAACCTAAGTGTCTTGTCAGCGAGTATCGATCAGTGTAATTCCAGTGGTTTTAGTTAGTGAGAGAAGTGACCTGGGAGTTTGAAGTCTCGCGTGCGCGAGAAGTACCCCGAGCTTTTCACCTCATGTATGGGATGTGAAACCTAGCTATCTTTTGTTTTGCTGGGTCGCATAGTGGTGTGTCTTGGATTCGAGGTCGAATCCTGTTGAAGGGGGGAAGAATGTGACACTACAAAACGTTGAAACATTATAAAATGTGAAATCGGTGGTTAAAACTTTACGCTATGAGTTTTAATCGCGTTTTCGGGCCGATTTCAGGAGTTTGGGCCTTTCCAGGGCTAGTTGGGCCTTAGGGGGGACCCCTCGTGGGCCAAAAGTGGGGCTCTCTGGCCCATGAGGGGAGAGGGGGGAAGCAAGGGGCCTTTGGTGCGCCCCCCCATGCTGCCCTAGCAACCTTCCCACTTCTCCCCCTTGGTAGCCACCACCCCCCTCTTCCTTGGTGCGCCCCCATCTCCTTCCCCCTTGCGCCCCTCCCCTCCCCTCTCCTCTCCACCATCCTTGCTGCCCTAAGGGAGCTCTCCACCGCACCACCCCGTTGTTCCATCCATCGGAAAGCCCCGCAACGAGGAGATCCGGCGGTTCCGGTGCGAGGAGGACGATCAGGGAGCCCGGGAGGAAGGATTTCGGCGTTCATCGTTCGTCGGGCGAAGGTATGGCATGGGGAATCCTTGGAGTTGATCTAGGGGCTGTGATAGAGGGTATTTGGATGCTTTTAGATCAAGTGGTGGTGCTGTGATTGGGTAGATTAGATGAAAACTAGAGTTTGCCACGTTCTCTGCTTCGGGCAGATTGTGCAGTCGACTTAGGGTTTGAGTTTTCACAACCTTAGAGTCAGATTTTGGTCGGCCGCCTGTTGAGAAAGTTGTAGGTAACTTCAATACCTTTCAGTGGACATAAAGAATGTCTAATCTTCCCAGAAGTTTGAAAGTTATACTCGATTTACCGAACGTGTTCAAATCTGTGACGTAGCTGGGACAGAACGTAGTGTTTTGTAGATTAAACAGCTTTAGATTCCGAATCAGCTTTTCCATATACTTAGAAAAAGTTAGGAAATTTCCTAAGCTATGTGAGGATGTACTCGTTTAATCGATTCGGAGTCCCAGATCTAAAGTTATGATAGTTTGAAGTCTGTTGTCCTGGGGGGGACAGATTCTCTGTTTTTCGTTTTCGGGAGTAGTTTGCGATATCAGGGTAGATGGGCAATGGCGTACTATTTTGTGGGCACGTTGTGATTGTGTGGCATCTATGTGCAGGTGATGTGACCCCGGGAGTGCCCTCCTCATCCCGCCAATCCGTCGCCCGAGGTTAAGGCAAGTGTATTGGGATGGGTAGCATGTGGTTTATTTGCTTGTCTTGACTAGATGCAATTGTTTCCATGTTATGCTATCTTGCCATGCTTAGTATTTGCCATGATGTGATAAAAGGGTATGTTAAGATGCTATGCAATGGTTTATGGTTAATGATTATGGCATATGTTGCATATATGGCATGAAACTTGGCCCAGTCGGTGAGAACGTCATAACTATTCCGGTAAGGTTGGTGAGAAAGTTATGACTAATGCGGAGCGCCATGGATGTAAGACCTACCTCGTGATTCCACCCACGCGGTGAGTGGAAGCGAGGAGTAGGCACCCTCCATCTACGGGATGGAAGGGGGACGTGGGTGCACGCCGACGGGTGTGCACTCGGCAATACCGGTATTTGCGTCGAGGACACATGTGCATTGCATACATGATGATGATGATGATGATGATGATGATGATGATGATGATGATGATGATGAAATTATTTCAATGAGGTTGAGATATGAATATGATGTTGCATATGAAGTATGACTTAATCATTATGTTAAGTTTGTTATGTAGTGATGATGATATTGAATTGTTCTGTATGTCCCATTGCAATATTCTTGCTAAGTGATGAACTCACGCTTGTGTTTTTTGTTGTTTTAGGTACCATGACACTGGCATGTGGGAAGGGGCAATAGCTACACATCTTCACGTAGTTCCAGCCATATTTACCAATTTGAGTCAAGATCATAATAAGTGCCATGAACTTGGTGTATGGAATAGTTTAGTGTGCTTGTGATCCTTATTTGCTTAGCTATAGATTATGGAGTGGTTGGATTCGGTTTTATTGGTTTATGTTGATGCTTTATCCATTGATATTGATGTTTTAGATGTCTTATGCTATGATATAACTTGCTATGTGATTGCTATTGCTTCAATTCATGTTAAAACAAAGGAGATGTTGCCGAAATTGCGGTTTTTAGCATTTGTGCCTTTGCTGTAATTTATCTTTATTTATGGTATTTAGATGATGTTTAGTTTACGTTTGGTAGCATTCGGGCATACTAGATGCCGGGGTGTTACATTTATGTTAAGACCTCCTAATGCTCTAAAGATAATCATATTTAAACATGCTTTGCATTTAATTCCAATTAGGAATCTTGATTTTTATGATACAAACTTTAAGGTGTATAACAGGAATAAACAATTTTAAGTAATGAAAAACCAATCCTAGAAGAATTTTTATCACCAAAAACATCTTAAAATCATAAACCTATGCCCTATAACAAGTAGCCTGCACTTAAACCATATATACATTAGTTTGTTGATTGTTAGCACCTTCTAGCTCATTTAAGTTTAACAATGCATAGTCCTTGGAAACAAAAGTTGCAAAGATCAATGTATAGAGCTGTTAGAACCTTGAGACCTCACCTCTATGCAAATATTTAATGCTTGAACCTTATTCCTTATCCCTATTAAAGGTAAAACCACTCTCGATAGGAAATCTACACAAAACATAATACGTACAGACAACCCCAAATAACGTGAAACAAAATCTTATGTTTTAACAAAATGATAACCTATATGTTTATGCAAAAACATTTATGGTTAAGCACTATTAGCACATAACATACCACATGATGACCTTGTCTTAATTTTATAATCCAAATATTTTTAGCCTCTTGAATTCGTAAATACACACACACACACACACATATATATATATACACACACACACACATAATTTTAGCCTCCTAAATTCGGAAAATAAGAATAACCAATCTATAGAAATCATGAAACCATATTGTAAGGTGAACGTAAAGATTAAACCACACTCAAATGCTACTAAGAATCAGTTATGTATCAAGAGTGAATCAAGTACACGTAAAATCATGAAATTGTAAGACCTATACCACCCCTAATTTATGTAATAGATTTTAATTTGGTTTTATATCTAATTTCTTTTTGCCCTTATTGAAAACTTGCTATTTTTTATTTACCGTGTTTCTCGTTGAATGACATGTAGACACCGATGCTTCTAACACCATCATCAACGACACCAACTACAATCTCGACTTTGTCGAAGACAATAATCAACAAGGCAAGTACCCCCTTGATCATGTTGATCTCAGCATTTGAAAATGGTTTTATCAAAACTTTTATGCATGTGCTATGTTTCATAAACACTTCTATATTGTGGTACTGGTAGAAGTATTCCTTAATTTGTGGGATTTCCATAATCAATATTGACATGTGAACCTTGATAAGCATAGATTATGGATGGACACATGATGATGTCAAAATTGGTAGGCACGATTATTATTTGCACATTCTTAGCCATGCTTTATATTGGGACATGAGTGGTTGGTTATGCTGTTCGTGATGAATAAAAACTTTGGACATTTTGGGAATTATGGTAATGGTATTTTTGATAAAAATAAAAATAAAACTATAGTTTTGACAAGAGCGAGTATTGGCAAAAGCTGGATGTGCATGGACTTGTACGTAGTGTAGGGGGTGATTTCTCGGCCATGTTGGATTAAGGACTGAACTACATTGTTGTCATCAGGCCAAGATAACCGTACAACCACAAGTGCTAGTATGGGACGGTCTTAACCTATTAAATTATTTAGAACTAGCATTGCACATTGGAAGGCTGGAGTAATATGGGCTTTCTTGGATAGATTGCTCGTAGAGGTGTCCACACAGAGGTGTGGGTGAAACACATTTAGGGAGAAGTGGGACAGTGGGATATAAAACCATTTGTCGTACCAAGTGTACAAATATCTCCTTCCACCATAATAAATGTTTGTCGTCACCAAGCTGGTGCAAAGTTGGGACTAGTTAATGTAACAGTTATATTATGAACTCTCTGCGGCACACTAAAGGAAGTGTGTTAAAACGCCATGCAAAAAGAGATAACATATCTTATGGGTAAAGTTGTACACCTTTGCAGAATATAAATCTTTTTGAAAAGCCGCAGCCATGGTTGAGGACACTTGGTAACATCATCACTTAGTTAGAATTTTAGTGTTTTCATAAAATTGATAGGAATTGTAAAATTGGATTTGAAAGTTTATGTTTCAGATGATTCAGATGGTATTCCATGTGTTGGCAAGAAATGGTTTGAAATGTTGCTCACATCATGGAGGATTGTGAGTTGCTATATTTATACTTACATATTTGTCATTTTATATACATATAAAATTGCTTTTACAAAATTCTGTTTTTAATCTACTATTTAGTATTTATAATTCAAATTGGCTTTATGCAAAATAAATTCAGTATTTACAATTCAAATTGGTTTTATACAAAATAACCATAGTAGTCTTTCTCTTGATATAAGCTTGTATTTATTATATGTTTGCAAAAGTCCTGTGGAGTACTTTATGTACTCAACTTTGCTATTATTGTTTATTTAGGTGAAGAAATAGAAAATCCCGAAGATACTTTATATACCGCTTGATACGGGGAATATTATGATGAGATTTTCTAGGGTTTATACCTTGTCAATTGCCTGAGGATTATGTGACACACTATAGGATTTTTTAATTTTTTTTCCGTTGCACTCTGTTCGGCCTTGTAGGCCATATTGTATAAATGATTCCACTATTATATGTAATATATTGTGTATGGATGTGTTATCAATATTGTAAATGTGTGTACTAGCAACTGATTATGGGACTAATACTACATGCACACGTAACCTACGTTTGGTATTTACTACAAAAAAAAATGGGGGCCTCATAAGTAGCATGTTTGCCCATAGCACATTATGAGATATTGCTACATGCACCTCCACTGAGTGCTCAACAACAAGATACAGTACGACCTGCATCTGAAACATAGGTAAGGCCGATTGCAAGGAGAGATGCCTCCAATATTATTATCAGAAAGAGCATCTCATCTGTGTAACACCACAGCATTTAATATGCTCGAATGCTACCAAACATAGACTAAGCAACCTCTAAATACCACAAATACAAGTAAATTACAGCAAAGGCACGAATGCTAAAAACCGAAATTTCGGCAGCATCTCCTTTGTTTTAACAAGAATTGAAGGAACAACAACATCATAGCAATATATGGCAATATAAGAGGCATCTAAAATAGCAATAATTAACGGCATGACAGCAATATAAGTCTAATTCCAAGCATTCAATGTCTCCATGAGCCAAACGAACAATAAGACTCTCATATCGCAAAACTAAACCATAAATCAATAAGCATCACACTTAATTTATTATCAAGACTCCAATTGAACGACTGTGGGAACAAATAAGTGAAGCTACGTGTAGAAGTGTGACTATTTCCCTTCCCCGCATGCCGGTCTCATGGTACCTAAAACAACAAGAAAGCACAAGCGTGAGTTCAACACTCAGCAAGTATATTGCAATGGTACAAAAGAACAATTACATGGCTACAACAACTCACATCATGTCTATCATCTTATTCATGTTCACATATCATTATCATCATCATCATGTATGCAATGTGATGCAATACACATGTCTCCTGGAAACTCATACCGGTATGGTTGAGTACACACCCGTCGGTGTGCACCCTCTCCTCCCTTCCATCCCGAAAATGGAGGGTGCCTACTCCTCGCTTCCATTCACTGCGGTGGATGGAATCACGATGTAGGACTTACTCAATGGCGCCCCGGACTAGTCATAACTTTCTCACCGACCTTACCGGACTAGTTATGACTTTCTCACCGACCCGGCCATGTATCATGCCATGTATGCAAACATGCCAACATCATAGATAACTTGTACATTAACACATGGCATCACAACATAATAAAACATATTCATCATATCAATGGCAAACATTAAAGCATGGCATGTGAACATTTCATATATTCAATTTCAACTCAACAAAACTAACAATCTACAACCCACTACCCATTCCAATACACTTGCCTCAACCACGGGCGACTGATTGGCGAGAAGTAGAGGGCACTCCCGGGGTCACACCACCTGCACATAGGCACCACACACTCAAAATCATGCCCACAAAACAATACGCAAACACTCTTCTACCCCGACTTCGCAATCTACTCGCACAACCCAAAAACAGAGGTTCTGTCCCGTCGGGACAGCAGACTTGTAACGAGCATAACTCGGGTTCTAAAACTCCGAATCGATTAAACGAGTATATCCTCGCGTAGCTTAGGAAATTTTCTAACTTTTTCTAAGTATATGGAAAAACTTATTCGGACTTTAAAGTCGTTTAATCTACAGAATACCGTGATCTGTTCCAATCACGTCACAGTTTTTAACACGCTCGGTAAAACGAGCATAACTTTTAAACGATTGGGCGGAATTGGACGTTCTTTATGTCCACTGAAAGGTATTGAAATTACCTACAACTTCCTCAACAGGCGGACAACCAAATTACGAATCGAAATTGGCGAAAACCCAAACCCTAGGTCAACTGCTCATGCTGTCCGAAACAGAGAATATGGCAAACTCTAGATTCCATCTAATCTACCCAATTACAGCACCACCAATTGATCTAAAAATATGATATCAACCCTTATAATAATACCTAGACCAACCCCAAGGATTCCCATGGCCATACCTTCGCCCGACGAACGAAGAACCAACGGATCTCCTCCCGGTTCGCACGATCTCCTTCCTCGCTCCAAATCCACCGGATCTCCTCGTCGCGGAGCGTTCCAATGGACGGATCTTCGGGGTGGTGAGGTGGAGAGGCTTCCCTAGGGCAGCAAGGGGTGGTGGAGAGGGGAGGGGATGGCGCAAGGGGGAGAGGAGGCGCCCAAAGTGGGGGGTGGCGGCTTGGGTGGTGGGAGGAGGAGGTGGAGTGGCGGCTAGGGTTGTGGGGCACATGTGGGTAGGGGGAGGATGCCCCCAAGGCAGGTTATCCTGCCTTCCCCTCCCTCATGGGCCCAAAAATCCTCCCACCAAGGCCCACGACACATCCCCCTTGGGCCCGAACTCCCCCGGAGAGGCCCAAACTCCCGAAAACAGCCCGGAAATGCGAATAAACCTCACAGCGTATAGTTTTAACCTCCGATTTCATATTTTATAATGTTTTGACCTCAACATTCACATTTTATAAGATTACGACACTCCGTGGTGTCACATTCTCCTCTCCTTAAACAGGATTCGACCTCGAATCCGAAGAACGCAAAAATCAACAACAAAGTCCCCAAGGGACAAAAGACTTCTTTGCAACTCCAAAACATTCACACAAAGACTTAAACCGGAATAAACGACAAGCGAGTTCTCAAAACCAACACTTGGCGAGAAAAATGTTGATTTAGCTCAACAGAGTGCAACCTCTCACGGTTCCACCTTTACTTCCAATTCCCCAATCGAATTCCTCGATTTCACCCATTAAAGGGCTCAATTGAAAATACTACATATGCCCAACACCTCACATCAATCATTTCATACAATTATCGCAAACGACAATGCTACCACCAAACACCAATCAAGAACCAAGAAAACACTGGTTCTCAACTCTTGCAATTGGGCGCCCTTTAAACCGAGCGGATCCGCCTTTCCGATACACGATCACGCTAACATTTCATTCCATCCACTCCCAGGCAAATCTCATACCTAGAGACAACTAGCTAAGACAATTGTTCACGACAGGGCATTTATCTCCGAATTACCTTCATCTTATCTACCACCCATCGATACTCTCAATACAAAACTGAACAACGACATCAACAACCTCCATCAAAATCCACCCTTTATACCACTAATGTCCAACACCTAGCCCAAGCTAGGACCGTAGAACCTTACCAAACCACCATTGGTGCGTTTCCCAAGAGGGTGTCGCCCTCACAAACTTTTCACGCAACCAACCAAGCCCAAGAGTATACATCCTTAGCATACTCAACCATAATCCATGAACCCCATTGATCCACGAAAACAACTCGAACCCCAAAGCGCTAAAAAAACCACTTTGGAAAGAATTCGGCAACATTCAATGAGCACTCATTTATTTTCCTAAGCCAAATCGCAAAGGAAACACAAATCTCCTATACCACTGCCAAATTACCATAAGTTATTCATTCTTTCTTTTCATACTAGAAAGCAATGGAAATCTCGATTTATGACATGAATGCACACTTTTCGAGAGCACTTCGGATTAGTCATATATCCATATATGGCTTTCTCACCGCCCTGGCTCAACAACTCAATTATGATCAATTCTACATAAACGATGTCATGTTTCCTTTTCACCATTCATTCATCATGTAACAACAATACCGAATAGTCATTCACAAAACGACTTCTTCCTCGGTATCACATGATTAAAACTCAAATATCATCGATGGCTGCGAAATTCATATAAACTATGACGGCAACACCAATAACAGGGAAACACCACGTCGTAAAAGAACCCACATCAATTGAAAAACTAGACTTTGCAAAAACCTCGCATTTTAACCACAATCTACATTTGGAAAAGAACATTGGCTCCAAAGTCAAACATCTGCACACACAACCACCACAAATTTTCTCAAAGAGAAAGGGAAACTTATTTCAAAAGGGAACACTTCACTAACAAAATCACTTATGAAACATTCATAAAAATCCAGCCTTGTGAAGCATCCGCACACCAGACACATTTTTCAAATAACTCCATCTCTAGCCAAATAGAGTTACACATCAAGGGCTTAACTCAAAAGTTTCCAACACAACCCATTATGACCATCTGCTTCCTTTTAAGCATTTATTCCAAAGGTAATTCAGTGAGAACGCGAAAGAGCGCGATCCACTCAAAGACTTTTGGGTGTCAACTCATACTCACAACACAAACTAAACAAATTCGCCAAAACCAAAGATTGGCACCAATTTCTACGAGTTTTAGGGAATCTCTGAAACTCAACATAAGGAACACTTTTGACCAAAAGCATTCAACCAAGATAGTAAATAACCAAACCAGTCCAGAAGGTTTTAAATACCAGCTTAGCATAAATACAATCATCTCTAGTGTTCTACTACGCTTTCCATTAAAGACTTCAAAATTCACTACTTACTCATTGAGAAAGTCCAACCGGATTTAACAAAATTTACATAACAATTTCCTTCTCTAGTTACCATTCCCAACACTTTTAATTAGGGTTTATGATGCTTATAAAAAAAAGGCACCCAACCAAGACTACATTGACATGATCCCCACGGATCACCAAATCATAATACATCTTATTCTAAATTTGAAACATAGTACTTCAACAAATCTTTCAGCAAGATCAACCTATAAATTTCATACCACCTATATGTTCACGTCTCGACAACCGAACCTTATTCAGTTAAACAACGACTTCAACATGTAAATATTATCTCCACAGGGAAGAATTCGTAAGTGAGACTCTAAGTTATACTTTCATTAAGGATAAAATCATTCATCATGTTAATTATCCAAAGCTCACTCCATCGCAACATGTTAAAATTTTCCTCTATTTTAACCATGGTTTTCCAACGAGTAATCTAAACAGTTACCACCACTACTTAGTCATCAATAACAACAAATGGGCATAATCATCAACCAACAACATTACTTTTAGCTACCCTATACATGGCTGATAACAAAATTACCACCACACAACATACTCCAACTATTTAAAATAGATTGAATACTAGCATTAACACTGCCCTTAACAATATCATTAACAATAAGTCTTATGTCTTCTCAATTGATATCAATACTAGCATTGTAGAGACACAACTGCATACTTCCAAATATGCTAGTAGTTTGCAACAACGTAAATAGCAATTCTAATCAACTTCCAAATTAAAGTCACTAGTCATCACGATTAAATTTCTCTATTAATCCATTAGATTAGAACATCTTTAAACAACCAGCAAAGTTTCTTTAACAATAACAGCAGTCTACATCATCTTAATGTTTTAACTATGCATCAGGGTTTAAAACTTTAAACATAATCGGGGGTCATAAGCACTTTTAAAGCAAAGCAACCGATTCTAAGCATGTACATTAACACATTTAATCATTCCCACTATGGGGTACTCTACATCACTAGAGGTTCACCTAATCTTAAGCTAAAGGTAACAATTACATTTAATTGATTCAACTCGCAAATTAACTTAACAATACGTCATTCCATAAACCACATTGGTACATACTACATAACATGCTGAACAACAATTCTCACTATTGACAAACGATTTCAGTCAAAAGACTACTTACTTTGTTTGCAGCATTTTTTAAAAAAAACTCAACCCAAATTCACACGGAAACTTGACTCTCAAATTTGCAATGAGACAAACCCAAACTTGGTCATGCAAAAGGAATTCTCCAAAACACTTTTCAATCCCAAGGACTCCCATAGAGGAAAATGGTTGAAAGACAATTTTCTCGAAAGGTAACCAAGCGATCAAGTAATCCTTTTCAAATAAAACCTTAACACCAAACCCCAACCTTTCATGAAACAAGAAGGGTTTTCAAAGATGATTTCTCAAACGAGTAAAATGACGAAATCACACACCACTTACTCCTACAAAGCCACAGAACTTGATCCGACAACCGTGCGGCATAACGCCGCAATAACTCTTTTGACCTTGGAGAAAGACAAACATATGAATAAATTGAATGCTTCTCCCCATAAAGCAATCAACAAACTGAGCATCAAAGCTGGAAATGCGACCAAAAGAAGCGCAACACTAGACTCTTCTTCTTCGTCTTCAACCAAGGAAGACAAAACCACACACCGCATACGGAACAATCCGCGAAAATCCAATACCAAACACTTTTTCCTTTTGGTTTCAATCAACTAAAATCAAGAAAACCAACCAAGACCGACCGTTAGAACGGTAAAGAGCAA
The DNA here is from genome assembly GCA_036346355.1 of Rhipidocladum racemiflorum. Classification (NCBI taxonomy): domain Eukaryota; kingdom Viridiplantae; phylum Streptophyta; class Magnoliopsida; order Poales; family Poaceae; genus Rhipidocladum; species Rhipidocladum racemiflorum. The sequence goes on from CM070578.1 coordinate 55,539,274, forward strand.
TTGAGAGAATCCACCACAAACTCTTCTATTCGACTCTAGCCAACTACTCGGTCTTCGACGGAAAGGATAAGCACTCTTCTCCCACATGGGTTAATAGTTCTTCGGTGATGGCGCTAACCGGCCACACCGTCAAACCACACCCTTACTATGAACAAAAAGAGGTGATCGAAACCCTTCAGCACCACAACCCCACTCTATCACAACAACAAGAACAATTCAATCATTTATCTCATTGACATAGCAACATGCATTATCAAATGAAGCATTCAACATCAAAGCTTAAATACAACATTTAAGCGTAAAGAAACGATACCCATACCCTTTTCCTACTGTGCATCCATGTGTGTCAAATATTACATTAGTTATACCACTTTTGCAAGTTTTAATGTTGCTATCCTATGACAAAATTTTAGTTAAAACCTAAGCCATGTTTCTAAGTTATTCCACATCACATTTTAGTTGTACCCTATAGCATGACACTAAAAATACACATTCCAGGGACCTACTGACCAGCTCGATACCAATCTGTAACACCGGCATTTAATATGCCCGAATGCTACCAAACATAGACTAAGCAACCTCTAAATACCACAAATACAAGTAAATTACAGCAAAGGCACGAATGCTAAAAACCGAAATTTCGGCAGCATCTCCTTTGTTTTAACAAGAATTGAAGGAACAACAACATCATAGCAATATATGGCAATATAAGAGGCATCTAAAATAGCAATAATTAACGGCATGACAGCAATATAAGTCTAATTCCAAGCATTCAATGTCTCCATGAGCCAAACAAACAATAAGACTCTCATATCGCAAAACTAAACCATAAATCAATAAGCATCACACTTAATTTATTATCAAGACTCCAATTGAACGACTGTGGGAACAAATAAGTGAAGCTACGTGTAGAAGTGTGACTATTTCCCTTCCCCGCATGCCGGTCTCATGGTACCTAAAACAACAAGAAAGCACAAGCGTGAGTTCAACACTCAGCAAGTATATTGCAATGGTACAAAAGAACAATTACATGGCTACAACAACTCACATCATGTCTATCATCTTATTCATGTTCACATATCATTATCATCATCATCATGTATGCAATGCGATGCGATGCACATGTCTCCTGGAAACTCATACCGGTATGGTTGAGTACACACCCGTCGGTGTGCACCCTCTCCTCCCTTCCATCCTGAAAATGGAGGGTGCCTACTCCTCGCTTCCATTCACTGCGGTGGATGGAATCACGATGTAGGACTTACTCAATGGCACCCCGGACTAGTCATAACTTTCTCACCGACCTTACCGGACTAGTTATGACTTTCTCACCGACCCGGCCATGTATCATGCCATGTATGCAAACATGCCAACATCATAGATAACTTGTACATTAACACATGGCATCACAACATAATAAAACATATTCATCATATCAATGGCAAACATTAAAGCATGGCATGTGAACATTTCATATATTCAATTTCAACTCAACAAAACTAACAATCTACAACCCGCTACCCATTCCAATACACTTGCCTCAACCACGGGCGACTGATTGGCGAGAAGTAGAGGGCACTCCCGGGGTCACACCACCTGCACATAGGCACCACACACTCAAAATCATGCCCACAAAACAATATGCAAACACTCTTCTACCCTGACTTCGCAATCTACTCGCACAACCCAAAAACAGAGGTTATGTCCCGTCGGGACAGCAGACTTGCAACGAGCATAACTCGGGTTCTAAAACTCCGAAGCGATTAAACGAGTATATCTTCGCGTAGCTTAGGAAATTTCCTAACTTTTTCTAAGTATATGGAAAAATTGATTCGAACTCTAAAGTCGTTTAATCTACAGAATACCGTGATCTGTTCAGATCACGTCACAGTTTTTAACACGCTCGGTAAAACGAGCATAACTTTTCAACGGCTGGGCGGAATTGGACGTTCTTTATGTCCACTGAAAGGTATTGAAATTACCTACAACTTCCTCAACAGGCGTCCAACCAAATTACGAATCTAAATTGGAGAAAACCCAAACCGTAGGTCGACTGCTCATGCTGCCCAAAACAGAGAACGTGGCAAACTCTAGATTCCATCTAATCTACCCAATTACAGCACCACCAATTGATCTAAAATCATGATATCAACCCTTAGAATAATACCTAGACCAACCCCAAGGATTCCCTTGGCCATACCTTCGCCCGACGAATGAAGAACCAACGGATCTCCTCCAGGTTCGCGCGATCTCCTTCCTTGCTCCAAATCCACCGGATCTCCTCGTCGTGGAGCGCTCCAATGGACGGATCTTCGGGGTGGTGAGGTGGAGAGGCTTCCCTAGGGCATCAAGGGGTGGTGGAGAGGGGAGGGGATGGCGCAAGGGGGAGAGGAGGCGCCCAAAGTGGGGGGTGGCGGTTTGGGTGGTGGGAGGAGGAGGTGGAGTGGCGGCTAGGGTTGTGGGGCGCATGTGGGCTGGGGGAGGACGCCCCCAAGGCAGGTTATCCTGCCTCCCCCTCCCTCATGGGCCCAAAAATCCTCCCACCAAGGCCCACGACACATCCCTGATGTAACACTGGGTGTTCCGATCTTTCGATGAGAATGATAACCTTCGATTTGGGTGGAGACGACTTCGACAATCCGACTACAACGTACAACGACGATGCGCCTTAGCAATTGCTAAACCAACTCCAAAGGGTTATTGACCTTGCCGTGGGCACGATCAACCTGATCACAAAGATCAATTCCTGCAAGCAATCGAAGAACAAGCAAGAACAAGGCAAAAGCAATCTAAAATTGCAAATATAGATGAAGTATTGAAAAGTTGGGGTTCTGATACAAGGAGCTTGTTAGGCGGCCATTGAGCACGTCTAAAAGACTCAAATAGTAGCAAAAGGCTAAACTATCAAATAACCAAAACCCCAGTTATTTTGGAGGACTCCCTAGCTATATATAGGAGGAATAGGAGGCCAAAACCAGGCTAGGGGCGTCCAAACCACATCCATGGCCGAGTAGGACTCCTATTCCTAGTTTGACTTGGATTTGGAAAGATGACAGAACTTGTTTTGCAGATTCCTGTTGACTCGTAAGGAATTTGGAGGTGGGGTCAGATCCGTTGGAAAGATGACGTCGAAACCTTTCAAACCAGAACTCATAGACCTCAAACACCCTTGTAGATCAAAAGTTATGGTCGTTTTACGTTGGTGCTATCCCGGAGGCCGAATCCAAGTTGAACTTGTGCACCGGAAGAATTGGCTTCATGCTTGACGTTTGGGAGTCCTTCTTCTTGGTTCCTAAGGACAGTAAAATCATCACAAGGATTAAATAGCTTTTCATTCATTAAATTATTTGTATGCAACCCGAGGAACACATTCACCTGGCAATTGAATTGACGTGCGCGAGCTCGAGTAATTGGCCATTGTATTACATTGTTGGCTTCAATTGGGTTTGTAGGCATGGCCGCATCCATGGTAGTGATGTCCTCATCATCCGCCCCTCCTTGCATTTGAGTCATCCTCGACTCAAGCTCATCATCTTCTCTCAAGTATGTCTTTAAATCTGGCCAAGGTGGGGGTCGATAAAGCCATGCACATAGAGCCATCGTAGTAGATGCATACGAAGCAGAGGATGCCGTGAAGTGTTGCCAACTTAATGGTCCTGGCCAAGGTGGGGGTCGATGAAGCTATGCAGTTGATATAATTGCAGCAGCACTTGGTAATGACCAAGTGTATGCATTGTTAGTTCTGTCCATGATGAGCATGGTCTCATCAATCCCCCTTGGGCCCGAACTCCCTCGGAGAGGCCCAAACTCCCGAAAACAGCCCGGAAATGCGAATAAACCTCACAACGTATAGTTTTAACCTCCGATTTCATATTTTATAATGTTTTGACCTCAACATTCACATTTTATAAGATTACGACACTCCATGGTGTCACAATCTGATCCTTTATCAGAAACCAACAATGCAAATGACAACAATTAGAGCTTAAATTAAACACAATTATAGACTTGTATATCCAGATGGTATTATGATAATTGCTAAAATGACTCATGTAGCTAATACAAGTTATTTATTTGCTAGTAAGTAGACAATCAGCAAGTCAGAAGGTGAATGTGAAATAGATTGGTTCATCAGTTCCTAATGAATTGGCTGTTGATTTGTGCAAAAATAATAAACTGTAGTGCATTTCCTCCAGTCGTTTCGTTTTTCCCAGTTTGCATAGGAAGCACACCCATTCATTCCCTTTACGTTGCCATTCCAAGCGTTTCTGCTCTCAGCCGTTTCCATGCCAGGCTTGCTAGTGGTGCGGTTGGTGCTCGCCGTTTCTAGTAGCCAGCCGTTTCTTGCATGAATTAGTGGCGACATCAGTTCATCATCCGGCCGGCCATTTCACAGCGGGTAGCAGGTGCATGGCCGAGTACTACTAGCAACGCTAGTTGTTGGGTCGTTCTCGCCCCCATCGTTGTTACCCTCGCCGTTGTCGCTGCTGTCTACGCTGCCATCCCGTTGCCGTCGCCGCCGCTACTGTCTCATCGCTGTCACCGTAGCCGTCGCCGTCTACATTGCAGCCGCCGCCGACCGAAACGCTAGACGTCGACTCCGTCGCAGAACCGCAGGAAGACAACCCTCTCCTCACAGACCAAGGCAAGTTTATGCAAGTTTCCGCAAGTTCCGCAAGTTTTCGATAAGTTCCCTTGAAGCATATTGATCCATGTTTTGAAATGTTTTATAGATTTATTAACTTGCATGCTATGGTTGTTTATATAAAATGATATGTTATGATAGAGTATAGTTACATACCTTGTTAATATGTATGTTTGCTACATATTAATCTATCTATCCTTTGGTTGCCCTAGAATGAGTAATTTGTATGGCTTAACACCCTTGTTTAGTCTAATAGTAGTGCTTAGTATGCTAAATACTATTCGTATGTTTAATGGAAAGCTTGTTATTTGAAATTCCAAATGATTGAGCAAAAATGTTATTTTAAAAAGGGCAGTTGGTGCTGCCAGTTTGGTAAAACAAAAGAAAAGAGAAACTTGGAATTTCAAAAATGAGAATAGGGTGGAAGGTTGCAAGGCGGGTGCAGTATGCACGAGACTCGGGTTTGAGGATGTGCCACCCTAGTCACCCTAAGGACCGATTCCTTGTGATTATCAAACAATGTACAACAGTGCGACCGCGAGTTCCGGTATGGGACGGGCCTGGCTGAGTAACTAGTGAAAACTTAATTAAGGCATGCCAAACGGTGGAGTGGGCGTGGTTGTAGCCACAGTAGTCCTACAGGCGCAAGAGGGGGCTTCCAACTTGGTTGTAGCCATTTAGCGGTGAAACCTCAGCGGGCGTGACTTAGTTAAGACGTAGCTAGGGAAATGGCCTTGTGATTTTCACTTGGGGTTATATGCCAAAGGAAGCAAATGACCAAAAAGAGTGAAATACCTCTCGCGGGTAAAGCGTGCAAGCTCTGCAGAGTAAACAAACTATTCGAATAGCCATACCCACGGTCAAGGGTGGACAAAGTGCGCTGTCGCCAGGTAGATTTTCTCTATTTGATTCCAAAATCAGATTTTACAAAAGAAAAGCACGGTTGTAGCTGTGAATGTTATGATTTGATAAAATTCGTGGTTGTAGCCATGAGAAAAAGATTTCAAAAGTATTCTTAAAATAAAACCATGGTCGATGCCATGCTTGTTTTGATTCCAAAATCAGATTCCAAAAGAAAAGCACGGTTGTAGCTGTGAATGTTATGATTTGATAAAATTCGTGGTTGTAGCCACGAGAAAAAGATTTCAAAAGTATTCTTAAAATAAAACCATGGTCGATGCCATGCTTGTTTTGATTTTCACGGTTGGAGCCGTGTCCCAAAAAGTTTAAACTCTGATTTATCAAAAGAAAATATTTGACAATCACAAGGAATCGGTCCTTAGGGTGACTAGGGTGGCACATCCTCAAACCCGAGTCTCGTGCATACTGCACCCGCCTTGCAACCTTCCACCCTATTCTCATTTTTGAAATTCCAAGTTTCTCTTTTCTTTTGTTTTACCAAGTAGCGGCTTTGCCCTTTTTAAAATAACATTTTTGCTCAATCATTTGGAATTTCAAATAACAAGCTTTCCATTAAACATACGAATAGTATTTAGCATACTAAGCACTACTATTAGACTAAACAAGGGTGTTAAGCCATACAAATTACTCATTCTAGGGCAACCAAAGGATAGATAGATTAATATGTAGCAAACATACATATTAACAAGGTATATAACTATACTCTATCATAACATATCATTTTATATAAACAACCATAGCATGCAAGTTAATAAATCTATAAAACATTTCAAAACATGGATCAATATGCTTCAAGGGAACTTATCGAAAACTTGCGGGGAACTTGCGGAACTTGCGGAAACTTGCAGAAACTTGCCTTGGTCGGTGAGGAGAGGGTTGTCTTCCTGCGGTTCTGCGACGGAGTCGACGTCTAGCGTTTCGGTCGGCGGCGGCTGCAATGTAGACGGCGGCGTCGACGGCGGCGGCGGCGGCTACGGTGACAGCGATGAGACAGTAGCGGCGGCGACGGCAACGGGATGGCAGCGTAGACAGCAGCGACAACGGCGAGGGTAACAACGATGGGGGCGAGAACGACCCAACAACTAACGTTGCTAGTAGTACTCGGCCATGCACCTGCTACCCGCTGTGAAATGGCCGGCCGGATGATGAACTGATGTCGCCACTAATTCATACAAGAAACGGATGGCTACTAGAAACGGCGGGCACCAACCGCACCACTAGCAAGCCTGGCATGGAAACGGCTGAGAGCAGAAACGCTTGGAATGGCAACGTAAAGGGAATGAATGGGTGTGCTTCCTATGCAAACTGGGAAAAACGAAACGGCTGGAGGAAATGCACTACGTGGTGCATGCTTCATGGCAATTACTACCTTGGCTGTTACTAGTATTGCTCTTCAATCTTTATGCTATACAATGGAAACTGATGAATAAAGGAAAGACACGAATGGCTAGCAAAACAAACGTCCTTCACTCACGTAAGTGTCTCCATGCACGTTGTTTTTTTTATATATATACATATACGTTCCAATATGTTTAGGAAAAAAAATAGCACAGGGGTTCTAAAAATCCGAAAAATTTCTCTAAAATACTAGGAACTATTTGGGACTTAACGAAGTTGGTTTCGTGATTTTTCGAAGTATAGATTTTTCGTAGAAATTCTTTTCGTGACTCAGACACCTGTACCGATTTTTGTAAAATCAACGACTTAGGTTATATAACATATTTTTCGAAAATATTTGAAGCGAACACTTTCGTCTACCAACTATCTTAATTATCAACGAATTTTTAAATTTTACGCTTATTCGAAAATGCCTGATCTTATTTAATATGATTAGTTCAATAGACTTCCATCCAAATTAACAGCGAGGACTTTAAATAATTTCTGAAAAATTCAAATAAACCCAGAAACACACTAAATTTATTAGAGGCAAATTTTGGGATGTTACATAAACCAACTCTTTAGTTGAATGGAGGTGGTTGATGGTGTGCTAAATTTTACTTCTATGTTAGTAAGTAGCATGCTGAACACATGTTGATGTCTCTAGGATCTGCTAGAATAAGAGTCATCAAACATACAGAAGAAATTGTGAATGGTAATGACAAAGGTGAAGATAGACTTATAAAACTAATCAAAGCATTTACCACTCCTTGGATTCAATGTAAGTAAGCTATAGAATTACAAAGCAAACCAAATTAACCACCTCCACGCTTCAGGGTACTGGTTAAATTTTCTTTGAAGGAATGTTTAGTGGGTACCGGCAAACGCAACAATAAAACACAAGTAAGAACACAAGTATTCACAAAAACATCACTAAATCCACATTCATATCGTCCATCCTAAAGCTTTAACCAATCAAGGAAAATGGTAAGTACTACCAAAAGCATGTTCAAATCTATTATTGACAAAATCAAGGATTCAAATCAAATTCAACACATCCATCGCAACAAATGCACACTACTACGAAACACCTAATAGGTGACGGTCTACCTGTGTCGGTTTTTTTAGAACCGATACTGATAACTTTTTTGTGTTGGTTCTAAAATTTAAAATAGCGGAAAGACTATTTGTGTTGGTTTTTAATTGAAACCGACACAAATAATGTATTGTTTGTGTTGGTTTCAATTAAAAACTGACACAAATACATTTGTGTTGGTTCTAAATTGGAACCGAGATAAATAGTCCAATTTTTTTTGTCGGTTCTAGCCAAAAACCGACACAAATAGTAGTTATATTATTTGTGTCGGCTCTAGCCAAAAACCGACATAAATAGTCATGCCTCTGCATCTCGCTAAAAGGCCGTAACTTTTGACTCGTAACTCCGATCAGGGCGTTCTTTGGCTCGTTGGAAAGCTAACGAGAAGTTCCATCCGGCTCGTTGGAAAGCTAACGAGAAGTTCCATCCGAAAATGCATAAGGTAGAAAATCAACATGACTTTCAATGATGATTTGCATGAGTGTAAGCGCGGCGACAGAATTTCGAAAAAAAACGTCGTTTAAGGCCTCAAAATGCCCTCCGAAGTTTTGGAGTATATGACAACATTAAAATATTAGTTCAAACTATGTTCGGAGTATGAGAACATTAAAATCGGTGTTCAGGTGCTCTACGGGGCTAAGAGGAGAGGGACACGTTATATGTCATATGCGATCACACCATCACTAAAGGACTGGATCCTATAAAAACTTCGAAGTTAAGCATGCTTGGGCAAGAGTAGTACCTAGTATGGGCCACATGAGGTTGATGCGTGGCACGAACTTGCCAGATCTAACACAATTACAAATAATAATAGATACATTTTTATCATATTATTTGTGCCGACTCTAGCCAAAAACTGATACAAATAATATTATCTATGTCGGTTCTAGCCAAAAACCGACACAAATAGTCTTATTAGTGTCGGTTTGAAAACCGACACACCGACACTAATAATCTCTAATTATTACTGTCGGTACATCTGTATCGGTTTGAAAACCTACACTAATACCAGTTTCGAACCGACACAGATGAGCCTCTCGGTAGTAGTGGCACACACATCCTCAGTAGAAGACTGAAAGATGCGAACCAAACTAGACAGTAACTTAAAAGTCTAAAATGGACAAAAGCTAGAAAGCTAAACGGAAACCCAGTACTTCTCAGTTGCCAAAACAAACACTTATGATCAAATTAAAGCACAAAGAGCCAAACTGGTCAAAAGTCAAAACTATATTGAATAGATCGCAAATTGTTGTACACAAACATCTTGTTTGCATAGTACTCGCTGTAGCCACCAATGCGGCCAAAAATCCAACGGCACTAATATGATACGTTAGCATTCAATTGCACAACCATCACGTGATCACGTCCATCCATTAAAAACTCTAATAAAAACAAACATGACATCAAAATCTTTCCAGTATTCACCTCAACTCTCTTCCATGCGACAAATCGAAACAACCAATTTGCTACCACCTCACTCGCTGAAACATGCAAAACCAAATGAAGAACACAAAGTAGTACATTAAACCATCAAACCACACCAAGTCAGATCTATCTTTCCCACCCGACAACACACCACATTAATTAGCAGCCACTTGCACAACCATACCGTGCATCAATTTAGAACTCCGATAAAATAAAACACAATGTAACATCCCAATTTTTGCTTTTAATGTATTTATCGAGTCATTTGAATTTTTGGGAAAATTTTTGAAATTTATTTGGAGATAATTTAAATTAAGCCTGTTATTAAATTATTTAAATATATGAAAATTTTATATAAATTTTTACTAGAAATATTTTATTTGAGTTCCAAATGTCTTAAAATATTTTCCAGAATTTTTCTGAATTTTTTTTTTGATATTTTTGCTATTTTTTCTCGAATTATTTGAATTACTGAAATTATTTTAAATGAGAAAAGTCTGAAAAAAATCCAAAACCCTAATCGGACCAAACCCGATAGCCTAGCCCATTAGTCCAAACTAGCCCAACCCGCTTAACCGCCCTATCCGACCCGAACCCTAACCACAGATCTGGTCCATTAGATCGTGACCCTACGGCTAGGATTTGTCCAAGTGGTTGGATCGGGGGCTGGTGAATGATTGTGATGAAGCCACGTCAGCCTGAGCCGTGATGCTGCTAGACTCCACCATATTTGGCGTGTACGCTGTGGAAATCGCGTTGATCTCAACGTTCGAGGCGGTATTTAATGTGTGGCCTCGCGCACCGTATAGACTACGCCAAGCCGCATTGATTGATCCAGTTCACGCTGTCAGGACGATCGCTGTTTGCCACCGATTGCTCGGTGTTGTGCTAGTATCATTGTCATGGTTCTTTTGCTGCTCCGCCGCCTTTCATCGTCCTTTGGGGTGTTCGTGCCTAGATCTGGGATTGTCGCGATGAGACGAATTAAGCTGGGTGTCTCACTTCACCGGAGGGAGCATTGAACGCTATCGTTGTTGCCATCTTCCCTAGGTGTAGCAACCCTCGCCACCGCAACTTCATCAAACCCTCACAAAAGATTCTCAATCGTTGGATCAAGATCGGGTGCACCAGGTAATGCCACGTGTTTGCATCGGTAGCTATTTATCACCATAGATGGGACTGATATGAGCCGTTAGATCTGTAGATGTGTGGCCCAGATCGAGACACGTAGCTGCGGTGATGGTTTGCCACGTAGCCCACACTCGCTGCAAGATAGATCTTGTTCGCGCTAAAAACGTGAAGTAGGGTCTTTAGCCTCAAACACACAAGACAAACACCGGGTTTGCAGAGCGTGCCAGTCAATTTGACCTGAAATTGACAAGGTAGAATTTGTAAATTAATCAAAGCCGATAGAGCAATGTTTATCGGCTTCTCGCTAGTCGGCTGAAAACCGATTAGGGGATAACTAGATCAACCAGTTACGGTTAATCCGGATACAAGGTGAAATCGGCTTTGAGAAGGCGATGCGCAGCAAAACAAAGCAGATCGAACCTGGACGAAATCGGCTAAAACCAACAACCGGCGATGCGCAACTTTGTTGATTCCGTCGACTTACAGAAAGGTGTTGTAAACCCTAAAACAATGTAAAATTGTAAAAAGTAGATGTTGTGTTGGATTGATTGATTCCCCTACCGCTCGACGTCTACCCCCTTTTATAATACTCCGACCGATCCGAGTCGTATATGGACACGGTATGTTTATCCGTATCGGCCTCTGATCCGATCTCCTTCCCTTGTTAGAAACGGATTCTCCTTCCGATTCGTTCACCGATTTCTTTCCATACGAACGCTTCTATCCGATTTAAACTGATTTTTACTATATACCGAATTTTGGTGCAAACAGATCTATTCTGGACTGTTGATTTTGGATTGAGTGGTCTGGATTGAACCGTGTCGTCAGCTAATCCAGTAGCGTCACGTGTTTGCATGGATTTCGAAGTGTCGCCAGCAGCGCACCGATCATCACTGACATCAGCGTGGCATCATGATGATGTCAGCAATGATGTAATCAGTCGGGCCCACGTGTCAGCGTAATAAAGAATTTCCTGAAAAAGGATTTATTTTATTTATTAAATAGTTGACATCAGCATGACATCATAATTAAGGTTTTCTTAAAAAAATAATTCGGCCGAAAAGTATAGCCGAATCCCTGCCTTTGAGTCTAGCCGACCCTGAGGCCAATGAACCCCTGGTAGCTGCAGCCTGTTACTTTTGGTCGGATTCTTTCAATGCTTTTTTATTCCCATCTGGCCCAATCGGCCCTACCTTGCTCGACGTGGCCCAATTGTGCTGCCTTAGGCCGGATGGGGATCAGCTATCGGCTTTTAGCGGGAAACCCATTTTCAAGTTAATCCGAAAGAAAGGTGAGGGATGGCACAAATACATTCAGGATAACAATAGGGTCAATGGTTCGGTATCGGCCGAAGAGCATGCCGCTTTTCTCAACCTTTGGCTAGACCGATACCTGTTCTGTGGTGCTTCCCTTGGCCCCACCCAATCCTTTCAGTTAATAGCGGAACGCTTGGTGGAGAGGCATCGGCTTGCTCTTGGCAAGATGTTTCTAGGGGCGGTATATCAGATGATGTACGTAATTCGTAGCCGACTCTTTTCCAGCTTCGCCAAACATGTTGTCGGCAATATAGGAGGTCCTTTGTGGTTTATCCAGACATGGCTCCATTGCATGTTTAGCCGATCCATCTTATCTGAACCCTCGGGGAGTTCAACTTTTCCTCGGGAAGATTACCTGGAACACGTAGTCCCCCAGTATAGAGCTAGCCGATCTTACGGTGAGAGATTCATCATGTCTTCTGCTGGTGAACTGAAGATGGACCCAGCCAACTTGCACAAATACCTCAGCTTCTTTCTTACTCTAGACAGGACTTCTTTCGGCCAACAAGACTTTTTCCGATACACTGATGTAGCCGATTGTCCATACCCAACATTCCTTCACTTAGAAGCTGATATCTCTTCAATGCCTCAGTCCACTTTAGACTTGTATAAAATCATCCTTTCCCCTGGCATTATTCATGTCGGCTTGAATACACGCAATCGAACATTTCAGCCATCTTATGAGTTTTATCATCCTTCGGTTTATGCCCGCCAATTGGGTTTTGGGCAAACCATCACCTCTTTTCCTTTGCTATCTTGTGTCGAACCCCGAGCCCGGGTGACCAATAACATCGCCGCGGAGATTGTGCTTGAAGTAGCTGACGGGCTACAAATTCTTTCAACACCGCGCTTCATTCTCAATTCCCGTCGGTCAGCCGTCTTCTCGCAATGGTGGACTAGAATATCGGAAGCTATCCTTATGGACAGGACCCCGTCAGCCATAATCCTCTTATTTTTACCTGATTTCCATGAGCCGACGGTAGCTTCCGGTTCCAGCGAGAGTTCTGGTTTTAGCGACTCCTTGATAGCTGTAGAGGTACTGGCATTTCTCTTGCATTATTTTTTAAGTTTTTACGCTATTAATCGGCTTTTATTAAAAAGTTTCTCTTGATCCTTTCAGGGTGGTACTGCGGCTGCTGGCAAGCAAGTGGCCGATCCCCATGCTTCTGCTAGTAGTGGCCGACAAAGACGACCAGGTCAATCAGTCGGCACTACAGGCTATACTTTAGGCAACCTGGGTATCCAAGGTCCATCCCTGTCGGACCTGGCTCATGTGACACTACGGTATGGTGTGACATTATAGAATGTGAAATTAGAGATTAAAATCTTTCGGCTAGAGGTTTACTCGCGTTTTTGGGCCTTTTGAAGTGATGTGTCACCACGGAGTGTCGTAACCTTTTAAATGGTGCATGTTAAGGTCAAAAACTTTATGAAATATGGTATGGGAGGTTAAAACCATAAGATATGGAGGTTAATAGCGTTTCCGGGCCGTTTCCGGGGTTTTGGGCCTTTCCGAGGGAGTTTGGGCTTAAGGGAAAGGTCCGTGGGCTTTGGTGGGATGGTGTTCGAGTCCATTTAGGGTAGGAGTCCTGTTTGGGGGGCCTCCTCCTGCCCTTTTGGGCATCCTCCCCCTGCCCCTTGCGCCCCAAGTGCCCTAGCCGCCTCCCACACCTCCCGACCTCCTCCTCTTCCTTGCGCCCCCTTTGCCCCCATTGCTCTCCACCTCTCCACCTCTCCACCACCTCTCCTCCACCCCCTTGCTGCCCTAGGGTGGCCTCCCCACCCCTGCATCCTCATGGATCTATCCGAGGAGCGAGGTGCGAGGAGCGAGGAGCGAGGAGATCTATTGGAGTTTTCGTGCGTCGGGCAAAGGTATGACCATGGGAAACCTTGGGATTGATCTAGGTACTGTTCTAAGGGTGTTTATCAAGTTTTTAGATCAATTGGTGGTGCTGGATTTGAGTATATTGGATTAGATCTAGATGTTGCCACGTTACTGTTTTGGGACAGCATGAGCAGTCGACCTAGGGTTTGCATTTTTTTCAATTTAGAATCCGAATCTGTCCGTACGGATGTTGAAGAAGTTGTAGATAATTTCAATATATTTCAGTGGGTACTAGTTACATGCCCGTGCATTGCTACGAAAAACAAAATTGATAACGAAAAATAAAGATTAAAAAATAAAAAAATTATTTCACAAGATCAAACATCTATCTTTAACGCTTCGTTTCTTGCGAAAGCTGGCTAATTAAAGCAACGCTTCGTTTTTTGCGTAGGGCAATTAAGCAGGGCAATTAAGCAGGGCAATTAATGACATGGGTAGAACTCACCACTGCCACCAACTGTTGCTTTATAATAGTAGAGATAAAGAACGTTAAATTCCGCCCAGCCGTTTGAAAGTTATGGCTGTTTTACCGAGCGTGTTAAAATCTGTGACGTGATTGGAACAGATCACGGTAATCTGTAGATTAAATGACTTTAGAGTCCGAATCAGTCTTTCCCTATACCTAGAGAAAGTTGTGAAATTTCCTAAGCTACGCGAGGATGTACTCGTTTAATTGATTCGGAGTCCCAGAACTCAAGTTATGCCTTTTGCAAGGCTGCTGTCCCGACGGGACAGAACCTCTAGGTTTTGCGAGTAGTTGGCAATGTCGGGGTAGATGAGGGTTTGCGTACTGTTTTGTGGACATGATTGTGAGCGTGTGGTACCTATGTGCAGGTGGTGCGACCCCGGGAGTGCCCTCTACTTCCCGCCAATCCGTTGCCCGTGGTTGAGGCAAGTGTGTTCTGATGGATAGCGATTTGTAGGTTGCTTGTTGAGAATATATGGAATTGACTACATAATATATGATCACTTGCCATGCTTTTATGATTGCCAATGATATGATGAGCATGTTTATTATGTTATGATGCCATGTGTTAATATGTGAGTTAAACATGATGTTGGCATAATTGCATACATGACATGTTACATGGCCCGGGCGGTGAGAAAGTCATAACTAATCCGGGAAGGTCGGTGAGAATGATATGACTAATGCGGAGAGCCAATGAGTAAGTCCTACATCGTGATTCCATTCACCGCGGTGAACGGAAGCGAGGAGTAGGCACCCTCCATCTTCGGGATGGAAGGGGGGAGAGGGTGCACACCGACGGGTGTGTACTCAACCATACCGGTATGAGTTTCCAAGGAGACATGAGCATTGCATTACATTGCATACATAATGATGATGATATTGTTAAGTGTTCATGAATGAGATGATATACATGATGGGAGATGTTATTGCCATGATATTGTTCTTGTTGTCCATTGCAATATGCTTGCTGAGTTTCGAACTCACGCTTGTGTTTTCTTGTTGTTTTAGGTACCATGAGAACGGCATGCAGGGAAGGGAAATAGTCACACGCCCACACGTAGCTTCACCATATTGATTCCACAAGTCATTCTATTAGTTTGATAATAAATTGCGTGTGATGCTCATTGATTTAAGGCTTAGCTTTGCTTTATGAGAGTTTTATTGTTCATTTGACACTTGGAGACATTAAGTGCTTGATGATAGTCTTATATTGTCGTTAAGACTCTAATTATTGCTGTTTTAGATGTCTCTCATATTGCCTTATATTGTTATACTGTTGTTGCTCCTTCAATTCATGTTAAAACAAAGGAGATGCTGCCGAAATCTCGGTTTTTAGCATATGCGCCTTTGCTGGAATTTTATGTTAAA
The DNA here is from genome assembly GCA_036346355.1 of Rhipidocladum racemiflorum. Taxonomy (NCBI): domain Eukaryota; kingdom Viridiplantae; phylum Streptophyta; class Magnoliopsida; order Poales; family Poaceae; genus Rhipidocladum; species Rhipidocladum racemiflorum. Next base: position 55,554,907 of record CM070578.1, read on the forward strand.
TGTAGTATTTAGATGTTGTTTAGCTTATGTTTGGTAGCATTCAGGCATAGTAAATGCCGGGGTGTTACAGTTGGTATCAGAGCGGGCTGTAGGTCCTTGGAATGTGTATTTTTAGTGTCATGCTATAGGGTAGAACTAAAATGTGATGTGGAATAACTTAGAAACATGGCTTAGGTTTTTACTAAAATTTTGTCATAGGATAGCAACATTAAAACTTGCAAAAGTGGTATAACTAATCTAAAATTTGACACACATGGATGCACAGTAGGAAGGGTATGGGTATCGTTGTTTACGCTTAAATGTTGTATTTAAGCCTTGTTGCTAAATGCTATATTTGATATAGTACGTTGCTATGTCTATGAGATAAATGATTGAATTATTCCTGTTGTGGTGGTAAAAGTGGGGTTTTGGTGCCGAAGGGTTTCGGTCACCTCTCTTTTTCATAGTAAGGGTGAGGTTTGACGGTGTGGCCGGTTAGCGCCATCACCGAAGAACTATTGACCCCTGTAGGAGAAGAGTGCTTATCCTTTCTGTCGTTGATCGGGTAGTTGACTGGAGTCAAATAGAAGAGTTAATGGTGGTTTCCTTCGTATGTTCTTTGCCGTTCTGACGGTCGTTGTTCGCTGTTTTTCTTGGCTTTAGTAGATTTGAATCAAATGAAAAGTGTTGGGTTTCCCTCTCTTTTGATAAAATTTATGGCGGTTGTGTGTGCAGATGTTTGACTTTGGAGTCGATGTTCTGTTCCAAAGGGTTGAGTTTGATTTTGCGAGGTGTTGCAAGGTTAGTTTTAAATGGATGATGGGTTTTCACACGATGTGGTGTTTTGTTGTTAACGTTGTTGCCGTCATAGTCTATATGATTTAGCGCAACTGTCAGTGTTATGTGTATTTCAATCATGTGATACCAAGGAAGAAGTCTTTTGGTGAATGACTTTTCGGTATTGTTGTTATATGATGAATGAATGGTGAAAAGTAAACAAGACATCGTGTATAGATGTTAAATGATAAAGGAGTCGACGAGCCAGGTCGGTGAGAAAGTCATATAAGGATATATGACTAATCCGGAGTGCTCTCGAAAAGTGTGCATGCATGTCAAGAATCGAGATGTCCATTTCTTTCTAGTATGAAAAGAAAGAATGAAGAAATTATGGTATTTTGGTTGTGGTGTAGGGGATTTATGCTTCCTTTGTGATTTGGCTTGGATGTTGCCGAATTCTTTCCAAAATGGTTGTTAACACTTTGGGTTTGAGTTGTCGTGTGTACACTTGGGCTTGATAGCTAAGTGTTTTTGTGTGAGGGCGAGACCCTCTTAAGAAAGGAACCAATTGTGGTTTGGTAAGGTTTTTCGATCCTAGCTTGGGGCTAGGTGTCGAACCTTAGTGGTATAAGGGTGGTTTGTGATGGAGGTTGATGATGTATGGGTTTAACCATTATTAAGAGTAGCGATGGGTGGAAGTGAAGTTGACAGTAGTTCGGTGATATTTGTCCTGTCGTGAGCAATTGTCTTAACTAGTTGTTTCTGGGTTTGAGTCTTGCCTGGGAGAGGATGGAATGAATGTTAGCATGATCGTGTATCGGAAAGGCAAGTGTGCCTTAATGAGTTATTCCCCTCGATGGAAATTTTTCGGGAATGTAGAGAGGTCGTTAAAGGATTTGTGAGTCGCTTGATTGTGTCATGTTGAGTGTATTGCAGTGTGTAGTCAGGTTGGTTGTGATAGAAGTGTGAAGTGTTTGTCGTGAGGATTCGAGCGTTTTGGGTTGTTGGAGCCCTTCGCGGTTGAAACGCAGATTCTGTTTGGGATTTGAAGTGAAGGTCGAACTGTGAGCGGTTGCCCTTAGTTGAGCTAGATCAACACTTTTTCGTTAAGTGTTGGTTTTGGGAACTCGTTTGCCGTTTGTTCCGGTTTTAGTCATTGTGCGAATGTTTTGAGCTGCAGAGAAGCCTTTTGTCCCTTGGGGACTTTGTTGTTGATTATGGCGTCCTTCGGATTCGAGGTCGAATCCTATTAAAGGGCGGAAGAATGTGACACTACGGTATGGTGTGACATTATAGAATGTGAAATTAGAGATTAAAATCTTTCGGCTTGAGGTTTACTCGCGTTTTTGGGCCTTTTGAAGTGATGTGTCACCACGGAGTGTCGTAACCTTTTAAATGGTGCATGTTAAGGTCAAAAACTTTATGAAATATGGTATGGGAGGTTAAAACCATAAGGTGTGGAGGTTAATAGCGTTTCCAGGCCGTTTCCGGGGTTTTGGGCCTTTCCGGGGGAGTTTGGGCTTAAGGGAAAGGTCCGTGGGCTTTGGTGGGATGGTGTTCGAGTCCATTTAGGGTAGGAGTCCTGTTTGGGGGGCCTCTTCCTGCCCTTTTGGGTGTCCTCCCCCTGCCCCTTGCGCCCCAAGTGCCCTAGCCGCCTCCCACACCTCCCCACCTCCTCCTCTTCCTTGCGTCCCCTTTGCCCCCATTGCTCTCCACCTCTCCACCACCTCTCCTCCACCCCCTTGCTGCCCTAGGGTGGCCTCCCCACCCCTGCATCCTCATGGATCCATCCGAGGAGCGAGGAGCGAGGAGCGAGGTGCGAGGAGCGAGGAGCGAGGTGCGAGGAGCGAGGAGCGAGGTGCGAGGAGCGAGGAGCGAGGAGCGAGGAGCGAGGAGCGAGGAGCGAGGAGCGAGGTGCGAGGAGCGAGGAGATCTATTTTTGTTTTAGTGCGTCGGGCAAAGGTATGACCATGGTAAACCTTGGGATTGATCTAGGTACTGTTCTAAGGGTGTTTATCAAGTTTTTAGATCAATTGGTGGTGCTGGATTTGAGTATATTGGATTAGATCTAGATGTTGCCACGTTACTGTTTTGGGACAGCATGAGCAGTCGACCTAGGGTTTGCGTTTTCGTCAATTTAGAATCCGAATCTGTCCGTACGGATGTTGAAGAAGCTGTAGATAATTTCATTATATTTCAGTGGGTATAAAGAACGTTAAATTCCACCCACCCGTTTGAAAGTTATGGCTGTTTTACCGAGCGTGTTAAAATCTATGACGTGATTGGAACAGATCACGGTAATCTGTAGATTACATGACTTTAGAGTCCGAATCAGTCTTTCCCTATACCTAGAGAAAGTTGGTAAATTTCCTAAGCTACGCGAGGATGTACTCGTTTAATTGATTCGGAGTCCCATAACTCAAGTTATGCCTTTTGCAAGGCTGCTGTCCCGACGGGACAGAACCTCTGTTTTTAGGTTTTGCAAGTAATTGGCAATGTCGGGGTAGATGAGGGTTTGCGTACTGTTTTGTGGACATGATTGTGAGTGTGTGGTACCTATGTGCAGGTGGTGCGACCCCGGGAGTGCCCTCTACTTCCCACCAATCCGTTGCCCGTGGTTGAGGCAAGTGTGTTGTGATGGATAGCGATTTGTAGGTTGCTTGTTGAGAATATATGGAATTGACTACATAATATATGATCACTTGCCATGCTTTTATGATTGCCAATGATATGATGAGCATGTTTTTTATGTTATGATGCCATGTGTTAATATGTGAGTTCAACATGATGTTGGCATAATTGCATACATGACATGTTACATGGCCCGGGCGGTGAGAAAGTCATAACTAATCCGGGAAGGTCGGTGAGAAAGATATGACTAATCCGGAGAGCCAATGAGTAAGTCCTACATCGTGATTCCATTCACCGTGGTGAGCGAGCGAGAGTAGGCACCCTCCATCTTCGGGATGGAAGGGGAGAGGGTGCACACCGACGGGTGTGTACTCAACCATACCGGTATGAGTTTCCAAGGAGACATGAGCATTGCATTACATTGCATACATAATGATGATGATATTGTTAAGTGTTCATGAATGAGATGATATACATGATGGGAGATGTTATTGCCATGATATTGTTCTTGTTGTCCATTGCAATATGCTTGCTGAGTTTAGAACTCACGCTTGTGTTTTCTTGTTGTTTTAGGTACCATGAGAACGGCATGCGGGGAAGGAAAATAGTCACATGCCCACACGTAGCTTCACCATATTGATTCCACAAGTCATTCTATTAGTTTGATAATAAATTGCGTGTGATGCTCATTGATTTAAGGCTTAGCTTTGCTTTATGAGAGTTTTATTGTTCGTTTGACACTTGGAGACATTAAGTGCTTGATGATAGTCTTATATTGTCGTTAAGACTCTAATTATTGCTGTTTTAGATGTCTCTCATATTGCCTTATATTGTTATACTGTTGTTGCTCCTTCAATTCATGTTAAAACAAAGGAGATGCTGCCGAAATCTCGGTTTTTAGCATATGCGCCTTTGCTGGAATTTTATGTTAAATGTAGTATTTAGATGTTGTTTAGCTTATGTTTGGTAGCATTCAGGCATAGTAAATGCCGGGGTGTTACAGCTCGTCAGCGTCCTCAGAGTGAGTCGCTTTCTTTTGTCGGCTTTTATTTTCCTTATTTTATCAATGTTAACCTGAGTCCATCGCAGAGAGGAGGAAGAGACCTGTGAGGCGCCAACACGATGGTTCCCCGGAGCACTCGGCTACTGATGTAAGCTTTGTTCTTGTTGATTTGAGTAGAATACCAATTTATATTACTAATTGCTTGAGCCTTGTCTTTTCAGCAATCCCCGTCGGTACAAGTAGCGAGGGTTGCAGCCGATCTCCAAGGGTCTTCATCGGCTATCCCTCCATCGCCACCGTCAGTACCGTCTTTGACGATCGATGTTTCTGATCCCAAAGTGCTGTCAACGGATCCAGCCGATCTCCTGGGTTTTACTTTGGATGAGCTTGATGACCCAGAGGTCTTAGCTACTGACGACTACCCAGCCGACATTCAACGCATAATAGCTGCTTCAGCGCCAGCGTCGGTTGTTGTGACTGCCGAGCCGGGTATGCAGGAACGCCTCAATCGCCTCTTCAATGAAGTGATGTAGCCGGATGCAGCTCTTCTAGCGGACACTCAGCCTCTAAGAAATGCCATGGCAGCTGTACAAGCCGATCTTCCTCCTGCTGCCATGAATGCACTACTGGATGTCTGTCATCTAGATGCTCGTCGGCTGGATGTGGAGTCGGCCAAATTAAGGGTTGAATAGAGGAAGGCCCAGCAAGACGACCAACAGATTTTGGACAAGCTCATAGTGGATGCCAAACTTCGGAAGAGCGCATTTGACCAGGGTGCTGCTGCACTTAAATCGGCTAAGAACAAAGCTCAAGAGCTGGAGTTGGCCAAGAAAAAACTTGAAGAGCAGTTGGCCTTAGTTACAAAAGAGCTTGCAGAATGTTAGGTCGATATCACTGACTCGACGTCTTCGCTGGCGGTTCAGAGGCGGCAAATTGGTGAGGTTTTTACTCAAGTCAAGAATCAATCGGCCAAGATAGTTCCAGTTCCTGGTGACGCAAGGGCCGATCAACAGCTGATAGATAGTGTTCAAGCTACTATCGGCAGGGCAGCAGCGGCACTATCGGCTTTGGGAGCCCATTTGCCTGGGTCTGGACTGCACTGACTGCTTACTTTTGATGAATTGATAGTATCGGCCGTGTAGCCGATCTTTTGTAAACAATATTTCAACCTCTGGGATAACGGTTGTTTGAATGATTGACTTGATCGGCTGTATAACCGATCTTATATGCATGTGCTTTTGTAATTGATTCTTCATCGGTTTTATTCCTATGCTCAGGATCCAACCCATACGCTAGGGTAGTATGCTTTCAGATATTCCCCATTTATTGCTTTAGGTAGGATAAACCCTTCTAACGTCTCCAGGATATATGCGTTCCCATTGACTAATCGGTTTATCTTATAAGGTCCTTCCCACGTTGGAGACCACTTGCCGAATCGATTATCTTTAGAACCGATCGGCAACACAGTTTTCCATACTAAATCGGCTTGGTTAAAAGATTTTGGCACCACTTTTTTATTGTATGACTTGGCAACCCTTTCTTTGTTCCGTTTTAGCCGATCCAATGTATTCAACCTTAATTCGGCTAAGTCATCTAGGTTGTCCAGCATCGCTTGCTTGTATTCGTTAGTCGGTAGCTTCTCTTGTTCAGATACCCTAATCGAGCCGATGTTAATTTCCACGGGCAAAACGGCTTCTTGTCCATATACTAACTGAAAAGGTGATAATTTGGTCGATCCATGGTAAGATAGCCGATAAGCCCATAAAGCCTCAGATAATGTTGAATACCATTTTCTCGGCTCTTCCTCAATTTTTCTTTTTATCAGTTTTATCAGTGTCTTGTTGGATGACTCGGCCTGTCCATTGGCCTGAGCATAATAAGGGGAGGAGTTGAGTAACTTTATCCCAAGACTTTTTGCAAAATCTTTGAACTCCTTAGACATGAACACAGTCCCTTGACAATATGTTCATTTACAAAGTCGATTAGCTCTTTGGTAGTTACCTTCCTGAGCGGTACAGCTTCAACCCATTTCGAAAAATAGTCCGTGGCGGCAAGGATAAACTTATGACCTTTACTGGAGTTCGGGAATATTTGGCCGATGATATCTATACCCCATCCTCGGAACGGCCATGGTTTGATAATCGGGTATAAAGCCGCTGCAGGTGCCATTTGTATGTTGCCAAACTTTTGACAAGTTTGGCACCCTTTATAGTACTTGAAACAATCTTCCATCATCGTCAGCCAAAAGTACCCTGTACGTCTCAGTATCCATTTCATTTTGTGAGCCGACTGGTGTGACCCACAGATTCCCTCATGGACTTCTCCCATTGCTATTTTGGCTTCTTCAGTTCCCAAGCACCTTAATAGCAAGCCTTCTATGGTTCGAAAGTATAATACGTCTTCTAGTAGAACATATTTAAGCGCTTTACACCTGACCTTCTGCTCAGTCGGCTTAGAGGGGTCTGGTAAATAATCCCTTATTTCTATTCTCCAGTCGACAGAATGGACACACAAGATCGGCCAAACATCCAGCTCGATTGGTTCCTGTCGGCCTTTGCTCCTATATCCCGATGCACATTGTGCCAGTAGGTTTGCCTTATCATTAGTTTCTCTAGGGACATGTTCTATGGAGAATGTAGTGAACGTCTCGATAACTTGGAGGCATTGATGTAAATATTGGGCTAACGTGCCATCGTTGCATCGGTATTCTCCTTTGACTTGCTGCACAATTAACATCGAATCCCCAAAGGCTTCGACGTCTTTTACCCCGATGCTGTCTAGCAATTGTAGCCCTCTTAGTAGCGCTTCATACTCCGCTTGATTATTTGAGCACCGGCTATTTAGCCGATACATGAACTCGTACTCCCGTTTTCTAGGTGAGATTAACACTATGCCGATGCCTTCGCCTTCTTGGCAAACGGATCCGTCGAAATACAATTGCCAAGGAGTTACATAGGTCGTTCCGGTTAACGTTTCGCTCCCTGTGATAAAATCGGCCACAACCTGCCCTTTTACAGATTTAGCCGATTCGTAGGCCAAATCAAACTCGTTTAAGGCGTATGCCCATTTGCCAAGCCGACCTCGTAAAATTGGTGCGGATAGGATGTACTTAACTACATCGGTTTTGCAAACTATAATACACTTTGATGCCAAAACATAATGTCTTAACTTAGTACAAGCGAAATATAAAGACAAGCATAATTTTTCCACCTGGGGGTACCTAGTTTCTGCGTCTAAAAGGCGTTGGCTTAAATAGAATATGGCTCGTTCCTTCCCATCGGCTTCTTGTGTTAGAAACGCCCCTACCGTATCTCCTTCAGCTGATATGTACAATTTAAAAGGTATACCATGCTTTGGTGCGGCCAACACTGGTGGACTCATTAGATAGTTTTTTACGTCGTCGAAGGCCTTCTGTTGATCGACTCCCCATTTGAATTCTTGATCATCTTTAACTCTCAAGAGTGGTGTGAAGGCCCGAATCCGCCCAGACAGGTTTGAAATGAAACGACGCAGGTAATTGATTTTCCCTATCAATACTTGCAACTCTTTTTTGTTTGTCGGTGGCATAGTATCGGCTATAGCTTTTACTTTGGCTTGGTTTACTTCAATCCCTTTTTCATGTACCGTAAACCCCAGAAATTGTCCAGCCGATACTCCAAAAGCGCATTTGAGCGGGTTCATTTTTAACCCGTGTGCCCGCGTATTTTCAAACATCTTTTCCAAATCGGCTAAGTGTTGCCAATCTTCTTTGGATTTTACTACCACATCATCGATGTAGATTTCCACAGTATTGCCGATTAAATTATGAAAAATATGGTTCATAGCACGTTGATAAGTAGCGCCAACATTTTTTAACCCGAACGTCATAACGGTCCATTCGTATAGACCTAAAGCCCCTGGGCATCTGAAGCCCGTTTTGGGTATGTCGGCTTCTGCCATGAATATTTGATTATATCCGGCATTTCCATCTAAAAAACTAATGATTTTATTCTCAGATGCAGCATCGATAAGCATATCGGCTATAGGCATCGGGTACTCGTCTTTTGGTGTGGCTTTATTTAAATCTCTAAAATCGACACATACCCTGAGTTTGCCGTTTTTCTTTCTCACAGGGACGATATTCGAGACCCATTCAGCATATCGGCAAGGCCGGATAAACATGGCCTCCAGTAATCGTCCGACCTCTTCTTTTATAGCGTTATACAATGTAGGGTTAAATAAATGCAGGATCTTGTTTAAATGGCCGATACCCAGGTTTTATGGGTAGCCGATGTTCGACCAACTGTCGGCTTAAACCCGGCATCTCATAATATTCCCATGCAAAGCAATCTCTATATTTTTTGAGTATTTCGACCAACTTTGCTTTATAATTGGGTTCTAATTTAGCACTTACAAATGTTGGTCTTTTTTTGTTGTCTTCTCCTATGTTGATTTCCTCAAGCAAATCGGCAGAGGTAAATTCTAACCCTTTCCTTTCTTCTTCAAAGTCCTCGACAGCTTCTTCGTATTCTTCTTGCCGATAGCTTCTTACCCTTTCTTGTAATCTTGCTATTGTCTTCGATTCCATCTTCTTACTACTTCGTTTGTCCGATCAAACGTACTAGGTTTAACGCTGATCGGCTTGAATCCTGACTTCTCGATGCAGATGAAATCGCAATCGTCCAAGCTTTTCCCTGATATACATTTGGCTTCTTCGTGTGGCCAATTGGTATCAGGACTGGCCATGGCGATATGAGCCGATGTATCAGCAAGTACAACCTCTACTGCATCATCGTTCCATTGCACCAACTTCTGATGCATAGTTGATGGTATGCAGCAATTAGCGTGGATCCAGTCTCGCCCAAGGAGCACACTATAATTGCCTTTGGCTTCTATTACGAAAAATGCAGCTGGCAAGGTTTTACTGCCGACTGTTAATTCCGACATCATTACGCCTTTAGCTTCAGTAGGATCTCCTGTGAAGTCATTTAACACCATGTTTGTTTTGATCAAGTCTTCATCGACATTACCCAATTTATTAAAAGTACTTAGCGGCATCAGATTAACCGTTGCCCCGCCATCGACCAACATTCGAGATATCGGTCGGCCATTAATATACCCTTTTAGGTATAAAGGTTTTAGATGCCGATGCGTGTCTTGTGGCTTCTCAAACACGGCATCTGGCGCACCGAGGCATAGTTGGGCAAACACTTCCTCGGCCGATTCTTCAGTTTTGAACTCAGCAGGCAGAGTGAATACCATGTTTATATCCATCGGCGGTGTGTCATCTCGGATCATCGGGACCCGGATTCAACCGATTGATCCGAATCGCTATCGGCCTGTTCCTTCTTCCTCCATTCCTGTTTTGCAACTGGTATAGGCCTTAGCTTATTGAATACTTGATCCCTTTCCCTCTCTTTTTCGGCTTCCCTTTCTTCTTGTGTCTTCAGTCGCTGAAGCCGTCTGCGCTGTGACTTGCTAAGACCTGAGGGACACCACCGAGGTCTAGGCTCTATCGGCTCTCTGATTTTTCCAGGCAAACCACTCATCTTACTGCCAAATTCTGTCCCGATCTCGATGTGAGAAGCCGATGTTTCTTGAGTTCGGGAGGACTCTTGTTCTGACGTTGACAATCTTTCATGTATCGGCTTCCTGTTTCTTTCTTCTAATCGATCACGTCTTGATGCGGGCGATCTGTCTTTTCTTGTGAGTTTAGCCGATGCATAGATGAGTGTTGCATAGGACACGACTGTACTGTTGGCAAGATCATCCTCTTTTCCCAGCAAAATTGCCAAAAGGGACATTGCCGGTGTTTTTCTTCTTCAGTAGTTTGCCGATGTGGCACCTCTGGCTGCCAGTACTCATATGTCCTTTGATTCGGCTGATGGAAATTGTCGGGTTGTCGGGCATTGTGTCTCTGATTTATCCTTTCATACTTCCCCATGAGTTGCGAGATAGTCGGCTTTGGTTTGAAGTTTGTTTTTCTTGGAGCCCTTTCAGCTCTATACCATTTTCCGACTTCCAAGTCTCCTCTTGGTTTTACTGTTCTCGAGTTTTGCCCTTTCTTATCGGCCTCTATTTGTATAGATCCGATAGTAATCTGTACTGTTTTGTCTCCTTTTGACCGTGCCTCAACTTTCTTAGTCGGCTTGATGTCTTCTTCCGCAGGCCCCTTTCCTTTTCGTGAGCATTGAACCATATTGATTTGAAAAGGATTCACATCTATCTGCATAGCCGATTCTTCCGCAAATTTTAATCTGCCATCGGTGATAGCCGACTGAATCTGTTGTCGAAAAATATTGCAATCGTTAGTATTATGTGAAAACGAATGGTGCCATTTACAGTACCTTCACCTTTTAATTTCATCAACCGATGGGATGACATGTCCTTCTGGTAGCCTTATGAGTTTCTCTTGCAGCAATAAATCAAATATCTTGTCACACTTTGACACGTCGTATGAATACTTGACTTCCGCCTTATTTTTCGTCGGCTTGAGTAAAGAGCATACGAGTGGCCTTTTGGAACCCTTGGTCCACTCGGCTATGTTTATTCCTGCTTCTTCATCGTCAGAAGTGTCGCTCGAATTATATTCTACCATATTTACCCTAGCCTTTTCATTACCGTTTGATCTAAATCTATCTTTAAACCCTTTGTTTTCTGCATATCGGCTTTCATGTGCCGATACGCGATGGAGTAAGTGGCCTAAATCGGGGAATTCTTGGCCGGACAGCTTCTCTTTTAATGGTGGGATTAACCCTTGAAATGCTAGGTCGGCCAACTGATCATCGGGTAACGTTACCTTTGAAACATCTATTTAAATGCGCCTCTAAACCTTCTGATATAGTCGGAAACCGATTCGGCGTACTTCTGTCGGACTGAGCTAAGATCAGATATTCTAAGCTCCATAGTTCCCGAAAAGAAGTATTCATGAAATCGGATTTCCAAATCGTTCCAAACGTGAACTGAATTTGGAGGCAAATTGGTAAACCAAGTAAATCTTGCCAGACGGTGATAAGGAAATAGCCTAATTTTTAATCCATCGGACTGTGCTGCCTCCCCACACTGAGCCATAAATCGTCCGATATGCTCGATGGTAGTAACAGAATCATCACCCGAAAATTTAGCGAAATCTGGTATTCTAAAGTTATGTGGGTATGGCATACGATCTATGTAATCAGGATACGGCTTCCTGTAGCCGATTACCCTTCCTTTAGGTTGTAAACCGAATTGTTCTCTCAAAACATTAGCAATCTGTTCTGCCCAATTGACATTATCGGCTTGCGGTGCAACCGGACACTGCCAATTTGCATTGTTTACGCCCTGCCCCCCGAGTGTGAGTCTTTGTCCAAGTCGTGCTACAGGGGGTCTTGGTACTTGATCATAATCGTGGTTTCTAAAAACCAACGTATCGGGTACCGGTGAGAAAGGTTCAACGTATGGTACTACCCTATATGGTGCCTAGTTTACGGCTGTGGCTCCTCGTGATTGTGGAACTTGATCTGTTTCAATCGGCTGTTGAGCCGATAAACCGGTGTTACCACCAGAGGGTCCGTTTGACGGGTTTGATACGCTTATTTTCGCCCCATCCGTGTGCCTATGGTAGTGTGTAACCCCACCTTTCTGCGAACTGGGTTTCAAAATAGTAGGCTGAATCGGCATCATGATAGGTGTTTGGGCCGACACGTTTACTGTATTGGTATTGGGCGTTATGGAATACACTGGGTATGTAGGGAGGGTTTGTAATGGATCTAGTAGACTCCCGGATACAGCCAATTCTTGAGCAATTGTTTTCACACTATTTTCTATCAGCGGTTTCAACGTAGATACTAGAGCCGATGATTGATTAACTAGTGCGTGATGCACAGATTGTTCAATCATATTTGACAGATCGACTTGAACAGGTGCATATCGGCTTACCGAGTCAGATGATGAATCGTCGATAGGTTTGATACTTGGGAGTGCGGTCCTTTGGGTAACGCCACGGCGTGTTTTCTGAAAACACTGCAGCATCATTTCCTCCAAAGCCGCCTTTCGGTCTTCGATCTCTTTCCGCTGCTCGGGGGTTAGATCGGCCATCTGAGGCGCGATTATAGCGTCCGTGTTGATATCAGCAGTGATCGCAGGCTTATCGTTTGATGTCATCTTGATTTTCTTGGTCCCACTAGGCGTGCCAAAATATGTTCGCGCTAAAAACGTGAAGTAGGGTCTTTAGCCTCAAACACACAAGACAAACACCGGGTTTGCAGAGCGTGCCAGTCAATTTGACCTGAAATTGACAAGGTAGAATTTGTAAATTAATCAAAGCCGATAGAGCAATGTTTATCGGCTTCTCGCTAGTCGGCTGAAAACCGATTAGGGGATAACTAGATCAACCAGTTACGATTAATCCGGATACAAGGTGAAATCGGCTTTGAGAAGGCGATCTGCTTGACAAAACAAAGCAGATCGAACCTGGACGAAATCGGCTAAAACCAACAACCGGCGATGCGCAACTATGTTGATTCCGTCGACTTACAGAAAGGTGTTGTAAACTCTAAAACAATGTAAAATTGTAAAAAGTAGATGTTGTGTTGGATTGATTGATTCCCCTACCGCTCGACGTCTACCCCCTTTTATAATACTCCGGCCGATCCGAGTCGTATATGGACACGGTATGTTTATCCGTATCGGCCTCTGATCCGATCTCCTTCCCTTGTTAGAAACGGATTCTCCTTCCGATTCGTTCACCGATTTCTTTCCATACGAACGCTTCTATCCGATTTAAACTGATTTTTATTATATACCGAATTTTGGTGCAAACAGATCTATTCTGGACTGTTGATTTTGGATTGAGTGGTCTGGATTGAACCGTGTCTCAGCTAATCCAGTAGCGTCACGTGTTTGCATGGATTTCGAAGTGTCGCCAGCAGCGCACCGATCATCACTGACATCAGCGTGGCATCATGATGATGTCAGCAATGATGTAATCAATCGGGCCCACGTGTCAGCGTAATAAAGAATTTCCTGAAAAAGGATTTATTTTATTTATTAAATAGTTGACATCAGCATGACATCATAATTAAGGTTTTCTTAAAAAAAATAATTCGGCCGAAAAGTAAATCCGATGCTGATGTCACAGTGACATCATTATTCCATATTTTTAGTAGAAAAATAATTAAATTAATTTGGTTTATTCTTTTTAGTTTATTTTTAAACTTTAAATTGCTTGCTCTCGCTCATATGAACTATGATTGAGATGATTGTAGAGCCTAAAAATTTATATAATTGTGCTCATTTAATGGTGAATTTTGTTTTCAAAAAAATAGAGTTTCGTTGCTCTTTATTTTATTTTTTTGCATTTATATGTTATTTATTCGTTACGCGTAGGCGTTGAAGTGCTTGAAGGATACGAGGGAGTACTTGTGCAAGAGCAAGGTCCAGAACAAGAACAAGAGCTTTTCCAAGGCAAGTTGTGCTTTGACCAATGTTGATCCCATATTTTAAAATTATATTATTTTAAATTATTGCATGCTAATTCAACGTAACACCCCGGCATCTAGTATGCCTAAATATTACCAAACATAGACTAAACAATATCTAAATACCACAAATAACGATAAATTAAAGCAAAGGTGCAAATGCTAAAACCGAAAATTTCAGCACCATCTTCTTTGTTTTTCCATGATTGAAGCAACAGCAATAATAAGACAAGATATAGCATGATATGAAACATCTAAAATAGCAATAACAATGGATATAGCAACATCTTAAATCAATAATACTATGTCCAACCACTCCACAAACTATAACGAAGCAAGTGAGGAAGTCAAGCCCACAATTGAACCAAACACCAAGTTTCATGGCACTATTCTTATTATCATGACTCCAAACGATTAAATTGTCTATAAGTGTGGAGCTACGTGTTGAAGTGTAGCTAATGCCCTCTCCCGCATGCCGGTTTCATGGTACCTAAAAACAACATAAAACACAAGCGTGAGTTCATCACTCAGCAAATATATTGCAATGGATCATAAAGAACAAATCAATGCCAACTTCAATACATACCATACTTAACATCATGATCAAGTCATAATTTCATATACAACATCATAACCATGTCCCAATCTCATTGTAGACATTTCATTATCATCATCATGTATGCAATGCACATGTCTCCTCGAAGCACATACCGGTATTGCCGAGTGCACACCCGTCGGCGTGCACCCTCTTTCCCCTTCTATCCCGTAGATGGAGGGTGCCTACTCCTCGCTTCCATTCACAACCGTGGATGGAATCACGAGGTAGGACTTACTCAATGGCGCTCCGGATTAATCATAACTTTCTCACCGACCTTACCAGACTAGTTATGACTTTCTCACCGACCGGGCCAGTTTTCATGCCATGTATACAACATATGCCATAAACATAAACAACTAATCATTGCATAGCATCATAACGTACCATTTTCATCACATCATGGGCAAACACTAATCATGGCAAGATAGATATCATGAAATGATTTGTATCTAATCAAGACTAGCAACATACAACACGCTACCCATTCCAATACACTTGCCTTAACCGCGGGCGACGGATTGGCGAGAGGATGAGGGCACTCCCAGGGGTCACACCACCTGCACATAGATACCACACACTCAAAACGTGCCCACAAAACAGTACACAATCGCTCATCTACCCCGACTTCGCACACTACTCCGAAAACTGAAAAACAGAGAATCTGTCCAACGGGACAGCAGCATTCGGAAGGCCATATCTCAGGCTTAACAACTCCAAATCCAACGAACGAGTATATTTTCTTGAAGCTTAGGAAATTTCCTATCTTTTTCTAAGTATTGGTAAAAACTGAATCGGCCTCTAAAATTTTTTAATCTACAGAACAACGTAATCTGTTCCAATCTCGTCACAGTTTTGAACACGTTCAGTAAAACAGCCATAACTTTCAAACGGCTGGGCGGAATTGGACGTTCTTGGTGTCCAATTAAATTTAATTCAATTACCTACAACTTATTCAACAGGCGGACGACCAAATTCCGACTCTAAAATTACAAAAACTCAAACCCTAGGTCTGACGCCCAATCTGCCTGAAACAGAACACTATGCAAACTCTAGTTTTCATCAATTCCATCTAATTTCAGCACCACTTTTTGATCTAACAGCACCAAAACCACCATTAACACATCACCTAATCCATCCCAAGATTTTCCCATCAACATACCTTAGGCCGACGAACGCTCCTCTCCCGGCCACGATCTCCTTCCAATCTTCGGATCTTCTCGGTCGCAACCCTTCGCAACTTGGAGAGCCACGGAGAGGGATGAAGCGGCAGCAATGGAGGGGAAGGAGCCACTCTAGGGCCGGCTAGAGGTGGTAGGGGTGGCGCACCAAGGAGGGGAGGTGGCCGCTAGGAGGTGGAGAATGTGGGGCGGCTAGGGGGTGGAGAAGTGGGGGGAACCCTAGGGTTTGTGGGGGGTGAGGCGCACAAAGGGAGGGCAGCAACCTGCTGCCCCAAATCCACCTCCACACGGGCCTAATTTTTCCCCCACCTTCGGCCCACATCAGTCCCCCACGGCCCAAGCTAGCTCCCGCTAGGCCCAAACTCCCCTGGAAGCCCAAATCCTCCCTTAGAAAGGCCCAAACTCTCAAAAAAAGGCCCAAAAACGAGATACCAAAGTCGTACCTTAGTGCCGAAATCGGAAATGACTCACATCGTCGTTCCGTAGTGTCACATTCAATTAAAAGTGATTTCAATTAATTTGGGAATAGTTAATAAACCTATTTGATTATGTCACCTTGTCACTATTATTTGTATGCCATGATTCATTTATCACTCTAGGATTGTTGTTTATTAGTTGGTTGCTATTAATTTGCCAATATGGGTTGTTAGTTCTTGAATAGTATACTTAGACATGCAATGTGTTACTGATATCATTTTGAAAATACAAACATAATACTAATTAATGGAATATGGAATGTGTTTCTAAAATGGTGTGATATTGCCATGTGATGATGTTGATATATAGAGGTTTGTGGTTCTACATGGATGTTGAATTGTTGTTGGCATGTGTTGCACAATAATCAATTTGGGAGGAAAATGATTTAGACTAGGGCAAGTGGCAAGAGATTGTGTATCATGATGGGCCTGTGTAGCAATGGGTTGATGAGTGATGTGAGGGTTGTGTGCCAAATGTGAGAGAAGGAAGTCTTACCTATGTCAATTGAGGACCTCACCTTGTGAGTCTTTGAACTGGGCCAAATATATAACCACATGTCAGGAATGGGACGGACCTAGTTTAGCAAATGACCAATGTTTTGGCATGTGATACCTCAAGGTGATGATTACACAGGGGTATAATTGTGTGGGGCAGGATGTCTGTGCTACGGCTTGATGTCGATCCAATGGTATATGTCGGTCCTATACTTCGGCTCTGTGTGAGGGAAGTAATAGTGAAGGCAATACTGGAGAGGTTCATAGCTATATGGTCATTCACCTTTGGGGTGACTTGATTGTATCTTGTAGGTAAAGTGTATAACCTTGCAGAGTTTTAAATATATTTGAATAGCCATGTCCGTGCTATTGGATAATGCTTGAGAATTATGGTCAAGGGTTAGATTTTGATAAAATGAACTTAGGATTGGAGGTAGGTTGTGTCTGGAAAAGTGGAAATTGGTTTAAGGATGAGGAATAGTTTACTTAAGAAATAACTGAGAAATTTATTATTGTTATTACTTGTTTTACTGCTTTTCAATCTATTTATTGTAATTTTGTAAATGTCGATTTATTGCAAAACAGCCACTTCAACCATTCATTTGGAATAAGCCATGCATGTAGATAATAGACTTGCATTCTATGCATGACTTGCTAAGTGCTTTATGTACTCACCCCCTTGCAATAATTCAAACACCAGTTGAAGAGGAGTCTACACATGCTCTTAAGGTGGAGTACCAGGTGGAGTTGAACAATTAGGGTGCAAGCCAAGTCAGTTGCATGTGGCATATTATGAGTTACTACGAGTCTTATTTCTTTTCTGCTGCTGTTTTCTTAATATTTGAGTCTTGCCCTGCGTGGCGTACTATTGTAAGTTGACCATAAGATTAACCAAATAGGTTATATTAGTAGATGAAGTCTTTATTTATTATTCTACTGTGTATGATTGTGATATTTCATCTATGTTGAGGCTGTATGCACTGGCGTGATTTTGAACTAGTGTTGAATATACATAGGGTCCAGAATTGCACATACAGATCCCCACACATAGTATCACATGCTTTAAGTATCCAACTCAGCTCCCTTCAAATGCGACAAACCGAAAAAACCATTTTGCTACCATCTCACTTGATAAAACTTCCAAAAACAAATAAAAAACACAACCCTATGCAATAAACCACCAAACCACACCAATTAAGATCTATATTTTCCACCAGTAACACAACATTAGCACTCAATTCCAAGATAATCATGGCCGTCCATTAAAACTCCGATAAAATCAGACGGAACGTCACAAGCATCCAATATCCACGTTAGTTCCCTTCAAATCCAAGAAACTGAAAACCATGTTGCTGCAACCTCACCTGCTAAAACTTCCAAAATCTACTCAAAAACACAAACCCCTAAAGTAATCCACCAAATCACACTAATTCATATCCATCTCTTCCGTTAAAGATCCCAACCAAACAAAGCACATAATCACCCATCGAGCAAATCTGAGATGTAAACCCTTTAAATCGTGGCCTTTGTTTTCAACTTCAGCAAATATGTTAATCCAATAATGATGGTGTCCCTGAACATGAACCGTCCAAACCAAAATCCAACATGCCCATCACATCATCATTGCTGTGATCATCCGCCCGCCCAGAGCTGTTGCTCAAAGCTGGAGCACTCACGCATGAGAATAGGGAGGGAGGGGTTTCAGACCTTGATGTCCCCACAGTTCTTCTTCACGAACTCCCTACAAACAATCAGATAAAAAATCCACCAAAGATCGCGCATGAGATGAGGATGGATTGGGTAGAGAATAGAGAAAGATAGGGAGAGGGGCCGGTGGTTGCTACTAGGCGAGGGCATTGGCTAGGTGGGACTGGTAGAAGAGGAAGCAGATCTCCTTCACACTTCGGGACAGGTTCGCCCGCCACGATATCACCGTCGATGTCTTGGTTGGTCGCCTGTACTTTGATTCTCCTCTCCCTCTGGTGAGTCCTAACATGCCTAGAAGCCCACACAAGAGGTCATCAACATCCAAGCGCGCTGAACCAAGCCCACTGTGGGGGCACGACATGTGTGCGTGGTGCTAGTTCGCAGGATCAGACGCCTAGCACCCATTTGACATACACAAGTATCTGAGATAAAATGTGGGGGCTCCGGTGTTAGATTAGCGATCCAGGTTCTTACTGTTACGTCGGACTGGCAAACAACGCAACCCACAAGAATTCTGAACGCTAAACTAAAATCGTACTCGGATTGCAACCAATTGATCGGGGGCCACTAGGCTTAAGTGCGCACACCAATCGATTGAAGCCAATTCGAGCTTCCCGCAACCGTGTGTCTAGTACTGATACCCTGTATCAGTAGCCCAGCACCCACATGTTATTCATTCGAGATGCCTCACAACCATGCATATGTAAATAATTTACACCAGAAAGGTAGTGTTACCACAACTCCCTTAATTACAGTTTTATGGCCGCTTGGCCTCTTACACTCCGAAAGAAAAACAATTTACAGCGGAAGTCCAAAATAAACCATGCAGTGTGCCTCAACACCCAAAGGCAACTGATTGGAAAGGAGGCCCCAGTTAATTCTAAGCCAAATCGCCAACGTCTGGGGCGAACTGCGACTCATCGAGATCTTCATTACATTGTTCTTCTAGCCAAAATTCGTTAGAGCAAACGGTGAGTACAAGTATGTACTCGCAAGACTTTAGTGTATGGAAATAATAATGTAGATGCAAGCTATGACAAGGATGCAGGTTTCTACACTAAGTATATTTGAGCACAAAGCCGTATTTATTTGCAATTACCTATTAGATTCAAATCACTCGCAGTTGGCAATGGCAGTTGGAAAGAGAACATTTCATTGCAGTAAATACACTTTTAACTTTGAACCAAAACCCATAACACCTTCAACTCCATTCCCAAAACTATTTTCGAACCATACCATGAGCCCAACCGAAACCAAACCAAATTCCAACCCATTCCATTTTCCACACTCTTTCCTTCTCAAAGCCTGAACCCAAAACAAAAACCAAAACCAAGGCCAATACCAAACCGATACCCAAAATTCTATACTTGACAATACTTCCCAAGCTGCTCATAACCGTGAGCACGGCTAATCGATTAGTTTATTTATCCCTGTAGAGATTGCACACTTTACCCATAAGACACAATCTAGCAATCATGTTAACCATGCCACGCGATACTCATTGTGTTCGTTTTGCTAGACTACGACGATACCTTTCGATAGGTTAGGATTTACCCCTTGCACCAACCCGGTAATGTGCGTTCCTGCTATGGCGACAGGGGTCACTAGACCGCACCCACTGTGCTCACGATGGAGTTGCGTCACATCGCCATAGCCCTCCCCATAGCCAGGCATTCACCGTTGTATTGGGCAAACTGCCACTCGATGCCTCGACAAGGGAGTTCCCTAGAACACACCGCTACGACAAGTGTGTCCAACTCTTCTGCTGCCTAATGGAGCAAGGTTAGATCCCTCCCGATTTGCTAAATCAAGGCTATCCCATAACTAGCACAAGTGGTTGCACTGTTTGACTCAGTGATAACATCAAGTTCAGTCCTTAGGGTGACTCAGGCGAGATCTTCCATAATCACGTACTATGGACACAGAGGCTGGTCACTAGCGGCCCCTTGGAGCTCCCATTAGCCCATGCCCTCCCCATAGCAAGGCAACCAACGTACAAGCTCCTGCTTACACGACCAACCAGAATTCAAACCAATGTACAAGCTCTTGTTTGTAAACCACAACCAATTCCAACCAAACCAAACCAAACCAGATTCCAAACCACCAACCACCACACATCTCGCCCGTGTCTAAATTACTCCTTGTTTTTCATTTTCACCCACACAACCGATTCTCGACCTTTCAAACCAACCCAACACCGAACCATGAACCAAATCCATACCACCGAAAATTTCCAAGAGTGCATCATTTTGATTGAGTCGTGACAACTTGCAATACATCCTACAACACGACTAAGCATATGTAGATACTACTCAATATTACCCTAATAACATTCATGTTCGTGTCTAAGCTTAGCCTAGGGTTCAACAAGGTTCGTAGATCTGTTATATTTAAGGAGAACCATCAATTCAGGTTTAACTACCGATCTCCCATAACTAGCATTTTTATTGAACATACACGCATGCATAATTGTTTTGACAATTCAAATTAGAATTTGCAATTATGGGATCAAAATGATCAAAGGAGGGGCTTGCCTATTTGCTCTTCGATGAATTCTGACTACGGGGCATAGTCCGGATCATTGACGCAGTTCGATACGTCAACATCTACGCGAAAAGCAATGAAAACCAATAACTTCGGATCAACCAAGACAACTAAGAACCAAATGCAACAATAGACTAACTGAAAAAGACTAAGATCGAAAGCTCAAAAAGATTCAAATAAAATTCCAGTTCTCAGCTCCCACCGGCAGTACCGGCGGTTACTGTGCGGTAGTACTGCCCATAGGGTGGCAATACCGCTCCATAGCTCGGTAGTGCTGACGGCCGGGGACCGAAATGGGGTGCTCTTTGGAAAATAACTACCAACGTGTTGCCCTCGGTACTGCCGCTCGGGCGGTATTACCGACCCCAAACACCGGTAGTGCCAGACTCAAAGAGGCCACAAGTACCACGCTCTGGAAAATAGCTACCGATGTTCTAACCGCGGTAGTGCCGCTCGGGTGGCAGTACCAGGGATCCAACGGCGGTAGTGTCGGCCTTCCAGGAGTTCCAAAACGACGAAAAGGAAAAATATTGCAATCGAGTTCAAAACTTCACAGCAATTGCGTGGCTAGGCTCCTAGCGACGCCGGGAACCCATTCACATTGGCCACGACGAGTTTCGAGCTCATTTGCTCGAATTCACCCTTTTGCCTTTATAAAAAACGAAAACGACGAAAAATCGGATTTCGACTCAAGAGGAGTCCAACTCGATTTTCTTTGCGGAAATAGAACCTCAATGGCACTAAGGTCTCATCTACGCTATCTAATCGAGATTTTAGCTCGGCACAACTAGTTTTCACTTTTTGACCTCGAAATTCCTAATTAGCCCCAAATTCTGATTTCTGACTCTAATAGAGTTCAAACTCGATTCTTTTTATGAGAATCAAACTTGGGGAACTTCGGATACAATGGTAAGTCATTTTCTTGGTTCATAAAGTTAGGGTTTCAAAGGGGAAACTCCAAGAACTCAAGAAAGATGTTTGGGTGATTAAATCCGATAAAATGGTAATTAGGGTTTTCGAATCAAACCGATCGCGCTAACTAACTTCTACAAGTCCAACCTAGGCCTAGCAACTTAGGAAATCAACAAACCATCATCTAACCTAGGGTTTCTTGAGCTAAACCAAAAGGATGGAGAAGGATGAAATGAGGAGGAGCTAGGGTTTTGATCCAAACCTAATGGATATAGCTCCAACTTTGAATCCACCACTTAAGGAGCTTCTTGAGGGCTTGGTGAAGCTTGCTAAGGGCTTGATCTTACTTCTCCTTGCTCCACACGAGCTCCAATCGGCTGGAACGGAGGCAGCAAGTGTGAGCTCGAGGGTGGAGGAGGAAAAAGGGAGAGGAGAGGAGCTCTTGGGGCTTGGGGAGTGAATGGGAGAGAGAGGCTGGGGGAGGCCCTCCCTTGGCTTAAGGGCGGTGACCACACGATGTGGGTGTAGTGGAGAGAGGACGGGCGGCGACGTACGCGTCACCCACACTAAAAAACCAGGATTCGACAGTACCGCCCGGGATGGCCGGTAGTACAGGGCTTCCACCCGCGGTACTGATACTCCAGGGTTGAAACTCTGGAACTTTTCGTGGCTTTGCTTCGGCGTTTATCCAATTGACTTAAGGTCGTTTTGAATAGGTTCGGAGGACCCTAAGGAAGGTTTCAAAGCTAGGTTTTAGCTCTAACTTTAACGATTCGGAGTTTCGACCAAAATCGAAGCTTGGGCCTCAAACGGAAAAATGATCGAACGAAATGTAAAAAAGAGTTTGAAAGAAATGAATAACTTCCAAATAAGAATCGAAAACAAATCAGAGCACTAATTATCACTTAATTAGCTTCACTAAGCCTACTTACAAGAACCCGGTTGTTACAATCCTACCCCCTTAGAAATAATCTCGTCCTCGAGATTAGCCACAATTGGCGAAGAAAGAGGGGAACTCAGTTCTAATATGATCTTCACGCTCCCAGGTTGCTTCATCCTGGGTGTGGTTGCTCCAATGGACCTTGAGCATCTTGACGACTCGATTGCAAGTATGACGCTCGGCTTCTTCAAGTATGCTAACGGGATGCTCGCAGTACGACAGATCAGGCTGGAGATCGATCGTTTCCAGAGGAATAAGTTCCATGGGGGCGTGAAGGCATTTCTTCAGCTGTGACATGTGGAATACGTTGTGTACCTCTAAAAGCTGAGGTGGAAGTTCCAACTGATATGCAACTTCACCTCTCTTTGCAAGGATGCGGTAAGGACCGACGTATCTCAGCTCTAGCTTCCCACGAACTTGGAATCGTCGAGTGCCACGCAATGGTGAGACCTTGAGATAGACAAAATCGTCGACTCCAAAACTCAATTCACGGTGACGATTATCGGCATAGCTTTTTTGTCTGGACTGAGCTTCTTTCAGCCGATTTCTGATCAATTTGACATGATCCTCGGCCTCTTGAATTATAGAAGGGCCAAAGAACTGTCTTTCGCCAATTTCAGACCAAAACAGGGGAGTTCAGCACTTCCTTCCATAAAGCGCTTCGAATGGCGACATCTGGAGACTTGCTTGATAACTATTGTTGTAGGAGAATTCAGCGAAAGCTAGGCATTTCTCCCATTTTGTGTCATAAGACAACACATAAGCTCTCAACATGTCCTCCAGGATTTGATTTGTCCTCTCGATTTGTCCATCGGTCTGTGGATGGTACGCTGTACTGAAGAACAGCTTAGTTTCGAGAAGTTCATGCAGTCTTTTCCAAAATCGAGATGTGAATTGGGATCCACGGTCAGACACGATGACTTTAAGAACACCATGGAGTCAAACAACATGGTTTAGGTAAAGTTCTACAAGTTTGGCTCCATTATAAGTGGTGCGAACCGGGATGAAGTGAGCCACCTTCGATAATCGGTCCACAATCACCCAAATGGAGTCATGGCCATGTGCCGACTTTGGCAGACCAGTGATGAAGTCCATGCCGACTTCATCCCACTTCTATTTCAGAATTTTCAAGGGTTGGAGCAATCCCGCTGGTCGCTGGTCGATGGTGCTCCGTCTTCACTCGCTGGCATACGTCACAAATGGTGACGTACTCGGCGATGTCCTTTTTTATACTAGGCCACCAGAAACTTTCTCGGAGGTCCTGATACATCTTGATGCTTCCGGGATGGATAGAAAGAGGAGTCTCATGAGCTTCCTTCAAGATCAATCGCTTGATATCCTGGTCATCCGGAATATAGCTTTGCTGTCCACGCATGACCATTCCATCAGCCTTCTCCGAAAACTCCAACGATGCGCTTTCCTTTAGATTGCGCTTAATCTCACCCACTTTCTGATCATTGAGTTGTGCGGCTCGGATTTGCGACTCTAGGGTCAGTTGTAGGGTTAGGGCTACGACAAACCATTCTTTCACTATTTCCAAATTGAGTATCCGAAATTCATCCGACAACTGAGTTTGACTCACAAGAGTCAAAGCATTAACGGTGTGTAGCATGCGACTGAGGGCATCTGCTACCACGTTAGCCTTGCCTGGATGGTAGTGGATTCCCATATCGTAATCCTTGATTAGCTCCAACCATCGGTGTTGCCTCAAGTTCAGATCTGGTTGAGTGAAAAAGTACTTCATGCCCTTGTGGTCGGTGTATATCTCACATCGATTTCCGATGAGATACTGATGCCACAATTTCAGAGCGTGAACTACTGCTGCTAATTCCAAATCATGGGTTGGGTAATTGGCTTCATGAGGCTTTAGTTGGCGCGAAGCATATGTTACAACTTTGCCTTCTTGCATCAATACACATCCAAGGCCTTGACGAGAAGCATCACAGAACACGTCAAATCTCTTATTTATATCAGGCAGGACAAGGATTAGGGCAGTGGTAAGTTTTCGCTTCAACTCTTCGAAACTCGACTCACAGGCTGATGACCACTCGAATCTCTTCTCCTTTTTGAGAAGTTCAGTCATCGGCTTTGCGACCTTGAAGAAATTCTCGATGAATAGCCGATAATAACCGGTAAGACAGAAAAAACTCTGAATCTCAGGAACAGTCCGGGGCTGCTCCCAAGCTGTGAAATCATGTGCTGAAAAATTGGCTTAGAATTGAATTTGCAAAATGTGCTTGTGCATGTGTTTGACAATTTGACAAGAAACAATAAGTTTTGCATTGGCGCCGGACCAAATTTTCAAGAAACAGTAAGTTTCCCTTGTACGCCGGACCGCTTTTCTTCAGTCCGTCGTGAACATGGTTTTGAGCTTGTGCGTTGGACCGATTTGCTGAAGTGACCGAGAGTTGAACGTTTGCGCCGGACCAAATTTTTAGTCCGGTGTGAATGTGTTTTTGTAGGGTTTTGTGTCGGACCAAGTTGCTTTTGAAACCGAGAGAGGCACATTTGCGCCGAACCAAGTTTCTTTTGGTCCGCCGTGAACGTATTTTCAAACGTTTTTGAGCCGGACTGAAACTTCCAAAACCAGTAAGTTTCGCGTGTACGCCGGACCAAATTTTGGGTCCGTCGTGAACAAGATTTTTGACGGCTGTTTTCACGTTTGCACCGGACCGGATTTTTGGTCCGGCGTGAATGGTTTTTTGCTCGATTAGGGTTTTGAGCAATTTTGGAATTGAATTCTGGTTTGAATTTGAGATTATGAAATTTGTGAGAATTTCATGATGCTTGTTTTGAAGTGGACTTTACGCAATGCTCGTGTGAGTATTTGCATGGACTAATGTTGAGTCAAGTCGCGGACTTGTGCTCGGAATCGTTTTGTGGTTTGTTCATGTGCAGGTGTTGCTCGAGGGTGAACGTGGTCGATGACGGGACCGGAACTAGGTTCATGGAGGAACTGAGGTTCGGGACTAGGTTCAGGGAGGAACTGCGGTCTTGGTGGTCAAGGATGTCATGCGGGACGTTCGGGCTAAGAGAATGGTGCACATGAAGAATGGTTAGTCACGTGAGAATGGCAGGTGGCCATGTGCGTGCAAAGTGTTAGTCACGTGAGTATGGCTGGGTTACCATACGCGTGCAAGAGTTGTACTCGGCCAGGTTGGGCCAAGTGGAGTTGTGTTGAATACATACTCTTTCTAGGATTAGGAGTGGGACTCCTTCTAGGATTAGGAGTGGGAGTTGTATTCAGGACTCTTGGTGCTTGCTCTGTATAAATAGGGGGAGGCGCCTCCTGTTTATGCATCAAGTTTTGAGCAAGATTTATGGTTGTACTCTTTTGTTTGGAGTACTTTAGACAAAAGAAAGGAGAAATAAAGATTAAGTTCTTCAAATCTTTCGGCGAACTACAATTCTAGTAAGATCTATTCTCGTCATCTTCTGTCACAGCAAGCTTGCGAGGTTCATAACTTTTTATCCGTATGTCCGATCGAGCTGATTCTTTTTTAGTTCGATTCATATTGGAATCTAGTTTCTTGTGTCCAAATTTCAGATCGATACAACGGTTGGATCTCCAGGAATTCGTGTTTTACCAAACCTCTATCATTCTGTTTTTGTCGAATACGAGGCAATTATTTGGTTCTGTTTTGGGGTGAACTTTTAGTAGATCAAGAATTTGGTTTTAGCTTCCGCACATTCATTCACCCCCCCTCTGATTGCTATATTCGTATATTTCGATCCTACACAAGCGAGCACATCATGCACCTTGCTCGGGTCGACAGCAACTCCACCTTTAGAAAGAACATGACCTAGGAATATGACTTCTCTAAGACAGAATTCGTACTTGGTGAACTTTGCGTACAAATGATGCTTGCGAAGCTTGTCAAGCACCATACGCAAATGAAGCTCATGTTCTTGATCACTTTTGGAGTAGATAAGAATATCATCAATGAACACCACTACGAATTTATCCAAGTATTCCATGAATACTTTGTTTATGAGGTTCATGAATGTGGCAAGTGCATTGGTGAGTCCAAAGGAAACTATGGTGTATTCATACAATCCGTAGCGGGTGGTGAATGCAGTCTTCAGGATATCCTCCGGTCGGATCTTGAGTTGGAAATAGCCAAGCCTCAAGTCGATCTTGGAAAAGACTTGAGCTCTGCCCAACTGATCGAATAGGTCATCGATCCACGGGCGAGGATACTTGTTCTTGATAGTGACTTTGTTCAGCGATCGGTAGTCGACGCACATGCGTAGACCGCCATCCTTCTTCTTGACGAAGAGCATTGGACCACCCCACGGCGATGATCTAGGACAGATAAAACCTTTCACTACCTGCTCCTTGAGTTCCAACAACTCGTCTGGGGGTATACGATACGGTTGTTTTGAAATTGGTGCAGTTCCAGGCAATAGGTCGATGTTGAACTCCAGGTCTCTGTTTAGAGGCAATCCTGGCAACTCTTTAGGGAAAACATCGGGGTATTCACAGACCATCGGCACTTGGTCCATCTCCGGAATAGATATGGAGTGAAGAGATGGCCTTAGTGCGGCTGATGGACTGGAGAAAAATATAACTTGAATGCCATCCGGATTCATTAGGGAAATAGAACGATTGGCACAATCGATGCGTTCTTGGTTCTTGGACAACCAATCCATGCCTAGGATTACATTGAGTCCGGGTGTGTCAATCTGGATTAGGTCACCACTGAACTTCACTCCTTTAATCACAATCAAGACTCCCAGGCAAATGCACTGGGCTCGAACGACTAAGCCGGGTGAATAGACTAGCATATTACTGCCTAGTGAACTTGTCTCGATCTTTTGACTTTCAATGAACTTGGGGATGCAATGGAATGAGAAGCTCCCGAATTGAACAAAACCACAGTAGGGGCTGAATGACAGGGAGCCGCCCAGACTGTCCTCGGGTTACTAGAAGACTCGGCCGACCCCGTCGGATTTGGAGGCTAACAATGGACCGCCGAGGGCGCTCACAGTGTTAGCACCCAAGCCCAACTGAGACGACGGTGAGACTCTTCGAATAACTCGACAACAATCCCAGTATTCCCCCGGTATGTGACCCAAAACAAGCCTAGGATCCCCGCATACCGGTTTGCAACTTTGTATCAGTTCAATTTGCATAAAGGGGCAACAAACTCGGAACCCCACAACCAGACACGCAATGCGGAAGCAAAACCAACCAAACAAAACCCCGGCACAAAGACAAAACCCCACGACCACAACCCACAACAACAACAAGGCACGAAGGCCAGCAAAGACAGAAGGTAGAACCATAAGATAAAGTGGGCAAAGACGTACAACAGAAGTCAACTACAAAAGAAAACTAAGTACACCAAGCAAATAGGACATCGTTTGAACCAACTATACAACAAAAGAGTACACAACTATTGGACTAAACCCAAAAGTAAAACATCTCCAGAAGTGTTCTACCTCTAAACACTCCCGGACGAGAACGACGACGTAGAAAGCCTCTACTCGGTGCCCCGCCCAGTCACCGATAGGAAGTAGGGGCAGAACTCACACCCCACTGGGTTCTCACCTGCAAAACCACAAAAGCAGAAGCCTGAGTACGGAAGGTACTCGCAAGTCTTACCCGTGGTCCATATACGACCGACTCAAAAGGAGTATGCATTTGGATATAGCAAGGAAATAAGCTGAAGGTAAAAGTGCGGAAAGCTTAACATTGTTGCTCAATTAATTCCTCTACTCAGTTTCACAGTTTTATAGCGTTCTTGGACACGCGCCTATCACTAAGGTTAACTTTGGAATTTAACATTTTATTACAACAAGTAGCATTGGGAACAAGTATCCTCGTCAGTATCCTTGTCCGCACCAGCTAACCTCAAGTTCAAGTCGTTACTACGTTGAATGTGCGATGACCAAGCATGCTCATATCCGAGAGCGCGGCAATTCGAATCGCTTATTCACCCTGCAGGGGATCATTAATCGCACGACACGCGCCACAAAGAACCTCGTGTCAACCATCCTCCCATCCATACCAATTCGTTGGGGACATCTTCATGCGGTCCGAGCACCTAGCACCCCCTCGAACGGCCCAAGCCCGGCTTGGCCCCCGAGAGTCAGCCTAAGCCTCGCCCTCAACCACGTCCAACCACATGAGGTGTATGCCCCATCGAACGGCATGCGATGAAAGAATAGCTTTACCGTCCCATACCGGCATGCGACTAACAAAGTGTGCTCGATCAAAGGGCAAACAACGGATCGGTCCTCAATTGACACAGGCGAGACTACCGCACTTGGGTCTCCACACCCAAGTGCCCAACTCTCTCGCCCGGTCTCACTTCATTTTTTCCATTTCTACCCACCAACAATACACAATAACTCGAGTAATATGACATGGAACAATCGCAAGCGGTGGAACCATCCACCACTTGGCCCGTACCCGACATCTAAGCAGAACTAAGCATGGACACGATTTATTTACCCATAATCTAGCTCCAAGGAAGTGTTCAACAATTATCAAGGGTGTATATGCAACAACTGGGGTCTAATACCACTTCCACAATTCAACTCCTAATGCAAAAACTTAGCCAACCAGTAGACAATTGATTCACAAAAATAACATTTCATATAGGGTTGAACATGCTTAGGTGCTTGCCTTGTACTTCTGCTTGAATCTCAACCACGGCTGGCTCTTCAGCACTCCCCTCAACCACGGTCACGTCAGTCACCGCGGCCTCGTTCTCTACACAGATATAATGCACGAATAAGATGCATGCAATGCAAAGGAAATGAAACACAATTACAAACCCCACCGAACAGACCAGGAAACCCGGACAGTCCAGGTTTAATATCCGGACAGTCCGGCTAACCTGGACATTCCAGACCGTCTATCCAGACATTCCGGACCTGGCGCGTTTCACCCTATGACTCAACGGATCGAGGTGCCGCCAAGTCCTACGACCCCACGAGAACCAGATCTACCACTTTCCTACACATGACTAGGCCAGAGAAGCTCTAAGCTAACCCAAACCACGACGAAACGAGGCACACATGGGTAGCTCACGGCCCAAACTCAATCCGACGCTTAGAACGGTATCATCCAACCCCGATCTACAACCCTAACACCCAACATTACCTAAACCAACCTAAGAACCCAACCACCCACCAAAACCCTAACATTTCCCAAAGTTAACTCCAACTCCCAATCTACACACCAAACTCCAAATCCAACCCCAAGGACTCCCTAGAACCCAAGAACCCATGAATAGACTCCAAGGAGAGGTCTCACCTTCGAGGAGGATGAAGGAGAGGAAGAGGAAGCCGGGAAGGAGGAAGGGGACGCCGGCTTGGGGAGGAGCTTGAGGACACCGGGATGGAAGGAGTCGTCGGGGAGGAGCACGGGAGGACGCCGGAGTAAGGAGCTCACCGGAGACGAGGTTGGGGTGGAGGGGAGCTCACGGGAGAGGAGGAGAGCAAGAGGTAGTGGATGAAATGAGTGAGGGACCAAGAGAAACCAAACTTTATACAAAACCCCCGATAAGTCCGGATACTCTGGACAATTTGTCCGGACACTCCGGGTTAGGGTGTTCGGTAGCACTAACTCGGGCACTCCAGACAATTAGTCCGGATACGGAGGTTAGGGTGCTCGGGCGAGCTAATCCGGATACTCCGGACATTTTATCTGGACATTCTGGGCTACATCCGGATATTCCGGGTATTTAATCCGGATATTCCGGATTTCCCAGAATTTTTGAAAGTGGGGCCTTGACACTGAATGCACAAGAAACATACCAATAATGATGTCTGGTGCATTACTTGCTTCTTCTGCTGTCACCAAGTTGAGACAGCCTCACCCAGGACACTACGCTAAGCGGGCACCCGATCGGCCTCCCTGGTGGCCTCCACGTCCGCTTGCAGGAGCTTGGGGATGAATAGGAGCACTTTGAGCTTGGGGACGAGTCGAAGGAAGACGTCTATGCAAGCAGACATTTGCAAAATGTCCTACCTCACCACATGCATAACACTTAAGCGGAGTCACTCAGTTTTGTCCTCCTTGCAGCTGCCCACCACAGTTATAAGGTTGAACCGCGGACTGAGGGGCACGAGGAACTGATCCTTCGGGTCTCGGCAGCGGAGAAGCAACCGACTGGGCACTAACGGCCTTCCTAGAGCGCGGTCTCGAGGAACCGGCTCCAGCTAACTTCTGGGCCAACCACTTGCACTTCCGGCTCTCGGCGACTTCCTTGGCGCTATCCTCTACTCGGATTGCCTTGTCAACTAACACTTGCATGTTGGGAATGTCGTGGGCCGCGAGTGAGTGCCTGATTTCTTCACTGACGTGCTCCTGGAATAGAGCAACTCGTCGGGCCTCACTCGGGACTTCATCTGCGACATAACGGGCCAAGTAGTTGAATTTATGGAGGTAATCCATGACTGTCATGGATCCTTGCTTAAGGCAGTAGAATTCCCTCTTCTTGATTTCCATCAAACTTGAAGGAATATGGACTGCGCGAAATGCTACCTTGAAGCTTTCCCAGGTTGTGACTTGGTCAGTGGGACGAATTGCCTTGTAGCTGTCCCACCAGGCTGCAACAGCTCCCTGGAGATAGTATGCAGCACATTGCACCTTCTCCTCGTCGGTGCACCTCACGAGATCGAGTTTGCACTCGATGTCGCGCAGCCAATCATCAGTGTCTAAGCGGAGTGCATGGCGATGAGAAACTTCGATGGGACGCGTTCATTGGAACTCGACCAAATGAAGCGTGGCTGCATCAACGCCATACTGCATTTGTAAGCGTGGCGCGAGATTATCCGTGCTTTGTACTAGTCGCTCCAGTAGACGAGTCTGCATGACCAATACTTGGGCCATTGACGGAGGAGGTGGCAATTCCTTGCTCTGAGCTTCATGCCGACTATACGAAGCTTCGGTTTCTGTCGGGACCCGAATTTGCAAATCCGGACCCTCTGTGTATTCAGCACTAGTCCAGGATCACGCTAGTGCACACAGTCTCAACATTGGTAAATATCACAATCATACACATCGATAATAATAAAGTACTTTAATTAAGATAACCAAACTGGTTGCTCGACCTTATGGTCAAGTTACAAAAGTATGCCTCGCAGGGCTAAGACTTATTCAAATAAAATCTGCAGCGAAATATATAAATAAAACGCGTGGCGCCAACCAATATGCCACAGGCAACTGACTGGAATCGATCCCTAGTTAGACGGCTCCTCTTGAAACTCCTCCTCCAAAGCTGGTGTAGACTCTTCTTCAACTGATGTTGTATTGCGGCAAGGGTGAGTACTTGGTACTCAGCAAGTCATGCACAGAATACAAACTAATATACTACATGCATGGCTTAGTACAAGGGAATGGCTCATGGTATAATTGCAGTAAAACAGCATTTGACAAGTATCATAAGTAGATTCGAAAGCAGTAAAGACAAGTATAATATCAATAACCTTTCCAGGAGTTAAATAAACATCTTTCCCATTCCTAGTCCACATTTCCATCAACATCATCAATTAACCAAATCAAACCTTCCAAGTCCAAGTTGTTTTTACGAAAGTCTAACCCTTGACTGTAATCCCCGAGCAATGTCCAATGCCGCGGACACGGCTATTCGAATAGATTCTACACTCTACAGAGGTTATGCACTTTACCCACAAGATACAGCCAAACGCCACAAGGGCGAGTGATCGTAACAAAGCCTTTCGGACGCGTCTAAATACGCAAGTGAACCTTTACAGTTTTTTCCATACACCACCACTTCCCTTATCAAAGGCGAAGTATGGGACCGACATACTGTTGGACGGGTACCATGCCATCGCACTGGTACGCTCCCCTTTCAAGCTACACAAAGGGTGTAGTTGACACCCGAGGAATCACATGCAAGTTATTAGTATCTTACTCAACTAGGTCCGTCCCATTACGGACATGTGGTTGCATGATTAACTCAGTTCAAAGGCTTGCAAGGTTAAGTCCTTATGTTCACCAGGGCAAGACTACCCGAAGAACCAAAACAACGCTCCCGATGCCACAACTGGCCCACCCGATCATTTCTTACCACATGCCCCGGCCCAAATCTATTTATCAAACCCCTGTTGATTAACATGCACCACGTGCCATCAACATCACAACACATGATACCTTTCCAAAACAGGTTCAATATATCATTAAGTCAATATTAACATTTGATTGTCCAAAATCATGTCATGAGCACGTAGCAGGTCTAAGCAATATACTACAACGATCTAAATTCCCATGTTGGCAATTTAATAATGTGCAACTATTTAAACCTCAACTAGGGTGACAAGGGGTTCATGGCATTCAATTATCTATATTAAGGTGGCATACAGCAATTAGGTAATTAACTAATCTCCCAAAATTAATTAAAGCATTTTATAGTTGAACTAGCATGCAATAATTTAAATCAAATTAATTTCAAAATGGGATCAACATGGTCAAAGCACAACTTGCCTTCAAAGAGTACTTGATCTTGGTCCTGAGATGGCTCCTAGGTCAACACTTCACCTTCGAAGCCTTCGGGCACTTCAACGCAAGGGTCCAAAATTCGGCGAAATTCAGCGAAATCTCGGATTTCGGACCCCTCCGAGATTCAAAATCCCGGAAAATTCAAAAAAATTTAAAAAATTCAAATCTCGGATTTCTCGGCGAGATCTCGGCAATTTCGGGCGAAATCTCGGCAATCTCGGGCGAGATTTGATGTTTTTTTGCCGGATTTTGATTTTTGTGCATTGTATTTGCTTGGGTTTAGGATCAAGATCATCCACAAAAAATTTCAAAATTTTTTAACATGTTTTTGACCATTTTTTGGTCGGTTCAATATGTCAGTTAGGACTTTTCGAATTTTTTAAAATTTTTCAATATTGATTATCTTCTGAAAATTTTATGGGAATATTATGGATGTGTTAGGACCATTCACAAAAAATTTCAAAATTTTCTAAAGTGGTTTGAACTTTTTTAATACATAGGAACTTTTCTAGTGCATTGAAGCAATGAGAGAAATGATATCGATCATCGACATTGATAGTTGGAATCAATCTATGTATGACTATGAGAGAATAATGGAGTGGAAACAGTGGTACAAAACCCACTTCAAAATTATTGAATGATATATATTGAAAAACAAAATTTAAAACCTAAGATAACATGTATTTATAAATGGGTACAGTACTAACTCACCTATGTATATATGGGCGGAGATTCACATATACATGATCAGCGCTCATATTTATGGCATTGATCTTTTCTTACTGGTAAAAATTCAAAACTACAGGTGGTTTCAAAGAAAGAATCTCCCTCAGAACTGCAGGTGGTTTCAAAGAAAGAACCTCCCTTAATACATAGGAACATATATAAAACTTTTCAAATAACTTGAAGTTCATTTGTTACATTTGAAAAATCAAAAGCTGATTTTATATACGATTTTTATCACGACTTTACCACTGTTAGATTTTTAAAAATTCCTCATGATTGATCATCATCTCTAATTTTTATGTAAACTTTATTGATGTGTTAGGACTATCCAAAAAAAATTTCAAAATTTTTTGACGTATTTTGAACCATTTTTGAGCCAGTTCAATTTGGCCGAGATCTCGGTGATTTCGGCCGAGATCTCGGTGATGCCGAGATCTCGGATTTCCCGGTAGAAAAAAAACCGGATTTGAAATTTGGTTTTTGCAATTCATCCGGATTTTGTCCGAAATTTCCGAATCTCGCCGAAATTTCGGATTTCGGGAACCTCCGAGATTTGACTCAAAACGAGATTTGAAGTTTAACGTATACTCGTAACGTGTGCAAATAGCAATAAATGAATAAAACAGTAGACAAAAGTGTCCAAACATCCAAATAAAGCCCATAAACAGAGAGAGCATAAATTTATGAATTTTTAGAAACTGGAATCGTCGAATTCGGAGTTGAAATGTAAAAGTTATAAGCGTTTAAAGTTTTAAATAATCAATTAAATATTAATATAGAGAAAAACTTTAGCCCAAATATTAAATAAAATTCACCATTAGGTAGATCTCAATTTTATAAAAATTTAGAAATTTGAATCACTCAAATCGGAGTTGAAATGCAAAACTTATAAGCATTTGAAGTTTGACTCCATTTTTGAAATCAATAAACCGAATTAATAAATCATTTTCTTTTTCGGAAATTAATTATTGCGTCAGCATGACACGTGGACCAATCAGGGGCCGCCACGTCGCCTCGGTCCATGGACCCGGCGCACGGTTTGGCTTGGTCCACCGTGGACCGGTCCCACGGTTCCGCAGCGTCTCGACATGGCCCCCATCGGGTGACGTCAGCACTGACGTCATCGCGCGGTTCGGCCGAGCGGGCTAACACGTGGGCCCTGGCATGACGTCAGCATGACGTCAGCATGACATCACGGCTGACGTCATGGTGCGGTTGGCTATCCCGCTGACGCGCGGGCCCCACGTGACGTCAGCGGTGACCGCGGCTGACCGCGCTGATTCGGCCCCTGGACACGTGGCGCGATCTGGACCGTTGATTTGAAAATCAACGGTTCCAATTGGATCCAATGCCGCACGTTGCGGTACAACGCGGCTAATCTGGGCCGTTCGATTCGGATCGGACGATCCAGATTGGATCGGGATTTCGCCTCACCATGGGTGGCGTGGCTTGTCCTAGTGCGCGACACGTGGCGCGTTCCGAGCCGTTGGATCTGGATCCAACGGTTCGGATCTAACCTAGGTATTACGGCTGTGGCTACGTGGCACGATCTCAACCGTTAGATCTAGATCTAACAGTCCTCATCGCATCTGGGTTCTCGGGTTCTTGGGTTACACGGGAACTCACCGCGACGGTCAGATCTTGATCGGACGGCTGAGAGAGCTCGTGAGCGGCGATGGCGTCTTGGCGAGCTCAGTGCCGGGGGCGAAAACGGCGACAGCGGGCAGCGCGCCGAACGCGCTCGGCGAGGTGGGTGGTGGTCCCAGACGCGGCTTGGCGCGTGGAGTCCGGATCTGGGCTCAACGGCGGCGGAGGACGGCGGACTCTGGCGAAGCAACTGCGGTAAGCGGAGATGCGCGCAACTACGGCGAGCAATCCCGGGCAAGCGGTTGCGGCTAGTGTTTGGTGAGCTAGGGCAAAATATGCGCGAGGAGACGACGGTCGACGGTTGTCGCGGGCGATGACCCACGCCTTAAATAGGCCTCGGCATCCGCGCTCAATCCGTAACCCTAACGGATGAGGCGGAGAACGAGGCGGTGCTGTCCGTTTCGGACTCGGCGGAGACGACGACGGACGGCCGTCCACGTGGCGCGATCAACGGCCCGCGATGGCGCGATCGCGTCGAATCCAGGGCCGGATCGGTCGGATCGGTCTGGCGCAATCCGGCCGTTGGATCCATATCCAGCGGTTGGATTGATTAGGGTAGGGTTCGGTGGGGTGGGTTCGGCTCCAGGCGGCTCGAGTTGGGCTCGGTCGGACTCGGACTTCGAGTCGACTTCGGGCTCGATCGCATGAACAGTGCAAACCAACTCGATTTTCCAGCGATTAATTAATCCGATTAATTTCTAGAAATTCATTTAATTCATTAAAAATAGCAAAACTCTCAGAAAATTCCAGGAAAATTTTAGAAAATATTTTGGAACATTTTGGACTCAAATAAATTATTTCCAACAAAATTTTATTTGCAAAAATTAAATTCTTTAATT
Source organism: Rhipidocladum racemiflorum (assembly GCA_036346355.1). NCBI lineage: Eukaryota > Viridiplantae > Streptophyta > Magnoliopsida > Poales > Poaceae > Rhipidocladum > Rhipidocladum racemiflorum. The sequence continues at coordinate 55,591,273 of CM070578.1, forward strand.
ACTTCAAAAGGGAATAAATTCCAAATAAATCCCAGAAAAATTACAAAAATTCACAAAAGTGCAAAATCCTATTTAAATTCATGAAAAGCAAAAATTGGGGTGTTACAAACCTCACATATGAGAATCTAGTCCAGAGATTCAGGGCTTACTAAAGAATAGGTTTGGAAATTCTTTCTTCAAATCCTCCTCACGCTCCCAAGTTGCTTCACTCTCTGCATGGTTGCTTCATTGAACTCTGCAGAAATGGGTTGACTTGTTTCTCGTCTCTCGATCCATGGTGTCCAAAATCTTGACGGGATGTTCCTTGTAAGTGAGATCCTCTCGCAGTTCTATCGACTCTAACGGTGTCTGCTCGTCTGGTACTCGAAGACACTTCTTCAGCTGGGACATGTGAAACACGTCATGTACCCCTGCCAATGACTGCGGCAACTCTAGCTGATATGCAGCTTCTTCTCTACGGCTGAGAACCTTGAATGGCCCAACATATATCAGTGCGAGTTTTCCTTTGGCATGGAACCTCTTGACTCCCTTGAGTGGTGCAACCCTAAGGTACACGAAATCCTCTGGTTCAAAGCTCAAGTCTCGGCGACGATTATCGGCGTAGCTTTTCTGTCTTGACTGTGCTATCTTCAGTTTTTCCCGGATCATGGCAATCTGCTCTTCGGCTTCTTGAAGAATGTCCGGCCCAAAGACACGGCGTTCACCTGTCTCATTCCAGTTCAACGGTGTTCGACAGGGTCGACCGTATAGTGCCTCAAATGGCGACATCTGCAAACTGGCCTGGTAGCTATTGTTGTAGCTGAACTCAGCATACGGCAGACTTTTATCCCAAGAGATTGCATAAGCTAATGCACAAGCCCTCAACATGTCCTCTAGAATCTGGTTAACTCTTTCGGTCTGTCCATCCGTCTGAGGGTGATAAGCTGTACTGAATTCAAACGGGACCATGGCTTCATGCAGCTTATTCCAGAATTTTGAGGTAAACTGGGTACCTCTGTCCGATACAATCTTCTTCGGTACTCCATGCAAACAGACGATCCTGGTCATGTACAATTCTGCTAACTTATCTCCCGAGTAAGTGGTCTTTACCGGGATAAAATGGGCGACCTTAGTCAAGCGGTCTACTACAACCCATATGGAGTCATAACCACCCTGAGTTTTCGGCAAACCGGTAATGAAGTCCATTCCGATTTCTTCCCACTTCCACTCAGGAATCTTTAACGGCTGCAGCAACCCTGCTGGTCTCTGATGCATTGCCTTAACTCTCTGGCATATGTCGCACAGCGCAACATGCTCGGCAACTTCACGCTTCATGCTCGGCCACCAGAACCTTTCCTTCAAATCCTGGTACATCTTGGCACTTCCCGGATGAATTGAATACTTGGAGTCATGGGCTTCCTCTAGTATCAATTGTTTCAGCTCCTTCTTGTTTGGCACACAAATTCGATCCTCCATCCACAACGTGCCTTGCTCATCCAGCTTGAAGTCTTTTGCCTTGTCTTCATCCATTTTGGACTTAATCCTGCGGATCTTGTCGTCATCCTTCTGTCCTTCTCGGATCTGATCCTCCAGGGTAGGCCTCACATCTAATGCGGCTAAGAATCCTTCTGGGACCACTCCAATCTGCATCTTCTGGAAATCTTTGCATAGCTCTTCCTGACTCGCGACTATCAACATGTTCACAGTATGGCGCTTCCTACTCAAGGCATCGGCCACCACATTGGCCTTCCCGGGATGATAATGGATTCCCACATTATAATCCTTGATCAGTTCCAACCATCTCCTCTACCTCATGTTCAAGTTTGATTGGGTGAATATGTACTTAAGACTCTTATGATCCGTATACACTTCACATCTGTTCCTAATCAAATAATGACGCCACAACTTCAAAGCATGCACTACGGCAGCTAACTCTAGGTCATGCGTTGGATAGTTCTCCTCATGCGGCTTCAGCTGCCTTGATGCATATGCGACGACCTTCCCGTTCTGCATCAGCACACATCCAAGTCCTTGGCGCGATGCATCACAGTAAATATCAAAGCTTTGATTGATATCTGGTAGAACTAACACCGGTTCTGATGTCAATCGCTTCTTCAACTCTTGAAAACCCTTCTCGCACTCTGGCGTCCAGGCAAAATTCTTCTCCTTCTTCAACAATTGCGTAAGGGGTCTCGCAATCGTCGAAAAGCCTTCGATGAAGCGGCGGTAGTAACCTGCCATCCCAAGGAAACTACGGATCTGGGTCACAGTCTTCGGTTGTTCCCAATGTAACACAGCTTCTACCTTGCTTGGATCTACCGCAACTCCTTCTGCGGTCATTACATGCCCAAGGAATTCTACCTTGTCTTTCCAAAAATCACACTTGCTGAACTTGGCGAAGAGTTGCTGTTCCCTCAGCTTCTCCAAAACTTGCCTCAGGTGCCCTGCATGTTCTTCTTTTGTCTTGGAGTAGATGAGAATGTCGTCTATGAACACAACGACAAACTTATCCAAGTACTCCATGAAAACTTTGTTCATCATATTCATGAAGTAAGCTGGCGCATTTGTCAGACCGAAGGACATAACAGTAAACTCGTAATGTCCATATCTTGGCGAATCACGGTCTTGAATATCTTCCGATCGGATCTTCAGCTGGTGGTATCCCGATCTCAGATCAATCTTGGAGAAAACCCCAGCTCCTCTTAGCTGATCAAACAGGTCATAGATTGTCGGGACCCCGAATTTGCAAATCCGGACCCTCTGTGTATTCAGCACTAGTCCAGGAACGCGCTAGTGCACACAGTCTTAACATCGGTAAATATCACAATCATACCACTCGATACCAATAAAGTACTTTATTTAAATAGTCAAACTGATTACTCGACCTTATGGTCAAGTTACAAATATATGCCTCGCAAGGCGAAACCTATTCAGAGAGAAATAATAGCAGCGGAAAATCAAATAACTTCGTGGCGCCATCCAGTATACCACGAGGCAATGGTGGGCTCGCTTCCCTAGGTAGACGGATCCTCTTGGAGCTCCTCCTCCAAAGCTGAGTGCAGACTCCTCTTCAAGCGGTGTTGTATTGTGGCAAGGGTGAGTACTTGGTACTCGGCAAGTCATGCAGAATGCAGGCTAATATACTATATGCATGGCTTGGTACAAAGGAATAGCTCAAGGTATATTTGCGATGCTTGACATTTGACAAGTAATATAAGTAGATTCGAAAGCGGTAGAAATAAGTAAAGCATAAATAACTTTTTAAGAAGTTTTAGTCAACATCTTTCCCAACCTAAACCACATTTCCATCAACTTCATTATTAATCCAACCTAACCTTTCCAAACCAAGTTATTTTTGAGAAAATCTAACCCTTATTGTAATCGGCGATGTCCAATACCGCGGACACGGCTATTCGAATAGATTCTAAACTCTGCAGAGGTTATGCACTTTACCCACAAGATACGAGTCAAACACCACAAAGGCGAGTTCAGTAACAAAGTCTTTGGAAACCTCTAACAATACAAGTGGTCCTCCCGGTTATTGCGCACTAACCCTTCCCTTTGCTAAGGCGAAGTCTAGGCCAATCAACCGTTAGATGGGTACTGGCCTCGGCCCGATGCGCTCCCCGTACAACTTACACAAAGGGTGTAGTTGACCTCTGAGGTCCCACAGTGCGTTATTAGCAACTTAGTCAACTAGGTCCGTCCCATTACAGGACATGTGGTTGCACGTTAGACCAGTTCAAAGGCTTGCAAGGTTAAGTCCTTAGGGTGACCAGGGCAAGACTACAGAAGAACCAAATCAACATTCCCAATGCCACAATGGCCCACTTGATTACTCTTGCCACATGCCCTGGCCGAAAACTGCTTTTATCAAACCCGGTTGATTACCATGCACCACGTGCCATCAACATCACATGATACTTTTCCAAAACAGGTTCAATATATCATTAAGTCAATATTAACATTTGATTGTCCAAAATCATGTCATGAGCACGTAGCAGGTCTAAGCAGTATACTACAACGGTCTAAACCCATGTTGGCGATTTAATAATGTCCAACTAGTAATCCACAACTAGGGTGACAAAGGTCATGGCACATACTTAAGTAATCAAGGTGTCATACTGACAAATTGGTATTTATCTAACCCCCATGTTTAAACAAAGTATCTTTCTAATTGAACTAGCATGCAATAGTTTAAATCAAAATAGATTTCGAAATAGGATCAACATGGTCAAAGCACAACTTGCCTTCAAAAAGTACTTGTTCTTGGTCTTGAGTTGGATCTGAGTTAATACTTCTCCTTGAATCCTTAGGCACTTCAACGTCTACTCGTAAAGCGTACAAATAGCAATACACAAATAAACAATAGGCAAAAAGTGTCCAAACACCCAAATAAAATCCATAATCAGAGAGAACATAATTTTATGAGTTTTAGAAACTGGAATCGTCAAATTTGGAGTTAAGACGCCAAAAGTTATGATTATTTAAAGTTTAAATAATCAATTAAATAATTTTGCAGAGAAAAACTTTAGTCCAAAAATTAAATAAAATTCATATTTAGGTAGATCTCAATTTTATACAAATTTAGAAATTTGAATCACTCAAATCGGAGTTGAAAGCATAAAAGTTATAAGCGTTTGAAGTTTGAAACAAAATCTGAAATCATTATTTCGAATTAATAAATCATTTTCTTTTGGAAATTAATTATTGCGTCGGCATGGACACGTGGCAGCCTCGATTGGTTGGCTGGCGTCGGCGGTCCATGGACTCGGTCCCACGCTCGGCTCGGGTCTACAGTGGACTCGGTCCACGACTCCACGTGTCGCCGACATGTGGGCCACTCGGGTGACGTCATCGGCCCGGCGTCGGTGGGCTCGGCCCACGGTCGGACGGTGGGTCCATCCGATGGCGTCATGGGTGATGTCACAGGTCGCGATCGGCCCGACACGCGGGCCGCGTGTCGATGGCCACGCTGCCCGCGTGGCGCGGCGGATTCGGCTCCCTGGACACGTGGCACGATGCGTGTCCGTTGATTTGAAATTCAACGGCCGCGATTAGATCGAGGTTAACTGCGTTGAAACTACTCGATGATCGTGGGCGTTCGATCTAGATCGGGCCGGTCCCGAGATCTAATCCTATAATAGCACTACTACGACGCGTGGCGATCGTGGGCCGTTGGATCTTGATCCAGCGGTCGAGATCTAATCGGGTTTGGAAACACGTGAACTCACCTCAACCGCACGATCAAGATCGGACGGTGCCTGGCTTCGCGAGGTCGATGGCGACGCGGCGGAGCAAGGCCACCGGAGATGAGAACGGCAGCGAGCGAAGCGGCGTTTGGGTCGCTCGGCGAGATGAGTCCTCGCCGGGTGCGTCTCGTCCGCGGGGATTCGGATCAGGCTCCTTCGGCGGAAGGCGACGGACGGCGGAATCGGCGTTAAACCGCTGCGCAACAGGTTCCAACTCCGGCGAGCTAAATGCGGGCAAATGGCGGCGGCTCGGGCGAGATGGCTTGGGGAGCAGTGCGCCGCGGATGAGGGCAACCTCGGGGCGGTCAGGGCTTTAAATACGGCCTCGGCGTGAGCGCAATCGGAACCTAGCCGTGTCCCGCTTCGGTCACGGCGGAGCTCTCCGGCCGAGTCGGAGCGGAGGCGATGGCGGGAGCCGATCCACGTGTCGCGATCAGCGGCCCACGATCGCCGCGGGCGCGATCGTGTCCGGGTCGGACGGCTCGAGCCGTGCAGGCGGATCTCGGCCGTTGGATCTTGATCCAGCGGTCGGGATCGCTAGGGTTAAGGCTGGTTTGGTCGAGTCAAGCTGGCTCGGTCGGACTCGAGTCCGACTCGGGTTCCGACTTCGATCGGATGAAACGATACTCGACCGAGTTGATTTTCCAGCGATTTAATATTTAAAATAATTCCCAATAATTCATTTAATTCATTAAAAATAGCAAAAGACTCAGAAAAATTCCAGAAAAATTCTGGAAAATATTTTGAAACATTTTAGACTCGAATAAAATATTTCCAACAAAATTTTATTTGCAAAATTAAATTCTTTAATTATTTCAAAATGGAATAAATTCAAATAAATTCCAAATAAATCCAAATAAATTCCAAAAAATTCCAAAAATTCATCAAAGTGCCAAATCACACATGAATTTAAGAAAAGCAAAATTTTGGGGTGTTACAAACCTCCCCCCCTTAATAGAATCTCGTCCCCGAGATTCAGGGCTCCTCTGAGAATAGGTTTGGAAACTCTTTCTTCAAATCCTCTTCGCTCCCAAGTCGCTTCGCTTTCTTCATGGTTGCTCCACTGAACTCTACAGAAACGGGTTGACTTATTTCTAGTTTCTCGATCCATTGTGTCCAGAATCCTCACGGGATGCTCCTTATAAGCCAAATCCTCTTGCAACTCAATTAACTCTAGCGGTGTCTGTTCCTCAGGAACTCGGAGACACTTCTTCAACTGAGACACATGGAATACGTCATGTACTCCTGCTACTTATTTGTGGCAACTCCGGTGATAAGCAACCGCCTCTGCGACTCAAAATCTTAAATGGTCCAACATAGCAGGGTGCAAGTTTCCCTTTGGCATGGAACCTCTTAACTCCCCTAAGAGGCGTAACTCGAGGTATACAAAGTCTTACGGTTCAAAACTCAAATCCTGCGACGGTTGTCGGCATAACTCTTCTCGTCGAGATTGGGCGATCTTCAACCTTTCCCTAATCATGGCGATCTGTTCTTGACCTCTTGAAGAATATCAGGCCCAAAGACACGGCGCTCGCGGTCTCATTCCAATTCAATGGCGTCAAGCCAGGAGTTGACCATCTGATTGCCTCAAAAGGTGACATCGTAAACTAGCACGATAACTATTGTTGTAACTGAACTCAAAGATACGGCAAACTCTTATCCCAAGAGGTAGCATAAGCCAATGCACAAGCTCTCAACATATCCTCGAATCTGGTTGACTCTTTCGGCCTGTCCATCCGATGCATGGATGATAGGGTACATCTTGAAGTTCAAGCGGGTTCCCATGGCTTCATGCAACTTATTCCGGAACCTTGAGGTAAATTGGGTACCTACGTCCGATACAATCCTTTTCGGCACTCGTGCAAAGCAGACAATCTGATCATGTATAATTCTGCTAATTTATCTCCCGAGTAAGTGGTCTTCACGGGGATAAAATGGGCTACTTTAGTCAAGCGATCCACTATAACCCATATGGAGTCATAACCTCCTTGAGTCTTCGGCAAACCGGTAATGAAATCCATTCCGATTTCCTCCCACTTCCACTCAGGTATTTTTAGCGGCTGTAGCAATCCTGCTGGTCTCTGATGCATTGCCTTGACTCTCTGGCATACGTCGCACAACGCAACATGCTCGGCAACTTCACGTTTCATACTCGGCCACCAGAATCTCTCCTTCAGATCCTGATACATCTTGGCGCTTCCAGGATGAATTGAGTACTTGGAGTCATGGGCTTCTTCCAAAATCAGTTGCTTTAATTCTTTCTTGTCAGGCACACAAATCCGATCCTTCATCCACAACGTGCCTTGCTCATCCAACTTGAAGTCCTCTGCCTTGCCTTCCTCCTTGATGAACTTAATCCTGCGGATCTTGTCATCATCCTTTTGTCCTCCTCGGATTTGATCCTCTAGGGTAGGCTTTACTTCTAATGCGGCCAAGAATCCGCTAGGTACCACCTCAATCTTCATTTTCTGAAATTCCTGGCATAGCTCATCCTGACTTGTGGCTAGCAACATGCTCACAGTATGGTTTTTCCGACTCAGAGCATCGGCTACTACGTTGGCCTTCCCAGGATGGTAATGGATTCCAACATTGTAGTCCTTGATCAACTCTAACCATCTCCTCTGCCTCATATTCAGATCCGACTGGGTGAATATGTACTTAAGGCTCTTATGATCCATATACACTTCACATCTGTTTCCAATCAGATAGTGACGCCATATCTTCAAGGCATGCACTACGGCAGCTAACTCTAGGTCATGTGTCGGATAATTTTCCTCATGCGGCCTCAACTGCCTTGATGCATAAGCGACGACCTTTCCATTCTGCATCAGCACACATCCAAGTCCTTGGCGCGATGCGTCACAATAATTATCGAAGCTTTGAGCAACATCCGGTAGGACTAACACGATCTTGATGTCAATCGCTTCTTCGATTCGAAATCCTTCCTCACATTCTCAAGGCGTCCATGCAAACTTCTTTTCCTTCTTGACAATTGCGTAAGAGGTTTCGCAATTGTCGAGAAGCCTTCAATGAAAGCGGCGGTAGTATCCTGCCATTCCAAGGAAACTCCGAACTGGTCACAGTCTTTGGCTGCTCCCAATGTAACACAGCTTCTACTTTGCTTGGATCTACGGCGACTCCTTCTGCGGTCATTACATGTCCAAGAAACTCCACCTTGTCCCTCCAAAAATCACACTTGCTGAACTTGGCGAAAAGTTCTTTGTTCCCTCGACTTTTCCAAAACTCGCCTTAAGTGTTCGGCATGTTCATCCTCTGTCTTGGAGTAGATTAGGATATCATCTATGAACACGACGACAAACTTGTCCAAATATTCCATGAACACCTTATTCATCATATTCATGAAATAAATTTGGCGCATTCGTCGATCAAAGGACATAGCGTAAACTCGTAATGTCCATATCTTGGCGAGAATGCGATCTTGAATATCTTACGATCGGATCTTCAGCGATGGTATCGATCTAAGATCAATCTTGGAGAAAACTCAGGCTCCTCTCGGTGATCGAACAAATCATCAATCCTGGGTAGCGGATACTTATTCTTCACGGTGACTTCATTGAGTGCACGGTAGTCGATGCACATCCTGAAACTTCCGTCCTTTTTCTTGACAAACAAAACTGGTGCTCCCCACGGCGCGACGAACTCGGTCGATAAACCCTTTCTCTATTAACTCTTCTATTTGTTTCTTCATCTCAACCAACTCCTCGGTGGACATCCGATAGGGTCTCTTTGCTATCGGTCTTTGTGCAGGTACAAGCTCTATCACAAACTCTATGTCCCTGTCTGGCGGCATACCAGGTAGATCTTCGGGGAAAACATCTGGGTACTCATTCACTACTGAGACATCCTCTATGCTGATTGCCTTGCTTCAGTGCTCTGAACTCCTCCTTCTTAAGGTCCATGATTCCTTCAGGCACGTGATACTGTCGGAATGCAGCTGTGAACTCTTCCCAAGTGATATCTTGAGGGTTCTCCTGCGTGGCACAGAAGTTCTCCCACCATTCGGCTTTGTTCCTTCGGTGATGAGAAGCGTAGAGTACCTTCTCATTTCCTATGCATTGAGCTATGTGTAGCTTCCTCTCGATTGACCTTAACCAATCATCGGCCTCCAAGGGATTGGCATTCCCGGAAGAAAGTGGGTGGGTGAGTTCTCATGAACTCGATAGTCTTGTATTACGGCGTGGTCACGATTGACTTGATTAGCGGTGGGTAGCGGTGGCGTGTTGCATTTGTTGCATCATAGCATGCATCAACTGAGTCTGGGCAGCGAGAAAAGCTCCGAAATTCTGCACGTCCAGTGGCGGTGCTGGTGCTCCCTCATTGGGGTTTTCTGCTGGGCGAGAACCATTTCCATTGCTTCCAAGGTTTCTGCGGGTGTTCACCATCTGTCGATTTGCTCTAGGTTTAGAGATGAGAGGGAAACAAGAATAGACAAGTAATATGGAACTTATGCGGGGCGAAAGGTATAGCAGAAGGTCCAACTTTATTATTAATAACTTGGTATGGCTGCTTACAATGCCTAAGGGCCTTGCAACACATCTTGCACACTCGACAAACAATGAAAATCCAAATCGAACTATCTCTGGAGTCTAACGCCTAAAGGGTGACTCTTTATTCTATGGCGTGACTCGGCGAAGGAGTCTCACTATAGAACCTATGCTCACTCATCGAGAAAACCTCCACGGCCTGGGGCGGGTCTTTGTGGCATAAGCGCGAAAGCTTGATTGCCATGTCCGGCAAGCTGTGTCATCCGTGGTAGTCGAAGAAGCGATGTCCTCATCGAGGTCGACTCCTCCGGATCGGCTCGTGTAGCTCAAATCTTGGCTCTGGTGCGGCGTACAAAGTCATCTCCAACTCGTCAATCCTTCGCGAGAAGGTGTGCCACATACTCTTGAGCTTCCCGCCATCTGTTCTTCTCTGTCGTGATCTCCTTGCGGGCCTTCAGTAGCTCCTTGCTTGTATTATCTAGTACATCCTCTTGGCGACAACAAATCGTGCCAAGCGTGTATGGCAGTGGCATCCTCATCTGAATCGCCTTCGGGTCAAGAAGGTTATCGCTGCGCGGATGATAGCGGAACACCGTACTCTCCAACTCTCTGGCGTGAATACGGGTAATGTGCCGCATTGCTCGTCGTGATACTTCTTGGATACCCATCTGCATTGTAGATCTCTGGCGGTCTGCGGTGTCGAGCGATTGCCTGGGCCCTTTTTCCTAGCGGTACCTCAATCTTCACGTCACAAGCCTTGATCAATCCCGCTTGTCCGATCACTTCCACTTGGTATTGGGGCTTCTCAAAATCTCCGAGAGTTTGTAGCATATGCCAAAGTTCATGGCGTGACCAACTCCCGAGATCAACGTGGTTGAACTCTTCCTCCATCTGTCACAAGAGTGCTTTACGTAAGAACTCGGAATTTTGAATTGTGACAAGGTAAGGAAAATTTAGCAAGAGACAAGAAAAGAAAGAATGGGATAAGTCGAGATGTCATTTCTTATCTTGACAGATTTTTAGCTTTTAGAAAATAGGTTTTATCCTCACTACGACCATTCTAGCTAGGGTTGAGCCTACGAGTCAAGTATGGCTCGATACCACCTCTGTCGGGACCCCGAATTTGCAAATCAGGACCCTCTGTGTATTCAAAGCACTAGTCGAGAAGCAGCGCTAGTGCACCTGAGTCTTAACATCGGTAAATATCACAATCATACCACTCGATACCAATAAAGTACTTTATTTAAATAGTCAAGCTGATTACTCGACCTTATGGTCAAGTTACAAATATATGCCTGTAAGGCGAAACCTATTCGAGAGAGAAATAATAGCAGCGGAAAATCAAATAACTTCGTGGCGCCATCCAGTATACCACAGGCAACTGACTGGGCTCGCTTCCCTAGGTAGACGGATCCTCTTGGAGCTCCTCCTCCAAAGCTGGTGCAGACTCCTCTTCAACTGGTGTTGTATTGTGGCAAGGGTGAGTACTTGGTACTCAGCAAGTCATGCACAGAATGCAGGCTAATATACTATATGCATGGCTTGGTACAAAGGAATAGCTCAAGGTATATTTGCGATGCTTGACATTTGACAAGTAATATAAGTAGATTCGAAAGCAGTAGAAATAAGTAAAGCATAAATAACTTTTTAAGAAGTTTTAGTCAACATCTTTCCCAACCTAAACCACATTTCCATCAACTTCATTATTAATCCAACCCAACCTTTCCAAACCAAGTTATTTTTGAGAAAATCTAACCCTTGACTGTAATCCCCGAGCGATGTCCAATACCGCGGACACGGCTATTCGAATAGATTCTAAACTCTGCAGAGGTTATGCACTTTACCCACAAGATACAGTCAAACACCACAAAGGCGAGTTCCCGTAACAAAGTCTTTCGGAAACCTCTAACAATACAAGTGGTCCTCCCCGGTTATTGCGCACTAACCCTTCCCTTTGCTAAGGCGAAGTCTAGGCCAATCAACCGTTAGATGGGTACCTGGCCTCGGCCGATGCGCTCCCGTACAACTTACACAAAGGGTGTAGTTGACCTCACGAGGTCCCACAGTGCACGTTATTAGCAACTTAGTCAACTAGGTCCGTCCCATTCTGAGACATGTGGTTGCACGTTAGACCCAGTTCAAAGGCTTGCAAGGTTAAGTCCTTAGGGTGACCAGGGCAAGACTACCCGAAGAACCAAATCAACATTCCCAATGCCACAACTGGCCCACTTGATTACTCTTGCCACATGCCCCGGTCGAAAAGCGTTTATCAAACCCAGCTTGATTACCATGCACCACGTGCCATCAACATCACATGATACTTTTCCAAAACAGGTTCAATATATCATTAAGTCAATATTAACATTTGATTGTCCAAAATCATGTCATGAGCACGTAGCAGGTCTAAGCAGTATACTACAACGGTCTAAACCCATGTTGGCGATTTAATAATGTCCAACTAGTAATCCACAACTAGGGTGACAAGGGTCATGGCACATACTTAAATAATCAAGGTGTCATCTGACAAATTGGTATTTATCTAACCCCCATGTTTAAACAAAGTATCTTTCTAATTGAACTAGCATGCAATAGTTTAAATCAAAATAGATTTCGAAATAGGATCAACATGGTCAAAGCACAACTTGCCTTCAAAAAGTACTTGTTCTTGGTCTTGAGTTGGATCCTGAGTTAATACTTCTCCTTCGAATCCTTCCGGCACTTCAACGTCTACTCGTAAAGTGTGCAAATAGCAATACATAAATAAACAATAGGCAAAAAGTGTCCAAACACCCAAATAAAATCCATAATCAGAGAGAACATAATTTTATGAGTTTTTAGAAACTGGAATCGTCAAATTTGGAGTTAAGACGCAAAAGTTATGATTATTTAAAGTTTAAATAATCAATTAAATAATTTTGCAGAGAAAAACTTTAGTCCAAAAATTAAATAAAATTCATATTTAGGTAGATCTCAATTTTATACAAATTTAGAAATTTGAATCACTCAAATCGGAGTTGAAACGCAAAAGTTATAAGCGTTTGAAGTTTGAAACAAAATCTGAAATCATTATTTCGAATTAATAAATCATTTTCTTTTGGAAATTAATTATTGCGTCGGCATGGACACGTGGCAGCCTCTGATTGGTTGGCTGGCGTCGGTAGGTCCATGGACTCGGCCCACGCTCGCCTCGGGGCTACCGGGGACTCGGTCCACGACTCCACGTGTCGCCGACATGTGGGCCCACTCGGGTAGCGTCATCGGCCCGGCGTCGGGGCTCGACCCGCCAGTCTTGGCAATTGGGTCCATCGGATAGACGTCATGGGTGACATCACGGTGCGATCGGCCCGACACGCGGGCCGGCGTGTCGATGGCTGTAGCACGCGCCCGCGTGGCGCGGCGGTTCGGCTCCCTGGACCGCGTGGCACGATCGTGTCCGTTGATTTGAAATTCAACGGCGCGATTAGATCCGAGGTTAACTGCGTTGAAACTACTCGATGATCGTGGGCGTTCGATCTAGATCGGACGGTCGAGATCTAATCCTATAATAGCACTACTACGGCGCGTGGCGATCGTGGGCGTTGGATCTTGATCCAGCGGTCGGATCTGTCGGGTTTGGAAACACGTGAACTCACCTCAACCGCCACGATCAAGATCGGACGGTGCCTGAGCTTCGCGAGGTCGATGGCGGCAGCGGCGAGCAAGGCCACGGAGATGAGAACGGCAGCGAGCCGGCGGCGTTTGAGGTCGCTCGGCGAGATGAGTCCTCGCCAGTGCGTCTAAATCCGCGGGGATTCCGGATCAGGCTCCTTCGGCGGAAGACGACCGGACGGCGGCGGAATCGGCGTTAAACGGCTAGCGCGAGGTTCCAACTCTGGCGAGCTTCGTGCAGACAAGCGGCGGCGGCTCAGGCGAGATGGCTTGGGGAAACAGTGCGCACGGATGAGGGCAACCTCGGGGCGGTCGGGCTTTAAATCACGGCCTCGGCGTGGCGCAAATCGGAACCCTAGCCGTGTCGCTTCGGTCCGCGGCGGAGCTCTCGGCTTCGAGTCGGGCGGAGAGATGATGGCGAGCCGCCCACGTGTCGCGATCAGCGGCCACGATCGCCGCAGCGCGATCGTGTCGGGTCGGACGGCGGCTCGAGCCGATGCAGGCGGATCTCGGCCGTTGGATCTTGATCCAGCGGTCGGGATCGCTAGGGTTGAGGCTGGTTTGGTCGAGTCAAGCGGCTCCGGGTCGGACTCGAGTCCGACTTCGGGTTCGACTTCGATCGGATGAAACGATACTCGACCGAGTTGATTTTCCAGCGATTTAATATTTAAAATAATTCCCAATAATTCATTTAATTCATTAAAAATAGCAAAAGACTCAGAAAAATTCCAGAAAAATTCTGGAAAATATTTTGAAACATTTTGGACTCGAATAAAATATTTCCAACAAAATTTTATTTGCAAAATTAAATTCTTTAATTATTTCAAAATGGAATAAATTCAAATAAATTCCAAATAAATCCAAATAAATTCCAAAAAATTCCAAAAATTCATCAAAGTGCCAAATCACACATGAATTTAAGAAAAGCAAAATTTTGGGGTGTTACATAGATCCTGGGTAGCGGGTACTTATTCTTCACGGTGACTTCATTGAGTGCACGGTAGTCAATGCACATCCTGAAACTCCCATCCTTCTTCTTGACGAACAGAACTGGCGCTCCCCACGGCGACGAACTTGGTCTGATAAATCCTTTCTCCATCAGCACTTCAAGCTGCTTCTTCATCTGTACCAGTTCTTTGGTGGACATCCGATAAGGTCTCTTGGCTATTGGTGCTGTTCCGGGTATTAACTCGATCACAAACTCTATATCTCTGTCTGGCGGCAAACCAGGTAAATCCTCAGGAAAAACATCCGGATACTCATTCACCACTGAGACATCCTCTATGCTGATCGCCTTCGCACTGTTGACCATCAGCTGTCCATCGCGAACGGCGGTCGCTTGAAATTCCACTTTTCTTCCACATGGGCCCTCAACTGATATAATCCTTCGCCCACAATCCAATACGGCTTTGTGCTTGGATAGCCTATCCATTCCCAAGATAACATCTAGGGTCTGGGTTCCCAATATAATTAGGTTCGCTAGGAACTCTACCCCCTCTATTAATATTCTCACCCCAGAACATCCTACTTGAGATCGGAGTTCTGACCCAGGGGTTTGAACTATAAGCATGCACTTAAGGTTCTCAATCTCCAAATCATTCTTAGAAACAAAATCTCTGGAAACAAACGAATGCGAAGCTCCAGAGTCAAACAAAACTGTTGCAGGTACTGAGTTGACAAGTATCTTACCCAGTATGACGTCTGTGGCATTCTGAAGTGCATCTGCGGTCACATGATTGACTCTGCCTCTCACCACAGTGCAGGGTGCGGCTCTGGCTGTCTTTGCTCGCGGTTTGCTCACAGGGTTGGGGTCTGGCTGGTGTGGAGCCCAAGTTGAAGCGAGCAGGGTCACTCGGTATCCTCTTGGGCGATTGTTAGAGAAATGCCCTGGCTCATTGCATGTATAGCAACGCCTTACTGTGCCCTGCTGGTTGCTTGTAGCGGCGTTCCTGGCTGGGGCTAGAGTCTGGAAATTCTGATTAACAGGCCTTGGTGCTAGCGACGGTGTTCTTGCTGCATTCTGCGGCTGGAATCTGAAAAACTAATTTGGCGCAACCCGCAGACGCTGTTGTGCTCCCTGACGTGATCCTTGCTGCTGCATTCTGCGCTTCCTATTCTCATCCAACTCCTTGCGCTTGTCCTCCAGAATAAGCGCTTTATTCACAAGCTCCTGGAAATCTGGAAAGGTGTGGGTGATCAGTCCCACCTGTAGTCCGGAGTTGAGTCCCATCATGAAGCGAGACTGTCTGGCCTTATCTGTCGCTACGTCTTCAGGTGCGTAGCGTGCAAGCTGTGTGAACTTGTTCAGATATTCTGACACCGGTTTATTACATTGCTTCAATGCCCTGAACTCTTCCTTCTTAAGGTCCATTATTCCTTCAGGCACGTGATACTGACGAAACACGGCCGTAAACTCCTCCCACGTGATGTCCTGTGGGTTCTCCCGCGTGGCGTAGAAGTTTTCCCACCATTCAGCGGCGGTCCCTTCCAACTGATGAGATGCGTAAAGCACCTTCTCATTTCCCCTGCATTGGGCAATGTGTAACTTCCTTTCTATTGACCTTAGCCAATCATCCGCCTCCAGTGGATTGGCATTCCCAGAGAATGTGGGTGGATGAGTCCTCATGAATTCCGACAACTTTGCTCCATATCGTTGCCCCTAATTTGATTGGTTAGTGGTGGCCTGAGCAGTGACCTGCTGCATCTGTTGCATCATGGCATGCATCAGCTGGGTTTGTGCAGCAAGAAAAGCTCCAAAGTTCTGCATGTCAACTGGCGGTGCTGGGTGGGGTGCAGGTGCTCCATCATTAGGGTTCCCAGCTGGGCGAGAACCACTCCCATTGCCTCCAAGGTTTCCGCGGGTGTTCACCATCTGTTGATTGCTCCAAGGTTTAAAGACAAGAGGGAAACAAGCATAGACAAGTAGTAGAGTAACTTATGCGGGGAGGTGTAACTCAAAATCCAACTTTATTAACTATACCACAATAATATCTTGGTATGGTTGCTTACAATGCCTAAGGGCCTGCAACACATACTGCACACTCAGTAAGCAATGAAAATCCAACGCCTCTAAGGGTGAATCTTTATTCTATAACGCGACTCGACGAAGGAGTCCCAACTACAAGACCTAGGCTCACTCGTCTAGAAAACCTCCACTGCCTGGGTGAGGGTGCGGTGGCATTGGCGCGAAACAATCACCATGTCCTGCAACTGTGGTAGTCGAAGAAGCGGTGTCCTCCTCGAGATCGGGCTTCTCCGGGTCCGGCTCATGTAACTCAAGTACTGGCTCTGGCCCTGGTCCGTACAATGCCATCTCCAACTCATCAATCCTTCGTAGAAGGTGGGACACATACTCTTGAGCCTCCCGCCATCGGTTCTTCTCTACCGTGACCTCCTAGCGAGCCTTTTGTAGCTCCCGGTTCATATCATCGAGTACATCCTCCTGAGCGACGACAAGTCGTGCCAGCTGTGTGACCGTGGCATTCTCATTCTGAATCAGTCTCGGGTCAAGAAGGTTGTTGTTGTGTGGATGGAAGCGGTACACCGTGCCTTCCAGCTCACTGGCGTAGATGCGGGCGATGTGTCGCATTGCTCGTCGTGATACCTCCTGAATTCCCATCTGCATTGTTGACCTCCTGGCGGTGCAGTATATCGAACGGCTGACCTCGCCCTTCTTCCTGGCATGTATCGTGATCTTCACATCACAAGCCTTAATCAGTCCCGCTTGTCTGATGATATTCACTTGGTATTGCGGCTTCTCAAAACCTTCGAGAAACTGCATCATACGCCAAAGTTCCGCGGCGTGGCCAACCTCAAGATCGACATAGTTGATCTCTCCCTCCATCTGTCACAAAACACTCGCGTAAGAACGCAGCATTTTTAAATCAAAGTGGGAGACAAAAGAGTTCAGCAAAAGGGGTAAGGGAAGAGAGAAGGGGTAAGTCGAGAATTCATTCATTATCTTGACAAACTTTTAAATTTAGAAAATAAGTTTCATCCTCTCTACGACCAATCTAACTATGGTTGAGCCTACAGTCAACCTGGCTCTGATACCACCTCTGTCGGGACCCGAATTTGCAAACCCGGACCCTCTGTGTATTCAGCACTAGTCCAGGATCACGCTAGTGCACACAGTCTCAACATTGGTAAATATCACAATCATACACATCGATAATAATAAAGTACTTTAATTAAGATAACCAAACTGGTTGCTCGACCTTATGGTCAAGTTACAAAAGTACGCCTCGCAGGGCTAAGACTTATTCAAATAAAATCTGCAGCGGAATATATAAAGAAAACGCGTGGCGCCAACCAATATGCCACAGGCAACTGACTGGACTCGATCCCTAGTCAGACGGCTCCTCTTGAAACTCCTCCAAAGCTGGTGTAGACTCTTCTTCAACAGATGTTGTATTGCGGCAAGGGTGAGTACTTGGTACTCAGCAAGTCATGCACAGAATGCAAACTAATATACTACTTGCATGGCTTAGTACAAGGGAATGGCTCATGGTATAATTGCAGTAAAACAGCATTTGACAAGTATCATAAGTAGATTCGAAAGCAGTAAAGACAAGTATAATATCAATAACCTTTCCAGGAGTTAAATAAACATCTTTCCCATTCCTAGTCCACATTTCCATCAACATCATCAATTAACCAAACCAAACCTTCCAAGTCCAAGTTGTTTTCATGAAATTCTAACCCTTGACTGTAATTCCCCGAGCAATGTCCAATGCCGCGGACACGGCTATTCGAATAGATTCTACACTCTACAGAGGTTATGCACTTTACCCACAAGATACAGCCAAACGCCACAAGGGCGAGTGATCGTAACAAAGCCTTTCGGACGCGGCTAAATACGCAAGTGAACCTTTACAGTTTTTGCCATACACCACCCCTTCCCTTATCAAAGGCGAAGTATGGGACCGACATACCGTTGGACGGGTACCATGCCATCGCACTGGTACGCTCCCCTTTCAAGCTACACAAAGGGTGTAGTTGACACCCGAGGAATCACACGCAAGTTATTAGTATCTTACTCAACTAGGTCCGTCCCATTACGGACATGTGGTTGCATGATTAACTCAGTTCAAAGGCTTGCAAGGTTAAGTCCTTATGTTCACCAGGGCAAGACTACCCAAAGAACCAAAACAACGCTCCCGATGCCACAACTGGCCCACCCGATCATTTCTTGCCACATGCCCCGGCCCAAATCTATTTATCAAACCCCTAGTTGATTAACATGCACCACGTGCCATCAACATCACAACACATGATACCTTTCCAAAACAGGTTCAATATATCATTAAGTCAATATTAACATTTGATTGTCCAAAATCATGTCATGAGCACGTAGCAGGTCTAAGCAATATACTACAACGATCTAAATTCCCATGTTGGCAATTTAATAATGTCCAACTATTTAAACCTCAACTAGGGTGACAAGGGGTTCATGGCATTCAATTATCTATGTTAAGGTGGCATACAGCAATTAGGTAATTAACTAATCTCCCAAAATCAATTAAAGCATTTTATAGTTGAACTAGCATGCAATAATTTAAGTCAAATTAATTTCAAAATGGGATCAACATGGTCAAAGTACAACTTGCCTTCAAAGAGTACTTGATCTTGGTCCTGAGATGGCTCCTGGGTCAACACTTCACCTTCGAAGCCTTCGGGCACTTCAACGTCTACTCGTAACGCGTGCAAATAGCAATAAATAAATAAAACAGTAGACAAAAAGTGTCCAAACATCCAAATAAAGCCCATAAATAGAGAGAGCATAAATTTATGAATTTTTAGAAACTGGAATCATCGAATTCGAAGTTGAAATGTAAAAGTTATAAGCATTTAAAGTTTTAAATAATCAATTAAATATTAATACAGAAAAAAAACTTTGGCCCAAAAATTAAATAAAATTCACCATTAGGTAGATCTCAATTTTATAAAAATTTAGAAATTTGAATCACTCAAATCGGAGTTGAAATGCAAAACTTATACGCATTTGAAGTTTGACTCCATTTTTGAAATCAATAAACCGAATTAATAAATCATTTTCTTTTTCGGAAATTAATTATTGCGTCAGCTGGACACGTGGACCAATCAGGGGCCGCCACGTCGCCTCGGTCCATGGACCCGGCGCACGGTTTGGCTTGGTCCACCGTGGACCCGGTCCACGGTTCCACGCGTCTCTGACATGTGGCCCCCATGGGGTGACGCCGATCGACAGCGTCATCACGCGGTTCGGCCGGCGGTGGCGACACGTGGGCCCGCCATGGCGTCGACAGCGTCACGGTGGCGACGCCATGGTGCGGTTGGCTATCCGGGCCGACGCGGGCCACCGCGTGACGTCCGCAGCGTGGCGTCGGCCAGTTAGCACGGTGGCTATGATTCGGCCCCCGGACACGTGGCGCGATCTGGACCGTTGATTTGAAAATCAACGGTTCCGATTGGATCCAATGCGCGTTGCGGTACAACGCGACTAATCTGGGCCGTTCGATTCAGATCGGACGGTCCAGATTGGATCGGGTTTTCGCCTCACCGTGGGTGGCGTGGCGTGTCCCGGTGCGCGACACGTGGCGCGTTCCGAGCCGTTGGATCTGGATCCAATGGTTCGGATCTAGCCTAGGTATTACGGCTGTGGCTACATGGCACGATCTTAACCGTTAGATCTAGATCTAACGGTCCTTATCGCATCTGGGTTCTGGGGTTCATGGGTTACACGGGAACTCACCGCGACGGTGAGATCTTGATCGGACGGCTGAGAGAGCTCATGGCGGCGATGGCGTCTTGGCGAGCTCCGATTCTTTGAGGGGCGAAAACGGCGACACGCGGAACGTCACTTCGGGCACTCTCCGGCGAGGTGGGTGGTGCTCCCAAACGCGGATTGGCGCGTGGAGTCCGGATCACAGGCTCAGCGGCGGAAGGAGCGGCGGACTCTGGCGAGCGAAGCAACAACCGTGGCGGAGATGCGCGCAACTACGGTGAGCAATCCCGGGCAAGCGGCGGCGGCTAGGGTTTGGCGAGCTAGGGCAAAATGTGCGTGAGGAGACGGCGGTTGTCGGGCGATGACCCACACCTTAAATAGGCCTCGGCTTCCGCGCTCAATCCGTAACCCTAACGGATGCGGCGGAGAACGCGGCGGTGCTGTCCGTTTCGGACTCGGCGGAGACGACGACGGACGGCCGTCCACGTGGCGCGATCAACGGCCACGATGGCGCGGTGCGATCGAATCCGGACCGGATCCGGTCGGATCGGTGCGGCGCAATCCCGGCCGTTGGATCCATATCCAACGGTTCGGATTGATTAGGGTAGGGTTCGGTGGGACTGGGTTCGGCTCAGACGCGGCTCGAGTTGGGCTCGGGTCGGACTCGGACTCGAGTCTGACTCGGGCTCGATCGCATGAACAGTGCAAACCAACTCGATTTTCCAGCGATTAATTAATCCGATTAATTTCTAGAAATTCATTTAATTCATTAAAAATAGCAAAACTCTCAGAAAAATTCCAGGAAAATTCTAGAAAATATTTTGGAACATTTTGGACTCAAATAAATTATTTCCAACAAAATTTTATTTGCAAAAATTAAATTCTTTAATTATTTCAAAAGGGAATAAATTCAAAGAAATTCCAAATAAATCCCAGAAAAATTCCAAAAATTCACAAAAGTGCCAAATCCTATTTAAATTCATGAAAAGCAAAAATTGGGGTGTTACAGTTTCACCCATCGGTGAATTGGAATGCTGGGTCCCATGCCCTTGGGATCCTGGCTGTGGTGGATCAGGGAACACCGGATTCGGCATTACTCCGACTGGGTTCTGCTCATCCTGAGCTGCACCACCAGCCATGAGAGCTCGGACTATCCGTCTCCCTCAGCATCCTATTCCACGCAAAGGCTAAGCGACATGGACAACAGGTGCAGTCGAGTAACGAGACAGGACATGATAGACATTGCACGGATTCAAATGGATTCTTTTGTTTCGCGACAAACATAAGGCAACCAAGAATGCAGTACGGGGACCAGTTGCAATTGCGATAGATTTAAGGATGACAACTTAGCACGTCCATTTCGCGCAACAGCGGGAGTTAATTTACATCATCGTCACTACTACCACAAGTTCCCACATAACTCTGTACAACAAAAGTACATCACCAGCTGGCTCGTATCTACAACAAAAGCGAGCTTCAGTACTAGCTGCTTTCACAGGGACCTAAGTATCACCACCATTCTCAGTGGGGCTATCAGAGGCATCCGGAGCTGTAGGGGCGTAGACGGTTCGATAGGGTACATCAGCTCATACTCACGCCCGCCGAAGACAATGTTCCGTCCAAGCTCTGCACTCAAGGAAGCACTGGGGCGTAAGGCTGAGACACGTCGTCTACTGCCTCTCACGGACATCCTGGCACGACTGACGATTTGGCAGTAGGAGTCGTACGGGCGAGGAAGTTCTTCCACTAGCTCGAGAGCGTCGTGCTCCCCGTACACCATCTCTGTGGTGAAGAAGTCGTGGTTGACGAAAGGCGCCACATGACTCTCTAGCTCAGAGATGCGGCGACGAGCGAGCAACAACTCATCCCGAAGGCGTAGCATATACTGGTCGAGGGATCGCACAAGGCTGATGTGCTAGGTCAGTGCAGGACCCGTCACTCATCTGCCACCATGTAGGCGTTCTCATGACTCTCTAACCCACGAGAGGGACAGGTGGGGAATAGCAGGGCCATCTCCGGGAGATCAAAGTGGAGTCAGAGGATCAAGACATATGCTCCATCCAGTACAGACGCGAATGGACTCGGGGCCATACCATAGTAAGTGCGAGTCTACTCCCCATCGTGACATCGACGGATGGAGACCTCCGCGACGAAGAGAGAGGAGGCTGGGCTGGTACCGGTGTGCGAGATGAGATACTCCGACTGCTCGGTGAAGCCAGCATGGTGCATCATGTCCCAGAGGGCAGCCTGCACAGTGCCCTCCAGGATAGCGCGAGTGTAGTAACACGGCTCTCAGCGTCCAAACATCTAAGAATAAGGGAAGGCACAGTTTAGCAAGACCTTAATTGGACAAGAATCATAATGGGTAGGGAAAATGCAACAAGCAAAAAAAACAAAGGACCTCAACCTAGATGCCTTAATTTTTATCGATACTCAATACTTAGCTAGACTTTTGAATTAGATGAGTTCTCCCAAAAACTCTATTCTTGATTTTGAATAAGTAAAGGTTAGAATAGATCCTCTTTCACCACTTCCTATCACCCACGAAAATCAACAGTTGAAGTCCGAGGAAAAGGTAAATTCATTTTGAAAGTTCAAAATCAGGAAAGATACTGCAGAAAGAAAAGAAGAGCATTCTACCTTTTCTCAACTAGAGATTCGTAGCAAAGTAAATTTTGAGGAAAAGACTCATCCTTATCCTTATCGACTAACTGATTAGGGTTCCCTTCCAATCATGTGTAGCTCTGATACCACCTCTTGTGGGGGCTCCAGTGTTAGATTAGCGATCCAGGTTCTTACTATTGCGTCGAACTGGCAAATAACGCAACCCGCAAGAATTCTGAACGCTAAACTAAAACCGTACACGGATTGGAACCAATTAATCGGTGGCCACTTGACTTAAGTGCGCACACTAATCGATTGAAGCCAATTCGAGATTCCCGCAACCGTGTGTCAAGTACTGGTTCCCTGGATCAGTAGCACAGCACCCACACGTTGTTCATTTGAGATGCATCACAACCATGCATATGTAAATAATTTACACATGAAAGGTAGAGTTACCACAACTCCCTTAATTACAGTTTTATGGCCACTTGGACTCTTACACTCCGAAAGAGAAACAATTTACAACGGAAGTCCAAAATAAACCACGCAGTGTGCCTCAACACCCAAAGGCAACTGACTGGGAAGGAGGCCCCAGTTAATCCTAAGCCAAATCACCAACATCTGGGGCGAACTGCGACTCGTCGAGATCTTCTTCATTACACTTTTAACTTTGAACTAAAACCCATCACACCTTCCATTCCATTCCCAAAACCATTTCCGAACCATACCATGAGCCCAACCGAAACCAAACCAAATTCCAACCCACTCCATTTTCCACACTCTTTCCTTCTCAAAGTCCGAACCCAAATCCAAAACCAAAAACGAAGCCAAGACCAATACCAAACCGATACCCAAAATTCTATACTTGACAGTACTTACCAAGCTGCTCATGACTGTGAGCACGGCTAATCGATTAGTTTATTTATCTCTACAGAGATTGCACACTTTACCCAGAAGACACATTCTAGCAATCATGTCAACCATGCAACGCGATACTCATCATATCCATTTTGCTAGACTGTGACAAGACCTTTCGATAGGTTAGGATTTACCCCTTGCACCAACCCGGTAATGTGCGTTCCTGCTATGGCGATAGGGGTCACTAGACCGCACCCACTGTGCTCACGATGGAGTTGCATCACATCTCCATAGCTCTCCCCATAGCAAGGCATTCACCGTTGCATTGGGAAAACTCCCACTCGATGCCTCGACGAGGGAGTTCCCTACAACACACCACTACCACAAGTGTGTCCAACTGTTCTGCTGCCTAATGGAGCAAGGTTAGATCCCTCCCAATTTACTAAGTCAAGGCTATCCCATAACTAACACATGTGGTTGCTCCGTTTGACTCAGTGATAACATCAAGTTCAGTTCTTAGGGTGACTTAGGCGAGATCTTCCATAACCACTATGGTCATAGAGGCTGGTCACCAGCGGCCCCTTGGAGCTCCCACTAGCCCATGCCCTCCCCATAGCAAGGCAACCAACATACAAGCTCCTGCTTGCATGATCAACTGGAATTCAAACCAACGTACAAGCTCCTGCTTGTAAACCACAACCAATTCCAACCAAACCAAACCAAACCAGATTCCAAACCAACAACCACCACACATCTTGTCCGTGTATAAATTATTCCTTGTTTTTCATTTTCACCCACACAACCAATTCTCGACCTTTCAAACAAACCCAACACGGAACCATGAACCAAATCTATACCACCGACAATTTCCAAGAGTGCATCATTTTGATTGAGTCACAACAACTTGCAATACATCCTACAACATGACTAAGCATATGCAGATACTACTCAATATTACCCTAATAACATTCATATTCATGTCTAAGCTTGGCCTAGGGTTCAACAAGGTTTGCAGATCAGTTATATTCAAGGAGAACCATCAATTCAGGTTTAACTACCGATCTCCCATAGCTAACATTTTTTATTGAACATACACGCATGCATAATAGTTTTGATAATTCAAATTAGAATTTGCAATTATGGGATCAAAATGATCAAAGGAGGGGCTTGCCTGTTTGCTCTTCGATGAATTCTGACTGCGGGGCATTGTACGGATCGGCAACGGAATTCGATACGTTAACGTCTATGCGAAAGCAATGAAAACCAATAACTTCAGATCAACCAATAAAATTAAGAACCAAATGCAACAATAGACTAACTACAAAAGACTAAGATTGAAAGCTCAAAAAGATTCAAATAAATGTGCGGTAGTACCGCCCGTAGGCTGGCAGTACCGCTCCACTAGCCCGGTAGTGTCGATGGCCAGGGACCAAAATGGGGTGCTCTTTGAAAAATAACTACCGATGTGTTGCCCTCGGTACTACCGCTCGGGCGGTAGTACCGGCCCGAAACACCGGTAGTGTTGAACTCACAGAGGACACAAGTAGCACGCTCTAGAAAATAGCTACCGACATTCTAACCGTGGTAGTGCCGTTCGGGCGGCAGTACCGGGGTTCCAATGGCAGTAGTGTCGGCCTTTGAGGAGTTCCAAAACAATGAAAAGGAAAAAAATGTGTAATCGAGTTCAAAACTTCACGGCAATTGTGTGGATAGGTTCCTAGCGACGCTAGGAATCCATTCACGTTGGCCACAATGAGTTTCGAGCTCATTTGCTCGAATTCACCTTTTTTGCCCTTACGAAAAACGAAAACGACGAAAAATCAGATTTCGGCTCAAGAGGAGTCCAACTCGATTTTCTTTGCGGCAATAGAACCTCTACGGCACTAAGGTCTCATCTATGCTATCTAATCGAGGTTTTTAGCTTGGCACAACTAGTTTTCACTTTTTGACCTCGAAATTCCTAATTAGCCCCAAATTCCGATTTTTGACTTGAATCGAGTTCAAACTCGATTCTTTTTGAGAGAATCAAATTTGGGCAACATCAGATACAATCGTAAGTCATTTTATTGGTTCATGAAGTTAGGGTTTCAAAGGGGAAACTCCAGGAACTCAAGAAATGAAGTTTGGGTGATTAAATCCAACAAAATGGTAATTAGGGTTTTCGAATCAAACCAATCGCTCTACCTAACTTCTACAAGTCCAACCTAGGCCTAGCAACTTAGGAAATCGACAAACCATCATCTAACCTAGGGTTTCCTGAGCTAAGCCAAAAGGAGAAGGATGAAATGCGGAGGAGCTAGGGTTTTGATCCAAACCTAATGAATTGAGCTCTAACTTTGAATCCACCACTTGAGGAGCTTCTTGAGGGCTTGGTGAAGATTGCTAAGGGCAATCCTTGCTTCTCCTTGCTCCACACGAGCTTCGACCGGCCGGAACGGAGGCGGCAAGGGCGAGCTCGAGGGTGGAGGAGGAAAAAGGGAGGGGAGAGGAGCTATTGGGGCTTGGGGAGTGAATGGGGGAGAGAGGGAGGCTCGGGGAGGCCCTCCCCTGGCTTAAGGGCGGCAACCACACGATGTGGGTGTAATGGAGAGAGGACGGGCGGCAATGTGCACTTCGCCCGCACTTAAAAAGCAGGATCCGACAATACTGCCCGGGATGGTCGGTACTACTGCTCGGCCAGCAGTACCGGGATTTCGCCCATGGTACTGTCGCTCTAGGGCTGAAATGTAACACCCCAAATATTGCTTTTCTTTAATTTAATTGGTATTTTGAATTTTTTGGGAATTTTTGGAATTTATTTGGATTTAATTTGAATTCAGCCTTTTACTTAATTAATTAAGTATTGGTAAAGTATAAATAAAGTTTTGTTGAAAATATTTTATTTGAGTCCCAAATGTCCTAAAATATTTATGAGAATTTTTCTGGAGTTTTTCTGGTATTTTTAGTGCCCCAAACGAATTAAACTATTTTCTGTAATTATTTTAATTGGAAAATCGTTGGAAAATGGTTGGAACAGTACTGGGCTAGCCCAGAACTGTGTCGAGTCGTGCTGCCCAGCCAAACCCTAACCCTAGCCGCCACGTGTGCGCGTTGTAGGATTGCGATTAGACGACCGTGGATTTCCCACGCAGCCGCGCGATGCGGGCCGTTGGATCCGAGCCGCGTGTACGCGTGGGATGCTTCCATGTCGCCCTCTTCGTGAGCCCGTCGGAGTTCGCTGCTGCAACGGCAGCTCCGCGAATCCCTCACCGAACTCGGACGCTGCGGCCAGTATATTAATGACCTGGTGGGCGCCTGAGGATCGCTTGCTAATCGCGCGTTGGTTGCCCTAGCCCCCAGAGCCCGAGCCGCCGCCGTCGCCTCTCGATTGCTCACCATAGTTTGGCTAGGGTTTTCTTCGGTTTCTCGCGTGTGCCGCCGCCGTTGAGCCGTCTCCGCCGCGCTCGAGACCGAATTCGGAGTCCCCATCGCAAGGCGCGCCCGTGGGTACCATCCACTTCGCCGAAGGAGTCCCGTAGCGCCGTTCCATGCGCAATCATCCTCAGCTCCGGCAGCCTGTGCCACCGCACCATCGCCGCTGCCCGCGAGTTTCCACCACCGTTAGATCTGCATCCAATGCCCCAAGTATAGCTACGTTGCACCTCACCCGTAGCACGGGATTAGATTTCAACCGTTG
The DNA here is from genome assembly GCA_036346355.1 of Rhipidocladum racemiflorum. Classification (NCBI taxonomy): domain Eukaryota; kingdom Viridiplantae; phylum Streptophyta; class Magnoliopsida; order Poales; family Poaceae; genus Rhipidocladum; species Rhipidocladum racemiflorum. Next base: position 55,618,501 of record CM070578.1, read on the forward strand.
TATCTAGATCGTAAGGCCCAGATTAGATCTAACATTTGGATTTAGATTTGTTTTCAACCATTTGATCTAGATCCTACGGTAGAGATTTAGCCACGTAGCCCCTTAACTACACCGTGCTAGATTGATCAACAACCGTAGATGTAAATTGAACGGTGTAGATTGGGCCACGTTACGATAACGCACCAACCGAGCATAGAACGTGTACGCCAGACCAACTATTTGGTCCGTCGTGAGTGACGCCGGACCAACTATTTGGTTCGTCGTAAACGATGCCGTTGAACGTGTAGTTTATGTTTGCGCCGGACCAAAGTTAATGGTCCATGGGGAACGTGTAGTTCATGTTTGTGTTGGACCAAAGTTAGGGTCCATAGTGAACATGTAGTTTGGTGTTGCGCCGGACCAAATTTCTCAAGTAACCGAGAGTTCGATGTGCACGCCAGACCAACTTTTTGGTCCATCGTGAGCGACGACAGACCAAAAGTTTGGTCCGTCGTGAATGGTGCTGGACAAAGTTCCTGGTCCGGTGTGAACGGATTATTTAAGCCGTTAGATTTAGTTCGTACAGAGTAGATTGTGCCACGTGTCAGTGATGACATCATAAATGTTTTTCCCGAATAAAAATTATTTTATTAATTCGGTTTATTCTTTTTAAATATAGTCTCATACTTCAAAATGCTATAACTTTTGCGTTTTAACTCCGATTTGAGTGATTCCAATTTCTTAAATTTTGTAAAATCAAGCTCTATTTGTTTATGAATTTTATTTGATTTTTGGACTTGAGTTGCTCTCTGTTTTATTTATTTATTGCTATTTGTATCCGTTACGCGTAGACGTTGAAGTGCCCGAAGGCTTCGAAGGAGAAGTTTTGACTCAGGAACACGCTCAAGACCAAGAACTAGTACTCTTTGAAGGCAAGTTATGCTTTGATCATGTTGATCCTATTTTTGCAAATTATATTGATTCAAGTATTGCATGGTAATTTAATTAGAAAAATGTTTAAAATAATTATGGGAATTAGATAAATGCCTAGTTGCTGTATGACACCTTGTTATATATAATTGTATGCCATGAACCCTTGTCACCCTAGTTTGTGGATTATGTAGTTGGACACTATTAATCATGCCAACATGGGTTAATTAGATCGTTGTAGTATCCTTAGCCCATCCAAGTGTTAATAATATGATTTTGGATAATCAAATATTAATATTGACTTAATGAGATATGGAACATGTTTTGGAAAGTGTCATGTGTTATTGATGATGATGTTGATGGCACGTGGTGCATGGTAAACAACTGGGGTTGATAAAATGGTTTAGACTGGGGCAAGTGGCAAGATTGTTTTTGGTGGGCCAAGAGTGGCAACTGGGCGGTCAATTTGGTTTTTGCTGGTTTTGGAATACTTGTAGACACTTTGGTAGTCTTGCCTTGGTCACCCTAAGGACTTAACCTTGCAAGCCTTTGAACTGGGTCAAACATGCAACAACATGTCTGAATGGGATGGACCTTTTTGAGTAGGTTGCTAATAACTTGCATGTGGTACCTCGGGGTGTCAACTATACCTCTGTGTTGTTAAATGGGGGGACCATACCGGGGCTATAGGTACCAATCCAACGGTTGGTTGTCCTAGACTTTGCCTTTGCTAAGGGAAGGGTTAATGTGCAACAACCGGGGAGGTCCACTTGTATAGTTAGATGTTTCCAGAAGACTTTGTTACGGATACTCGCCTTTGTGGTGTTTGACTGTATTTTGTGGGTAAAGTGCATAACCTCTGGAGAGTGTAAAATCTATTCGAATAGCTGTGTCCGTGGCATTGGACATTACTCGGGGATTACAGTCAAGGGTTAGATTTTCATGGAAATAACTTGGACTTTGGAAAAATGGTTGGGTTGGAGATGTGAACTAAATGTAGGATGTGAAATGCTTTACTTGTGAAATTACTTGTGAAAGTTATTATCTTTATTATTGTTTTACTGCTTTACAATCTATTATTGTATTTATGAATGCTGCTTTACTGCAAATGAACCTGTTAGCCTATCCTTTGTAATAAGCCATGCATGTAGAATATTAGAACTGCATTCTGCGCATGACTTGCTGAGTACCAAAGTACTCACCCCTTGCAACAATACAACATCAGTTGAAGAAGAAGCAACGCCTGCACTGGAGGAGGAGTTCCAGGAGGAGCCAACGAACTAGGGGAACCACCATAGTAAAGGCTTGACTGGTCATAGCATGGGACATCAAGATCACTGTGTATGCTCGAGAGAAGACCAAGGCGAGTCATCCTATCAACATCACAGCGAGGAGTTCTTCATTTGAAGCAAGGATCCAAGAGACGTCGCGTCGAGCAATGCGGCAGATCACTCGCACCTACTCTTCATAGTTGGAGGTTACTGTGTTTCGTCACCATCCGCGCAGAGATAACCGACTTGATCGGGAGTTGATAGCAGAGGAGGACGCCACGATCACTCACTTGGCGAGGTTTGTCATCGCCCAAGAGGATCTTATCAATGAGACAGTTCAGGAGCTACAGAAGGCCCGCGATGAGATCGAGGATGTGAGAGTATAGCTGTGAGAGGCTCAGGAGTACATTGCCCACTCTTCATGGAGGATCGACGAGCTGGAGATGGCACTGTACGGGCTAGCACCGGAGCCAGTGTTGGAGCTACATGACCCAGATCCTGAGGAGCCAGAGCCACAGCTAGCACCACAGCCGGAGCCAGAGCTAGAGGAGGATGTTGCGTCGTCAGCCACCGTTGTTGAGGGACACGGTGATCGCTTTGCACCGATGCCGTCACACCCGCCCAAGTGTCAACCAGGTTGTTCCCATGGAGGATGGATCGATGAGTGAGCATTTAGGTCCAGCAGTTGAGACTTTAGTGTTGAGTCGCGTCTTAGAATAATAAGAGTCACCCTTTAGGCATTAGACTCCATTGTGTTAGTTTAATTTGGATCTTCTTGATTGCTGAGTGTGCAGTATGTGTTGCAAAGCCCTTAGGCATTATGAGCAACCATACCAAGTTATTAATAATTAATAAAGTTGGATTTTGAGTTACACCTTCCACCCCACATAAGTTTCTCTACTACTTGTCTATTCTTGCTTCCCTCGCGCCTCTAAACCTTGGAGTAACCAACATATGGTAAACACTCACGGAAACCTTGGAGGCAATGGGAGTGGTTCTCGCTCAGCTGAAAACCCCAATGATGGAGCACTTGCACCCCAGCCAGCACCGCCAGTTGACATGCAGAATTTTGGAGCTTTTCTAGCTGCGCAGACACAGTTGATGCATGAGATGATGCAGCAGGTCACTGCCCAAGCTGCTGCTAACCAAGCTAATCGGGGATAGCGACAGAATTCAAGGCTTTCAAAGTTTATGAGGACCCATCTGCCCACATTCTCTGGAAATGTCAATCCATTGGAGGCAGATGATTGGCTGGGATCGATCGAGAGGAAGTTGCACATCACCCAGTGCGTGGGGAATGAGAGGGTGCTTTACGCCTCTCATCAGTTAGAAGGAACTGCAGCTGAATGGTGGGAGAACTTTTGTGCCATACGTGAGAACCCACAAGATATCACTTGGGAGGAGTTCACAGCTGCATTTCGCCAGTATCATGTGTTAGAAGGGATCATGGACCTCAAGAAGGAGGAGTTCAGGGCATTGAAGCAAGGCAATCAACTCGTGTCTGAATATCTGAACAAGTTCACCCAGTTGGCACGCTACGCACCTAAAGACATAGCGATGGACAAGGCAAGACAGTCCTGTTTCATGAAGGGACTGAATTCTGGACTTTGGGTGGGATTGATTACCCACACGTTCCCTGACTTCCAGGAGTTGGTGAACAAGGCGCTCATTTTGGAGGATAAGCGCAAAGAGTTGGAGGATAATCGGAAGCACAGGATGGTGCAACAAGGAGCACATCAGGGTGCACAGCGTTTGAGGGTTACACCTAATCAGTTCTTCAGGTTCCAGCTGCAAAATGCTGCGAGGACACCGTTGCCAGCACTGAGACATGCCAGCCAGGGTTACCAGACACCAGCTCCAGCCAGGAACGCCGTTGCAGGGAGTCAGTAGAGCACAGTGAAGCGTTACTTCCACTGCAATGAGCCAGGGCACTTCGCCAACTATTGCCCCAAGAAGGGAGGAGGTGTGACCCCAGTTCGTTTCAATCTGAGATCTACGCCAGCAAGAACACCTACACTAGGAGCAAGCCATGGAGCTGCACAGCCAGGAGCTGCAACCCGGACTGCGGTGAGGGGAAGAGTCAACCATGTCACTGCAGATGCCATTCAGAATACTTTGGACGTCGTACTGGGTAAGTTATTAGTCAACTCAGTACCTGCAACAGTTTTGTTTGATTCTGGAGCTTCGCACTCGTTTGTTTCTTGGGATTTTGTTGTTAAAAATGATTTGGAGATTGTGAATCTTAAATGCATGCTTGTAGTTCAAACCCTTGGTTCAGAACTCCGATCTCAAGTAGGATGTTCTGGGGTAAGACTAATAATAGATGGGGTAGAATTCCTAGCGAACCTCATTATATTGGGTACCTAGACTCTAGATGTTATCTTGGGAATGGATTGGTTATCCAAGCACAAGGTCGTGTTAGACTGTGGAGGAAGAGTCATATCAGTTGAGAGCCCTTGTGGAAGAAAAGTGAAGTTTCAAGTGACCTCCGTTCGGGATGGACAGTTGATGGTCAACAGTGTGGAGGCAGGCAGCATTGAAGATGTTCCAGTTGTGAATGAGTACTCGGATGTTTTTTCTCGAAGATCTACCCGGTATGCCGCCAGACAGGGACATAGAGTTCATAATTGTCGGGACCCCGAATTTGCAAATCCGGACCCTCTGTGTATTCAACACTAGTCCAGGAACGCGCTAGTGCACACAGTCTTAACATCGGTAAATATCACAATCATACCACTCGATACTAAATAAGTACTTTATTTAAATAGTCAAACTGGTTACTCGACCTTATGGTCAAGTTACAAATATATGCCTCGCAAGGCGAAACTTATTCAGAGAAAAATAATAGCAGCGGAAAATCAAATAACTCCGTGGCGCCATCCAGTATACCACAGGCAACTGACTGGGCTCGCTTCCCTAAGTAGCGGATCCTCTTGGAGCTCCTCCTCCAAAGCTTGTGCGATCTCCTCTTCAACTAGTGTTGTATTGTGGCAAGGGTGAGTACTTGGTACTCGGCAAGTCATGCACAGAATGCAAGCTAATATACTATATGCATGGCTTGGTACAAAGGAATAGCTCAAGGTATATTTGCAAGAAACAAAGATTTGACAAGTAGCATAAGTAGATTCAAAGCGGTAGAAGCAAGTATAGCATAGATAACTTTTCAAGGAATTTAATAAACATCTTTCCCATCCTAATCCACATTTCCATCAACTTCATTATTAATCCAGCCCACCCTTTCAAACCAAAGTTATTTTTGAGAAAATCTAACCCTTAACTGTAATTCCCGAGCGATGTCCCAGACCGCGGACACGGCTATTCGAAGAGATTCTAAACTCTGCAGAGGTTATGCACTTTACCCACAAGATACAGTCAAACACCACAAAGGCGAAGTTCCGTAACAAAGTCTTTAGGAGACTTCTAACAATACAAGTGGTCCTCCCGGTTATTGCGCACTAACCCTTCCCTTCGCTAAGGCGAAGTCTAGGCCAATCAACGTTAGATGGGTACCTGGCCTCACCTCTGTGACGCTCCCGCATACAACTTACACAAAGGGTGTAGTTGACCTCCCGAGTCCCACAGTGCGTTATTAGCAACTTAGTCAACTAGGTCCGTCCCATTCTGAGACATGTGGTTGCACGTTAGACCGAGTTCAAAGGCTTGCAAGGTTAAGTCCTTAGGGTGACCAGGGCAAGACTACAGAAGAACCAAATCAACACTCCCAATGCCACAAGCGGCCCACTGATTACTCTTGCCACATGCCCCTGGTCAAAATCGCTTATCAAACCCGGTTGATTACTATGCACCACGTGCCATCAACATCACATGATACCTTTCCAAAACAGGTTCAATATATCATTAAGTCAATATTAACATTTGATTGTCCAAAAATCATGTCATGAGCACGTAGAGTCTAAGCGATTGTACTACAACGGTCTAAACCCATGTTGGCGATTTAATAATGTCCAACTAGTAATCCACAACTAGGGTGACAAGGGGTCATGGCACATACTTAAATAATCAAGGTGTCATACTGACAAATTGGTATTTATCTAACCCCATGTTTAAACAAAGTATTTTTCTAATTGAACTAGCATGCAATAGTTTAAATCAAAATAGATTTGAAATAGGATCAACATGGTCAAAGCACAACTTGCCTTCAAAAAGTACTTGTTCTTGGTCTTGAGTTGGATCTGAGTCAATACTTCTCCTTCGAATCCTTAGGCACTTCAACGTCTACTCGTAAAGCGTGCAAATAGCAAATACACGAATAAACAATAGGCAAAAAGTGTCCAAACATCCAAATAAAATCCATAAACAGAGAGAACATAATTTTATGAGTTTTTAGAAACTAGAATCGTCAAATTTGGAGTTAAGGCGCTTAAAAGTTATGATTATTTAAAGTTTAAATAATCAATTAAATAATTTTGCAGGGAAAAACTTTAGTCCAAAAATTAAATAAAATTCATATTTAGGTAGATCTCAATTTTATACAAATTTAGAAATTTGAATCACTCAAATCGGAGTTGAAACGCATAAAAGTTATAAAGCGTTTGAAGTTTTGAAATTCAAATCAATTATTAAACCGATTTATTAAATCATTTTCTTTTGGAAAATCATTTATTGCGTCGGCGAGGACACGTGGCAGCACCGGATTGGTCTGTGGCGTCGGCGGTCCATGGACTCGGTCCACGCCGGCTGGGTCTACCGTGGACCCGGTCCACGGCCACGTGAGGCCGACATATGGGACCACCGGGTAGCGTCATTCGGCGTTAGCGGGGGCTCGGCCCACGCTGGCCAGCAGTGTGGTCCCATGGGTAGCGTCATTCTTGGCGTCGGCGCTTAGGCTAGGGACAGCTGCGACATGCGGGCCCGCCATGACGCCTTGGCGTGGCGTCATGGTGCGGTTTGGTTGTCCCGACCGACGCGGGCCACGCGTGTCGAAGACACGCCACGCAGCTGCGTGGAAGCTAACGGTGGCCAGTGGCGATCGATCTCCGCACGTGCGTGGCTAGATCTCGGCCAGATTGATTTGAAAATCAGCGGTCGGATTGAATCTGGACTCACGCGTTTGGGGTGAACGCAGTTGATCTGGACCGTTGGATCCTAGAATCGGACGGTCAAAAAGATTGGATGCAGGATTTTGAATGAAATCTCACCATGAGATAGCGTGGCGCAATCACAGGCCCTTGGATGGAGATCCGACGGTGAGAGATCTTGAAGTCCGTCGATGGCCCACGCGGCGCCGCTTGCCGGAGTTAGGGGCAGCGACCACGGCAGCGGCGCTTGGCGTGCTCGGCGATGTGAGAGGTCCCTCCCGACGCGGCTTGGCCTCCGGTTCCACATCCGACCTCAACGGCGGCGGAGGACGGCGGAGATGGCGGCAATCGGCGAAAAACTACGGCGAACGCTACGGCAACTCCGCGGCGATTGCGGCTAGGCGGCGGCTTTCGAGCGGCGTTGTCTAGGGCTACTGGTGCGCCGCGGAAGTCGGCGTCACGGCGCGGGTGGCGGCGCATTAAATAGGAGCCCTTCGGCGTCAGGTAAACGCGACGGAGACCGAGACACCGCTTCACAGGCGGCGAGTCCGGGCGAGGACTCGGGCGGGCTACGTGGCAGCGCGCGGCCGTTGGATCGAGATCCAACGGTGCGTGAGTTTGGGTTCGGTCGGACTCGGCGGTGGCTGGCTCGGTTGGGCTCGGGTCGGTGGCGTGGCTCAATCGTGGCCGTTGGATCTTGATCCATGATCGCCTGACGTTTGGGTCGGTAAAGTGGGTTCGACTCAACCACGGCTCGGGTCGGTTGGTCGGACTCGAACTCGAGTCCGACTCGGGCTCGATCGGATGAACAAGATTACAAACCCACTCGCATTTTCCAAATGATTTAATATTTAAAATAATTCGATAATTCATTTAATTCATTAAAAATAGCAAAATACTCGAGAAAAATTCCAGAAAAATTACGGAAAATATTTTGGAACATTTTGGACTCAAATAAAATATTTCCAACAAAATTTTATTTGCAAAATTAAATTCTTTAATTATTTCAAAATGGAATAAATTCAAATAAATTCCAAATAAATCCAAATAAATTCCAGAAAATTCCAAAAATTCACCAAAGTGCCAAATCACACATGAATTTAAGAAAAGGAAAATTTTGGGGTGTTACAAACCTCCCCCTTAATAGAATCTCGTCCCCAAGATTCAGGGCTTACTAAAGGAATAGGTTTGGAAACTTTTTCTTCAAATCCTCTTCGCGCTCCCAAGTCGCTTCGCTTTCTTCATAGTTGCTCCCGAACTCTCTGAGCGTAAATCGGTTGACTTGTTTCTAGTTTCTCGATCCATTGTGTCTAGAATCCTCACGGGATGCTCCTTATAAGTCAAATCCCTTGCAACTCAATTGACTCTAGCGGTGTCTGTTCCTCAGGAACTTCGGAGACACTTCTTCAATTAGGACACATGGAATACGTCATGCACTCCTCGCTAACGCTGCGGCAACTCCATGATAAGCAACCGCCTCATGCGGCTCAAAATCTTAAATGGTCCAACATAGCAGGTGCGAGTTTCCCTTTGGCATGGAACCTCTTAACTCCACGAGAGGCGTAACTCTGAGGTAAACAAAGTCTTACGGTTCAAAACTCAAATCCTGCGACGATTGTCGGATAACTCTTTTATCGTGATTGGGCTATCTTCAACCTTTCCCTAATCACGGCGATCTGCTCTTCAGCCTCCTGAAGAATATCAGGCCCAAAGACACGGCGCTCGCCGGTCTCATTCCAATTCAATGGCGTACGACAGGGTCGACCATACAATGCCTCAAAGGTGACTTCTGTAAACTAGCCTGATAACTATTGTTGTAACTGAACTCGGCATACGTCAAACTCTTATCCCAAGAGGTAGCATAAGCTAATGCACAAGCTCTCAACATATCCTCCGAGACCTGGTTGACTCTTTCGGTCTGTCCATCCGTCTGTGGATGATAAGGCACATCTTGAAGTTCAAACGGGTTCCCATGGCTTCATGCAACTTATTCCGTAACCTTGAGGTAAATTGGGTACCTCGTCCGATACAATCCTCTTTGGCACTCCGTGCAAGCAGACAATCTGATCATGTACAATTACGCTTAATTTATCTCCCGAGTAAAGTGGTCTTCACGGGGATAAAATGGGCTACTTTAGTCAAGCGATCCACTATAACCCATATGGAGTCATAACCTCCTTGAGTCTTGGCAAACCGGTAATGAAATCCATTCCGATTTCCTCCACTTCCACTCCAGGTATTTTCAGTGGTGTAGCAATCTGGCCGGGTCTCTCGATGCATTGCCTTGACTCTCGGCATACGTCGCACAATGCAACATGCTCGGCAACTTCACGTTTCATACTCGGCCACGAGAATCTCTCCTTGAGATCCTGATACATCTTGGCGTTTCAGGGATGAATTGAGTACTTGAGTCATGGGCTTCTTCGAATCAGTTGCTTTAACTCCTTCTTGTTAGGCACACAAATGCGATCCTTCATCCACAACGTGCCTTGCTCATCCAACTTGAAGTCCTACGCCTTGCCTTCCTCCTTGATGAACTTAATCCTGCGGATCTTGTCATCATCCTTCTGGCCCTTCTCGGATCTGATCCTCTAGTGTAGGCTTTACTTCCAATGTGGCCAAGAATCCGCTAGGTACCATCTCAATCTTCATTTTCTCGAAATCCTCACATAACTCATCCTCGACTTGTGGCTAGCAACGTACTCACGGTATGGCTTTTCTCGACTGAGCATCGGCTACTACGTTGGCCTTCCGGGATGGTAATGGATTCCAACATTATAGTCCTTGATCAATTCTAACCATCTCCTCGCCTCATATTCGAGATCATTGGGTGAATATGTACTTAAGGCTCTTATGATCCGTATACACTTCACATCTGCTCCCGATCGAGATAGTGACGCCATATCTTCAAGGCATGCACTACGGCACTAACTCTAGGTCATGTGTCGGATAATTTTCCTCATGCGGCCTCAAGCGCTTTGATGCATAGCGGCGACCTTTCCATTCTCTGCATCGACAAAGACACATCCAAGTCCTTGGCGCGATGCTTCACAATAAATATCGAAGCTTTGAGCGACATCCAGGTAAAACTAACACCGGTCTTGATGTCAATCGCTTCTTGACTCTGAAATCCTTTCTCACATTCTCAAGCGTCCATGCAAACTTTTTCCTTCTTCAGCAATTGCGTAAGAGGTTTCGCAATTGTCGAGAAGCCTTCGATGAAACGGCGGTAGTATCCTCGCCATTCCAAGGAAACTTCGAATCTGGGTCACAGTCTTTGTTGCTCCCAATGTAACAAAGCTTCTACCTTACTTGGATCTACTGGCGACTCCTTCTGCGGTCATTACATGTCCAAGAAACTCCACCTTGTCCTTCCAAAGATCACACTTGCTTGAACTTGGCGAAAAGTTCTTTGTTCCTCGCCTTTTCCAAAACTCGCCTTAAGTGTCCTGGCATGTTCATCCTCCGCTTTGGAGTAGATTAGAATATCATCTATGAACACGACGACAAACTTGTCCAAATATTCCATGAACACCTTATTCATCATATTCATGAAATAAGTGGCGCATTAAATCGATCCCAAAGGACATAATCAGAACTTCGTATTGTCCATATCTTGACGAGAATGCGATCTTGAATATCTTACGATCGGATCTTCAATCGATGGTATCCCGATCTCAGATCAATCTTGGAGAAAACTCGGCTCCTCTCGGTGATCAAACAAATCATCAATCCTGGGTAAGCGGATACTTATTCTTCACGGTGACTTCATTGAGTGCCGCGGTGAGTCGATGCACATCCTGAAACTTCCGTCCTTCTTCTTGACAAACAAAACTGGTGCTCCCCACGGTGGCGAGCTCGATGCGATAAATCCTTTCTCAATTAACTCTTCTATTTGTTTCTTCATCTCTACCAACTCCTCGGTGGACATCCGATAGGGTCTCTTTGCTATCGGTCTTTGTGCACTGTACAAGCTCTATCACAAACTCTATGTCCCCTGTGCGGCATACCAGGTAGATCTTCGGGAAAAACATCTCGGGTACTCATTCACTCTCGAGACATCATCTATGCCGATTGCCTTGGTACTGTTAACCATCAATCTGTCCATCTCTAGCTGCGGTGGCTTGAAATTCCACTTTCTTTCCACACGGGCTCTCAACTGAGATAGTCGTTCGTCCACAATCCAATACGGCCTTGTGCTTGGATAACCAATCCATTCCCAATATGACGTCTAAGGTCTGGGTCTCCAAAATTATAAGGTTTGCTAGGAACTCTATTCCACCTATCAGTATTCTCACCGGAACATCCTACTTTCGCTCGGAGTTCGGAACCAGTGGGTTTGAACTAAAAGCATGCACTTAAGTCTTGCAATCATCAAATCATTTCTAGTAGCAAAGCCTTGAAACAAGCGAACGCGAAGCTCGAGTCAAACAAAACTGCTGCAGATGCCGAGTTAACAAGTAACTTACCCAAGATCTGACGTCAGTATTCGTGCAAGTGCATCTGCGCGGTGACATGGTTGACTCGGCCTCTCACCACGGGCCTGCAGGGTGTGGCTCCTGTGCCGGGCGTCCTAGCTGGGTGGTTCCTAGATTGAAGCGAATCGGGTCACTCCTGCTGTCTTCTTTGGACAACTGTTGGCAAAGTGTCTGGCTCGTTGCAGCTTGTAGCTTGACGTCTCACTTGTTCCTTCTTGATCGCTCGAGTAGCGTTTCTAGCGGGGCCGGGTCTGGTAGTTACGATTGACAGGTCTTGGTGCCGGGATGGTGTCCTTGTTGCATTCTCGTGGTTGGAATCGAAGAATTGATTTGGTGCAACTCTCAGGTATTGCGTTCCCTCGGGCGTGATCCTTCTTTGTTGCATCCTGCGCTTCTGTTCTCATCCAGTTCCTTGCGCTTGTCCTCAAGAATAGCGCCTTATTCACCAACTCTTGGAAATCTGGGAAGGTGTGGGTGATCAATCCTACTTGCAATCTGAGTTAAGTCCCTTCATAAAACGAGGTATGCGGATTTATCCGTCGCTACATCCTCAGTGCGTAGGCGTGCTAGCTGTGTGTGAACTTGTTCGGGTAGTCGCCATCGGGCGATTACCTTGCTTGATGCTCTGAACTCCTCCTTCTTAAGGTCCATGATTCCTTCAGGCACGTGATACCGTTTTAATGCACCGTGAACTCTTCCCAAGTGATATCTTGAGGGTTCTCTTGCGTGGCATAGAAGTTCTCCCACCATTCTACAATTTGTTCCTTCCAAATTGATGAGAAGCGTAGAGTACCTTCTCATTTCCTATGCATTGAGCTATGTGTAGCTTCCTCTCGATTGATCTTAACCAATCATCGGCCTCCAATGGATTGGCATTCCCGAGAGAAAGTGGGTGGGTGAGTTCTCATGAACTCGGCGATCCTTATATTCTGGCGTGGTCACTGATTAACTTGATTAGCGATGGCCTGGCGGTGACGTGTTGCATTTGTTGCATCATAGCATGCATCAATCGAGTCCGGGCGGCGAGAAAAGCTCCGAAATTCTGCACATCCGGTGGCGGTCTGGTGCTCCCTCATTGGGGTTTCTGTTGAGGCGAGAACCGCTTCCATTGCCTCCAAAGTTTCCACGGGTGTTCACCATCCGCCGATTTGCTCTAGGTTTAGAGATGAGAGGGAAACAAGAATAGACAAGTAATATGGAACTTATGCGGGGCGACAGGTGTAACTTTAAGGTCCAACTTTATTATTGATATTAATAACTTGGTATGGTTGCTTACAATGCCTAAGGGCCTTGCAACACATATTGCACACTCAAAGAAACAATGAAAATCCAAATCGAACTAACTCTGGAGTCTAACGCCTAAAGGGTGACTCTTTATTCTATGACGCGACTCGGCGAAGGAGTCTCACTATAGAACCTATGCTCACTCATCGAGAAAACCTCCACGGCCTGGGTACGGGTGCTGCGGCATAGGCGCGAAATGATTGCCATGTCCAAAGAATCGTGTCCTTTGTGGTAGTCGAAGAAGCGGTGTCCTCATCGAGATCGACTCCTCCGGATCTCGCTCGTAGCTCGAGTAATCGCTCTGGGTCCGGGTCCGCATACAAAGTCATCTCCAACTCGTCAATCCTTCGCAGAAGATGTGCCACATACTCCTGAGCTTCCCGCCATCTGTTCTTCTCTCGCCGTGATCTCCTTGCGGGCCTTCTGGCAGCTCCTTGCTTGTATTATCTAGTACATCCTCCTGGCGACAATAAATCGTGCCAATCGTGTAACCGTGGCATCCTCATCCCGAATCGCCTTTGGGTCAAGAAGGTTATCGCTCTTGCGCGGATGATAACGGAACACCGCGGTTTCCAACTCTGGCGTAGATACGGGTAACGCGATGCCGCATTGCTCGTCGTGATACCTCTTGGATACCCATCTGCATTATAGATCTCTGGCGGTCAGGCAGTTGTATCCGGCGATTGCCTGGCCCTTTTTCCTAGCAGGTACCTCAATCTTCACGTCACAAGCCTTTATCAATCCCGCTTGTCTGAACAATTCCACTTGGTATTGAGGCTTCTCAAAATCTACGAGAGTTTGTAGCATATGAAAAAGTTCAGCGGCGTGACCAACTCCCCGAGATCAACGTAGTTGAACTCTTCCTCCATCTGTCACAAGAGTGCTTTACGTAAGAACTCGGAATCTTTAAATCGTGACAAGGTAAGGAAAATTCAGCAAGAGACAAGAAAAGAAAGAATGGGATAAGTCGAGATGTCATTTCTTATCTTGACAAACTTTTAGCTTTTAGAAAATAGGTTTTATCCTCACTACGACCATTCTAGCTTAGGGTTGAGCCTACAGTCGGTGTTGCTCGATACCACCTTCTGCCGGGACCCCGAATTTGCAAATCAGGACCCTCTGTGTATTCAACACTAGTCCAGAACGCAGCTTAGTGCACACAGTCTTAACATCGGTAAATATCACAATCATACCACTCGATACTAAATAAGTACTTTATTTAAATAGTCAAGTAGTTACTCGACCTTATGGTCAAGTTACAAATATATGCCTCGCAAGGCGAAACTTATTCAGAGAAAAATAATAGCAGCGGAAAATCAAATAACTTCGTGGCGCCATCCAAAGATACCACAGGCAATCGACCGGGCTCGCTTCCTAAGTAGACGGATCCTCTTGGAGCTCCTCCTCCAAAGCTTGTGCGATCTCTCTTCAACTGGTGTTGTATTGTGGCAAGGGTGAGTACTTGGTACTCAAAGCAAGTCATGCACTGAGAATGCAAGCTAATATACTATATGCATGGCTTGGTACAAAGGAATAGCTCAAGGTATATTTGCAAACAAAGATTTGACAAGTAGCATAAGTAGATTCGAAAGCAAAGAGAAGCAAGTATAGCATAGATAACTTTTCAAGGAATTTAATAAACATCTTTCCCATCCTAATCCACATTTCCATCAACTTCATTATTAATCCAGCCCAACCTTTCAAACCAAAGTTATTTTTGAGAAAATCTAACCCTTGACTGTAATTCCCGAGTGATGTCCAATACCGCGGACACGGCTATTCGAATAGATTCTAAACTCTGCAGAGGTTATGCACTTTACCCACAAGATACAGTCAAACACCACAAAGGCGAGTTCCCGTAACAAAGTCTTTCGGAGACTTCTAACAATACAAGTGGTCCTCCCGGTTATTGCGCACTAACCCTTCCCTTCGCTAAGGCGAAGTCTAGGCCAATCAACCGTTAGATGGGTACTGGCCTCGGCCCGTGACGCCCCCCGCACAACTTACACAAAGGGTGTAGTTGACCTCCCGAGGTCCCACAGTGCGTTATTAGCAACTTAGTCAACTAGGTCCGTCCCATTACATTCTGACATGTGGTTGCACGTTAGACCAGTTCAAAGGCTTGCAAGGTTAAGTCCTTAGGGTGACGAGGGCAAGACTACCCGAAGAACCAAATCAACACTCCCAATGCCACAATCGCCCACTGATTACTCTTGCCACATGCCCGGCCGAAATCGCTTTATCAAACCCCGCTTGATTACCATGCACCACGTGCCATCAACATCACATGATACCTTTCCAAAACAGGTTCAATATATCATTAAGTCAATATTAACATTTGATTGTCCAAAATCATGTCATGAGCACGTATGAGTCTAAGCAAAGGTACTACAACGGTCTAAACCCATGTTGGCGATTTAATAATGTCCAACTAGTAATCCACAACTAGGGTGACAAGGGGTCATGGCACTTACTTAAATAATCAAGGTGTCATATGACAAATTGGTATTTATCTAACCCCATGTTTAAACAAAGTATTTTTCTAATTGAACTAGCATGCAATAGTTTAAATCAAAATAGATTTCAAATAGGATCAACATGGTCAAAGCACAACTTGCCTTCAAAATGTACTTGTTCTTGGTCTTGAGTTGGATCCTGAGTTAATACTTCTCCTTCGAATCCTTCCCAAGACTTCAACGCCTACTCGTAAAGCGTGCAAATAGCAAATACACGAATAAACAATAGGCAAAAGTGTCCAAACATCCAAATAAAATCCATAAACAGAGAGAACATAATTTTATGAGTTTTTAGAAACTAGAATCGTCAAATTTGGAGTTAAGACGCAAAAGTTATGATTATTTAAAGTTTAAATAATCAATTAAATAATTTTGCAAGGAAAAACTTTAGTCCAAAAATTAAATAAAATTCATATTTAGGTAGATCTCAATTTTATACAAATTTAGAAATTTGAATCACTCAAATCGGAGTTGAAACGCAAAAAGTTATAAGCGTTTGAAGTTTTGAAATTCAAATCAATTATTAAACCGATTTATTAAATCATTTTCTTTTAGGAAAATCATTTATTGCGTCGGCAGGGACACGTGGCAGCACTTTGGATTGGTCTGGCGACGCCACCGGTCCATGGACTCGGTCCACGCCGGCTCGGGTCATCGTGGACCCTGGCCCACGGCTTCACGTGAGATCGACATGTGGGACCACTCGGGTGACGTCATTCTTGGCGTCGTGAGGCTGACCGCCAGACGGCAGGTGGGTCCCATGGGTGACGTCATTGCCGACGCTTGCGGCTGGGGCGATGCCGACATGCGGTTCGCCATGACGCCATGGCCCGTGACGTCATGGTGCGGGTTTGGTTGTCCGTGACACCGACAGCGTGTCACAGAACAGCGCTCGCCACGCGTGGGCTGCGTGGCCAGCGACGGTGATGCCGGGCCTCCCGCACACGTGGCTAGATCTCGATCGCTGATTTGAAAATCAACGGTCCCGCATTGATCTGGACTCACGCGTTTGGGGTGAACGCGGTTGATCTGGACCGCTGGATCTAGATCGGACGGTCAAGATTGGATCTCGGGATTTTGACGAAATCTCACCGTGAGATGACGTGGCGCAATCTGGGCCCTTGGATGGAGATCCGACTACCGAGAGATCTTGAAGTCCGCCGATGGCCCACAGCCAAGCGCTGCTTGCCGGAGTTGGGGACGACGACCACGGCAGCGGCGCCGGGCGTGCTCCAGCGATGTGAGAGGTCCCTCCCGACGCGGCTTGGCCTCCCGGTTCCAGATCTGACCTCAACAGCGGCGGAGGACGACGGAGATGGCGGCAATCGGCGAAAAACTACGGCGGAACGCTACGGCAACTCCGGCGGCGATGCGGCTAGACGGCAGCGGCGCCAGCGACGTTGTCTAGGGCTACTGGTGCGCCGCGGAAGTCGGGCGTCCGCGGCGCAGGTGGCGGTGCATTAAATAGGGCCCTCGGCGTGGTGAAGCATACGGAGACCGAGACTGCTCCGTTCTTGGCGCGGCGGAGTCCTGGCGAGGACTCTGATCGGGCTACGTGGCACGCGACAGCCGTTTGGATCGAGATCCAGCGGTGCGTGAGTTTGGGTTCGGTCGGACTCGGCGAGCCGGGTGGCTCGGTTGGGCTCGGTCCGGTGACGTGGCTCGATCGTGGCCGTTGGATCTTGATCCAACGGCCGCGACGGTTTGGAGTTCTACGAGTGGGTTCGACTCAACCACGGCTCGGGTCGGTTCGGTCGGACTCGAACTCGAGTCCGACTCGGGCTCGGTCGGATGAACAAGATTACAAACCCACTCGCATTTTCCAGCGATTTAATATTTAAAATAATTCCCAGTAATTCATTTAATTCATTAAAAATAGCAAAATACTCAGAAAAATTCCAGAAAAATTCTGGAAAATATTTTGGAACATTTTGGACTCAAATAAAATATTTCCAACAAAATTTTATTTGCAAAATTAAATTCTTTAATTATTTCAAAATGGAATAAATTCAAATAAATTCCAAATAAATCCAAATAAATTCCAGAAAATTCCAAAAATTCACCAAAGTGCCAAATCACACATGAATTTAAGAAAAGCAAAATTTTGGGGTGTTACAATAATTGAGCTAGTACCTGGAACAGCCCCGATAGCTAAGAGGCCTTATCGGATGTCTACCAATTAGTTGGTACAAATGAAGAAGCAGATCGAGGAGCTAATGGAGAAAGGATTCATACATGGGGAGCGCCAGTTTTGTATGTCAAGAATAAGGATGGGAGTTTCAGATGTGTATTGATTACCGTGCACTCAATGATGTCACCGGGAAGAACAAGTATCCGCTACCCAGGATCGATGACCTGTTTGATCAGTTAAGAGGAGCCGGAGTTTTCTTCAAGATTGATCTTCGATTAAGATATCACCAGTTGAAGATCCGATAGGAAGATATTCCGAAGACCGCATTCTCGTCGAGGTACGGACATTACGAGTTCACTGTTATGTCCTTTGGTCTGACGAATGCTCCTGCCTATTTCATGAACTTGATGAATAAGGTTTTCATGGAATACCTGGATAAGTTTGTCTTCGTGTTCATAGATGACATACTTGTCTACTCCAAGACAAGAGAAGAGCATGTAGAACACCTGAGGCTAGTTTCGGAGAAGCTGAGGGAACAACAACTCTTCGCAAAGTTCAGTAAATGTGATTTCTAAAAGGACAAGTGGAGTTTCTTGGACATGTAATGACCGCAGAAGGAGTCGCAGTTGACCCAAGCAAGGTGGAAGTCGTGTTACATTGGGAATAGCCAAAGACAGTGACCCAGATCCGTAGTTTTCTAGGAATGGCTGGTTACTACCACCGCTTTATTGAAGGATTTTCAACGTTTGCGAGACCTCTCGCGCAATTGCTGAAAAAAGAGAAGAAGTTTACATGGACGCCGGAGTGCGAGAAGGGTTTTTAAGAACTGAAGAAACGATTGACATCAGCTCCGGTGTTGGTTCTACCAAATGTAAATCAAAGCTTCAACATATACTGTGATGCATCGCGCTAAGGACTGGGATGCGTGCTGTTGCAGAACGGAAAGGTCGTTGCATATGCATCAAGGCAGTTGAGGCCGCATGAAGAGAACTATACAACGCATGACCTGGAGTTAGCAGCCGTAGTGCATGCCTTGAAGTTGTGGCGTCACTATCTGATTGGGAACAGATATGAAGTGTATACAGACCATAAGAGTCTTAAATACATATTCACCCAATCGGACTTGAACATGAGGCAGAGGAGATGGTTGGAGCTTATCAAGGACTACAACATCGGAATCCATTACCATCCCGGGAAGGCCAATGTGGCAGCCGATGCCTTGAGCCGGAAAAGCCACACCGTCAATATGTTGGTGGCAGAAAGTCAGGTTGAGTTGTGCAAAGAGTTTCGGAAGATGAAGTTGGAAGTTGTGACTGAAGGATTTTTGGCCGCTCTGGAGGTGAAGCCTACCTTGGAGGATCAGATCCGAGAAAGACAAAAGGATGATGCCAAGATCCAGAGAATCAAATCCAAAATGGAGGAAGGCAAGGCGAAAGATTTCAGACTGGATGAGCAAGGCACGTTGTGGATTAAGGATCGCATCTGTGTGTCGAACAAGAAGGAGCTGAAGTAGTTGATATTGAAGGAAGCTCATGACTCCAAGTATTCCATTCATCCAGGAAGTGCGAAGATGTATCAAGACCTGAAGGAGATATTCTGGTGGCCGAGCATGAAGCGTGAAGTTGCAGAGCATGTTGCGTTGTGCGACATATGCCAGAGTCTCAAGGCAATGCATCAGAGGCCAGCAGGGTTGCTGTAGCCATTGAAGGTACCTGAGTGGAAGTGGGAGGAAATCGGTATGGATTTCATTACCGGTTTGCCGAGGACTCATGGTGGATAAGACTCCATATGGGTTATAGTGGATCGCCTAACGAGGCCGCCCACTTTATCCCTGTAAAGACCACCTACTCAGGAGATAAGCTAGCAGAGTTGTATATGTCCAGGATTGTCTGTTTGCACGGGGTGCTGAAGAAAATTGTGTCGAACAGAGGTACTCAATTTACCTCAAGATTCTGGAATAAGTTGCACGAAGCCATGGGGACCCGTCTGAACTTTAGTACAGCTTATCACCCGCAGACGAATGGACAGACGGAAAGAGTTAATCAGATTTTGGAAGACATGTTGAGGGCTTGTGCATTGTCTTATGCTACTTCGTGGGATAAGAGTTTGTCGTATGCCGAGTTCAGCTACAATAACAGCTACCAGGCACGCTTGCAGATGTCACCATTTGAAGCCCTGTATGGTAGACCTTGTCGTACACCATTGAACTCGAACGAGACCAGAGAACGTCATGTCTTCGGACCAGACATTCTTCAAGAAGCCGAAGAGCAGATTACCATGATCCAAGAAAGATTGAAGATAGCTCAGTCATGACAGAAGAGTTATGCCAATAATCGCTGCAGAGAGTTGAGCTTTGAGCTGAAAGATTTTGTGTATCTCAGGGTTATGCCTCTCAAGGGAGTTAATAGGTTCCATGCTAAAGGGAAGCTTGAACCAAGATATGTCGGCCATTCAAGATCCTAAGTCGTAGAGGTGAAGTTTCTTATCAGCTGGAGTTACCGCAGTCTTTGGCAGGAGTGCATGATGTGTTCCATGTATCACAGCTAAAGAAGTGTCTGAGAGTGCCAGAGGAACAGACGCCTTTGGAGGCGATCGAGTTACAGGAAGATTTGACTTATAGGGAGCACCCTGTAAGAATTTTGGACACAATGGACGGAGAGACAAGAAACAAGTCAACCCGCTTCTACAGAGTCCAGTGGAGCAACCATGCCGAGAGTGAAGCGACTTGGGAGTGCGAGGAAGACTTGAAGAAGGAAGTCCCAAACCTATTCCTTAGTTAGCCTTGAATCTCGGGGATGAGATTCTGTTAAGGGGGGAGGTTTGTAACACCCCAATTTTTGCTTTTCTTGAATTTAATTGTTATTTTGAATTTTTGGAATTTATTTGGATTTAATTTGAATTAAGCCTTTTACTGAATTAATTAAATATTGGTAAAGTATAAATAAAGTTTTGTTGAAAATATTTTATTTGAGTCCCAAATGTCCTAAAATATTTATGAGAATTTTTCTGGTATTTTTAGTGCCCCAAACGAATTAAACTATTTTCTGTAATTATTTTAATTAGAAAATCACTGGAAAAGGGTTGGACCAGTACTGGGCCAGCCCAGAATTGTGTCGAGCCGCGCGGCCCAGCCAAACCCTAACCCTAGCCACAACATGTGCGTGCCGTAGGATTGCGATCCGACGGCCGTGGATTTGCCACGCGGCCGCGCGTGCGGGCCGTTGGATCCGAGCCGCGTGCACGCGTGGGATGCTTCCACGTCGCCCTCTCATGAGCCCGTCGGAGTCTGCCGCCGTAACGGCAGCTCCGCGAATCCCACACCGAACCCAGACGCCGGGGCCGATATTTAATGACCGGGTGGGCGCCCGAGGATCGCTTGTTGATCGCGCATTGGTTGCCCTAGCCCCCAGAGCCCGAACCGCCACTGTCGCCTCTTGATTGCGCACCGTAGTTAGGCTAGGGTTTTGCTTCGGTTTCTTGCGCGTGCCGCCGCTGTTGAGCCGTCTCTACCGAGCCCAAGACCGGATCTGGAGTCCCCATCGCAAGGCGTGCCCGTGGGTACCATCCACTTCGCCGGAGGATTCCCGTAGCACTGTTTTGTGCATCATCATCCTCCGCAGGATTAAGTCCATCAAGGAGGAAGGCAAGGCAGAGGACTTCAAGTTGGATGAGCAAGGCACATTGTGGATGAAGGATCGCATTTGTGTGCCTAACAAAAAGGAGTTAAAGCAACTGATTCTGGAAGAAGCCCATGACTCCAAGTACTCAATTCATCCTGGAAGCGCCAAGATGTATCAGGATCTGAAGGAGAGATTCTGGTGGCCGAGTATGAAACGTGAAGTTGCCGAGCATGTTGCATTGTGCGACGTATGCCAGAGAGTCAAGGCAATGCATCAGAGACCAGCAGGATTGCTACAACCGGCGAAAATACCGAGTGGAAGTGGGAGGAAATCGGAATGGATTTCATTACACGGCTTGTCGAAGACTCAAGGAGGTTATGACTCCATATGGGTTATAGTGGATCGCTTGACTAAAGTAGCCCATTTTATCCCCGTGAAGACCACTTACTCGGAGATAAATTAGCGTAATTGTACATGATCGATTGTCTGCTTTGCACGGAGTGCCAAAGAGGATTGTATCGGACAGAGGTACCCAATTTACCTCAAGGTTACGGGAATAAGTTGCACGAAGTCATGGGAACCCGCTTTGAACTTTAGTACTGACCTATCATCCACAGACGGATGGACAGACCGAAAGAGTCAACCAGATTACGGAGGATATGTTGAGAGCTTGTGCATTGGCTTATGCTACTTCTTGGGATAAGAGTTTACCGTATGCCGAGTTCAGTTACAACAATAGTTATCGAGGCTAGTTTACTGAGATGTCACCTTTGAGGCAATCAGTATGGTCGACTCGCTGACGCCATTGAATTGGAATGAGACCGGCGAGCGCCGTGTCTTTGGGCCTGATATTCTTCAAGAGGTCAAGAGCGGATCGCTATGATTAGGGAAAAGGTTGAAGATAGCCCAATCTCGACGGAAGAGTTATGGCCGACAATCGTCGCCGAGATTTGAGTTTTGAACGAGAAGACTTTGTTTACCTCAGAGTTACGCCTCTGGGAGTTAAGAGGTTCCATGCCAAAGGGAAACTCGCACCCGTTATGTTGGACCATTTAAGATTTTGAGCCACAGAGGCGAAGTTGCTTATCACCGGAGTTGCCACAATCGTTAGCGAGGAGTACATGACGTATTCCATGTGTCTCAGCTTGAAGAAGTGTCTCCGAGTTCCCGAGAACAGCACACCGCTAGAGTTAATTGAGTTGCAAGAGGACTTGACTTATAAGGAGCATCCCGTGAGGATTCTCGGACACAATGGATCGAGAAACTAGAAACAAGTCAACCCGCTTCAGTAGAGTTCAAAGGAGCAACCATGAAGAAAGCGGCGACTTGGGAGCGCTAAGAGGATTTGAAGAAAGAGTTTCCAAACCTATTCTCAGAGTGAGCCTGAATCTCTGGACGAGATTCTATTAAGGGGGGAGGTTTGTAACACCCCAAAATTTTGCTTTTATTGAATTCATGTGTGATTTGGCACTTTGGTGAATTTTTGGAATTTTTTGGAATTTATTTGGATTTATTTGGAATTTATTTGAATTTATTCCATTTTGAAATAATTAAAGAATTTAATTTTGCAAATAAAATTTTGTTGGAAATATTTTATTTGAGTCCAAAATGATCCAAAATATTTTCCAGAATTTTCTCGAATTTTTCTCGAGTCTTTTGCTATTTTTAATGAATTAAATGAATTATTGGAAATTATTTTAAATATTAAATCGCTGAAATTCAACTCGGTCAAGTATCGTTTCATCCGACCGAAGTCGAACCCGAGTCCGACTCCGAGAGCTTGACTCGACCAAACCAGCTCCCAACCCTAATCGATCCCAACCGTTGGATCAAGATCCAACGGTGAGATCCGCCTCGCACGGCTTCGAGCCGCATCCGCCCGATCCGATCGCTGCCCACGCCGATCGTGGGCCGTTGATCGTGCCACGTGGACGGCCGTGTGAGTCATCGCCTCCGCTCCGACTCAGCCGGAGAGCTCCGCCGCGGACCGAAAGGTGACACGCTTAGGGTTCCGATTTGCACGCATGTCGCAGGCCAGTATTTAAAGCGTGAGACGCCCCGAGGTTGCCCTCATCCTTGCGCACCGTTCCTCGAGCCATCTCGCCTGAGCCGTCGCCCGTTTGCCCGTGCACGAGTTCGCCGAGTTGGAACTCTGTTGCGCCCGCGTTTGCGCGCCGCTTTTCGCCGTCGTCCGTCGTCTTCCGCCGAGAGGAGCCTGGATCCGGGGATCCCCGCGACGAGACGCACTCGAAGGGAGGACCCATCTCACCGGAGAGGCCCCGTAGCGCCGCGCCCTTGGTCACCGTCCCCGCGTCCGGTGAGCCCGCGACGCCATCGTCACCCGCGAAGGTCCTCAGCCGTTCGATCAAGATCCGACAGTCACGGTGAGCCCACGTTCTCCCCAAACCCTAGAATCCAGATTAGATCTGGACCGTTGGATCAAGATCCAACGGCCCACGATCGCCACGTCTTTGTAGTAGTGTTATTATAGGATTAGATCTGGACCGTCCGATCTAGATCGAACGCCCACGATCATCGAGTAGATTCAACGTGTTAACCCTGGATTTAATCGCGGCGCCGAATTTCAAATCAACGGCCGAGATTGCGCCACGTGTCGAAGCCCGACCGCCGCGATCGGGCCGCCCACGCTGGCAGTGTAGACGCCGACACGCCGGGCCCGCGTGTCGAGGTCCCACCTGTCAGACCGCGGTGAGCCCGCCGACGGCGATGACGCGTCACCCGAGGGCCCACATGTCGGCCGACACGTGAGTCGTGGATCGAGTCCTGATGAGACCGAGCCGAGCATGGACCGAGTCCATGGACCGGCTGACGCCGACCAACCAATCAGAGGCTGCCACGTGTCCATGCCGACGCAATAATTAATTTAGAAAAGAAAATGATTTATTAATTCGAAATATTGATTCAAATTTAGATTCAAACTTCAAACGCTTATAACTTTTATGCTTTCAACTCCGATTTGAGTGATTCAAATTTCTAAATTTGTATAAAATTGAGATCTACCTAAATATGAATTTTATTTAATTTTGGACTAAAGTTTTTCTCTGTAAAATTATTTAATTGATTATTTAAACTTTAAAAAATCATAACTTTAAGGCCTTTAACTCCAAATTTGACGATTCCAGTTTCTAAAAATTCATAAAATTATGTTCTCTCTGTTTATGGATTTTATTTGGATGTTTGGACACTTTTTGCCTATTGTTTATTCGTGTATTTGCTATTTGCACGCTTTACGAGTAGACGTTGAAGTGCCGGAAGGATTCGAAGGAGAAGTATTAACTCAGGATCCAATTCAAGACCAAGAACAAGTACTTTTTGAAGGCAAGTTGTGCTTTGACCATGTTGATCCTATTTCGAAATCTATTTTGATTTAAACTATTGCATGCTAGTTCAATTAGAAAAATACTTGGTTTAAACATGGGGGTTAGATAAGTACCAATTTGCTGTATGACACCTTGATTATTTAAGTATGTGCCATGACCCTTGTCACCCTAGTTGTGGATTACTAGTTGGACATTATTAAATTGCCAACATGGGTTTTAGACCGTTGTAGTAAACTGCTTAGACCTGCTACGTGCTCATAACATGATTTTGGATAATCAAATGTTAATATTGACTTAATGATATATTGAACCTGTTTTGGAAAAGTATCATGTGATGTTGATGGCACGTGGTGCATGGTAATCAACTGGGGTTTGATAAACAGTTTTCGACCGGGGCATGTGGCAAGAGTAATCAGGAGGGCCAGTTGTGGCATTGGGAGTGTTGTTTTGGTTTTTCGGGTAGTCTTGCCTTGGTCACCCTAAGGACTTAACCTTGCAAGCCTTTGAACTGGGTCTAACGTGCAACCACATGTCTGTAATGGGACGGACCTAGTTGACTAAGTTGCTAATAACGTACCTGTGGGACCTCAGGAGGTCAACTACACCCTTTGTGTAAGTTGTACGGGGAGCGCATCGGGCCGAGGCCAGTACCCATCTAACTGGTTGATTGGCCTAGACTTCGCCTTAGCGAAGGGAAGGGTTAGTGCGCAATAACCGGAGGACCACTTGTATTGTTAGAGGTTTCCAAAGACTTTGTTACTGAACTCGCCTTTGTGGTGTTTGATTGTATCTTGTGGGTAAAGTGCATAACCTCTGCAGAGTATAGAATCTATTCGAATAGCCGTGTCCGCTGTATTGGACATCGCCGGGAATTACTGATCAAGGGTTAGATTTTCTCAAAAATAACTTTGGTTTGAAAGGTTGGGTTGGTTTAATAATGAAGATGATGGAAATGTGGTTTAGGATGGGGAAAATGTTTATTAAACTTCTTGAAAAGTTATTTATGCTTTACTTAATTCTACCGCTTCGAATCTACTTATATTACTTGTCAAATGTCATTTCTTTGCAAATATACCTTGTGCTATTCCTTTGTACCAAGCCATGCATATAGTATATTAGCTTGCATTCTCAGGCATGACTTGCCGAGTACCAAGTACTCACCCTTGCCTCAACACAACATCGCTTGAAGAGGAGACTACGCCACTTTGGAGGAGGAACTCCAAGAGGATCCGTCTACTTAGGGAAGCGAGCCCGCCATTGCCTGTGGTATACTGGATGGCGCCACGAAGTTATTTGATTTTCCGCTGCTATTATTTCTCTCTGAACAAGTTTCGCCTTGCGAGGCATACATTTGTAACTTGACCATAAGGTCGAGTAACCAGTTTGATTATTTAAATAAAGTACTTTGATAATATCGAATGGTATGATTGTGATATTTACCGATGTTAAGACTGTGTGCACTAGCGCGTTCCTGGACTAGTGCTGAATACACAGAGGGTCCGGATTTGCAAATTCGGGGTCCCGACAGAGGTGGTATCAGAGCCATACTTGACCGTAGGCTCAACCCTAAGATAGAATGGTCGTAGTGAGGATAAAACCTATTTTCTAAAGCTAAAAAGTTGTCACTGACATTTGGTATCAGAGCAGGATAACTCAGAAATCATGTCAGACATTGGATCGCAAGGTACTACACCACCAGGTCCGGTTGCAACTGTTGTAGCAGAGACATCAGGGCAAGTAAGGTCTGTGACCAGATCGAGTGTGCCGATACAATATCCGATGCTTAGCGACACCAATTACGGCATATGGGCCGTGAAGATGAAGATAATTCTCAGATCACTTGGAGTGTGGGCAGCAGTTGAAGGGGAAGCACCGATTTGTGAGGAGACAGACCAAGGGGCCCTGGCTG
Source organism: Rhipidocladum racemiflorum (assembly GCA_036346355.1). Lineage (NCBI taxonomy): Eukaryota > Viridiplantae > Streptophyta > Magnoliopsida > Poales > Poaceae > Rhipidocladum > Rhipidocladum racemiflorum. The sequence continues at coordinate 55,644,999 of CM070578.1, forward strand.
CATTATCGCAAGCAGTGCCTGATGATGTGCTAATGGCAATTGCACACAAAGAGACTGCTAAAGATGCTTGGAGCACACTCAAAGAGATGAGAGTAGGGGAAGACCGTGTCAAGAAAGCTCGGGTACAGACGCTCAAGAGGGAGTTCAATCGGATGAACATGGAGGAGAATGAGACCATCAACAAATTCTCTCTTCGACTCACAACGTTGGTAAGTGAAATTCGGAACCTTGGATCAGAGATGCCTGAAAGCACTGTGGTTGAAAAACTTTTCAGCGCTGTCCCAGAATAATTCTCGCAGATTGTAGCCACCATTGAACAATGGGGAGACATGGCTGCAATGACCCTGGCAGAGGCAGTGGGTCGACTTCGAGTGTTTGAGGAGAGTATCCAAGGACGGCGACAGAAAGAAGAAGGGGATCGCCTCATGATGGCTTCACGAGAGAAGTGGGATCCTCAGAACACAAAGGAGAAGAAATTTGGTGAAAGCTATAATCCGAAAAGAGGAGGAGGACACTACAGAGGGCATGGTCGAGGACGCGGTGGCCGAGGCAGTGAAGGTGAAGGGCGACCCTACCGAAAGTTCGATAAAACGAAGATCAAGTGTTATAACTGCGATGTGTTCGGCCATTTCGCGTCAGAGTGTAAACAGCCCAGAAAGGAGAAAGCTCTATTTGTTGAAAAACAAAAGGACCAGAAGGAGAATGGGGTGAAACTCCTCTTGATTGAAGGTTGTGAGACGACTCAAAGTACTGTCACAGAAGAAGTCATGCTCAATGAAGATAGCATGAAGCCACAGCTCGGAGGAGAAGGCAAGTTTGATGGCAGCAGGTGGTATCTAGATACCGGCGCCACAAATCACATGACAGGATGTCGGGACATTTTCACCAACCTCGACAACACCATAATCGGTACAGTGAAGTTTGGTGACGGCTCACATGTTCAAATCTGCGGCAAAGGGACAATTCTGTTTCAGGGAGCATCTGGCGAGCACCATTTGCTAACCAATGTGTACTATATCCCTTCGTTGCGGAGCAATGTTGTCAGCATTGGACAACTAGACGCGCAAGGGTATAAGACAGTAGTTGAAGATGGATATATGAGCCTCTACGACGAAGAAAGACAGGAGGTGAGCAAAGTTGAAAGGCTTCAAAACAAGTTGTATGTGATGAACCTAAATAAGATTCAGCCAATTTGTCTTTTGACAATGAGTGGTGACAAGGAATGGCTTTGGCATGCAAGATTCGGACATATCAACTTTCGGACAACTGCGAGATATGTCGGACTAAGGATGGTTGAAGGCTTACCAAGCATTGATCATGTTGACCAAACTTGTGAAGCATGTTTGGCAGGTAAGCAACATCGAACTCCATTTCCGAAGGAGGCAGTCTATCGAGCTACAGAGCCGCTTGAGCTGGTACATGCCGACTTATGTGGACCGATCACACCGGAAACTCCTGGAGGGAAAAGGTATTTTCTCTTGATGGTAGATGACTTTACTCGCTACATGTGGGTTGCCCTCATCAGCTCAAAAGATAAAGCCTTCCAAGCCTTCAAACTCATTAGAACTCGTCATAGAAACCGAATCAAGGCAAAAGATGAGGGACTACTGATGATAGAGGAGGAGAATTTTGTTCGCCGAGTTCAACGCTTTTGCAGTGAACAAGGCATAAGACGCTACTTGACAGCCCCCTACTCCCCTCAGCAGACCGGCGTTGCTGAACGGAGGAATCAGACAATTGTGTCGATGGCAAGAAGCCTAATGAAAAACATGAAGATACCGGGAAAATTTTGGGGAGAAGCAGTATCAACGGCGATATACATCTTGAATCGAGCAGCAACGAAGAGTGTAGAAGGAAGAACCCCATATGAAGCTTGGTTTCACAGAAAACCGACAGTATCTCATCTTCGCACCTTCGGCTGTGTTGCGCATGTGAGGAATGTAAAGCCTTACCTCAGTAAATTGGAAGACCGCAGCACCAAGATGGTGTTCCTTGGCTATGAAACCGGATCTAAAGCCTACCGAAGTCTATGATCCAAAGAGGTGACAAAGTATGTGTCACCCGAGATGTAGTGTTTGGGAGGAGAAAGCATGGGATTGGTATTGCTCGACAAAGCAGGAGAAGATGCAAAGAAGTGCATACAGATATCTTTGTGGTGGATATCGGCATGACAACAAAGACAAGACAATCACAACCACCATCGCTTGGAAATGAAGTCCAAAGCGACGATCCATCAACACCGAAAGCAAATGGGCGGGCATCTCAGAGTGGAGGGGTGTTTGAGTCACTGCACACTCACCGATGTCGAGGAGAAGAAGCCGACACCGAGGAAGATACAACATCCCAGTCCACATCTCCCACAAGTGTCTCATCACTTGAGACGCCTCCTCTCAAGATGAGAACAACTGCAAGACCTCTATGACAACACCCAAGAAGTGGAAATTGAGTATTCTCGTATGTGCTTCATGGCTGCGGAAGAACTCGACAAAGGTGGAGGAAGCTATGAAAGCAGACCATTGGAGACAAGCCATGGAGGAAGAGATGAAGTCTATAAATCGATAACAACACATGGGAGAAGGTGCAACTTCCTGGGTCGAGAAACCAATAGGACTGAAATGGGTTTTCAAGGTAAAAGAGATTCGAGAAGGCAACATAACGAAATACAAGGCAAGATTAGTGGCTAAGGGTACTCTCAACAAAGAAGGCATAGATTTCGATGAAGTGTTCGCACCGTGGCAAGGATAGAAACGGTGAAGAGTCCTAATAGCCCTAGCTGTTCAAGGAGATTGGGAAATCCATCACATGGATGTCAAATCAGCCTTCCTAAATGGAGAAATTGCCAAGAAGTTTATGTAACTCAACCACCGGATTTGTCGACAACGGCAACAAGAGTAAAGTTCTAAAGCTAAAGAAGGCGCTTTATGGACTTCGACAAGCCCCAAGAGCATGGAACTTTAAGCTTGATCAATCCCTTGCCGTGACCGGGATTTGAGAAAAGCGCTCTAGAGCATGCCGTGTCTGTAAGAGGAGAGAGTTCATCTCTGCTGTTGGTTGGAGTATATGTTGACGATTTGGTCATTACAGATCTAGCCTAGAGGACATAAATGGATTTAAAACTCAGATGAAGAAGATCTTCAAAATGAGTGACCTTGGTCACCTCAGCTACTACCTCGGAATTGAAGTGAGACGGCACAGAGGAGGGATCTCGTTGTGTCAATCTGGGTATGCAGCAAAAATACTAAAAACCGCAGGTATGGAAGATTGCAACCCTTGTGCAATACCAATGGAAAACCGGCTTAAACTAAGCAAACAGGCAGAAGGAGCCCCTGTCGACGCCACATTATATCGCAGCTTGGTTGGGAGTTTGCGTTATCTAGTGAATACTAGACCCGACCTAACATATGTCGTGGGCATAGTGAGCAGGTTCATGGAGTCCCCAACTTCCCAACACTTAGCTGCTGTCAAGCACATTCTGCGATATGTAAAAGGTACAATTGGATATGGATGCTTTTATGCGAGAGATAAGCAATCAGGAGACAGTCTGTTTGGGTTTAGTGACAGCGACCTAGCCGGAGACATTGATGATTGGAAAAGCACCATGGGAACGGTATTTTTCCTCGGCACATGTCTCATAACCTGGGTATCCCAAAAACAAAAGATCGTAGCTCTTTCATCCTGCGAGGCAGAATATATCGCGTCAACTACAAAGAGCCTGCCAGGGGTTATGGTTGAGTAGATTGCTTGCAGACTTGAAGAAGGAAGAGCCTAAAGGGTGAGAATATTTGTTGACAACAAATCGGCCATAGCACAGGTAAGAACCCAGTTTATCATGCAAGGAGTAAACATATTGACACAAGGTATCACTTTATACGAGACTGCGTCGAGGAAGATAAAGTGGAAGTGATGCACATAAACACAGAGGATCAGTTAGCGGACATACTGACTAAAGCTCTGGGCCGGACAAAGTTTCAGGAAATGCGTCAAAAGCTAGGCGTGATAAAAGTGAACTCTGGACAACAAGATTAGAGGGGTGAAATGTTGGGTATAATCTAGTTGTCCATCGCTAGTTTCAAAGTTTTTTTCTCTGTCAGCAGTAGTTATGCGTGCGCCGCGGGACACGATCTCCCAGGCCCGAGCCAGGGGAGATTGTGCTCTTTGGGTGGGCGCTCATGGCGGGCCTCGTCCCGCCATTCTCTGAGTTCTTCCTTATGGTCCTCCATTCCTATGGAGTGCACCATCTTCATCTCTCCCCCAACTCCATCGTCATCCTCGCCGTCTTCGCACAGCTGTACGAGATGTTCGTGGGGGTGATGCCTAGCCTCCCACTTTTTCGGTACTTCTACACCCTCCGCACCGCCGGCGACGGGGAGGTCACCGGGAGCTGCCACTTCCGCCTTCGCGACGAGATGGTCCCCCACTACATTGCCTTCCAGCAGAAGTCGAACTAGAAGTCCTGGAGGGAGGACTGGCTGTACACCATAGACGATAGTGGCTCAGATGTCCTAGCCCTTCCCACCGTCGCGGCGGAGGGGCACGAGGACTGGAATGAAGTCATCATGGAGACGGACGAGCTTCAGGCCATGGCGGACAGCATTCAGCACTTGCGGGACGCCGGCCTAACTGGGGTGCTGGTGGTTCGGGACTACATGTCCCGAAGAATCAGCCCTCTGCGGCTCCGTGTTCGCCCGGCGTGGCAGTACACGGGTGACGACGACCTGACTAGGACGTTCCCGGGCAGTAAGTCCTTGTCTTCTTCTGAACGTGCGATTTCTTCTCGCCATCTTCATCTTTTGACTCCCTTTCTTTTTTGTCAGGCGTTGGGAATCTGACCAGCTCCCTCCTTATGAAGTGGGTGAAGGAGCTGCTCCCAGTCCCTGCTGGAGATCTGGTGTTCGCCGACGGGGTCCAGCCTCTAGCTGACATGGATCTCATGGAGCGGAACCAGATCACCAGATCGTTCCCACCAATGGGCCCCATAGGCCTTGCGGTGGTGCCAGCTAGGGGCCCTTTGGTAATAAGGGGTGCCGCAGCCCCTGTCGACCACGCCACCGGGAAACGTCCGATCGCCGACGATCCCCCGGCCGCGGATCCGATGAGGCCCCGCACCCTAGACGATGCTTCCAGCAGCGCCATGCCCGCCACCACTCCCGCGACACTGGGGGGAGTGGGTCTTTCCTCCGGGGCGCCGACGACCACTGTCCTGGAGAAGGCGCCGAGCCTGCCGGCATCGAGTGCTCACACGCCGCCACCGCCGGCTCCAGGGGCTTCGCTGCCGCTTCCCGCAACATCCTCCTCTCCAACCCCGGCGCCCACGACTTCGGGCGGTCGCCTGGTTGCCCTCTCGGCGTTGGGGTTCACCTTCCAGTCACCTCCAAGGGTGACTGCACAGGCGGCCCCAGCCCCCGTGGCGCCTCCTGCGCCCGTCGGGCCTGGGGCATCTTCTTCGGGCGGCCTAAGTGATGCCCCTGGCTTGGCCCCAGGAGGCGTCGGCCAGGCTATCGCCGCCCCTGCGGTGCTCACCCTTGCGGCCCAGTGCCCGGACGATGCCCGAGTGCTCGCCGACCTTCAACGAGTATACACGGGCATTGGTACCCTCCTCGCCACAACCGTGGCCCATCTAGCATGGTACCCCCAACAGCTGGCTGCTTTGCAGGAGGAGAAGGAGAAAACTGAGGCGGCGCTAGCTCAAGAGAACGCCGCTTTGGGTGCCCGGGCCCGGGCGGCCGAGGCGGCACAGACAAGGGCGGCAGCGGAGCACCGCCGGGTGCTCCACCACCTTACCACCATGCTCCACGGTGCCTACGGGAGCATGAGAGAGATCTTGGTGCCTCTTGGCGTCGTCCTTGCGCCTCCGCAGGAGCCCACCGCCCTGCAGTACGCTGCTGGGGTGAGTCGGGCTGCGGAGGCCCTCCAGAATCTGCCTGCTGCCCTCGCTGAGCGTTCAGCCATTGAGGGGTGAGTAGTGGCCATCGGGGCAGCTTCCTACATGCTGGCGTGCTGTGCCAGCCACGATGCCTCCTTCAACGCTCTGGCAACAGTCGCCGGCATCGAAGGGGACGAGGCGGCGGCACGAGCGCGCGTGCAGGAAGCTGCCGAGTTCATCGCTGGGCTGATGCCGGGCCACTCGCCACCATCGGGAGCAGAACTCCACTCGCCGATGCCGGGAGCTACCAGCCGCACTTCGACATCGGGGGCTAAGACACCAACACCATTGTCCCCATCAAACCCAGGGGCGACAAAGGACGATCAAGGTGGACACCCTTTGCAGCCCTCGACCGGATGAATACCTTCGCCGCGGCCCCCGGGGACAGGGGCGGCGTCGGTCTGTCATGTCGGTCCTCCTCCAAGGGCCCCAACCGACTACTGAACACCACTGCTCCTACCTTGTTCAGGGGCTGCGGTGGACGGTTGAGGGGACTTCCCTTGGGGGGCTTCAACCGGACTCTCGGCGTCATTTCCACCTGTGACACTACGGGATGGTGTGACGTTATAAAATGTGAAATCGGAGGTTGAAACTATACTGTATGAGGTTTATTTGCGTTTTCGGACCGATTCCGGGAGTTTGGGCCTTTTTGGGGAAGTTTGGGCCTAAGGGAAAGGGTCGTGGGTTTTAGTGGGAAGGTTTTTGAGTCCATGTGGGAGTGAGAGACCAGATTGGGCTGGTTGGTGTGCCTCCCTCTGCCCTCATTTGCGCCCCACCCCTACCCTTGTGCGCCCCCCCCATGCCCTAGCCGCCCCCTCTCCTCCCCCACCTCCCCTTGTGTGCGCCGCCCCCCCATCTTCTCCATTACACCACCACCCCTCCCCTCCCCTCTCCACCATCCTTTCTGCCCTAGGGGAGCCTCCCCCACCTCGCCATCCCACTGTTTTTACCATTGGAGCGCTCCGCGACAAGGAGATCTGGTGGATTTGGAGCGAGGAAGGAGATCGCGTGAACCGGGAGGAGATTCGTCGGTTCATCGTTCGTGGGGCTAAGGTATGGCTAGGGGAATCCTTGGGGTTAGTATAGGGGCTGTGCTAGAGGGTATTTGGATACTTTTAGATCAAGTGGTGGTGCTGTGATTGGGTAGATTAGATGAAAACTAGAGTTTGCCACGTTCTCTGCTTCGGGCAGATTGTGCATTCAACCTAGGGTTTGAGTTTTCGTGACCTTAGATTCGGAATTTGGTCGTCCGCCTGTTGAAGAAGTTGTAGGTAACTTCATTACCTTTCAGTGGACATAAAGAACGTCCAATTCCGCCCAGCCGTTTGAAAGTTATGCTCGATTTACCGAACGTGTTCAAATCTGTGACATACTGGGACAGAACGTAGAGTTTTGTAGATTAGACAACTTTAGAATCAAAATCAGCTTTTCCATATACTTAGAAAAAGTTAGGAAATTTCCTAAGCTACGCGAGGATGTACTCGTTTAATCGATTCGGAGTCCTAAAACTAAAGTTATGATAGTTTGAAGTCTGCTGTCCGGGAGGGACAGATTCTCTGTTTTTCGATTTCGGGAGTAGTTTGCGAAATCTGGGTAGATGGGCGATGGTGTACTATTTTGTGGGCACGTTGTGATTGTGTGGCATCTATGTGCAGGTGGTGTGACCCCGGGAGTGCCCTCCTCATCCCGCCAATCCGTCGCCCGAGGTTAAGGCAAGTGTATTGGGATGGGTAGCATGTGGTTTATTTGATTGTATTGACAAGATGCAATTGTTTCCATGTTATGCTATCTTGCCATGCTTAGTATTTGCCATGATATGATGAAAAAGGGTATGTTAAGATGCTATGCAATGGTTTAGGGTTCATGATTATGGCATATGTTGCATACATGGCATGAAACTTGGCCCGGTCGGTGAGAACGTCATAACTAATCTAGTAAGGTCGGTGAGAAAGTTATGACTAATCCGGAGCGCCATGGATGTAAGACCTACCTCGTGTTTCCACCCACGCGGTGAGTGGAAGCGAGGAGTAGGCACCCTCCATCTACGGGATGGAAGGAGGACGTGGGTGCACGCCGACGGGTGTGCACTCGGCAATACCGGTATTTACGTCGAGGAGACATGTGCATTGCATTGCATACATGATGATGATGATGATCAAATGATTTCAATGAGGTTGAGATATGAATATGATGTTGCATATGAAGTATGACTTAATCATGATGTTAAGTTTGTTATGTAGTGATGATAACATTGAATTGTTCTGTATGACCCATTGCAATATACTTGCTGAGTGATGAACTCACGCTTGTGTTTTATGTTGTTTTAGGTACCATGACACCGGCATGTGGGAAGGGGCAATAGCTACACATCTTCACGTAGTTTCAGTCACATTTACCAATTTGAGTCATGATCATAATAAGTGCCATGAACTTAGTGTGTGGAATAATTTTGTGAGCTTGTGATCCTTATTTGCTTAGCTATAGATTATGGAGAGGTTGGATTTGGTATTATTGGTTTATGTTGATGCTTTATCCATTTATATTGCTGCTTTAGATGTCTTATGTTATGATATATCTTGCCATGTTATTGCTATTGTTTCAATTCATGTTAAAACAAAGGAGATGCTGCCGAAATTTCGGTTTTAGCATTTGTGTCTTTGCTGTAATTTATCTTTACTTACGGTATTTAGGTGATGTTTAGTATATGTTTGGTAGCATTCGGGCATACTAGATGCCGGGGTGTTACACCACCCTAGCCGGGGATTGCAACGGACGATTGAGATAGTATTTCCTCAAAGACTCCGGTTGGGACGAACGATCTGGACGAAGCGAGCTGAGAAAGTTCATCCGCCAGATGGTTGTCCCGTCGAGGGATATGGGTAAAACCCAGTGTCGACGATCTGTTTCGCCGGCAATAAGATTTGTGATTCTAGGGGATTTGTGCGGGATCTGAGCTTGATGGTAACACAGGATGCGGGGGCAATCTGTTTTAGACAGGTTCGGGCTCTCTCGGAGGAGATAATACCCTAGTCCTGTGTTCTTGGATATATCGTGTGTGTCTCTCTTTTTCTTGTTTCTCCCTCCTCCCCTTATATACTGGGGGAAGAATACATGATAGATGGGCGCCACCGGGCCCTGAACATGGTGGCCTGGACGACATGTCCCTTGTCCTTATCCGCCTTCACGCTCTACGCCCCGGAGAGGTGGTTATGCTTTCTCCGACCCACGCACGCCGCCTTGTCGAGTTCCAAAGATCCGCAGGTTCCGCAAAGGTCGATCGCATGCTTCGCTCTGGCGGGTTGTTAGGGCGGGGCGCCAAGCTTCCTTGAAGGATCGGGAGTTGTCTTGGGGAGCAAGTAGAAGGTCTCCTCCGGGCCCGCTGTGGTGCTTCGGGCTTTGGGCTTTATTCCGCTGTCGAGCCCGGTCGGTGTAGGCCCCTCTTGCGGGACCCTGCTCTCGACATCCCACAAGAGCCCCCAAGTGCTATAGGATCGACTTTCCGTCCCTTACCTGTCATGAGGATTATGCGGGAGAGAGATCATAAAGAACTTGTAGTATGAAGCCACCGTGGTTGGTTAGCTCGTGGTCGAGTGGTACCCGCGCTCGCTTATTGCACGGTGCACGGCAACCGGCTTGTCGCTTTGACCCTCATGGGGCATACCTTGGTCTTTTGGCTCGTGGGTCGAGTGGTACCGCGCAGTTTACGGTGCACGGCAACCGGCTTGTCGCTTCTACCGACCCTCATGGGGCATACCTTGGTCTTTGGCTCGTGGGCCGAGTGGTACCCGCTCCCATTTACGGCGCTTGGCAACCGGCTTGTCGCTTCTACTGACCCTCATGGGGCATACCTTGGTCTTTTGGCTCGGGTCGGGCGGTACCGCGCTCGCTTACGGCAGCGCAGCAACCGCTTGTCGCTTCGACCCTCATGGGGCATACCTTGGTCATACAGAGTAATGCTCGTGTTCGCTTACGGCAAGACCGCTTTAGACCCTCATGGGGCGCATTCTCAAGACCGTGTTGGTTGTAGATCCTCCCGCGACACCCAATCGCATTGTGAGACAACGACCAGCAATTGACCCCAAATTATGGGGTGTGCCGTCGGAGGATGTTCGGAAAGTGCCCAGCCCCAAGCTTCCGTGGCGGCCGTGTTCAGGCCCGTCGTGGGGCGACTTTATCCCAAACTTTGGACCAGGTTTGACACCTGCCGCGCTTTGGCGCGACGCAGCTATTGGCCCGTCATGGGCGTGCCTCGATCCGGCCTGCACTGAACAGGAGGGCCCTCGCTTCTTCCCACCGTAAGGTGAAATTGGGGCCCATTTCTTATAAGTCGGAAGGACCTCGTTGGAGCAACGGCCTCCTTGCACCTTCCCCACCACGGCCGCGAAACCTTCAAACCTCCTTTGGCGATTTAGGGTTTTACGGTTTCGCGCCCTTGGCTTGTGGCGGTTCTTCCCACCAGGTCTTCTTCTTCGCAATGTCTTCTTCCTCGTCATCGGGGGGTAGCGCCGACCCTGCGACGGCAGGGTGGGAGACTTCCATCACGACGACGTCCCGTTTGGAGGGGATGGTCGCCGCCGGCGTCCTCCCTCCGCTGGAGTTGATCTCACTTCCCCGCCGCAGGTGACCCTTACCCCACACCTCTAGAGAATGAGATTGTGGTGTTTGAGTCCTTCTTCTGGCAGGGACTTAGCATTCCTGGGAGCGCCTTCTTCCGGGGGCTCCTCCACTTCTATGAAATCGAGTTGATCAATTTGAACCCCAACTCGATTCTTCATATTGCCATCTTCGTCCAGCTCTGCGAGGCGTATCTTGGGATACGTCCTCATTTGGATTTGTTCCGCCTTCTTCTTCTTTGAAGCCTCATCCGACCGGGCCGCCTCCCTAACGTCGTTGGGGGCGCCGGCCCACCAAGTGGAGGGCTCGAAGAAGCAAGATTTTGTCGTTCCTCTCAAGACCTCCTCAAAGGTTGGAGGCGGGAGTGGTTCTATTGTGCCAATGTTGATCCTTTCCTCGCACCCTTTGCCGGCCGTGCTCCTAAAGCTTCCCGATGTCGAGCGACGCCTGACGGAGGAGGTTTGGCGCAAATCCTCGAAGCTTCGGCATTGATTGACGATCCAAGAACCGAGGGTCGACGGTCCCGGATCGCGATCAGTTTTGTGAAGCGCCGAGTGCAGCCCTTGAAGGAGAGAGTCCATTTGGGGTTCCAATACAACGGGCCTCTGGACCCCACGCGAGACGGACGTGGCCACTGTCGATGGAGGCGCCCGGGCAAAGACGGGTAGTTGATCTCTTCGTGCCTGGCACAATAATCACCAACAGGGCTGCCCTCATAAATTTTCGACGGCAAGGCCTCCTCCTCCTGTGAGTGCACTATTCTCTCGAAAGGCTGTTCCATGATTTCTTTGATCGATGTGTGATTCAAACAGGTGCGATCGTTCCTTTTCAGAACGCAGCGTCCTTCCTTTCTCGACGCCCCGGTTGTCGGCCTCTCTCGCTAAAACACGCTCAGCGAAGCGAGTGGCTGACACCTCGGTCGACGAGCCGCGCCGGAGTCGGCGGAGGAGGTCGCCGGTCTTTCGTCAGACGCCTTCGACCTCCGATGCACCCGGATCACGGCTACGTGAGTCGCAGCCTCTTCATCCCTGTGGTAGCCCCGCTGCAGCGCTAACTTCCTCCGAGTGGTGCTGGGTCTCTGATGAGACCTCGGGATGAAATTCAAGAAATCCAAAAGGTATTCTTTTGGGCGATCCTTGTCTTTTGTTACCGCTCAGGCCGAGGTGTCTTCCTTTTGCTGATTCAGGACTTCGCTATGGACGTCCCGGTGGAGGGTCTCCTGAAAGGAGTCTCAGCGGAGGCTTCCCAAGGGGAGCCCCGCGCGCCGGCCAGGTCACCGTCGCCGCCGACCGCCGGCGTCGCCACCGGGCGCCGAAGGCTCAACGGTCCGAACCATCCGGTGGTCCGTCCGGCCGACGAGATCGACCCGGCGCCGTCTCGAGTGGAGGAAGTGCCTCGAGAGCCACCGCCGCTGGTCCTCTGCCAAGCCCCGAATCGGACCGTATGGTGGGAAGGGGGTTCCGACCGAAAGGGATGGAAGAGGACGACGAGATGGAGAGAGCCGGCCGGACGAAGCTTTATGAGCTCACCGTCAGTGTAGCACGCTCGTCGGGGTGAGCTTTGTCTTCAATCTGCTGTCTCGACTTCTCTCGAGATTCCGCCTGTTACCTAGGACATGGGGAGCGCTGGAGCAAAGGTCGCGGTTTTTCCGGAAGGTGCTCGAAGCTCAAGGAGCAGAAGCGATCAGGACAAGCTCGAGATCAGCGCGACAGATGGAAAGAAGTCCACGGGCTTCGTGGCGAGTGTATGACGATCCGGGAGGAGAAGACGAAGCATGAGCATATGCTCGAAGGTGAGATTCTCCCCTGGATTCGGTTTGGATGTCTTTTTGGATGGTTGGAGAGGATGATGACACTCTCGTGTTTCAGAGCGCGACTCGACCGTTCTTGGTGAGGAGGCCCGACCGAGGCTTCAGAGAACTCGGCCTCGAAGCTCGAGTCGCCTTGGAAAGGATGCGGCGGAGTGAAGGGTAAATTTCTTTGACTTGGGTTGAACATACTTGGCGTCGGGTGTGCTCTTGATGGTCGCTTGACTTTGTTGCAGAGTGCAAGGAGAAGATGGTCATTGTCGAACAGTGGCCGGACTGAATCAAGCTACGCGTCGCCTGCGAGCCAGTCCTGCACCTTCTGCGTATTGAAGGAGTCACACCGGGCCAGGGGGACGATGCTGTTCCACTTCTCTCGGGAGGAGCCGACAGGATCAGAGCTTACGCCAAAGAGTCCGCAGCAATGAGTGCGAACCAGGCATTGGCGGTGGTCAAGTCTCATTATCCGAGAGTTGACCTCGAAGCTGTGAAAGAAGGTTTTTCCTGTGATGAAGACAAGGCCAACGCGCCTCGAAGAGGTGTCAGGTGCATCGCAGGCCTTGTTGGAGAATCTAGAATTCTGACTTCGATGTGGGCCTTGATGCCGAGTGCTCGCCCTCCTTGTTTGAGATATTGTGTCTTCTTACTTCAATATGATTTGCCTGTATTGTCTTCCGCTGAGTGGTCTTCAGACCTCTTCCGCTCTTTCTCCTCTGGCTGAGTTGTTAGAATATAGGCCCGCGGCCTTTTGGATCCTGTTGCGCCTTTCCGGGTGAGTTTCACCGACCGTGGTATGGCTCCCAAACGCCAGTGGCCTTGGCCCGTGGCTTTCTCGCCTGCACACGCTTTTCCAAGAGGCCGTGTGCAGCTCTCGAGCCGCCGGACTTACGTTGTGGCCACCTGGCCGAGTGGTTTAGCCCAGTGCTTGCATCGCTTGCTAGCTCTCGGCCCGGGCTTTTGGCGCTAATTTGGTATAATTGCGAGAAAGCCGAACGAGCTTGAAATCGCTTACGACACGTGTCCGGTGAAATTCTCCTTGATTTTGTTCAAGGTGCCGGGTCTTCTTCGGTATTCGTGACCGCCGCGAGCTTTGTTTTTCGCTCTTCATTGATTAAGTAGGTGGCGATTTGATTGCCTTTGAGATGCTTCGATTTCCGGCCGGGTGGCTTATAAATGGGGCGTCACCGCTTAATGAGCGATCGCCTGCTTTTCTTCTTGCCTTGTCCTTCTTCTTCCTCTTCCAGCTTTCCTTCCATGTCTAATACGGGAGGTTCGTTGGTCCCTACGCGGCATTGTTTCGCCAAATGATTCTTCTGGCTGCTCCACAACCGGGAGGAGGCGGAGTCTTGGGAAGACTCTCGACTTTGCCACATCGAGTCGGAGGAGGAGGAAGGGAGCGAGGGACGCCACGCCGTGGGCCACCTTGTTGGAGGGCTGGCGCGGGGCTCCACGAGGTGGCCGAGATCATCCTCGAGATGGTTGGTCGCGATCGCCGCGATGACCTTGCCGCCAGGGCCTCGTCCGCTTTATACCACCCTTGTGGGTGGTTGAGGACGCAGGTTCTCGCGGCTTTGGGTCGCGTGGTCGCGCCTAACCTCAACGATCCCGCCCCGGCCTCCCAAAGAATACAAGACTCAAGAAAGACTAAAGAGCTCCAAAGAAGACCAAAGACAAAGACTAAAGAGCACCAAAGAAAGACCAAAGACTAAAGACTAAAGACCAAGAGCACCAGCAGCGATTTTTTTTTTTTTTTTAGCGCGAGAAAAAGAAAAAAAGAAAGTCAGTAATGTAAATTATTAACATTACGGAATGCAATGCGAAATTTTATCCAGTCCGTGCCATCATGTTTAATCCGAGTTTAGCGGTTCCGCCTGATCAACTTATTCTAGTCCGTTTCTCCAAAGGCCAAAGAACGCAGGCGCCGGGGCTCGAGCTTTTGACGGTTAGAAATTCGCGATCAGCGAATCTCGGTTAGATTCTGGTGTCGTGAATCGCAGATCCCGAGTGGTTAGTGCTTTGTACCCGTCCCGTTGTGCGCGCTGGTGTAAACCGCCGAGGCTTTGTGCTCATCGCGGCTTGTTATTTCCGTGCACTCTATATTGGCACGACCAGGGTTAGGCACCACACCAGTCGGGTAATGACCACTCGGGGCTAGCATTACACAGAACTTCAGAAAATAAGACGGACCACCATTTTATTTAATGTGTAAGAGTAGGATACATAACTCATGCGTAGAAGCGACGGAGTTGTTCTGGCGTTCCAAGTATTCGCGTAACCTCGCTCGCCTTCTCGCCTGAGTCGATAAGCACCTGGCGGATTGTCTTACGCACAATGTACGGACCTTCCCAAATTGGAGAGAGCTTGTGCTCGCTCGTTCCTCCAGACCAGATCTCCTTCAAAAGGTTCTACTTCGACGCTATGAGAGTGGTAGCGCCGAGTCCCTGGAGGTACTTAGCCGATCGAGGGCTGCAACGCTCCGAGCCTCCTCGAGTTGATCAAGCTCCACCATTCGGCTTCCCTGACTCGGCCGTGGTAATTCCGAACCCTCGGGATTCGAATCCTAGCTCGGTCGGCAGAACCGCCTCTGCGCCATAGACCAGAAAAAGGGGTTTGGCCACGCTTACCGGGAGTGGTTCTGAGTCCCCAGAGTACCGACGGTAGCTCCTTCACCCATCGAGCAGCGTATGGTTTGAGGTGGTCGAAGATCCCGGCCTTGAGGCCTTGGAGGACTGACTGCTAGCTCGCTTCAACCTGCCCATTGCTTCGTGGGTGAGCCACCGAGGCGAAGGCATCTTGATCCCGACGCCTTCGCACCATTCTTGGAATTCTTCACTCCTGAATTGGGTGCCGTTGTCCGTGATGATCCGGTTGGGCACTCGAATCTGACCACAATATCCTGGAAGAACTCCTTGGCCTTAATCGCGGTTGATAGTGACGACTGGCTTGGCTTCGATCCACTTGGTGAACTTGTCAATGGCCATGAAGAGGTAAGCGAAACCACCTTGAGCCTTCTTGAGCGGGCCCACTAAGTCGAGCCCCAGCATCGCGAAAGGCCAAGAAATGGGTATAGTCTCAGAGCTCTGTCTTGGCAAGTGTGTCTATCTTGCATAGAATTGGCAGCCCTCGCAGGTTCGAACTATCTCCTTGGCATCCGCTACCGCTGCTGGCGAGAAGAAACCCCGCTCGGTAGGCTTTCCCAACCAAGGCGCTTGATGCCGTGATGGCCACACATCCTCGAGTGGATTTCTTGGAGCAGCTCTCTTCCCACTTGTCCCGAAATGCACCGCCTCGAGGACACCCGAGGCACTTTTTCTAAGAGCTCGCCGCCCACCACCACATAGGATTTGGCTTGTCGGAGACGCGCCTCCGCCAGAGTGGTTGCTTCCGGGAGTTTGTCCTTCAAGAGGTAATCAAGGTACGGGTAGTCGATCTGGATCGATGAGCAGGACCGGTTCCTGTGACCTCGCTTGGCTTTTGCCGCTTTGTAACGGTTGGCTCGTGAAGATCTGCATTTAAGATATCACTTGGGACATCCGCCCGAGTGGCTCCCATCTTAGCCAGCTCGTCTGCTGCCTCATTATTGCGGCGGAGGACATGAACCAGCTCTGCATCACAAACTTGCCTTCCAATTCTCGGACTTGCCGGGCAAGATGCCGCCATGTTCCGATCCACGCACGACCAGTCCTCTCGTACTTGATTCACCACCAACCGGGTTTAGCCTCATCCGAACGCCTTAGACTTGCGAACGTCTCGGCCAGGTCGGAGGTAAGGCTATCTCGTGTCTGCGTTTTAACTACCACATCATCCACATAAGCTTCCACATTGCGCCCGAGCTGATGGTGAAAACACCGCTGCACGGCGCGCTGGTACGTTGCGCCGGCATTCTTGAGCCCGAACGGCATGGTGATATAGCAATATGCTCCGAATGGAGTGATAAACGAAGTCTTCTCGCAGTCTTCCTCTCGAAGCCGGATTTGATGATAGCCTGAATAGGCGTCCAGAAAGCTGAGTAGCCGAGATCCGGCAGTGGAGTCTACCACCTGATCAATACGAGGGAGACCAAAGGGATCTTTCGGACAAGCCTTGTTGAGGTCGGTGTAATCAACACACATGCGCCAGCTTTTATTCTTCTTACGACGAGTATGGTTCGCCAACCATCGGGATGATACACTTCTTTGATGAAACCTACACTAGCAGCTTTGTGATCTCCTCTCTCGATGGCTTCTCGACGATCTTGAGCGAACTGTCAGAACCTTTGCTTGATGGGCCTGGCGGATTGGTTTACATTCGATGCGTGCTCGATCACCTCCTGGGGACCCCGGCATGTCGGACGGCTTCCGTGCAAAGACGCCTTGGTTTGCCCGCAGAAAGGTGACGAGCGCGTCTTCCTATTCATCCCCGAGCCTTGTCCCGATCGAGACGGCTCGCGCCGGATCGGACGGGTCGAGGAGAATCCTTTTGGTGCCTTCCTTGGGGCCGATCCCGGAGTTCTGCGGCTTGCGGGTAGGATATCCGCCTTTCCAGCTTGTCGAAATCCGCCTCTGATTTAATCCTTTCCCGACCCGCCAGCCTCCAGAGACTCGGCCATTTCGCAGCTCTCCTGCCGCAAGAGAAAGATCGCTTAACATCGCCAAGCAGAGTGATAATACCACTCCGACCCGGCATTTTCAGCATCGATACGCCAGAGTGGGGGCACGCGCCATGAACTTGGCCGCTGGTCTCCCAAGATGGCGTGGATACGCCGGTCGCGAAGTCCGCCACCTCGGCTAAGGCTCTCGGCCGTAGTTGTCCCTTGCGCCTAACGCGGATCGGGCAGAGTGATTTGTCCGAGTGGTATCACCGACGTTTCCGGTATCACTCCATGAAAAGGCGACGACCCGCGTTTGAGGTCGACCGCGGGATCCCCATATCATCGAAAGTGTCTTCACGAAGAGGACGTTGAGCCCACTCCCACCGCCAATCAACACCCTTTTGAGCTTGATGCCGCGGACAACCGCGCCAAGACCAGTGGTATCTAGCGGGGAATGGGACGCGATCTGGTGATCCGTGCGGTCGTAAGTTATTGCGACTCGGACCACCGGACATATCGGGGGTCTCCGGCTCTCATCGCCTGCATGTCCCGAGCGGTGAGCTTTGCTTCCGCTTGGACTCATATGCGCCGAACCCCGAATATGTAGTTAAGCTCGAGGTCGACTTCCGATAGTCTTCCTCACCTTCAGGGAGAGGCGGTTTGCCGGCGGGCGTGACCACTCGGACCTTGTCCTACCGCCTCTTGCTCTCGCGGCGCGAACCTCTTTAGGGTGAAGCAGGTCCTTGGCGGCATGCCTCCTTCGGATGGAAAGGGCAGGGTGAGTTCATAACCTTGTCATATCCATCCTCTTTGAGAGCGAGGATGAGTTGGTGCGGCCGACGCCACCAGCTCTTCGCCCTTGCGCTTTCTTTTCTTTCCGCCGAGGGGTTCAGACCGATCCTTCCTCATCACGCTGTTCCGCCAGAGCCTCGAGGTCGAAGCGTAACGGTCCGCTAGGGGCGAACAGCTCCTGACCGACGTGGGTGGCTTTGGGACATCTTCTTGATGAGGTCGGGTCGCCGACTCCTTTCTGGAAGGCAGCTATCACAATCGCATCCGTGACGTCCCGAACGGTGCTTTTCCTATTCATGAAGCGCTTGGCGAACTCCCTGAGGGATTCGCTCCTCCTTTGGTGTAGCCGGTATAGGTCCCAAGGGGTGCCTGGGCGCCGTAAGTGCCTTGGAAATTTGAGATGAATCGCCACACAGATCTCCCCAGGAATCTATAGAGTTATTTGGAAGTCCGGTGAGCCATGCTTGGGCCAGGGGCGAGAGGGTAACCGGCAAGTAGTTTGCCATTACTGATCCTCTCGCGGCTCCTCGACCGCCAGAGCGTATACTTGTAGCCAAGCCTCCGGTCCCTCTCACTGTCGAACCTAGTGATGCCTTTAGGATTAAATCCATCGTGCCAAACCACTCGGCGAGGTGAGGGGTAAACGACGAACCCTTCGATGACCTCGCGACACCCTCCGGGAGGTGATCGACGCGGAGGGATCGCGCTATGATTTCGCGGCCTCGCGGAAGGATGCCAGTGAGCGCTCATATTCGCTTCGGCTTGACGGGCGTTGTTCCTTCCTTTTCTGCCGCGTGCCTGGCGCCGAGGTTCGAACGGAGGTCGCGGCTGATGCCGTGTGTCGCAAGTCGCCTCGCGGGTAGAACATGATGTGTCTGGCGGGCTTCCCGACCTGGCCGGGCCGCCGGGTCCTCGGCTGACCACGTGATGCTCCTTCGCCATTTGGTCGGTTTGGGCATGCCGGATAGCCGCCGCCGTCACCATGGCCTTTACTTGGGCCATGATCGGGCAATCGATCATCCGCCTCAAAGATGGGGGTCAGGTATCCAGGAGTGTCTTGGAGGCGACGATATTCTCCCGTGGGGTACGAAACAGCCTGGTCCCCATCTTGGCTTGCGTAATGTCTTCATTGACAGCCCGGCGCGTCTCGAGAGTACGCGCTGCGTACAGTTCGGGCCACTCGGCCTCCTTCCAAATCGGGCGGCGATCGAGGTGTCGAAGCGCTGCTGCAAATCTGCCCATGAGCCTTCGATTATTGCAGACTTCACGGAAATTCCAGCAGCTCTCTAGGCTTTCTTCCGACTCGGCCGAGGTGGGTGAGTCCGAGAAGATAAACCTAGGCGCTCGGGGGTGCCGAGTGGCTTGGCGGTGAGAACCCCACCCTTCGTGCCTCGGCGCCCTCGAGCCCGACTCCGCTACCGAACGGGTCTTCGGATCCCCACTCGGTACTTTAGGGTACGAGACAGGGGACCTTCCGATCGGGCGCGAAGTCGCGACGATGGATCGCCGGAAACCTCACCGCTACCGTAGCAGTTCCCTTAGAGAGAGAAAGGCTTCCAAGGTCGTTGGAGATGAAGGTCAAAGCTCAAAGCGGAAGACCTGGCCCGAAGAAGATCAGGAGACTTCGCTGCCGCAGCCATCAAGCTTGACGAAGATGTTGGCACAAGCCCCTACCTGGGCGCGCCAACCGCCGACGATCTGCTTTCGCCGGGCAATAAGATTTGTGATTCTAGGATTTGTGCGGATCTGAGCTTGATGGTAACACAGATGCGGGGCAATCTGTTTTAGACAGTTCGGGCTCTCTCGGAGGAGATAATACCCTAGTCCTGTGTTCTTGGATATATCGTGTGTGTCTCTCTTTTTCTTGTTTCTCCCTCCTCCCTTATATAATGGGGAAGAATACATGATAGATGGGCGCCACCGGCCCTCGAACATGGTGGCCTCGACGACATGTCCCTTGTCCTTATCCGCCTTAACGCTTACGCCCCGGAGAGGTGGTTATGCTTTCTCCGACCCACGCCGCCGCTTTGTCAGTTCCAAAGATCCGCGAGTTCCGGCAAAGGTCGATCGCATGCTTCTGCTCTGGCGGGTTGTTAGGGCGGGGCGCGAAGCTTCCTTGAAGGATCAGGAGTTGTCTTGGGGAGCAAGTCGAAGGTCTCCTCTGGGTCCGTCATGGTGCTTCTGGGCTTTGGGCTTTCTATTCCGCCTGTCAGGCCCAGTCGGGTGTAGGCCCCTCTTGCGGGACCCCTGTCTCTGACATCCCACACCCAGCCCATCGAAACGGCGCTCCAATCTCTAAACTTCCGACAGGTAGGTAGCCATGATCGGGTCAGAGCATTGGAATTCCTTGCGCACCTGGTTGATCACCAGCAGAGAGTCTCCCTTGACTTGGAGGCGTCGAATTCCCAAAGCTGCAATGCGCAGCAGACTGCTAGCACTCTTCAGACTCAAAGAATGTTGTTAGTGGCCTTGAAGTCAAGGACGATCACATACCGGAGGACGTCAACAGTTGGGGCGATCAGGACCACCCCACCCCGCACCTTCGAGCCTGAAGGAGCCGTCGAAGAATAGCATACAGGGGGAAGGCATGGGGTCTTCTCCATTCTCTGAAGCGGCGGGAGTCCATTCAGCAACGAACTCCGCCAGTTTTTGACTCTTAATGGCGGTGCGGGGCACAAACTTGAGGCAAAACTCTCCAAGTTCCACCGACCACTTGGCGATACGGCCCTTTGCTTCCCGGTTGTGGAGGATCTCCCTCAACGGGTAGGCTATAACGACCACTCCCTCTCACCCCTGAAAATAATGCCGAAGCTTCCTGGATGCCACCAGGACAGCATATAGCATCTTCTAGGCCTGCGGATATCGAGTTTCCACATCATGCAGCACCTTGCTGACGAAGTAGACCAGCTTCTTAACATTATTCCTCTCCGCCACCAGTACAGCGCTTACCACCGCAGGGGTGGCGGCTATGTACAAAAGCAACTGTTCGCCGGGCTGAGGGGCGACCAGTACCGGTGGAGAGGAGAGGTACTGCTTTAGGTCTTCAAAGGCCAGTTGAGCTTCCTCCGTCCACTCAAAATGGTTAGTCTTCTTGAGAAGCTTGAACAGAGGCAAGCTTCTTTCTCCCAACCGGGCAATGAAATGCCCGAGGGAGGCCAACCGACCCGCCAAGCACTGAGCTTGCTTGAGTCGAGTGGGTGGTTTCACATGCTCAATCGCCGCTATCTTGTTGGGGTTAACCTCGATGCCACGACTAGATACGAGGAACCCTAACAACTTCCCGGAAGGCACCCCGAACACACATTTCTCGGGGTTGAGTTTCAGTCCGTTCTTTCGAAGATTGGTGAAGGTTTCCTCCAAGTACTCAATGATCCCTTCGCCTTCCTTCGTCTTCACTACCAGGTCGTCCACATACACCTCCAGGTTGTGCCCAATTTGGGGCGGAACGTGGCGTGCATGGTGCGCTGGTAGGTTGAACCCGCATTCTTCAACCCAAATGGCATTCTGATATAGCAATACACACCCATAGGGGGTGACGAATACGGTCTTCTCTTCGTCTTCAGGGGCCATGCTAATCTGGTGGTACCCGGAGTACGTATCCAGAAAGCACAGCAGTTCGCAGCCTGCGGTCGAGTCGACAATGAGATCAACTCGAGGCAGTGGGTAAGGGTCCTTTGGGCAGGCCTTGTTAAGGTCGGTGAAGTCGACGCACATTCACCACTTCCCGTTGGACTTCCTTACAAGTACAGGGTTGGCGAGCCACTCAGGGTGAGAGACCTCGCGAACGATCCATGCGCTCAGAAATTTCTCTACCTCATGCCGGATGGCGTCTTGCCGCTCGGGGGCCTGTCTCCAGATTTCTGCCAGATAGGCCGCGCGCCAGGCAGCGTCGCCAATCGGTGTTCGATCACCTCCCTGGGGACCCCGGTCACCTCGGACGGGTGCCAAGCAAACACGTCGGAATTAGACCGAAGGAAGGTGACGAGCGCGTCTTCCTATTTGGCGCTGAGGCTGGCGCCTATGGAGACGCTCTTCCCGGGCTCGCCCTCCCTCAGGGACACCGCTCGCAGGTCACCAACCGAGGTGAGTGAGGTGCGGTTCTCCGCCTGAGGGGCAGCGGGGGATGCTACCTCATTACAGCCAGAGCAGGTGGCGCCAACCACATCCATATTCATCGAATCCCTGGGGCAGCGTAAGGCTTCCGCCCTGTCCACTTGGATGGTGATGGGACCAGCGGGTCCCGGAATCTTCACCACCATATATCCGTAATGGGTTACCGCCATGAACTTGGCCAAAGCAGGTCGGCCAAGCAATGTGTTGAACGGGAGGTCGAAGGCGACGACCTCGAGGTCTACCATCTCCGTGCGGTAGTTGCTTTCCTTCCCGAAAGTGATGGGAAGGCGCACTCGTCCCAGGGGCATCAAGCCAGCCCCTGGGGCGATGCCAAAAACGGGCAAAGCAGGCTCCATCTCCTGGAGGGGGATCTGGAGCTTGATAAAGGCCTGCTCAGACAGGAGGTTAATTGAACTTCCTCCGTCCAGCAGTACCCGACCCAGTCTTACATTCTGGACCGTGAGCGAGACCACGAGCGGAAGGCTACCCAGGCCGGCAGTACTCTCGAGATGATCGGGCTGACTGAAGGTGATCGGCTCCTCCGACCACCTCAGCGTTCGGCACGCTCCCGAGCCCGTTCCCGCGGTGTACACCTCCCTCCACTGCCGTTTGAATGCCATGTTAGAGGGATAGGTGGAGGATCCACCATTGATGTACGCCACGGTACGGTCCGCCCGCTAGAATCCCAACGAGGAGGAGTCTTCGTCTTTGTCTCGTCGGGGGCAACGATCCTTCAGCCGCTGCTCCACAATCTCGCTCACGACTGGGCAACGTGCCAAGTCGTGCGAGTGGGTTTGGTGGATTGGGCAGAAGAGTTTGCCCCCGTCGTCTTCACGGCCCTCGGGACGGTGAGCATGGCGGTCATCCCGCCGGTCGGGGCAGTCGCGCCCCTGGCCATGACGGTCATCCCGCCGGTTAGGGAAGTCTCGTCTTTTGGGCCGGTTGTCATGATGGGGGCGCTCGGCGGCCAAGACCCGCCTGGTCTCATCTGCGTCGCTGGGCTGAGGTACCGCGAAGGGCTGGCTTCATCCTTGCCTCGGGGCACCACGGGGGTTGGTGCAGGCCCTCTAGCCACTGCTGCTCTCGCACATCGGTGTGCGAGAGAGAAGAGCTTCGAGGTAGTGGTGATATCGAGGGTAGCCAACTTCTCCCGCATCTTGGTGTCCCGCACGCCCCTTCGAAAGGCGATGACAACCGACTGTTCCAAAATTCAGGGAATCATGTTGCGACAGTGGCTAAAGCGCCGGACAAAGTCGCGCAATGATTCCCCTCTTTTCTGTTCAAGGGCGTGGAGGTCGTCCTCCACGCCCGGCTGTATGTAGGACCCCTGGAAGTTGGTGTCGCACAACCCTTCCCACGAGGAGATTGATCCTCGCGGAAGGTTCAACAACCAGGATCGGGCGGATCCAGTTAAGGCCGTAAGAAAGTAATTCGCCATCACCCTGCCGGACCCGCCCGCGGCACGCACCACCGTGGTGTAAATTTGCAGGAACTCCTTCGGATTGGTGGTACCGTCATACTTCTCGAGGGACGCCGGGCGGAACTTGCTGGGCCATGCCACGCGACGTAGCTGTCAGGTGAACGCCTGGCATCCCGCACTGTAAGGGGAGTCATCCTCAGCTCCGGTGTCTCGACGCATAGAATGCGTGGAGGTCCGCTGAAGACGAGTCCCTGGGGAGCGGGAGGAATGAACTTCCTCCGAACTCCGGACGGGGGAATCTCGGGAGGGGGTTCGGCTCCCAGAAACTATACGCAGAGTGCATTCAGAATCTTGGGAACGATGACCACGCGAGCGGCCGGGAGAATCGCCGCTGCGTCGTCGCCGGAGCCCCCTGTGATGATCCCCCGAAACCCCGTGGCCCCAAATGGGGCCGGGGTGCCTACTTGGGCCCTCCTGGCTGACACGTCTCTCGCCCCAGGCGGCTTCAGGTGTGGGAAGAGAGGCCGTGCCCTTTTGAGGGGGGATTCCCGTTGGTCAGAGACCGATCGGAGGTTCCCACTAGAAGCTGGGCCGCCTCCACAAGGCGGACCACATCCCGGAACCAGGGTGCGGCGGGGTTGTCCCCAGCGAGCTCCACAGGTGGATGACTCAGCAGGAGACACACCGCGCACAAGTTCTGGGCCGGGGGGCCTCTTCCACGCCAGTCGACGGCGAACCGGGGGCCCGGCGGCCTCTCGAGAGGCCTCGGCGCCCCCGATTCGAAGTGGCGCAAATCGCCCTTCGCCCGGGGAGAGCGAAGGGGTGCTACCGGAGCACTGACAACTCGGGCCACTAGCGGTGGTGTCGTGTGCGAACCCGCCATCCTCCTGATGGATGGACCTTCGATGAAGTTCGCCGGGAATGACTGGAGTCAGACTGAGGTAAGCCAACCGCGCACCCCTACATGGCGCGCCCCTGTCGGCGTTTTTTACGACAGGATCCTCCCGCAAGGGAGGTTTTAGTTCTGTTTGGGGGTGTGCTTAGCGGAGACTTAACCCGGTCGCTCTCTCCCGCCGTTATCGCCGGAGAAGATAAACAGTAGACACACTTGATTTTCCCAGGTTCGGGCCCCCAAGGTGGGTAATAGCCTTACGTCCTGCCTGAAGTCTTTGTTACTCTCGAAGAAACGAAGTCCCTCTCGGAAGCTCCGCCTCTCCCTCAACCGGACCCCTGCTTGAGGGTTCTCTTTCTCCTACAATCTCCCGCCCCCCTCCTTCCATGCACCAAATCGGCCTTATATATCCCCGGTCAGTTTGGGCAAGTGGGGGGATTAAATTACGCCACTGCGCGGCTCATTAATTACATTTCATTAATGCCATCCCATCTTGGGGCCTCCTTCTTTGTGCCGTTACACTACGAGCCATCAGGGCTGTGCGCCTCCCATGACGGGCCAGACGTGGTAAGTCAGGGAAAGGGCCTGTCGCCACGCCCCGCATTAAATTCCCTAACACCATCCCCCAAGGAAGGCTTCTGGGAGAAGCTTTCTTCAGCTTCATGTCCTGTGATGCCACGTGGGCCTCCTCGCCCTACGAGGAGGGCTTGGGGAACGCCGCTCGCCATGCAGCCACGTGGGCCTCCTCGCCCCGCGAGGAGGGCTTAAGAACGCTGATCACCACGTAGCCACGTGGGCCTCCTCGCCCCGCGAGGAGGGCTTAAGAACGCTGGCCGCCACGTAGCCACGTGGG
Organism: Rhipidocladum racemiflorum; assembly: GCA_036346355.1. NCBI lineage: Eukaryota > Viridiplantae > Streptophyta > Magnoliopsida > Poales > Poaceae > Rhipidocladum > Rhipidocladum racemiflorum. The sequence goes on from CM070578.1 coordinate 55,669,980, forward strand.
CCTCCTCGCCCCGCAAGGAGGGCTTAAGAACACTGATCGCCACGTAGCCATGTGGGCCTCCTAGCCCCACGAGGAGGGCTTAGAACACTGATCGCCACATAGCCACGTGGGCCTCCTCGCCCCGCGAGGAGGGCTTAAGAACCCTGGCGCCAGGTGGGGCCCTTCACACCTTTTTTAAGGGCGGAGAGAGTACCCCGGTGTAGAATACGCCGACAGCAGGACCTGTAACACCCCGGCATCTAGTATGCCACAGATGTCACCAATCATAGAGGAAACAACAACTAAATACCACAATTAAAGTCAAATTACAGCAAGGGCGTAAATGCTAAAACCGAAAATTTCGGCAGCATCTCCTTTATTTTTCCATGGTTTGAAGCAACATCAATATTATCACAAGATATAACATAATAAAAGACATCTAAAATAGCAATAACAGGTGACATAGAAACAATTTAAGTCCAAAATAATGCATTCAACCACTTCATGAGCTAAACGAATCAAATAATATTGCCAAGCACACAAATAAGGCATACTCCAAGTTTTCAGCGCATTAACTTATTATCACAACTACGAATGGAAAAATTGTAGATGTCCAAATGAGTGAAACTTCGTGAGGATGTGCCACTAAGCCCCTTTCCCGCATGCCGGTTTTATGGTACCTAAAAACAACATAAAACACAAGCGTGAGTTCATCACTCAACAAGTATATTGCAATGGAACAAGGAAACAGTTTCAATACCATCATCACTACAACTTATACTCAACAACATACTCATTTCATATTCACATTGTATACATCTCATTAACATCATCATATATGCAATGTAATGCACATATCTTCTCGAAGCACATACTGGTATTGCCGAGTGCACACCCGTCGGTGTGCACCCTCTTTTCCCCTTCCATCCCATAGATGGAGGGTGCCTACTCTTACTGACCCGCTCCCATACAACCACGTGTAAGGGAATGCAAGGTAGGACTTCTGTGTTCACTACGTGTGAACACAGAGGCCCGCATCAGAATGGGACGCCTCTTCCTTTTATGAATGCAATGATGCAAATTCCATGATAATGTACCACATTCAATCATTAATAGCATTTGCATAATCTCATTCATAGCATTAATCCATTCATCAAACAACTACTCATATGGCAAAGCAAAATCTCACTCCTACCATGCAAGTATAACCTGTCAATCACAATACCATAAAACAACCAATCACAATCCATCACAACACACTTGCCTTCACCCTCGTGAGACGATGTGGTGAGACGACGGCACTCCCGGGGTCACACCACCTACACAAAGGTTCAATACACTCAACCACATGCACACAAGACCACACAAGAACACTTGGTTATACCGACTTCGCGATCTACTCCCAATACCCAAAAATAGAGAATCTGTCCAACGGGACAGTAGCCTTCGGAAGACCATAACTAGGCCTTAACGACTCCAAATCAGACAAATAAGTACATTTTCTTGAAGCTTAGGAAATTTCCTAGCGTTTTCTAAGCATTCGCGAAGACTGAATGGGCCTCTAAAATTGTCTAATCTACAGATCAACATGATCTGTCCCAATCACATCACACTTTTAACAATGTTCGGTAAAATAGACATAACGTTTAAATGGATGGACGGAATTTAGTGTTCTTGGTGTCCAATTAAAGGTAATTCAATTACCTACAACTTTGATAACAGCCGGCTGATCAGAAAACGCTTCTAAAATTGCGAAAACTTAAGCCCTAGGTTAGGGTACAAATCTGCCCGAGGACAGAACGTGGGACATCATTGCAATTCTCCTAATCCCATCTAGGAACAGCACCTAAACACCAAATTTAGCCATGAATTTACCCATCTAACAGCACCTAGGCCACCCCAAACAATACCCTGACCTAGATGGTCAATTCGCATCCCATTTAACAATTTGCATGAAGGAAGATTTATTTGCAATAGAATAATACTTTTGAATCAATTCGGAATTTATAAGATCAATTGTAATGAAAGTAATAACAATATAAATATCATTTATCTATCAATCCATTTTCCATCCAACAGGGATATCACATCCACCTGTCCTTCCAAATCACCAATTCATCATACCGATGAAATTCCATTTCACCATTCCATATTTCCATACCATTATCCATACCATCCAAGTTTTTTGAAAACATTTCTAAAAACCAAAACCAAAAGTCTGTACTTGACATTATGCTCCAAGCTGCTCTTGACTGTGAGCACATCTAATCGATTAGTTTATTTCTCTACAGAGAGTGTACACTTTACCGACACGACACATTCTAGCAATCATGTCAACCATGTCACGCGATACTCAACATACCCATTTTGCTAGATTGTGATGAAATCGTTTCAAAGGTGTAAGCCTAACCTTGCACCAGCCTGGTAATGTTGTGTCCCTTGCTATGGCGGTAGGAGTGACTAGCCGTACCCTTTGTACTCACGATGGTCTTGCGACACATCGCCCTCATAGCAAGACCGTTGTATTGGATGCTCCGACCCCAATGCTTCGATGAGGGAGCACCTAGAACAGCACCATAATCCCTAGAGTGTCCATACTACTTCAGCCTTCCAGATGCAAGGTTGAACCTCAACCAGTCTACTAAGTTAAGGCTACCCTATACTAGCACATGTGGTTGCACAATTAGACTCAGTGAATAGCATCAAGCTCGGTCCTTAACTGACTCAGGTGTGATCTCCCACTATCAAAATGCAAGTCCATCCTTTTGCATCGTACAAGATACAACACTGCACAAGTCCATCCCTCGTGCATCCAAATAAATCACTGCAGAAGTCCATCCCTTGTGCCTCCAAGCATAATACATCTCGTCCATGTCCAAATCATAAGTTTATTTTCATTTTTACCAAAATATTCTCAACCTTTAATCATGTCTGACAGAAAACATATTTTGATCGAATTGACATACCATTCTATTTTAATGTAATTAAGGAAATCCCACAATACTAGAGGTTTATCTACCAATTCCCACAATGTAGCAACTTTACAAAAGGTACATGCATGCATAATAGTTTGACAAATCAAAATAGATAACGTAAAATATGGGATCAATATGATCAAAGGAGGGTGCTTGCTTGTTTGCTCTTTGACCTGAAGGTTATCGGGATTGAAGTCAGAATCGTTGTCAATGGACTTCGAAACATCGATGTCTACGCGAAAGGATGACAAAACCAAAACAAAACAAATAATGACGAATCAAATAGGGAAAAAGGAAAACAGATGCAAAAACGAATTGAACTCGCAAGGAAATGAGGCTAGATTTAGGTATTTTGGTAGTGAGATTTCAGAATTTGAGAAGCTAAGATTATTTGAACAAAAAGGAAATAAAATCTACAGAAAATCCAGCAGTACCGACCTTCACTCCACGGTACAACCGACCTCCGACAATACCGACGACTGGGGTGCGGTAGTGCCGACGGCCGGGGACCAAATTGGGAGCTCTCTGGAAAATGCCTACCGACGTTGAACATGCAGTACTACCGCTCAAGCGGTACTATCGGCCTTCAACATCGGTAGTGCCAGATCCTTAAGGGCCGAAGGGGCTCCCTATGGAAATTAGACACCAGAGTTGTATATGTTGTACTACCACTCAAGCGGTACTACCGAGACTACAACAGCGGTAGTGCCGACCTTCCAGATTTTTTATTTCGACCAAAATTGGGATTTTGCGCAAACGAGTTCGAAACTTAGCGATGATTACTTATTTAGGATCGTAGCAACAACAGGAGTCTATCTAAACTGGTTTCACTAAGTTTCGAGCTCGATTGATCTATTTTCCACTTAATCGAACCCACGAGCTCCGAAATCTACCTAAAACGATTCTTGTCCCGATTCGAGTCTAAACTCAATTCTTCTCATTGGAATGGAACCTCTACAGCAATAGAGATGTAGGAACTTTTGGAACCTCTGAACATGAAGTAGCTCCAAAAGGCAAAAGAATGGGCTTTTTTCAAATCAATTCAAAATAAAATGATTTGCAATAAACCTACTAGTTCTCTTTACACACTGGGGTTCCTCAAGGCTTGACCTAAGTCTAGATATCTATCTAACTTCGATTGAGCTCTTTTAACTAAAGGATCTACTTGGTCAAACCTAACAGAGCAAAAGGAAAACTAGGGTTTTCGGGAATCTAAGCTCAAAACTTAAAGGATCGGGCATTGAGCTCTTACCACTTGGTTAGGAGGTTGCTGGGGACAAGTTGATGTGAAGAACGACTTGAGATAGCTCCTCTTGCCTTCTCCTAGATGCAGCTTAACCGAACAACATCAAAGAAATCCGATCTCTGGGCAATCGTGGCTGCAGAGGAAGAGGGAAAGGAGTGAGAGGAAGCTTATGAAGCTATTCATCCTCACCTCAACACCGGGGAGCTTGATTTTCACCTCCTTGCACCGTTCACTGGAGAGGATGAAGAAGAGGACTGGGGGGAGGGGGGCTCGGTGCACGGGAGAGGAGAGGAGGAAGGAGGGCTAGAGGAGAGGGGAAATGAGGGGCGAGAGAGAGAGAGAGAGAGAGAGAGAGAGAGAGAGAGGAGGCTCTCCAATGCCTTAAAGGCTGGGACACAGTGACGTGCAAGCACAGTGGCCGAAGAGGCGGCGACGTGCAAGAACAGGGCCAGCATGGCCGCACCGCTTGCTGCAAAAAGCAGTCAGCCGGTAGTACCGCTCCTCGAGCATCGGTACTGCCGCCCTTCAGTAGTACCGGACTTGCACTGGCGGTACTACCGCTCCAGCATCAAAATTTTCTGATTTTTGCTGCGACTTTACTCCAAGGTTCGAAACCAAACCACACTTTGGTGGTTTTTGAAAGATTCTAGGGCTTCCATTGCCAGGTTCTAGTGTCTAGGTTTAGTTCCAGACCTTGGTCTCTCGGGTTTTGGTCAAGTTCGACATTTTTAGGGTTTAGGGCGGATTCAGATCGGAACAGCTCAAACGATCAAGCTCCAAATGCAATTAACTCCAAATCGAAATCCAAAATGCAGCACAATGCATTCTTAGGGTGTTACACGCACGTGGGGCACGCGGAGGCCAGGGTAGAGCAGAGCGAAGGGCCACAAGGGATGGTACGCGTCAGTAGGTAGGTAGTCACATGGAGCGGGGCAGGTGGAACTCGCGCTAGGCGTGCGTCGCGCGAGGAGAACGGCGCTGCCGATGTTGACCCCTCATCCAGTCGGGAAGCCCCAAGTTTAATATACTCCCTCCATTTATTTTTATAAGAGGACAGTTTGACTTGGTATAATTTTTAAAGTTGAATTTTTATCATTAATTTCTTTTATAATACCTTACTCATAGCTGCAAAATCATAACCATAGAAAAGTGCTTTCAAATACGAATCAAACGGTATCACTTTTGTGTCATATAATTATATATTATTGGATTAGTTGTTGTTCAAAATTTATGAACTTAAAATCTCAAAATATGTGGTCTTATAAAATTCAACAGAGGGAGTAGTTAGTATATTAGTTATTCATCGGTAAAAACAGTGTTAATGTTAGATTTTAGGAACTATAAAGTGAATGAAAGGCAAAGATAGCCAGATTAGATACCTACCAAGATATAAAGGAAAATATTTTTGAAATCCATAATCGTTGTAGGAATATATATTTAGTAAACTCCATATATGTATAGTTGACTTACATTTTGAATTTTCGAATCACATCCTTAAAAAAGGTGTGGATTAGCCGATCTGATCTTTATATTTCCAACAAGTTACACCTCTATCAGATTACACGATGTATAAGTTTTGCTGTATTGGCATGTGTAATACGGCTACGGTATGCATGCATCAACCGCCACGAAAGCACCCTCCCTTGCGGCCCGGCGTGTCGACGTCCACCGCGATGTCAGCTACCTCCTCGACGAGGTCGTAGTGCTTCGCCGTCGGGTCGTACTGCTTCATCACCAGCACCGATGACACCGTTGAGAACTCAGGCAGCGCCAGGTAGCTCCCCACCGGTCCGAGCTCCGGGCAGTCCGTGCTCCGGTCAGCCAGCGGCACACACGGAGCCCCTTGCCCTACAAGGAAGAGGTTACACCGTCCCACCGCCTTGATCGCCTCAAGGACATCCGCCTTCCCACCGACCGCCTTCTCGTCGTACCGGACGGACTCGTTCCCGTCGGCCACCTTGTCGACGAAGTCCGTCAGGAACGCATTATCGGCGGCGCTGTCGTTGCCGTTCGTGGCGAACTGCGGTAGGAATCGTAGCACGTGGAGCGCGATGCCGGGGTGCTCGACCATGCGCGTTCCGTAGGCCAGGGCCTCGCGGTCGTCGCGGCCGCCAAAGAAGAGAACGGCGATGGTGTAGGAGACGTCGCTGGCGGCCACCTGTGCGACACCGCCAAGGCCACCACGGTCGACGAGAATGGCAACGGAACATGGCGCGTGGCGGAGCACGCGCTGGTTGATGTGCTGGTACTCGTCACCGAGGGACTCCATATGGCCGTCCATCTGGTGGAGTTTGTGGAAGGGGAGCACGATAAGCGCGGCACGCTTCTGGTGCGCACTGGTGACGACGTCTTCGTGGATCGTGTGTAGGTCGGAGATGGCCGTCATGGCGCGGATGGACACCTGGCTCAGCTGCTGGTACGTCTCGAAGGCGACGACAAGCTGGTCTCCGTCACCGTTGCGCCGCTTGTTCCAGAATGGCATGCCGTTGCGCCGTGCCTTGTGGACCATAGATATGGCGGATGACCGCTCCGAGAGCTCGATGAGGTGCATGGCATAGACCGTGATGCCGCGCCGCCGCGTGCCGCGCGACGACTCCATGAGGTTGATCATGGTGGGGATGTTGCGCGTGCTGTGGAAACAAACCAGCATGCGTAGCTCGTCCTCAGGATTCCCGCGCTGGACGGCACGATTCTTGTATGGCGGACCCCGCCGCGCCGGCTTGTAGATGGCCATTACGACAGGCGTGGTAATGAAGGTGGTGATAAGTGCCATGAGGACAAGGATGGCGAAGGTCTCGTCGTTGAGGACGTGCCGGTCCTTGCCGATGTTGAGAACGATGAGCTCGACGAGGCCCTTGGTGTTCATCAGGAACCCCAGCGTCAGCGCCTCTCGTAACGGGACGCGCACAAGGAGTGACGCCATCACCGTGCCGCCTATCTTGCCTATGCACGCCGTCGCAACGACGAGCACAAGGAGTGCCCACGAGTCGGCGCCTTTGATGCTCATGACGTTGGTCTTGAGGCCGCTGGACACGAAGTAGAGCGGCAGGAACAGGCCAGAGATGAGGTCCTCCACTTTTTCCAGGAGGACGCCGGCGAAGACCCCGTCCTTGGGCACGATGATGCCAACAATGAACGCACCGAAGAGCGCGTGGATGCCGATGGTGTCAGTGGCGAAACCAGCGGCGAGCACGATGGCCAGCGTCGTACAGATGTAAATCTCCTTCACGGGCTCGCCCTCGGCTGACCGCCGTGCCATCCATGCGAGCAATGGCTGGAGCAAGAAGAACGCCGCAAGGACGAAGCCGACACCGCTGAGAAGCACCCAAACCGAGACAAGGGGTGAGCCGGTGCCTGAAAGCGCAATAGCGAGGGCAAGAAGTATCCACGCAGCGACGTCATTTACAGCCGCTGCAGACATGGCCATGCGCCCGAGATCGGTGGTGAGGAGCTTGAGCTCAGCGAGTATGCGCGCCAGCACGGGGAAGGCAGTGATGGAGAGCGCGACGCCCATGAAGACGAGGAATGGCCCCGTCGGGACGCCGCGGGCGACGGTGTGCTGGAGGACGACGGAGGTGCCGATGCCGAGGATGAAGGGCAGGGAGATGCCCGCGACGGCGATGACGAGTGCGGTGGTGCCGGTGCGGCGGATGGCGCGGAGGTCGAGCTCGAGGCCGACGAGGAAGAGGAAGTAAAGGAGGCCGATGTTAGCGAGGGTGTCCAGCACTGTGAGGCTCTCCTTGGGGAACACCGTGTTGAGGAACGCGCTGCTGCGGCCAAGCGCGGAAGGGCCAAGCAGGATGCCACCCTGAGTTCAAGCCAATCAATCAAATGGAAATTGGTTAACCACATCCAACAACTAATAAACGTGTCATAAAATCTGTGGCCACCACTCAGTAACTCACGATGATCTCGGCGATGACGCGCGGTTGCCGGAGCGGTCGGAGGAGGAAGGCAAGCCCGCGGGTTAGCACGACGACGACGCATATCTGCAGGATGGCCAGCGGCAGCGCCGAGTGCAGCGGGTTCTCCCCCTGGAACACGCCGTCCGACGTCGCCTTCATCGGCTTCACGGCCTCCACCGCAGCAGCAGCCATGGACACGGGTGCGTCTATGCGGTCCCTTCCTCCCCGGCCCGTTTCCTCCCCCACCTGTAGGATGTAGACTATCACCAAGCTAGGGAAGGAACGACGGAGAGGAGGGCAGAAGGTTAGGAGTGGTGCGTGCATGTCTATTTATTGCATGCTAGTATTTTTAGCCAGGGAGATAGACGAGACTCACAACGGAGATGAGAGTGCATTTCGGCAGCATGTGCACTAGCGACGGTAGAGGGTTGGAGACAGAGATACCAAGAGTGCATGTATTAGTGCTATTTTTAGGAGTGGTGGGAGGCTGGGAGCTATTTCAGTAATGCTCTTCATATGAGGATGTAACGTCAACCACAAGTATAATGTTTCTATAGCTGCAAAATCGTTCACATATACGGTGATGTTCTTAGAAATGTTAACAGCGGCCCACGATGCAACCGTGAACTGGCCAAAAACAAGGGGTGGATGTTGCTTTTTTGGTTACGTTCAGTATTATAAGGGCTATCCTATTTCTGACTGATTACTCTCTCCATCCCAAAATATAAAATACAACTGTTTTTTTTTCTAAGTCCTAGAATACAGGGTGTGCCGCCTTCTCGACTCATGTTCTGACTTCTCTCCATCTCTCATGCGCATACATGTATGCATTAACCTTCTCTCCCATCTCTCATGCGCATGCATGCGTGCATTAACCCCCCAAGCCTCGTGCGATGCAACTGCTTCTTTGATCTCTGCGTTGGTAAGAGTTACGCCTTATATAATGGGATAAAGGGAGTAGAAGTTTTGCAAATGTTGTAGGGAATCATTGCTCAAGGAATGCCCCACGATGCCGGTCTCTGTTCTTTCTATGTTTCCATCTGTCCTGAACTCTAACAAGTTTTCGGTCGAGTGGTGTTTTCTATATTAGAGTGTTTCGATTTCCATGGTCCAACATCGAACCTATTAGATTTCATGATAATAGGTTAGTTACATTTGTAGCATTTTCTTAACTAATGAAAGGAGTTTACCATACGATCGGACAATCGTCCCACCTCACGCCTCATGAGAAATTGTTCCTCCACCTTGTGGTCAAGGTCTGGTGTACGAATGGCCCTTCCCCCTCCCCTCAATTAATTAACAGCTTGTTTGGTTGTGTGCATTCGACTAGCCAGTACCATAGAATGCAGTGGGACGGTGATTGGTTGCTGGCATTTGCGCGTAGGCCTGGCTCACGAGGTGCATCAGGAGGTGCGGAGCCGGGCTGAGGAGAAACGAAATTATCGGACGTTTCTGGCTAGCATGGCTCAAGAGCGTCCGCATGTGGCTAACCAAGCTGAAGAGATACACAACCAAACAGCCTCTAAACAGCAACCGCCTTGCCCAAATGAACTCACCCCCACTCGCCCCTATCCTCGTAACTTTTCCCCAAATCTCCTCCTAGAGGCTTGTAACATCCCGAACCTTAATAAAAGGGTAAAGGTTAACTATTTAATTATGAATGTAAATTACCATTGTATTTCCTGCATTATTATGCATTTTGGTGAATACTCGTTATTAGAGGATTGAATAATCTAAGGGTGGAAGCTAGAAAAAGGAGATTTACAAATCCTTAGACTTATCCAGTGTGCTTGCCCATCATTTCTTCTGGCCGACCCCCTTTCTTTCTTCCTCTGCTTGTTTCTCTGCCATGTGGGACCGAGCCCCACTGGTCATCCCTTCTCCCTCTATTCTTTCTTTTACTTACTCATGGGCCCAAGCTCACCCTTCTGCTCATCTTCTTCCTCCATCCTTTTCCCTTTCTTCTCTGTTTTTCTCCCGTACGAGCTGCCGGAGAGATGGCTTTGGGCACCTTGTCTACCCTTTTTTTTCCTGTTAAAGCTGGGAGAGGGCTTGGACTGTAGCGATGGCCAAGGTACAGCTACCCCTCCAAATCACCCAGAGCTCTGCTTTGGACAGAAGAACCGAGAAGCAACGAGCAGAATCGCGGTTCGGCTCTATCCGCTCAAGTCCCTTAGAGCATCTCCAGCAGAGTCCCTAAATCAGCCTCTAAACCTTAAAATAGAGAGTGTAGTAAAAAAAACAGATCCAGCAGGGCTCCAACTCAAGCCTCTAAAATTAGGGACCCCTAAATTTGCCTCCTCAGCCTCAATTCCCAGGGACACGAGTACATCACCTATTATTGAAGACAGAAATACATGAGAGGCTTCGAGATGATCTTATTGAGCATTTGTGGGCAATTCACAGCGCTTTGTAGTTTGATTCATTGTTCGGAGTTTCTATTTATCTATTTATCATGTTTTGAAAATTTTAAATTTAAATTTGAAATATCATGTTTTTAAATTGTAAATGTTAATATGCTTATGTTTTATGTATTACAAATATTTTTGATTGAATTTTAGTGGTGTCAAATGAAGATTATACATAACAGATATATTAAAATACAAGAAAAAGTAAAAAAAAGGGCTGAGATTTAGGATTCTTTGACTCGCTTTCAAAACAGTGACTCAAAAATAGAGGGAGTCCCTAAATTCAAAATAGAGACCCTGTTTTAGGGGCCATTGCTGGAGATGCTCTTACTCACCACCTTAATAGCCCCTTAAGTATAGCCTTCATCCTGGGTCGCTCTTCTATTCTGCCGTGAAGCTACATTGCCAAACCAAAGTGCTTTTCATTTTCTTTTCTCCTGTGTGATCATTTACCACATCGCCGAGACCAAAAACTCCAAATACTCCTGCCACACGAACTCTCCTCCAAATTCCTCCTAGCAGGAGCACTACTACTTCCTCACGAACCTTCCCCATCGGTCGATTAAACCACAACGCCACTACACCCCTCCGCAAGCCTCATCTCCCTCGGCCCCGGCAAGCGCCCGATTTGGGGGAAATCCGAAATCGAAGCTACACGGTGAGGTTCGGTTTGATTCAACACTCGTGAGGTATCCTTGATTGCTCACGATTCGTTTGTGATTTACCTTTCAGTCTAGATCTCGCCGGAAGGTCCCCGCACCGTGCTCCACCTCCGCCGCCATTACTGCGCACGGTGAGAGCTCGGTTCCCTTTCTCTTCTTTTTGAATGAATCATGCTTTAGCCTCCATGTGTCTTCCTGATGCTCATGCGCGCCTTCTTCGAGCTCGGTTCGACTTGTATTGCCGTCGCGACTAGCGCCTCCACGGTGTTAGCGACCGATCGGTTCAGAGGGGAAACGAGCTGTGTGGATGAATACGCTTTTATGTGGAGGAAACGTACTTTACAATTTTCCTTTGTTTTCCATAATCGAACCACATCTTTTGAACCGCGAATCCAAATTCGGTGAAACTAGTTTCTAAATTCATGTAAAATCAGGTAGTTTCAGATTAAACAAAAATATCAAATATTTGTTTAGAAATTTAAATTTAAATTCGAGTTTGAACGGTATGTAAGAAATGCGTTGTATGTAAATTCTGTACAAATTTGATTCAGAATTGTTGAAATAAATTATTCTAGAATCCTGGAATGTTTTGACCCCACAGTTTGTGATTAAATTTGAAATTTGGAATTTACTTGAATTAATCTGGATTTAAACAGATTTTCAACGTAGTGAATGGTATTATAACTTTATTGTGTATGAGATAATGGATGTAATCCGATAATTGATTGTTGTGATGTGCTATTCGTATGTGTTCGCGCTAAAAACGCGGTGGTTTTTGCGCCGAACACACAAGACAAACACCGGCTTGCAGAAGCGCGCTACGATTCGACCAAATCACAAGGTAGAATTTATAATTTGATCAAGGGCCGATAAACAAGGATCTATCGGCTCACTAGCTCCAAGAACCGATTAGGAGATAACTAAATCAACTCGCTACGCTTGATCCGATAAAAGGTAAAATTCCGCCGAAATGCGAGATGCAACAAAAACGAAGCTAAATCAAACCTGGGTGAATCGCTAAAATCAACAATCGGGCGATGCTAAATATGTTGATTCCGCCGACTTGCAAAGAGATCTATGAGGCTAAAACAAAGTGAAAAGAAAAGCTTGTAAAAAGTAGTTGTGTGTTGTTGGATTTGATTGATTCTTGCCGCCTGGCACTCCACCTCCTTTTATAACATGCCTGGCCGATCCGAGTTGTACACTGACACGGCGCTTATCCAGACGCCTATTATCCGATTTCCTTCCTTTTAGAAACGGATTCCTTTTCCGATTCGCTTGATGATTTCTTTCCATGCTAACGCTTTCCTTTCCGCTCTTCTGGCCGATTTCAATACACATCGAATTCGATGCAAACACATACAATTGCTTTTATCCGATTCAAACCCATTTTGCCATGTACCGAATTTACAAGCAAACATATGCTCCTCAATTTTTGGAAAGAACTTGATACTTTTCAAAAATTGCAATCGCTTGTAGTCGAAAATTCTGGTAACTTCCTCATTAAATGGCGCCTAATAATTCCCGCATGCTTTTTAATGCAAAGAATCGCCCCGCCGCCGCTTCTTTCATCATGCAGATAAATACGGGTCCCCACTGGCCATTTTCACGCTTTCAAGCTTTCGGATCGTGCACCATCGGCTTTGATCATCCTCTCTTTGTCCTTTCGAAAATCGGCCGACATGGACCCTCACAGTATTCATTCGATTCCTCAAAGTTCCAATCAATTCTACTTAGGACCGATAGGTAGTATGTCTACAGACACAAATATCAATACCGAGATCCCTAGACTCCCTTTATCGGCCACTGGATACAATATCAACGGGAAAGTTTTAGTGGCATGGCCTACTAGCCTGAAGGATGGAGATCTTGGTTCATTAGTGGTATCGGCTCAAAAGAGGGTAGAACGGGAGAGATGGGTATAGCCGAGTCTCTATCTTTGAGTCTAGCCGACCCTCAAGGCCAATGAACCCTTGGTAGTCGCAAGTGCATGTTATTTTTGGCCTGATTCTTTCAATGCTTTTATTCCCATCCGCCCAATCGGCCCCACGCTAGATGTGACTCCAACCGCGTCGCCTTTAGGCCGGTGGATCGCTTATCTGGCCAAGGAAAACCTCTTTAAATTAATCCGCAAAAGGCTTAAGGTTGGCATAAATACATCCAAAATAACAATAGGTCACCGTCCAAGATTTCCATCAAGAGCATGTTGCTTTCCTTAATCTTTGGTTAGACCGATATCTTTTCTCGTGGTGCTTCCTTGGCCCTACCTAAACCTTTTCAGCTTAGTAGCGGAACGCCTCACCTGAGGGTCATCGGCTTCCCTTTGGCAAGATGTTCCTAGGGCAAGATTTCAAATGATGTATGTGATCCAGAGTCGACTTTTTCCGCTTGCCAAACACGCCGTTGGTAATATAGGAGGTCCTCTTTGGTTCATTCAAACATGGCTTCATTGCATGTTTAGCCGATCTATTCTATCCGAACCCTCTCGGGAGCTCAACTTTCCTGAGGATTACCCAGAGCATGTCGCTCCACAATATAGAGCTAGCCGATCCTATGGCGAGAGGTTTATCATGTCTTCGGCCGGAGAGTTAAAAATGGACTCCGATCGGCTTTGCACAAATACCTCGCTTCTTCCTTTCCTTAGATAGGGCTTCCTTCGGCCAACAAGACTTTTTCCAATATACCGATGTAGCCGATTGTCCATACCCAACATTCCTTCACCTTGATTCTCGATAGCTCCTTGATGCCCCAATCTACCTTAGATTTGTACAAAATCATCCTCACTCCTTGTATCTTAAATGCTCGCTTGAACACCCGCAACCGAACATTTCCCAGCCATCTTATGAGTTTTACCACCCTTCGGTTTACGCCACACTAGGCTTTGGGCAAACCATTCCATCTTTTCCCCTATTATCTTGTGTCGAGCCCTCGAGCCCGAAAGTGACTAACAACAAGGGTTGTCACGAGGTCATCCTTGAAGTAGCCGATGGTTTGCAAATCCTCTCAACGCCAAATTTTGTCCTTAATTCCGCCGGCCTACGCTTCTCGCAGCGGTGGACTAGAATATCGTAAGCCATACTAATGGACAGACTCCGCTGCTATAATTCATTTATTCCTTCCCGATTTTCATGAGCCGACCAGAGTTTCCGTCCACTAAGCTCGTTATATGACTCTTCGCAGTCAGAGGTACCGTGGTTTTTATATCCCTTCGCTTTCACCAGTACGGCTTTTATTTAGAATGCCTTTGATCTTCTGTGTCGGCACGGCGCGCAGCCATCAACCGATCCCCATGTTTCTCGCCAAGAGTAGCCGACAACGACGCCCACGTGTGCCCGCTTGGCACCACCGGGTATACTTCAGAAACTTGATATTCAAGCTCCATCCTTAACGGACTTGACTACAAACGCCTCAAGAAGTTTCTTTTTGTGTCGACTATCATGTTATTGACGAGTTAAGGTTTTAACTTGAGTCGACTTCAGAGAGAGGAAGAAATCACAGCGCTCACCTGCACTGCGGAGGCTTATTAACCGATGGTTCTTCCGAGCACTCACCATCGATGTAAGTTTTGTAGTCATCGTGAGTTTGTGTAGTCATTTCCTTTATGTCCGTCTTGTGATGTCGACTTGCTTTTGTTCTTAGCAATCTCCATCAAGACAGAGAAGCGGGGTTATAGCCGATCCCCAAGGTGCTACATCGTCCCTCCATCGCTTCTTCTACCACCTATGCTCAACAAATACCGATCGAGATCCTCATCCTCGACTTCTAAGGTGCCATCGATCGATCTAGCCGATCCGCTTGGCTTTCTTGACGAACTGGACGCATCTTAAGTCATGGCTACCGACGACTATCCAAATGGACATTCACAGATTATATAGTCTTCGCGCCAAAGATCACGTTATCGCCACCGTATGCAAGAGCGACTTGATCGCCTTTTGACGAGGTGATGCAACCAGAGGCGGCTCGCCGCCAATACGCAAACTATTGAGGAATGCTATGGCGCCATGCGCGATCTCCTCCGCCGCCATGAATGCATCGCTAGAGGTCTCGCCACCGACGATCGGGCCTGGACGTGGAGTTAGCCAAAACAAGAATCGAACAGAGGAAAGCCCAGCAGTTTATCACTTCTGACAAGCTCATAGTGATGCCAAACATCAAGAGCGATTTGATCAAGGTGCCAGACTCAAATCGGCTAAAAGCAAGAGCTCAAGAACTTGAGTCAACCAAAGCTAAGCTTGAAGAACAATTGGCATTGGTCACAAAGAACTTGCAGATCGCTGATTGGCATTTCTGCACTCTACATCTTCGCCGGCCGCTCAGAGATTCGGAGATTGGCAGGTTTTTGCACAAGTTAAAATTCAACCGCCAAACTAGTTCCGGGGCTCCGGTGATGCAAAGGGCCGACCAACAACTTGTAGATAGTGTCCAAGCTACCATTGGCAAGGCGGCAATAAGCACTATCGGGCTTTGGGAGCCCATTTGCCCTGATCAGACTACATTAAACTTTAATTCATCTGATCATGCGTGTGGTCAATCTTTTGTAATATTGCCTTAACCTTGGGATGACGCCTCAAAACTTGCTTGATCTGGCTATGTAACCGATTTTTGTAAACTGCTTAACTGATGGATGTTCAATTGACTCCTGGCCGCTTTTATGGTCGCTTTTTATGTGCCGTAATGGACCGCTTTTCCTTCCTCGTGGTCAGACCCACCCATATGCTTGGGTAATACGCTTTAGATATTTTCCATTGATCGCTTTAGGTAGGACTAATCCATCTAAGGACTCCAAGATATACGACTTTCCGCTAATTGGCCGATTGATCTTATAGGCTCTTTCCCACGTTGAGACCATTTGTAATCTGCTATCTTTAGACCCAATCCAAACACGGTTTTCCTATACTAAATCGGCTTGATTGAATGATTTAAAATCACTTTTTTATTGTAATGACCGGCAACCCTCTCTTTGTTCCTTTTAAGCCGATCTAATGTGATCACTCTTTGTTCACCCAAATCATCTAGATTGTCCAAAGATCGCTGCTTGTATTCATCGGTGATACCTTATCTTGCTCGTAGCCTTATTGAGCCGATGTTGATTTCAACAGGTAAAACGGCTTCTTGTCCGTATACCAACTGAAAAGGTGACAATTTGGTTGATCCGTGCTGAGATAGCCGATAAGCCCATAAAGCTTCTGATAGTATCGAATGCCATTTCCTTGGTTCTTCCTCAATTCTTCTTTTATTAGCTTTATCAACGCTTTGTTCGACGATTCGGCTGTCGCTGGCCCGAGCGTAGTAAGGGAGGAGTTGAGCAATTTTATCCCAAGACTTTCCGCAAACCCTTTGAACTCGTTGGACATGAACACAAGACTCGATCAAGAGTGATCGCTTGTGGAATCCCAAACCGATGGATGATGTGTTCATTTACGAAATCGATTAGTTCCCTGCTAGTAACCTTCTTGAGTGGTACAGCCTCAACCCACTTTGAGAAATAATCTGTGGCTGCGAGGATGAACTTATGTCCTTTGCTGGATGACGGAAATATCTGGCCGATTATGTCTATACCCCATCCTCTAAATGGCCATGGCTTGATGATTGGATGTAAAACCGATGTAGTCTTGTTGTATGTTACCAAACTTTTGACATGTTTGGCACCCTTTATAATATTTGAAGCGATCTTCTAACATCGTCGGCCAAAAATATCGATTCGTCTCAAGATCCATTTCATCTTATGAGCCGATTGATGTGACCCACAAATGCCTTCATGAACTTCACCCATCGCCACTTTGGCTTCCTCGGTTCCAGTGCATCTTAATAATAAACCTTCCATAGTCCTAAAGTACAATACGCCTTCTAGTAGAACGTATTTGAGTGCTTTGCGCGACCTTTGTTCGGTCGGCTTGGTTGGATCTCGACAAATAATCCCTTATCTCTGTTTCTCCAATGGCGGGGTGAACACATAAAACCGCCAAACGCTTAGCTCGATTGGTCCTTGTCGGCTTTCCACCTTGTACCTCGATGCACATTGTGCCAATCGGTTTGCTTTATCATTAGCTTCTCTCGGGGATATGTTCTATGGAAAATGTAGTGAACATCTCGATGATCCGGAGGCATTGATGCAAGTCGGTTTAGTGCATCATCATTGCATCGGTATTCTCCTCCGACTTGTCACAATTAACATCGAATCTCCAAAAGCTTGGACGCCTCTCACTCCGATGCTCTCTAACAATTGTAGACCCTTTAGTAATGCTTCAGATTCTCGCTTGATTATTTGAACATCGGCTATTTAGCCGATACATGAAGTCATACTCCGCTTTCTAGGTGAAACTAATATCACGCCAATGCCTTCGCCTTCTTGGCAAACAGACTCCATCAAAATACAATTGCCAAGGAGTTATACTAGTTGTTCCTACTAATGTTTCACTCCTGTGATAAAATCGGCCACGACTTGCCCTTTCACAGATTTAGCCGATTCATAGGATAACTCAAACTCTGTTAAGGCATATGCCCATTTACCAAGCCGACCCGCAGGATGGGCGCCGATAATATGTATTTAACTACATCGGTTTTGCATATTATAACGCATTTGGAAGCCAAAGATATAATGTCTTAACTTGGTGCAAGCAAAGTATAATGACAAGCATAACTTTTCTACTAAAGGATACCTGGTTTCGTATCTAGAAGACGTCGGCTTAAGTAATATATTGCTCGTTCCTTCCTATCGGTTTCTTGTGTTAAAAGCTGCTCCAATCGAATCACCTTCACCGATATATATAGTCTAAAAGGTATACCGTGTTTGGCGCGCCAATACCGGTGGACTCATCGATAACCTTTTATGTCGTCGAAGGCCCTTTGTCGATCGGCTTCCCACTTAAACTCTTGGTTATCTTTAATTTTCAGCAATGTGTGAAGGCCCGAATTCGTCGACAAGTTTGAGATAAAACGCCGCAAGTAATTGATTTTCCGATCAACACCTGCGGCTCCTTTTACTTGTCGGTGGTTTAGTATCGGCTATGGCTTTCACTTTGGCCGGTTTACTTCAATCCCTCCTTCATGCACCGTGAACCCAAGAAATTGTCCAAATGATACGAAAGCACATTTGAGAGGGTTCATTTTTAACCCATGTAACCTTGTACTTTCGAACATTTTTCCCAGATCGGCTAAATGTTGCCGCCTTCTTTGGACTTTACCACTACGTCGTCGATGTATATTTCCACAAGATGTGCCGATCAAATCATGGAAAATATGGTTCATAGCACTGATAAGTAGCACCGCATTTTTTAAACCGAAGGTCATAACTTTCCATTCATATAGCCCTAAAGCCCCGGACATCTCAAAGCCGCTTTTGGGTATATCGGCCCGCCATGAATATCTGATTGTATCCGGCGTTCCGTCAAAAAACTTATGATTTTATTCCCGGATGCGATCGATAAGCATATCGGCTATGGGCATCGGGTACTGCTTTTGGCGTAGCTTTGTTCAAATCTCTAAAATCGACACATACCCTAAGTTTGCCGTTTTCTTCTTCACAGGACGATGTTTGAGACCCACTCGATCGGCATGGCCGGATAAACTTCGCCTCTAGCAATCGTCCTACTTCCTCCTTTATAGCGTCATACAACGTAGGGTTAAACCGCCTAGGGCTCTGTTTGAACGGCCGATATCCAGGTTTTATAGGTAGCCGATGTTCAACTAGCTGTCGGCTTAAACCTGGCATTTCATAATACTCCCACGCAAAGCAATCCTTATATTCCTTGAGTATTTCGACCAACTTTGCTTTATAACCGGGTTCTAGTTTGGCACTCACAAACGTTGGTCTTTTGTTATCACCTTCCCCAATATCAATCTCTTCGAGCAAATCGGCAGAAGTAAATCCTAACCCTTTTCTTTCTTCTTCAAAATCCTCGACGGCTTCCTCGTATTCTTCTTGCCGATAGCTTCTTGCCCTTTCGCAACTTTGCTAGTGTCTTGTGCTCCATCTTCTTACTACTTCGCCGTCCGATCAAACGTGTTAGGTTTAACGCCGATCGGCTTGAATCTGACTTCGACGCAGATAAAATCGCAATTGTCCAAGGCTTTCCTCGATATACATTCGGCTTCTTCGTGTGGCCAATTGGTGTCGTGGCTAGCCATGGCGATATGAGCCGATGTGTCGGCGACGACTTCAATCAGATTCATCGTTCCCTTCGCACCAATTTTTGGTGCATAGTTGATGGTATACAAGAATTGGCATGGATCGATCCGCCGAGAGCACTGTAATTACCTTTGGCTTCAATCACAAAAATGCAATCGGCAAAGTTTTATTACCGATCGCCGCTTCGACACCATTACGCCTTTAGCCTCGGGTCTCCGTGAAGTCATTTAGCACCATATTGGTTTTGATCAAGTCTTCATCGGCTTTACCTTTTACGAAAGTACTTAACGGCATTAGATTAATCGTTGTTGCCCGCCATCGACCAACATACGAGATATCGGTCGGCCATTAATATATCCTTTCAGATATAATGGTTTTGAGATGCCGATGCATGTCTTGTGGCTTTTCGAACACACTGTCTGGTGCTCCGAGGCATAATCTGGCGAACACTTCTTCACCGATTCTTCGGTTTTGAACTCGGCAGTAGAGCGAATACCATGTTTATATCCATTGGTGGTGTATCATCCGGATCATCGGAGAACCGGACTCAATCGATTGTTCGAATCACTATCGATCTGTTCCTTCTTTCTCCACTCTTTTTCAAAACTGGTATCGGTCTTAACTTGTTGAACATCCGATCCTCTCGCTTTCCTTGTCGGCCTCCCTTTCTTCTTGTGTTTTCAATCGTTGAAGCCTTCGGCGTTGTGACTTCTTTGAGACACAGGAGGCACCACCGAGTTTAGGTTCTATCGGCTTCGTATCTTTCGCTAAATTGCTCATCTCATTTGTCGATTCCATTCTTCTGTGTTAGCCGATAGTTCTCGCTTTTGGGAGGACTCGCCTTGCTCTGTTGACAACCTTTCATGGATCGGCCCATCGCTTCTCATATACGGATAATTGTATATCGGCCTAGACAACCTATCTTTTAATTTGGTTTGGCCGATATGCCGAGTGTTGCATAGGACAAGATACAACTGTTGGTAAGGTCATCCCTCTCTCCCAGCAAAACTGCCAAAAGGGCCATCGCCGATGTTTCTCTTCCTCAGTAGCCGGCCGATACGGCATATCTGGCCGCCATCGCTCGTCCCTCCTTCGTCTCGGTTGATGAGGATTTGTGGTGTTGAGTGTTACCCCTCCGACTTATCCTCTCGTACTTCCTCAGGAGTTGTGAGAAGGTCGGTTTTGGTTTGAAATCGGCTTTTCTGAGCCCTCTCGGCCCGATACCATCTACCGAGCCTCCAAGTCCCCTCTTGGTTTTACCGTTCTTGAGTTTTGTCCATTCCTATCGGCTTCTATTTGTATAGAACCGATAGTGATCTGCACTGTCTCGTCTCGTGATACGACTCCCTCGTCGGCTTATCTTCTTCCGCAGGCCTCTTTTCTTTTCGCGAACATTGAACCATGTTGACTTGAAAAGGGCTCATATCTATCTGCATAGCCGACTCTTCCGCTAATTTTAGCCTGCCATCGGCGATGGCCGATTGAATCTGTTGTCGAAAAATATTGCAATCGTTAGTGTTATGGGAGAATGAATGATGCCATTTGCAATACCTTCGCTTTTTAATTTCCTCGGCCGATGGTATGATGTGCCCTTCGGTAATCTTATGAGTTTTTCTTGTAGTAACAAATCAAATATCTGTCACACTTTGACACATCATACGAGTACTTGACTTCCGCCTTATTCTTTGTCGGCTTAAGTAGAGAGCATACGAGTGGCTTTTTAGAACCTTTGGCCCACTCGGCTATGTTCACCTCTCGCCGTCCTCGGAGGTATCGCTCGAGTCGTACTCTATCATGTTTATTTTGGCCTTTCGTTTGCTATTTGGTTTAAATCTATCTTTAAACCCTTTGATCTCTGCATACCGGCTCGTGTGCCGACACGCGATGGAGTAGGTGGCCTAAGTCGGGGAACTCTTGGCACGATAATTTCTCTTTTAATGGAGGGATCAACCCTTGAACGCTTAGGTCGGCCAATTGATCAGCTTCGGTAATGTTACATCAGTAGCATCTATTCAGACGCCAAATCTCTTGATATAATCGAGACCGATTCTCGATTGCCGGATCGAATCGAGATCGGAAATCCTAAGCTCCATAGTTCAGAAGAAGTATTCATGAAATCGGCTTTCCAAATCGCTCCATATATGAACTGAATTTGGTGGTAGATTTGTGAACCAAGTGAATGCGATGCATACAACGATAAAGGGAACAATCTGATTCTTAATCCATCGGATCGCAGCTTCCCCACATTGGGCCATGAACCGCCCGATATGCTCGATTGTGGTAACAGAGTCATCACCTGAGAATTTAGCAAAGTCTGGTATCCTAAAGTTGTGGGGGTATGGCATTCGGTCTATGTAATCGGGGTACGGCTTCCTCGTAGCCAATCACTCTCCTCCGGGTTGTGTCGAACTGCTCCTCAAAACATTGGCAATTTGTTCGCCTAATTAACATTGTCGGCTTAGGTGCAGGACATCGCCAATTCTCATTCGTGCCGCTCGAAAGTGCGAACTCGGCTCAGGTAATCAAATTGCACCCCGGAGGTCTTGGTACCGTGTCATAACCTAATGTATCGGGTAAGGGTGCTGACGCGCTACTCTATATGGTGCTTGCTTCATGGTCGTGGCTCTCGTGATCGCGGGACTGCTCATTTCGATCGGTGATAAGCCGATATCCCGATGCTATTGGAGGGCCCATCTAACTGATTCGACGCGTTTATTTTGGCCCCATCCGTGTGCCCATGGTAGTGTGTGAATCCATCTCTCAGTATGCTTGGTTTCAAAACAAGAGGTTGAGTCGGCATCATAATAGGTGCATGAGCCGACACGCCATCGCTTTTGGCGTTGGGCGTTATGGAATATACTGGGTACGTAGGGATGGTTTGTGGTGGATCTAGCATATTTCCGCACGCAGCCTAATTCCTCGAGCAATCGTTTTCACACTATTTTCTATCATTGGCTTTAATGTGGATACTAGAGCCGATGATCGGTTAATCAATGCGTGATGGATGATTGCTCGATCATACTTGATAAATCGGCTTGAGCGGGTGCAGATCGGCTCACCGATTCGGTGACGAATCTCCGATAGGGTTGATGCTTGGGAGTGCAATCTTTTGAGTAACGCCACTGCGCGGCTCGAAGCACCGTAGCATCATTTCCTCTGAGCCGCCTTCGGTCTTCGATTTCTTTCCGTTGCTCAGGGGTTAAATCGCCATCCGAGGCGCGATTATAGCATCGATGTTGATATCGGCGGTGACCGCGGGCTTGTCGGTTGACATTTTTTGTTGGTCCCACCGGCGTGCTAAAATATGTTCGCGCTAAAAACGTGAAGCGTGGGTTTTAGGCCTCGAACACACAAGACAAACACCGGGTTTGCAGAGCGTGCGGTCGATTTGACCTGAAATCGACAAGGTAGAATTTATAATTTGATCAAGCCGATAAACAAGGATCTATCGGCTTTTCACTAGTCGGCAAGAACCGATTAGGAGATAACTAAATCAACTCGTTCATGATTGATCCGGATAAAAGGTAAAATCGGCTTCGAGAATGCGATGCGCAACAAAACGAAGCAAATCAAACCTGGGTGAAATCGGCTAAAATCAACAATCGGCGATGCGCAGCTATGTTGATTCCGTCGACTTGCAAAGAGATCTATGAGGCTAAAACAAAGTGAAAAGAAAAGCTTGTAAAAAGTAGTTGTGTGTTGTTGGATTTGATTGATTCTTGCCGCCTGGCACCCACCTCCTTTTATAACATGCCTGGCCGATCCGAGTTGTACACGGATACGGTGCGTTTATCCGTATCGGCCTATTATCTGATTTCCTTCCCTTTTTAGAAACGGATTCCTTTTCCGATTCGTTTGATGATTTCTTTCCATGCGAACGCTTCCTTTCCGTCTCGGGCTGATTTCAATACACATCGAATTCCGATGCAAACACATACAATTGCTTTTATCCGATTCAAACCCATTTTGCCATGTACCGAATTTTGGCGCAAACAGTATGTATATGTTTATCGCTGTTCATTCGATTCTTCATTTACGTTTGCTCGTTTTGTTGCTTTTGTTGTGTTTTGCCGAATTGACGAGTAGAATCGGACGATCCCAATCTTAGCACTGACGACACTGGAACTGAACTAGCTTTCAACGGTCAAGGCAAGCACCCCCTCTCGATCATGTTGATCTTGAATTTTTTATAACGTTTAAAATTTGATGAATAATTTACATGCATGTTTACTTTCTACAAATTTACATGTTTTGTGGGTACTGGTAGATATGGACCCTTAATGATAGGATTCCCTAGTCCTTGGACAAGTGATCAATTCCTAACCCTTAATGATAGGATTCCCTAGTCCTTGGACAAGTGATCAATTCCTAACCCTAGATACTGGATTACATTCATACTACTGAACGAGGGATTAATCGTCTAATAATCTACAAATGCTGAGCTTCGCTCTAAAAAACTGTTGGGATATATTTTATTCTGATCCTCTTTCCTCAATGAATTTCTTCACGTTTAATCTGAATAATAGAAGAAAACAGATAGTTTATTAAAAACAAAAAAAATAAAACTATTGAATTTGACATGGGTGCAGGATGACCCGGATGGGGGTTGCAGCGGGCACTCCGTCGGCGCACTGCATGACGACATGGGCACTGCAGTGGGACGACGCGCTCGCGAACAGGGTCACCGAGACAAGGGCGTATAACCATGACACGTACGACAAGTACATGGAGTGGTTTGCGCTGCGGACTCGGGTCAAGGTGGGGTACACACCAGCAGCATCGTATGTCGCACCTCAGGGATCGGTGTCGGACACGTACCCTTCACAGATGTCCGAGAGGGAGAACTTCGTGGTAAGTGTCACATTCGAATCTCTATAGGTACATATTTTTTTATATAAATTACCTCTTATGAATCCAGCATTACATGCAGGCATAGCTTGTATGAAAGTTGCACGTGGAGGCTACGTCCATGTTGGCACGCCTTCAAGCGGGCATCCAGGTGACCGCCGCTGAGGCTGAGGTAGCTTGGGAGCGGGTCCACGACAAGGTGAGGCAATTGGGTCGCTGTGCGAGCTGTCGGAGGGTGGAGACGT
The DNA here is from genome assembly GCA_036346355.1 of Rhipidocladum racemiflorum. Classification (NCBI taxonomy): domain Eukaryota; kingdom Viridiplantae; phylum Streptophyta; class Magnoliopsida; order Poales; family Poaceae; genus Rhipidocladum; species Rhipidocladum racemiflorum. The sequence continues at coordinate 55,694,376 of CM070578.1, forward strand.
CGTCGGATACAGCGCACCGCGTCCGCGTGGGCCAGCACCTCACCATCCCCCGGTGGCTCCTCGTGGACCCATGCTTGCACCTCCTGTGCCAGTCAGCTCCCACGGCTCGACGTTGGCTACAGCGAGCCCCTATTCTGGCCTCCCGCAGAGCAGCACTGGGGTCACGAGGGGCAGTCTTCGTCTCACGACCCGAGGGTGGTTTCGGCTACGACAATCGGGAGGAGGCAGCGTTCGACGTGGAGCAGTTCCTGTTGACCGAGTACTTCGGCCCCTCTCAGCTCTCGGGAGCACCACGCCTAGACACACCCGAGTCGCCAGCAGACTACACTACCCCTGCGCCGTAGGGCCGGCCTAGGAGGGTCGTTCATCCTCCGTCACCACTCACGTACTCCACGGACCAAATCAAGAGGCGCGGTTGTGACTGACTTGTTGTACAGCTGTACTTTTGTAATGTCTTTTTTTTAGCACCATGTTGTATTACTGTCTGAACTCAGTGCTCGCATTTTATTAGCTTATCTTTCCCAATTAGTAACGCGTGTGCCTTTTTTGATTTTCGCAACTCCGTGCCGGTGCAACGTCCGGCGCAACTACCATATTCTGGAAAATTATTTTATTTACATCTTTCTTTGCATACAAATTCTACTAGCGCAATAACCCCAAGTATTATAGTCGAGAACAAACGATAACGCTCAAGCCTTTTCGGCAGCCCGTAAAATATCATGTTTAAAGGTAATTTCTTAGAAGAATACAATAGTTTTGCTCTTTGATATATGGACTACCATATTCTGGAAAAATAATTTATCTACACCTTTATTTGCATACAAATTCTACTAGCGCAATAACCCTAAGTATTATAGTCGAGAACAAACGATAACATTTAAGCCTTTTCGGCAGCCCGTAAAATATTATGTTTAAAGGTAATTTCTTCGAAGAATACAACAGATATGCTCTTTGATATATGGACTACCATATTCTGGAAAAATAATTTTTTTACACCTTTGCATACAAATTCTACTAGTGCAATAACCCTAAGTATTATAGTCGAGAACAAACGATAACGCTTAACCCTTTTCGGCAGCCCGTAAAATATCATGTTTAAAGGTAATTTATTGGAAGAATATAGCAGATTTGCTCTTTGATATATGGACTACCATATTCTGAAAAAATATTTTATTTACATCTTTCTTTGCATATAAATTCTACTAGCGCAATAACCGTAAGAAGCATAGTGATAACAACTTTATTTCGGAAAATAAGGTAGGCCACACTCTTCATTATGGCTTAAAACTGAAAGGAGTACCACAAACAAGGAAAATAATAGTTACAACTAAACGTCTACTGAGTGCTTCGAGGCCACTTCCCCTTCGCCCATGCCTCCGTTGGGGTTTCTCTGGCACGACGCACCCTCTCTCGGCCTCCTCCTCCGCTTCCTTTCAACATGCCTCCTCGTGTGTGGCATCACGCTGCTCTTGAAGCTGCCGCATGAACTCCTCGGCTCGGTTGGCTTGATCAAGGAGCCTTTGGTCTTCGGGGTAGATCTCCATGTCAAACCATTCGTCAAATTCACATAGTGGGCGGAGGTGACAACATGAAATATAAACTAGCAAAGTTTCATGTACAAATATTGCGAAACAAGTATGCTTATTACCATCTGGCGATTCTTCATGCTCTTCTCTAGCAGGTTGAAGGCATAGTTGTGGCACTTCCAATACCTCCTCTTCCAAGTTGGTATTTCCGAAGAGCGAACAAGCCTGCAAGGATCTCCGCACATGCACATCGGTGGTACAGCTCTAGGAGCTAGGAAGAGATCCTGGTACACTGAATTGCGCGGCCAAGCATTTCCTTTTTCTTTGCTTTCCCTTTTCCCTTTCCACTTGAACGCCTCGGCATTTTGGATTGATCCTCTACTTCTTCTTTTTTTCTCCCTCTCCTTCCCTTCTCTCTTCTTTTCTTTCTTCCTCTTTCACTGCTGCCTTTGTGAGACCGCGAGTGAGAATGAAGGTTATAAAGGGTAGATATCGCCTGACAATGGAGCGATCGCCCCATATTAGGGCGATATTTACCTCGGACAGTGTGCCTCCTGACAGCATTGACAGCATTGAACGGTACTTCCTGATGTTTCCCGTCGAAATCACACCGTGGCAACCGAAAGCGAAGCGCGAAAGGCGTTTCTCACTGCCACGACAGTTTTCGTGGCAACTGAAAGCGAAAATTGCTAAGTCGCTAAAACGCTAAGTCGCTACAACGCTAAAACGCTAAGTCACTAAAACGCTAAGTTGCTAAAACGTCCAGATATGGTGCGATCGCCCCCATATTAGGGCGATATTTACCTCGAGCATTGTGTCTCCTGATAGCATTGACGGCATTGAACGGTACTTCCTGACGTTTCACGCCAAAATCCCGCCATGGCAATCGAAGCAAGCGCAATAGCGTTTCACCGCCGCAATAGCTGCGGCAATCGAAAGCTTAAAATCGCTAAGTCGCTACAACGCTAAAACGCCAAGTTGCTAAAACGCCTAGATATGGAGCGATCGCCCCATATTAGGGCAATATTTACCCCGGGCAGTGTCCCCCCTGACAGCATTGACGGCATTGAATGGTACTTTTTTACGTTTCCCGCCGAAATCCCACCATGGCAACTGAAAGCGAAGCGCGACAGGCGTTTCTCGCTGCCGTGACAGTTTTCGTGGCAACTGAAAGCGAAAATCGCTAAGTCGCTAAAACGCCCAAATATGGAGCGATCGCCCCATATTAGGGCGATATTTATCCCCAGGCAGTGTATCCCATGACAGCATTGACAGCATTGAACGGTACTTCCTGACGTTTCTCGCCGAAATCCTGTCGTGGCAACTGAAAGCGAAGCGCGAAAGGCGTTTCTCGCTGCCGCGACAATTTTCGTGGCAACTGAAAACAAAAATCGCTAAGTCGATAAAACGGTAAAACGCTAAGTTGTTACAACGCTAAAACGCTAAGTCGCTAAAATGCTAACTCGTAAAATCGTTAAGTCGCCAAAATGCTGAGTCGCTAAATCGCTAAGTCGCCAAAACGCTAAGTCGTTAAAATGCTAAGTCGCTAAATTGCCAAAACATTAAGTCGAAGTTACTAAATCGCTAAGTCGCTAAAACGCTAAAATGCTAGGTCGCTAAAACGCTAAGTTGCTGAATCGCCCGGATATGGAGCGATCGCCCTACATTAGGGCGATATTTACCCCCAGGCAATGTGCCCCCTGACAGCATTGACGGCATTGAACGTCACTTCCTGATGTTTTCCGCCGAAATCCCGTCGTGGCAACTGGAACAGAAGTGCAACAGGCGTTTTTCGCTGCCGCGATAGGTGGAATTCTTTGCTTTAGGAATTCTTTGTTTTCATACTTCGGCCTGGTGTGGAGGTCACCTGTCGGCCGTGAGTGGTGTGAAATAAAGTGCACATGTCGCCCATGCATGGGGCGATCGCCCATGCATGGGGTGATCGCCCCTACTTCGAGAGATAGCCGCCACGGCACAAACGGCAGCGTTGAACGCTACCACGGCAGGCAGCCTATCGCCGCAGGGACGGCCGATCGTCGGCATCGGCAAAAGGCAACACGGCCAACGTTTCCCGCAAAAACCCCGCCATGGCAACTGAAAACGAAGCACGACAGGCATTTTTCGTTTCCCACCGAAACTCCGCCATGGCAACTGAAAACGAAGCGCGACAGGCGTTTCTCGCTGCCGCGATAATTTTCGTGGCAACTGAAAATGAAGCGCAACAGGTGTCCCACCTATTGCCCCTGAGTGGGGCGATAGCTCCTTAATCCACCTATCGCCCGTGATTAGGGCGGTCGCCTGTGATTGGGGCAGGCTGGTATCGCCCCACTCACGGGTGATCGAATCACGGGCGATAGGAGCTCACTTCTATCATTTTTGTTTTTCATTGATTAGTTTTGAAAAAAGATTTAAAATATATATTAAATAAAAAAATCACTAGTGCAAACTCATATTGGAAAGTACTTGTGCAAACCTTTCTACGTGCAGTTAGATGGACAAGATTCGTAGGGGCTTGAGGTCACATAACTGGGCAGCTAACCACATGCTGAAAACTCATTTAGGAGGTCTTCCCCGTTCTCGAAAGACCCACAAAATCTTACACGGTCCGTCTGGATGGCTTTAACATAGTCATCCGCTAAGGAAGCGCCAACAGATTCGGATAAGCACCTACACGAATAACACAATATTGTAGAGCATAAGCATCTCAATAATGAGATCTTTGTTACACTCCCACGACAAAAGAAATAGATTGATCATCCAACCACATGAGCAGCTGCACCTATCAGATGTCTTTTAGCAATTGAACTATCTCAAATTGTCCTCATCAAGTTCTTCCAGCTTATCAGGTGGGACAAACAGTATGTCTCCAACAGTCATGCGAGGTCAGCCAACTGTCGGTTTAACCTGAAATGTAGTGCCTCAAAGAAAGTTTGAGCTTTTGCTATTTCCAGGAGATATTCTGCTTTGCTCCGCCGCGCCTGAAGGTCCAAGCGGAGTAACATTTGGATAGTGCATGATCAATATCCCCTTGCTTATGCCAGCGGATAGTACACTTGTTATCATTGACAATTGTATAATGTTTCAGCAGTGCAGGCAATGAGTGAGTCGCAAGCAGCTACCAAGCACTTTTCATTCCCACGTCTGGTGGCACGCTTGTCACTGAGCCATTCTAGCATTATATAGATATAGGTTCCACTTTTGTCACAAAACCAGGCCAAGAATTGTCCAGTCGACTACCCCGTGTGTGTATCTTTCTGATCTCTTCAGTATACGTCTTTTAGAAAAAATGATAGTATCTTCAGCATCTATAGCGTGAAAGTACTCCAGTAGCAATTAGTCGTTTACAGGGATTTGACGATGTGCCAATGGGTTGGCTACATAGCGCCGATAGGTTGGTTTGGTGCGGTGTCTGACACGGATACGATGCCGATAAGCCACACGACACGTATTGGTCACGTATTAGACAATTAGATCGCCAAAATATATAATTTTAATATTCAACACCGCTTTGACACTTCATCGACATGTATGCGGCACATATAGTGATATATCGTAGCCCACCTCACCACTTAAAGTGTAACCCTAGCCACCTGAGAGTAGGGCTGTAAAAAAAGCTCGAGGCTTGCAAACTGTTTGAGGTCGATTCGTTCCAGGCTCGATTCGAGCTCGGCTCGAGCCTGGAACGAACCGAACTCGAGCCTGCCTTCAAGCTCGCGAGCTTCACCGAGCCGAGCTCGAATAGCTCACGAGCCTACTCGAGTTTGGATCGAACTTCCGTGAAACGAACTTTCTCGAGCTTGTTATCGAGCTTACTCGAGCTTGTTACCGAGCCTACCGTGCCTACCAGATTAACCGAATTTACTCGAGCTTACCGAGCTTATTCGAGCTTATCAGCTTACCGAGCTTACTCGAGCCGAGCTCGAACCTACTCGAGCTTGGACCGAGCCGAGCTCGAGCCTGGATCTAGGCTCGGACCCCAGCTCGAGCTCGGCTCGTGATGAGGACATCACTACCATGGATACGGTCATGTCTACAAACCCAATTGAAACCAACAATGTAATACAAGGGCCAATTACTCGAGCTCGCGCACGTCAATTCAATTGCCAGGTGAATGCGTTCCTCGGGTTGCATACAAATAATTTAATGAATGGAATGCTATTTAATCCTTGTGATGATTTTATTGTCCTTAGGAACCAAGGAGAAGGACTCCCAAAAGTCAAGCATGAAGCCAATTCTTCCGGTGCACAACTTCAACTCGGATTCGGCCTCCAGGACAGCACCAACTTAAAACGATCATAACTTTTGATCCACAAGGGTGTTTGAGGTCTATGAGTACTGGTTTGAAAGGTTTCGACGTCCTCTTTCCAACGGATCCGGCCCCACCTCCAAATTCCTTACGAGTCAACGGGAATCTACAAAACAAGTTCGGTCATCTTTTCAAATCCGAGTCAAACTAGGAATAGGAGTCCTACTCGGCCATGGAGTTGTTTTGGACGCCCCAAGCCTGGTTTTGGCCTCCTATTTCTCCTATAAATAGCTAGGGAGTCCCCCAAAATAACTTGGGTTTTGGTTATTTGATAGTTTAGACTTTTGCTACTATTCTGAGTCTTTTAGACGTGCTCAACGGCCGCCTAACAAGCTCCTTGTATCGGAACCCCAACTTTTCAATACTTCATCTATATTTGCAATTTTAGATTGCTTTTGCCTTGTCTTGCTTGTTCTTCGATTGCTTGCAGGAATTGATCTTCGTGATCAGGTTGATTGTGCCCACGGCAAGGTCAATAACCCTTTGGAGTTGGTTTAGCGATTGCTAAGGCGCATCGTCGTTGTACGTTGTAGTCGGATCGTCAAAGTCGTCTCCACCCAAATCGAAGGTTATCATTCTCATCGAAAGATCGGGACACCTAGTGTTACATCAAGTGGTATCAGAGCTTCAGTTGATCGGTGAGAATATCAGTGCCTTAGGCTAGTCTTTTGGGGCCATATGGGACTCTTATGGCCTGGCTATGGCAGCCAAGGTGTGTATTTCTCTCGTGGTCGAAGGCCCACACCCCTAGGCCAGTTGGGCAGTCCGCTCGCCGGGCGATGCACGTGTGCCATACGGCTGGGCCGCGAAGGGCACAGTGCGCACTCGGGAGGGATGCATCAGTTGGTATCAGAGCTAGGTCCCGAAACAAGAGGGTGAGAATGATAGTACCACCTTGCTTGTGGAGGGGAGAGAATACCACCTTAAAAAGGAGAGCAACCCTCCCCCCATCAGGCTAGTCTTTTGGGGGCCACATGGGACTCTTATGGCCTGGCTATGGCAGCCAAGGTGTGTATTTCTCTCGTGGTTCAAGGCCCACACCTGGGCGATTAGGCGATCAGCTCGCCAGGCGAGGCACGTCGCCATACTGGTTGGGCGCGAAGGCACGATCTTGCCGGGAGGGATGCATCAGCTCGAGCCTTACCGAGCTCGAGCCTGACAGCCCCAGGCCCGCTCGAATTCGGCCCGTTTACAGCCCTACCTGAGAGGAGCAGGGGTGTAAATGGGTCGGACCCGTATCCGTACCCGAATGCAAAATTACCCTAATGGAAAACTATTTTAAATACCCGTCGGGTATGGGTACGGGTTATACCCGGGTAGATTAGATTCGGGTTCGCGTCGAGTACGAGATCAGCAATACCCGACGGGTACGGGTTGGGTTCGGGTACCTGATAATTCTCGCAATCCGGTACCCGATATAATTATGCTACAAGGTGCTCATCCCCTCCCCTCCCAGGCTCCCTGCCGTCCCCAGCCGGCAGCCGCCGCCTGCTCGCGCGGCGCGCCCCCAGCCGCCGCATGCCCGCACCCGGGTTCGGAATCCTGGCCATCGCCGGCGTGCTCCTCCCAGACTGGGAGTTCTTCGATCGCGACTTCTCCCAGTGGCTCACCCCATGCCCACCTCCCGTCGCACAGCCACCGCCGCCGCCGCCGCCGATCGCGAGCACGAGGTTTGGAAGTAAGCCTCGCCGCCTCCCTCCCTGGTTGTTCGATCTTTCGGTTTGGTTTGCATGGAAATTGGAATTGGCGTTGTTGCGTGCTCGAGCAGTGGCGGAGATCGCTGCGTTTTGGCATTTCTTGAGGCCAATTCGCCTGATTTGTGGCCTGCTTGCTTGGGGAGGGCTCTCCAGTTGGCGTGGCCGTGCTTCTGAATGTAGGCGATGAGGCGCATGTCCTCCTGTGGCGTCCACGAGGCCCTATTCAGGCCGACCTTGGCACAGCACGGTGCTCGGCGTCGCCCCATACTACCAGACACCTCTCTCTATGCACGTTCCTGAAACAGGTAGTGGGTGTATTCTATGGGACAAGAGATATCTGTATGGTTTAGAAATTAGAAGTTCATCAAGTTAAGGCATGATCCAAAATCCACAACAATTGATGGATGTAGAGGATGCAATGTGTGATCGAGGAAAGAAAGGAAAGAAATTTGCCTTATTGCTCTGCAGAAATATTGTCCCCCAGTAGCAACTCCATTTTCTATAGGGACTGGCAGGTTTTAACTAGTTTAGTTGCAGAATTATAGGCAGCTGGTGCCTGGTGGAGTGGTGGGTGGTCCTGTAGCTCTTAATACTGCTATCCATGGCAAAGGCTCACTGTCTTATTAGTTATTACTTTGTTCTGTAGGGCAGCTGGAGTTTTAGAAGTCTAAATTTGAGTAATGGAGTGCGGAAGTAAAGTTGGAGTCCTTGCTGCTCAGCATAACAGTTGAGCTGTTGAATGTTTGAGTACTGTATTAGGTTTATGAACTAGAGTATCACCATGGTTTTAAAAATACAAATTATCACCTTTCAGGACAATTTGCCTGTGTGCTTTTGATGTATACACTTCTATAGGTTTGGTTGTTAGTTTGGCATTGTAAACTGTGCAAGGTGGAAGAAATCGATTTCTTGAAAGGAAAATGAAGTTTGTCTAGAGTTTTCCTAGGCTACCTGAGGATTTCATGGACTGAAAAAAGCGAAGAGAAATGGAAGACAAACATGTGGGTCCCGTATTAGTGCTGGTGAGCTGGGGACCGCGGTTGAGGGATGCAGCAAAAGAGAACAGAAGTCCTGATGTAGCTAGTGTTAAGTATTACCATAAACTCTAAATTTGAATCAATTCATCTTACTGATAGATCTAAGATGTCTCTCATTCCTTGCCACAGATTTCTTTACAAAGAGATTTATCTGAATGAGTACATGCCTGAATTCACTGGATTGTTTTTGTGGATAGCTTACTTTAGCTTGTTATTTTGATTCCATATTTTCGTTTGTCATGCAAGCCTTCATGGTCTTACAGCATTCTAGTATTAGTATCCAAGGAGAAATGAGGGAATAAGAATGATGTGATGGGTGTTCTAATTTTGGTCTAAGGCTAAAGTCACTGAAGTGTGCTAATATCTTTGAAGTTTGAACATCTGAAACATGACTAACAAAATGAATCATTACTGCCCAATTGTTAACATAAATTTGTAGTGGTTTTTAGTTAGCAGGCACTGATGGAAAGGCCAAACCTGCCCTATCCTTCAACGCCATGAGAAGCCTACAAAGTTATTACTTTCGACAACATTGTTTGGAGGCCAAAATCGTTTTTCCTTTCTCTTGTTGACAAGAAGCACATGGCAAACAATGCTTGCAATAGACAATGAAGATCTCCTTAACCTTTGGTTTAACATATTGTACTATCCACAATTTTTGTTTCAAAAGTTTTGCTTTCAGCAGGAACAATAGGTCTGGTTTATCCATATATTATGACATCCCATACCCATAGTTTCCTGAAGCTTGTCAAAATACGATGATAGCTTGTCAAGATTGTGTTTGCTCTTTTGTCTAAAGATTGTATCACCTAGTTGTCGAACCATGTGTGTGAATTTCACTTCATGTATTGAACTTTGTGTGTTTATTGAACTCCATGTGTTTGATTATGTACTATTTGAACTCTTTGTTGGATTATGTATGTTTGTTAGACTATACGGCATTATCTATTGTATTATGTGATGTACTAGTGTGATGGTTGGATTGTTTTCATCGCATGTTTTGATCCTAAATATTTCGTGCACTACCCGATGAAGTACCTGTTGTCTGTATTATACCCGTCTGCACACTACCCGGAACCCGATTTCTTCCAGTTCGTAGAAAATGCTACCTATTACCCGTACCCTACCCGATTTTTACTACCCGTGCCCGTACCCGTTCCCGGAGAAAAAATAATAGGGTAGGGTATGGGATGACCTATTACCCGCCCGTATCCGACCCATTTACACCCCTAGAGAGGAGCAAAACACCAAATGTTGGAGACTTGAAGCAATCATAGATATGATTATATTTTCTTATATCCATAATTTATTATCTTGTTCCGTAAATATCATTATTATTTATTAGCAAGTATGTGACTTGTTTGTGAAACTCTAGACTTTGTGATGATTATTCTAAAATGATCCCTAGTCAATAAACATACGATGACACATATGAATACACTAGCATATGTATTGGTTGATAATCATGTTTCACTTTCATGGATATGGAGATATAAAACCAATAATATGGATACATGTTAGAGACCATGGAGTGGGATCGGCCCACCTTGAGACACCACGAGAATGTTGTAATCTCATTTGTCATCAGTTAGTCTCATATACAATGTGTATGTTATATCTTTAGAGTTAAGGTTGACGCATGTACTCAAGATGTGTAATGACATATATATATATATGTAGGGGTTGCCAAACGGTACTCTGTAACTGGGTAGTTATAAAGGTGGTTTTCGGGTTTGTCGTGAAGCAATTGAGAGGCACGGTCAACCAAGATGGGATTTGCCCCTCCATACGATGGGAGATATCTCTAGACCTCTAGTGTGGTTGAATTCCGGAAATGCATGGCCATGCTACTCGTGGTTAAAGAGCTAACCATAGTTGGGGATTCAAGTCATGTAATCAAGAAAGAGTAGTCGGGCTAACTAACAAGGATGGCATAATCTCACCTTGAGTTTGACCAATATCATGAGGCAAAGGGGAATGCATATAACTAAGCATTGTTAAGGTTTGTCCGATGTGATCTTTACATATACTCAAGAGTCGGCACGTCCTGCTAGGGACAGCTACCGATAAATGGTCGAGTAAAAGTACTCAGGCCATGTCCAAGTATATGTGAACCTGTAAGGTCGCGCGCTTAAAAGGTTGGGATTTAATTCAATGGCGATCTGAATTCTAATGGGCTTCGACTTCCTAATGGGCCTCTAATGTAGAGACACATTATGGGGAATATATAAAGGGAGGGGTGGGATTAATCTCGTAATTAAGGTTTGATCAATTTTCGTCATTATCTTATAGTCAGCTTGTGAAGGTCATAATTTGTAAATCCGATTGAGTTGATTCTTGTTGGGTTAGTTTTGAAATTGAATCTAGTTTCTACAGTTAAAATTTCACATTAATCCAATGGTTGGATCTTCTAGAATTACTATTTTAGTTAACGTGTCAGTATGTTTTTGCTGAAACCGAAGCAGTTTATTATAATTTGTTTAGGGTGTTTTGAGAATAAATAAAAATTTATTTTAGCTTCCGCGCAATCATTCACGCCCCCCTTCTGATTTCTATATTAGTGTATATCAATCCTATATGTGATTTGAGTAGAAACAAATATAATTGCTACTTTGCTAGAGACTAGAGAGTTGCTTGTTCATGCATTGCTTTTTTTGTTTGTAGAGTTGCTGAATTATGAAGAGGAACGGAGACATTGCATCTCTTTTCCGGAAACATGCAGCAGAGAAGGCTGCTGCTACTTCATCTCCTTCCATGGCTCCGCCTAGAACTGTGGCAGAAGATGAACCTCAAGAGCAATAGAGAGTAATTGAAGAAATTGTGAATCCTATGCCATCTTCTCCGCCTTCAATTCCCCTTGATAATGCCTCGCCACCGGCACCAGCACCGCCACCGCCACCACCGCCGGTCTATGATATCAATCATCTTCCACATGATTAGGTGAAAGGCTACCCATTCAAAGTTATCATGTTAATGATCAAGATGCAATTCGAAGAGCATATATTCTTAAAGGTCCATTACAACCATATGCACATGAATTTCTAAAAAGGAAAAATTGGAAATAGAGATCGTCAATTCAATTTTGTAAGGTTTGCTAAGTATCAAGAAGGATTATGTGTTTTGCTTTATATGCTACTTGTTCAAAGATAATAAATGCAAGGGCAAGGGGGTAGATACATTTACTATAGATGGTTGGAGAAATTGGAATATAGGAGAGAGAGCACTTTTGAAACATGTGGGTTCTAGTACACATAATGCAGCTCAAGAGAGATACAATGGCTTTGTGAATCTCACTGCAGTAATTGATTATCACATTGAGAAGTGGAGTGATGAGGATCTTCGTCTTTACAAGATTAGTTTGACTTATTCACTTAGATGTATAAAGTTTCTTTTGCATCAAGGATTGGCATTCCGTGGACATGATGAAAGCAAAGAGTCTAGCAATAGAGGGAACTTCCTTGAACTTTTGAAGTTTCTTGCAACAAATTGTGAAGAAGTGAATAAGTATGTTTTGAAGAATGCTCCAGGTAATTGCACTTTAACTTGCCTAGAGATTCAAAAGCAAATTATTCAATGTTGTGCCATAGAAACTAGAAAGAAAAATATTGAAGAACTTGGTGATGAGCCCTATGCAATTCTAGCTGATGAGTCTGGTGACATATCATATAAAGAATAACTAGCTCTTTGCTTGTGTTATGTTGATAAATTGGGAAGGCCATGTGAGCACTTTCTTGGAGTTGTTCATGTAGATGATACTACCTCTTTGTCACTTAAGGAAGCAATTGAAGGTTTACTTGTTAGTCATGGCTTGACTTTAACTCAAATCCGTGGTCAAGGTTATGATGGAGCTAGCAACATGAAAGGAGAGATTAAAGGGTTGAAAACATTGATCATGCAAGAGTCACCTTTTGCTTATTATATCCATTGTTTTGCATATCAACTTCAATTTGTTCTTGTTGCTGTTGCCAAGGGAAATAATGATAGCGTGTGGTTTTTTGATCAAGTATCACTCTTGTTGAATATTGTTGGAGTTTCTTGTAAGCGTCATGGTATGCTTCAAAATGCTAGACTTGAGAATATCATGAAAGCACTTGATTGTGGTGAACTTCAAACTAGGAGTGGATTGAATCAAGAGATGGGTTTGCCTAGACCCGGTGAGACTAGGTGGAGCTTTCATTATAAAACTGTTATCAACATTATTGCTATGTATCCCACAATCTGCAATGTACTCATCACTCTTGGTAATGATGCTTCACAAAGGGGGGATTGGCCAAAAATACATACTATGGTTGGAGTATTTGAGTCATTTAACTTTATTTTCAGTGCACACTTAATGCTTGTTATTCTTGAATACATAAATAATTTATCCAAGTATTTGCAAAGAAGAGAGCCAGATATTCTTAATGCAATCTCATTTGTTACCGTGGCAAAGAGTAGAATGCAACAATTGAGGTCTGATGGCTGGAATCAGTTCCTTCAAAGGGTCATTTTGTTTTGCAATAAACATGGTGTCCAAGTTATATGGAGGATAATTATGTGCCTTATGGAAGATCAACACGGTTTGCCCGAAACCAAACAAATGATGATCACTTCAGAAGAGAAGTATATATTGGGGTCATTGATCAAATTAGTCAAGAGCTTGATAATCGATATGATGAGGTTAATATGGAGTTGCTTTTTTGTATGTCGGCCATCAATCCTACTGACTCATTTGCTTCTTTTTGGACAGCGTATGGGGCTTGGTTTTCAGGCTTCTACCTCTGGTTTTCGCCCCGGAGCTGTCCCAAGCCAGTCCCTCCGCCGTCCTCATGATATTCCTCGTTCTTCCCATCGAGTTAGATATCAGCGGCATGAGTTTGCTTCCTCTAGTAGGAGGTCTGGGCAGCATGTAACACCCAGGTTCTTGTAATTAAGCTTAATAAAACTAATTAAGTGTTCATTAGTGCCCTTATTTGTTTTTGGAGCCTAATTCGGAGTTATTTGCTTTTGAATCCTTTTTGTCGTTTCGTTTGATCATTTTTCCCGTCTGAAGCCCTGAGTTTCGATTTTGGTCGAAACTCCAGTTCGAAGAAGTTAGAGTTAAAACCTTTGCTCCAAAACTTTCATTAGGGTCTCCCAACCTATCCCAAAAGACCCAAAGTCATTTGATCTAGCGCCGTCGTGAAAGATGCAAAAACCCTAAAAGTTTCAGCTGCTGGAGCGGCAGTACCGCAGGTGTAACCGCGGTACTACCGGCCGAGCGGTAGTACCGACCGTATCGAGCGGTACTGTCGGCCGATTGGTCAGAGGCGTGAGTCGCCAGCTCCTGTTGCGCACGTCGCCGCCTCTCCGTCTGCACGTCGCTTTGCCAACACCTCCCCCAACCCCCTCTAAGCCCTCACCTCCCTTCCCTCACTCCCTCATTCACCTTCCCCAAGCAAATCCCCTCCTCTCCTCCTCCATTTCTCCCCTCAAGCCCGAGCTCCTCCCTCTCGCTCCGTTCCCGGCCGGTTGGAGCTCAAGGAGGTCAAGAGGAAGCAAGAGCAAGGTGTGGTGGAACATCCCCAAGCCCCTAGCAAGTCCCTCACCCAGTGGATTTGGACTTTGAACTCATTTCCTTGGGTAAAATCCAAACCCTAGCTCCTCCTTTCTCTCTTTTCTTCTCTCTTGCTCAACCCTATAAAGTCTAGTTCTAGCGGTGATTTGTCGCTTAGTCGAGTTGCTAGACCTAGGTTAGACTTGAAAGAATTAGTTAGCGCGATCGGTTCGATTCGAAAACCCTAATTACCATTTTGTCGGATTTAATCACTCGAAAGTCATTTCCTTGCGTTCTTGGAGTTTCCTTTGAAACCCTAACTTCATGAACCAAGAAAACGACATATGATTGGAGTTTCCTAGCGTTCTTGGAGTTTGAACTCGATTCGAGTCGGAAATCGGAATTCGGAGCTAATTAGGATTTTCGAGGTCAAAAAGTGAAAACTAGTCATGCCAAGCTCAAAACCTCGATTAGATAGCGTAGATAAGACCCTGGTGTCATAGAGCTTCTTTTGCCGCGAAGAAAATCGGGTTTGGACTATTTTCGAGTCGAAATCCGTTTTCTCGTCATTCTCGGGGTTCGTAAGGTCAAAAAGCGAGAATTTACGCAAATGAGCTCAAAACTCGACGAGGTTAACATGAATGGGTCCCTAGCGTCACTAGGAACCTAGTCATGCCCCTGCGTCAAAGCTCCGAACTCGATTGTGCGAAAACCCAAATTCTAAAACCCTAAACTCACTGGAAGCCCGGCACTACCGCTGTTGTAGGGCCGGTACTGCCGCCCTTGGAGCACTACCGCCGCTACAACATCGGCAGTTAAATTCCAGAGTGTGCTGCTTGCGGCCTCTAGGAGGCCGGCACTACCGGTGCATGGGGCCGGTACTGCCACCCGAGCGGCAGTACCGTGGGCAACACGTCGGTAGTTATTTTCCAGAGAGCACCCCATTTTGGTCCCTGACCGTCGGCACTACCGGGCTAGCGGGGCGGTACTGCCAGCCTACAGGCGATACTACCCCACAGTA
The DNA here is from genome assembly GCA_036346355.1 of Rhipidocladum racemiflorum. NCBI lineage: Eukaryota > Viridiplantae > Streptophyta > Magnoliopsida > Poales > Poaceae > Rhipidocladum > Rhipidocladum racemiflorum. The sequence continues at coordinate 55,709,478 of CM070578.1, forward strand.
GCCACCGGTACTGCTGATGGAAGCTGAGAACCGAAATCCGATTTGGATCTTCTGGGATTTTCAATCTTAGTTGCCTTGTTTTGATCCTTTGTTGTCGGTTCTTGTTGTTTTGCGTAGACGTCGACGTATCGGATTCCGCTACCGATCCTGATTTCCACCCCGATTCCTAGTTCGTCGAAGAGTAAACAGGCAAGCACCTCCTTTGACCATTTTGATCCCATAATTGCATATTCTATTTTGAATTGTCAAAACTATTATGCATGCGTGTATGTTCAATAAAGATGCTAGTTGCGAGAAATTGGTAGTTAAACCTGAATTGATGGTTTTCCTCAAATATAACTGATCCACGAACCTTGTTGAACCCTAGGCTAAACCTAGACATGAACATGAATGTATTTGGATAATATTGAGTAGTATCTGCATATGCTTAGTCGTGCTATAGGATGTATTGCAAGTTGACGCGATTCAATCAAAATGATTAACTCTTGGAAATTGTCGATGGTATGGATTTGGTTCATGGTTCGGTGTCGGGTTTGGTTTGGAAGGTCGAGAATTGGTGGTGTGTGTGAAAATGGAAAACAAGGGAGTAATTTAGACACGGGCGAGATGTGTGGCGGTTGGTGGTTCGGAATCTGGTTTGGAATGGTTTGGCTTGGTTTGGATTATGGTTGGTTGTACAAGCAGGAGCTTGCATGTTGGGTTGGATTTCTGGTTTTATTGTACAAGCAGGAGCTTGTTGTGGTTTGCCTTGCTATGGGGAGGGTGTGGGCTAGTGGGTGCTCCAAGGGGCCGCTAGTGAGCAGCCTCTGTGACCGTAGCAAGTGGGTTTTGGAAGATCTCGCCTGGGTCACCCTAAGGACTGAACCTGATGATATCATTGAGTCAAACAGTGCAACCACGTGCTAGTATGGGATAGCCTTGACTTAGTAAATTGGGAAGGGCTTAACCTTGCACTATTAGGAGGCAGAAGAGTTGGACACACTTGTGGTAGCGATATGTTCTAGGGGCTCCCTCGTCGAGGCGTCGAGGTGGGAGTTTACCCAATACAACGGTGAATGCCTGGCTATTGGGAAGGGCGAGGGCGATGTGACGCAACTCCATCGTGAGCACAGTAGTGCGGTCTAGTGACCCCTGTCGTCATAGCAGGAACGCAGATTACCGGGCTAGTGCAAGGGGTAAATCCCGACCTTTGAAAAAGTCTCGTCACAGTCTAGCAAAACGGATACGATGAGTATCGCGTGGCATGGTTGACATGATTGCTAGAAAGTGACATGTGGGTAAAGTGTACAATCTCTGTAGAGAATTAACCTAATCAATTAGCCGTGCTCACGGTCATGAGCAGCTTGGGAAGTACTGTTAAGTATAGAATTTTGGGTATTGGTTAGGTATTGATTTTGGTATTGGGTTCGGTTTTGGTTTTGGTCTGGTCTTAGGACAATGGAAATGGGTTGGAATCTTGGTTCAGGAAAACAGTTGGCATGGTGAATGGATACTAGGTGTTGGAAAATGGAAATGGTATGGTTAATGGTTCTTGGAAAAAAAATTGGGACGGTTGGATAATTGGATTATGGTTCAATTGTTACATATTTATTGACTTCTTCGAAATGTTCTCTTCACACCTGCTTTACAAATTGCGAATGATTCGAATTATTATGTTATTGCAAATAAATCTGGCTTTGTGCTCAAATAGACTTAGTGTAGAAACCTACATCCTTTGTCAAAGCTTGCATATACATTATTATTTCCATACACTCAAGTCTTGCGAGTACATATGTGTACTCACCGTTTGCTCTCACAAATTTTGGTTAGAAGAAGGTAATGAAGGAGATCTCGAAGAATCGCAGTACGCTACAGACTTGGACGAATTCGCTAAGGGTTAACTGGGTTCCTTCCCAGTCAGTTGCCTTTGGGTGATGGGGCACACTGCGAAGCTTTCTGTTGGACTTCTGCTGTATCTTGTTTATCTTTTGGGATTGTACTCGGCCTGTCGGCCGTAAACTGTAACTTAAACAGCTGTAACAACTTTACCTTTCAGATGTAAATTAGTTACTCCTGTATGGCTGTGATGCGTCTCGACTGACAATGTGTGGGTGCTGGGCTACTGATCTAGGGAACCAGTACTAGACACACGGTTGCAGGAAGCTCGAATTAGCTTCAATCGGTTGGCACGAGCACTCAAGTCGAGTGGCTGCCGATCAATTGGTTCCAATCCGAGTATTGTTTTAGTCAAGCATTCGGAATTCTTGCGGGTTGCGTTAATTGCCAGTCCAACGCAACAGTAAGAACCCGGATTGCTAATCTAATACCGGAGCCCCCACACAGCAGCACCAGAATGGTCTAGCCCTTGCATGCCGGCGGACCAACCGCACATGCTTCCAAGCGTCCTACAAGAGTTCTCTCTGAGTTTGTGAGAGTAGAGTCATGGAGAGGCGCTAAATTGCAATCTTCTGCTCCTTTGACTGTTTCTTCTTCTGCTCAGGTGACTCAATATTTGGTTCCTAGATCTGCACTGATCTGTCCTAGTACTGAGATATCTGTCTTTTGCACTCTTTGATTCAGGTTCGTAGGACAGGGAAGGCGAAGGTTTGGATCGTAGACTCTGGCTGTTCACACCATATAACCGGAGACTCCCGATGGTTTTCTTCCCTAGTCCGAGCTCCCGGTGATGAGGTGATCACCTTTGGGGATGCTTCGTCTGGTAGAGTCATCGCTAAAGGTACCGCTTGCATTAATGATCATTTCATTCTTAAAGACGTTGCCTTAGTGAGGAAGCTGCAATACAACTTGCTCTCTATTTCACAGCTTATCGACGAATGAGACGTGATTAATTGTGAGCATTTGTGATGATTATTGGACAATGTTATGTGATGGGTTTTCCTTGTCTTTGATGGTTGCAGGACGACGGTGCTAGCTCATGGTGAGGCGGAGGATGACAGGGACTAGACGAGGTGCGTCGGAGGTCCAAACGGTCGAAGATTGCCGGAAGATGGTCGAGACAGAGTCCAAGCAAGTCAAGGAGATAAGGAAAAGTGATGATACTAGCTAGATGCCGCGAGGATCGACGAGGGCCGTTGGATCGCGGTCTAGTTGATAAGTTACCGGGTCTATGTAATATGCTTTGAAAACTATGCAAGAAAACCCATTATGTGTGTGGGTTTTGGGTTGCCCTTACATGGCTATGTGAGTTGGGTTAATTCTAGCCCTTGGTGGAGTGCCCTAGGGTTCAAGGACTCATCCAAGGGTGGTAGGTGGCCCAAGAGTAGTATAAATAGAGGGGGACGGGTGTCCTCCCTCACTTGAAGATTTGAGTTGCTCATTTGAGCTTTGCCCACGTGAAGTGAGGCTTTTTAAACCTTTCATCCAGAAAATACAAAGATTTTCTTTTCTATTCTTGTGAAATTAAATTGCGCATTTACATTATGTCTTTACTTTAAGCAATTTAAATTCAGCATTTACTTTCCCACATTTAAATTCCGTAATTTACTTTCCCGCAATTTGGATTTGCCTCCCCTCCTTCTAAATGTTGTTGATCAAGGATGTCTTGAGGGTGCTCATTTGGTTTTACATCTCTCTTGCACCCTAGGATATACTAGAGATCACGTTTATATCAAGTTGCAAATATGTTTTGAACTTGTTCTTCGCGCAGCAGTCAGTCTTCGATTTTTAGAAAAATCTAAAAAAAATCCCTTTTGGATGATTCTTGTTAGAGAAGGTGCGTGACTCATATATCCATCTGTGGAAAAATTTTGGAGTCCACTGGTTCCATCGTTTGGGCGCTATGAGGTGAAAACCAAGCACCAAACTTTCTGATCGAAGTTCTTGACTGTCTATGGTTCTTGATTTTTCCTAATTTTTTTACGAGGCTTTTTCAGGTGGATTTGGTGGAGTGTTTTACAACTCATTTGCTCACAGGGAGAAAATTCTCCAAAATTTTAGAGCAACAGAAATTCACCAACCACTACTCCAAGTGAGGACAATTCCTGAAAAATCTGCTTTCGCTTTTTAAAAAAGAGACTTTGGTGATTTGGCTTGATCTCTTTTTGAAAAGCAATGTTTGAATTGATTTCTTTTTGTTTTGACACTTGACAACTAGGATTGTGATTCAAAAATCCCTCACATGTTTCATGGTTCTCATCCATGCAATCTAGGGGTACACATAGTTGTCTAGTTGTTCTTTTTTTGTGAGTTGGTAAATTTGAGGAGCACCGGTCTGAAGAAAAATCTTTGGGTCTTTCAGATTTTCCTTGCGGGATTGTTTGGAGTACTCTGAGTAGGGAAAATTTTTATTTGGGATCACTCACCCCCCCCCCAATCTGATCGCCATCTCGATCCTTCACATTTTTATCATAATATTAACTAAAATTTCAGCAAACCACCTAAACAATTATCAACTTTACTAAACCATTCATATCAATAATTTGTATAATCATGTAATAAAATAATAATAAATCTTGGACCACACGGCCAAACACACCCAAGTCTTCGCAATTGACTATGCCCAGATCACATGCACCAGCAAGCAATCTTTACCTTTTGTTGACAATAAAGAACAAGATTAATTAAACAATAATTGACAAAAAATAATCATGTAAATTCACTAAGTGCACACCCATCCATATCACACACTCTCATACAAGCCATCCCGTGAAGATGCCTACCCATGTAGGCCTTTCATGCCTACACCAGGTAGATTATATGGGCCTACACATGTCACCTCTTTCCATCATAAATGCACATATTCCAATGAAATGAGGTATTAACTTATTTCATCATCTCCGATATTCACATCATAACATATCATCTTTCATAATTAACAAAAGGTACCATGTGAAGAATCATAATAGCGAGTTTCAAATACGAACAATAAGATTAAATCATTCATGTCAACATTCTACCATACACTTGCCATTTTATCCATAAGAAAATGAATGGTGTGAGGTTGAAGCCAAACCCGTAGTCACACCTCCTACAGTAAGTAAACATATCTAAAATTATGCAATAACAGTACAAATATCAAACATAACAACATCAAACCTATACACAATCCCGGACTTAACTTTCTCACTCGTCGGACAGTTTACCCTTTGATGTCCTGACGGTCAGAAGGTCATAACTCTTAGCTCAAGAACCAAAACATAGCAAGCCATATGTTTTCTTAAAACTATGGAAGATTACCTACAATTTTCTAACTATCCATATTTTTTAATTAATTCATTAACCCCTCATTTCCAACCTCGAAGACCGAACTTTTGTTTTGCTGAACATTAGACTTCATAATTTCATAACTACTTTTATACAACTCTAAACATAGTAAACTATAACATCTCTTAAATTTAGGGAAATTATCTAGCTTTCTCTAGTTATGGACATAATTTAATTCGTTCATTAACTATCCCTAATCAACACATTACCACGACTGCCCTAAGAAGTGATCGATTTCTTGACAGCAAGCTTTTACATGCCATAACTTTCAAACCACTTAACCATATTTTACGTTCTTATACTCTAATGAAACTTTAGACAGTAATCTACATTTTTCATAACATTCGCATGCCATAAAACTGACCATGGTTACCACAAAACTCAACCCAAAGATAGAAACCACTATTGAACGAATAACGACCTCTCCCAAAATCCACCCTAGTGATCTCCCCCTGTGATTTTCAACTGCCACATCTAACATCAACACAACCATAACATTGCTCCACTATAATGCCAACATAACCAAGATCAATCTATAGTTTATACCTGACCGAAAGATTTGCCGAAACCGTTTGTGTCGGCGATCCTCCTTGATCCCCTTAAGTTTCTCACTCCTTCACGCTCCCCGAAACACCCGCACCATGTCCCCAAGATCCTTTGACACCCCCTACACACAATGATATGAATAGATTTCAAATCGGACTAATGGTTTGACAAGGAATGTGAAAAGACGGAGAGAGAGAGTATGCCGGGGCACGCCCTGGACGCAGCCAGCGGGGTGCAGCGCGCTCTGGCATGACACAATCGACCTGGCGGCAGTGAACAACAGTTGTAGAGGCCACTACACCTCACCGATTTCTAATGGGCGGCGTGTCGACGGTGGCTCAGCTTGCAGCACGACGGCGGGTGGCACAATGCACGGTGGTGGGCACACACGGCATGCAGCGGCGGCGCAGGCAGTGCCAGGCTAGGTGCCAACAGCGTGCACGGCAAGGTTTAGCAGAGGTGGCTCTCCAACGAGGGTGGTGGCGCTAGGACAAGGGTAACAGCGCTCGGGTGGGGCAGCTAGGCTAGGGTTGGTGCAGCACCCTCCTCCCCCTCCGATTAAGGGTGTGTTTGGTTGCCTGTACCAAGTGGTACATGTATGAGATGGTTCAAGAAAAAAGTCATCTGTGTGTTTGGTTACTTGAATGGAACCATCACATCCTGAGCCAAGTGATACAAATTTGAGGAATATTCCCTCTAGATGCTGAACCATTCCATTCACCCAAAATAATAGAACCAAATGGTACATGACCATCCCATCTCATTCAACCTCATCCCATCAACCAAACACACCCTAAATAGTTGGGCCAGCTGGCTAGCGCATGCATGCTGAGGCCGACTGGGCCGGCCAGTTTCTTCGCTTGTTATTATTATTATTATCACGCCTAAATCCTAATTTCTTAGTTTTGAATGTTGACTTGCTAATTTTAGGACCTTAATTTATAGAAAATAAATCTTTTGGGTTGTTTCTTAAATTGAAAATGATATATCAGTGAGACGCTCACATATATGAAACTCATATAATTCTTGAATCTGAAACAGTGAAGAATCAAACATTGGTTGTGGTTAGTATTAACTCTACCGGTCACCACAGAAACTGTTCAAAGGGATTTTCTCTGAGATGAGGTACATTCCACCGGTGTTATTTGCGTGGAATGTATTCTTGTATTGTGTGGTTGTATGATTATTGATTACCTATGTTAAAAAGTGTTGATTTTAATTTTACTAGCAACGTGGTTGTATGGGACCATTGTAATACGTTATACAGTATGTTTTGAACTATTGTGTTAATGTATTCTGAGATCTTGCTGTGTAAATTTAGATTCACAGGTAGGGGTGCAATCGGATCGGATAATTTCCGACCGACCGACCGACCGGATGTGTTCGGATCGGATTCGGATAATTTTTTCGGATATTTTTCGGATTCGGTATCGGTTTCGGATACTTTTTTTCGGATTCGGATTCGGATTCGGGAGAATACTATCCGTCGGATCGGCATATTTCGATTTTTTTCCGGATATATCCGATCGGCTTTATTCGGATATCCGATCAGAGCATAAGCGGCATAATTCAGGGGTGCTACAGAGCGAACAACCTTGTCACTTCTTATGAATTGTAGCAACAGTTCCCAAAGCCTTTATTGCTGCGCGGATGGAGTTGCTTTGCTTGGCACGTTTTCTGTGCTGTCACCGAGACTGGCTTGGATTTCTAGCGCAATGAAGAGCCTCGCCGCGAAACTACGCTTGGCCTTGATGATCTGCGCTGTGGTGCGATGACTTGTGCACGCAGATCGATCTCGACCTGTTGCAGCTCCTCCAGCGGCTTGCTGTTTCTTTGATTCTTTTTTGCGATGCACGGCCGCTTCGATCTTGGGTCTCCGAGAGATCCAATATTACGTGATACTAATTATTGGAATAGAATACTGAATTTTTAGGATAATTTTTTTATTTTTGGGATAATATATTTTTGCGATTTTGTTAAACTATCTTATAAAATAACTAGTTAAATTGTGATAGTTATATTGCATTCAAACTCATACGGTTGATCAATAGGTGCTATATGTGTGCTTTATGCGGTATATATTTTTGCGCGATATCCGACAAAAATTATCTGAAGCCGTATCGATTCCGCTCCGTATTCGATTCGAATCCGCGACCGAGATTATCCGTACCGTATTCGTATCCGGAACTATCCGAATCCGACAAAAAAAATGGTTTAGGATACGGAAAGAGCGATATCCGATCGAATCCGAACCGATTGCACCCCTATTCACAGGGTTCAGATCCTGGCTCTGACACTGAACAAAGCCATAGTCAAAACTTTGATATTATATAGGCACCCACTCATTAAACCAGAGACTGAGCGAAAGGACAACATAAATACTACATCTGCTTGCAATACGAGTCTGTACAAAGGAGAGCCCAAGAGTGTCTCTTAGCACAATCACCCAAACAAAAAGACAGCATTAAATATTCCTCATACAATGGGTTAACTCTAACCATTGTCTCTCAATAATGAGATGCTTTAAATTCTTGTATATGCTGCTTGATCAAGTGTGCACACATCTGTGTTGCTTTTGTATACTCACATGCTATCGGCGATACATATAATTGTTGGTCAAATAAAGAAATATATCATTACTTTTTAGATAACACACATATATTCATGCCAGAAATAAAAATTACAAGATGCCAACATCAGAAGTCACGGATGGTCCATAACATATATCAAAATAACCAACAAAATACAAGTGCCAACATCACAGATCAAATAGCACTATAGCACAACAATAAATGGAAGCAGCTGGATACACACAACACTTCAAGAACCGTCAAGGTTAGGAACAGTAGAAGACATCATGAAATTGCCGCACTACTTCATGACAATAGATTTACAAATACGGGACAATGGAACCAATGCCTTAAGTTGCAGCTTTGGTTACCTGACAAGTTACTATACTTTTGATCATCAACAATACTACATTTTTTTTATCAGCAACAAAATCAAGGACAACAACCTAAGTATTCAATTCAGCTTGCTTTGCATTTCACACAAATTATGCTAGCCTTGCAGTTCACAACATTTCTGCTCCTTCAGGCAAAACTGATTTCTCCACCTTTTTTGGATTTGAAGATCTTTAGGACAAGCATACAGTAAAATAAATCAAAGTTGCCGATTAAGAAGCATAAGGAACCATGATCAGATGAGATATAAAAATCTGTCACTCGATTCAGAACAAGCACTAATTTACTTAAGAGTTTATCATGAACACTGCTTGATAAACTACAGAACTACTGAAGTAATGCATATGGCTGCTGTGCTTTTATGCCTGGCAACGTAATATGGGAGTGCAATATCTGTAAAGTGTAAACATCTCAATAGTTGGGTTTTTGAATAGATGTAGGTTTGTAGCATTATACCATCCCAAATGCTAAACTGAAGCAAGGCACCATTACGATCTTGCAAATTTAACCATCAAATTAACAGAAAAAAAACTTGACTACGAAGCCTTCTATTAAACTATATGACCTATATATGGAAGCACAATCTGGAAGTTAGCACTCACCTTGACCATCAAACATGACTGATTGATCAAACATTTAGCCTTCTCAACGCCAGTATCACTGTAAGATCCAAAACAATGAGACTGAATGATGTTGTACATACACAACAAGAACTACTCACGTGATAGTGATTGTGCCAGCCTCTGGGTCAGGTTTAATCCTAATTTCCAGTTCGCCACCATCAGCCAGCAAAGAGGGATCAGTTACACTGAGAAATCTCAGCTTATCCAATGCATCACTTGCATTGCTGGGGGGAGGGGGGGATATCAAATGTATCAGGGTTCAGGATCAGATAGTGTGGCACTGCAGCCGGGAATAGCAATTCTTCTTTGGGAATAACGATAGTTCGATTATACATCTTGAGTTTGAGTAGAAGACTAACCTTACAAGTTCACGGAGAAATACTTCCTTGTGGCTGTACAAGCTATGAACAATCAAATCCAACAAGCGACTAACCTGAAGGACAAAGAGGAACATGGCATGAACACGCATTCCTCTACAAACATCAGCGAATTTCCTCAACAGTTCTTGTAAATTTTCTCTCATATCGAAGCACAAATCTGCCACAAGAAACATAACAGTATTCACACTGACTAATCGAAAAAAATAAGACCCTTTAAGCCCCAAATGTGCCCCCATCCAAGTCGTCCAAATGGTGCAAGAATTCCAACTCCTCCACCCACCTCAGCCTGGTACTCGAACTTCTCACCGGCCGCTGCCTCCTCCCCGGCGGTGGCGTCGCCCACCCTCATCGATCAGCCTCCCCTCCTCCCGCCCTCCCATCTCACCCCTCTCGCGCACCTCACTGCACCCCTCCTCTCCGGCACAAGCGCACCTGGCACGGACCCAGCGATGGGCTCGACCACCAGCGCGCGCGAGGCAGCGCCCAGGCTCCTGCCCGGCTGCGAGGGTTCATCTTGTTGCCGAGCCATGGGGATCTAGGGTTGCTCTGAGGAAGCGGTAGAGAGAGACAGAGAAGAGAGGAGTCGCACCCGGATGGCCTACGCTTGCTCCGATTTCGCTCGAAATCGCTCTCACCGGATGGCCTTCGCTCCTTTCTGGCACCGAATTCGCGCGAAATCCCTCTCGCCGCATCGGTTTGGGAGCGATTCTGGTTGAAAACGGGAGAAGGGGCGCACGCATTACAGCAGCGAGGGCGTCTCGAGGCTTGGAAATGTCGGGCCGAAGGCGTGCTTAAATCAAGTCGTCTCGCTTGATTTTCGTCGAAACCAACTGCCACGTCACGCCATTATCTGCCAACTCAGCTTAAGAGACGGGATAATTAAGGGCGTTGTACATGCCCTAATAACCCAAAGGACAAGGGACAGTATCTGTGCGGATTCTGGGGGTAATTTTATCCACCATTTTCCATTTCCTACTGCTCTATGCTCCCATGGGCAAAACAATATTGCTAATCTTTGGCACAATGGACATTCTAGATACCTTAATTACTATTTTGAAACGTCACGACAGTTAATCGAAATCAGTTCCAGAACTCATCAAAATGCATATTTTGCCATTCAAAAGGAAAATATAAATCAAGTTTCAAAGAATAATCGCAAGGAGACACAAAAGCATGGAACATCAACCCTGTTATCGGCAACAGTACACATTTTCATTTCAAGAACTTTGAGGAGTTGCAACCCAACAATTCTATTTGACTCAACATTTCCGTCATCAAGAAGAAATGCGTACCATTAGATCATTTGCCCTGAAGTTGATATGCGTTTGATCATTTGCCCAAAGTTGATAGCCATTTGATCATTTGCCCTACGATGTTTCACTGACATGTGGCCTTAAGACCCGCATGTTAATGAGATATCGTAGGGCAAATGATCAAATGCTCACTAACTTTGGGCAAATGATCAAACGTCCATCAACTTCAGGGCAAATCATCAAATTTTCCCCATTAACACTTGCCAAAGAGCAAGTTCATAATGCCCCTGAACACGTGCCCGCGCTTCACCGTGCCGCTGCGCACCGCCTCCTCGTCAGGCGCGAACCCGTTCCCCTTCATCGTCTCCAGCAGCGCCTTCCCCTCCTCCACCTTCTCCATCCTTACAAATGCCTCGAACGCGGCCAGGTACGTCGCCACATTGGGCCGCATCCCGCGGTCGAGCATCTCCACCAGGTACTTACCGGCCTCGGCGCAACGGTCGCTCGCCGCGAGCCCTTTGACCAACACGGCGAGGGTATACGCGTTCGGCGCGACCCCGGACGCGAGCATGCGGTCGTACGTGCGCACGGCGTCGCGCCAGTGGGCCGGGCCAGCGTTGGCGTAGGCCTCGAGGACAGCGGTGTGGGCGACGACGTCGGGCATGGCGCCCTTGTCCTTGATTACCGCGAACAGCGCCAGTGCCTCGTGGGTGAGCCCGTCCTTGGACAATCCGTCGAACATCTTGATGGCGTAGTCGGTGAGGCCCTCGGTGCGCATCCGGTGAAAGATTTCCTGAAGGTTGGTGGGGTCCGCCGGCTCGGCGACAGCGGGCTTCTTGCTAAAGGGATCGTAGGGCGGCGGGAGATTCGGGTTCTTGGCTGGGGATGCGGGTGGAGGTGGGGATGGGTTCACGTCGTCGTCGTCGGACCAGTCGAAGGTGACGGGGGAGTTGGTGTTGGGGCTGCGGTGGGGAGGTGTGGAAGAGGTAGAGGAGAGGAGGCAGCGAGTAATGGACATGGTTGTTGATGAGGTGGGACGGAGCAGGCGACGAGCGGCGGCGGCGGCCATCGGGAGGGAGGGTTGGAGGCGTAGATCACACGAGTACTCAGTTTTAGCCTATGTTTTCCTCTGTTCAGAGGGTTAGTTCGCTTTTTTGCTGGAGCAGCAACCTGAACAGCACACAATTGGAAACAAAACCGCGAACGGGCTAAAATTTCGTCGTTTCCTAATTTTTTTTCTATGTTAACCAGATTTAGTTTTTTCTTCGATTTTATTGCGTATCGTCTTTTTGAAAAAAAAATTTCAATTTTTATCAATTATCTAATAGACTGTAATAAGTTGTTTAGATCATCAAACCTTTATTAACTTCCAATCTGCTGTAATAGCTATTTAGATTTATCAATCACCCAATTGGCAGTAATAGCTATTTTGATTTTTCAATTATCTAATCAGTTGAAATAGTCTTTTAGATTATATTTTTCTTGTCGATTGCAAAATTAAATCGGCTGGCACGTCTACATCCAAATTAAACCTGGTGTTTACATTTGTTTTAAGCTGACCAATCCATCGTCATATTTTTCCAGCATCAATAAAATTTTGGCACGCACGATGAGACAACAATATCTTCCGTAGGAAAACCAATTTCACCTTCAGATGTCAACTCCGATGCTATAATCGTCCCAACAATGAACGATTTGACGCCCGAACAGCGTAAAGACATTGAAGATCGAAAAAACACACTCGAGGAGACGATGCTAAACTACTATCAACAAAATCGGTGTGGTGTTACCCAGAAGACTGTGTGCTGACGGTCAACTTTTTCGACGATAAAAGATGTTTTAATGCCGTCAGACAATAGACCGTTAAGCCAATACTTGCCAGCATAGGATGAATTATCCGAGATGATCAATAAATCTGTGCACCATGCTCTGATTAACCAAGCATCGGCTCTGGTGACAACATTTAAACCGATGATAGATAACAATGTCAAAACCTTGGCACAAGAGTTGGTATTGGCATGAACTTTTCTAGACCCGGTGCAAACATTGCTGACATACTCGATCTATTCCATAGCACAAACACCCAGATATCAAAACAAGTCTCCTATCTAAGGCCATTGGCTCCAATCCCTACGTTTCTACCAACGCAGTCGACTGTGATCCTACCACGAGATCCATGCACCAACAATGTTCCCTATTACCAAGCATACACCGATAGTTCTAAGTTGGACTCCCTAGAAGGTTTACCACCATCGGCTCTATTTTACATATTCCCAAAATCGTTCTCTCAGCCGATTGAACCTCTAGTACATCCATAATATACTAAGCCGATTTTGCAAAGGGATCTAACCCCGTGCAGAGTTGTGACGTACTCAGAGCCATTTGTTCCACAGCCAAAGCTAATGTTTAGGAGTCAGAATATCGACTATGAGCGTCCTTATCAGTCACTGCCAACCCAGGTGCCATACCAAGCTAATTCTGCACCCAGGGGGCAACATGGCAACTGTGATCATAGTTGACAAGCACCACAGCGACCCAGGTGCCATACCAAGCCGATTATGCATCCGGGTGGTAACATGCCAACATTGATTGTAGTTAGTAGGCACCACAGGCGACCCAGGTGCCATACCAAGCCGATTATGTACCCAGGGGCAACATGCCAACTATGATCTAGTTGGAAAACACCACAACTACCATCGGCTACTATAGTCGCTTGGGCTGATCAAATAACCGCAATGTTGCTAGACCAATTTGGCATACAATAGAAGGGTAGGATTACTAGCTATCGAAAGCCGTATCCTGATTATATTGATCGGATTCCTTACCCTAATAATTTCAGGGTCCTTAATTTTGCAAAGTTTTTAGGGGACAATTCCACCACTACCTTGGAGCATATTGGGCATTTTGTCGCATAATGTCGAAACAGCTCAGCCTGTTATCTTGAGGGTGAAATTGTTCTCAGTGTTTTTGTTCGAGATAGCTTTTACGTGGTTTAATACGTTACCCCCGAATTGGTTAATTCTTGGGCCGATTTGGAAAGCTATTCTATAAATACTTTTTCTATGGAAGTTTAGAACTTAGAATTTTAGATTTAAGTTCTATCCAATAGAATTTTGGGTAATCGGAAACTGAATATGCCAAGAGGTACGGAGAGGTTAGGAATCTGTGTTTTAGTGTCACCCTACCCGATAATCAATTAGCCAATTTAGCTTTCCAAGGGTTAATTCCCGCATTAAAAGAAAAAATCGGCTGGCAAGAATTCGTAGATTTAAGTCACTTCTTGCACTAATTATCAGCTTAAGAAAACCGTTTCTCCGATAATAAGGGCTTCAAAGATTAATTCAGGAATATCGACGACAGTGAGAGAACTAAGGTCAATTTCGTTGGGTATGCATCAAATGATTGTTAGACAACAAGGAAGCCGAAATAAATATAACTGAATCAGTTAAAGGAGGCAAGATGTTTTTAATCTGCTCATGGCTTAAGCTGACCAAGATCCGGTCGAAAGAAAAATATACTTTTGATGTAACAATGTGTGATAACATATTTGACCTATTGTTACAATAAAAGCTAATACGCCTACCTGAAGGCCATAAACTATCGTCAACTAAAGAAATTAAAAAATGGAGGTATTGCAAGTAGCATCATTCTTTTTCTCACAATACTAATGATTGCAATATTTTCCATCAACAAATACAATCGTCTATAAAGAATGGCCAGATAAAATTTGCAAAAAAAGTTGATGATGCAGTTCGACACCAATCTTTTTCCTATAAACATGGTCTATTGTTCCGCAAAAAAGAAAAAGCCGATACAAAAGCCAAAACCAACTTTCTCTCAGTTGTTGGCTAAGTACGAAAGGAGGCATCATAGATTACAGTGAAGTCCTCCACGACAGACAGCCAATACATATCGGGTGGATGGCCCTGAAAGAGCTCACCAGCAGTGCCCTTTCTGGCAATTCTGCTGGGAGAGAGGGTTAGCGTTGCCTTTAGTTTTCTCATGTCCAATACAAAATCACCCACATGAGTACCAAGATGATATGCAATGGATATCAGCTAAAGATAAAAATTCTAAGCCAATTTGGTTGAAGAAACAAGCGAATTGGAGAGAGGGGTCTAGTTCTTCGGCTAACGCAGTCAAAGAAGGGATTTCTAAGCCGATCTTGGAGAAAAAATAGGCCAAATATAGTGATGGGTCCAACTCTTCGGCTAATATGGATCTGGCGGGAAAGATACGAGAGCTGATCCAACCAAAGCCCAGATGGTGTCCTCAAGGTCTAAGTCGATCCCAGTGAAGAAGACTTCAGCGACTATGGACACAAGAGTTGAGGGAGGCAAAATAGGAAAAAGAGAGGGTATCAAGACCTGAATGTGCCAATTCAGCCCCTCTGTGTATTCAACACTAGTCCAGGATCACGCTAGTGCACGCAGTATCAGCATAGATGAAATATCATAATCATACATACTGAAATAATAAATAAAGACTTCATCTATTAATATAACTTGTTTGGTTAACCTTATGTCAACTTACAATAATACGCCACACAGGGCAAATACTCAAATATTAAGAAAAATGCAGCAAAAAAGTAAAACTCATAGTAACCCATCAATATGCCACAGGCAACTGACTGGGCTCGCACCTCCTCCTAGTACTCTTCCTCAAGAGCAGGTGTAAACTCTTCTTCAATTGGTGTTTGAATTGTTGCAAGGGGGTGAGTACATAAAGTACTCAACAAGTCATGCACAAAATGCAATATATTAACTACATGCGTGGTTATTCCAAATGAATGGCTAAATTGATTATTTTACATTAAAGCAGTATTTACAACAATTACAATAAATAGGTTGAAAAGAAGTAAAACAAATAATAACAATAATAAAGTTTCCCAGTTATTTTACAAGTAAACCATCTTCCAACCTTAAATCAGTTTCCACACTTTTCCACAGACAAACTGCCTCCTTTCCTAAGTTCATTTTATCAAAATCTTACCCTTGACTGTAATTCCTTAGCATTGTCTAATACCACGGACATAGCTATTCGAATAGGTTTGATACTATGCAGAGCTTACACACTTTACCCATAAGATATAATCAATTCACCACCAACGCGAATAACCATAACAAAGCCTTTACAATGCTCTATCTAAACACTGAGTGGATTGGTTACCACCAACAGGACCCCCTCTTGCTCCATATGAGTCTACCCATACCCTCGGAACCCACACCACCTTGACAGTACCAAAATCAAGACATCACAAATTAGTCAGCTAGGTTTATCCCATTCCAGACATGTGGTTGTATGTTTAACCCAGTTCAAATGCTTGCAAGGTTAAGTCCTTAATTGACCAAGGAAAGACTTACCCAAAAACTCACAATATCCACATCACCAAAAGAACCAAATGTGACTACCCAAATGCCACACCTGGCCCACCACATTCACCACTCTTGCCACTTACCCCAATCTAAATCATTTATCACCCCCTATTGATTACCATGCACCCCGTGCCATCAACATCATCAATAACACATGACACACCTTTCATAAATATATTCCATATTCCATTAAGCAATATTAATTTTGATATTCCAAAATGATATTGTCGGGGATTGGATAACCTCAATAAGGACTGTTATGCCCCGACAGCTAGTTTTAGCCGACCACGCATGCCCTTGGATGATGTCCCAAAGGAAGACCCTAGAATAGTCTGGCCGGACAGTGCCCGATCGGACTAGGCCTGATGCTCATCCACGAGCACCCATGCTCAGCCATGAGCACCCAAGTTTGCCCGCGAGCACGTAAGCTCGGGAACGTCGGGCAGAGCTGGGGAAATCCTTAAGCGTGATCAGAAGATCATGTTCGCCCCAGAACGTCTAAAGTAGCGATAATTATGACGCGATCTAGGGCCGTTACACCCACAACGGGAATGTGGCGAGAATCAAGGCTTCGGTTGCAGCCACGGTTAATGCAGTAAAATGCGCATCATTCGGTGGCAGTTATTGCAAATATCTTGTAAGCTATAAGTACCCTTGGGGTAAATTGATAAGGGGGGTCGTGCGGGTGTATACACACACAAACTTTCCTGTAAGAGTTTGACAGTAATAGTGCAACCACTAGAGTAGGGTTATTATCTCCGTTGTGGGAGGCCCGAACTAGTATAAAACTTTCGTCCACTTTCCGAGTATCATGTGTCTTTGGAGCAGTCCCCAGACACAAACCCTTCACCGAAAAAGGGGTCTGTGTCGATCCCTCGTTCAACAAGTAAGCTCGGCGGGGACCTATTTCCCAAACGTCAATAGCTGGCACCGTCCATGGGGATCGTCACTAACGGATCCTTTCGTGAAGAATCCCTGAGGATGCCCAATTCTCAGGATACTGAAGACCTCTGCACCTTTGATGACGCCGAGGATGATGACATGTACTATGCCGGTGAGGGCGTAGCCCATGTCGCTGACCCAGAGGGTCACACCGAACCTGGGAGTATTTCCCTGGTGGCTGCAGCATGAGAGCAGTATCTTCGCTCTCAGCGTGATGCCCTCACAGATGATGAGGAGTATGATGGACTCTACAATGTTCTGGATATACCCGACCACTTCAAGCCCGACCATGAGACTACATCGCGAGTAGACACCATGATGTCACCATCGCAATCCTCGTATTCCCGCAATGTCAACGTGGCGGGAGGAAAAGGAGACCCCAAAGTTGAACACTCGGGGGCTACCTGAAGGACCGAGATGGCGATCAGAGGGGGTGAATGATCCCAAATAAATTTTTCCCCACTCAAAGTACTCCAAACAATCCCGCAATAAAAATCTGAAACACCCAAAGATTTTCCTTCAAATTGGTGCTCCTCATATTCGCAAAACCTGCAAAAAACCTTAACGACTAGACAACTATGTGTACCCCTAGCTTGCATGGATGAGAGCCATGAAACATGTGAGGGATTTTTAATCACAATCCTGGTTGTCAAGTGTCCAAACAAAAAGGAATCAATTCAAATATTTCTTTTCTAAAAGAGATCAAGACAAATCACAAAAGTCTCTTTTAGAAAAAGCAAAAGCAGATTTTTCAGGAATTGCCCTCATTTGGAGTAGGTGGTTAGTGGATTTCTATTGCTCTAAAATTTTTTGGGAATTTTTCACCCTGTGAGAAATCAGTCATGAAACACTCAACCAAAAAACACCTCAAAAAGCCTTATAGAAAAATCAGTAAAAATCAAGAACTACAGATAGTCAGGAACTTCGATCAAAAAGTTTAGGGCTCGGTATTCACCTCATAGCGCCCAAACGCTGCAACCAGTGGACTACAAAATTTTTTAATAGATGTATATATGAGTCATGCACCTTCTTCAATAAGAATCACCCAAAAAGGATTTTTCTATATTTTTCTAAAAATTGAAGACTGATTGCTGCAGGAAGAACAAGTTCAGGACAGATTTGCAATCTTGATATAAACTTGATCCCTAGTCTATCCTAAGGTGCAAGAGAGATATAAAACCAAATCAGCACCCTCAAGACATCCTTGATTAACAGCATTTAGAAGGAGAGGAGGCAAAACCAAATTGCGAGAAAGTAAATTGCGGGAATTTAAGTGCGGGAAAGTAAATGCCGAATTTAAATTGCGTAAATTAAAAGCCATAATGTAAATGCGCAATTTAAATTCACAAGAATAGTGAAGAAAATCTTTATATTTTCTGGATGGAAGGTTTACAAAGCCTCACTTCATGTGGGCAAAGCTTAAAAGCAACTCAAACCTTCAAATGAGGGAGGGCAACCCTCCCCCTCTATTTATACTACTCTTGAGTGGAACACCCCAATTTTTGCATTTCATGTATTTAAATGAAATTTGGCATTTTTGAGAATTTTTGGAATTTTCTGTAATTTATTTGGATTTAATTTGAATTTGTTTCCCTTTTGAAATAATTAAAGAATCAAAAGTTATAAATAAAATTTTGTTGGAAATATTTTATTTGAGTCCAAAATGTCTAATTAAAGAATCAAAAGTTATAAAGAATCAAAAGTATTTTCTAGAATTTTTCTGGAATTTTTCTAATCATTTTGCTATTTTCCTTGAATTATTAGAATTTCTAGAAATTATTTTAATTATTAAATCGCTGGAAAACCGAGTCGGTTCCACTGTTCACCCGACCGAACCCGAGTCAGGCTCGAGTCCGAGTCCGAGTCCGACTCAAACCCGACCCGAACCATGTTCGAGCCAGACCCGAGCCCAACCGAACCCTAACCCCGCGACCGTCGGATCTTGATCCAACGGTCACGATTGCGCCACGTCACCCAATCCGAATCCCCGTCGGATTCCGCCGCCGCAACTGATGTAACACTGGGTGTCCTGATCTTTCGATAAGAATGATAACCTTCGATTTGGGTAGAGACGACTTTGACGATCCGACTACAACGTACAACGACGATGCGCCTTAGCAATCGCTAAACCAACTCCAGATGGTTATTGACCTTGCCATGGGCACGATCAACCTGATCACGAAGATCAATTCCTGCAAGCAATTGAAGAACAATCAAGAACAAGGCAAAAGCAATCTAAAATTGCAAATATAGATGAAATATTGAAAAGTTGGGGTTCCGATACAAGGAGCTTGTTAGGCGGCCGTTGAGCACGTCTAAAAGACTCAAAATAGTAGCAAAAGGCTAAACTATCAAATAACCAAAACCCAAGTTATTTTGGCGGACTCCCTAGCTATCTATAGGAGAAATAGGAGGCCAAAATCATGCTTGGGTCGTCCAAAACACATCCATGGCCAAGTAGGACTCCTATTCCTAGTTTGACTCTGATTTGGAAAGATGACCGAACTTGTTTTGCAGATTCCCGTTGACTCGTAAGGAATTTAGACATGAGGCCAGATCCGTTGGAAAGAGGACAACGAAACCTTTCAAACCAGTACTCATAGACTCCAAAAACCCTTGTGGATCAAAAGTTATGGTCGTTTTAAGTTGGTGTTGTCCCGTAGGCCGAATCTGAGTTGAACTTGTGCACCGGAAGAATTGGTTTCATGCTTGATGTTTGGGAGTCCTTCTTCTTGGTTCCTAAGGATAATAAAATCATCACAAAGATTAAATAGCATTCCATTCACTAAATTATTTGTACGCAACCTAAGGAACGCATTCACCTGGTAATTGAATTTACGTGCGCGAGCTCGAGTAATTGGCCCTTATATTACATTGTTGGTTTCAATTGGGTTTGTAGGCATGGCCGTATCCATGGTAGTGATGTCCTCATCATCCTCCCCTTCTTGCATTTGAGTCGTCCTCGACTCAAGTTTATCATCTTCTCCCAAGTATGGCTTTAGTTCTAATAATTGAGTTGACTGGCTCGGGCTCGAGTCAATGGTCCTTGAACCGACGAAGATGTAGAAGGATGGCCAAGGTGGGGGTCGATAAAGCCATGCAGATGGAGCTATTGTAGTAGATGTATACGAAGTAGAGGATGCCATGAAGTGTCGCCAACTTAATGGTCCTGGCCAAGGTGGGGGTCGATGAAACCATGCGGTTGATATAATTGCAGCAACACTTGGTGATGACCATATGTATGCAGTGTTAGTTCTGTCCATGATGAGCATGGTCTCATCATCCTCCCTTTCTTGAAGTGGAGTCGTCCTCGACTTCATCATATTGTCCTGCAAAATGTTAGTAATGACAGGAAACAAAGCAATATGCACATTTGCAATCAAATCATTGGATCGAGAATTTCTATCAACCATATCCCCCCTTTCTTGAAAACTATCATGTGACTTGTAAATGGAACCAAATGTACTTGGTATGACATGATTAGTGATATGGCAATTATTAAATTGATGACATTGTTGCATTGCAAACGGAGGTTTAAAATCTGAACAAATATAAACTCGATGTGCTTTATACTCTCCTTTCTCACTATTTTTGCCAATAACATAAAAAATATTTCGCGATAACCATGACAAATTAGAATGTACAAAAAGTCTCTCATCTAAATAATTCAGATCACACGGAACATCAAATTCAATGTAGCCTAATGTATATAAAGGAGACATCAATTTCAACTCATCATTTTCGCTTCTGATGTGAATGATATGTTTATTTTCAGCATAAGTGTCTAATGTGTTAACAACAGTGACATGTCCATTCGCTAGTTGTGTCACGGATATAAGTGAAGTATTATCACACAACTCTTCTTTATCACAAGAAATAGCAAGCAAATCATCTTGTAACAAAGCAAAATCAACAATTTGTTCCACTAATAGTTGCTCTACGATAGCATGATTTGTGGATAGCTTGAGCTCTTCAAAATTATTTTCTCCATGTATAAAGTCCATACCTGTTACATTACCTTGTAAGTTCTTATCAGCTGTTGTAGGCGTTTCTTCAACTATTATCTCTTCACTTACACATGGGGTAGTACTGATCGTTTCTTTCTCGATATGCTCTTCTACATCATTCTCTCGATGGTGCTCACTTTTCTGCAAAATGTTAGCTACAAAAGAAGGTGCAACAATGGGCGCCTCAAATGAAGCTAATGATTCTTTCACGGATTCAGCAAGCATTTTTTCAACTCTACAAGCACATACAACCAATTCTGAAAGAGAACTATATGTTTCATCAACAAGAGCATCCTGAATTTCTTGATTGATTTCACGTATGAACCTAAGCTCTGTTGCTTCTTCACCTTCAACAAAACCACAACGCAACAAATGATTTTGAATCGTTCATAGTATTCCTTAACGCACTTATTTCCTTGTTTCAAGCATTGGAGTCTAGTATACAAAAAATCAGTATGATATTTAGGAACATAGTCAATTTTCATAAGTCTTTTCATGGCCTTTCAATTTTTAGGTTTTCTCTCTTTTCTACAAATATGTTTCCACCATGTTAATGCATATTCATTTAGCACACTAGCAACAATCCTAATCTTTTTATTTTCAGACAAATCATACTTGCCAAATTCTTTATCTACTGCTATCTCCCAATTAATATAGGCATCTGGATCATATTGTCCATCAAAAGTTGGAATGGCGAATTTAACCTTACCTAGGGGATCATCATCAACATGTACCTGAGCATGTATTACGCCATTTTTGCTACTTGGAAGATGAGGCGGAGGACTGGATGTTCCTGGGGAAGTTTCTGCAAGCGTATCAAGTCTAGACAAAATAGTAGCAAGAGTAGTTTTAGCAATCCCCTGTGCGACCTCGATGGATCTGAGAAGGTTCTCTTGTGATGACATACGCTCAGAGTGAGCAACAATTCCCTTGGTGAGAGGAGAGTGATCCAGGGAGCCCTCGTCACCTGACATGGTTAGTAGAAGACAAGAAAACAAAATCACAAGTACAATGTTTCTATCATCTACTAGGAGGTGGTGGCAAGTCTCTCAACACTCAAGCCTATCACCAAAGCTCTTACAAGTTCTTACGTTGCAGCAGATGTTGTCGGCCGTTGGCGTTGTCAAAGGTTCTCCGAAGTTTGTGTAGAGCGATTGCCAAGTGATCGAACGCTTGTATGGGTAGAAGTGGAGCTTGGACAGGCTTAATTTAGTAGCAAGGAGAATCAATCAATTAATCTCAGCAATTGCATAAAATTGAATTATAGTTCATAATTAGCACTTAGCCTAAGAGCTGATCAACCAAGGATGGATAAAAGGCTAAGGCTGATACACGGGAAACACACGCGCAAAGATGTTGGAACTTGATGCAATCAAAGGAACGAGCTAAAAAAATATAAGTGAGGCATCAAAACGCTCGTATTGCATAAGTTATGGAGAGACGCTAGCTAATTGCTCAAACAAAGAACACGGGCAATAGATTGCTCAAAATCACAAACTAGCACAATATGAAAAATGCACAAAAGCAAGAATATACTCTCTCAATCAAATTCTACTTTTTTTGCGCTCTTTGCTTTTGCCTGCACTTTTCTTTTTCTTTTTCTTTTTCTTTTATTTTTTTATGTGCGGCGGTTTTCTTTCCTTTTTTTGTGCCCAAACAAATATGAGAGTAGCACAATATATATGACTAGGTGCAACGCAAGTGCAATCCAAATTATGCAATAGAATGTAACATGAGCAGCCCTAGAGCAATATCAAATAGCTAGTCTCGATTAGGTTCAAAGTGTTCACAAAGGATGAATTGGTTCCCAAAGGTAGGTGTACTGATCGGTAATGGATGGTTTTTTTTTATGTGGGAACGATGATCAGAAACTAGACAATGCTAAAATGAACACAAATTCAATTTAGCAAGCCGAAATTAATAGATCGAAAAGGCGCAAATTTGGTTTGGATAGGAGGAACAAATCTTTTTGCGGCAAATTTTCTGGACTATAGGGATTAAATCAATCTACTAAACTAGGGTAAAGAAATTTCTCACCGAGCAACCTGGTTTGCTCTGATACCACTTGATGTAACACCGGGTGGACGTCCCGATCTTTCGATGAGAATGATAACATTCGATTTGGGTGGAAACGACTTTGACGATCCGACTACAACGTACAACGACGATTCACCTTAGCAATCGCTAAACCAACTCCAAAGGGTTATTGACCTTGCCGTGGGCACGATCAACCTGATCACGAAGATCAATTCCTGCAAGCAATCGAAGAACAAGCAAGAACAAGGCAAAAGCAATATAAAATTGCAAATATAGTTGAAGTATTGAAAAGTCGGGGTTCCGATACAAGGAGCTTGTTAGGCGACTATTGAGCACGTCTAAAAGACTCAAAATAGTAGCAAAAGGCTAAACTATCAAATAACCAAAACCCAAGTTATTTTGGGGGACTCCCTAGCTATATATAGGAGAAATAGGAGGCCAAAACCATGCTTGGGGCGTCCAAAACACATCCATGGCCGAGTAGGACTCCTATTCCTAGTTTGACTCGGATTTGGAAAGATGACTGAACTTGTTTTGCAGATTCCCGTTGACTCGTAAGGAATTTGGACATGAGGTCGGATCTGTTGGAAAGAGGAAACGAAACCTTTCAAACCAGTACTCATAGACCCCGAAAACCCTTGTGGATCAAAAGTTATGGTCATTTTAAGTTGGTGTTGTCCCGGAGGCCGAATCTGAGTTGAACTTGTGCACCGGAAGAATTGGCTTCATGCTTGACGTTTGGGAGTCCTTCTCCTTGGTTCTTAAGGATAATAAAATCATCACAAAGATTAAATAGCATTCCATTCATTAAATTATTTGTACACAACCTGAGGAACGCATTCACCTGGTAATTGAATTAACGTGCGCGAGCTCGAGTAATTGGCCCTTGTATTACATTGTTGGTTTCAATTGGGTTTGTAGGCATGGTCGTATCCATAGTAGTGATGTCCTCATCAGCAGCCGAGTGGGCCTCGTTTCGCGCGAGATTCACGAACATCGAGGCCGGTATTTAAGTCCCCGAGCCGCGTGTTGGATAGAGCTTTTCAAGACGCACGTAAACCCTAAAGCGCCGCCGCCGGACTCGCCGTCGTCTAGCTAGGGGAGCTCGCCGTAGTTGGAATCATGCTCCGCCGCCTTTTTTTGCCGTTTCTCGCCGCGTCCGCCGTCCTCCGCCGTGTGGGTGCCCAGATCCGGAACCGCCACGACGAGACGCGTTGGAGGGTACCACTCATCTCGCCGGAACTGCACCAAAACGCCGTCGGGCTCGTCATCGTCTTCGTCTCCGGTAACCCCAGCTCCGCCGTGGCCATCGCCGAACCCGCGAAGCTTCTCCGCCGTTGGATCTCCATCGAACGACCGAGATTCGTCCACGTCACCCGTGAGTAATCTTCCACGTTGAAGTTTAGATCTAATCTCAACCGTTGGATCTAGATTCAATGGCTTAGTCTAAGCCACGTAGCCCGTAAACCACCGTGCTTAGATTAGATCTAGACCGTTAGGTCTAGATCGTACGGTTAAGAGTATCCCACGTTGTAGCAACAGATGCGATCCCAACCGTTCGATCTTGATCGAACGGCGAGGATCGAGCCACGTGCCGAGCGCCGGGTCATGCCACGTCGCCCCCAGCGATGCGGTGAAACCCGAACGGATCTCGGCCGTCCGATTCAAATCGAACGGTCCAGATTGACCGCGTTATTTCCAAACACGTGAGGTTAGATCTGATCTGGACCGTTGGATTCCAAACCAACGGCCCAGATCGTGCCACGCGTGGAGCGAGCCGGCCAGCGGTCCATGTGGCGCGCCCGTCGTGGCCCGACGCCACGTGTGACATCAGCGTGCGGCTCGCGTGTCAGCGGCTCAGTCCAGCGTGCGGTGAAGTCACGGTGGGGCCCGCATGTCAGTCCGCTCGGTCGAGCCGTGCTGACGTCAGCGCTGGTGTCACCCTAGTGGGTCCCACTTGTCAGTGACACGTGCACTCGTGGACCTGGTCCACGGTGGACCGAAGCCGAACCATGGACCGAGTCCATGGACCGGCTGGCGCAATGCTGACGTCATAATTCAATTTTTCAATAGAAAAATAATTCGGTGAAAATTCAATTTCCACGCTGACGTCATAAATCGGGTTTTTCAATAGAAAAAATAAATGAATTAATTTCGGTTATTTCTTTTATTTGAATTTTCAAACTTCAAACGCTCATAACTTTTGCATTTTAACTACAATTTGGGTGATTTCAATTTCTAAATTTTTTATAAAATTGAGCTCTACGTAATGGTCAATTTTATTTAATTTTTGGACATGAGTTTTCTCTGTTTATATTTATTTAATTGATTTTTCAAACTTTAAATGGGTATAACTTTTGCGTTTTAACTCCGATTTGGACGTTTCAAATTTCTAAAAATTTATAAAAATGTGCTCTCTATGTTTATGAACTTTATTTGAATTATTGGACACTTCTTGTCTACCGTTTAATTATTTATTGCTATTTGCACACGTTACGAGTAGACGTTGAAGTGCCTGAAGGCTTCGAAGGTGAAGTTTTGACCCAGGAGCTAGCTCAAGACCAAGACCAAGTACTTTTTGAAGGCAAGTTATGCTTTGACCATATTGCTCCTATTCTTGAAAATTAGTTTGATTTAAATTATTGCATGCTAATTTAATTAGAAATTGTTTTAATTAATTCTGGGAATTAGATAAATGCCAAATTGCAGTATGACACCTTGATAAATTAAATTATGTGGCATGAACCCTTGTCACCCTAGTTGTGAATATGTAGTAGTTGGACATTTTTAAGTTGCCAACATTGGGTACTTAGACCGTCGTAGTATATAGCTTAGACCTGCTATGTGCACATGACATGATTTTGGACTATCAAATGTTAATATTGACTTAATGAGATATTAAACCTGTTTTGGAGAAGTATCATGTGTTGTGATTGTTGATGGCACGTGGTGCATGGTAATCAACTGGGTTTGATAAATAGATTTAGACCGGGGCAAGTGGCAAGAATGATATGGTGGGCCATGAGTGGCACCGGGGATGTCGTTTTGGTTCTTCGGGTAGTCTTGCCCTGGTCATCCTAAGGACTTAACCTTGCAAGCCTTTGATCTAAGTCAAATGTGCAACCACATGTCTGTAATGGGACGGACCTAGTTGAGTAAGTTACTAATAACTTGCATGTGGTGCCTCGGGGTGTCAACTACACCTTTTGTGTAGCTTGAAAGGGGAGCGTACCAATGCTATGGCATGGTACCCGTCCAACGGTATGTCGGTCCCATACTTCGCCTCTGTTAAGGGAAGGGATGGTGTATGGCAAAAACCAGATAGGTTCACTTGTATAGTTTGCGGTCTCTGAAATGCTTTGTTACGATCACTCGCCTTTGTGGTGTTTGACTGTATCTTGTGGGTAAAGTGCATAACCTCTGTAGAGTGTACAACCTATTCGATTAGCCGAGTCCACGGTATTGGGCACTGCTCGGGGATTACAGTCAAGGGTTAGACTTTCATGAAAACAACTTGGACTTGAAAAGTTTGGTTGGGTTTATTGATGACGTTGATGGAAATGTGGATTAGGAAAGGGAAGAATGTTTACTTAACTCCTGGAAAAGTTATTGATATTATATTTACTTTTACTACTTTCGAATCTATTTATGCTACTTGTTAAATGCTGTTTTATTGCAAATGTACCGGTTAGCCTATCCTTTGAACTAAGCCATGCATGTAGAATATTAGTTTGCATTTTGTGCATGACTTGCTGAGTACCAAGTACTCACCCCTTGCAACAATACAACACCAGTTGAAGAAGAAGCGACGCCAGCTTTGGAGGAAGAACTTCAGGAGGAATCGTCCATCTAGGGAGCGAGCCCAGTCAATTGCCTATGGTATACTGGATGGCGCCACGTTGATGCTTTCATTCCACTGCAATTTATTTCCTTTAATAAGTTTTTGCCTTGTATGGCGTACTCTTGTAACTTGACCATAAGGTCGAGCAACCAGTTTGGTTATTTTAATTAAGGTACTTTACTTCTATCGATGTGTATGTTTGTGATATTTACCGATGTTGAGACTGTGTGCACTAGCATGATCCTAGACTAGTGCTGAATACACAGAGGGTCCGGATTTGCAAACTCGAGTCCCGACATTGAGCCACCTACCACCCTTGGATGAGTCCCTCAACCCTAGAGCACTCCACAAGGGCTAGGATTAACCCTCTCACACAACCATGCAAAGGCAAGCCAAAACCCTGCACACATAATGGGTTTCTTGCATGGTTTTCAAAGCATACTACCTAGACCCGCTAACCTATCAACTAGACCATGATCCAATAGCCCTCATCGAATCCTCGTAGCATCTAGCTAGAATCATCGTCTTTCCTTGTTTTTTTGACTTGTCCAGACTCCGTCTCTTATCATCTTCTAGAGATCTTCGATAGTCTGGACCTCCGACGTACCTCGCCTAGTCCCAGTCATCCTCCGCCTCACGATGACCTAGCACCGTCGTCCTGCAACCATCAAAGAAAAGGAAACCCATCACATAGCATTGTCCAATAATATGCAATAATCATCAAATTTCTCGCAATCAATCATGTCTCATTCATCAGTCGGTTCTTTTGCCAGCCATAGGCCGGTAGTACCACAAGAAGCTAACACAAACTCAAATTGCTTCCTTTTGAATTTCAATTCAAATCAAACTCAAACCTGAGCACACCTTGCTCAAATGAAGTCAAATACTCATCACAAATATGGATAGACCTTCACATAGTCCTTCACTACCCGCCATCATCATTACAAAGCAGCCAGAAACCACCTGGAAGAGTCCCTAAACAGGACCTTGCCGAGCATCCGCCGCCAAGCTCGTGAAAAACCGGGCACTAAGGCTGAAACCCCAACTCGCGAGATTTCCCACGGGTGTCGAACTCCGAAGCATGTACATAATCATTGACCTAGCTCACCTCTTCTCATTCCCTAGAGCGGGGAGTGGCTGCAAGCTCTGGCGACGATCGTGCGTGACCTTCAGAATTTCCCCAAACAAGTCAACCTAGAGATGTTGGGCGCGATCGTAGCCAAAAACTTGGAAAAGCTCACCGCCAACATGAAGGTTTCAGGGTCACCTCATGACAAATAAGCACGGATCATTTCCCAAGAATATCCACGTCACGCCCCTGATTGCTCCCGTCACGGTGATTCTTGTCGGGACCCGAATTTGCAAATCCGGACCCTCTGTGTATTCAGCACTAGTCCAGGAATGCGCTAGTGCACACAGCCTCAACATTGGTAAGTATCACAATCATACTCAACGAAATAATAAGGTACCTTAAATAGTTAACCAAGCTGGTTGCTCGACCTTAAGGTCAAGTTACAAATATACGCCACGCAGGGCGAAAACTTGATAAAAGAGAAATAACAGCAGCGGAAAATAAGATAACTTCGTGGCGCCATCCAGTATACCACAGGCAACTGACTGGGCTCGCTCCCTAGCTAGACGGTTCCTCTTGGATCTCCTCCTCCAAAGCTAGTGAAGACTCTCCTTCAACTAGTGTTGTATTGTGGCAAGGGTGAGTACTTGGTACTTAGCAAGTCATGCTCAGAATGCAAACTAATATACTACATGCATGGCTTGGTACAAAGGAGTAGCTCAGGGTATAATTGCAGTGAAACAGCATTTGACGAGTAACATAAGTAGATTCGAAAGCAGTAGAAACAAGTATAAGATCATTAACTTTTCCAGCAATTAAATAAACATCTTTTCCAATCCTAACCCACATTTCCATCAACAACATTAGTAAACCAAACCCAACCTTTTAAGTCCAAGTTATTTTCAAGAGAATCTAACCCTTGACTGTAATTCCCGAGCAATGTCCAATACCGCGGACACGGCTATTCGAATAGATTTTACACTGCAGATGTTATGCACTTTACCCACAAGATACAGCCAAACACCACAAAGGGGAGTGTCCATAACAAAGTCTTTCGGAAACTTCTAACAGCACAAGTGAGCCTCCCCGGTTATTGCACACTAACCCTTCCCTTAGCGAAGGCGAAGTTTAGGCCAATCAACCGTTAGATGGGTACCTGGCCACAGCCGTGGTACGCTCCCCCGTACAACTACACAAAGGGTGTAGTTGACATCCTGAGGTCCCACAGGTACGTTATTAGCAACTTAATCAACTAGGTTCGTCCCATTACAGACATGTGGTTGCACGTTTGACTCAGTTCAAAGGCTTGCAAGGTTAAGTCCTTAGGGTGACCAGGGCAAGACTACCCGAAGAACCAAACCAACGCTCCCGGTGCCACAACTGGCCCACCCGATCATTCTTGCCACATGCCCCGGTTGAAATCTATTTATCAAAGCCCCAGTTGATTACCATGCACCACGTGCCATCAACAACCATAACACATGATACTTCTTTCAAAACAGGTGCAGTATCTCATTAAGTCAAAATTAGCAGTTGATTGTCCAAAACATTTCACGTGGCAAGGCTAAGCATACTACATCGGTCTAACTACCCATGTTGGCAATTTAATAATGTCCAACTAATAACTCACAACTAGGGTGACAAGGGGTCATGGCACATATTTAATTAACCAAGGTGTCATACAGCAATTTGGCGTTTATCTAGTTTCCCATAATTAAGTAAAGCATTTTCTAATTAAACTAGCATGCAATAATTTAAACCAAAATAATTTGAAAATGGGATCAACATGGGCAAAGCACAACTTGCCTTCAAAGAGTACTTGTTCTTGGTCCTGAGCTGGCTCCTGTGTCAACACTTCACCTTCGAAGCCTTTGGGCACTTCAACGTCTACTCGTAAAGCGTGCAAATAGCAATAAATAAATAAATAAATAGTAGACAAAAAGTGTCCAAACATCCAAATAAAGTTCATAAACAGAGAGAGCATAATTTTATGAATATTTAGAAACTGGAAACGTCAAATTCGGAGTTTAAATGCAAAAGTTATAACCGTTTAAAGTTTAAAGAAAACATTAATTGAATAAAAAATAGAGAAATATTCATAATCAAAAATTAATTAAAATTCATATTTGAGTAGGTCTCATTTTTATGAAAATTTAGGAATTTGAATTACTCAAATCGGAGTTGAAACGCAAAAGTTATAAGCGTTTGAAGTTTGAATCCATTTTTGAAATCCATAATTCGAATTAATAAATCATTTTCTTTTTTGGAAATTAATTTATTGCGACAGCATGACACGTGGACCAATCAGAGGCCGCCATGTCGCCTCGGGTCCATGGACCCGCGCACGGTTTGGCTTGGTCCACCATGGACCCGGTCCACGGCTCGTGTCTCTGACATGTGGGCCTTCTCGTGACGCCAAAGATGACGTCACTGTCGGACCGAATTTGCAAATCCGACCCTCTCGTGTATTCGCACTAGTCCAGAACGCCGCTAGTGCACACAGCCTTAACATCGTAAATATCACATTCATACCATTCGATACTAATAAAAGTACTTTTATTTAAATAACTAAATCAAGTTACTCACCTTATGGTCAAGTCACAAATGCACGACAAGCAGGCTTAAAACTTATTAAGAGAGAATAGTAGCAAATGAAAATCAAATAACTCCGGGCGCCATCCAAGATATACCACAACTGACCGGGCTCGCTTCCTAAGTAGACGATCCTCTTGGAGCTCCTCCCTCCAAAGTCGGTGTAGTCTCTCTTCAACTGTGTTGTATTGAGGCAAGGTGAGTACTTGGTACACCAAGTCATGCAATGCACGTGCTAATATACTATATGCATGGCTTGGTACAAAGGAATAGCTCAAGGTATATTTGCGTAAAACAAAGATTTAACAAGTATCATAAATAGATTCAAAGCAAGAGAAATAAGTAAAGCATAGATAACTTTTCAAGGAGCTTTAATAAACATCTTTCCCATCCTAATCCACATTTCCATCAACATCATTATTAATCCAACCCAACCTTTCAAATCCAAAGTTATTTTTGAGAAAATCTAACCCTTGACTCAATTCCCGAAGCGATGTCCAATACTGGTGGACACGGCTATTCGAATAGATTCTACACTCACAGAGGTTATGCACTTTACCCACAAGATACACCAACACCACAAAGGCGAAGTTCCCATAACAAAGTCTTTCTAAAACTTCTAACAATACAAGTGGTCCTCCTGCTATTGCACACTAACCCTTCCCTTAGCTAAGGCGAAGTTTAGGCCAATCAACCGTTAGATGGGCACTGGCCTCACCCAGACGCTCCCTGCACAACTTACACAAAGGGTGTAGTTGACCTCTGAGGTTCCATGTAATGCGTTATTAGCAACTTAGTCAACTAGGTCCGCCCCATTACAGGTACATGTGGCTGCACGTGCTAGACCCGGCTCAAAGGCTTGCAAGGTTAAGTCCTTAGGGTGACTGTGGCAAGACTACCAAGAACCAAATCAACATCCCCAATGCCAACGGCCCAATTGATTATTCTGCCACATGCCCTGGCCGATTAAAAACTATTTATCAAACCCCCGCTGATTACCATGCACCACGTGCCATCAACATCACATGATACCTTTCCAAAACAGTTCAATATATCATTAAGTCAATATTAACATTTGTTTGTCCAAAATCATGTCATGAGCATCGAGTGTGTCTAAGCAAGCATTACAAATTCGGTCTAAAACCCATGTTGGCAAGATAATAATGTCCAAGCGGTAAACTACAACTAGGGTGACAAGGGTCATGGCACATATTTAAGTAATCAAGGTGTTACAAAGAAATTGGTATTTATCTAATTCCCAAATTTAAATAAAGTATTTTCTAATTGAATTAGCATGCAATAGGTTAAATCAAAATAGATTTCAAATAGGATCAACATGGTCAAAGCACAACTTGCCTTCAAAAAGTACTTGCTCTTGGTCTTGAGTTGGATCCCGAGTCAATACTTCTCCTTCGAATCCTTCCCAGACTTCAACGTCTACTCAAAGCGCAAATAGCAAATACATGAATAAACAATAGGCAAAAAGTATCCAATCATCCAAATAAAATCCATAAACAGAGAGAAATATAATTTTATGAATTTTAGAAACTGGAATAAATCAAATTTGGAGTTAAAACGCAAAGTTATGATTATTTAAAGTTTAAATAATCAATTAAATAATTTTACAGAGGAAAACTTTTAGTCCAAAAATTAAATAAAATTTATATTTAGGTAGATCTCAATTTTATACAAATTTAGAAATTTGAATCACTCAAATCGGAGTTGAAACGCAAAAGTTATAAGCGTTTGAAGTTTGAAACAAAAATCTGAAATCATTATTTCGAATTAATAAATCATTTTCTTTTTGGAAATTAATTATTGCGTCAGCCTGACACGTGTCATCCTGTGATTGGTCCACAAAGGGACTCGGCCGACGCCAAGCAGGCTCCATGATGACGCCAAGATGACGTCATCATGCCAATGCGGCACCACTCGCTCGTGCCGCCACGTGTCCGCCCATGGATCGGGTCCACGCGCGACGCTTCACGCAGGGATCGGGCGCTTGGTGCGCGGTTGGACATGCGGCTCGCATGTCGGCTTACCACGGCGCCACGCTGGCGCGCTAGGTTGGCAACGCGATCGTGTCCGCTTGATTTGAAAATCAACGCCGCGATTAGATCCGGTGGTTAACACGCTTGAAAACTACTTCGATGATCGCGGGGCCGCTCGATCTAGATTGACGGTCTGATCTAACCTCACGATAACACCGCCACGGCCTGAGGTGATCGCGGGCTGGATCTTTGATCCAACAAATCCGCATCTAATCCGTTTGGAAGCACGCGGATTTCACCGCCGCCGCTCGGGACGGACCTGACGGGTCCGTAAGCCAAGATCGTGACATGGCGGCGGGCGGGGCTCGTGCTAATGGAGACGAGGACGGCGACCTTCCGTGGCGGCGTTCCGGTGGTCTCGGCTGTAGGTGGATGGTGCGATCGTCGCCTTGCTCGTGGCGGTTCCGTGATCCTGCTTCAACACGATTTAAGATCGGCTGACGGCTACAAGGCGACGTAACCTGGTTAAGCCCTAACCCTACTACGGCGAGCACCCTCGCCAAGACGGCGCTCGGCGGCGTGGTTTGGGGAAAAGGGGCGGCCGAACCACGATTCTCTGAGGGACGGTCCACGCCTTAACACGCTTCGACGTATGGGCGCAAATCGGAACCCTAACAGTGTCCCGCCTGGCCACTGAGCTCTCCTACCGGGATTCGAACGCGAGACGATGGTCGGGGACTGCCCACGTGTCGCGATGAGCGGCTACGATTGCTCACGCTACGAGCGGTCCGACCGGGACTCGGTTTCGGCGGCATGGCCCAATCCGAGCCGTTGGATCCCGATCCAACGGTCGGGATCGACAGGGTTAGGAGTGGGTTTGGTCGAAGTCGATCGTTCTGGTCGGACTCGAGTCCGACTAAGTTCACTTGGTCGGATGAACAGTACTGACCTTGAGTTGAATTTCCAGTGATTTAATATTTAAAATAATTCAAGAATTCATTTAATTCATTAAAAATAGCAAAAGACTCGTAAAAATTCCAAAAATTCGAAAATATTTTAGGGTATTTGGGACTCAAATAAAATATTTCCAACAAAACTTTATTTGCAAAATTTAATTCTTTAATTATTTCAAAATAGAATAAATTCAAATAAATTCCAAATAAATCCAAATAAATTCCAGAAAATTCCAAAAATTCACCAAAGTGTCAAATCACACATAGATTTAAGAAAAGCAAAATTTTGGGGTGTTACATCAGCACACGGTTCAGCCGAGTGGGCTGACACGCGGGCCCCACCGTGACGCAAAGATGACGCCATGAGCGGTTGGCTCGATCACGACACGCTCGCCATGACGTCACTTACGACGCCATGACCGCTGCGGTCGCTACGACCTCGACGGCCAGGCTACCACGCGTCGGATCTCGGCCGTTGATTTGAAAATCAACGGCCCAGATCAGATCTGGCTTAACGCAATAGGAAAACTACTCGGCTGATCTGGACCGTTATATCTTGATCAGACGGTCAAGATCTAATCTAACGCTAAAACGTGGGTTACTGCTAGCCGTACGATCTAGATCTAACGGCTGAGATTGGATCTAGCACGGTGTGGTTAAGGCTACGTAGCGCGATATAAACCGTTGGATCTAAATCCAACGGTTGGAAATAGATCTGGAGATTAGCACGTGAGATCTCACCGGGGATGACGTGGACGAATCTGGGCCCTCGGATGTGGATCGGACGGTGGAGGGAGCTCGAGCGACGGCGATGGCGCGCGGCGGAGTTGGTTCACCGGATACGGGGACGGCGACACGCCCGACGGCATTTGGGCGCGATTCCGGCGAAGTGAAAGGTCCCCTCCAACGCGGCTGGTCCTTGCGGTTCTGGATCTGAGCTCAACGGCAGCGGAAACGGTGATTAACCGCGGCGGAACACCAAACCAAGTACGGCGAGCTCGCGCGGGCAAACGGCGGCGGCTCAGGCGACGTTGTCTAGGGCTACGGGTGCGCACGGAAGTCAGCAACACGTTGGCGGCGGCGGCGCATTAAATAGGCCACTCGGCATCTGTGAAAACCGCAGAAACCGAGGCCCACACGGCTGCGGCGGCGGAATCCGAATTGGATTCGAATTGGGGTGACGTGGCTCAACGTGAGCCGTTGGATCAAGATCCAACGATATGGGGGTTTGGGCTCGGGTCTGGCTCGGGCGACCTGGCTGGCTCGGTCGGGCTCGGGTTCGGCGACGTGGCGCGATCGTGGCCGTTGGATCTCGATCCAACGGTCACGCGCGTTAGGGCTTGGTGACTTGGTTCGACCGGAACGGCTGGCTCGGTCGGGTCCGGGTCGGACTCGAGTCTGACTCGGACTCGGGTCCGGTCGGATGAACAGTGAAACCGATTAGGTTTTTCCAGCGATTAAATAATCCAATTAATTCCCAGAAATTCATTTAATTCATTAAAAATAGCAAAACACTCAGAAAAATTCCAGAAAAATTCTAGAAAATATTTTGGAACATTTTGGACTCAAATAAAATATTTTCAACAAAATTTTATTTGCAAAGTTAAATTCTTTAATTATTTCAAAAGGGGATAAACTCAAATAAATTCCAAATAAATCCCAGAAAATTCTAAAAATTCACCAAAGTGCCAAACCACATTTAAATTCATGAAAAGCAAAAATTTGGGGTGTTACAATTCTCGAAGCCTCGCTCGGGAAGGCCATGGGAGGTACGATCGGTACCGCGAGGATTCTCGGAGTGACACCCGAGTAACCTCAAGGGTCCAAAGATATGCTCATCATGGTCACGGGCGTATCGAGCACTCTACCTCAGATCAATCCCCTTCATGTCGACATCGAGAAGTTTTCTCTCGCCTTAGCCCGCGTGACAGAAGGCAGCACGGCGATGATCACTGTGATCACCATGACCGAAGAGACCACTACGGTGCCCCAGCCTTCGGATGTCAGGCCTTTGCATCGCCTCTACGTAATATCTCATGGCCAAGCAAGTTCAAGCCTGGCCACATTGAGAGGTTCAACGAAACTCAGAATCCGGACGAGTTCCTCTCCATTTACACCGCTGCGATTTTAGCAGTTGGGGGTGAAGAGGGAGTTATGGCGAACTTCCTACCTACAGTGCTTAACAGAGTTGCCTGGATTTGGCCCTTCAATTAGAAGGAAGGGTCAATTCGCTCCTGCAGGCAGCTCAGCAGAGCACTCAGAGAAAACTGACAGAGTTGCTACATCCGTCAGGGCAAGGAGAGCGACCTCAAGCGCTTGATTGAGGTTGAGGGCGAGTCTTTGCAATAGTTCGTCCAAAGGTTCATTCAAGTGCGGAACTCAATCCCGAATGTTTCGGACGAAGCAGTCATCCGCGCTTTCAAGTTCGGGGTCTAAGACATCCGCTTCACGCAAGATTTGAAGATTCATTGACGACGAAGAGGATATGGACTATTAGGAGCCCCATAATCATATTGTGGTAATATTTGGGGCTCCTCAGCCTACAAATCTCGACGGGGCCTAAAGGAGGCAGCACGGGAGGTGCATCACGTCGCCCAGGGCAGGCCCCCCGTGTAGTAGCTCAGGTGGTCCGAGCTTCCCATTACCTTCTCTAAAGATGATTGTCCAATTGGATTAACCAAACCCCAGAGGCTTCCGATGGTCATAAACCCTACCATCAGCAACACCATAGTGGGACGGGTACTCATCAACAACGGAAGCTCCTTAGATCTCATATCTGGCAAAGTTTTGGACGAGATGCAGGTCCCTCGGTCCAAAATCAAGAACATAGTGGTCCCCTTTTATGGGATCGTCCCAGGCACCTCGGCCAAGCCTCTCAGTCAGGTCGTTATGCCCGTGACATTCGGGAATCCGAGCAATTTTTGGACAGAGATGATCACCTTTGAGGTGGTCAATTTTGAATTGGCCTACAATGCCATCCTCAGCAGACTGTCTCTTGCCAAGTTAATGGCTGCTAATCATCATGGGTACCAATGCTTGAAGATTCCCAGTCCAGGTGGAGTAACCACCGTAAGAGGGAACCAAAAGGCGGCGCTGAATAGCGACGAGAAGGCACTAGACATGGTCAGACAATTGCCTCAACGTGGACCCGATTAAGAGCCAAAGAATTCCAGCCCAGAGGAGAGACCAAGACGGTTTCACTAAGTGACGCGAAGCCGAACAAGCTCATGCGTTTAGGATCTTCCTTAGATCCTAAATAGGAACTCGAGCTCATGACTTTCCTCCGGAAAAATGTGGATGTATTCGCTTGGGAAACGTTTGACATGCCTAGAGCCCCAAGGGAGGTTGTTGAGCACAGGCTAGCGGTTCGCCCTGACAAGAAAACAGTGCGGAAAAAACTCAGGCGTTTCTCCCTGGAAAATACGTTATCATCCGGGAGAAACTCGATAAGATCCTCAAAGCCGGCTTCATTCGAAAAGTCGAGCATTCAGAATGGCTAGCTAATCCGGTCATTGTCAAGAAGGGGGGTAAATGGCACATGTGTGTCGACCATACGGGCCTGAATGCCGCCTGTCCCAAGTATAATTTCCTGCTGCCCCACATAGACCTGTCGGTTGACGCGACAGCGTAGTCCCAGGTGATAAGCTTTTTAGATGCCTACTCGGGCTACCACTAGATCGGCATATCACCTGAAGATGAAGAGAAAACTCCCTTCATTACCCCGTTCGGGACGTTCTGCTACATGACCATGTCCTTCGGTCTTAGAAACGCTGGAGCAACCTTCCAACGTCTCATGAAGAAAACTTTCTTAGACCAAATAGGTCGCAATCTTGAGGTCTATGTGGATGTGATGGCGCCATGATGGCACTATGGGTGTCCCGATCTTTCGATGAGAAAGACATGATCGATTTGTTGGAGTCAACTTTGACGATCTGACTACACCGTACGACGATGATGCGCCTTAGCAATCGCTAAACCAACTCCAGCGGGTTATTGATCTTGCCGTAGGCACGATCAACCTGAACACGAGGTTCAATTCCTGCAAGCAACCGAAGAACAAGCAAGAACAATAGGATAAGCAATTTGAAATTTGCGGATAAAACTGGAAGCGAAACAAAGTGGAGTCTTATTGACGATCTTGACAAGGTGGCTGTCCAGCACAACTCGCAGGATCAAGTTTGCACTTGGCTAAACTAATCAAATAAAACCCAAAACCCTAAGGAGCCGATTTCTTGATATATATGAAAGCTAGGGGCGTGGGAATCACGTCCAAAGCAGTAGGATACCAACTACAACTCTATTACAAGGCCCAAAGCCCAAGTCTTCTCGGTTTGGAAAAGTGACGCCAATTGTTTTGCAGATTCCCGTCGACTCGGATGGAATTTGGGGATGGGGCCGAATCCGTTGGAAAGAGGACGTCGAAACCTTTCAAACCAGTACTCATAGACCCCAAACACCCTTGTGGATCAAAAGTTATGGTCGTTTTAAGTTGGTGCTGTCCCGGAGGCCGAATCCGAGTATAACTTGTGCACCGGAAGAATTGGCTTCATGCTTGACGTTTGGGAGTCCTTCTCCTTGGTTCCTAAGGACAATAAAATCATCATAAGGATTAAATAGCATTCCATTCATTAAATTATTTGTATGCAACCCGAGGAACGCATTCACCTGGTAATTGAATTAACGTGCACGAGCTCGAGTAATTGGCCCTTGTATGACATTGTTGGTTTCCATTGGGTTTGTAGGTATGGACGTATTCATGGTAGTGATGTCCTCATCATCCTCCCCTTCTTGCATTTGAGTCGTCCTCGACTCAAGTTCATTATCTTCTCCCAAGTATGGTTTCAAATCGGCAATGTTGAATGTGGGACTAACCCCAAAATCTGCAGGCAATTCAAGCTTGTATGCATTATTATTAATCTTTGCCAATACTTTGAAAGGACCATCAGCTCGCGGCATCAACTTAGATTTTCTTAATTCTGGGAATCGATCTTTTCGCAAATGCAACCAAACTAAATCGCCTGGTTCAAAAGTTACATGTTTCCGTCCCTTACTACCAGCTACTTTATATTTAGCATTCATGCGCTCTATGTTTTCTTTAGTTGTCTCATGCATTTTCATAATCAAATCAGCACGTTGTTTAGCATCAAGATTTAATTTCTCCGAAGATGGCAGAGGTAACAAATCAATTGGAGCATGAGGTACAAATCCATATACAATCTCAAAAGGGCACATCTTAGTTGTAGAATGCATAGACCGATTATAAGCAAACTCAATATGAGGCAAGCATTCTTCCCACAATTTAATGTTCTTTTTCAAAACAGCCCTAAGCATGGTAGATAAAGTTCGATTAACGACCTTAGTTTGTCCATCAGTTTGGGCATGACAAGTAGTAGAAAATAAAAGTTTAGTCCCCAATTTAGCCCACAAAGTTCTCCAAAAGTGGCTTAAGAATTGTGTCACGATATGAAACTATTGTGTTTGGCACACCATGTAAGCGAACAATTTCACGAAAGAATAAGTCAGCAATATTGGTAGCGTCATCGCTTTTGTGACAAGGTATGAAGTGTGCCATTTTAGAAAATCTATCCACAACGACAAAGATACTATCCCTCCCCTTCTTTGTTCTAGGAAGTCCTAAAACAAAGTCCATAGAAATATCCTCCCAGGGCACGTTAGGAACAGTGCAGGCATGTATAAACCATGTGGATTAAGTCGTGACTTAGCTTTTTGACATGTAGAACAAATGAGCGATGAAACGTTCCACGCCTCGTCTCATCTTGGGCCAAAAGAAATGGCTAGCGAGTATGTCCTCCGTCCTCTTTACACCAAGTGTCCCATCAATCCTCCTCCATGCTTTCTGAGCAATAACAAACGAATGTAAATAGTCGGAATACATAGTTTGTTTGCTCTAAACACAAACCCATTATTGAGGACAAATTTGTTCCAAGTTTTTCCCTCTTTACAATTGAGTAACACATTTTTAAAATCATCATCATGCACATATTGCTCTTTAATCGTTTCCAAACCAAAAATTTTGAAGTCAAGTTGTGAGAGCATGGTATATCTCCTAGACAAGGCATCAGCAATGACATTATCCTTTCCCTTTTTGTGTTTGTTGACATAAGGAAATGACTCAATGAATTCAACCCACTTTGCATGTCTACGGTTCAGTTTAGCTTGACTTCTAATATATTTTAACGATTCATAATCAGAATGTATAACAAATTCCTTTGGCCATAAATAATGTTGCCATGTTTCTAAAGTTCGAACTAGCGCATATAAGTTCCTTATCATAAGTAGAATAATTCAAACTTGGCCTACTCAACTTCTCACTAAAATAAACAACAGGTTTTCCTTCTTATAACAGAACACCACCCAAACCAATTCCACTAGCATCACATTCTAGTTCAAAAGTCTTAGAAAAGTCTGGAAGCTGGAGTAAGGGTGCATGGGTTAACTTAGCTTTCAGAATGTTGAAGGCATCTTCCTGCGACTTGCCCCAAGCAAAAGGTACACCCTTCTTGGTGAGCTCATTCATGGGTGCAGCGATGGTGCTGAAATCCTTCACAAAACGACGATAGAATCCAGCAAGTCCTAGAAAACTTCGCACCTGTGTGACCGTGTTAGGAGTCGGAAAACTCTGTATCGCTTCAACCTTGGCTTGGTCAACTTCAATTCCCTGTGGAGTAACAACATAGCCAAGAAAAGATACTTGATCCGTGCAAAAGGTGCACTTCTCAAGGTTACCAAATAAGCGTGCATCGCGTAAAGCATTAAAAACAGCACGTAGATGTTCAAGATGAGCCTCTAAAGATTTGCTATAAATCAAGATATCATCGAAGTAAACTACCACAAATTTTCCAATGAAAGCACGTAACACCTCGTTCATCAGTCTCATGAAAGTGCTAGGAGCATTAGTCAACCCGAAAGGCATTACTAACCACTCATATAATCCGAACTTAGTTTTAAATGCTGTTTTCCATTCATCTCCTAACTTCATGTGAATCTGGTGATACCCACTACGCAAATCCACTTTAGAGAACATAGTAGAGCCACTTAATTCATCAAGCATGTCGTCTAACCGAGGAATAGGATGGCGATATCTAATGGTGATATTATTAATTGCTCTACAATCCACACACATGCGCCATGTTCCATCTTTTTTAGGTACTAAAATGACTGGTACAACACAAGGACTAAGAGATTCACGTACGTACCCTTTATCAAGCAATTCTTGAACTTGGCGTTGTATCTCTTGTGTCTCTTCAGGGTTGGTTCTGTAAGGTGCTCGGTTGGGCAAGGATGCTCCTGGAATGAGATCAATTTGATGCTCAATCCCTCTAATTGGCGGCAGCCCTGAGGGGATGTCGTTTGGGAAGATGTCAGTGTATTCCTGCAAAAGGTTAGTGACAACAGGAGGCAAAGAGAGAGACATCTCCTCTAGTGAAAACAAAGTTTCTTTGCAGACCAAAGCATAGCATGTATACCTACAAACATCCAACTCATTCAGATCAGATTTTGTCACAAGAAAATAAGCACCTTTCAATTTAATCACATTCGGCTTGGCACAATCAAGGTTAGATTCTCTCTGTTTATGTTGTTCAAGTCCTTTGGCGACAATCTGATTTTTACTCTTAGAATTCTCTCTATTTTTCTCTTTGCTAGATCTAGCAATTTCATCCTTTACAATGGCATCAGGCGACATTGGGTGTAGCACAATTTTCTTTTCTTTATGCATAAAAGAGTATTGATTTGTTCTACCATGATGTAAACAATCCTTATCGTATTGCCACGGTCTACCTAATAACATAGAACATGCTTGCATAGGTACGACATCGCAATCAACATAATCATGATAGGAACCTAAAGCGAAATGTACTCTTACCATGCGAGTTACCTTGAGTTTGCCGCTGTTGGTGAACCACTGAATGTGGTAGGGCTAAGGGTGTGGTCTAGTGGAGAGTGCTAGCTTCTCCACCATGTCCATGCTGGCTAGATTATTGCAACTCCCACCATCAATGATTATTCGAATGGATCGCTCCTTGACGATGCCTTTTGTGTAAAACAAGTTGTGGCGTTGATTTGGATCGGCGCGAGCAATCTGAGCACTAAGTACACGTTGTGCAATAATACTCAAATATTGGTCGACATCACTGGCGCCACGTGCACCTCGTCATTCTCGGCATTTGGATCGCCGTCTTCATGTTCGATGAGCAAAGCATATGTTTCTTCATCAAGATCACTTGCCGAGTCATACTCGCCGTCTTCACGGATTATTAGCACACGCTTGTTCGTACACTCCTTCATCATGTGACCGAAACCCTTGCAGCGATGGCATCGAACATCTTTGGTGCGTCCGTTGATGCGACCGACATTTACGAACTATTTGTAGGAGCTTGTGTGGCACTTTTCGCCGGCGTTGGTCGTGGTGCCGAATTTGCGGTGGCGACGCCCGTTCTATTGATGGAAGAGGTCGGCGTGGTAGTACGGCCGGCAGGCAGCAGGGGTGTGCGGTATCCACGAAGTAGTTCGACCTGCAGAAAAGTTAGTCTTTGCCCTCGATTGGCGACCTCGCACTTCACGTTCAGCTTTGCAAGCAAGATGGAACAACCGAGTCATCGAATTATAATCCTTATAGTCTAGAATATC
The DNA here is from genome assembly GCA_036346355.1 of Rhipidocladum racemiflorum. Taxonomy (NCBI): domain Eukaryota; kingdom Viridiplantae; phylum Streptophyta; class Magnoliopsida; order Poales; family Poaceae; genus Rhipidocladum; species Rhipidocladum racemiflorum. Next base: position 55,751,904 of record CM070578.1, read on the forward strand.
CTGGATTTCTCGAGTTAAACCACCTAAGAAACGAGCCATAGAAGCTTCCTCATTCTCAATTAATCCACAACGCAACATGCCAATTTGCAATTCTTGGTAATATTCTTCCACCGAATTCTTACCTTGGTGTAGGCGCTGCAATTTATTTAATAAATCTCTAGCATAGTATGAAGGAACAAATCTATGCCTCATTAGCAATTTCAAGGCTTCCCAAGTGGTGGGTATATTATTTGGATGAACACGGCAATGTTCTCTCCACCAAACAGAAGAAAAATCAGTGAACTCACTTGTGGCAGCCCTAACTCTTCTATTCTCAGGGAAATCATGGCACGCAAATTTTTGATCAACAAGTAATTCCCAACTAAGGTAACCATCAGGGTCGTATTTACCTTCAAAAGGTGGCATATTGAAATTTACCTTAGGGAAAACATCATCTCGTTCTCGTTCCCTTGGTTGTGGAGGATCACGTCGCATAGCTTGCTGATTGAAGCGTAGTCGATGATGGTCACGATCATTATCGTAATGGACGGGGTTGACCTCCTCCTCATCAGTGGTGTCATCATATTCGTGCTCTTCGTTCTGTTCTTCTAAATCTACTGGGGGCCTCTCCTGTGGAGCTGAATTGTTGCTTGGACGACGGGGTGGTGGATTGGAAGCACCAGATGCAGCAGCTGCAAAAGTATCAAGTCTAGCCAAAATAGTAGCAAGAGTAGTGTTAGCAATCCCTTGTGCGGCCTTGATGGATCTGAGACGGTCTTCTTGCATTCACATACGCTCATTAGTGAGCCGTACATCCTCGCTAAGACCATCGGTGGTTTCCCTCGTCATCTTTTGGAAGTGAGCAATGATGCCCTTGGTTCGTGGAGAGTGATGAAGTGAACTCTCATCACCTGACATGGTTAGTTGATGACAAGGAAACAAAAACCACAAGTATAATGTTCCTATCAACTACTAGGTGGCAAGTCTCTCAAGCGCTCAAGCCTATGACCCAAGTTCTTACAAGTTCTTACAATACAGCAGGCGTTGTCGGCCGTTGGTGTTGTCAAAGGTTCTCCGAAGTTTGTGTAGAGCGATTGCCAAGGGATCGAACGCCTGTACAGGTAGAAAGTGGAGCTTGGACAGGCTTAATTTAGTAGCAAAAGGTTAGCAATAATCCAATCAGCGAATGCAAAATTGAAGAATTGTTCAACGTCTAGTCACTAGTTGCTGACTCTAGGCTAGCAAGGACTGGTGACTCAAAAGCTATGATCGGCGACGATCTGATTCCACCACAGATGGAAAAACAAATAAAAATTTCGCGAAAGAAGGGAACTATCTCAAAAGACTGGGATCTTGTGAAAATAGGTTTGGCACATAAAAATTTTGGATCTGTTCCGGACTCTTTTTTGGCGAACGATCCGACTCGCTTTTCTTTCAAGTGCTATGCAGAGGAAGACGATCGTGTGACCATCGGACGGTCGGTGGGCGACGATCGGCTAACAGAGGAGGCGGCCGTCGGCGACCAAGTGGGCGACGATCAAGGCGACTAGTCGGGCGACGATGGGCTATCAGTGTGCGACGATCGGGTGACAAGCACGGCGACTAGTCGGCGGCGACGATCGGCTAACAGAGAAGCGGCCGTCGGGCGACCAAGTGGGCAACGATCAAGCGGCGACGATCGAGCGGCGAAGTCGGCTATCAGGTGAAGCGTCGATCGGTAGAACAAAGCGCGGCGACGATGAAGCGATCAGTTAGATGAAAAGAAGCTTCGGTCCGAACACCTCTTTTTTTTTGCAACAGTTCGGGACCGAAACCGAACACAACTCGACACCGAACACAACTCGACACCGAACACAACTCGAAACCGCCGTGGGAGACAAAAAAAAATTCTTCTGACCTAGACTCCAACTAGAACTAGAATTCAACAACTCGACACGACGATGCAACCAAAAATTCAATAACGCAGTGCACTGGAAAGGAAATTGCAAGGCTCAAATTGTTTTGGTATGGGGAGATCCAATCTGATGGCGCTTCTCTGGACTATAGGAAAGATATCAATCTACTAATCTAGGGTAAAGAATTCTCACCGAGCAACCTGGTTAGCTCTGATACCACTTGATGGCGCCGTGATGGCACTGTGGGTGTCCCGATCTTTCGATGAGAAAGACACGATCGATTTGTTGGAGTCAACTTTGACGATCCGACTACACCGTACGACGACGATGCGCCTTAGCAATCGCTAAACCAACTCCGGTAGTTATTGATCTTGCCGTAGGCACGATCAACCTGAACACTGAGGTTCAATTCCTGCAAGCAAATCAAGAACAAGCAAGAACAATAGGATAAGCAATTTGAAATTTGCGGATAAAATCGAAGCGAAACAAAGTGGAGTCTTATTGACGATCTTGACAAGGTGGTCATTCAAAGACAACTCGCAGGATCAAGTTTGCACTTGGCTAAACTAATCAAATAAAACCCAAAACCCTAAGGAGCCGATGTCTGGCTATTTATGAAAGCTAGGGGCGTGGGAATCACGTTCAAAGCAGTAGGATACCAACTACAACTCTATTACAAGGCCCAAAGCCCAAGTCTTCTCGGTTTGGAAAAGTGACGCCAATTGTTTTGCAGATTCTCGTCGACTCGGATGGAATTTGGGGATGTGGCCAAATCCGTTGGAAAGAGGACGTCGAAACCTTTCAAACCAGTACTCATAGACCCCAAACACCCTTGTGGATCAAAAGTTATGGTCATTTTAAGTTGGTGCTGTCCCGGAGGCCGAATCCGAGTATAACTTGTGCACCGGAAGAATTGGCTTCATGCTTGACGTTTGGGAGTCCTTCTCCTTGGTTCCTAAGGACAATAAAATCATCATAAGGATTAAATAGCATTCCATTCATTAAATTATTTGTATGCAACCCGAGTAACGCATTCACCTGGTAATTGAATTGACGTGCGCGAGCTCGAGTAATTGGCCCTTGTATGACATTGTTGGTTTCCATTGGGTTTGTAGGTATGGCCGTATTCATGGTAGTGATGTCCTCATCAGGATGATATAGTGGTCAAAAGTAAGCTCACCTCGGGTCATGCCTTTAGCCTAGAGGAAACTTTTTGTAACCTCAACAGACATTGAATAAAGCTTAATCCAGAAAAATGTGTTTTCGGTGTGAGGGCGGGCAAGGTTCTTTACTACATGGTTGGACCACAAGGCATCGGGACAAACCTGGAAAAGATTGAAGCCATTGATACCATGCGACCACCTAGCTGAGTAAAGAAGGTTAAAGCCTTGACTGGACGAATGGCGGCTTTGAGTTGCTTTATTTCCTGGTTAGGCGAGTGTGGGTTGCCTTTCTTCAAGGCGCTCCGCAAGCATGATGGTTTCATCTGGACAAAAGAAGTAAATCGCTCTTTCGAAGAGCTAAAATAGTACTTGTCTAGACCACCCATTCTAACCACACAAAAATCAAGGGAGGCCTTGTTATTATATTTTGTGGCAACCCCACAGGCAGTAAGCATGGTCTTAACGGTGGAAAGGAATGGAGCGTAGCAACCAATTTACTACATTAGTGAAGTCTTGCATGGACCAAAGGAGCGTTACCCCAGGGTCCAGAAGCTCCTGTACTCACTGCTTGGGCCTCCAGGAAGCTGCGACATTATTTTCAAGCCCACAAGATCATGGTCCCGACCAACTTTCCACTCAAGGAGATCCTGAGAAATCAAGACGCTAGTAGCCGAATAGCGAAGTTGGCCATGAAGCTCGCCGAGTTCGAGATCTAGTTCTCAACTCTCACAGCGATTAAGTCCTAGGTCTTGGCAGACTTTGTAGCGGAGTGGACGAATCTAGCACCACCCACTGCCGAGCTCAATAGATCCGAAGAAGATCATTGGACCATGTACTTCGATGGGTCTCGAGCCTATGAATGCTCAGGGGCTGGAATTTTGCTAGTCTCCCCCTAGGGAGAGCAACTCTAGCATATCATTCAATTGCACTTTGCCGCGACAAACTACGTGGCAGAATACGAAGGCCTCTTGGCAGGGCTACGAGCATGAAAAGCGCTCGGGCTCCAACGGCTCACTGTAAAAGGAGATTCACAGTTAGTCGTCAATCAGGTCAATAAGGAGTATCAGTGTTTCGATAACTCAATGGCGCTTTACCTGGTTGAAGTGAGGAATATGGAGAAGTACTTCAAGAATTTCAAGGTACTCTACATCGCCAGGAAGGAAAATTCCCTGGCCGACCAACTCTCAAAGCTCAGTTCCTCCCAAACTTCTGCTCCGGCACGAGTGCTCATCGAGCACTTATACAAGCCCTCCATTCCCTCTATAGAGGAGGCATAAGAGGCGTGTGGTAGTGTATCTCTTCTCGAGCATGGTGCGAATTGGATGACTGAAGGGAATATGCCCTAGATCAATCATGGTGATGATTGTAATACGTCTTTGTTCATGTAATTATGATAACATTGTTTATTGGTTCCCTGAATAAATGTTACGACTTTTGTTTATTGGATACGATCTGATTGTGAAACACATTATCAAGTGACATTATTCTAAACGGGTCCCTGATCCATATCATTACGAGGAGCGGTGATGATTTGATCAGCACATGTATTGGTTGATGGTAATGTTTCACATACTATAGATATGGAGATATCAAACCAATAATGTGGACACATGTTGAAGAACATGGGTAGTCGGACAAGACCCACTCTGAGACACTGTGAGTTGTTATCTGTTATAGTGCCATCAGCGTATAGTCTCGAGTGGTACACCTATACGGTCCTTAGACCTAAGATTGTCATGGATGCCTAGCATGTAGACTTGTATGCTTTGGTGTCATCAAACACTACACTGTAACAGGGTAGTTATAAAGATGACTACTGGGTATGCAACGATACATCGCCAAGGGTATGATAATCAAGATGGGATTTGCCCCTCCTAGATAACGGGAGAGATACCTCTGGGCCCCTCGTGTGGATGAATAGGGAAAGCGTATGACCATGCTAAGATGACTAAGGAGTTAGTCATGGTTTATATCCATCACACTGTCGAGTGAAGTAGTCGAGCTATTAACAAGGGTGGCGTACATCTCGCATTGGGCTTGACTGGTATCGTGTGGCAAAGGGATCGGTATGTGAGTGTATCAAGGTTCAACCGAATATTGATTCTGTGCATTCGGGGGTTAATACGTACTGCTAGGTGCCGTTGTAGATCAGTGAATTGGAAACGGGTTTCCGGATTCACGTCCGACTTGCACTGAACCTAACGGGTCACACACTTAACAAGTTGGAAACTGTTTAATGGGTTTGTGCATGGATGAAATCCGTGTTGGAGATGGAGCCCTAGCGGGCTTCGGCCCACTAGCGTATCTATAAAAGGCGATGCCAGGAACAGTGCACTTATGAGATAGAACCCTCACCACGTTCAGCCATCGCGCTCCCCTCCTGCTCCCCAGAAACCCTAGCCGTGTGGCGAGGTGCTAGCACACCCCGCACAGCGTTCCTGCTTAGGACGTGAGGATACCGGTAGAGGCACTGCCGCTCGCAGACGCGCTGTTCGGTTGGATCTCCAGCGACTTTCGGCATAGATCGGGAAGCACTTGGCGTCTATCGACAAGCCTTCAGCGCAGGTCGATAATCAGTCGGCGAAGGTCGAGGAGCACTCGACGCAGGTCGAGAACCAATCGCGGAGGTCGAGAAGCACTCGGTGGAGGTCGGGAACCACTCGGCGTTGATCGGGACGTGAACGACTACTTCCTTTACGCGCACATATCTGCTTCCGCTGCATCGGCGCGTCAAGAGTAACGACTCATGATCCTCTACTCGCATGTGATCTTGGATTATTCGTGGTAGAAAATTTTGATTTTATGCTCGTGTAGCCTACCCGTTCCCCAACAATGACGCCATTCATTCAATACCTCGCACATAGGACACTGTTCGAGGAAGAAGGTGAGCGTTCTCGGCTTATAAGGCGATCCCTCTCCTTACAAATTGGTCGAAGGCGCCTTATATCACAAATGAGCATTAGGAGTCCCCTCTAAGTGTATCTCTCAAGTAGAGGGCAAATACCTTCTTAGAGATATCCATGAAGGAATGTGCGGTGATCACTCATCTTTCAGAACACTAGTGACAAAGCCTTCCGATGCTCACTTGATTGTGACGAGTTGCAGAGCATGCCAGTTTCATGCTCGCAAGGTCAATCAGCCAACATATGTGCTTCAAACCATTCCTTTATTGTGGCCATTCTCGGTTTGGGGGTCGATATACTCAGACCTTTTTCCCAAAGCTAGAAAGGCTGCAAGTACTTACTCGTGGCTATCGACACTTTCACTAAGTGGATCTAAGACGAACCCGTGTCAACCATTTCGGTCCAAGCGGCTAGGAAATTTTTTCGCAATAACATGGTGATGCATTTTCGCACTCCCAATCACCTCATAATAGACAATGGCACTCAGTTCACCAGTGAACTATTTCAGGCATATTGCGAAGACATCGGGACAAATGTTTGCTTCGCCTTAGTGGCACATCCGCAGAGCAAAGGAGCAGCCGAGCAAACAAATGGACAGATAATCCAAGGGATCAAAAAGAGAGTTTTCAAAAACCTCAATCAGCATGGACATGCGTGGGCAAACGAGCTTCCTTCCATCCTTTGGTCAGTTCGCACTACGACAAGTCGAGCTACGGGTGAAACCCCTTTCCAGCTCATCTACAGTGCAGAGACCTTTTTGCCCGCCGAAATCATGTTGGGTTCCCCAAGAGTGCACCTGGTCGGCAACATCGACCAGGAAGGCGAATGTCTCCTAGACCTAGACCTCACTGAAGCAACACGCGAATGGGCTTTTCTTTGATCCGCGGTTTACCTACAAGCTCTTCGCAGGCACACGGCTAAATCGGTTCGACCAAGGACCTTGCGAGTTGGCGATCTTGTCCTAAGACGAGTTCAAGATTTGTCAAAGGCTAACAAGCTGACCCCCATGTGGGAAGGTCCGTACACGGTCGTCTCAGCAACATGCTCGGGAGCCATTCGCTTAGCGATGGAGGATGGTCGGGTGCTCCCCAACACTTGGAATATCGACCAACTACGTAAGTTCTTTATCTAGTTTTTCATCATTGTTTGTTCTACGCTAGATCAACGAGTTCTTTCTACAAAATTCGGTTCTTTCGCCCTCGTGATTTCCATTCTTTCTAAGATTTTGTGAATGTTTTTGAAGTCCCTGCCCGTTGGTAAGTCGACTTAGCCTCGCACAAAGGCGCACTCTCCTCCTCACAATCTTGATGATGGGATGAGCACGTGTGGGCAAGAACATTCGCTCTAATCACATTATCCTAAGGTTTGGCTAGCATGTGCGAGAACAACAAAGATGCAACGGCCAACGCTGGACCACTAAACTCACCTCCAAAGGCCTCAGTCTACATAAGACGGTTATTGTTCGCAGTAGTGCTTTGCTGCAAGTTACGATCGCGTACAGACACCCTCTTGGACGGTCTTGAGTTATAGTTCGATCCACCTATATTCGGTCGTTGTGCGCATTGTCAAGCAATCGCACGTCTTTCCCATCCTCGTCGGAACCATGTTCGCAACTTAGGGGCATGGATAAAGACACTCGGGGGATGAAGCTGTGCACGCATTTCTTTCTCTCGACCTAACCCATGTCCGTAACTCGCAGCGATGGTGTTGGGTCATTAAGTGAAAGGTGTACACGATTTTCTAACTCTCCTGCGAACGAGCTCGTGCTTGCAACCTAGGCGCATGACCTTTGTTCATAACAGGGGCTTAGTAGGGATGAACTACCATGTTTTCCTAAAAAAGCGAGCGCTCGTGATTTTCATCTTTACTATTTGAATATTATCTTCTTCGTTCGTGCTGCTCGTTTTGCTTTGCCCATTTTTTTAGGCCATTCATCGGCAATGGGCAAGGAATAAAATAAAAAGGAGACAAACATATGGGAAAAAGTCTTCCTTCATTCAAGTCAGTTACATGTGGAGCATTTGCAATCCCTGGAGATGCCTAATTCTCAAGATTCCTGGGACCTCTGCACTTTCAGCGATGCTGAAGATGAAGACTTGTACTACACAGACGGAGATGTCGCCGGTATTACTGATCCCAAAGGGCATACAGAGCCCGGGAGCTTTTCCCCGGTAGCCGCCGTGCGAGAGCAGTTCCTTCGCTCTCGGCGCGATGCCCTCATGGATGATGATGACTACGATGGGCTCTACGATGGTTTGGATATCTCGGATCATTTCGAGCTCGACCAAGAAACCGCACCACGAGGGGACACCGTGATGTCACCCTCGCGGTCTTCGTACTCTCGCAATGTCAACATGGCGGGAGAAGAGGGAAACCCCGAGGATGAACCCTCGGGAGACGCCCGTCTTCAACGGTACGAAGCAGCCAAGAACCACTTGGAAGCATCCTTGAACAGGACCTTGGCGAGCGTACGTCGCCAAGCCCGCGGAAATCCTGGCACGAGGGCCGGAACCAATGCTCGTGAGAGTTCCCGCGAGCATGGCACCCCGGAGCATGTGCATGATCATCGTCCTAGCCCAGCTCCTCTTGCTCTCCCGAGCAGGGAACATCTTCAAGCTTTATCCATGGTCATGCGCAACCTCAGGGAATTTCCCGAGCAGGTGGATCTAGAAGCTATGGGACCAGTCATGGCAGACAATCTTGAAAAGATCGTTGCCGATATAAAAGCGACAGAGGCATCCCGTTCCCATCGCGGTGATTCTCGGAGCCATGCTCGAGAGGATCGGAGGGAACATGATCGGTACCGCGAGGACACTCGGAGCTATTCCCGAGCAAGCTCGTGGGACCACAGGAATGCTCGGCATGGCCAAGGCCGAACCGAGTATTCTTCTTCAGGCTGCTCCCCCTTATGCCGACCTCGATAAGTTTTCTTTCGTCTTGGTCCGCAAGTTGGGGGCCCTGAAAAGATGAGAAAGTTGCCTACAGGGGAGGGGTGAATAGGCAATTTAAAATTTAAAACTAAATTCGTCGCAGCGGAAAGAGTATCGGAACTTCCGGTATAATATCGAAACTTCCGAATAGTTCGGAACTTCCGGTCTATGTTCGGAATGTCCGATAGTCTTTAACTTAGAGAAGAGACTACTTCAACAAATAAGCTTTAGGAACAATCTAAGTAACAATGACAAACAATACGAAGAGTAGGAGAATAGGATTTGTTCCCGGAGTTCGGATTCTTAAGGGAATCCTACGTCTCCGTTGAGGAAGCTCCAAAGAGCCGGGTCTTTTCCAACCCTTTCCTCCCAAACCTCGGTCGCACTTGAGGCTTGGTTTCACTATTGGATCTTTTCCTTTCGGAGGCGGAACCGGCCTTCACAAACTTCTCACGGCTTCCCACAAACGTTGGGAGCTCGTGAGCGACGCCTAGCCGTCTAGGAGTCCTTCAACCTCCAAGAGAAATGAGTGCGTTTGACTCTTGATCTTGGAGATGCTCTTTGGTGCTCAAGATGAATAAATCTTTCTTTTTCTTTAGCTCACAACCACACTAGATTTCCTCACACACTAGATGATCTCTAAGATCAAGGAGGAGGACTCAAGAAAGCTCTAGAGTGTGCTCAAGGTGCTCAAGTGTTCAGCCAAAAGAAGTGAGTAACCCACAAAAGGGAGAGGAGAGGGGTATTTATAGTTTTGGTTCAAAACTAGCCGTTATACCCGCACTCAGCCACACATCGGAATGTCCGATCCTAACATCGGAACATCCGATGAGTGCAAACAACCAGAATTGGGACAGCTCCCAACGGTCAAAAACTACAAGTATCGGAATGTCCGATCTCAACTTCGGAACATCCGATGACACTCAGGGAGAGAGCTCAACAAAACTTTCTAAGTCCGAGTCGGAATGTCCGATGTGAATATCGGAACATCCGAACCAAACAGAGAGTTCCCAAACTGAGAAACAGCCACTTCGGAACTTCCGAAGTTAAACTTCGGACTGTCTGAACTAAATAGAGAGAACCCTTTTACAAGACAGCACACATCGGACCTTCCGATACCCAGGATCGGAACATCCGAAGTTAACAGAGAGCTCCCAAACAAAAAACTAACAGGCATCGGAACATCCAATACAAAATATCGGAATGTCCGACCCAAACAACGAACTACGGACTAAAGTGCAACCACACATCGGAATATCTGAAACTTCGAAACTTCCGATATAGAATCGGAATATCCGACTAGAAAATTGCAGCTTATTAAATTCCAATGCATGGGAGACTACTTGAACACTCTCAAGGGACTAAAGATCATTCATCTGAGCGCATAGAGCATCTCTAGATCAATTTCAACACACCCCTCTTAATAGTACGGCAAACCTATGACTCAACAAATTAAAATTACATCCGCAGTTGCCGTTTTTCTTACTCAATGACGTTCAAGGATGCTCGATGATCATAGATGATCTCTATTCAACACATTCACCTGTTCATAAACTAGTTGAACATGTTAGATTCTTTAATCGTTTGTCATTAATCAACCAAAACAACATTAGGGGCCTAGATGCACTTTCAGGCCCGAGCAATGGTGATTGTTGCAATCATCGTGACCGAAGGGACCGTCGTGATACTCCCGTCTTCGGGTGTCAGGCCTTCGCGGCGCCCCTCCGGCATGTGACGTGGCCGAGCAAATTCAAGCCGGGACATATTGAAAGGTTCAACGGGACTCAGAACCCAAACGAGTTTCTTTCTATTTACACCACCGCCATCTTAGTCACAGGTGGTAACGAGGGAGTCATGGCTAACTTCCTGCCTACAGTTCTAGATGGAGCGGCCCGGACATGGCTCTTCAATCAAAAGGAGGGGTCCATTCGGTCTTGGGGGCAACTGAGTAGCGCCCTTAGAGCAAACTTCCAGAGTTGCTATGTTCGTCCTGATAAAGAGCGCGATCTCGAGCACCTGACTCAGACGGAAGGAGAAACTCTGCATCAGTTTGTCCAACGATTCATCCAGGTGCGAAACTCGATCCCGAGCATTTCGGATGAAGCAATGGTCCGAGATTTTAAGTTCGAAGTTCGAGACATTCGCTTCACGCAGGATCTGGAGATCCATCCAGATCTCACGGCCAACGAGTTGTTCCATATGGCCGATCGATATGCCAACGCCGATGAGGCGGTCCAGCGGAAGAAAATGCTGGACGAGGGCAAGCTCCTGCCTCAGCCTGGCCTGGAAGGCTCCGCGAGTAGGAAGAGCGCAAGCTCGATCGAAAAGAAGATTAAGAAAAAAGAAGAAGAAGCCCTTCGTGCCAAAGATGGTCGCAGCTGTCGGGCAAAGTCAGCAACAGGCTCCACAGACGTAGGAACGCAAAGGTTTCGGCACAAGAGGCAGGGGCCGACCGCCTCAACGTCGCAACGACCAAGGGGAGATGACCAGAGTCATGGCGGTCAGCATGGTCGGCCAAGCAACCAATTCTGCCCGCTCCACCAGGCGTATGGGCACGACCTTCGCAATTACCAGACTTGGGCTTTCCGTCTGGAACAGTTCTACAACGGCAAGGGTCCTATGCATACGCTCCCGGAGCATGGAGAAAGTAGCAAGGGCAAGCAGCCCATTGATGAAGATCAGGACATGGAGTATCAGGAGCCTCAGAATCACATTGCGATAATATTCGGGGGCTCCTCTGCTTACAGGTCTCATCGCGAGTTGAAGGAGGCAGCGTGAGAAGTGCATCATGTCACCCAAAGCAAGCCTCCTGTGCAGCAACTCAAGTGGTCTGAGCTGCCGCTCACCTTCTCCAAGGATGACTGTCCCCATGGAATGACCAAACCCCAGAGGCTCCCGATGGTCGTGAGTCCTATGATCAACAATACTGTGGTAGGTCGGGTGCTCGTCGACTGTGGGAGTTCTTTGGATCTCATATCCACCAAGGTCTTGGACGAGATGCAAATTCCTAGGTCTGAGATCAAGAGTATAGTAGTCCCTTTTTATGGGATAGTACCGGGTACCTTGACCAAGCCGCTTGGCCAGATCATTCTACCCGTGACGTTTGGGGGTCCGAGCAACTTTCGGACCGAGCTGATCACCTTCGAGGTGGTCGACTTTGAATCGGCCTACAATGCCATTCTTGGTAGGCCAGCCCTCGTGAAGTTCATGGCCACTACTCACCATGGATACCAGTGTTTAAAGATTCCTGGTCCTGGTGGCGTAATCACCATAAAAGGAAGTCAGAAAGCGGCCTTGAATTGCGACGAAAGGGCGCTAGACATGGTCTGGTAGCTGCCTCAGCGAGGGCCCGACTAAGAGCCGAAGAATTCCCTGCCAAAGACTACCCTCCAGCCTGGAGGAGAAACCAAGGTGGTTCCATTGTGCGACGCAGATCCGGCCAAGATCTTACATTTAGGGTCTTCCTTAGACCCTAAATATGAACTCGAGCTCGTGACTTTCCTCCGGAGGAACGTGGATGTGTTCGCCTGGGAACCATCCGACATGCCCGGAGTCCCAGTTTAGCACTCTATACGTTCACCGGGTAATAATACATGTTTCAAAAGATATTATAGATCGAGTTGCAAAAAAAGTTCTAGAGATACAACTGTACACATATTTCTTGTTCTGGAAAATATTAGAGATCGAGCTACAAATAAACTACAGAGTTAGAGAGTTGTACACATATTTCTTTTGATGAAATTGGTTTTCCTGGGAAAAATAGAGAAACAACCCTCTTTTACTAAGCTTAACACCCTATGCGTTCACCGGGTAATAATACATGTTTTGGAAAATATTAGAGATTGAGCTGCAAAAAAAACTACAGAGATAGAGCTTACATATATTTCTTTTGACGAATTTGGTTTTCCGAAGAAAAATGGAGAAATAACCCTCTTTTGCCGAGTTTAACACCCTATGCATTCACCGGGTAATAATACATGTTTTAGAAAATATTAGAGATCGAGTTGCAAAAAAAAGCTCTAGAGATAGAGTTGTACACATATTTCTTATGATGAAATTGTTTTTTTTTTGGGGAAAATGGAGAAAGGATCTGGACGCAAGGAACGAGGGTCTGTTCATTTTTTTTGACCTAAGCGCTACTCCGAAAAATTAGAAAAGGACTCATTTGAGATTTGTATTTAATGGGAGTTTTTTTTCGTAAAATAACGAAGGAGGGACCTAAACGCTATTCAAAAGAACACATGGTCTATTTTGGAAAAAAACGGTTTTAACCCTCACAGGTATGGGGTAAAAAAATATAAAAAAATGCTGAGGGCTTTTTTGTAATTTTACAGAGACCTATCCGTAATTTGGAGGAAGCCGAGGGGCTTTTTTGCAAAATAGCGGGGAGGTGACGTGGAGGCCCTGGTTCGCCTCCAAAACTTCTCCACATAATAGATGTATTATGTGCATAACTTATTTGCTGCAAATTTACAAATATGTATGTTTAATTTATTATCTTTAAACCAGTCAGAAAAATTAAAAAATTGAAATAGACATAAAGATTTTTTTGTTTAATATTTTTTTTGTTAATTTTTAAATATTCAAAATTGGTAGAATAAAATATTTGAGAAATCTGATTTTCCCCATGCTACTTGAGAATAGATCCATTGTTTTCTTAGAAGATGATTGCATAGAAAGAGAAGATTATTGTACTATGATCACTGTTCCCCTATGTGGCCGTCTAGCTTGCTTAGGCGCCAAGCTCCTCTCTCCCGCCTAACCGCCTATATCGATTTATCGTACCTAGGTGGTGATTAGGTGCTAGGCACCGGTCTATCGTCCGACTAGCACATAGCGTCTAGGGGAAACTGATTATGATGCCCATTCTAATGTGTAGCAACTTGGTTTGAATCTAATATTGTGAGGTACAACATGAGCATGCACTGTATGAAGAATGAAGGAGTTGAATCTTGTAGAAAGAATTGAAATAATGGCAACAACACAATCATAACAAGAGGAAAGGATTTTGTGAAGTTGACCAACAATTTTCTAACCATAACCTCAAAAGAGTACAAAAGATTATCGTTATCTTAAATCTCTCAAACCTTTTGATCCCTCTGATCCTTTAATCTCTATCTCTATTAATATAAAAAGGAAGTTTGCCCATGGTCCTTCCCTCCTCTCACAAGTGCAATGTGCTCATTCGAGCCATTCCAAAATACAGAAAAAAAGTCAAGAAAAGCGCTGACATGTGGAACACCATATCAGCCCATAACTAATGCCCACATCCTAGGAGGTCCAGCGCATCCGCATCATCCTCCGCTCATGTAAATCACCTATTCTCTTAACCACAACTTCCGTAGTCCCGTGAAAGAAACATAACTACCACAAAATTAAATATAGTGGCTTACATGGCGCCAACGAGGTGTACATTGGTGCGGTTGAAGATGGCAGATCCAGAGCGGTGGCTCAGGCACACTAGATCCGGCAGTGGCTACCTCTGAGGTGGCAGAAGCAGCAACATCAACCTCGCGGATGGTCAATCCTGCTGTGCTGATCTCAAATACCCTTGATCAATTCCTATTTGCATTTGATCATGGCAAGGGACATGTTCGTTTGCGGTAGCAGCCGTGCGACCATCACTAGAGGAGGGAGGAGGAAGAGGCAGTAGGGCAGGAATGGGAATGGTTGCAGCTAATAAAAAGTAGAGGTGGAGCAGTGGCGGCGATGCCTGAGAGCTGAGGATAGGTGGCTCAATACTGGCCAAATCTAGCATTGTTGGAGGCAACTGGGGTAGCGGGATCTGGCACCTAGAAATGGGCGATCGATGGTAGCTCGATCCCAGCAAGACCCGTGTCCTCGGGTCAAGTGTCCAATAGGAAACACCTCAATCTAGGACCGAGAGCGAAGGAAGCTTTGAGGGGCAGTGGTGGCATACCATATCCGGCGGGGCAGAAGGGACCGGTGGTGTGGGGACGAGAGGGGAAGTTGCAAAAGGAAAAGGGAGAAGTGAGGGAGAGGGGGAGGTGGCTCGGTGGGTTGGCTAGGGTGTTAGGCTGAACCCAAGGATAACCTGAAAAACCAGGCCTCTATGAGCTTTGAATAGTGTGGTCTGCATTTAATTTAGGCCTTTATATTTGGTCTATTTCCAACCATGGCCTGAACCCTCCTTCACACATAGCACACGTGAGGACGGCCTCTCCATATAGGGATGAATCCCTCCGGCCTCTTCAATAGAGACACACATAGCACACCTCATTGGGAGGACTACAGGTCTGAATAGACCTTCAAATATCCAAAAAGGCCATTTTAGAGGCCATCCTTGGAGAGAGTCTTAGGGTGGGTGCTCTTGGTTATCACACATCCAAAAAAATGACACATGGGCCGTTATCTTGACAATTCGTCAAGCACAATAAGTGTGTAGCGTGCAAACTACAGGCCAGTACACATGGTCCACACAAAACAATGTTTCCTGGCTCTTCCACCACCGCTATTTTTCTATTTAGTTCTTTGGTTGTTTTGTTTTAATGCATCAGGATCCTATATGCTTTAGACAAGATTTAAAATCTCTTCGTTGGCCTCCGGCCACCGTAGCTTCCCGTTGACCATTGAAACCGCTCCACTGCTTATCAGTGGAGAAGAGAGAGAGACTAGTGGAGAGATTGACGAGAGAGAGGATGATATTTTAATGGGTTATGGTGTTTCTGGGCTTGTCGCACATGCATTTTGCTACAAAGATATTATTGCGTCATAGATGTATTATGAACTAACTAGGATATTTTATTTATATTCATATTGGACAAGAAAACAACATCAACTATTAAATATGTACTTTGCATGAGATGTGTGTATAAGAATTTTAATATTTACCGTATGATTTGAATCACACTAGATGATATGTGTCACCTCTTTTTAATCTATCGCAACGCACAGTTTTTTTTTACTATTTTTGTAAATACATGGTATGATTTTATTATTTTTGTTAAAAATATGTTTTCACTGCAATGCACGGATTTTGATTAGTACTTTTTTTTAAAAAAAATCGGTTGGCTATAGCGTACCATACTGTGTGAACTTGTGATGCTCGTATGCTCGTTTCGTCATGAACTCTGTTCGAGCATGTTCTGATGTTACTAGCGCGCCCCGGGTCGATCCGTGGCTGGCTTCCCTTTCCTGCTCACATCGGCCAGTTGCCGGGTCGATCCGGCCCGACCCATTTGCACCCGTACAAGTTTCCAATGCAATCCGCCACTTACAATGCTGTGAAGCTCAGGGGCGAAATTGCAAAAGTACCCTAGATTCCCCCTTCCTTCGCTTGCTACCACCCTCCCGGCCGTCGTCCCCTCCGCCGGACACCACCGTACGGTGAGCTTTGCCGACCCTCGCTGGCGTTCGGTTCCTCCTCCTCCTTGAGCCATCACTACCCTCCACTTCTCCCACTTTCACGGCCACCGCTTTCCTCCTCCTCCCGCCCCGACAACCTCACGCTCCGCTCCGTCCTCAAGGGCGCCGTCGCCTACAACGTCGACGCTGAGACTCGAGGCCACCGCTGTTTCCACACCGGAAAGGAGATCGATCCTTGTTCAGAGTTGAGACCAGGAGTTCTCGTCTTATCCGGATGGACGAACAGGATTCTAGTCCTGCGGGACAGTGATTCGAGACCCAACATCCAGGTGGATTTATTTTCGTGAGGTTTTCTTCCCCGTTGCTTCTGGTGGTATTTCGTCGAGCTTGCACGTCTCCGAGCTCCGAAGAGCTCTCCCCCCCTCTAAGGCTGTAATGGCAGACCCCAAAACCCTACCCTCCCCCTCTGCCTACACCGAGTTGTCGCCGCCGCCTCAGGACGCATGGGTCATCGAGTTCCAGCGCCTCCTCCCCCAGTGGAAGTCGATGCGCGATTCCTCCAAGGTACCGATTATTTTACTGGACGAACTCTCGTCGCTTAAATTGCTCGTGTTTATGAAATTTGAGGTTCTGAAGTTAGTTTTTTCCTTAGGATAAATTGATTAATTTTCTGATGTTACTCGTTGCTAGTTTTCACCTTTTGGGTGATAGTTGTGCTGCTTTCGAGCTTAGCGAAATACACCTATTAAATTCTATGAAGACCTGGGGTTTCTGAGTGCACACATAGCTAGCAAAATTGGTGGATAATTTTGTTTGTCTTCGTGTACTGAACAGTTCCTAGTTCCAAAGCTTCCCATTCATTAAACGGAACAATTACATGCTCTTCAAAAAGAACAGATTTGTGATCTGTTGGTCACAATGGGAGGAGAATGGTTGCTACATATTGAGGATATAATACAGAATTGGAATGTCTTTTGTATAATGCAGATCATGATCCCGATTTCAATATCTAGAGTCAACCAGTTTGATGCTGCAAGGCTGGATGTGGAGATGTCCGCCATGTTGAAGGAGCAGTTAGTCAAAGTATTCTCTTTGATGAAGGTACTTCCTTTACTATTGCTTGTGATTTTGGAGTTCTTATGGCTTGCACAGAATAGAAGTGCGTTGCTAGTTGCTACCTTCAGTTTTGATGTTCTTCCTTGGTATCAGCCAGGACTCTTATTCCAATATGAGCCTGAGCTCGATGCTTTCCTCGAGTTCCTCATCTGGAGGTTCTCAATTTGGGTTGACAAGCCAACCCCAGGGAATGCACTGATGAACTTGAGGTATAGAGACGAACGGGCATCACCCATCGTAGGAAAAGAAGGTATTTTACTATTTTAGTTTGTCTCAACTGTTTTCAGATTTATGTATGATATCTATTTATGGTTTTTTCATGCTGGTTATAGCTGATTAGAGTATAATAACAGGTTATACATTATTCTGTAGTGTGTCCAGGCTACCAGCTCCTTGTATGCGTACTTATACATGTGCATTGTCCTTGCATTAGAATACCCTTATTTACTGTGGTTGAGTCACATGTAATGTTTAAGTTGGGCTGAGCCCAGCTCTCTTGGGTGTAAGTTTGTCTACAGCTAGTTCTGGACATGTAAATTATGGATTTTGTGCTATCTATTGAGCATAAACACAATTCAATGACTGCACAAAAGAAAAGCTCATTACAAGTACATAGTGATGCACCGAACCTAATTACTGCGTACTGTCCAATTACTTAAATCTTTTAGCAAACAAGACTTGGGGTGCAAATACATTTTGTTTTACACTTTCTATGTAACCATTTCCCAATGTATTCAAAGACGAAACACGCATTTGAGACTCTTCTCTTAAATCGCTTGATGTATATAGTACAAAAAGAGTGTGTGCTCGAGAAACATTAGGCTCAAAACATAAACAGAAGTATTTCAGTACTATTTAGATGACTATTATAGTTGAATAAAAATACTTGTTGAAATCCACAAGTTATTGGTGTTTTGATGCTTTGGATCAGCTGGGAAGTTATATTTCCAACCAGGGCATTTGTTATTGCTTGATAAGGAACACAACCTTAGGCTTTCTCATGTTTTCCCCAACTAGATCAGATATGCGCATTATGAACTTTGCTACCTATTGAGTACAAGTATTTGTACAGAACTACAGATGATCCAATGCCTGCATATAGTCTACAAAAATACTTAATACCGATACACAGTGGTATACCAATCCTAATTACTAGCCTTCACACTTGGTTATGCCAATGAGAGACATGTTGGACCAATCAAATTTAAGCTAAGTGGGAGCTTGGGATTTCAATAGTGCAAGCTAAAACCAATTTCTTTATCTTTATTCTAACCCAAAGTTGAACTCAAGCTCCACAAGTGAACTGAGCCAGACCAATGTTAACTTTCCAAGTTGAGCTCATTTGAAACCTTACTACCTATCTGTTTTTGCTACTGATATGTTAATCATGGATAGTATAGGCTGCTAGTTTGTTTGTAACATTATCTGAGCAATAGCTGATAAATTCCATTGCGCTTTTCAGTCAGAACAGGTTTGGAAGGACCTGGTCTTTCAGTTTATCAAAAGATTTTGTATTGTATTAGCACTGTTGGTGGCCAATATATATTGTCCCGCTTGCAATCTTTTTCTGCTTTCCGTCGATGGGGTGATTCTGAACAGGTGAGCTTGTAAAAATTAATTCTGAAAACTTCAATTCCTTTTTCATTTTTCCTATAACTTTTATTTCATAATTTAGAGACCACTAGCACATCGTGCTTGGGGCTTGGTGCAGCATGCTGAAGGATTATACAGGGCCGCTTCGTTCTTTAACCTATTGTTATTTCTTTATGGTGGAAGGTATCTTTCCTGTACCTTTTTAGTTATGTTCATTTATTCAGGCATTGTGAGCAGACTCCAGAAACTGTTGATTATTCAATATTCATAGGCCCATAGCAATTAGTAACTGATGCCCAGTTTGGCATAACTAATCACCTATCTGGAATATGACATTGTCAACATCCACAGTCCACTAAAATTACATGTTGACCAATGACCACTGTACTTGAATGAGCTAGATTAATATAGTCTGTAAGAAATGGCTACCTGTTATATATTTTTTAGAAATAATTGTCCTGTTGGCTTTTTCAACCATTTTGAACTCTGTGATACATGCATTGTTTTGACCTTTGCTTATGTATACAGGTATAAAACTATTGTGGAAAGGATTCTGAAAGCAAGGCTTGTTTATGGGAGCCCCAACATGAATAGAGCAGTAAGCTTTGAATACATGAATCGGCAGCTGGTTTGGAATGAGTTTTCGGTAAAATCTCTTTCTTGTGGTCTTGTGCTTGTCTGATAAATAGTTGGTAATTTGAAATTTCTAGCTTATGCAGTGATCGCCTGATCGGTTTAACAGTAACTAGATGTAAGCTTTTGCATTGAGGGCATAAATAATGAAACTTGAGTCTAGCTAATGTGTATCTCACATATTTCTGAAAATTTGGGATAAGTTCTAATACTCCTGGCTTATATCAAAAGTGATGTTATGTTAAATGTTAATTGTCTATCAAATCCAGGATCAATTTTATTAGTTAAATATTTCTGCTCCACTGAGATACATGGTTAAGTTTTCCATCTCATTTGTATTCTGCATGCCTAAGTTGGGTACCAAAACGTAATAGATCTATAACGTCCTGTGAATATATAGTTCAACATTTTCCCCATCCTTTGACATTTTATATTGCAAATGCTTATGCACTGTAGTTAATCTAGTTGGTTAATCTGGAGATACTAGAATGCTAGTTTGAAAGTGTGTGTAAACCTTAATCGCATATACTTTCTGTCCCAATGAAAAAAGCCTGTTGAAATAATTATTTTACCAAGTCAAACATATTGCATGTTTATTGTTTCATGATTGAAATGCTCCCCATAAAGGTTTGTACAATAATTGTAGTAGAAATATTGTACAGCTTAGCCTTCATTAAATAATTGATG
The DNA here is from genome assembly GCA_036346355.1 of Rhipidocladum racemiflorum. Taxonomy (NCBI): domain Eukaryota; kingdom Viridiplantae; phylum Streptophyta; class Magnoliopsida; order Poales; family Poaceae; genus Rhipidocladum; species Rhipidocladum racemiflorum. The sequence goes on from CM070578.1 coordinate 55,772,129, forward strand.
GTGAATGCATACTATCTTGATATAGAATACATCACAATTTGTTGAATTAATGAAAAAGCTTTCATCTGTTGGTAAGGAGAAATTGCACTTCAAGCCCCTTTAATATCAATTTTATGCAATGAAACGGTTGTAGTCTGATTTGATCTGAACTGCCATATTATTCAATTATGTGCAATCAAGCCCTTCCACTACTAAGGACTATTTAATGAGGCACTTTCTAATAATGGATTGGCTATGTGGATGTTAACTAGATTACTAGAGTGACGAGTGATTGCCAGATCAAACTTAACAAAATAATCAACTGTTGTGCAGGCTTATTTTGGAGGGAGATTTCCCACCAAAACAGAAATTTGGTGTAATTTTGCTACATTTGAAAACCCTGTAAAGTGTAATTTAAGTTAAAATGCATCTGGAAGGGGGAAAAGTCCATTTACCACCTCTCCCCACCCAAAAAAAACATAACCTGAGTGTCCTATTTTGATTATTTAATAAAGACTAAATGAATTGACAGCCATATTAGGTTTGTACAAGCATAGTATCACTGGTAATCAGTAACTCCTATTCTCTACATTAACAATGGTGCAATCCAAAAAGAAAGATCAAATCAATGGATTTGCATTTCTGCAAAGTGTTATTCAGTCTGAACTCTGAAATTTTAGTATGTTGTCAAAAAATGTAGTCAAGTAGGGTACTGCACTCTGAAGCATTTCTCTATGGTCTTTTGTGAATGCTAATATTTGTAGTTTTGTACTCGATCCCTGTGTTCAATTGATGTTTTTTGTAAGTGACGTGGTGTTCAGAAGGACCTTGCTTTAACTTACTGCCAACATATGTTAGAATCCAGAACTACAAGTGATGGCTGACATTGCTTAATCGTGCAGGAAATGTTGCTTTTGCTTCTTCCACTCTTAAACTCATCCTCAGTAAAGAAGTTTCTTCTTCCTTTCTCCAAAGATAAATCAGGAAGTTCTTCTGGTGATGAAGCAGACTGTCCTATATGTCGCTCCAGCCCTAGCATTCCCTTTATATCTCTTCCATGTCAACACAGGTACTCTCCTCATTGCTTTCCATCTAACATATATTCCTGTTGATCACTGAAGTTAAATCTAACAAATTCAAGGAGTGCTAATGCAAGTGGTGTTTATAAATTTAAGAAATTCTAGCTGGATTCATAAATAGGCTTCCATACAGTACAAATCCTTCCCACCATTATATATAGGTTGCCCTATACAAATTGATTATCCAACATTATTTGACAATTGTCATCGTAGCCATACTTTAATGAAATAAATACTTTGCTTTGCAAATACTGCATCGTGAAAAGTCAATCGGCATAGTTTTTGTATGAGAAAGCAATCTGTGCATGTGAAGTGAAAACAAAAAATTCTGGCTTACATGTTTGTTTCCCAACAATACTGATTATTGAACAACTTGTTATCTGCCTTAACTATTATGTCACTCTTCTTTTATCTCAACCTTTTTGCGTTGAACTTTGCTATAGACAAATTCTTTGTTGTTTTCAGGTATTGTTATTATTGCCTACGAACACGTTCTGCAGCTACAAGTTCTTACAGATGCGCACGTTGTAATGAGGTGGTGGTTGCAATTCAAAGACAAGGATCAACTTAGTTTACTAGTTGGGTTCAAGAATTCTTGCCCATATACACACTGTAACAAGAGCCATTCGGCTGCCACCTCTAGAGTTTCTGATGTCACACTGAGGAGGCTGCATCAACATATAATTGCCCCCCAGGAAGAACAATTGGGATGCATTAAAATGGTGGTGTTATATCTGAAATATCACGTGGTGTGTATTTTTTGAAGAAACTGCGAAAATTATAGCAAACAGTTGGCGAGACAGAATGCTCGGTTTGTGCAGAAAAAAACATTTTTATTTGAGGAAAACACATTTTGCTTATGAGAGGTGCTTCTATGCTCTTCCTTTTAAAAGTTGCACAACTATTAAAGCATGAATGAAGGGTAGATGGTAATTACTTACCCCTTCGTTTGTTTCAAGATTTGTGCAACTTGTACTAGAAGGAAAAGCATAGAAGCATTGCTCTTTGTTTATTTGTATGGAATCTAGTAAATTTTTCCGTGGTTTACTGTAGCTGTGGTATTGTATGGCAAGAGGTACTTCCTCCGGACACAATTTTTTTAATCCTTTTTTACATTTGAGCATTGCCAGCCTCCAAAATACAATTTGGAGAAGCAATTTTTTGTTGTAATATATATACCTAATAAAATCGTAATATTATGCAAGTGTTTTTCAAGGCAACTATTAGCCACTTTAAGAGAGGTTCTTCTATGTTTTTCTTTTTTAACATTGTACAAATATTAAAGCATGAATAAAAGGTAGTTGATGATTATTTATCCCTTCGTTTGCTTTAATATTTGTACAACTTGTATTAAGAAGGAAACATAGAAGCATTGCTCCCACTTTAAATGAAACTACAAAAGTCACCATACAGTGCTAAACACAGCATATACAGAGGATTCAGTTGTCAATCATTGCTTGCAAGTTGCAATGCAACCTTTGGAAGCAGGGCCGGGCCAGCTGGTTCATTAGTTTTGGCTATGCCGTTCTGATCCTAGGCTTCGGGCTATGGTAGTTTTGGCTATGCCCTTTTGATCACTGGACCAAAAGGGCTCCGAGACCTGGTTCCGCCACTGTTTGGAAGTGATTGTAGTCTAGAGCAGTTGCCAGGACTCCAATTCCAGTTCATCTTTTTTCCTCAAAACAACAGAATAGCAAACAACTGAGCATTTATCAAGGGTAGAGGTGTTTTTGTCAGGCTGGACCTCCTGTATTTATATGCGTTAGGCTTTATCTCGTCTTTATGCCTAAGCTCACGTTGATAGATGGCAGAATGCACATATCATTCATCTTCTTGAAAAGGTGATCTTATCTGGATTTTTCAACGAAACCAGAGAAGGTAAAATATGTACTATGTATCTGTTTGACTAGGGGGCTGGGTAAATAAGCATTTTGAGCATTGGTGTAATGTTTTTGCCCTCGAACTGTTGATCGTGTGTTTTTGCTCCAAGGTATAAGTTGGAACTGAAAGCAAACAGCTCGAGCATAAGAGCGTTTTAAAAATATATGCTCCTTATTCTGAGGATGTTCGCATCTACATCAAGATTCAGGTATCCTGTGAGTCATACGAAACCTGTTAGCTATAGGAAATCAATGTACCCATTTATCTGAAAGATTCAATTACTGCACTCAGAATTCACAGCAATATCAAGTAGTTTTCTTAAAAAGAGCAAGATCAAATTCTTGCCTAGGCACTAGTTCCTTTCGTTTGAAAATAATATGTTGAACCGAACATACGTTCTTAGGGATCTTGAATTCGAGTATTTCATGCAGCAACAATTCCTGTAAAAAATATTCAGAGAGATATTTTGCCAATTCTTGAGCTCACTCGAGCAGCAATTCAGCACCAACCTATTCAAGTACTGTAACACATGTCAACATCAATCTGAAATGTATGTCAATAACGAAGTTTAATCAAGTAAGACTACAGACATTCAATATGTTAATAAAAGGATAATATATAAGCATCTAGGCCCTAATTCTTTAATTATATAGTTTTGGTGATTAATGACTAATAACTCATTGAGACAAACTTGTGTGTCAAGTGTCGTTAAGAAAGTTAGGTCGTGATGATGGCAACATACGATTTTTGGTCTATGTGAATCCCCAAATAAGAAAATGCTGGCAAAGCATGATTTTCATGAAAATTAAGGACCTTTGTAGCTAGAAATGATATAAGGAGTTGTGTATGGATCATTTTAGTTATAGGTTTTGGTTTTTTTTATTTCAATGTACTATTAAGGTGTGTTCAAGACTAGTAGTTTGAGCTTAATTTGGTTGAGTAACTAGCTGTGATGTACATTATGTCTTTTAAGCTCAATTCTAGTCAGAGAGTGAAAGGACCAAGATTTCGTTACGATAATCTCGAAGTTTGGATCAAATTTTAGCTAAATTTGACAAATCAACTATTTTTGAAAACAAAGGACGATTGAACATATGGAACATTGTATTTCGTTAATTATATATTGAATATACAAAATTACATGCTCCTACAAGAGTTTATCTTTTATCTTCTGCATTTATGTTTAAGGGGAATATCTTACTGGAGATTGCATAGTCCACTGATTTCTGGCATATTTGCATGGCGCTCAGTCAATTACATCTGTAGGACAAGCCTATAGAATACCTTCGATTAAGTTGTGCTGCAATCAATGTCCTTAAATTTATATTCCTCCTCCATATGTATGGATGGTGTTGGTGCAGGTGTAGATAGTGAAGATGCAGATGTGATATGGGGGGTGTTGGTGCAGATGCAGATAGTGAAGATGCATACGTGGTATGGGGCTTTATTTCGCAGATGCCCGTCACTATATGCCATCGTCGTGTCATTTTATAGATATGATATATCGATGAAGAGGATAACTTTTGCCTCATCGATGCCCAGTCATGTGTACGCCTGACCTCATCTGTAACACCCCGGCATTTTATATGCCTGAATGCTACCAAACATAAGCTAAACAACATCTAAATACCACATTTAACATAAAATTCCAGCAAAGGTGCATAGGCTAAAAACCGAGATTTCGGCAGCACCTCCTTTGTTTTAACATGGATTTAAGGAGCAACAACAGTATAGCATTATAAGGCAGTACGAGAGACATCTAAAACAGCAATAAATAGAGTCTTAACGACAATATAAGACTAACATCAAGCACTTAATGTCTCCAAGTGTCAAAAGAACAAATAAGCTCTCAAATAGTAAAGCTAAACACTAAAGCAATGATCATCACACGCAATTTATTATCAAACTAATAGAATGACTTGTGGAATCATTAAGGTGAAGCTACGTGTGGGCGTGTGACTATTTCCCTTCCCCGCATGCCGATCTCATGGTACCTAAAACAACAAGAAAACACAAGCGTGAGTTCGAAACTCAGGAAGCATATTGCAATGGACAACAAGAACAACAACATGGCAATAACATCTCCCATCATGTGAATCATCTTATTCATAAACACTTAACATTGTCATCATCAATATGTATGCGATGTAATGCAATGCTCATGTCTCCTTGGAAACTCATACCGGTATGGTTGAGTACACACCCGTCGGCGTGCACCCTTTTCCCCCTTCCATCCCGAAGATGGAGGGTGCCTACTCCTCGCTTCCATTCACCACGTGGATGGAATCACGATGTAGGTCTTACTCAATGGCGTTCCGGACTAGTCATAACTTTCTCACCGACCTTCCCCGGACTAGTTATGACTTTCTCACCGCCCTCGCCCCATCTCATGACATGCATGCAACTATGCCAATTATCATATCTCATTTGTACATAAACATATGGCATCATGTCATAGTACACATAAACACATGGCATCGAATCATGATAAGTATAGACACATAGCATCATATCATGATAATCATACTCAATATATCATTGGAAAACAGCAAGCATGGCAAGTGATCATAGCAAGTATTCAATCTTTCATCTAATCTCCACAAGCAACCTACGATTCCGCTATACATTACAACACACTTGCCTCAACCGCGGGCGACGGATTTGTGGGAAGTCGAGGGCACTCCCGGTGTCACACCACCTGCACATAGGCATCACACACTCACAATCATACCCACAAAACAGTACGCAAAACCCCATCTAACCCGACATTGCCCACTACTCGCAAAACCTAAAAACAGAGGTTCTGTCCCGACGGGACAGCAGCCTTGCAAAAAGCATAACTTGAGTTCTGGGACTCCGAATGAATTAAACGAGTACACCCTCGCGTAGCTTAGGAAATTTCCCAACTTTCTCTAGGTATATGGAAAGTCTGATTCGGCCTCTAAAGTTGTTTAATCTACAGATTACCGAGATCTGTTCCAATCGCGTCACAGATTTTAACACGCTCGGTAAAACAGTCATAACTTTCAAACGGCTGGGCGGAATTTAACGTTATTTATATGCACGGAAAGATAATGAAATTATCTACAACTTCTTAAAAGTCCGTACAGTCAGATTCGAACTCTAAATTGGCGAAAGCGCGAACCCTAGCTCGACTGCTCAATCTGCCCGAAAACAGAAACGTGGCAACATCTAGATCTAACCCAAATTACTCAAATCCAGCGCCTCCAATTGATCTAAAAACTTGATAAACTCCCTAATAACAGTACCTAGCTCATCCCCAAGGAGCCCCATGATCATACCTTTGCCCGACGCACGAAAACTCCAATCGATCTCCTCGCTCCTCGCACCTCGCTCCTCGCTCCTCGCACCTCGCTCCTCGCTCCTCGCTCCTCGGATGGATCCATGAGGATGCAGGGGTGGGGAGGTCACCCTAGGGCAGCAAGGGGGTGGAGGAGAGGTGGTGTGCAATAGGGAGCAATGGGGGAGGTGGAGGCGCAAGGAAGGGAGAGGGGAAGGTGGGGGTGGCGGCTAGGGCTTGGAGGGAGAGGTGGGGGCGCCCAAGGGCAGGGGGAGCATGCCCAAAAGGCTGGTGGGGAGCCCTTTTACCAGCCCCCACACCCAATCCTAGTCCGTTACGGAGACCTACTCCATCCCACCAAAGCCCACCAAGGCCCAAACTCCCCCGGGAAGGCCCAAAACCCCGGAAACGCCCCGGAAAAGCTATTAACCTCCATATCCTATAGTTTTAACCTTAATTCCACATATCATAATGTTATTAACCTTATCATGCACGTTAAATAAGGTTACGACATTCCGTGGCGACATAACACTTCAACCGGCCCAAAAACGCGAGAAAACCCTAAGCCGAAAGGTTTTATTCTCTAGTTTCACCTTCTATAACGTCACACCAAACCATAGTGTTACATTCTTCCCCCCTTCAACAGGATTCGACCTCGAATCCGAAGGACGCCAAAAACAACAACAAAGTCCCCAAGGGACAAAAGGCTTCTCTGCAGCACAAAACATTCGCACAACGACTAGAACCGGAAACAAACGACAAACGAGTTCCCAAAACCAACACTTAAAGAAAAAGTGTTGATCTAGCTCAACTAAGGGCAACCGCTCACAGTTCGACTTTCAATTCAAATCCCAAACAGAATCTGCGTTTCAACCTCGAAGGGCTTCAACAACCCAAAACGGCTCGAATCCTCACGACAAACACCTCACACTTCTATCACAACCTACGACTACACCGGCAAGAAACTCAACATGACATAATCAAAGGAAGTCACAATTCCTTTAACGACCTCTCTTCATTCCCGAAAGTTTCCATCGAGGGGAAAACTCATTAAGGCACACTAGCCCTTCCGATACACGATCATACTAACATTTTATTCCATCCTTTCCCAGGCAAGACTCAAACCCAAAAACAACTAGTGAAGACAACTGCTCACGGCAGGGCAATTATCACCGATCTACCGTCAACTTCACTTTCACCCATCGCTACTCTTAGTAAAGGTAAAACCCATACATCATCAACCTCCATCACAAACCACCCTTATACCACTAAGGTTCGACACCTAGCCCAAGCTAGGATCGAAAACCTTACCAAACCACAATTGGTTCCTTTCTTAAGAGGGTCTCGCCCTCACACAAAAACACTTAGCTATCAAGCCCAAGTGTACACACAACAACTCAAACCCAAAGCGTTAACAACCATTTTGGAAAGAATTCGGCAACATCCAAGCCAAAACACAAAGGAAGCATAAATCCCCTACATCACAACCAACATACCAGAAATTGTTCATTACTTCTTTTCATACTAGAAAGCAAGGGAAATCTCGTTTCATAACATAAATGCACACTCTTCAGGAGCACTCCGGATTAGTCATATCTCCATATATGACTTTCTCACCGACCTAGCTCAACGACTCTTTTATCATCTAACATGTAAAAACGATGTCATGTTTACTTTTCACCATTCCCTCATCATGTAACCACACTACCGAATAGTCATTCACATGATGACTTCTGCCTCGGTATCATATGAATAAATCTCGAATAACATCGAGAGTTGCGCTAATTCATATAAACTATGACGGCAACATCGTTAATCAACAAAACACCACATCGTGTGAAAACCCATCTTTGATTTAACACTAGCTTTGCAACACCTCGCAAAATCAAACTCAACCCTTTGGAACAGAACATCGACACCAAAATCAAACATCTGCAGACACAAGCGCCATAAATTTTTATCAAAAGAGAGGGAAACTCAATCCAAAAAGAAAAATCTTCACTAACCAAATTCACTTATGAAACATTCATAAAAATCCAGACTTGTAAAACATCCGCACACCAGACACATTTTCCAAATGACTCCAACTCTAGTCAAATAGAGTTACACATCAAGGGCTTAACTCAAAAGTTTCCAACACAACCCTTTATGACCATCTGCTTCCTTTTAAAATTAATTCCAAAGATAAATCAGTGCGAACGCGAAAGGGCGCGATCCACTCAAAAACTTTTGGATGTAAACTCAAACTCACAACACGAACTAAACAAATTCGCCAAAACCAAAGGTCGACACCAACCACTACGAGTTTTGGGGAAACTCTGAAACTCAACATAAGGAACACCTCAACCGAAAGCATTCAATCGAGATGGCAAACAACCAAACCAGTTTCAAAGGTTTTTAGACAACAGCTCAGCATGAAAGGAACCATCTCTAGTACTCCACTACGCTTTCCATTAAAGACTTCAATAATCACTATTTACTATCTGAGAAGCCCCAACACAAATAAATCAGAAACTTCACAACAAATTCTTCCTCTAGTTACCAATCCCAACACTTTTAATTAGGGTTTAAGGTGCTTATCGAAAAAGGCACCCAACCAAAACTATATTGACATGACCCTCACGGGTCACCGAATCATAATACATCTTATTCCAAGTTGGAAACATAGTATTTCAATAAATCTTTCAGCAAGATCAGCATATAAATTTCATGCCACCTATATATTCACGTCTCGACAACCGAACCTTATTCAGTTAAACAACGACTTCAACATGTAAATATTATCTCTACAAGACAAAGTTCATAACTAGGATTCCAAGGCATACATTCATTAAGGATGAAATTGTACATCATGTTAATTATCCAAAGCTCACTCCATCGCAACATGTTAAAATTTTCCTCTATTTTAACCATGGTTTTCCAACGAATAATCTAAACAGCTACCACAACTACTTAGTCATCAATAACAACAAATGGGCATAATCATCAACCAACAACATTACTTTTAGCTACTCCTATACATAGGTGATAACAAAATTACCACCACACAATATACTCCCACTATTTAAAATAGATGAATACTAGCATTAACACTACCATTAACAACATCATTAACAATAAGTCTTATGTCTTCTCCATTGATATCAATACTAGCATCGTAGCGACACAACTGCATACTTCCAAAGATACTAGTAGTTTGCAACAACATAAATAGCAACTCTAATCAACATCCAAATTAAAGTCACTAGTCAACACGATTAAATTTCTCTATTAATCCATTAGATTAGAACATCTTTAACAACCAAAGAAAGTTTCTTTCACAATAACAAAGAGTCTACATCATCTTAATGTTTTAACTATGCATCAAAGTTTAAACTTTTAACATTAACAAGGATCATAAGCACTTTTAAAGCAAGGCAACAGATTCTAAGCATGTACATTAACACATTTAATCATTCTCGCTAAGAGTAAATTGCAACACTAGTAGTCTATTTATTCTCAAGCTAGAGATATTAATCACATTGAATTGATTCAACTCAAAATTTAACTTAGCAACACATCAATCCATAAACCACATTGTTACCTACTACATAACATGCTAAACATCAATTCTTACTAGGGACAAACGATTTCAGTCAAAAGACTACTTTGTTTACAAAGATTTTAGTTTTAAAACTCATCCCAAGTTCATAAGGAAAATTTGACTCTCAAAATTGCGATGAGACAAACCCAAACTTGGTCATGCAAAGGAATTCTCCAAAACACTTTTTAAATCTCAAAGACTCCTACTGGAGGGAACCAATCGATCAAATATACCTTTGCAAATAAACCCTAACTCCAAACTTTCACAAAATAGGAAGGGTTCTTCAAAGATGATTTTCTTAAACCAGCAAAATAACGAATCAAACACCACTTACTTCTACAAAGACACAGAACTTCAGCCCTGACAGCCAGGTCTGGCATAACTCCGCAATAACTCCGTTAACCTCGGAGAAAGACAAACTCAGGGATAAATTTGAATGCTTCTTCCCCATAAAGCCATCAAAAAACTAATCATTAAAACTGGAAAGGCGCCCAAAAGAAGCGCAACACTAGACTCCTCTTCTTCGTCTTCAACCAAGGAAGACAAAACCACACACCGCATACGGAACGATCCGCAAAAACCCAACATTTTTCATTTGATTCAAATCAACTAAAGCCAAGAAAAGCAACGAAAATCGACCGTCAGAACGGCAAAGAACGTACGAGGAATCCACCACCAAACTCTTCTATTTGACTCCAGTCAACTACCCGATCTACAACAGAGAGGGTAAGCACTCTTCTCCAACAGGGGTTAATAGTTCTTCGGTGATGGCGCTAACCGGCCATACCGTCAAACCTCGCCCTTACTATGAACAAAAAAAAGAGATGACCGAAACCCTTCGGTACCACAATTCCACTCTATCACAACAACAAGAGCAATTCAGTCATTTATCTCATAGACATAGCAACATGCTTTATCAAAGGAAGCATTCAACATCATAGCTTAAATACAACATTTAAGCATAAAGAAACGATACCCATACCCTTTCCTACTGTGCATCCATTCTGTGTCAAATTTTAGATTAGTTATACCACTTTTGCAAGTTTTAATGTTGCTATCCTATAACAAAATTTTAGTTAAGACCTAAGCCATGTTTCTAAGTTATTCCACATCATATTTTAGTTTTACCCTATAGCATGACACAAAAAAATTCACATTCCAAGGACCTATAGCCCGCTCTGATACCAACTGTAACACCCCGGCATTTTATATGCCTGAATGCTACCAAACATAAGCTAAACAACATCTAAATACCACATTTAACATAAAATTCCAGCAAAGGTGCATAGGCTAAAAACCGAGATTTCGGCAGCACCTCCTTTGTTTTAACATGGATTTAAGGAGCAACAACAGTATAGCATTATAAGGCAGTATGAGAGACATCTGAAACAGCAATAAATAGAGTCTTAACGACAATATAAGACTAACATCAAGCACTTAATGTCTCCAAGTGTCAAAAGAACAAATAAGCTCTCAAATAGTAAAGCTAAACACTAAAGCAATGATCATCACACGCAATTTATTATCAAACTAATAGAATGACTTGTGGAATCATTAAGGTGAAGCTACGTGTGGGCATGTGACTATTTCCCTTCCCCGCATGCCGATCTCATGGTACCTAAAACAACAAGAAAACACAAGCGTGAGTTCGAAACTCAGCAAGCATATTGCAATGGACAACAAGAACAACAACATGGCAATAACATCTCCCATCATGTGAATCATCTCATTCATAAACACTTAACATTGTCATCATCAATATGTATGCGATGTAATGCAATGCTCATGTCTCCTTGGAAACTCATAACGGTATGGTTGAGTACACACCCGTCGGCGTGCACCCTTTTCCCCCTTCCATCCCGAAGATGGAGGGTGCCTACTCCTCGCTTCCATTCACCACGTGGATGGAATCACGATGTAGGTCTTACTCAATGGCGTTCCGGACTAGTCATAACTTTCTCACCGACCTTCCCCGGACTAGTTATGACTTTCTCACCGCCCTCGCCCCATCTCATGACATGCATGCAACTATGCCAATTATCATATCTCATTTGTACATAAACATATGGCATCATGTCATAGTACACATAAACACATGGCATCGAATCATGATAAGTATAGACACATAGCATCATATCATGATAATCATACTCAATATATCATTGGAAAACAGCAAGCATGGCAAGTGATCATAGCAAGTATTCAATCTTTCATCTAATCTCCACAAGCAACCTACGATTCCGCTATACATTACAACACACTTGCCTCAACCGCGGGCGACGGATTTGTGGGAAGTCGAGGGCACTCCCGGTGTCACACCACCTGCACATAGGAATCACACACTCACAATCATACCCACAAAACAGTACGCAAAACCCCATCTAACCCGACATTGCCCACTACTCGCAAAACCTAAAAACAGAGGTTCTGTCCCGACGGGACAGCAGCCTTGCAAAAAGCATAACTTGAGTTCTGGGACTCCGAATGAATTAAACGAGTACACCCTCGCATAGCTTAGGAAATTTCCCAACTTTCTTTAGGTATATGGAAAGTCTGATTCGGCCTCTAAAGTTGTTTAATCTACAGATTACCGAGATCTGTTCCAATCGCGTCACAGATTTTAACACGCTCGGTAAAACAGTCATAACTTTCAAACGGCTGGGCGGAATTTAACGTTATTTATATGCACGGAAAGATAATGAAATTATCTACAACTTCTTAAAAGTCCGTACAGTCAGATTCGAACTCTAAATTGGCGAAAGCGCGAACCCTAGCTCGACTGCTCAATCTGCCCGAAAACAGAAACGTGGCAACATCTAGATCTAACCCAAATTACTCAAATCCAGCGCCTCCAATTGATCTAAAAACTTGATAAACTCCCTAATAACAGTACCTAGCTCATCCCCAAGGAGCCCCATGATCATACCTTTGCCCGACGCACGAAAACTCCAATCGATCTCCTCGCTCCTCGCACCTCGCTCCTCGCTCCTCGCACCTCGCTCCTCACTCCTCGGATGGATCCATGAGGATGCAGGGGTGGGGAGGTCACCCTAGGGCAGCAAGGGGGTGGAGGAGAGGTGGTGTGCAATAGGGAGCAATGGGGGAGGTGGAGGCGCAAGGAAGGGAGAGGGGAAGGTGGGGGTGGCGGCTAGGGCTTGGAGGGAGAGGTGGGGGCGCCCAAGGGCAGGGGGAGCACGCCCAAAAGGCTGGTGGGGAGCCCTTTTACCAGCCCCCACACCCAATCCTAGTCCGTTACGGAGACCTACTCCATCCCACCAAAGCCCACCAAGGCCCAAACTCCCCCGGGAAGGCCCAAAACCCCTAAACGGCCCGAAACGCCTTAAAAGCTATTAACCTCCATATCCTATAGTTTTAACCTTAATTCCACATCTCATAATGTTATTAACCTTATCATGCACGTTAAATAAGGTTACGACACTCCGTGGCGACATAACACTTCAACCGGCCCAAAAACGCAAGAAAACCCTAAGCCGAAAGGTTTTATTCTCTAGTTTCACCTTCTATAACGTCACACCAAACCATAGTGTCACATCATCAGTCACGGACTAATTTGCGTTGACTTTGCCTCGTCGGTGCCCAGCAATGAAGTGTTTAGTCCCGCCCGTTTGGGATGTGTTAATGGAAGACTGACTTGTAGTATTAAGAAAAAATTCAAATTAAGAAAAATTCATATTTATCAGTGATAATTCATGTAGTATTGTACAAAATTATTATTGTCAACCAAAAAATTCAAATTTAAATCACTGTTAGTTTTGTATGAAGGAAAAAACACGAGAGAATATTTAATCTGGAAATAATATAATAGAGTGAAATGGGAAATTTTTGTGTATTTTGGAATTTAAAATTCCCATACCCAGAATTTGAAATCCCATGTATGCATACCCGCAGGCGGTGGGTCTGCTAGATGGGCCCTTTTTCCTATTTTTTTATTTTTGCTGGTTTTTTATTTATTTTATTTTTTTAAAGCGGATCCCGTGAGCTGGAAATCGCATGATGAATTTTTATGTACGTGTGATAATCATGAAGTTGCACAAAAACGTACAAAAATGAGAGAAGATAGATGACGCATATGGAACCGTTGCATTGCATGACTAGAAAAATAAGTAAACATACGTAACGCATACAGTACGAACTAGTTCGTAATTGTAGCATAAAGTACAAGGATAACTTCATGCATAATCTTCTCTAATCACTTGATATGATCTAAAATGCGCTCCACCTTAAACATCAGCATATTAAGTCTCTGCTCGAGCATAGTGTCCATTCTCTGCACTAGTCTACGCAGCATCCTTTCTGGTACTGTTCTACTAGGACGCTCCATCGATGTATTCATGGTGTGTGCCCACTAGAAATATTAGCATCCTACACCTACGTGACAATGTGAATATGGTTTGAGGCCTTGGAAAGAAAGATCTCATAAAAAATAGACAACTGGAACAGAAGAACAATCATCAAAACATCAAGAAATCGAACTACATTTTCACTTACAGAGAAAAAAATGACATTTGTAAAATACTCGACCGTTATTTCCCGGAGTGTTAGCATAGAACACATTAGCTTGCACATGGCAGTTAGGGCAATCGACCCGCCTTGCATTGGCAAGCGCAAGGGCCCTCCGATTCGCTAAGCTCGACGTTTCAGACATGGCATTCACACAAGTGACGAACGCTAAAGTGGGATGAGAAAGAAGAGGATATGAGGAAGAGGATATGAAATGCTCGAAGTTTTCGGTGGTAGCATGTTGTCCAAGTGGCCTGAGAAAGCTGCTGCCAGTGTGTTGTCAATTCAAGCTGATACAGGAGTAGTTAATTTATTGTCATTTTATTCTGAGAAAGCTGGTCGACGTTTCATATCAGCTTTTTGTCATATTAGCTTTTTTAGGGTGTTATCATATCAGCTTTTTTCAGCTTTTTTAGCCTTTTGTCATATCAGCTTTTTCAGCGTGTTGTCATATCAGCTTTTTTAGCTTTTTGTCATATCAACTTTTTTAGTGTGTTGTCATATCAATTTTTTTAGACCGATTAGACAACACACTAGCACATGTTTTTACAGACCGATTTGACAACACACAGACAATAGTTGTGTCCTACCGATTGACAACACTTGGTTTACAGACCCTTGCTGCAATCATTTATTTTTTATTTTTGTTTTGATTTTTTTAAAAATCACTTTTGTTTTTTTTTTAAAAAAAAATCACTTTTGTTTGTTTTTTACAAAATTATTTGTTAGTTAATTTTGTTTGACAAAATATTGTTTCATTCTGAAATTTTTGAAAACGAATATATGCAATGAAAACTAGCACCCACCTGTTTGATGGGCACATAAAATGTCGCGTTGGTTCAAATGATGAAATATTTGAAAATGAATATTTGCAATGGAACGACTTAAATTATTTATTGAACACATATTATGGCACATACAACGAAAGTCAGATGATGAAATAAGCAATATATTATATTACAAGGGCATTACAGTAGTAAAGAAATTGCTAGATGAACAAACTAAAGAAGGCAGTGGTTTGTCATGGTGGAATAAGTGGTTGTTCCGCCTATCTGGGTAGAGTGGGAAAGATTTACAACATTTTCTGCATATTACTATTCCCGTGTAAGTTATGCGATGTGTTGTCGGACACCGCTCAATCCATCTTATGAAAGAACTCCATGGGGATGCGCAGTTCTTCCAACCGTGGCCGATTGGTTGGCCTATGCTGTACGTCTCAGGGGTATAAGACTGGACTTTTTGGTCTTTATGTGGATTTTTCCCTCTTATATGGGCATGTCATCCCGATTCCCAGCGTCCCCTATGTTAATACCACCCGGGTTCCCGAATGGTTTGCGTGACCCATCAAGGATTTGTTGCGTAGTGCGGACCTCAATCGGCTGCTTCCCCCTGTCCCTTCCTCTTCGAGAGGAGCTACCCTCTTGCACTTCTGGTGCGTTGGCCGTTGGCGGAGACTTGCCGAGACGCCTGCTCTATTTCGGCTCACACTCCACCGTATGGTGTTGGAAGTGTGAGTTGGGCTTGTCCTTGTACAACCAAAAGCATCCCCTGTAGTCAATGCAGTATGCCCGCTGTGGTTGTTAAATAGCACCGTAGGCGTACTCGAGGCTTGGCTATTCTGGGCGGTAGTAGCACCACGAACAGGGTTGCTCCCCCCAGTTATCCCATGCGGGAAGGGTGAGATGTGGGTGGTACATCTCTGGGTCCACCCAGTTGAAGTAGCCGCACGATTCATCCTCGGGCAAGGGGCACTGGTAGAATCTTCGGTCGGCTAGATCGTCGTGGCAGGTATCAATCACTGCCTGCAGGCCCTATTCGCAAACTTCAGGTGGCCCCTAAGGACGTTCATGTTTTGACTTGAGCCATTTCACAAGTTTCTTTTTGAAGTCCTGTATGCGATGAACTGGTTTAGAATTATTACTTTGTGTGTGAACATGAGCATGTCGCATGAAACTCACCGATTGGTTGGTCCCTTGCCCATCGGCCCTGAACTCCGATCGATCTAGAACGAGGACATATCCCGGCGGCCTCTCCCATCGGGTGAAGTTCTCGGGCGAAGTGGGGTAGGCGTTGTGGCAGTTGTATACAACTAGTCATGTCGTTCCGTCCCGTCGATCCATTGGAAGAAGCAACACTGGTCCTTGTGCTAAAAAAATAAAGAAGGATGCATGAAATGGTAGTGTTACCCTGTATTGTATGGATATCAGTAGGTTTACCTCGTAGCGGCAGACACAACAGTAGTGAGCGCGGGCGGCTGTATCTCCGTGCGTAAAGTACATCATCTTCGCTAGAAGGTTGCAGTCGCATTTCGGCCAGGGCAACTCTGGCAGAACTGGGGCATCAACGCTGCTGGCATCAGGGTATTCATGGGGGATAAGTTTCACTTGTTGAAGAGCCGATGGTAGAACGACATCGTGCTCTAATTTGTGTAGATTAGGCTGACGTTTGTTGCTGGTATGGCGGTAGTGGATGTCTATCCCTCGGCCAGTTTTATAGTGGTGGTGAGGGGCTTCTCCACACAACTACATCACTTGTCACTTTTGGAAAGCTTGATGACCTAGCATCCTTTATGAAAGTTGCATGACCTTCACCCTTTTGGCATATATGCACCACTAGTCATTCTATGTCAAAGCTGCACGACCTGTCACCCTCTATCAAAGCAGGTCGTTCTGTCACTCTTTATGAAAGCCATACGAGTTGTCACTGTCAATGAAAGCTGCTCGACCTGTCACCCTCTGTGAAAGCTGTTGGACCTATCGTCCTCTGTCAACGATGCATGGCCTGTCACCCTAAGATTTGTCATGAAGCATTCATATATATATATATATATATATATATATATATATATATATATACGGGGTGGAGTAAACAGGTCGACATGTAACGAGAAATTATATTGAACATAGAACACAAAATGCAGACGATATATGAGTAAAAACATAAGATTACAACATAGAAATCAATTGGATAAAATTATAGTAGTACTATTACAGATCGGCGGCCTCCCCCTCCTGTCCCTGGTAACCTTATCATTTAGGGTATTAGCGTTAACAGAATTTGTATGCCAAGCAAGTTGTAAATAAGATATTTTCTACAATATGGTCGGTCATCCATATACTAAAGTGTATCTTGGACTGATCCCCCAAAATTAGTGTTATCACAGGTTCTTTTGTGAACAACCAAAAAGGCTTAAAAGTTTTAGAATCTACGTGAGAGGTAATTGATGTCCTCTAGTGTGGGCGTCATCTCACCACACGGTAGGTGAAACATGTGCGTCTCCAGGCGCCAACGGTCACCAGAGCCGTCAGTAAGCTCTAGTCATATGGGAACCTCCTGGAGGCACCCCGCCTGTCCTGCCTGTCTGCTGCTGTCACCTCCACCATCCGGCTAATGGAAGCAACACCGCCGCTCTCAGCCTATAGGAAAATATTGTAAGTATAATCACTGCACACATACAAGACATCATAGTAACGCAACTATGAGATTAGTGCACTAACCTCGGAATTCACCTGTCGACGATTGGAGAATGGGCTCCCGCCGAGTTTACTTGTTGAATGAGGGATCAACAGGGGGCCCCTCGTGTGAGCAGGGGGGACGTCCGAGCAATGCCAAGACGGGAGAAACACATGGTGTTTATCCTGGTTTAGGCCTCTCACTGCCGAGATAACAGCCCTACTCCAGTGTATTGTCTTTTATGATTGGTCAAAAGAGGAGTCCCTCTTACAGGTGTTTTCGGGGGATTAAATACAGAACCTCACGCTGTACATAAGGTAACTACCCCCTAGATTTACGCCATGCTTCCATAACCGTGGCGCCCACGATCCGGGGCCCTTGATCTGCGCAAATAATTTGAATTTCCGGTGCACCCGCCCTTGATTTTCGGCGGATTGATTGCCATCTTCCTTTCTAGTGGCATGACCGGGTCCCCCGACCATCCATCCGGGTAACGGCGTGGCCTTCACGAGCATGGTTGCTCGTGATCGTCCGGTATGGTCGTAGGCGAATGGGTAGACATGCATGCTCGGGAGTTATGTTGCCCGGATGGTTTCCCGAGCATCTTCTGCTGGTGCTGTATGGTCGGTAGCTTCAGGATCTTCTGGGGGTACAACGGTCTTTTATCAGATAGTTAATCCCCGACAGCTAGCCCCCGAGGTTCAAGTGGGGAGCCATCTGGGCTCGGGCTTCCCCTTGAGCCTAAAGAGACTCGAAGGAGGGACTAGGTTCCTGTAGCGACGCTTGCTTGTGACTTACGACCATCTCGCGTCAGGGAGCGGTCTTGTCGCTGCGGGGCGAGCGTCGGCTTGCTCGCCGCCCGAGCAACCATGCCATGGTTAGGTCATTTTTGGTTCCTTCTCCAAGAAGCCCCGTTGTAACGGTAAAGCAGTTTCTTGGGAGTCGTGCATTTACTCAGCGGTTTTCACCGTAACGGACAGACGCCGTTTCGTGAACGGTCGTGGCAGTATTAAATGCACCTTTTCACGGGCCCCTTTTAAACCCCGACCGTCGCAAGAGATAGGGCTACCTTGCTCTTTGCTCGATCTCGCCCAGAATTTCTCCAAGAACCCTAGAGCACTCTTCGGCCTCCTTCTCCCCATAGCAATGGCGCGCTTTGGTGTTAGCCAAATGAACCGGAGGAGGCTTCAGGCGCTCGTGGACGGCGGCTATGTCGATCCGAGCACGGATCGAGCGCCTGGGAGAGACGAGTCACCGGCGCCGCGGGAGGGAGAGATCGTCTCCTGCGAGCTGTACGCCGTCAACGGGCTTCGCTTGCCCGAGAGTGAGTTCCTTGTCTCCGTACTCGCCTTTTGCGGGTGCGAGATTTCCCATCTTAACCCTAACTCCATCCTTGCTCTCACGATCTTCTCCCATCTTTGCGAGGCATACGTGGGCGTGGTACCCACGGCCAGCCTCTTCTTCCACTACTCTCCTTTCCACACCGGCGGGAATACAGCCGCCGGTTGCGTCTATCTTCGCCTCTATCCCAACCGACCATACGAGTACCCTCTCCTTTCCCTGAGGGACTCGGTGTCGGGCTGGGCCGACCTATGGTTTTACCAGAAGAAGGCGGAGGGCAGCCAGCTGATCTACACCGGGGAGGTCGCGCCGGCTACCGAGACAGCGCGCCCGCCCGTGCAACCCGAGGAGGAGTGGATCCTCAGGACCATCAGTGAGCTCACCCAGATGGGGCTAACTGGTCGGGACATCGCCTGGGACTTCACCTTCAACCGGGTGTCCCCCTTGCGGCGTCGGGAGCACCCCTTCTTTGAGGTGACCGGGTGGCAGGACGTCACCCGTGAAGAAAACGCAGGTTTGCCCCTTGGACCTTCTTTTGTCCTTCGATGATGCTCGGTTATTGGTCTGACTTTTGCTCCTTGTTCGCTTTTGCAGCCCCGAGGATGGACTGGGTCGAGGAAAGGGTCGCCGAGATGTTCGGTGCCCCTAGGGAGAAGGAGCTGCAACCCAACCGCCAGTTCCCCAAAAATGTGTTCGACCGTAGCGAGGCGGTAAGTATTCTTGTCTTTTTACTGCTCGAGAAACGCACCCAGAGCTTGTCTTACTCGGTTTCTGCTCGCAGGAGAGGGTCGCCCTCGAGCTTGCCGTGTCGAGCGCCGCTCCGATGCTCCAAGGAGATACCCCTACCAGGGGTTCTCGCAAGAAGGCAGCGGGTCAAAGCCGCCGACCTTCTGCCTCGCCCCCTCCCGCCAGGCGCTCAAAGCGCCAAGCCACATCCCAGCCTCTGACCAAGCACCACTTGGAGTACGCCGACCGGAAGAAGGTAAGGGAGCTCCGACAGTGGTTTGCTGGTTTCAAGCAAAAGCAATGAGTCGATGGGTCGCTGCAAATACCGGCCGAGGAGGCGAGGAAGGCCGAGGAGGCGGCCAAGTCCACCGCGAGCAAGGAGCAACTGGAGGAGCAGATCAAAGCCCTCCTAGCTCGGCTTGCTCAGGTGGTCGATGACCCGGACAAGGAGGAGGAGGAGGATGCCTACGCCCTTGTCAGGAGAAGCCAGAGGTCGACGCCTCGTCCGACCTTGGCGCTGGCGGGGGCCGACATGGAAGAGGTCGACCCCATGATGGCAAGGGCCAGCGATGCCGCCGCGGAACGCACCGAGGCCATCGCCGAGGCCTACGAGGCCGCTGCGGGCAAGGTGCCCGTGGCCCAGGGCAAGGAGATCGAGGACGAAGGCGCTCATCTTCTGGAAGGTAATCTTTGCGTAGCCCCCTTGCTTTTGTTTTTCTCGTGATTTTCCGAGCTAACCCCACTCCGCTTGACGTGGGCGTGATAGCTCGGCTGTTGTCCTTGAATTTGCCGCAAATGGCTGAGTGGATTCTCGACTCCGCAGTTAACTCCGAGCTGGAGCGCATCGTCGACTTGGTGATGGGCGAGGACTCGGAGGAACCGCCAAGGGTTGAACCTCCAGAGGTTTTCGAGCAGCCTCCTGCGGCCGCCGAGCTCCCTCTGGTCTCAGTGGAGCAAGGCTCGCAAGGGACCGAGGAGGCTATGGCCTTGGTCCTTTATGAGGGGACGGGCGCAGCGCTGAGTACCGGGGAGGCTCAGGAGACGCGCCCCGAGGCCCAAGAGTTGGTCGAGGCCAACGTTCAGCCCCCGAGCGTGGAGGTCGAGCTGGGGGATGACTGACACGAGCTGCAAGCCCTAGGGGAGGTTCATCCTCAGGGTGAGCAGGTCCCGGAGGTCGAGCGTCCTCCGGGGTTGATCGAGGAAGGAGCCGCCCTTGCCGTCCTGGGTACATCAGGTACCCAAGAGGAGCAAGACCCCTGCCCGAGCGACGCGCCTGCTCGGATCGAGGATGACCCTGCTTGGGTCAATCCGTTCTTCCGAGCCGGCGCGACCGACCGCCAGAAGCTCCAAGACAAGTTGGTCAGCCGTGGTTTCTCGGTGAGCTTTCTACTTCGAGCCGCATTTCGCCTTTTCTTACGTGACGAGACCCTTAAGGTGGTTTGACCCTTTCTTTTTGTCTGCAGTTTGCGGCCAAGGCCATGGAGGACATCGACGCCTCCACTGTCTCTGCGGAGGAGTTCGCGGGGTACTACCGCGAGCAAGACGCCAAGATCGCCGACCTTGAGCGTCGGGTCTCCAACGTGCACGCGGCCGACCAGAAAGAGCTGGAGCTGATGAAGGGCTCCGTTGCCGAGCTTCGGGACCAACTCTCCCAAAGCGAAATGGCGAAGGCCACCTTGGAGCTAAGCCAACCTCGAGGAGGAGTTGGGGAAGCTTCGGCAGGAAGTCCCCGAACTTCGTCGTGCCGCGCAGGAAGATCGGGAGCGCGAGGAAGCTCAGCTCAAGGAGGTGCAGCGCCGCCGAAGGTCGCGCGGCTCGGCGGAAGGTCTTGGACCTGGAAGCCGACCTCGATTCCCTTAAGGAAGAGCTCGCAGCCTTCCAGGCCGATCGTCGGGACCACCCGTAGACAGCTTTTCTCGTTTTTCTTTTTCCTTAACCTGTAAACTTTTGTGTATATCTTTGAAATAGAAAAGGCCGATCTTGTCCTCTTCCCTCCTTGTTTTGGATTGCTCTTATGTTTGTTCAAAGGTCATTCTGCAAAAAGGAAAGCAACCACGGGAGAGAACAAGAGCAAAAGAGACTTGGAAAACTTGAAAAAAGGCGCGGTTAGCCCTTACAAGCATGAGCCCCCGCTATGGACAAAGGTCATGCATCTAAAGTTGCGAGCACGGATTTGTTCACAGGAGGATCTAAAAAGTTGCGCTTGCGCTTGTTCGTTAGATGACCGGAATCATCACTAATCGTAGCTGAAAATTTAGGTCCTAGCGCGTTTTGCTCGTGGCGTGGCCGAGCCGTGCCTCTAGTTTGCGAGCACAGTCACGCGTGCGACTTGAAGCTGACGGGCACAGCGCCGCCAATGCTCGTGATGGACCACCGAGCCCAGGTTGGAGCCGAGCTTGAACCGAGGATGAGGATGTGTTGTGCGTGATCATCCATGCAGCGTAGAGCTACTGCGAAAGGAGATCAGCACGAGCAAACGGCCTGCGGGTTTTTCGAGCTTGGCTTCAAGGGGAATGGTACACGTGCATTGTTGGCCGTGCTCGTTTGCTGCACTTAAAACTTTAAAGCGAAACGCTTGGGGAACAAATTTTTCAGAAAGGGTGAGGTATGAGCGAGAAAATCAGTTGTTTCGCATCGAAGAGCAGATACTTGAATCAAGAAGGTGCTTAAACATAGAACTTACGCAGTTGATCAAGGTTCCAAGTGCTGGCGAGCACTCGACCATCCTCCATCGCTAGGCGAGCAGCCCCCGGGCGTGTTACAGATACGACCGTGTAGGGTCCCTCCCATCCTGGGGGTTAGCTTGTTGGTTTTTGACAGGTCCTGAACCCGTCGTAAGACCAAGTCGCCGGCTTGCAGGGTCCTTGGTCGAACTGACTTGGCCGCGTGCCTACGAAGTGCCTGTAGGTAAACCGCGAACCGGAGTAACGCCCATTCTCGTGTTGCCTCTGCGAGGTCTAGGTCGACGAGTCGCTCGATTTCCTGGTCGACGGAATCGACCAGTTGCACCCTTGGGGAACCCAGCACAATTTCTGCAGGCAAAATGGCCTCTGCACCGTAGACAAGTTGAAACGGGGTTTCACCCGTGGCCCGACTCGTGGTGGTGCGAACCGACCAAAGAACAGCGGGTAGCTCGTCCACCCACTCCTGCTTGTGCTGGCTGAGGTTCTTGAAGACCCTCTTTTTTATGCCTTGAATTATCTGCCCATTTGCTCATTCGGCTGCCCCCATTGCTCTGTGGATGTGCCACAGAGGCGAAGCAGACCTTGGTCCCGACCTCCTCACAGTAACTTTGGAACAACTCACTGGTGAATTGGGTTCCGTTGTCTGTGATAAGATGGTTGGGTATCCCAAACCGGGTTACCACATTGCTTTGGAGGAACCTCTTGGCCGCTTAGGCCGAGATGGTCGACACGAGCTCGGCCTCTATCCACTTGGTGAAAGTGTTGATGGCCACGAGCAAGTATTTGCAGCCTTTCTGACCTCGGGGAAAAGGCCCTAGGACATCGAGCCCCCAGGTCGAAAACGGCCATGAAAGCGGGATGGTTTGTAGCGTATACGCTGGCTGATGGACCTTGCGGGCATGAAACTGGCATGCTCGACAAGTTGTCACGATCGGCCGTGCGTCCGCCAAGGCCGTTGGCCAATAATAACCCAATCGGGATGCCTTGCTCACAAGCGTTCTGAACGACGAATGAGCTCCACACATCCCTTCATGGATATCCCGAAGAAGGTACTGGTCCTCTTCTTGGGAGACACACTTGGAGAGGACTCCTAGTGCGCCCTTGCAGTATAGGTCGCCTTCAATCAGTCTGTACTGAGAAGACCGCCTTGTAAGCCGGGAACGCTCGGCTTCTTCCTCGGGTAATGTCCCGTGCGTGAGGTATTGGACGAATGGCGTCATCCAACTCACGCACGACCACCGCCAAAGCCTGCAAACGTTCTTGGTTTTGGCGAACGGGCGGCGGAGAGCTCCGATGGCGTTCTGGGACGCGGTTGAGAGTACGACACTCACGAGAGTTTCCCCGGGAGGAGTTTTTTTCCCTGGAGACCCGCCTCTCTCTTGTTTGGCGGCGTATGCTCTTAAGGATCTTGCCCAAAGACGCTTCCAGGTGGTGCCTGGCCGCTTCATAGCGGTCCCGCTTAGCAGCCCCTGAGGATTGCACCTCGGGCTTGATACGGCTCCCAGCCATATTGACATGGTGAGAACGAGACGAGCGTGATGGGGACATCATCATTATATTTCCTTGGGATGCCGTCTCGTGGTCGAACTCGAGATGGTCCGGTATATTCAAACCATCATAGAGTCCGTCATAGTCATCCTCGTCGTCACCGAGGGTAATGCACGGGGAACGGGGAACCCGTCCTCGTGCTCTGGATTCCGGGGTAAAGCTCCCGGACTCGGTGTGGCCTGCGGGATCGGTCACACCGGCTACACCGTCGCCGGCGTAGTACATGTCATCATCATCAACGTCGTTGAAGGCACAAAGACTCCTGGTGTCTCCCGAATTCGACATCCTCGAGGATCCCAATTCGCACGAGAATCACATCGATCCCCACTGACGGGCGCCACGGTATCCGACGATTGGAGAACGGGCTCCCGCCGAGCTTACTTGTTGAATGAGGAATCAACAGGGGGCCCCTCGTGCGAGCAGGGGGGACGTCCGAGCAATGCCAAGACGGGAGAAACACGTGGTGTTTATCCTGGTTCGGGCCTCTCACTGCCGAGATAATAGCCCTACTCCAGTGTATTGTCTTTTATGATTGGTCAAAAGAGGAGTCCCCCTTACAGGTGTTTTCGGGGGATTAAATACAGAACCTCATGTTGTACATAAGGTAACTACCCCCTAGATTTATGCCATGCTTCCATAACCGTGGTGCCCACGATCCGGGGCCCTTGATCTGCGCAAATAATTTGAATTTCCTGTGCACCCGCCCTTGATTTTCGGCGGATTGATTGCCATCTTCCTTTCTAGTGGCATGACCAGGTCTCCCGACCATCCACCCGGGTAACGGCGTGGCCTTCACGAGCATGGTTGCTCGTGATCGTCCGGTATGGTCGTAGGCGAATGGGTAGACATGCATGCTCGGGAGTTATGTTGCCCGGATGGTTTCCCGAGCATCTTCTGCTGGTGCTGTATGGTCGGTAGCTTCAGGATCTTCTAGGGGTACAACGGTCTTTTATCAAATAGTTAATCCCCGATACCACCGGTCATCAATCCTCCATGCTCTCATGGGGGTGCGCAAGCGTAGGGCGCTAAACTCGAACGCTAGCTCCCCGTCCGGTGGTGA
The DNA here is from genome assembly GCA_036346355.1 of Rhipidocladum racemiflorum. Classification (NCBI taxonomy): domain Eukaryota; kingdom Viridiplantae; phylum Streptophyta; class Magnoliopsida; order Poales; family Poaceae; genus Rhipidocladum; species Rhipidocladum racemiflorum. Next base: position 55,797,285 of record CM070578.1, read on the forward strand.
CAAGGTGGCTAAGCGACTCCGGTGAGTCACGCCTATCACCGGGTTAAGCATCTCGTATGCCATACCTGCAATTCAATAGTTCAATGTCAGTACATCTCGAATATACATACAAGTAAAAATAGCAATTACAAAAAGAATAGAATTTAAATGAAATAAGTACATACCAAACTTGAATAAGATAATCTGACATTACAAATTGAACACAATAGTTACATATACAAAGTCCATACATTCATTAAATCTAACAATGTGGTATCCTAAATTTGAAGCACAACAATTTTACAACCTTTGAACCATGGGGCAATACTTGAAAGTGTGCCCGTCTCCTTGCAAACTGAACATTTCTTTACACGACGCCCAAGGTTCAAAAAAGTGGAATTAAGCACCGCCTAGGCGGTCGGCGGCGAGCTTCCGCCTCGCCTAGGCACTTAAGCGTGCTCTAGGCGGAGCCGACGCTTAGGCGGCGCTCGGCGGACGCCCAGGTGGGCGGAGGCGACGTGTCGGGACCCGAATTTGCAAATCCGGACCCTCTGTGTATTCAGCACTAGTCCAGGATCACGCTAGTGCACACAGTCTCAACATTGGTAAATATCACAATCATACACAAACGATAGTAATAAAGTACTTTAATTAAAATAACCAAACTGGTTGCTCGACCTTATGGTCAAGTTACAAGAGTACGCCACACAGGGCGAAAACTTATTAAGGAAATAAACTGCAGCGGAACAAAAACATCAACGTGGCGCCATCCAGTATACCACAGGCAACTCACTGGGCTCGCTCCCTAAGTAGACGACTCCTCCTGAAGTTCCTCTTCCAAGGCTGGTGTCGCTTCTCCTTCAACTGATGTTGTATTATGGCAAGGGTGAGTACTTGGTACTCAGCAAGTCATGCACAGAATGCAAACTAATAATCTACATGCATGGCTTAGTTCGAAGGATAGGCTAACAGGTACTTTTGCAGTTAAAACATCATTTAACAAGTAGCATAAGTAGATTCGAAAGCAGTAAACGTAAAGATAATATCAATAACTTTTCCAGGAGTTAAGTAAACACTTTTCCTTTCCCAATCCACATTTCCATCAACATCATTAATCAACCAAACCAACTTTCCAAGCCCAAGTTGTTTTCATGAAAGTCTAACCCTTGATTGTAATCCCCGAGCAATGTCCAATGCCGCGGACACAGCTATTCGAATAGATTTTACACTCTGCAGAGGTTATGCACTTTACCCACAAGATACAGCCAAACATCACAAAGGCGAGTGATCGTAACAAAGCCTTTCAGAAACTGCTAACTACATGTCGATGAGTAGTTCCGTCGGCAATGAGATTTGTGATTCGTGGGGATTCGTGCGAGATCGAAGCTAGATGGTAACACAGGATGCGAGGGCAATCTTTTAGACAGGTTCGGGCTCTCGGTGGAGATAATACCCTAGTCCTGTGTTCTTGGATATATGGGCGTGTTCTTTTTTTTCCTCCTCTTTCTCCCTTTTACAGGGTTGTACCCTCCCCCCTTATATACTGGGGGAAGGGCACGTTACAAAGGGGTGCCACCTGGCCTTGGACCAGGGGGACTCATGAGTATGTTTTTTATCTCTGTCTGCCGAACCCAACTATGTCCAGGGGATTTGGTCGTCTCTTTCCCGACTCCGCTACCGCCGATCTGAGTGGTCCGGTGGTCAGAGGGTCGCAGCTTTACTTTAGGCGGGGTTGTCCTGACGCGACACGAAGCTTCGCCGAGGAGGCGACCAACTGCCTTGGAGAAGAAGTTGGGCCGTGGCTATAGGCTCTTTGTGGCGCTCTCGAACTTTAAGCCTGGAGCACCGTCCTAGCCCAGTCGGCCATGAGCTTCTCTGCGGGACCCCGATCTCGGACATCCCACAGCAGCCCCCAAGTGCTTTAAGATCGGATTTCCTCATCCTGTCATGTCAAAAACATTTCTATAGGAGAGGAGATCATAAAGGACTTGTTAGTTGTCGGGATTGTTGTCAACGTTTCCCGGCTCATGTCCGAGTAGCGCTTGTGCCCATTTATTTGACCCTCACGGGGCATACCGAAGAATGGGTCGGCTCGCGGCCGAGTGGCTCGGGGCCAAATGGTACCCGCATTCGTTTACGGTGGGCGGCAATTGGCTCGTAGAGCACAATTGACCCTCTTGGGGCATACCATAGTTGATTGGCTCGTGGCCGAGTGGTACATGCACCTGTTTACGGTGTGCGGCAATTGGCTCGTAGAGCACAATTGACCCTCATGGGGCATACCATAGTTGATTTGCTCGTGGCTGAGTGGCTTGGGGCCGAGTGGTACCCGCACCCGTTTACGGTGTGCGGCAATTGGCTCGTAGAGCACAATTGACCCTCATGGGGCATACCATAGTTGATTGGCTTGTGGCCGAGTGGCTCGGGGCCGGGCGGTACCCGTACCCGTTTACAGTGTGTGGCAATTGGCTCGTAGAGCACAATTGACCCTCATGGGGCATACCTTGTCCATTCAGAGTAATGCCTGTGTCCGTTTACGGTGCACAGCTTTAGACTCTCATGGAGCACATTCTCAAGACCGTTTTGGTTAAATCCTCCCGCGGTACCCAATCACGCCGAGCAGCAGTGACCAGCAATTGACCCCAAATTATGGGGTGTATCGCTAGAGGATGTTCAGAAAGTGCCTGGTCCCAATCTTTCGTGGCGACCAGCGTTCAGGCCCATCATGGGGCGCACTCTATCCCAAACCTCGAGCCAGACTTGACATCTGGTCGTGGCTTGCGCGACACAGCGAATGGCCCAACGTGGGGCCTTCCCTAGATCTGGCTCAGAATTAAGTACGGGAGCCATTACTGTTTTCCCGCCGTAAGGCGAAAACTAAGCCTCACTTCCTATAAACGGGGAAACCCTTGTTGAGGGAAAGACACCTTTGCCCCGAATGTTGGCGTAGACTTGGGCTCTCCTCCGGGTGGTGCTGGGGTCCGTAGGAAGCCTGGAATGAAATTCAAGAAGTCCAAAAGGTATGCTACCCCTTGACTCTTGTTCTTGTATCTTTGTATCTGTGCCGACATACTGGCCCTTTGGTGAGTCAGAGCTCCCTCCACGGACGTTCCAGTGGAGGCATCTTCTGAGAGGGAGGCTCCTAGGTCGGCTTCTCCTGGGAGGGCTGCTTCGCCCGCTGCCTCACCGGCAGGGGATGTGCCGGCGGAGGAGACGTGTTCAACTGCTGGGCCGTCCAGAGGCCCTGATCGCGAAGATCCTGCCGGTCCCTCAACCCCTGGAGTGGAGGAGATTCATCGAGAACCCCCGCCGCTTGGTCCTCTCCCGGAACCACCGACTCGGACAATGTGGTGGGGAGGAGATTCCGACTGGGATGGGATGGAGGAGGATGAAAAAGCGGAGGTAGCAGCCCGAATGGAGCTGTATGAGCTCATAGTGAAGTGTAGCCGGCTGGTCCGGGTAAGTCCTCCGATCTCCCCCTCTTCAGTATATCTTTGAAGCGTTGACCCCTTGCTGGCACTCTGCTGTGATGCCCAGGATATGGGAACCCGCTCTGAAAAGAGGTCCGACTTTTTCCAGAAGGTGTTGCCCAAGCTCAAGGATCACCAAAAGTACGAGGATGAGCTAAATGAGCTCAGTCAGGTACGGTGGAAGGAAGTCCACGCACTAAAAGTTAGAACTTGAGTGGTCACTGCAAGGTATGAGTCTCCTCGGGCCTGGGGCGGGTGCTTTCTTCTTGAGCGGTCAGAGGCTTGTCTGACTTTCCATGTTTTCAGATCGCGACTCGACAATCGTCGAGCTCAGGACACAGCTGGAGGCCTCAAAAAACTCTAACCTTCAAACTCGGACTAGCTTGGAGAAGACTCAGCGAGAACTGGAGGGTAAGCTTCTCAATTCTGATTCGACTTGCTTCAAGCCGGATGTGCTTTCTGGTGACAGCTTGGCTTTCGTGCAGAGTATAAGGAGAAGGTGACCACTGCCGAACGAAGCCGAGCCGAGCTCCGCGACGCCTGTGAGCTAGTCCTACACCTTCTGCGTGTCGAGGGAACAGAAACGAACCAGGGGGACGACGTCGTTCCGCTTCTTTCGGGAGGAGCTGACAAGATCAAGGCTTACGCAAAGGAGTCGGCGACCATGAGTGCGAATCAGGCGTTGGCAGTGGTCAAATCTCATTATCCGAGAGTTGACCTCGAAGCTGTTAAGGAGGGTTTCGCTTGTGACGAAGACAAGGCCAACACGCTCCTTGAAGAGGTCTCCAGTACATCGCAGACTTTACTGGAAAATCTTGAATTATGAGCTTGATGTAAATTCTCGTGTCGAACGCTGACCCTTGTCTGAGACATTGTTCGATATTTCCATATGATTTGTCTCATTTGCACTTTGTTGGGCTGAATAACTGTTCTAAAGCTCTCTCCAACTAATCTAGCACTCGGGATATCACTTATCCGAGTCGCCCTCCTAGCTGAGTGGTCCAGCCCCGGAGCGCCGGGACTTGGCTTGTGGCTTTCTCGCCCCAGACACGCTCTTCCGAGTAGTTGAGGCTCGCCATTTAGACGAGTGGTCCAGCCCCCGAGCGCCGGGACTTAGCTCGTGGCTTTCTCGTCCCAAACATGCTCTTCCGAGTGGCTGGTGTCCAGCCCCCGAGCGCCGGGACTTATCTCGTGAGCGCTGGGACTTAGCTCGTGGCTTTCTCGTCCTAGACACGCTCTTCGGAGTAGCTGAGGCTCGCCATTCTAGACGAGTGGTCCAGCCCCCGAGCGTCGGGACTTAGCTCGTGGCCTTCTCGTCCCAGGCATGCTTTTCCGAGTGGCTGGGGCTCGTATGACTCGTATAGCCCCCGGCTTGCCGCTTAGCTGAACCAGGTGAGCGGGAAGGCAGATTTGACACGTGTCTTGGAAAATGTCTTTTGACTCTGTTCAACGTGTTGATCTTCTTGGATATCCACGAAGCTGCTTAGTATTATGTGCTTCATTGATTGCGGGGCGCCGCGCTTGAATGTCCATGACGCTTCGATTTCCAGAGCTGGGGTTGGCTTATAAATAGGACGTCACCGCTGATAAAGCGATCATCCCTTTCTTAAGCTTCTTCCCTCTTCTCTGAGATATTCCTTGGCAGTCTGTAATGTCGTCATTTGGGGACAGCGACTCCGACGAGTACGGGGAGCTGTGGGAGGACTTAGAGTTCGCCAAGATGGAGTGGGCAGAGGAGAAGGCGGCGGCAAAAGATGCTGCCGCCATTCCCGCCCTCGTTGAGGCTGTGCCGACGCTGGGGGAGGTGACGGACGTGCTCAAGGAAATCCTTGGGCGCGAGCGTTGCGATGCCGCAGCCGTGGAGGCCCTCTTCGGGTTGTTCCCTCACTTTGGGTCGTCGCGGATCTGATCCGCGAGGCCTTGGGCCACGCGCGCCGCGGCTAGCTCCCTGCACCTGGCTCCCTGCACCTGATCTCCCTGCACCTGATCTCCCTGCACCTGGCTCCCCCCTTTTTTTGTTTAGCGCGAGAAAAAAGAAAAAGGAAAAAAGATTAGCAATGTAAATTACTAATACTGTGGAATAAAATATAAAATCGGTGCCGTTTATATCGTTCTGAGTTTGATCGTCTTTCTCTAGACTGTTTGCTCTAGTCAATAGCTTCAGCCCCTGTAGCGAGGTGCTGGAGGGCCGAATTCCTACCGATTAGGGACTAGTGACTCCGATTTCTGTGTCCAGAAATGTTCACGGAACTACAGATCATCGTTCTCGAGTGGTTAGTACCTTCTTCTAACTTCGTCTTTCCTATTTCGTGCGCTGATACAAACGTTCGGATTTTGCCGCTTGTCGCGGTCTCACCTTGAACATGCATTTCCGCATAATTTGTATCGGCACGATTTGGATTAGACGCTACGCTAGTAGGGTGATAACCACTCGGGATTGACTCGATCACAGTATAGTAAGACAGATCAAAGAACCAGATAGTCGGCAACTTTATTTAATGCATGGGAGCTGGATACATAACTTAAGAGTAGAAGCGACGTAGCTGTTCGGCGTTCCATGTGTTCACCAAGAATGCGCCGTCTTCGCACCTGAGTCGATAGGCTCCCAGACGGACTACCTCCTCCACAATGTAAGATCCTTCCCAGATCGGGGAGAGCTTATGCTCACTTTTTTTGCTCCTCCTGAGGACCAAATCTCCCTTTGAGAAGATATGACTTCGAACATTGCGAGAATGGTAGCGCCGAAGGCCCTGAAGGTACTTGGTCGACTGGATTGCTGCAACGTTTCTGGCTTCCTCGAGTTGTTCAAGCTCCACCAATCGGCTTCCCTCTGACTCGGCTTCTTTATAGTTTCGAACCCTCAGGGATCCGAATTCCATTTCTGTTGGCAAAACCGCCTCCGACCCGTACACCAGGAAAAAGGGAAATTGCCCAGTTGCTCTGCTAGGAGTGGTTCTGAGCCCCCAGAGCACTGATGGCAATTCTCTCACCCATCGCGCTGCCTATGGTTTGAGGCAATCGAAAATCCTGGTCTTCAGTCCCTGAAGGACTAAACCATTAGCCCGCACGACTTGCCCATTGCTTCGCGGATGACCCACTGACGCGAAGCAGATTTTTATTCCCATGTCGTCGCACCACTCTTGAAATTCTTCACCATGGAATTGTGTGCCATTATCCGTGATGATGCGGTTAGGTACGCCAAATCTGACTACAATATCTTGGAAGAATTCCTTAGCCTTAACCGCCGTGATCATGGCGACTGGTTTGGCTTCGATCCACTTGGTGAATTTGTCGATGGCCACGAAGAGGTAGGAGAAGCCGCCTTGGGCCTTCTTGAGGGGTCCGACTAAGTCGAGCCCCCAGACTGCGAAGGGCCAGGAGATAGGGATGGTTTGCAGTTCCTGTGCTGGCAAATGCGTCTGCCGGGCGTAGAACTAGCAGCCTTCACATGTGCGAATGATTTCTTTGGCGTCTGTTATCGCCATGGGCCAGAAGAAACCTTGCTGGTATGCCTTGCTGACCAAAGCACTCGACGCAGCATGATGGCCACACACTCCCGAGTGGATTTCCTTGAGCAGCTCCCTTCCCACTTGCTCCGGGACGCACCGCCTGAGGGCACCAAAGGCGCTCTTTCAAAAGAGCTCTTCTCCGATAACCACGTAGGACTTGGCTTATCGCGAAATGCGCTCGGCCAGAGTGGAGTTTTCGGGAAGCTTGTCTTTCAAGAGATAATCCAAATATGGGGTCGTCCAGTCGGGGTTAATGAGTAGGACTTCCGTCTCGGGGACCTTACTCAGCTTTTGTCGCTCGATCGCCGTGGGCTCATAAAGTTCTTGGGCGAACACGCCGCTTGGGACTTCCGCCCGAGTGGATCCCATCTTTGCCAACTCGTCTGCCACTTCGTTGTTACGGCGCAGGACGTGAACTAAATCCAATCCATCGAACTTGTTCTCCAATTCTCGGACTTGCTGACAATACGCCGTCATAGTATGATCGACACATGACCAGTCCTTCTACACTTGGCTCACTACTAATTGGGAGTCTCCACGAACCATCAATCATCGGATACCGAGTGATATGGCGATGCGGAGCCCATGAATGAGTGCCTCGTATTCTGCGGCGTTGTTCGAGGCCGAGAAATGGATGCGGAGAACGTACTTGAGCTGATCTCCCTTCGGTGAAATGAGCAGAATTCTGGCTCCTGCGCCGCTGAGCATGAGAGATCCGTCGAAGTACATCGTCCAATACTCCAGCTCCTGCTCGACGAGGGTGAAGCATCTAGGCCCCCGATTTGCATTTGGTTTTGGTAATTAATGACAATCAGCCATTTGTGGACTAACAATTCTTATTGAGATTGCAAGATGGAGTTAGTCCTCATCATTTGTGCACAAGAGAAATCCACACGAGTTGATATTCACATAAGCTCAAGGTCAAGCAACGGAAAGAAAGGTCATCATGTCTAATTTTCATTTTACCGATCTCGGAGTTTTGAGAAAAGATCGGATTTTCTAGATTTAGACGTCGTACTATTAAGAGGGACTTGGTTTAGTAGCTTGAAGTCTAAAATGATTCATATATAGATCAAACAGTGTTTAAAACATTTGCTCAAAGTTGCATTCATGAAATTCTTTTTAAATCAGAGCTTCAGCCTTCAAGTAGCACTACCGACTATATACGTGCGGTACTGCCGCCCCCTGCGGCAGTACCACTCATATAACATCGGCAACTTTTTAACAGTAAGGTTGAAAATCGTGCCCTTCGGAGCGGCACTACCGGCCGTGCTTAAGCGGTACTACCGGCCATAAACGGCAGTACCGTCAAGAACACTGCGGTAGTTATTTTACAAAAAAATGAATTTTTGGCCAAAGTCCGAGCGGCACTACCGGGGTGTTTGAGCGGTACTTCCGGCCATAAACGGTAGTACCTCAAATAACATGGCGGTAGTCATTTAATAGAATAGAGTGTTTTCTGAAAATTGAAGTTCGGCACTACCGGTTGTTTGCCAGCGGTAGTGCCGGAGTTATTTTAATTGCCTCAACGGCTACTGACATTGCATTTAATGCGAAGAAAAATTACCGTTGAATGGTGGGGCGGCACTACCGGCCCTATGAGGGCGGTAGTGCCGACTTCGGCTGTTTTTTTTAGAAAAACTTCCCAACGGCTCTATTTCGTGGGGGAGGCTATAAATACCCCCCACCTGCATTCTTGAGTTGGTTGGTGACCACATTAACTCCATTCTAAGCCCTTGCAACCCTCTCCACTCTCAAGTGCATTAAATTCATAAGTTTGAGAGAAAAGGAGTGAAGCTTTTGAGCAAATTGATCTTCAATCATTCTTTGAGCCATTAGAATCATTCAAGTCATCAAGTGAAGTCCAAGTTTGTTACTCTTGGAGGTTGCCACCTCCTAGACGGCTTGGCGGAGGTTGATAGTGATCTTCTCAAGGGAGATTGTGGGAAGACTCGATCGTTTGTGAAGGCAAGGAGCTCGCCTACCCGGAGTGGGGAAGAGCTACCCCGAAAAATACGAGGAAAGGCTCAATTGAAACAAGGAGCCGGCTTGAAGTGAGTCAAGCTACCTCAACGTGGAGTAGGGGGGACCGGCAAGTCTCCGATCACCACAGAATAAATTGTGTGCCTCATTTTGTGGTTTGCGCTTTCTTGTGTTACTTGTTCAATATTAATTGCTATCTCTCTCTCTCTTAGTTAATTCCTAAGTCGATTACATTAGCTTGCAAAATTAATTATGTTGGTGCACTTTAGAGAGACATAGAATTACTAGGCCTTAATTGAAAATTTAGTACTTTCTAGTTTAAATTGTCTAATTGTTGAAATTAGAGCCGAAAATTTTTATAACCTCCTATTCACCCCCCCTCTAGTCGGTTATCCTTCATCCTACAGAGGGGGGCCTGGAACTCGGTCCACTCGGCCGTGAAGTCGGCTAGGGCCTGTGACTTGATGGCGGTGCACGGCTTGAATGAGATATGAAAGGCTCCAAGCTCGGCCGCCCATTTCGAAATTCTCCCAGTAGCATCCTGATTATGGAGAATATATCCTATCGGGAAGGAGGTCACTACTGAAATATGGTGCCCCTGGAAGTAATGCTTCAATTTCCGCGATGCGACCAGCACGGCGTATAGCAACTTCTGGACTTGAGGGTACCGTACCTTGGATTCGCCCAACACTTCGCTGACGAAGTAGACCGGGCGCCAGACCCGAAGCGGTGCCCTGGCTCCTCCCGCTCCACGACTATCGCGGCGCTGACCACATGGGTTGTTGCCGCTATGTAAAGTAGGAGAAGCTCCTCTGGCATCGGTGAAACCAGGATCGGAGGGGTGGAGAGGAACGCCTTGAGCTCCTCGAAAGCCTGTTGCGCCTCCACCGTCCATTCAAAACGATCTTGCTTCTTGAGGAGTTTAAAGAAGGGCATCCCTCGAGTCCCCAGTCAAGAGATGAACCTACCGAGCGCCACCATGCATCCCGTAAGCTTCTGGACGTCCTTCTGGCTGGAAGGGGGTGCCATCCTCATGATGGCCCCGATCTTCTCCGGATTTGCCTCGATCCCGCGATGAGAGACGATGAACCCGAGTAGTTTCCCGGAGGAGACCCCGAAAACAGATTTCTTAGGGTTTAGTTTCATCCGGAACGCTCTTAGGCTGTCGAACATCTCGGCCAGATCAGAGGTTAGGTTCCCTCTCGATCGTGTCTTGACCACTACGTCGTCCACGTAGGCCTCCACGTTGCGTCCGAGCTGATTGTGAAAACACCGCTGTATCGTGCGTTGATAAGTCGCACCAGCGTTTTTCAACCCAAACGGCATCGTGACGTAGCAATACGCTCCGAACGGAGTGATGAACGATGTCTTCTCGCAGTCTTTGCCTCGAAGCTGGATTTGTTGATAGCCCGAATAGGCATCCAGGAAGCTAAGGAGTTCGCACCCGGCGATGGAGTCTACCACTTGGTCGATACGAGGCAACCCGAAAGTATCCTTTGGGCATGCCTTGTTGAGGTCGGTGTAATCAACACACATGTGCCAACTTTTATTCTTTTTGCGGACGAGTACAGGGTTTGCCAACCAGTCGGGGTGATACACTTCTCTGATGAAGCCTGCGGCTAATAGTTTCGTGATCTCCTCCCTGATGGCATCTCGGCGATCTTGGGCGAATCGCCGCAACCTCTGCTTGACGGGCTTGGCCGCTTTGTCCACGTTTAGTGCATGCTCGATCACCTCCCTGGGAACTCCAGGCATATCAGACGACTTCCAAGCAAAAACGTCCTTGTTTGCCCGGAGGAAGGTGACGAGTGCGTCTTCCTATTTTTCTCCGATCCCTATCCCGATCTTGGCTGTTTGAGCCGAGTCGGACGGGTCGAGGGTGATCATCTTGACGCCTTGTTCGGGACCCATCCCGGGCTTCGGCGCCTTTCGAGTCGGGATGCTTGCTTCCTCATTAGATTCTGCCACTAGCCGGATTCGTTCACAGCCAGCTTGTGCTTCTAACGACTCGGCCATCTCGCAGTTCTCCCTGTCACAGGAAAAAGACTGCTTGACATCACCACGCAGCGTGATAATTCCACTCGGCCCCGGCATTTTTAATGCCAGATACGCGTAATGGGGCACCGCCATGAATTTGGCTAGCGCCGGCCTCCCCAAGATGGCGTGATACGCTGTCGTGAAATCAGCCACCTCGAAGCTGAGGTTCTCGGTCCGGTAGTTCTCTCTCGTGCCGAAAGTGACCGGCAGAGTGATTTGCCCAAGTGGTGTCGCCGACGTCCCGGGAATCACCCCATGGAACGGCGACGACCCACATTTCAGCTCCGACCTGGAGATCCCCATATCGTCGAGAGTTTTGCTGAAAAGGACATTGAGGCCGCTTCCCCCGTCAATCAGCACCCTCTTGAGCTTGATGCCGCGAACAACTGGCCCCAAGACGAGAGGATACCTGCCGGGAAATGGGACCAAGTCTGGGTGATCCGAGCGATCAAAAGTGATTGCAACCTCGAACCACCGTACGTATCGGGGGTTCTGTCGGGACCCCGAATTTGCAAATCCGGACCCTCTGTGTATTCAGCACTAGTCCAGGAACGCGCTAGTGCACACAGTCTTAACATCGGTATATATCACAATCATACCAAACGATACTATCAAAGTACTTTATTTAAATAATCAAAGGGTTACTCGACCTTATGGCCAAGTTACAAATATATGCCTTGCAAGGCAAAATGTATTAAAAGAGAAATAACAAGAAATGAAAATTAAATAAACCGTGGCGCCATCCAAGATACCACAGCAACTGATCGGGCTCGCATCCCTAAGTAGACGGGTCCTCTTGGAACTCCTCTTCCGAACTCGGCGTAGTCTCCTCTTCAACTGGTATTGTGTTGAGGCAAGGGTGAGTACTTGGTACTCAAGAAGTCATGCACAATGCAAGCTAATATACTATATGCATGGCTTGGTACAAAGGAATAGCTCAGGTATATTTGCAAGAAATGCTTTTTGACAAGTAATAAAAGTAGATTCGAAGCAAGAGAAATAAGTAAAGCATAAATAACTTTTCAGGAGATTTAATAAACATTTTCCCCATCCTAAACCCCATTTCCATCATCTTCATTATTAAACCAACCCAACTTTTCAAATCAAAGTTATTTTCAGAAAGTCTACCCCTTGACTGTCATTCCGAGCATTGTCCAAAGATGCGGACTCGGCTATTTTAATATTTTCTACACTCTTCAGAGTTTATGCACTTTACCCACTAGATAGAATCCACTCACCACGTCAGCCTTGAATCGCCATACAAAATTATGCGAATGAGCGATCATAACAAAGCCTTTCGGAAGCCTCAAACAACACAGTGGTCCTCTCCTGCTCAGGTTTGCACACCATCCCTTCCTTAGCCAAGGCGAAGTATGGGACCAACACACTGCTAGATGGGTATCGGCCACGACCACGATACGCTCCCCGCATAATCACACAAACGGTGTAATCGACACCCTCGAGGCTCCACAAGTGAGTCCTTAGCGACTTAGTCAACTAGGGCCGCCCCATTCCAGCCATGTGGTTGCAAGTATGACCAGTTCAAAGGCTTGCAAGGTTAAGTCCTTAGAGTGACCAGGGCAAGACTACCCGAAGAACCAAATCAACATTCCTAATGCCACATCGGCCCACTGATTACTCTTGCCACATGCCCTTGGCCGAAATCGCTTATCAAACCCAGTTGATTACCATGCACCACGTGCCATCAACATCACATGATACTTTTCCAAAACAAGTTCAATATATCATTAAGTCCATATTAGCATTTGATCGTCCAAAATCATGTCATGAGCACGTAGCAGTCTAAGCAAGATACTACAACGGTCTAAACCCATGTTGGCAATTTAATAATGTCCAACTAGTAAACCACAACTAGGGTGACAAAGGTCATGGCACATACTTAAGTAATCAAGGTGTCATATAGCAAATTGGTATTTATCTAACCCCATGTTTAAACAAAGTATCTTTCTAATTAAACTAGCATGCAATAGTTTAAATCAAAATAGATTTCAAATAGGATCAACATGGTCAAAGCACAACTTGCCTTCAAAAAGCACTTGCTCTTGGTCTTGGGTTGGATCCTGAGTCAACACTTCTCCTCGAATCCTTCCCAAGACTTCAACGCTCACTCGTAAAGCGTGCAAATAGCAAATACACAAATGAACACTAGGCAAAAACATCCCAAAACTCCAAATAAAAACCATAAACAGAGAGAACGTAATTTTCTGGATTTTTAGAAACCGGAATCACAAATTTGGAGTTAAAATGCAAAAGTTATGATTTATTAAAGTTTAAATAATCAATTAAATAATATTACAGAAAAAAACTTTAGTCCAAAAATTAAATAAAATTCATATTTAGGTAGATCTCAATTTTATACAAATTTAGAAATTTGAATCACTCAAATCGGAGTTGAAACGCAAAAGTTTATAGCGTTTGAAAGGTTGAATCTAAATTTGAAATCATTATCGAAATTAATAATCATTTTTCTTTTTCCGGACATTAATTATTGCGTCAAAGATGGACACGTGTCGCCTCGATTGGCTGGTGGCGTCGGCCGGTCCATGGACTCGGTCCACGCTTGGCTCGGGTCCACGGTGGACTCGGTCCCACGACTTCACGTCGGCCGACATGTGGCCCCACCGCTGGCCGGGTTTCACGCACGCTGATGGCCGACACGCGGCTCGTGGGCCCTCGACTTCGCGGGTCCCGCGTGTCGAGAGACACGCTCCCACGCCGCTGGGCGCGCCGAGCACACGTGGCACAATCTCGGCCGTTGATTTGAAAATCAACGGTCGATTGGATCTAGACCTCTCGCTCAAAACTACGGTTGATCCGGCCGCTCGATCTAGATCGGACGGTCCAGATCTAACCCTAAAGCTACAACACAACTAACCACGACCGCATGCGATCTAAATCTAACGGTTGAAACCTAATCGAGACGAAACAAGATACGGCGGCGTGGCCTCACCTCGCGCGTTGGATCTCGATCCAACGGTGCACCGAGCTCATGGACGACGATGGCTCGCGGCGCGGCGTTGCCGCGGCCGAGGCGGCGACCACCCTAACGGCGCTTGGGCGCTCTCCGGCCAAGTGAGTGCACCCATTAGGTGCGCCGACGCAAGGTTCTCGATCCGAGCTTGAAGGCGGCGGAGGATGACGAACGGCGCGGAAACGAAGAAAACCACGGCGGCACTCCCCAAACTCCGCGAAATCGCGAGCGGGCGGCGGCTTGGGCGTTGGAACTTAGGGCAATAGGCGCGACACTAACGGCGATCCTCGGCGATAACCCACGCCTTAAATGGCCTCAGCGTGCACAAAGCGGAAACCTAATCGGTCACGGCGGCTATGCGGCGGGCGGAGTCCGGCTCGGTCACGGAAGACGACGCAATCCCAGGCCGCCCACGCGTCACGATCAACGCCACGATCGACGGCGCGATCGGTCCGGCTCTGACGCTGCTCGAACCTGGACGGCGGATCTCGGCCGTTGGATCTTGATCCAACGGTTGGGATCAATTAGGTTTTCAAGTTGGTTCGGCCGAGTCAATCGGCTCGGTCGGACTCGAGTCCGACTCGGTCGGATGAACAAGACTTGACCCGAGTTGGATTTTCCAAATGATTTAATAATTAAAATAATTCGATAATTCATTTAATTCATTAAAAATAGCAAATGACTCAAAAAATTCGAAAAATTCTGGAAAATACTTTGGATCATTTTGGACTCAAATAAAATCTTTTCAACAAAATTTTATTTGCAAAATTAAATTCTTTAATTATTTCAAAATGGAATAAATTCAAATAAATTCCAAATAAATCCAAATAAATTCCAGAAAATTCCAAAAATTCACCAAAGGGCCAAATCACACATGAATTTAAGAAAAGCAAAATTTTGGGGTGTTACAAACCTCCCCCCCTTAATAGAATCTCGCCCGAGATTCAGGGGCTTACTAAAGGAATAGGTTTGGAAATTCTTTCTTCAAATCCTCCTCGCGCTCCCAAGTCGCTTCACTTTCTTCATGGTTGCTCCAATGAACTCTCTAAACGGGTTGACTTGTTTCTAGTTTCTCGATCCATTGTGTCCGTAATCCTCACAGGATGTTCCTTATAAGTCAAGTCCTCTTGCAACTCGATTGACTCTAGCGATGTCTGCTCTCAGAACTTCGGAGACATTTCTTCAATCGGGACACATGGAATACGTCGTGTACTCGCTAACGATCGTGGCAACTCCGGTGGTAAGCAACTCGCCTCTGCGGCTCAAAATCTTAAATGGTCCAACATAACGGGTGCGAGTTTCCCTTTGGCATGGAACCTCTTAACTCCCCGAGAGGCGTAACTCGAGGTATACAAAGTCTTCGGTTCAAAACTCAAATCTCGCGACGATTGTCAAGATAACTCTTTTGTCGAGATTGGGCTATCTTCAACCTTTCCCTAATCATAGCGACCGCTCTTCACCTCTTGAAGAATATCAGTGCCCAAAGACACGGCGCACGGGTCCTCATTCCAATTCAATGGCGTCCGATGGTCGACCATACAAAGGCCTCGAAGGTGACATCTCGTAAACTAGCCTGATAACTATTGTTGTAATCGAACTCGGCATACGGCAAACTCTTATCCCAAGAGGTAGCATAAGCCAATGCACAAGCTCTCAACATATCCTCCGAATCCGTTGACTCTTTCTGGCCTGTCCATCCGTCTGTGGATGATAAGTACATCTTGAAGTTCAAACGGGTTCCCATGGCTTCATGCAACTTATTCCGTAACCTTGAGGTAAATTGGGTACCTCGTCCGATACAATCCTCTTTGGCACTCCGTGCAAACAGACAATCCCGATCATGTACAACTCGCTAACTTATCTCCCGAGTAGGTGGTCTTCACGGGGATAAACGGGCTACTTTGGTCAAGCGATCCACTATAACCCATATGGAGTCATAACCTCCTTGAGTCTTGCAAACCGGTAATGAAATCCATTCCGATTTCCTCCCACTTCCACTCGGTATCTTCGGTGTAGCAATCCTCGCTGGTCTCACGATGCATTGCCTTGACTCTCGGCATACGCCGCACAATGCAACATGCTCGGCAACTTCACGCTTCATGCTCGGCCACGAGAATCTCTCCTTCGATCCCGATACATCTTGGCGCTTCGTGATGAATCGAGTACTTGGAGTCATGGGCTTCTTCCAGAATCAGTTGCTTTAACTCCTTTTTGTTAGGCACACAAATGCGATCCTTCATCCACAACGTGCCTTGCTCATCCAACTTGAAGTCCTCCGCCTTGCCTTCCTCCTTGACGGACTTAATCTTACGAGATCCTGTCATCATCCTTCCGTCCCTTCTCGGATCTGGTCCTCCAAAGTAGGCTTTACTTCCAATGCGGCCAAGAATCCGCTTAGGTACAACCTCAATCTTCATTTTCTGAAATCCTCGCACAACTCATCCTCGACTGTGGCTAGCAACGCACTCACGGTATGGCTTTTCCGACTTCGAGCATCGGCCACTACGTTGGCCTTCCCGGGATGGTAATGGATTCCAACATTATAGTCCTTGATCAACTCTAGCCATCTCCTTTGCCTCATATTCAGATCCGATTGGGTGAATATGTACTTAAGGCTCTTATGATCCGTAAATACTTCACATCTGCTTTCCAATCGATAGTGACGCCATATCTTCAAAGCATGCACTACGACTAACTCTAGGTCATGTGTCGGATAATTTTCCTCATGCGGCCTCAATCGCCTTGATGCATAAGCGACGACCTTTCCATTCTGCATCGACACACATCCAAGTCCTTGGCGCGATGCGTACAATAAATATCGAAGCTTTGAGCAACCTCCAGAGAACTAACACGGTCTTGATGTCAATCGCTTTTTCAGCTCCTCAAATCCTTTCTCACATTCTCGGCGTCCCATGCAAACTTCTTTTCCTTCTTCAGCAGTTGCGTAAGAGGTTTCGCAATTGTCTAAAAGCCTTCGATGAAACGGCGGTAGTATCCTGCCATTCCAAGGAAACTCCGAAACTGGGTCACCGTCTTTGGTTGTTCCCAATGTAACACGCTTCTACTTTGCTTGGATCTCTGGCGACTCCCTCTGCGGTCATTACATGTCCAAGAAACTCCACCTTGTCCTTCCAGAAATCACACTTGCTGAACTTGGCGAAAAGTTCTTTGTTCCTTGACTTTTCCAAAACTCGCCTTAAGTGTTCGGCATGTTCGCCTCTGTCTTGGAGTAGATTAGGATATCGTCTATGAACACGACGACAAACTTGTCCAAATATTCCATGAACACCTTATTCATCATATTCATGAAATAAGTGGCGCATTAAATCGTCACCCAAAGGACATAATCAGAACTCGTAATGTCCATATCTTGACGAGAATGCGATCTTGAATATCTCGCTGATCGGATCTTCAATCGATGGTATCCCGATCTCGCATCAATCTTGGAGAAAACTCCGGCTCCTCTTAATCGATCAAACAAATCATCAATCCTGGGTAGCGGATACTTATTCTTCACGGTGACTTCATTGAGTGCACGGTAGTCAATGCACATCCTGAAACTCCCGTCCTTCTTTTGACAAACAAAACTGGTGCTCCCCACGGACTAACTTGGTCTCGATAAATCCTTTCTCCATTAACTCTTCTAGCTGTTTCTTCATTTCTACCAACTCCTCGGTAGACATCCGATAGGGTCTCTTTGCTATCGGTGCTGTACCCGGTACAAGCTCTATCACAAACTCTATGTCCCTGTCTGGCGGCATACCAGGTAGATCCTCGGGAAAAATGTCTGGGTACTCATTCACTACCGGGACATCCTCTATGCTGATTGCCTTGGTACTGTTAACCATCAACTGTCCATCTCTAACTGCAGTGGCTTGAAATTCCACTTTCTTCCCACACGGGCTCTCC
Organism: Rhipidocladum racemiflorum; assembly: GCA_036346355.1. Taxonomy (NCBI): domain Eukaryota; kingdom Viridiplantae; phylum Streptophyta; class Magnoliopsida; order Poales; family Poaceae; genus Rhipidocladum; species Rhipidocladum racemiflorum. Next base: position 55,815,164 of record CM070578.1, read on the forward strand.
ACTGAGATAGTCCTTCGTCCACAATCCAATACTGACCTTGTGCTTGGATAACCAATCCATTCCCAATATAACATCTAAGGTCCGGTCTCCAAAATTATAAGTTTTGCAACGAACTCTATTCCATCTATTAGTATTCTCACCACGGAACATCCAACTTCCCTTCGGAGTTCGGAACCAGGGGTTAGAACTAAAATCATGCACTTAAGTCTTGCAATTCTCAAGTCATTTCTAGCAGCAAAGCCTTGCGAAACAAGCGAATGCGAAACTCCGAGTCAAACAAAACTCAGTGTATCGAGTTAACAAGTAACTTACCCAAGACGACGTCAGTAGCATTTTGCGGTGCATCTGCGGTGACATGGTTGACTCGGCCTCTCACCACGGCCTGGGGTGTGGCTCCTGTCTTTGGCGTCCTAGCTGGGGTGGTTCCTAGATTGAAGCGAATCCGGGTCGCTCTGCTGTCTTCTTTGGACAAGCTGTTGGCAAAGTGTCCTGGCTCGTTGCTTGTAACTGCGTCTCACATTCCTTCTTGCCGATGGGGGTAGCGTTTCTAGCGGGGTGGGGTTTGGTAGTTCGATTGGCAGGTCTTGGTCTTTGGGGATGGTGTCCTTGTCGCATTCGTGGTTGGAATCAAGAATTGATTTGGTGCAACTCTCAAGCTGTTGCACTCCGACGTGATCCTTGCTTTGTTGCATCCTGCGCTTCCTGTTCTCATCCGGTTCCTTGCGCTTGTCCTCAAGAATAAGCGCCTTATTCACCAACTCTTGGAAATGCGGAAAGGTGTGGGTGATCAACCCTACTTGCAATCCCGAGTTAAGTCCCTTCATAAAACGAGACTGCCTCGGATTTATCTGTCGCTACATCCTCAGGTGCGTAGCGTGCTAGCTGTGTGAACTTGTTCAGTAGTCGCCATCGGTGATTACCTTGCTTGATGCTCGAACTCCTCCTTCTTAAGGTCCATGATTCCTTCAGCACGTGATCTTGTCGAATGCACCGTGAACTCTTCCCAAGTGATATCTTGAGGGTTCTCTGCGTGGCACGAAGTTCTCCCACCATTCAATGTTCCTTCCAAGCGATGAGAAGCGAGAGTACCTTCTCATTTCCTATGCATTGAGCTATGTGTAACTTCCTCTCGATTGATCTTAACCAATCATCGGCCTCCAATGGATTGGCATTCCCGTGAGAAAGTGGGTGGGTGAGTCCTCATGAACTCGACACTTTGTATTACGGCGTGGTCCCCGATTAACTTGATTAGCGATGGCTCGAGCAAAGGACGTGCTGCATTTGTTGCATCATAGCATGCATCAATCGAGTCGGGCAGCAAGAAACGCTCCAAATTCTGCATATCGATGGCGGCCTTGGTGCTCCATCATTGGGGTTTTCTCTGGCGAGATCCACTCCCATTGCTTCCCAAGTTTCCACGGGTGTTCACCATCGTCGATTTGCTCTAGGTTTAGAGATGAGAGGGAAACAAGAATAGACAAGTAATATGGAACTTATGCGGCGAAAGGGGTAACTTTAAGGTCCATCTTTATTATTAGTAACTTGGTATGGCTGCTTACAATGCCTAAGGGCCTTGCAACACATCTTGCACACTCGACAAACAAAGCAAATCCAAATCGAACTAACTCGAGTCTAACGCCTAAAGGGTGACTCTTTCTTCTATGACGCGACTCGGCCGAAGGAGTCTCATTATAGAACCTATGCTCACTCATCGAGAAAACCTCCACGGCCTGGCACGGTCCGTGGCATAGGCGCCGAAACGATCGCCATGTCCAGCAACTATGTCCTCTGTGGTAGTCGAAGAAGCGATGTCCTCATCGAGATCCGACTCCTCTGGATCCGGCTCGTGTAGCTCAATCGCCTGGTCCGGGTCCGCAAAAGTCATCTCCAACTCGTCAATCCTTCGTAGAAGGTGTGCCACATACTCTTGAGCTTCCCGCCATCTATTCTTCTCTGTCGTGATCTCCTTGCGGGCCTTACGTAGCTCCTTGCTTGTATTATCTAGCACGTCCTCCTGGCGGCGACAAATCGTGCCAATTATGGTAACCGTGGCATCCTCATCCCGAATCTCCTTCGGGTCAAGAAGGTTATCGCACGGATGGTAACGAACACCGTACTCTCAATTCTCTGGCGTGATACGGGTAATGTGCCGCATTGCTCGTCGTGATACTTCTTGGATACCCATCTCGCATTGTAGATCTCCGGCAAAGGCAAAGTGTATCGGGCGATTGCCTGGGCCCTTTTCCTAGCGGTACCTCAATCCTCACGTCACAAGCCTTGATCAATCCCGCTTGTCGATCACTTCCACTTGATATTGGGGCTTCTCAAAATCTCCGAGAGTCCAGTAGCATATGCCAAAGTTCCGCGTGGCGTGGCTAACTCCTGATCAACGTAGTTGAACTCTTCCTCCATCTGTCACAAGAGTGCTTTTACGTAAGAACTTGAAATTTTTAAATTGTGACAAGGTAAGGGAAAATTTCAGCAAGAGACAAGAAAAGAGAGAAGGGATAAGTCGAGATGTCATTTCTTGTCTTCACAAATTTTTAGCTTTTAGAAAATAGGTTTTATCCTCACTACGACCATTCTAACTTAGGGTTGAGCCTACGGTCAAGTATGGCTCGATACCACCTCTGCCGGGACCCCGAATTTGCAAATCCGGACCCTTCGTGTATTCAAAGCACTAGTCCAGAACGCCGCTTAGTGCACACAGCCTTAACATCGGTATATATCACAATCATACCAAACGATACTATCAAAGTACTTTATTTAAATAATCAAAGGGTTACTCGACCTTATGGCCAAGTTACAAATATATGCCTTGCAAGGCAAAATGTATTAAAAGAGAAATAACAGCGGAAAATTAAATAAACTGTGGCGCCATCCAAAGATACCACAGGCAACTGACCGGCTCGCATCCCTAAGTAGACGGGTCCTCTTGGAACTCCTCTTCCGAACTGGCGTAGTCTCCTCTTCAACTGGTATTGTGTTGAGGCAAGGGTGAGTACTTGGTACTCAAGAAGTCATGCAGAATGCAAGCTAATATACTATATGCATGGCTTGGTACAAAGGAATAGCTCAGGGTATATTTGCGAAATGACTTTTTGACAAGTAATAAAAGTAGATTCAAAGCAAGAGAAATAAGTAAAGCATAAATAACTTTTCAGGAGATTTAATAAACATTTTCCCCATCCTAAACCACATTTCCATCATCTTCATTATTAAACCAACCCAACTTTTCAAATCCAAGTTATTTTCGTAAAGTCTATCCCTTGACTGTAATTCCGAGCATTGTCCAAAGACTGCAGTGGACTCGGCTATTTAAATAGATTCTACACTCTGCAGAGGTTATGCACTTTACCCACAAGATACAATCCACTCACCACGTCACCGTGAATCGCCATACAAAAGTATGCGAATGAGCGATCATAACAAAGCCTTCTAAGCCTCAAACAACACAGGTGGTCCTCTCCTGGTTCGTGCTCTACACCATCCCTTCCCTTAGCCAAGGCGAAGTATGGGACCAACACACCGTGCTAGATGGGTATCTCGGCCACGACCACGATACGCTCCCCGCACAATCACACAAACGGTGTAATCGACACCCGAGGCTCCACAAGTGAGTCCTTAGCGACTTAGTCAACTAGGGCCGCCCCATTCCACCATGTGGTTGCAAGTATGACCCAGTTCAAAGGCTTGCAAGGTTAAGTCCTTAGAGTGACCAGGGCAAGACTACCCAAGAACCAAATCAACATTCCCAATGCCACAACCGGCCCACCTGACATTACTTTGCCACATGCCCTGGCCGAAATCGCTTTTATCAAACCCCGCTTGATTACCATGCACCACGTGCCATCAACATCACATGATACTTTTCCAAAACAAGTTCAATATATCATTAAGTCCATATTAGCATTTGATCGCCCAAAATCATGTCATGAGCACGAAAGGTGTCTAAGCAAAGATACTACAACGGTCTAAACCCATGTTGGCAATTTAATAATGTCCAACTAGTAAACCACAACTAGGGTGACAAAAGGTCATGGCACATACTTAAGTAATCAAGGTGTCATATAGCAAATTGGTATTTATCTAACCCCCATGTTTAAACAAAGTATCTTTCTAATTAAACTAGCATGCAATAGTTTAAATCAAAATAGATTTCGAAATAGGATCAACATGGTCAAAGCACAACTTGCCTTCAAAAAGCACTTGCTCTTGGTCTTGGGTTGGATCCTGAGTCAACACTTCTCCCTCGAATCCTTCCGGCACTTCAACGTCTACTCGTAAAGCGTGCAAATAGCAAATACACAAATGAACACTAGGCAAAAACATCCCAAAACTCCAAATAAAAACCATAAACAGAGAGAACGTAATTTTCTGGATTTTTAGAAACTGGAATCGTCAAATTTGGAGTTAAAATGCAAAAGTTATGATTTATTAAAGCTTAAATAATCAATTAAATAATATTACAGAAAAAAAACTTTAGTCCAAAAATTAAATAAAATTCATATTTAGGTAGATCTCAATTTTATACAAATTTAGAAATTTGAATCACTCAAATCGGAGTTGAAACGCAAAAGTTATAAGCGTTTGAAGTTTGAATCTAAATTTGAAATCATTATTCGAATTAATAAATCATTTTCTTTTTTCCGGACATTAATTATTGCGTCAGCATGGACACGTGTCAGCCTCTGATTGGCTGGCTGACGTCAGCCGGTCCATGGACTCGGTCCACGCTTGGCTCGGGTCCACGGTGGACTCGGTCCACGACTCACGCCTCGGCCGACATGTGGGCCCCACCGCCTGGGTTTCACGACGCTGCGGATCGCCCGACACGTGGGCCTCTCGACCGCGGGTCCCGCGTGTCGAGACACGCCCCACGCGGCGTGGCGCGCCGAGCACGCGTGGCACAATCTCGCCGTTGATTTGAAAATCAACGGTCGATTGGATCTAGACCTCTCGCTCAAAACTACACGGTTGATCCGGCCGCTCGATCTAGATCGGACGGTCCGATCTAACCCTAAAGCTACAACACAACTAACCACGACCGCATCGATCTAAATCTAACGGTTGAAACCTAATCGAGACGGAACAAGAACGGCGACGCGGTTCACTCGCGGCGTTGGATCTCGATCCAACGGTGCACCGAGTCATGGACGACGATGGCTCGCGGCGGCGTTGGCCGGCTACCGAGGACGGCGACCACCCTAACGGGCGCTTGGGGCGTCTCCGCCAAGTGAGTGCACCCAAGAGGTGCGCCTCGACGCAAGGTTCTCGATCCGAGCTTGAAGGCGGCGGAGGATGACGAACGGCGCCGAAACGAAGAAAAACCACGGCGGCACTCCCAAACTCCGGCGAAATCGCGAGGCGACGCGGCGGCTTGGGCGTTGGAACTTAGGGCAATAGGCGCGCAAGACACCTAACGGCGATCTCGGCGATAACCCACGCCTTAAATGGCCTCGCAGCGTGCACAAAGCGGAAACCTAATCGGTCACGGCGGCTATGCGGCGGCGGAGTCCGGCTCGGTCACGGGAAGACGACGCAATCCCAGCCGTCCACGCGTCACGATCAACGGCCATGATCGCACGGCGCGATCGGGTCCGGGTCGGACGCGGCTCGAAACGGTACGGGCGGATCTCGGCCGTTGGATCTTGATCCAACGGTTGGGATCAATAAGGTTTTCAAGTTGGTTCGGTCGAGTCAATCGCTGCTCGGTCGGACTCGAGTCCGACTTCGATCGGATGAACAGTACTTGACCCGAGTTGGATTTTCCAATGATTTAATAATTAAAATAATTCCCGAAGAATTCATTTAATTCATTAAAAATAGCAAATGACTCAGAAAAATTCCAGAAAAATTCTGGAAAATACTTTGGATCATTTTGGACTCAAATAAAATCTTTTCAACAAAATTTTATTTACAAAATTAAATTCTTTAATTATTTCAAAATGGAATAAATTCAAATAAATTCCAAATAAATCCAAATAAATTCCAGAAAATTCCAAAAATTCACCAAAGGGCCAAATCACACATGAATTTAAGAAAAGCAAAATTTTGGGGTGTTACAGGTTCTCCGGCGCAATCGCGTTGATGTCCCGAGCGGTAAGTTTTTGCTTCCGCTTGGACTCATACGCGCCCGAGCCCCCGAAGATATAATTGAGCTCCAGCTCAGCTTCTTGATAGTCTTCCTCCGCTTCAGGAGGAGGTTGCTTTCCGACTGCTTCACTCGGCCCCTGCCCGAGCTGCTTCCTGCTCTCCCGAGCGAACCTTTTCAGGGTGAAGCAATCTTTGGCGGCGTGCCTTCCTTTTGGGTGGAAGGGACAAAGTGAGTTCATCACTTTGTCATACCAGTCGGTTTTAGGCACGCGTGGTTGGCCCCTCTCGGCTGTCGCCACTAGGTCAGGCCTTTGCGCTTTTTCTCCTTTCGCCTGGAGGAGTCAACATGATCCCCTTTTTTGTCGTGGCGTTCGGCCAAAGCTTCGGAGGCCGACGCGTAGCGATCCGCTAAGGCAAACAACTCGCGGACCGAAGTTGGAGGCTTCCGGGACATCTGCTTGATGAGATCGGGGTCGCTGACCCCCTTCTGGAAGGCGGCAATCACGACCGCATCCGTGACATCCCGAACTATGCTCTTCCTGTGCATGAAGTGCTTGACGAACTCCCGCAGGGACTCATTCTTCTTTTGGTGTAGCTGGTACAAATCCCAGGGGGTGCCAGGGCGCTCATACGTACCTTGGAAGTTTGAGATGAGCTACTCACACAGATCTCCCCAAGAATGAATGGAATTCACTGGGAGCCCAGTGAGCCATGCCTGGGCCTGGGGCTAGAGAGTGACCGGCAAGTAATTAGCCATCACGTTCTGATCTCCCCCCGCGGCCCTGACCGCTAGTGCGTATACCTGCAGCCAGGCTTCCGGGTCCCTGTCGCCATCGAATTTGGTGATGCCCTTGGGGTTAAACCCGTCGGGCCAAACCACTCGGCGAAGGTGGGGGCGGTGAGCGACGCGGGGGAGATAGGGCTCAACAAGCGCCTCGATCCGCTGGGAGTACGCCGAAGCACTCGTACTCGTCAGCGTGCCGACGCTGCTCGTCTCTTTCCCGATCGCGCCGTCTCGCGTCGAGGTCGGAATGGAGGTCTTAGTTGAGGCTGTGGCGCAGGTCTTCGTCGCGGAGAGGAACGCAATGCCCTCGGTGGGGGGTTTCTCGATTCGGCCGACTGCTGGCCGTCTGAGTTCTGGCCAGAGCGTGTGAGCGCGCCCTCGCCGGCTGGTCAGTCTGAGCTTGTTGCTAGATTGCTACCGCTGTCACCATGGCTTTTACTTGGGCCACGATCGGGGCAGCCGGATTACCGGCCTCCAGCATTGGGCTGAAGGTGTCTAGGAGCATTTTGGACGCGACGATATTCTGCTGTGGTGTATGGAAAACAGCTTGGTCCCCCATTTTAACCTGCAGAATATCTTCGTTGACGTCACGGGCGCGACCTCGAAGGGCTTGCACCCACGCGTCGAGCTCCGTCTTGCGGCCGCCGCCGTGCTCGGCGGCCTCCAAGTCGCCGTGGTGCTGCTGCGACTCCGTACGCGAGCCTTCGATCACGCAGACACGGCGGAAGCTCCAACAGCTCTCCAGGCTTCCTTCCGACTCGGCCGATGAGCTGGAAGAGCCTGCCGGAGATAGCTCAAGGCGATCGGCGGTGCCGAGTGGTCTGGCAGTGAGGACCGCCACCACCCGGGACTCGGCACCTATCGCGCCAACTACCAGATGGAACCGGGGTTTCAGCCCCTCGCATGGTGCTTGTGAGCACGAGACGACGAAACACCCCGATCCAGGCAGTGGTCACGACGATGACTTCCTGGGGGTCTCCTCGTGCGGCGGCGCGTCCGCCTCAAGGAGAGAGAGACTCCTGAGGTTATCAGCGACGAAGGCCAGGCTTCCAAAATGGAAAACCTGGTCCGGGAGGAAAACTGTAGAGATTCCGCTTGTTGTAGCCATCAAGCTCGACGGAGATATTCGCACGCTGCCCCTACCTGGCGCGCCAACTGTCGACGAGTAGTTCCGTCGGTAATGAGATTTGTGATTCGTGGGGATTCGTGCGAGATCGAAGCTGGATGGTAACACAGGATGCGAGGGAAATCTTTTAGACAGGTTCGGGCTCTCTCGGTGGAGATAATACCCTAGTCCTGTATTCTTGGATATATGAGCGTGTTCTTCTTTTTTCCTCCTCTTTCTCCCTTTTACAGGGTTGTCCCCTCCCCCCTTATATACTGGAGGAAGGGCACGTTACAAAGGGGTGTCACCTGGCCTTGGACTAGGGGGACTCATGAGTATGTTGTTTGTCTCCGTCTGCCGAACCCAACTATGTCTAGGGCATTTGGTCGTCTCTTTCCCGACCCGCGCCTGCCGATCCGCCAGGGTCTGGTGGACCAGCTGCCTTGGAGAAGAAGTTGGGCCGTGGCTATGGGCTCTTTGTGGCGCTCTCGAACTTTAGGCCCAGAGCACCGTACTAGCCCAGTCGGCCATGAGCTTCTCTGCAGGACCCCGGTCTCGGACATCCCACACTACACAAGTGAACCTTTCTGGTTTTTGTTATACACCATCCCTTCCCTTAACAGAGGCGAAGTATGGGACCGACATACCGTTGGACGGGTACCATGCCATAGCCTTGGTACGCTCCCCTTTCAAGCTACACAAAAGGTGTAGTTGACACCCGAGGTATCACATGCAAGTTATTAGTAACTTACTAAACTAGGACCGTCCCACTCCGGTCATGTGGTTGCACGTTTGACTCAGATCAAAGGCTTGCAAGGTTAAGTCCTTAGGGTGACCAGGGCAAGACTACCCGAAGAACCAAAACGACATCCCCAGTGCCACTCATGGCCTACCATATCATTCTTGCAACTTGCCCCAGTCTAAATCTATTTATCAAACCCAATTGATTACCATGCACCACGTGCCATCAACAATCACAACACGTGATACTTCTTCAAAACAGGTTCAATATCTCATTAAGTCAACATTAACATTTGATTGTCCAAAATCATGTCATGTGTACGTAGCAGGTCTAAGCAATATACTACAACGGTCTAAATACCCAATGTTGGCAATTTAATAATGTCCAACTATATAAATTCCACAACTAGGGTGGAAAGGGTTCATGGCACATAATAATTAGATAGTCAAGGTGTCATACTCCAATTTGGCATTTATCTAATTCCCAAAAATAATTTAAACAAATTCTAATTAAATCAGCATGCAATAATTTAAACCAAATTAATTTCAAAAATGGGACCAATATGGTCAAAGCATAACTTGCCTTCAAAAAGTACTTGTTCTTGATCCTGAGCTGGCTCCTGGGTCAACACTTCACCTTCGAAGCCCTCGGGTACTTCAACGTTTACTCGTAATGCGTGCAAATAGCAATAAATAAATAAACAGTACATAAACATTTCTCAAAAATTCAAATAAAGTCCACAAACAGAAGGAGCATGATTTTACAAATTTTTAGAAATTTGAATCGCCCAAAACGGAGTTAAAATGCAAAAGTTATAACTGTTTAAAGTTTAAAGAATCTATTAATTAATTATAAACAAAGAAAAATTCATAAATAAAAATTAATTAAAATTCATATTCAAGTAGATCTGAATTTTATAAAAATTTAGAAATTGGAATCGTTCAAATCGGAGTTAAAACGCAAAAGTTATAAGCATTTGAAGTTTGAAAATTTCAAATAAATCAATAAACCGAATTAATTCATTTATTTTTATATTGAAAAATCCGATTATGACGTCAGCATGACGTCAGCACGGGATTTTAATTTCCACCGAATTATTTTTCTATTGAAAAATCGGTTTATTGCGTTAGCTGGTCCATGGACTAGGTCCATGGCTCGGCTTGGGTCCATCGTGGAATCGGCCCACGGGTGCGTGTGTCTCTGACATGTGGGACCCCTCAGATGACATCAGCTATGACATCATCGCGGCTCGGCCGAGGGCGTCTGACACGCGGGCCCTACCGTGACGTCAGCATGACGTCACGGGTGACGTCATGGTGCCGGTGGGCAGCCGCAGACAGGCGGGCCCCACGTTGATGTCAGCGGCGACAGGGCGTGAGCGCGCTGACCGCGCCGGTCCAACTTCTGGACATGTGGCTTGATCCGGACCGTTGATTTGAAAATCAACGGTCCATATTGGATCTGGGCCGCGCACGTTGTGGACAGCGTGGCTGATCTGGGCCGTTCGATTTGGATCAGACGGTCCAGATCCGATCGGGTTTCACCGCATCGGGGGAGGGTGACGCGGCATGTCCCGGTGGCTGACACGTGGCTAAATCTACGCCGTTTGATTTTGATCGAACGGCTGAGAATACATCTAACGCTACAACGCGGCTAACCTCAACTGTACGATTTAGATCTAACGGCTGGGGTTGGACCGGGGTTAACGCAGTTTAAGTGGCTACGTGGCTCCATCTAAAGCGTTGGATCTAGATTCAACGGCTGAGATTAGATCTAAAATCGTAACTTGTAATTCGAACGGGGTGACGTGGACGAACCTGAGCCACACGATCAAGATCCAACGGTTGGAAAGCTTCGCGACTCCGGCAATGGCACGGCGGAATTGGGCTGGCCGGAGATGGGGACGATGACACGGCCAACGGCGCTGCGGCGTGATTTCGACGAGAAGACTTGCACCCCCAGACGCGTCTTGGCACGGCGGTTCCGGATCTGAGCTTGTTCACGGTGGAGGACGACGGACGGCGGCGGAAAGTGACGAAAACCGCGGCGGAACGAAGCTCCGACTTCGGCGAGCTCTCGCGGACGGGTGGCGGCGACTCGTGCTCCGGGACCTAGGGCTACGGGTGCGCACGGAAGAGGGGGTCCCGACACGGGTGGCGGCGCATTAAATAGCCCCTCGACGTCCGTGATATTCGCGGAAAACGAGGCCCCACGCGCGGGCGGCGGCGGAGTCCGACGGGGACTCGGACTGGTGGTGTGGACGCACGGGGGCTGTCCACGTGGTGCGATCGACGGCCCGGATCGTGCCGGGTGCAAGCGGGTTCGCACGGGCACCGGCTCGGGTGACGTGGCGCAAGCACGGCCGTTGGATCGTGATCCAACGGTCGCGATCCTAGGGTTAGGGTTGGGCTCGGGTCTGACTCGAACGTGACTCGGGTCGGGATCGAGTCCGACTCGGGTTCTGACTCGGTCGGAGGAACAGTGCTAACCCGATAAATTTTCTAGCGATTAAATAATTTAATTAATTTCTACAAATTCAAATAAATCGAGAAAAATAGCAAATAAACCAGAAAAATTCTGGAAAATACTTTGAGACATTTTGTCTCAAATAAAATATTTCCAACAAAATTTTATTTATAACTTTAATTCTTTATTTATTTCAAAAGGGAATAAATTCAAATTAAATCCAAATAAAACCAAATAAATTCCAGAAAATTCCAAAAACTCATCAAAGTGCAAAATGACATTTAAATTCATGAAAAGCAAAAATTGGGGTGTTACAAACCTCCCCCCCGAGATTCAGGGCTCACTAAGGAATAGGTTTGGAAACTCTTTCTTCAAATCCTCCTCACGCTCCCAAGTTGCTTCACTCTCTGCATGGTTGCTCCACTGGACTCTACAAAAACGGGTTGACTTATTTCTTGTCTCTCGATCTATGGTGTCCAGAACCTTCACGGGGTGCTCCTTGTAGGTGAGATCCTCCCGTAGCTCTATCGACTCTAACGGTGTTTGCTCATCTGGCACTCGAAGGCACTTCTTCAGTTGTGACACATGGAACACATGATGCACACCTGCCAACGACTGCAGTAACTCCAACTGGTAAGCAACTTCTCCTCGGCGACTCAGGACCTTGAACGGACCAACATAACGTGGCACGAGTTTCCCTCTGGCGTGGAATCTCTTAACTCCCTTGAGAGGTGTGACCCTAAGGTACACGAAATCCTCCGGTTCAAAACTCAAGTCTCGGCGACGGTTATCCGCGTAACTTTTCTGTCTTGACTGAGCTATCTTCAGTCTTTCCCGGATCATGGCTATCTGTTCTTCGGCTTCTTGAAGAATATCCAGCCCAAAGACACGGCGTTCAATTGCCTCATTCCGGGCCAATGGCGTTCGACAAGGTCGACCATACAGTGCCTCAAAAGGTGACATCTGTAGACTGGCCTGATGACTGTTGTTGTAGCTGAACTCAGCATACGGCAAACTTTTATCCCAGGAGGTAGCATAAGCTAATGCACAAGCTCGTAGCATATCCTCCAGAATCTGATTAACTCTTTCAGTTTGCCCATCCGTCTGTGGGTGATATGCAGTACTGAAGTTTAAACGGGTCCCCATGGCTTCATGCAGCTTATTCCAAAACCTTGAGGTAAATTGGGTACCTCTGTCTGATATAATCTTCTTCGGCACTCTGTGAAAACAGACAATCCTATTCATGTACAACTCTGCTAGTTTATCCCCTGAGTAAGTGGTCTTTACAGGGATAAAATGAGCGACTTTAGTCAAGCGGTCCACTATAACCCATATGGAGTCATATCCTCCTTGAGTCTTCGGCAAATCGATAATGAAGTCCATTCCGATTTCTTCCCACTTCCACTCAGGAATCTTCAACGGCTGCAGCAACCCGGCTGGCCTTTGATGCATGGCTTTAACTCTTTGGCACACATCACACAACGCAACATGTTCGGCCACTTCACGCTTCATACTCGGCCACCAGAATCTTTCCTTCAGGTCTTGATACATCTTGGCACTTCCTGGATGAATTGAATACTTGGAGTCATGAGCTTCTTCCAGAATAAACTGTTTCAGCTCCTTCTTGTTTGGCACACAGATGCGATCCTTAATCCACAACGTGCCTTGCTCATCTAGTCTGAAATCCTTAGCCTTGCTCTCATCCATCTTGGACTTAATTCTGCGGAAATTGTCATCATCCTTCTGTCCATCTCAGATCTGGTCTTCTAAGGTAGGTTTCACCTCCAGTGCGGCCAAGAATCCTTCTGGTATCACTTCGATCTGCATCCTCTGAAACTCCTTGCATAGCTCATCTGGACTTGTGGCTGCCATCATATTCACAGTATGGCTTTTCCGACTCAGGGCATCGGCCACCACATTGGCTTTTCCGGGATGGTAATGGATTCCGACATTGTAGTCCTTGATCAACTCTAGCCATCTCCTCTACCTCATATTTAGATCCTATTGGGTGAAGATGTATTTAAGACTCTTATGGTCTGTATACACTTCGCATCTATTCCCAATCAAATAGTGTCGCCACAACTTCAAGGCATGCACTACAGCTGCTAACTCTAGGTCATGCGTCGGGTAATTCTCTTCATGCGGCCTCAGTTGCCTTGACGCATATGCGATGACCTTCCGGTTCTGCATCAGCACGCATCCAAGTCCTTGGTGCGATGCATCACAATAGATATCAAAGTTCTGAGTAACATCCGGTAGAACTAACACCGGCACTGATGTCAACCGCTTTTTCAGCTCCTGGAAACCTTTCTCACATTCTGGCGTCCAGTTAAACTTCTTTTCTGTCTTCAACAGTTGCATAAGAGGTCTCGCAATTGTCGAAAAGCCTTCAATAAAACGGCGGTAGTAACCAGCCATCCCAAGGAAACTCTGAACCTTGGTTACTTTCTTCGGCGGTTCCCAATGTAACACAGCTTCTACTTTGCTTGGATCAACAGCGACCCCTTCTGCGGTCATCACGTGTCCAAGAAATTCCACCTTGTCTTTCCAAAAGTCACACTTACTGAACTTGGCGAAGAGTTGTTGTTCTCTCAACTTCTCCAAAACTCGCCTCAAGTGCTCTACATGTTCATCCTTTGTCTTGGAGTAGACTAGGATGTCATCTATGAACACAACGATAAACTTATCCAGGTATTCCATAAAAACCTTGTTCATCATATTCATGAAGTAAGCTAGCGCATTCGTCAGACCGAAGGACATAACTGTAAACTCGTACTGTCTGTATCTTGACGAGAATGCGGTCTTCGGAATGTCCTCTGATCGGATCTTCAACTGGTGATATCCTGACCTCAAATCAATCTTGGAGAAAACTCCAGCTCCTCTCAACTGGTCAAACAGATCATCGATCCTGGGTAGCGGGTACTTGTTCTTCACGGTGACTTCATTGAGTGCACGGTAGTCAATGCACATCCTGAAACTCCCGTCCTTCTTTTTGACAAATAGAACTGGCGCTCCCCATGGCGATGAACTTGGTCAAATGAATCCTTTCTCGATCAACTCTTCAAGCTGTTTCTTCATCTCCACCAATTCTTTAGTGGACATCCGATAGGGTCTCTTTGCTATCGGTGCTGTTCTGGGTACTAGCTCGATCACAAACTCTATGTCTCTGTCTGGCGGCATACCCGGCAGATCTTCAGGAAAAACATTAGGATACTCATTTACCACTGGAACATCTTCTATGCTGACTGCCTCTATGCTGTTGACCATCAATTGTCCATCTCTAACGGCGGTCGCTTGAAATTCCACTTTTCTTCCACACGTGCTCTCAACTGATATGACTCTTCGTCCACAGTCCAATACGGCCTTGTGCTTGGATAACCAATCCATTCCCATGATAACATCTAGTGTCTGGGTTCCCAATATAATAAGGTTCACTAGGAACTCTACCCCATCTATTAATATTCTCACCCCAGAACATCCTACTTGAGATCGGAGTTCTGACCCAAGGGTTTGAACTAGAAGCATGCATTTAAGATTCATAATCTCCAAATCATTCTTAGAAACAAAATCTCGAGAAACAAACGAATGCGAAGCCCCAGAGTCAAACAAAATGCTAAGGTGCATCGAGTTGACAAGTATCTTTCCCAGTATGACGTCTGTGGCATTCTGAAGTGCATCTGCGGTCACATGATTGACTCGGCCTCTCACCACGGTCTAGGGCGCGACTCCTGACTGTGCTGCTCCGCGGTTTGCTACTGGTGCAGGTGTCCTAGCTGGTGTGGATCCCAAGTTGAAGCGAACTGGGGTCACTCCTGCTGTCTTCTTGGGGCAATTGTTGGAGAAGTGCCCTGGCTCGTTGCACGTGTAGCATCGTCTCACTGCTCCCTGTTGACTGCCCAAAGCGGCATTTCTGGCTGGAGCTGGTGTCTGGTAACCCTGGTTAGCAGGCCTCGGTGCTGGCGATGGTGTCCTTGCTGCATTCTGCGGCCGAATCAAAATCGATTTGGCGCAACCCTCAAACGTTGCTGCGCTCCCTGACGCGATCCCTGCTGTTGCATCCTGCGTTTCCGGTTCTCATCCAGTTCCTTG
This sequence comes from Rhipidocladum racemiflorum, assembly GCA_036346355.1. NCBI lineage: Eukaryota > Viridiplantae > Streptophyta > Magnoliopsida > Poales > Poaceae > Rhipidocladum > Rhipidocladum racemiflorum. The sequence goes on from CM070578.1 coordinate 55,830,446, forward strand.
CGCTTGTCCTCAAGGATAAGTGCTTTGTTTACCAGCTCTTGAAAGTCGGGGAAGGTATGGGTGATCAGTCCCACTTGCAATCCTGAGTTCAGTCCCTTCATGAAGCGAGACTGTCTGGCCTTGTCTGTCGCTACGTCCTCCGACGCATATGTAACACCCCGGCATTTAATATGCCCGAATGCTACCAAACATAGACTAAACAACATCTAAATACCACAATTAAACATAAATTACAGCAAAGGCGCACATGCTAAAAACCAAAATTTCGGCAGCATCTCCTTTGTTTTAACATGAATTGAAGCAACAACAATAATAACATGTCGATATAGCATAATGAACGATAGCAATAACATGATCAAACGGACAAACAGCCACCATACCACTAAGGATATAAATTCTATCCGTCACATGACAAACATGGACTAATCATTTACTCGTAACGACCAACGAATCATCGAAACCACAGTTTAGCTCAAAGAATTAACCATAACCATAAGAGAAGGAACATGTCATTGTTTAAATGTGTGATGCTAAGTGATGACGTGTGACTAGCTCCATTTCCCGCATGTCGGATTCATGGTACCTAAAAGAAAACAACATAAACACAAGCGTGAGTTCATCACTCAGCAAGTATATTGCAATGGTACAAACATAAACAATTACATAGCAATAATATCTCACATCATGTGGCAACTTCTAGATCTAATCCAATCTACTCAATTCCAGCACCACCAATTGATCTAAAAACTTGATAAACACCCTTAGAACAGTACCTAGCCCAACCCCAAGGATTCCCATGGCCATACCTTTGCCTAACGCACGAATACTGAATGGATCTCCCCCCGGTTCGCTCCTCGCTCCTCGCTCCTCGCTCCAATGGATGGATCCTCGAGGTGCAGGGGGTGGGGAGGCCACCCTAGGGCAGCAAGGGGGTGGAGGAGAGGTGGTGGAGAGGTGGGGAGCAATGGGGGCAAGGGAGAGGAGGCGCACAAGAGGGGAGGGGAAGGTGGGGGCGGCTAGGGCATGGAGGGAGAGGAGGGGGCGCATAAGAGGAGGGGTGGGCGCACAAGGTGCAGGGGAGCCCTTTTTACCAGCCCCAACCTGGTTTCCTAGTCCTAAATGGACTCAAACTCCATCCCACCAAAGCCCACGACCCTTTCCCCTAGGCCCAAAACTCCCCGGGAAGGCCCAAACTCCCGGAAACGGCCCGAAAACGCTATTAAACCTCCTACCATATGGTTTTAACCTCCAATACCATATTTCATAAAGTTTTTGACCTTAACATTCACATTAAATAATGTCACACCATTCCGTAGTGTCACATTCTTCCCCCCTTCAACAGGATTCGACCCCGAATCCGAGACACGCCACTTCGCAAACAACCAAATCAAAGGGAGTTATGGTTCACGCCTCAGAACCCGCTTAGAAGCCCCTACGACTTGCACCAGCCAGCATTTAGAGGCAAGGAGCTAAGGATCAAAGACTGACAGCTCTAAAAATAACTCACAATCAAAACTTGCGAGAACTTTACTCAACATTGAAACACAAAGTACTCACACACGGTCTCAGCACGTCCCCAAGCGGTAAGATAAAACCTCAACAGCCCACAAATGAAAACGGTCTCAAACTCCCCGTTCTAAGCATTCCTTGGCACTGAAGTGCCCGATCCCTTTAACTCATGCTACTCTCCAGAAAAACACGGTACCAACCTCCATTCTGTGGTTCCTTGTACTCAAGACGACGCGAAACAGGAGAGACACAACGCTCTAAGATTACCACCAGAACGAACAACCTACTTCCGTAAGGCTCGCGTAACAGAAACGACCGAACGTTCCTCTGCGGTTGACATAACTCGCTCATTGCCCAACGACAAAAAGATCCAATACACTTCAAAAGGAAAAGTGATCACTAGCAACCACCAAGTGGTCCACTAATAATGTAATCAACCCTACCGAGGAACACCTCAACGACACAATTTTCCATGAAGGTTTGCATTGAGTCATACACAACCTTCCACTCAAAGGACCACGATAAAGAGCACAATCATTGAGTGAGCTCAACCATAAACATGAACCCAAGTGGCCCTCATCCAACAACTCAAACCCCAAAGCGCTAAAACCACTTTGGAAAGGATTCGACAACAACTAGAGAGTATTCATTTTAATTTCCTAAGCCAAAACGCAAAGGAAACACAAATCCCTTCACCACAACCAACACCAGAAATTATTCATTCTTTTCTTTCCATACTAGAAAGCAAGGGAAATCTCGTTTCATGACATGAATGCACATTCTTCAAGAGCACTCCGGAATAGTCATATCTCCATAGATGACTTTCTTACCGACCTGGCTCAACAACTCTTTTATCATTTAACATCTATACGCGATGTCTTGTTTACTTTTCACCATTCCTTCATCATGTAACAACACTACCGAAAAGTCATTCACATGACGACTACTTCCTCAGTATCACATGATTGAAATACACATAACACTGACGGTTGCGCTAAATCATATAGACTATGACGGCAACATTGTTAACAACAAAACACCACATCGTGTGAAAACCCATCATCCATTTAAAACTAACCTTGCGAAACCTCGCAAAATCAAACTCAACCCTTTGGAACAGAACATCGACTCCAAAGTCAAACATCTGCACACACAACCGCCATAAATTTTATCAAAAGAGAGGGAAACTCAATCCCAAAAGAAAACTCTTCACTAACCAAATTCACTTATGAAACATACATAAAAAAAATCAGACTTATGAAACATCCGCACACCAGACACATTTTCCAAATGACTTCAACTCTAGCCAAACAGAGTTACACATCAAGGGCTTAACTCAAAAGTTTCCAACACAACCCTTTATGACCATCTGCTTCCTTTTAAAATTAATTCCAAAGATAGTTCAGTGCGAACGCAAAAGTGCGCGATCGACTCAAAAACTTTTGGGGTGTAAATCCATACTCATAGCACCAACTAAACAAATTAGCCAAAACCAAATATTTGCACCAATTTCTACGAGTTTTAGGGAAACTCTGAAACATAGCATATGGAACACCTTGACCGAAAACCCTTCAACCAAAATGGCAAACAACCAAACCAGTCCAAAAGCTTTTGAACACAAGCTCAGCATAGAAAGAACCATCTCTAGTACTCCACTACACTTTCCATTAAAGACTTCAATAATCACTATTTACTCCCTGAGAAGCCCCAACACAATTAAACCAAAAGCTTCACAACAAATTCTTCCTCTAATTACCATTCCCAACACTTTTAATTAGGGTTTATGATGCTTATCAAAAAGACACCCAACCAAGACTATAATGACATGATCCCCACGGATCACCAAAACATAATACATCTTATTCTAAATTTCAAACATAGCACTTCAACAGATTCTTAAGCAGGATCAACGTATCCATTTTACACCATCCATACATCAACATCTTGACGATTAAAACTCGTTCAATCAATAACAGGACTTCAACAAATAAGTATTATCTCTACACGATAAAATTCATAACTATGATTTTATGACATACATTCATTAAGGATAAAATTCTACATCAGGTTAATTATCCAAAGCTCACTCCATCGCAGCATGTTAAAATTTTCCTCTATTTTAACCATGGTTTTCCAACGAGTAATCTAAACAGTTACCACCACTACTTAGTCATCAATAACGACAAAAGGGCATAATCATCAACCAACAACATTACTTTTAGCTACCCTATACAAAGGTAATAACAAAATTACCACCACACAACATACTCCCACTATTTAAAATAGATTGAATACTAGCATTAACACTGCTTTTAACAACATCATTAGCAATAAGTCTTATGTCTTCTCAATTGATATCAATACTAGCATTGTAGAGACACAACTCCATACTTCCAAATATACTAGTAGTTTGCAACAACGTAAATAGCAACTCTAATCAACTTCCAAATTAAAGTCACTAGTTAACACGATTAAATTTCTCTATTAACCCATTAGATTAAAACATCTTTAAACAACCAGCAAGGTTTCTTTAACAATAACAACAGTCTACAACATCTTAATGTTCTAACTATGCAACAGGGTTTAAAACTTTAAACATTATCGGGGGTCATAAGCACTTTTAAAGCAAAGCAACAGATTCTAAGCATCTACATTAACACATTCAATCATTCTCGCTAAGAGCAAACTACAACACTAGTAGTCTATTTATTTTCAAGCTAGAGATAACAACCGCATTGAATTGTTTCAACTCACAGATTAACTTAACAAAGACGTCATCCCATAAACCACATTGGTTCATGCTACATAACATGCTAAACAACAATTCTTACTAGGAACAAACGATTTCAGTCAAAAGACTACTTACTTTGTTTGCAGCATTCTAGTTTTAAAACTCATCCCAAATTCATAAGGAAACTTGACTCTCAAAATTGCAATGAGACAAACCCAAACTTTGTCATGCAAAAGGAATTTTCCAAAACACTTTTCAATCTCAAAGACTCCCATAAAGGAAAATGGTTGAAAGACAATTTTCTTAAAGGAAACCAAGCGATCAAGTAATCCATTTCAAATAAAACCTTAACCTCAAACCCCAAACTTTCACGAAACAAGAAGGGCTTTCAAAGATGATTTCTTAAACCAAAGAAATGACGAAATCAAACACCACTTACTCCTACAAAGCCACGTAACTTCAGCCCCGAGCCAGTGTCCGCACAACTCCGCAAAAACTCCTTTAACCTGAGAAAGACAAACACAGGAATAAATTGAATGCTTCTTCCCATAAAGCAATCAACAAACTAGGCATCAAATCGGAAAGGCGCCGGAAGAAGCGCAACACTAGACTCCTCTTCTTCGTCTTCAACCAAGAAAGACAAAACCACACACCGCATACGGAACGATCCGCGAAAATCCAATACCAAACACTTTTCTTTTGGTTTCCATCAACTAAAACCAAGAAAACCAACCAAGAACGACCATAGAATGATAAAGAACATCCGAAGGAATCCACCACCAAACTCTTCGATTTGACTTCAGTCAACTACCCGATTTACGACAGAAAGGATAAGCACTCTTCTTCTACAGGGGTTAATAGTTCTTCAGTGATGGCGCTAACCAGCCACACCGTCAAACCTCACCCTTACTATGAACCAAAAAGAGGTGACCGAAACCCTTCGGCACCACAACCTCACTTTATCACAACAACAAGAACAATTCAATCATTTATCTCATAGTCATAGCAACATGCATTATCAGATGAAGCATTCAACATCAAAGCTTAAATACAACATTTAAGCGTAAAGAAACGATACCCATACCCTTTCCTACTGTGCATCCAGTGTGTGTCAAATTTTAGATTAGTTATACCACTTTTGCAAGTTTTAATGTTGCTATCCTACGACAAAATTTTAGTTAAGACCTAAGCCATGTTTCTAAGTTATTCCACATCACATTTTAGTTGTACCCTATAGCATGTCACGAAAAATACACATTCCAAGGACCTACAGCCCGCTCTGATACCAACTATAACACCCCGGCATTTAATATGCCCGAATGCTACCAAACATAGACTAAACAACATCTAAATACCACAATTAAACATAAATTACAGCAAAGGCGCACATGCTAAAAACCGAAATTTCGGCAGCATCTCCTTTGTTTTAACATGAATTGAAGCAACAACAATAATAACATGTCAATATAGCATAATGAACGATAGCAATAACATGATCAAACGGACAAACAGCCACCATACCACTAAGGATATAAATTCTATCCGTCACATGACAAACATGGACTAATCATTTACTCGTAACGACCAACGAATCATCGAAACCACAGTTTAGCTCAAAGAATTAACCATAACCATAAGAGAAGGAACATGTCATTGTTTAAATGTGTGATGCTAAGTGATGACGTGTGACTAGCTCCCTTTCCCGCATGTCGGATTCATGGTACCTAAAAGAAAACAACATAAACACAAGCATGAGTTCATCACTCAGCAAGTATATTGCAATGGTACAAACATAAACAATTACATAGCAATAATATCTCACATCATGTAAACCATCTCATTCATGGTCACATATCATCATCATCATCAATATGTATGCAGTGCAATGCGATGCTCATGTCTCCTTGGAAACTCATACCGGTATGGTTGAGTACACACCCGTCGGTGTGCACCCTCTCCCCCCTTCCATCCCGAAGATGGAGGGTGCCTACTCCTCGCTTCGGTTCACCGCGGTGAATGGAATCACGATGTAGGACTTACTCATTGGCTCTCCGGATTAGTCATAACTTTCTCACCGATCTTCCCGGACTAGTTATGACTTTCTCACCGCCCGGGCCATGTAATCATGCCATGTATTGTAACACCCCAAAATTTTGCTTTTCTTAAATTCATGTGTGATTTGGCACTTTGGTGGATTTTTGGAATTTTCTGGAATTTATTTGGATTTATTTGGAATTTATTTGAATTTATTCCATTTTGAAATAATTAAAGAATTTAATTTTGCAAATAAAATTTTGTTGGAAATATTTTATTTGAGTCCAAAATGATCCAAAATATTTTCAATTTTTCCGAATTTTTCAGTCTTTTGCTATTTTTAATGAATTAAATGAATTATCGGGAATTATTTTAAATATTAAATCGCTGGAAATTCAACTCGGGTCAAGTACTATTCCTCCGACCGAAGTCGAACCCGAAGTCGGACTCGAGTCCGACCGAGCCACCGACTTGACCGAACCACGTTGAACCTTAACCCACGTGGACCGTCGGATCGAGATCCAACGGTCATGATCGATCGACTCGACCCGAGCCGCGGTCCGGACCGACCTGCTTCGCGCCAAGCCATCGTGGCCGTTGATCGCGCCACGTGGACGGGCCGCGATTCGTCGTCTCGCCGGATCCGAGCCGAGTCCTCCGCCGCCCGTCAGTGTCAACCTCGGTTTCGCGCTCTACACTGAGCCGAGGCCCTTTAAATACGCCCGCCGCCATCGGAAGCGCACAACCGTCCGCAATCGAGCCCCTTCTCACCTCGCCGAGCCGCGCCGCCGTCGCCCGCTTATTGCTCGCCGGAGTAGAGGAGGTCTTCCGCCATGATTTCGTTGATCTCGCCAGATCCGCCGTCTTCCGACGACACCAAACCAGGCCCGAGATCGCCATGTCGCGCCGCGCTGGAGTGCCGGCCTTCACGCCGGAGTTGCACGGAACGCCAAGACGGGAGGTCGTCGTCTTCGTCTCCGGTCAAGCCAACGCCGCGGCCGACATCAACCTCGCGAGCTCGGACGGCCGTCCGATCCAGATCGGCCGTCACGGTGAGATCACGTCTAGATCCTCGGATCTAATCGGCCGTTGGATCTAGATCCAACGGTCCAGATTGGCCACGTTCACCCCGTAACGCAGGCCACCCGATTCAATCCGGGCCGTTGATTTTCGAATCAACGGCCGAGATTGTGCCACGCTGCCCTGGAAGGTCGACCGTCGGCCACAAGAATCAAGACACGCTGCTGTCGCCGACACGATGGGCCCGCTGGCCGGGCCGGACAATGGAATCGCACCATGACGCCATCGCCGACATCACGGTGGGGGCCGCTTGTCGCCAGCTGTCCCAAAGATGGCAGGCCGACGCCAAGAATGACGTCATCTGTAGGCCCCACCGCCGCCAAGAATCGTGAGTTGTGGACCGAGTCCACAGTGAGACTCCGAGCCAAGCATGGACCAAGTCCATGGACCGGCTGACGTCAGCCGCCCAATCAGAGGCTGCCACGTGTCCATGCTGACGCAATAATTAATTTCCGAAAAAGAAAATGATTTATTAATTCGAATAATGATTTCAGATTTTGTTCCAAATTTCAAACGCTTATAATTTTTGCGTTTCAACTCCGATTTGAGTGATTCAAATTTCTAAATTTGTATAAAATTCAGATCTACTCAAATATGAATTTTATTTAATTTTTGGACTAAAGTTTTTTCTCTGTAATATTATTTAATTGATTATTTAAACTTTAAATAATCATAACTTTTGCATTTTAACTCCGATTTGAACGATTCCAGTTCCTAAAAATCCAGAAAATTATGTTCTCTCTGTTTATGGATTTTATTTGGAGTTTTGGGATGTTTTTGCCTAGTGTTTATTTGTGTATTTGCTATTTGCACGCTTTACGAGTAGACGTTGAAGTGCCGGAAGGATTCGAAGGAGAAGTGTTGACTCAGGATCCAACTCAAGACCAAGAGCAAGTACTTTTTGAAGGCAAGTTGTGCTTTGACCATGTTGATCCTATTTCGAAATCTATTTTGATTTAAACTATTGCATGCTAGTTCAATTAGAAAAATACTTTGTTTAAACATGGGGGTTAGATAAATACCAATTTGCTATATGACGCCTTGATTACTTAAGTATGTGCCATGACCCTTTGTCACCCTAGTTGTGGTTTACTAGTTGGACATTATTAAATTGCCAACATGGGTTTAGACCGTTGTAGTATACTGCTTAGACCTGCTACGTGCTCATGACATGATTTTGGACAATCAAATGTTAATATTGACTTAATGATATATTGAACCTGTTTTGGGAAAAGTATCATGTGATGTTGATGGCACGTGGTGCATGGTAATCAACTGGGATTGATAAACGATTTTTGACCAGGGCATGTGGCAAGAGTAATCAGTGGGCCAGTTGTGGCATTGGGAGTGTTGATTTGGTTTTGGGTAGTCTTGCCCTGGTCACTCTAAGGACTTAACCTTGCAAGCCTTTGAACTGGTCATACTTGCAACCACATGGCTGGAATGGGACGGCCCTAGTTGACTAAGTCGCTAAGGACTCACTTGTGGAGCCTCAGGGTGTCGATTACACCGTTTGTGTGATTGTGCGGAGGCGATCGTGGTCGTGGCCAGATACCCATCTAACGGTGTGTTGGTCCCATACTTCGCCTTGGCTAAGGGAAGGGATGGTGTAGAGCACGAACAGGAGAGGACCACTGTGTTGTTTGAGGCTTCCAAAGGCTTTATTACTGGGAACTCGCCTTTGTGGTGTTTGACTGTATCTTGTGGGTAAAGTGCATAACCTCTGCAGAGTTTAGAATCTATTTAAATAGCCGAGTCCACAGATCGGACAATGCTCGGGAATTACAGTCAAGGGTTAGACTTTACGAAAATAACTTGGATTTGGAAGTTGGTTTGGTTTAATAATGAAGATGATGGAAATATGGTTTAGGATGGTGAAAAATGTTTATTAAAATTCTTGAAAAGTTATTTACGCTTAACTTATTTCTACTGATTTCGAATATAATTAAAATACTTTTCGAATGTCAAGCATCGCAAATATACCTTGAGCTATTCCTTTGTATCAAGCCATGCATATAGTATATTAGCTTGCATTCTGCATGACTTGTCGAGTACCAAGTACTCACCCTTGCCTCAACACAATATCAGTTGAAGAAGAGATCGCTGACTTTGGAGGAGGAACTCCAAGAGGATCCGTCTACTTAGGGAAGCGAGCGGTCAGTTACTGCCTGTGGTATCTTGGATGGCGCCACGGTTATTTGATTTTTATTGCTATTATTTCTCTTTTAATAAGTTTCGCCTAGTAGGCATACATTTGTAACTTGACCATAAGGTCAAGTAACCAGTTTGGTTATTTAAATAAAGCACTTTTGATAATATCGATGGGTATGATTGTGATATTTACCGATGTTAAGACTGTGTGCACTAGCGCGTTCCTGGACTAGTGCTGAATACACAGAGGGTCCGGATTTGCAAATTCGGGGTCCCGACATGTATGCAAATATGCCAACATCATAATTAACTTGTATATTAACACATGGCATCATAACATGATAAACATACTCATCATATCATTGGCAATCATTAAATCATGGCAAGTGATCATCACATATAATCAATCTCATCTAGTCTCAACTAGCAGCCTACAAATCGCTACCATTACAATACACTTGCCTCAACCACGGGCGATGGATTGGCGAGAAGTAGTAGGCCCTCCCGGGGTCACACCACCTGCACATAGGGACCACACACTCACAATCAAGCCCACAAAACAGTACGCAAACTCTCATCTACCCCGACATTGCCAACTACTCGCAAAACCCGAAAACAGCGGTTCTGTCCCGTCGGGACAGCAGCCTTCCAAAAGGCATAACTCGGGTTCTAGGACTCCGAATCAATTAAACGAGTACATCCTCGCGTAGCTTAGGAAATTTCCCAACTTTTTCTAGGTATAGGGAAAGACTGATTCGGACTCTAAAGTTGTTTAATCTACAAAATACCGTGATCTGTTCCAATCACGTCACAGATTTTAACACGCTCGGTAAAATAGCCATAACTTTCAAACGGCTGGGTGGAATTTAACGTTCTTTATATCCATGGAAAGATAATGAAATTATATACAACTTCTTCAACATCCGTACGACCAAATACGGACTCTAAATTGGCGAAAAACCGAACCCTAGGTCGACTGCTCATGCTACCCGAAACAGAGGACGTGGCAACTTCTAGATCTAATCCAATCTACTCAATTCCAGCACCACCAATTGATCTAAAAACTTGATAAACATCCTTAGAACAGTACCTAGCCCAACCCCAAGGATTCCCATGGCCATACCTTTGCCCAACGCACGAAAACTGAATGGATATCCTCCCGATTCGCTCCTCGCTCCTCGCTCCAATGGATGGATCCTCGAGGTGCAGGGGGTGGGGAGGCCACCCTAGGGCAGCAAGGGGGTGGAGGAGAGGTGGTGGAGAGGTGGGGAGCAATGGGGGCAAGGGAGAGGAGGCGCACAAGAGGGGAGGGGAAGGTGGGGGGCGGCTAGGGCATGGAGGGAGAGGAGGGGGCGCACAAGAGGAGGGGTGGGCGCACAAGAGGAGGGGTGGGCGCACAAGGGGCAGGGGGAGCCCCTTTTACCAGCCCCAACCTAGTTTCCTAGTCCTAAATGGACTCAAACTCCATCCCACCAAAGCCCACGACCCTTTCCCCTAGGCCCAAAACTCCCCGGGAAGGCCCAAACTCCCGGAAACGGCCCGAAAACGCTATTAAACCTCCTACCATATGGTTTTAACCTCCAATACCATATTTCATAAAGTTTTTGACCTTAACATTCACATTAAATAATGTCACACCATTCCGTAGTGTCACAGTGTAGCGTGCAAGCTGTGTGAACTTGTTCAGATAATCAGCCACCGATTGATTACCTTGCTTCAATGCCCTGAATTCCTCCTTTAAGTCCATTATTCCTTCTGGCACATGATACTGGCGGAAAGCAGCTGTGAACTCCTCCCAAGTGATATCCTGTGGGTTCTCCCACGTGGCACAGAAGTTCTCCCACCATTCAGCTGCAGTCCCTTCCAACTGATGAGATGCATAGAGCACCCTCTCATTTCCCACACATTGGGTAATGTGCAACTTCCTCTCAATTGACCTTAACCAATCATCCGCCTCTAGTGGATTAGCGTTCCCTGAGAATGTGGGTGGATGAGTCCTCATGAATTCTGACAACCTTGAGCCCTGACGCTGTCCTTGATTGACTTGATTAGCGGCGGCCTGAGTAGTGACGTGCTGCATCTGCTACATCATGGTGTGCATCAGCTGAGTCTGTGCAGCAAGAAAGGCTCCAAAGTTCTGCATGTCAACTGGCGGGGCTGGTTGGGGTGCCGATGCTCCATCGTTGGGGTTTCCTGCGGAGCGAGAACCACTTTCGTTGCCTTCAAGGTTCCCACGGGTGTTCACCATCTATCGATTACTCCAAGGTTTCAGAGATGAGAGGGAACAAGAATAGACAAGTAGTAGAGAAACTTATGCGGGGAAAAAGGTGTAACTCAAAATCCAACTTTATTATTTAATAATAACTTGGTATGGTTGCTTACAATGCCTAAGGGCCTTGCAACACATACTGCACACTCAGCAAGCAATGAAAATCCAAATCGACTAACACACTGGAGTCTAACGCTTCTAAGGGTGACTCGTTATTCTAATGCGCGACTCGGCGAAGGAGTCTCAACAGCAAAACCTACGCTCACTTGTCGAGAAAACCTCCACTACCTCCTTGCGGCGGGTGCGACAGCATAAGCGCGAAGCGATCGCCATGCCCCACAACGGCAGTAGTCGAAGAAGCAGCATCATCCTCAGGTTCAGGCCGGTGTGGTCGGGTGATGCTCTGCTCAGTCTTTGGTTCCTCCGGTGCGGGCGTCTAACTCTAACACTAGCTCTGGGCCCTGCCCATACAGTGCGGTCTCCAGCTCTGCGATCCTTTCCGCAGCATAGGCGACGTACTCACGAGCATTCTCCAGGTGCTTTTTCCCTTCCTCGACCTGGTCGCGAGCCTTCATCAACTCCTGAACTGTGTCGTCGATAAGTTCCTCCTGGGCGACGACGAATCTGACCAAGTGTGTGACGGTAGCATCCTCATCCTCTATCGGCTTCCGCTGAGCTCTGTTGTCTCGGCGTGGGTGGTGACGGAATACTGTGCCTTCCAGCTCTCTGGAGTAGGTGCGAGCAATCTGCTGCATCGCTCGACGTGACACCTCCTTGGATTCCCATCTCAAACGTCGACCTCCTAGCGGTGAAGTGAAATGGACGACTGAACTTCGTCTTTTCTCGAGCATACACCGTGATCTTAACGTCCCATCCGATGACCAGTCCTACCTGCACAATGGTGGTCCCTCGGTAGAGCGGTCTCTCGAAGCCTCCAAGCATCTGTAGCATACGCCACAACTCGGCAGTGTAGCCTCCTTCACGCTCGGCGTAGTTGTTCTTCATCAACATCTGCCAAAGACACTCACGTAACAACTCAAAAGTTTGAAACCAAGGAATAGCAAGAAAAATTCAGCAAAAGGGGTATGAAAAGAGAGAAGGGGATGAGTCGAGACTTCATTCATTGTCTTGTCAAATTTTAACTTTAGAAAATAGGTTTTATCCTCACTACGACCATTCTATCTATGGGTGAGCCTACAGTCAGTATGGCTCTGATACCACCTCTGTCGGGACCCGAATTTGCAAATCCGGACCCTTTGTGTATTCAGCACTAGTCCAGGATCACGCTAGTGCACACAGTCTCAACATTGGTAAATATCACAATCATACACAACGATAGTAATAAAGTACTTTAATTAAAATAACAAAACTGGTTGCTCGACCTTATGGTCAAGTTACAAGAGTACGCCACACAGGGCGAAAACTTATTAAGGAAATAAACTGCAGCGGAACAAAAGCATCAACGTGGCACCATCCAGTATACCACAGGCAACTGACTGGGCTCGCTCCCTAAGTAGACGGCTCCACCTGAAGTTCCTCTTCCAAGGCTGGCGTCGCTTCTCCTTCAACTGATGTTGTATAGTGGCAAGGGTGAGTACTTGGTACTCAGCAAGTCATGCACAGAATGCAAACTAATAATCTACATGCATGGCTTAGTTCGAAGGATAGGCTAACAGGTACTTTTGCAGTTAAAACAGCATTTAACAAGTAGCATAAGTAGATTCGAAAGCAATAAACGTAAAGATAATATCAATAACTTTTCCATGAGTTAAGTAAACACTTTTCCTTTCCCAATCCACATTTCCATCAACATCATTAATCAACCCAAACCAACTTTCCAAGCCCAAGTTGTTTTCATGAAAGTCTAACCCTTGACTGTAATCCCCGAGCAATGTCCAATGCCGCAAACACGGTTATTCGAATAGATTTTACACTCTGCAGAGGTTATGCACTTTACCCACAAGATACAGCCAAACACCACAAAGGCGAGTGATCGTAACAAAGCCTTTCGAAAACTGCTAACTACACAAGTGAACATTTTCGGTTTTTGTCATACACCATCCCTTCCCTTAACAGAAGCGAAGTATGGGATTGACATACCGTTGGACGGGTACCATGCCATAGCCTTGGTACGCTCCCCTTTCAAGCTACACAAAAGGTGTAGTTGACACTCGAGGTATCACATGCAATTTATTAGTAACTTACTCAACTAGGACCGTCCCACTCCGGTCATGTGGTTGCACGTTTGACTCAGATCAAAGGCTTGCAAGGTTAAGTCCTTAGGGTGACCAGGGCAAGAATACCCGAAGAACCAAAACGACATCCCCAGTGCCACTCATGGCCTACCATATCATTCTTGCCACTTGCCCCAGTCTAAATCTATTTATCAAACCCAGTTGATTACCATGCACCATGTGCCATCAACAATCACAACACGTGATACTTCTTCAAAACAGGTTCAATATCTCATTAAGTCAACATTAACATTTGATTGTCCAAAATCATGTCATGTGTACGTAGCAGGTCTAAGCAATATACTACAACGGCCTAAATACCCAATGTTGGCAATTTAATAATGTCCAACTATATAAATTCCACAACTAGGGTGGCAAGGGTTCATGGCACATAATAATTAGATAGTCAAGGTGTCATACTCCAATTTGGCATTTATCTAATTCCCAAAAATAATTTAAACAAATTCTAATTAAATTAGCATGCAATAATTTAAACCAAATTAATTTCAAAAATGGGATCAATATGGTCAAAGCATAACTTGCCTTCAAAAAGTACTTGTTCTTGATCCTGAGCTAGCTCCTGGGTCAACACTTCACCTTCGAAGCCCTCGGGTACTTCAACGTCTACTCGTAATGCGTGCAAATAGCAATAAATAAATAAATAGTACATAAACATTTCTCAAAAATTCAAATAAAGTCCACAAACAAAAGGAGCATGATTTTACAAATTTTTAGAAATTTGAATCGCCCAAAACGGAGTTAAAATGCAAAAGTTATAACTGTTTAAAGTTTAAAGAATCTATTAATTAATTATAAACAGAGAAAAATTCATAAACAAAAATTAATTAAAATTCATATTCAAGTAGATCTAAATTTTATAAAAATTTAGAAATTGGAATCGTTCAAATCGGAGTTAAAACGCAAAAGTTATAAGCGTTTGAAGTTTGAAAATTTCAAATAAATCAATAAACCGAATTAATTCATTTATTTTTATATTGAAAAATCCGATTATGACGTCAGCATGACGTCAGCACGGGATTTTAATTTCCACCGAATTAATTTTCTATTGAAAAATCGGTTTATTGCGTCAGCCGGTCCATGGACTCGGTCCATGGCTCGGCTTGGGTCCATCGTGGACTCGGCCCACGGGTGCATGTGTCTCTGACATGTGGGACCCCTCGGATGACGTTAGCGATGACATGATCGCGGCTCGGCCGAGGGCGTCTGACACGCGGGCCCCACCGTGACGTCAGCATGACGTCACGGGTGACGTCATGGTGCCGTTGGGCAGCCGACAAAGTGCCCCACGCCGATGTCGCCAGCCGATCGGGCGCGAAAAGGCCGACCGCGCCGGTTCAACTTACGGACACGTGGCTTGATCCGGACCGTTGATTTGAAAATCAACGGTCTAGATTGGATCTGGGCCGCGCACGTTGTGGACAGCGTGGCTGATCTGGGCCGTTCGATTTGGATCGGACGGTCCAGATCCGATCGGGTTTCACCGCGTCGGGGGAGGGTGACGCGGCATGTCCCGGTGGCCGACACGTGGCTAAATCTATGCCATTTGATTTTGAATGAACGGTTGAGAATACATCTAACGCTACAACGCGGCTAACCTCAATTGTACGATTTAGATCTAACGGCTGGGGTTGGACCGGGGTTATAACGCAGTTTAGGTGGCTACGTGGCTCCATCTAAAGCGTTGGATCTAGATCCAACGGTTGAGATTAGATCTAAAACCGTAACGTGTAATTCGAACGGGGTGACGTGGACGAACCTGAGCCACACGATCAAGATCCAATGGCTGGAAAGCTTCGCGACTCCGGCAATGGCACGGCGGAACTGGGCTGGCCAGAGCTGGGGACGACGACACGGCCAACGGTGCTGCGGCGTGATTTTGACGAGAAGACTTGCACCCCCAGACGCGTCTTGGCACGGCGGTTCCGGATCTGGGCTTGTTCACGGCGGAGGACGACAGACGGCGGCGGAAAGTGACGAAAACCGCGGCGGAACGAAGCTCCGACTTCGGCGAGCTCTCACGAACGGGTGGCGGCGGCTCGTGCTCCAGAACCTAGGGTTACGGGTGCGCACGGAAGAGGGGGTCCCGACACGGGTGGTGGCGCATTAAATAGCCCCTCGACGTCTGTGATATTCACGGAAAACGAGGCCCCACGCGCGGGCGGCGGCGGAGTCCGACGGGGACTCGGACTAGCGGCATGGACGCACTGGGGCCGTCCACGTGGCGCGGTCGACGGCTCGGATCGCGCCGGGTGCAAGCTGGTTCGCACGGGCACCAGCTCGGGTGACGTGGCGCATCCAACGGCCGCAATCCTAGGGTTAGGGTTGGGCTCGGGTCTGACTCGAATGTGGCTCGGGTCGGGCTCGGGTTCTGACTCGGTCGGAGGAACAGTGCTAACCCGATAGATTTTCCAGCGATTAAATAATTTAATTAATTTCTACAAATTCAAATAAATCGAGAAAAATAGCAAATAAACCAGAAAAATTCTGGAAAAATTCTGGAAAATACTTTGAGACATTTTGGACTCAAATTAAAATATTTCCAACAAAATTTTATTTCTAAATTTTAATTCTTTATTTATTTCAAAAGGGAATAAATTCAAATTAAATCCAAATAAAACCAAATAAATTCCAGAAAATTCCAAAAACTCATCAAAGTGCAAAATGACATTTAAATTCATGAAAAGCAAAAATTGGGGTGTTACACGATGCTAGGCGGCGTCTGGGCAGAGGAGGCGGCGCCTAAACGGTCGGTTGGAGAAGAAAAGGTGGGAAAACGGAAGAGAGGGGGGAGCTAGGGTTACTTGAGAGGAGAAAAGAAGTCGAAGCCACCTCCGCGTCCCGTCCCCATGCCGCCCCCTGCGTTGCGCTGCTCCCCGCACCTCCTCTCACTTGCTGCTCCTCGCCTCCTCCCCTCCGCTGGCCGAGAGGCGCTCCTCCCGGCCGAGAGACCGCCTCCCGGCCAGCTGAGACGCGCCTCCTCCCCGCCGTGTTGGTCGCCGAGACGTGCAGGAGGGGTCCGAGGGGAGGGGATAGCTGGGAGCCTGGCGGCGACTGAGGGAACATGGATTGAGGGGATGAGGCTAGGGACCCAGGGTTTGAGGATTGAGGGGATGTGGGTGGGCCGACGCAGCACATGGCCACATGGGCTTTGTTGTTGTGGACTGGTGGCATGTAAACCCTGGGCCTTTTCTATCTTATAACTATATTATATGTTTTGTGACTATATTATATGTGGAAATTGATATTTTGGGCTATATTTTGCCGCTTTGCGATTTTCGCCTAGGCGCGCTAGGCGCTAGGCAGTGGACCTCCGCCCGCCTACCGCCTAGCGCTTTTTTGAACCTTGACGACGCCCGCTTTCCGCTGCATCCCTCTCTAGAAAATAACTACCGCCGTTATACGGCCGGTAGCTTAGACCATCCCGACAGTAGCACTCCTTAGAGTCGGTGGTGCCGCTCGGCCGGCACTACCGCCCAATGAACGTCGATAGTACCGCATTTGACTGACTGAACTCAAACTGCTTCATTTGAAATACAATTCAAACCCAAACTCAAACCGGAACAAGCCTAGCCAAATAAAGTCAAATACTCATTACAAACATGGATGGACCTCCCCATGGTCCTTCATATGTGCTGCCACTCGAAGAAAAACTATCCGCTTTTGCAATGTTCAATGGAGTCACCACTCGGAGAAGGAAGCAACTTGAGAAAAAGAAGAAGAGCTAAAGTCCGAGTATCCCCAATTCTTTGCTAGCCAATTCGAATCTCGGGGTCAAAATTCTTTTTAAGGTGGTTAGGTTTGTACCACCGGACCCCCCAGGTGGCGCGCCAGCGCCACCACCGGCCTCCCCGCCCTTCCCGCGTCGTGTCGCCACTGCCGCAACCACCACCGCGCTAGTCGCGAACGTCGTTGTGCCGCGCGCCGCCAGCCCTGCCCCCTATAAATCCCCCCAGCGCCCCTGACCCCCCTCTCTCTCTCCCCCGCCGCCCCTCTCGCCTCCGCGCGCCGTTGCCGCCGCCTTCGTCCTCGCGCCCGGGCGACTCGTCGCCACCTGAGCCCCTCAGGCCTCGCTATCCCGCCGCCTAGTTCGCCTCGGTCCGCCACCCCCTCCTCTCCACTGCGGCCAGGCCCGATCGCCATCTTTGTCTTTGCCCCACACGCCCCTCGCGCGTCTGGTGCCCGGCGATGGCCCCTTTATCAACATTTCCTTTTTCAAAATAATTCAAAAATCCGAAATTCAGTCGCTAACGTCAGCATGACGCAGTAATTCTAATTTTCTTTTAAAAATAATCCAAAAATCAATTATGACATCAGCGCTGATGTCATAATTCGGTTTTCTTTTGAAAATAAATCAGAAAAAGGCCGCTGACATCATCATTGCGCAATAAATTGGATTTTCCTTTAGAAAAATAATTCCAAAATTTTAGAAAAATCCTTTTTATTTGTTTTTAAACTTTCGGGAGCCCGTTTTTGCCCATTCGAACTCCGTTTGGCTCCGTTTTTCTTCCTAAATTCATCTAAAATCTTAAATTTCAATTTCATGCTAGTTTGGTATTTAATTCGAATTTAATTGGATTTTATTTGAATTTGGATGCTTTTTAGGCGTAGATTACAGAGAGTCCAAGAAGTACCCGTGCGACGAATTCGTGCAGCAACTCGTGGAACCAGGTAAGTCACACCACCTTTATCATATTGCTTCCAGTTTGTAAGCTTGTATGTTGAATTTTAAATTATTGCATGTCTATGTTTTGTAAATGTTATTTCCTGACCCAGTTTTAAATACTATATAACCAATATTGATATGCCACCTTTGAAATTGAGTTCCGATGCCCTTGTAACCTTCAGAAAAATATGAACTATTATATGGTAATAATTAGACATTGCTTAGTCATGCTTAGAAATGAACCTAAGAGATTTTGGGGGATTTGGGCGAAAATAATGTTTTGTTAAAGAATGAAAGTCATGATACTAGTTTTGTTGAAATGGTTAAAACAGAAATGTGACTTAGACCAGGCGAGATATGGTTGGGTGGTGGTGTGGTTATCATCATGGGTTTGTGGAAAGTCTCGCCTAGTCAATTAAGGACCGGTCTGAGTTTCGCTGAATGTAAAGCCTAACCGTACTACCATAAGTCTGGAATGGGACAGACCTGACTATCCGTAATAAATCATAACATGGACAGTCATGCCATATGGAGGCAGTGGTGTGGTGAAAGCATGAGGCTGCCACTTTTGCGCAAGAGGGGGCTTCTGAATAGAGGGATTCTTTCAGCGGTGAAACCTTAGCAGGCATAACTACATGGATGAGTTTTTATAGGGACCTTGTCGTGAAATTCTCTATCACTTACCAAAGGAAGTGTGCTGACACAAGGAGAATATCATGTCTTGTAGGTAAAGTTGTACAACCTCTGCAGATTGTCAGACTAATCGATTAGCCGTGCCCGCGGTTATGGGCATACCGAGCAAGCCATTCTCATATTAGAATCTAGTAATTTAAAATTTTGGTTTACAAAAATGATGCTGGGATGAAGGGAGTCCATCAGGGGTAAAACTTGGAAAATTCCAAGAGTGATTCCCGAGTTAAAAAGAAAAATGCTTAGATTTAATTTTCCTTATAAATTATGCCATTTAAAATTATTTAGAATGTTTAGCAAACTATTGTTTTATGCTTAAATGAACCATATAACCTTCCTTTGTTGCCGTACATTATATTGCATTTTTTGGTGTGATTTGCTGAGTACGCTAGTACTCACCCTTGCTTAATCTACTGTTTCAAAGGAGTACCACAATGGTGAAGATCAGTTGAACTAAACCATATCCCCAGTCGATTGCCTATGATAAATTAATTAAGCTCTATCTACTATTCTTCAGTTTCACTGCTTTTATTTAGTCGTTGATTTATTTGTTAGCCTGCGTGCCATTTCATTATAACTCTGAATATTTATTATTAATAAAGAACGTTGGATATGCTATGATTTCATTTTTACTGTGTACTAGCATTTCCTGAACTAGTACAGAATACACAGAGGATTTTAGAGGTGTTTTTCCAAGGTCCAATAGCTGAGCATGGGAAGCTGGCACTAGCACCGACAAAAAGCTGATTTGGAGCACACATTATACCACAAGCTTTGTGAGCACGGGCAGATTTGGTGGTGGAGACACGTAAACAATCGAGCTTTAGCGAGTCTGATCTCTTAAACTTGAGCTCAGTAAAAGTTTGAATCAAGCTCGAATGAGCTCGAATCAAAGTCCAAATCTGGATCTAAACTTGGTGGTTCGGTCTAATCTTGAGTAGGCTCGAGCCCGGCTCGAGTAAGCTCGATAACAATAAATAATCTAATATGCACTATTTTTTAACAATAAAAAATACTTAACCTCGAGCCCAACTCAAATAAGCTCGATAAGAATTATCAGGCTCACAAGCTACTGAAAATATGTTATATGCCCTTTTACTATCAATATTCTGACGGTCTGGCCTTCTTTCTCTTCAGCCAGACAAAAGTACTAGCCTGATGCGTATTCTTCATTATGATGTGCTCTTGACGGCAAGAAATCTTCCAGCCAAAGTAAATATCCAATTACATGCAATGGTGAAGATTCTTCTTAAGAATTGGCCGAGCTAAATAGAATCTTCAGGTTGTTTATATCCTTTAGAACATCCATATATTCTGAAATCCTAAACTGTAGCTCAGACTCCAAAACTGCAATATTCAGGAAAACTCTTAGCAAAAGAGGCTTTGGATATAATTTAGGTAGAAAGCAGTAATCAAATGCATCTTAACAAAGAGAATTTTCATGTGCAGTTTACAAATACTGATACGAGAATCAACCAATCAACTGTCTGTAGTAAAAGGAGGCAGGATACTGAGAGTGCACTCTCAAAATACTATTGGTGACTGGACATATAACATATTTCCAGGTCATGACACCAGATAAGAGAATATAATCTAAGTGATTTTTGGCAACGAATTAGCAGTGAACATGACAAGTTCATTAACTAAAAACAATCTGCACACTGAACAGAAGAACAGAAAACAAGGAAAACATAACTTTGACAAAGATTAAATATTCTTTTCTTCTCTCTTCATACAAGGTACGTTGAGAACTATTTTGGAAGTATTGACAAGAGAAATGCTTAACTCGAAATAAATAGATAAATTTTCTGATACACAACAATTAAACCAAATAATATGTGTATTATTAGTGACTTAGTGGCAACAGGCAACTGTAAGAGGGAAATTGGTGCTTTTCATGTCAAGTGCTGTACTAAACTTCCACCGCCAAGGTTTTAAAATTTTTGTAATAACTAAAACGCAAAAATCAAGTCCCAGAAATTCCAAAAAATCTTCAGAATTTTTTAGCATCATACATTTGAAGTAGCAGATGAACAAACAGTGGATCAGTTGATAAGCAACTGAAGGCCACAATTGAATGAAATGCAACAAACACAGCCAAAAATTGTATAGCAGAACTTTGAACATTGCCAACTACAGATTTAAGTAAAACAAGATAAAATCATAACTGACAGAACCTAATTTTCATCTCAAAGAACTTTCAATATACTTATCACTTACCTGAATTTTCCATATTTACCTCCTCAAGAATCTCAGCAATGTATTCCCTTGATGAACTTTGTATAGTGTCAATCTTCATTTTCAACTTCTCACTCTCATCTTCTAGTGAACCTTTTTCCTTAAGTAAGACAACTAAATCCTCGTTCGAACCTCCAAGCATGTTAGCTTGAAACCCCTTAGATTCGATGATGAAACTTTCCCTGATAACACAGAATGGCAACAATCAGAGACAACACATATCACTGATTTTTTGTTCTGTGATTTTCTGCAGAAGTAATAGAAGAAGAAAATAAATATTTACAATCCCATTATTTACTCAGTTTAATGAATTTTGTGAGGTCAAGTTCAGAATGGTTCATGCCAATGATTTAATTTGAGATGTATCACATGCTCTTAAGATTTACAAAGGGTTCCCCAGGTAACAAGAAAATGAGTCAAAATAGTAATATCACATGCTACAATGTTAGGAGCATAATTTTTCAAGATAAGTCAGTGCGCTGCAAAGCATTTGATATGATTTATGGATTAATGTGAACCATACATTTTATCAGAGAATCTTTTTCTAATTCCATTCAGAGTAGCTTTCTGGAATTCCAAATTGCCCTCCATCACTTGAAGTGAATCTGTTTCAGCAGCTGTTTGAAAAGTTAAAGCAGATTAGGTGGTGGAATATTAAGATCATCCAGCATGTGATATATGCAATAGAACAAATATATAAGCAACTTGTCATGAACAGGAAAAAATTAGGAAAGTGCTTGTATGTGTTGTTAAAAGAAAACCACACAGATCTTAAAGCAATTGACAGCAGAAGGAACAGATTTGCACCCGACAATTATCAATGTCAGCTGCTACAATATCTATGCATCTTGCTTTATAAAAGTTAATTCATTAGCTTTGGCTTTCTCTCTTGCATATGTGCTCATACAAGATAACATGAAGTCATGCTAGATGCTTGTGATATGATATTCATAACCAAACAAAAAAATACGAAATAATATATTGATAATTGATCAATCTCAGATTTTTTTGCCCCTTCATTTGCTGCAAGCCTGCAACATTTTCTCTTAAAGACCATACAACCATGACACGAGAACCCCACAAGTAAGCTAATTTTGAGTTTGGAGTGCTTCCAATGCTAGTTACTTTTCGTAAAAGAATCAGTTCACACATAACTGAAATGAGAAAGCTTGTGTCATAATTTACATAAACATGCACCTATCGGCAAACAAAACCGAAGATAAACAAAATAGCCACTAATGTGATTTTCATGATGGTTCCGGCCTTCCTGCAGTATACAATATGCAACTATATCTATGTGTCGGTCACTAAATGAGATATCTTAAACAAAAGCACCAAACAGAAGCTTGATTCCTACTTACCTACAGAAGGCTGTTATTAGCACTCGAAACTACACAGCTAACCGACAATGTAGTAAATAACATCTCATGGACAAAAGGGTGTCTAGGTGAACAAGAACACTACTGTTGGTTCAGGAAAAGAGTATTCAGAACTGAAAAAAAAAAAAAAAAAAAAGAAGCCTCATTTGACTCCAGCTAATCCAATTTTGTAAAGTGAAATGCAGACAAATCTTTATTGGGATTTTCAGGAACAAGTTTGCGTGGAGCTACAGTAACATCCATTAACATTGCAGCCAATGTTCAAAAACATATAACAGTAATTAGCCACTGACCAAAAATGTACTTGGTTGGAATAAAACCAGTCATGTGCTCAAAAGGCTAACTTTCAGGATCTTCAGAACAGGCTTCCGACCGCACAGCTTTTATTGAAAATATGACAGATCCGCATGAGTGACAGATGAGTGGTGACAAAAGATTAAAGAAACATAGTTGTCTTGCAAAAGAGTGAAATATCGAAAATATAATCTGCATTCAGGTTCCGGCGTCTAAAGTGAGGTAGAATTCAAGATCAAACTGGGTTAGTAAGATTTCAGTTCTGTGATGAAGAAAAACCAAGATTGAGCTTCCACTTTAGAAGTGAAAATGAGGATGCAACTGAACCGTATTAATAACCACTGGTCAAAAAATTACTGCTCTCATGGTTGTTTTATGCTTAACAGATCAAGACTACAAAAGATCAGCAATTCTTCTCACAGCCGTGCCAATGAGTTAATAACTGCATGATTAAAGGCCATAATTACCAGCCACTTGGATAAGTCCATTGAATTCAAACTCAGCAACTGATAGTCCTTTCATTAGTTCAGACTCCTTCACAAGATAGTCCTTTTCAGTTTCAGAATGCTTCACTATTTCTGACTCTATTTCCCTCGTCTTCTGTATATTCTGTTCAATCTCTTCATTGACCTAATTCAGACAATAACCAAGAAAGTAGAGAATATTTATACTTGTAAGAAATGAAACATCAAATTCGACATGCTAATAACAGCAAAGCAGTATATAGAATATTCGGTCTACAGCTAGAGGAGTATATTTGCTTTAAGAGAAACATGATGTGCTATTAGGTACAAGCGTACAGCAGATGGTGCAAGGAGAGTCCTAGGAGTACAAATTTAGTAGGAATTTATGTTAAGTTATGTGTCCAGAAGCAGGAGTTCCACCAGGGATTTGTTTAGGAATTAGAGTTGAGGGAGAGTTAGGAGGTCAAGTTAGAATTAGGAAGTTGATTCATATTAGGAAAGGATATGTGTTAAAGTTAGTCAAGATAAGAACATCAAGCATCAACAATATAAGGATGCCGTGTAACATCATTGCAATCAAGCAAGAAGAAATAAATCTCCTCTCTTCCCATTGCTATTCTCTACCCCTCTAGTTCCTCTTATCTATCCCCGCTACCCGTCTCCAACCAACCAACCACGGCACAACATGCCAGCGACAAACTTGTCCTCCAGTGAACCACCGCTACAATTCTGCAGCAAACACACCCACAACAAACAATATAGGACCACATCAATCTTACATCACATTATTGTTGCTTCTGTCAAAATTCGGATGATCTATCTTAAAGTAATAAGTCCAAGTCAGCAATTATACATTTTGTTCACTTACCATTAATGACCAGATATTCCTTCTGAAACATAAAACACACTCAGTAATCCACACACAATAAATATAAAGGATTCCGTTATAATGGAAAGGACATTAAGACAAAAGCTTAAATTTGTTGTACGACCAATCAAATGCACCATACAACAAGATAGTTTACAAGTTTGATCATCAATTCACATTATGTACTTCTATGGTCATGAGCTGTGCTCCAGTACGCCAATAACTAGAAACTTAATGGTAGCAACATAAATTTATTTTAACAACTCTTTCATATACATATGTAACTAACATATTAGTGTGCCCCCACAAGGACATGTCATAGTTACCAGAAACGTGGTTCGTCCGAGTTGCAATACGGGATTCAGGTTCGTGGTTCGCCGTTTTTTCTTCCAATTTCCACTACGAACACGAACCCGTACCCTAAACTGGTTCAAGTTCAACAAATCTGGTTTGTGATTCGCGGAGGTTTACAGTGAATCTGGTAACTATGGGCCATGTCCCTCGAATGTCACCTTCAATCATAAAGCATACCAATCGAAAACTGTTTAAGGGCCTGGGCAATTAAAATTCTCACTAAATAATTATATAAAGAACTGAGAGAAAAGTATGTGCTATTAATTTGTGACAGATCATTCGTACGCAAATAACTCCAAATCAATGTTTCTAGTTTCATCGCATCTTCCTCTCTAAAAAAAGTTTCAACACATCTGAAACAAATAACAATAGCACTGAAGCAAGAATTAGTATTCACCCTCTTTCTCAGTGTGTCACACCCCCTTGCACTGAATCAACGCAGCGCATGAGACGTCGACTTTACAGGGAACAGAAGGATCGAAAGCACCATCGAAACAAGGAAGAAGAAGAGGAAGAAAAGAAGAAAAGCGATGATCAGAGGCAATGAGTTTAATATTTCATTTCATGTTTTCCAGTTTGTCTTCTCCATTCTGTTACATGGGTTTTTATACCCGAATCTCAACTAACTCAGTTACAAAGTCACTTTAACATTTGTCTCTCTCGGTAATTACTATTTACCATAATGCCTTTGTCGAAACTGGTCTACTTTACTGTCTTGGTTGTCTTCCTCGTAATTTCCTTCTGGCGCTTCTCCAGTGAACTAGGCTGTAACATTACCCCCCCTGAAGACACTGCTTGACCCCAAGCAATAGCAGTTGGGTACCTCCTGTGTAGCACATTTAGGTCCTCCCAGTTGATGATTCGGTAGGGATTCCAGTCCATTTTATCAGCCCCTGGGCTACTGCTGAATTCGCTTTCTTCACTAATCTTCTTTCCAAAATTTTCTCCAGCTCAGTTTCTCACACGTCAAGCTCTACCAAGTCTAGCAATTCAGTGAACACTGGAGGGTAGTCATGGTTAAAAGTTTTTAACTATGAAACATGAAACACTGGGTGGATCTAACTCTCTTGTGGCAAATCAAGTTTGTAGGCTGCTTGAGCAATCTTTTCAACTATTGTATAAGGCCCGAAAAACTTGTTTGCCAGTTTTGGATATGGTCTGTTTACTAGAGAGTTTTGAGCATAGGGTTGAAGTTTAAGCAACACCTTCTCTCCCACTTGAAATTGACGTTCCTACCTGTGTTTGTCAGCCTGAATTTTCATTCGATTCTGCGCTCTAGCTAACTGTTGTTTGATCATTTCATTGTATAGCTCTTGGTTCTGAAGAAATTCGATGACTTCGTCTGATTCTCCACAGATCACCTTTGGAATAGCAATATAATTCAGTTATCCCCCATACATTGCCTTGAATGGCAAGCATCCTAGTGATGAATGAAAACTCGTGTTGTACCAAAATTCAACCAAGGCTAGCCAACTTCTCCATTTTCCGGGTGAATTATGGACTGCACATCTCAAATACATCTCTAGACATTGATTTACTCGTTCACTTTGCCCGTCAGTTTGTGGGTGGTATGCTGTGCTAAATTGCAGCTTAATATTCAGAATCTTGAATAGCTCTTTCCAGAATAAGCTCGTGAAAACCCTATCACGATCTGAGGTAATAGTCTTAGGCACTCCATGTAATTTCACTATCTGATCTAGGAACAGCTTTGCAACCTTTTGGGTAGTGAAAGGGTGCTTGAGCGCAATGAAATGGCTGTATTTTGAAAATCGATCCACCACCACCAAGATCACATTGCATCCTTCCGACAGCGGCAGCACTTCGATGAAATCCATTGTTAAGTCCTGCCACGCCGCTGTTGGAATTGGTAAGGGCTGTAATAGGCCTGCTGGTTTCATTCGTTCTCCTTTGGCCAATTGACACACTTCACATTACTTGATCATGTCCTCAACTCCTTGTTTCATTCCCTTCCAACAAAACAGATTCTTGAGTCTTTGATATGTAGCTTGAATCCCTGAATGGCCCCCAATGGCACTTGAATGGAATGCTGAAATCAGTTTAGTCTGCAGTGCAGAGTTTTCTTTTGCCTTGGCTCCTGATCAGTCCCTATTTGTCGGGACCCGAATTTGCAAATCCGGACCCTCTGTGTATTCAGCACTAGTCCAGGAACGCGCTAGTGCACACAGTCTCAACTTTGGTAAATATCACAATCATACCACTCGAAACTAATAAAGTACTTTAATTAGATAATCAAACTGGTTGCTTGACCTTAAGGTCAAGTTACAAATATACGCCACGCAGGGCGAAACTTATTAAGAGAGAAATAACTGCAGAGGGAAAAAATAAGATAACTTCATGGCGCCATCCAGTATACCACGAGCAATCGATCGGGCTCGCTCCTAGCTAGACGGTTCTTCCGGGGAGCTCCTCCTCCAAAGCTGGTGTAGACTCCTCTTCGACCGGTGTTGTATTGAGGCAAGGGTGAGTACTTGGTACTCGACAAGTCATGCAATGAATGCAAACTAATATACTACATACATGGCTTTAGCACAAAGGAATAGCTCAAGGTTTATTTGCGATGCTTGACATTTGACAAGTATCATAAGTAGATTCAAAGCGGTAGAAACAATATAAGATCAATAATTTTTCCAGGAGTTTAATAAACAACTTTCCGATCCTAATCCACATTTCCATCAACATCATTCTTTAAACCAAACCCAACTTCTCAAGTCCAAGTTATTTTCAAGAAAATCTAACCCTTGATTGTAATCCCGAAAGCGATGTCCAATACAGCGGACCACGACTATTCGAATAGATTTTACACTCTGCAGAGGTTATGCACTTTACCCACAAGATACTGATCAAACACCACAAAGGCGAAGTTCAGTAACAAAGTCTTTGAAAACTTTTAACGACACAAGTGGTCCTCTCGGTGTTGCACACTAACCCTTCCCTTAGCAAAGGCGAAGTTTAGGTCAATCCACCGTTAGATGGGTACTGCCGCAGCCTCTGTGACGCCCCTCGCACAACATACACAAAGGGTGTAGTTGACACCCAGAGGTCCCACAGTGCGTTATTAGCAACTTAGTCAACTAGGTCAGTCCCATTCTGAGACATGTGGTTGCACGCTTGACTCAGTTCAAAGGCTTGCAAGGTTAAGTCCTTAGGGTGACCAGGGCAAGACTACCCGAAGAACCAAACCAACATTCCCGGTGCCACAACTGGCCCACCTGATCATTCTTGCCACATGCCCCGGTCAAAAGCTATTTATCAAACCCAAGTTGATTACCATGCACCACGTGCCATCAACATCACAACACATGATACCTTTCCAAAACAGGTTCAATATATCATTAAGTCAATATTAAATTTGATTGTCCAAAAATCATGTCATGAGCACGTAGCAGGTCTAAGCAATATACTACAACGATCTACAAACCCATGTTGGCAATTTAGTAGTGTCCAACTAGTAATCCACAACTAGGGTGACAAGGGGTCATAGCACATATTTAATTAATCAAGGTGTCATACAGCAAATTGGCATTTATCTAATTCCCCGGGATTAAATAAAGTATTTTCTAATTAAACTAGCATGCAATAAATTGAATCAAAATAGGTTTCAAAATGGGATCAACATGGTCAAAGCACAACTTGCCTTCAAAAAGTACTTTTCTTAGTCCTGAGCTGGCTCCTGGGTCAACACTTCTCCTTCGAATCCTTCGGGCACTTCGACGTCTACTCGTAAAGCGTGCAAATGGCAAATAATAAATAAACAGTAGACAAAAAGTGTCCAAACATCCAAATAAAGTTCACAAACAGAGAGAGCATAATTTTATAAATTTTTTAGAAACTGGAATCGTCAAATTCGGAGTTTAAATGCAAAAGTTATAGCATTTTGAAGTTTAAATAATCAATTAAATATTTATACAGAGAAAAACTTTGGTCCAAAAATTAAATAAAATTCATTATTAGGTAGATATCAATTTTATACAAATTTAGAAATTTGAATCACCCAAATCGGAGTTAAAATGCAAAAGTTATAAGCGTTTGAAGTTTGAATCAAAATCTGAAATCAATAATTCGAAATAATAAATCATTTTCTTTTTCGAAAATTCATTTATTGCGTCAGCATGACACGTGGCGACCTCGATTGGTCGGTGGCGTCGGTGATCCATGGGCGTGGTCCATGGTTTGGCTCGAGTCCACCGTGGGCTCGGTCCACTGGCCTTCGCCGACACATTGGGCCTCGGTGGCGTCGGCGGCGTCACGACGCCAGCGGGTGGCGGCCCGACAAGCGGGCCCGTCTTGGCGATCACGCAATGCGATGCGGTGGCCGTGACACGCTGAGCGGCGTGTCGGCGACACCTGCACGTCGTGTTGGCCGCCGCGGCGCGGCGGTCGGCCTTCTGGGCAGCGTGTACGATCTCGGCCGTTGATTTGAAAATCAACGGCCCGGATTAGATCTCGGCTTTCACGCGTTTGGGTTAACGCGTTTGATTCGGACCGTTGGATCTAGATCCAGCGGCCGAGATGAATCTGGGGTTTTGGATCGGAATCACACGGTGGCGGCGTGGCGCGATCTGGACCATGCGATGGAGATCCGACTACCGAGAAGCTTGAGATCCGGCGATGGCTTGCGGCGGCGCTGGCCGGGAGCGGAGACGGCGACACGGCAACAGCTGGCTGCGGCTCCTCCGGCGTGAAGGCTTGCACTCCGAACGCTGCCTCGACGCGGAACTTCGGATCTGGGCTTGGCGGTGAGGGCAGCGGAGACGGCGACAAACGGCAAGGAGGCGCGACGGAGACCTAAACCAACTACGGCGAGCGATTACGGGCGACCGGCGGTGGCTCGGGCTTGAAGACTAGGGCCGACGGGTGCGCACGGGAGAGAGCTCCACGAAGGTGGCGGCGGCGCAGTAAATAGAGGCCTCGGCCACGTGAATCACGCGAAACCGAGGTTGACACAATGGCGCGAGTCCTGGCGAGGACTCGGACTAGGTAGCGTGGCGCACGTGAGCGTGGCCCACGCGTGGCGCGATCAACGGCGGAGATGGCTCGGCGCGGCCGTCTTTGTCTGTGGATTGATCTTGACCGTTGGATCTTGATCCAACGGTTGGGATCGATCGGGGTTGGGTGCGGTGCGGTATAACGCGGGCTAATGTGGGCCGTTGGATCTTGATCCAAGGGTCCACGGATTAGGTTGAAGCGGTCGGCCGGAGCGAGGTGGCGCGGTTGGGTCCGGTCGGACTTCGGACTCGAGTCCGACTTCGGGCGATCGATGGAACAAGATACAAACCGGTTCGCATTTTTCCAGCGATTAAATAATTCGATTAATTCCCAGAAATTCATTTAATTCAAGAAAAATAGCAAAAGACTCAGAAAAATTCCTGAAAAATTCTGAAAAATATTTTGGAACATTTTGGACTCAAATAAAATATTTCCAACAAAATTTTATTTGCAAAGTTAAATTCTTTAATCATTTCAAAATGGAATAAATTCAAATAAATTCCAAATAAATCCAAATAAATTCCAGAAAATTCCAAAAATTCACCAAAGTGCCAAATCACACATGAATTTAAGAAAAGCAAAATTTTGGGGTGTTACACTATTGCAATTCAAATCCGTTTTCATCAAGACTGCAAATTGCCAGTTGAGATAGTCGTTGTTGTGCCTCAGGATCTGTGGTATAGGAGTTGACGACTTCTTGAATCCATACCGGTTGGAGCTCCGATACAGCCTGTAACACCATGAGTTGCCCAGCCCGAGACAGTGCGTCTGCCACCACATTTTCCTTTCCCATTTTGTACACAATCTGGAACCGTAGACCCATCAGGCGCGTCATGGCCTTTCTTTGCATTTCAGATTGTAATTGTTGCTCCTCCAAGTAACACAGACTGTGGTGATCTGTCCGAATAATGAACTCGTTGCATTGCAAATAGGGACACCATCTCTCAACTGCCAGCATCAATGCTAAAAATTCCTTTTCATATATGGATAGTTGTTGGTGTACCTAGATTAAAGCTTTACTGAGGAACGCAATTGGGCATCCCTGTTGCATTAGAACAGCTACCACTCCATAGTCGCAGGCATCAATCTCGACCTCAAACGCTTGCTCAAAGTCTGGTAACCTCAGCACTGGTGTCGAGGACATGGCCTGTTTCAACCTTATGAATGACTCTTCAGCCTGTTCTCCCCACTCAAACCCCTTCTTTAGCAAATTGGTCAATGGTTTGGCTATTATTCCATAATTCCTTACGAACTTTCAATAGTACCCGGTCAGCCCTAGAAATCCTCACAAGTCACATTCATTGGCCTCGGCCAGTCTAGCATGGCTTGAGTTTTCCAAGGATCCATGGCCACTCCTTGGTCTGAAATAATGTGACCCAGATACTCTAATTGTTTGCGGGCGAATGTACACTTTGACCTCTTCGCAAAGAATTGATTTGCCTTTAACGTCTGCAGCACAGTCCTTAGGTGTTGAGCATGGGAGGTGAGGTTTGGGCTGTAAACTAGGATGCCATCCATGAAGACCAACACAAATTTTCGAAGATAGGGTGCCAATATAGAATTCAAGATACATTGAAAAGTGGCTAGGGCATTTGTGAGACCAAATGGCATGACTCTAAATTGATAGTGCCCGTGATGAGTCTTAAATGCAGTTTTAACTTCATCTTCCTCTTTCATACGTATCTGATGATAGCCTGCTCTCAAGTCCAGTTTTGAAAAATATTGAGTGCCCGCTAATTCGTCGAGCAGCTCGTCAATCACAGGCATTGGAAACTTGTTTTTTATAGTGAGATCATTCAATCTTCGATAATCTACACATAATCTCCAAGCTCCATCTTTTTTTTTTGCACTAGCAGGACAGGTGAGGCAAAGGGACTGATGCTAGGCTTAATGATTCCTGAAGCCAACATCTCAGTTACCTGCCGCTCAATCTCGTCCTTATGAAGTGGAGAATATCGGTATGGTCTTGCATTTACTGGTATGGAACCTGGAATTAAAGATATGCCATGATCATATTCCCTCCTTGGTGGTAACTCCTTAGGTTCTCCGAATACTTCCTCATTCTGTGCTATCACGTCTGCAATCTCTGCTGGCAATTGCTCTTCAACATTTGGTTCGTCCTGTTCTAGTATAGCCATTGCCCATATATCATTTCCTCTTCTTGACTTTTCCAGTTGATCCATGGTCAGTGCTTGCATTTCGGTTCGCTCCACTTCCCTGATTCCTTGTAACTGGATTTTTGAGCCCTTGTGACTGAATTCAACTGTTTTGTTTTTCCAATCACACGTCATAGGGCTGTGAGTCTTCAACCAATCCATTCCCAGTATTGCATCATAAGCTCCTAACTCTAAAACTCTTAAATCAGTTTGGAAAGTGTGACCTTGTGACCACCACTCCATTTTGGGTACCCAGCTCTCACACTGTAGCCTTTCTCCATTTGCCACCTTGACTTCAATTGGTTTAGTCTTCTGGGGTACACAGCCAATCCGGTGCAAGAATCCTGCATTTACAAAACTATGCGTACTCCCTGAATCCAGAAGTAATAGCATTACTTGATTTCGGACTAACGCCAAAATTCTCTTAGTTTCTACTTCTTCTGCTCTCGACAAAGCATTGAGGGACAGGCTTACGTCCCCTTCCTTGTCAATTTCAGCTGCTTCTAACATGTCTAACAGTGTCAGATAGCACTTCGCCCTGGTCATTCGCTGTGATGGCTTGCAACTGAGCTTGAATCTTCTTCTTACAGTGCTATATGATGATTGGGTTCGTATTTTTCTCCACATTGGAAATACAAACCATTGGCTCGTCGGTACTCACGTATTTGTCTTGACCACCACAGATCCCCCTGCCCAATTTTCAAACTACCTTGCAACGCATCGTTTAGGTTAAACCCCCACTATCCTTCATGCCTCCTCCTCCAGGCTTTGACTTCCACATCTTACTTCTGTCGATGACTTCCTGTTGAACTCAAGCCAGTAAAGCAGCTTGATTGATGGTCTCTGGAACTTGGTAGTTGGCACTGAACTGCATTTCTCAATTCTGGCTTCAAAGCCTTCACAAAGTGTGAAACAAATAATTCCTCTCCATAATGGGGATTATGCATTAAAATCTCATACATCAGCTCATCAAATTGCTGCTTATATTTGGTGACTCTTCCATTCTGTTTGATTTCCACCAATTCTCCCATCAACTGCCTATGATCGAACGATCCGAACTTTCGTTCCACCGCCTGCATGAATTGATCCCAATTTCCCAACTCATTTCTGGCCTTATGCATTTGTAGCCAACGTGCAGCATTTCCTTCCATGTGCATGGTTGCTGCTGTCGCCCATAATGCTTCTGGTATGTTAAACAGCATGAAATAATCTAAACACTTGTCTCTCCAGAGTCGAGGACTCTCCCCTTCAAATTTTGGGAACGACAGCTTGGGCAAATGCGTCTTCATCTAACCCCCAGACTCTCTCAGCACTCGGTTATTTGACCCTGTTGCTTCTTGAGAGGCTCCGATCGAACACCTGGTGTGCAAGCCGTTGGAAGGCAGTAGGGGCTCCTTCTCCATTCTTCCCCATATTCCAGGTGGTGCTGGTGTGAATAACGCCTTCCCCATTGTTGATGCGGGTCCTCCCCCACCCCGGCTCTTCTCCATTACCTGCTCTGTGGTGAGCCGTGCCACTGCCTGCGCCGTGGCTTCTAGTTGTTTGGCGAGGTGGTGATCCTTCGAACTCTGCTCAACCGCTTTGGCTGTAATATCTGTTCTTGCCATCAGTTGCTGCTGTGCCGAGTCAATCACCTCCACCCTCGCGAACAGGAGGTCAATACTTTCCTTGATTTGAGTTAGCTTCTCTTCCGAAAGTCCCGCAACCTCTCCCATCACCTCAAGGACGAAATGGGTCTGAACTGAGGGTTTCGGGGTTGCCGTGATCAGGCCCGTTGATGGCCATGTGCCATCTAGGCACCGGCACAGGGCCCCCAAAATTACTAGGGCCCCCAAATCAGAGTTCAAGACCATTAGCAACGTCCGTAATCTGATCAACCTTGATTAGTTTGTTTGCTCGCTTAGTACTTGAAAATGATAGCACTTGAAAGACACAAGAAAGACTTAATGGGTTGGCAATGATAGCACTTGAAAATGATGTTTTCGAGAAGATTAATTATGAAGATATAATTGAAGATTTTATTTCAAGAAATACTATGCGGATGATGTTTGTTAGTAGAACATGATGCCAGTACTATCTTGACTCTTTTAACATTGATATTTGATATGTTCCTAAATTTTGTAAGAAAAAGCACATATTAAATCTATATAATTGTCTGAAAGTATGTCTTATTTATAGCACACATGAATTTTTCAAATTTTAAAGCCACAATTTGCATTTCGCTCCGGAGCCCCAAATTTCTGGAGACGGTCCTGGCCGTGATGTCGGATTCAAGTCAAGTTAACCAGGATCTCGGGATTTCATAGGGATCATCAAGAACCGATCGAGATTAGTTCTGAGTTCCCCAACCTTCCCCTGGGATTTCACAACTCAAAGCTTGATCGGACTGAGCTCTGATACCACTTGTCACACCCCCTTGCACTGAATCAACGCAGCACGTGAGATGTCGGCTTTACAGGGAACAGAAGGATCGAAAGCACCAACGAAACAAGGAAGAAGAAGAGGAAGAAAAGAAGAAAAGCGACGATCAGAGGCAATGAGTTTAATATTTCATTTCATGTTTTCCAGTCTGTCTTCTCATTCTGTTACATGGGTTTTTATACTTGAATCTCAACTAACTCAGTTACAAAGTCACTTTAACATTTGTCTCTCTCGGTAATTACTATTTACCGTAATGCCTTTGTCGAAACTGGTCTACTTTACTGTCTTGGTTGTCTTACTCCTAATCTCCTTCTGGCGCTTCTCCAGTGAACTAGGCTGTAACACAGTGACAAGTGACAACTAAAGGATCCAAGTCGGGAACAACTGGGGAATGATACTTAACTAAACCCCCGCATGTAGTAGCACAAACGAACTGAAATTCCAGCAGGAATTAGCCAACTTCGCCAAGGCCTCAAAGGTTGTCATGCTCACGCGGAGGCAAGTCAACACCGGGATGAGTTGGCCACGACAGCCACCGGGGCTGCGAGCCAGCGATGGCGACCGGCGGCGGTGGCGGCTAGGGTTCGCTTCTCTCTCTCTCTCTCTCTCTCTCTCTCTCTCTCTCTCTCTCTCTCTCTCTCGGTTGAGTTAAAACCCCCGCCTAGACGCACATTTTTGCTCCTTTCGGCAGCCCAACCTCGCCACGGCGACGCCTAGACTCCTAGTCGCCATGGAGGACGCCTAGAGATCCCAGGTGGACGCCTAATCTACTCTAGGCGGAGCGACTGGTCCTGGCGACCGGACGCCTAACGGGCTACTACACGTTGCCTTGGCAGCAAGACTTACACCAATTCATTAACCGCCCCATCTTTCTCAGCTACAACTCAAGAATCGGGTAGCAAAAATGGAAGGAACAAGCGGAAGGACAGAGGGGGATCGGTGGATTACGGACCTTGTCGAGCATGTCCTTGAGGGAGGAGATGTGCCGGAGGATGGCGCCCGAATCCTCCGCCATCGGAAAACCCGGAACGCCGGCGGCCCGCAGCGGAATTGAGATATCGGGATGGAGTCTGGACTCTGGACCAGGTTCACAAAGCCGTTTCCAACTGAGATTTGGAGCTCCAGCGTGTTAAAAACTGCAAATATCCGTTTTAAAAGTCGTGAATAATGAACGGTTCCAAAAATCAAATAAATTTAAAATTTAATCAAACAACGAGCGATTTTTATGATAAATAAATGAAAACCGCTCGATTTAGAGCGAAACTCAAGTCTTTGCCGAAAATCGCTGAAGAGTTGGAAAAATAGAAAAAATTGCAAAACAAAAATTGCAAAACCTATAAAAAGTCATTAAATACCAAAAAATAGGAAAATGTAATTAAAAGTATGGAAAATACAAAAAAAATTCCGATATGATCTGTCCAAAATATGAAAAAATTTGACATAACCTTTACAATATTTTAGGCAATTGCAAGTTGTAAAGTAAGCATTTAGCAATAATATGTCAACAAATAATCTTTCATTGCAATACTACTCACATATCAATCTAACAAGTGAAAAAATAGTCATTCACATAATAACATACAAATACCATTCACATATCAATTTACATCTCATTTGAAGTTGTAAAGTAGGTATAACTTCGTCGTTCTTTCATTATTCAACCTACATGAATAAAATGTTAGTAAAAAATTAAGTTGCAATAAAAACGAAACATACAAATGAAACAAAATTTCGGTATGACCTTTACTATATTTTAATCAATCAGAAGTTGTAAAATAGATATTTAGCAATAATATGTCAGTAAATAATCTTTCACTTTAATACCATTCACATGCAAATGAAACATTACCTTCGAGGTTAGGGGTAGTATTGTTGCGTGTATACTTGGTTGGCCATATTGTATTCCTCGGTGGACATGAAGGCCAATTGTCATGTAGCAAGCAACTCCGCCTTGTAATCGTGCCAGCTTTGCCCCGTCCATGCACTTGCCGTTTGCCGTTGTTGATACAACATGGCATAAAACTCAGGGTCCTGCCACTCGGAGACCCATTTGGTGGGAGGTTGTGCATGAGCATCGGGTATAGTGTAATCATAACTGTCATATGAGCCATAACTCCTTTGCATCTAGGCGATGCCATAGGAGCTAGAGCTATCCTGTGGTGCGTCCTTTCCCTTCTCTCCAGTAGTCCTCCTCTGCGATTGGGGAGCGACATGATCTATGTCCTGTGTTGAATGAGTGGACTATGACTCCCCTATAAATTCAACAGCACGCTGCTCTTCTAATTAGTGCGTGGGAGGTATGGAGGCATAGCCACCGGACTCATCACCATCGGTGTTCGTCTTGTAGCTGCTATCAATGGACTCTTTGTATGATGGGCTCCGACGTTCCCCGCTCTCAGTGGAGTCATCACTCCCTACATAATGTGACTCATCTGCGGTATGCTTCCCCTTTCCTTTAGAAGACGCTCTCCTTTTTCCTTATACTTTCTCGGCACTAATTGGTGCTTTCTCTTCCCTATATGAGTGTCCCCGAATGTTCTATCTGCCCATTCAGGAATGCTTGCAACCTGTGGGGGGCTCCGATCTTGGATTAGTTGATTTAAATGTGTTAGAAAATGAGGAAGAGCCAAGCATTGCGATCAAGAAGATGGCAATAGGTGAAGTGAGGCCGCAAGAAAAGAAGCCCCAAGACAATTCATCTACACAAGTAGAGCCTCCTACCTCAAATCAAAGCCAAGACATTCCTCAAGATAGTCCAAGCAAACTATTGGAGGATGATCAAATTGAAGATAATGAGCCAATTCAACGAACATCTCAAATGCCGCATCCAAGAGTGCATCAAAGCATCCAAAGAGATCACCCCATCGACAACATCCTTGGTGATATCCAAAAGGGGGTAACTACATGCTCTAGAGTATCAAATTTTTGCGAATTTTACTCTTTCGTGTCTACTTTGGAACCTTTGAAGGTAGAAGATGCATTAAGGGATCTGGATTGGGTAATGGCAATGCATGAAGAGATCAACAACTTCGTTAGGAACAAAGTTTGGTCGTTGGTAGAAAGACCAAATCAAAATGTGATTGGAACCAAATGGGTCTTCCGCAACAAACAAGACGAAAATGGAGTTGTTACAAGAAATAAAGCTAGGTTGGTAGCTCAAGGATACACTCAAATTGAAGGTTTGGATTTTGGTGAGACTTATGCTCCCGTTGCTAGACTAGAATCAATTCGTATTTTGGTTGCATTTGCTACTCGCCATGATTTCAAGCTT
Organism: Rhipidocladum racemiflorum; assembly: GCA_036346355.1. Classification (NCBI taxonomy): domain Eukaryota; kingdom Viridiplantae; phylum Streptophyta; class Magnoliopsida; order Poales; family Poaceae; genus Rhipidocladum; species Rhipidocladum racemiflorum. The sequence goes on from CM070578.1 coordinate 55,868,280, forward strand.
TATCAAATGGACGTCAAGAGTGCTTTCCTAAATGGTCCAATTGCTGAACTAGTTTATGTCGAGCAACCGCCAGGGATGGAAGATTACAAGAACCCTACACATGTATACAAGCTCCATAAGGCGCTCTACGGGCTTAAGCAAGCACCTAGAGTATGGTATGAATGCCTTAAGGATTTTCTCATTAAAAAGGGGTTTCAAATCGGTAAAGTCGATCCTACTCTCTTCACAAAATATGTTGATGATGACTTATTTGTATGCCAAATATATGTCGATGACATTATATTTGGGTCTACTAATAAAAACTTTTGTGAGGAATTTAGTAGGTTAATGACAAAGAGGTTTGAAATGTCTATGATGAGCAAGCTAAAATTCGTCCGAGGATTTCAAATCAAACAACTCAAGGAAGGTACATTCTTATGCCAAACAAAATACATCAAGGATATGCTCAAGAAGTTTGACATGGAGAACGCCAAGCCAATTCATACACCTATGACAACCAACGGACATCTTGGTCTAAATGAGGAAGGTAATCCTGTGGATCAAAAGGTATATCGGTCAATGATAGGTTCATTGCTTTATCTTTGTGCATCTAGGCCAGATATTATGCTTAGCGTTTGTATGTGTGCAAGATTTCAAGCCGCTCCGAGAGAGTGTCACCTAGTAGCCGTGAAAAGAATTCTTAGATATCTAGTTCACACACCAAATCTAGGGCTTTGGTATCCTAAAGGATCAAAATTCGATTTGATTGGATATTCGGATGCTGATTATGCGGGTTGCAAAGTGGATAGAAAAAGTACTTCGGGGACTTGCCAATTCCTAGGTAGATCACTAGTTTCTTGGTCCTCAAAGAAACAAAACTCGGTAGCTCTATCCACCGCCGAAGCCGAATATATTGCCGCGGGAAGTTGTTGTGCACAATTGCTTTGGATGAGGCAAACTTTGAGGGATTTTGGACTAAGGTTGGATAGAGTACCACTCTTATGTGACAATGAGAGTGCCATTAAAATAGCCAATAATCCCGTCCAACACTCCCGGACCAAGCATATAGATATCCGCCACCATTTTCTTAGGGGTCACTCACTAAAAGGAGACATTGATATTACCTATGTGAGAACCGAGAAACAATTGGCCGATATATTCACCAAACCTCTAGATGAGAGACGCTTTTGCGAGTTAAGAAGCGAGCTAAATGTCCTAGACTATCGGAATGTGACTTGACATCTTGCTCGCATTTGATTGTTACTTCTCATTTCAATTTCAAAATAAAATGATTGCAAAATTAGTTATCCGTCTTTGAAAATCTTTTATTGTTGATTGTATCTTCGGTCATTCCACTTGAGATCATTGCTTTGATTGTTGTAATGCTCTCTGATCACAAGTTGGATGACTTCCAAGTTCACTGACTAAAAGTCTCATTTCATCCTGTCTCTGAAATCCTATCTTTTCCTTCGTTTTGCTGGAAAAATCAACTCTTCGGAACTTTCGATAAAGTCATCGGAACTTCCGAATTTCTGTGAATTCAGCTTCTTCGGAATATCCAAAATTTAATATCGGAATATCCGAAGCTTGCTCAGCTGGAGTTTCGCTGGAAACCTCAACTCTTTGGAACATCCGAACCGCAGTTCGGAACATCTGAAGTGTGTGTAAACGCTTGAAAAGGACCGTTCGGTTGGCCCCTCAACTCATTTCCTTTTTCCTCCAAAACCTCTGTACGGCTCTCCCTTTTCATTTCTTATCGTCTTCGGAGTCTCCGACCCTACGGAAACTCCGATACTTCCCCAAAGAAGGTTGTGCTTCGGATTAAGGAGTTCTTCATCTTTTCAATCTCGTTTTTCGCATTCTCAAGGTAACCCTAGTTCCCTATCTTTGAGATCTCTCACTCCTTGGATTCCTTGGTCATTATCTTTTGGTAAACTTGTTGATCTAGTCCTCCGTTGCTTAGATCTCAAGTTTCATCAAATTCCTTCGGTCGATCTTGTCAAATCGCCAGTTTTAGGGTTGTACCGTGTTTTTTGGAACTTCCGACCTAAAATCGGAACTTCCGATGATAACAGTACAGCACTAAAACTAGTTTTATCTCTAGTTTCTTTCGTCTTATCGAGATGCTCCTTTCTCAGTTGATTTCGATGGATCTTGGTCAAGGTGATCAACCCCCTGCCGGCTCAGCTAAAGTCTCTTTTAGTCGGAAACGCAAGACTCCAACCGGAACCAGAACGAAACGAGTTGCTACCAGGGGATCCCAGCCAGGTATTTCAATCAATGAACCCTCGCAGGCTGCTCAAACTGTGAATGTGCCTCGTGGAGCACCACTACCTTCTAGGAAAGGCAAGGGCATTGCTGGTGCGTCAGGCTCTCAGGCTAGAGACATGCCGTGTCTAAAGAAACCTGAAAGAAATCCTAGGCTCCAAAGAAAACCGGTAAACTACAAAGGGAAAGCAGCTCAAGTCCGAAAGACACGAGAGGAGAACCCCAAGAGGACAGACCAGTTCTCCACTGACTCTCGCTTCTGGACTTTCTTTCAGCAGGACTTCTATGAGTCAGTCATTCTACCAAGAAAGAATCCAGTTATTCTGATGCAGTGTGTTGATTGGGAGTATATGACAGCGGCAGACGACGCTATCTTCAATGAGATCATTGCTGCTTGTGAAAGAACTGGGATCAAGAGAATCATGAGCTTTCAGCATGACTGGAATGTGGAAATCATCGCTTAGTTCTATGCAACAATGTATGTCTCTAGGGATCGAGTTTCCACTCTCCACTGGATGATAGAAGGCACCTGGTATGAGACCACTTATGCTCAGTTTGCAAGATTGCTTGAATTTACAGAAGCAGACTCTAGAGACAGAGATCAGATTCACAATGAGAATCCGCTAGGAGCATCCAGTATGGGTTTTCTGTATGAAGAAAATGCTGATTATGAGGAAGGAAACACCAAAGGCATGAAACCATTCTTTGCTATCCTGAATAGACTTTTCAGAAAAACTTTGGCTCCTAAGGAAGGTGATGCTTCTGATGTCCTCTCTTACACAAGGAACCTCCTGAGCAGGATGCAGGATGGCCAGAGGCCCTTTGATGTTTTTGATTTTATCTGGAATGAGATCAGACTCACTAGTCAGGAGCCCAGAAGGAGTTGTGGCTATGCTCCTTTCATTATGCATTTGATTGAACAAGTGTCAGGGCAACAGTTTGAGTATGATGTCAAGCACACTGCTCTTCAGGTTAGGGCTGTAAAAGCCCCCTCACAGAGAGCTACCAGGGCTTTTACCAGAGGAACCACCTCATCCACTACGCCTGCAGTCTCAGCTCCCAATGGTTCATCATCACCAATTTTGCGTGCTTTGAAGTCCATCTTTGTCCTTTGCAAGGGCAACGCAGCAGCGCATAAGAAGAACACCAAACGACTCAAGGATATTCAGAGGCACTTGAATCTGGAATGTTCGGATGATGAGGAGAGTGAGGAAGAGATCGAGGATCCATTTGCTCCAGCACCTGACGCTTCAGATGAGTCTGAGGACGATGCCGAAGAGTCTGGCTCAGATGAGGCTGGATCAGAGGAGTCCGACTAGTCTACTCTCTCTCTCTCTCTCTAGTCCTCCTTTGTGGTGCTTGATGCCAAAGGGGGAGAGATGAAGACAAAAGACAATTTCCGTTATCTCGTCGTGTCCGTCGTGTCTATCCTGAGTCCTCTAGTCTAAGTGAACTTGGTCGTATTATTACTTTATGTCATGCAGCGTTGTTTAAAACTCTGTGGTTGATTGTTGAATATTTGTTGCTTTCAAAACCTTTTACCTATGTTGACTTGTTGAATGTTTTAAATGTTGAACATGTTTGCTAAATTTCATATGCAAGGATATAGGGGGAGCTCTCTCTCAACTCTTTTGACTTCCAAAATGTGCACTTGTTCTCAAGTCCTTTAATGCACATATCTAGGGGGAGTTCATCCTATATTCCTTCCATTCATATGCTTTACAAATTTGTCTTTAATCGGGTTGTCATCAATCACCAAAAAGGGGGAGATTGAAAGTGCATCTAGGCCCCCTAATATTGTTTTGGTTGATTAATGACAAACGATTAAAGAATCTAACGTGTTCAACTAGTTTATGAACAGGTGAAAGTCTCAAGTAGAGATCATCTACGATCATCGGGCATTCTCAAACGACATTGAGTAAGAAGAACGGCAACTGTGGTTGTAATTTTCATTTGTTGAGTCATAGGTTTGCCGTACTATTAAGAGGGGTGTGTTGAAATTGATCTAGAGATGGTCTATGCGCTCAGATGAATGATCTTTAGTCCCTTGAGAGTGTTCAAGTAGTCTCCCATGCATTGGAATTTAATAAGCTGCAATTTTCTAGTTGGATATTCCGATTCTATATCGGAAGTTCCGAAGTTTCAGACATTCCAATGTGTGGTTGCACTTCAGTCCGTAGTTCGTTGTTAGGTTCGGACTTTTCGATATCTTGTATCGGATATTCCGATGCCTGTTGGATCTCGAAAAGGGTTCTCTCTGTTTAGTTCGGATAGTCCGAAGTTTAACTTCGGAAGTTCCGAAGTGGCTGTTTCTCAGGTTGGGAACTCTCTATTTGGTTCGGATGTTCCGATATTCACATCGGACATTCCGATTTGCACTTAGAAAGTTTTGTTGAGCTCTCTTTCTGAGTGTCATTGGAAGTTCCGAAGTAGTATTCGGATATTCCGATACTTGTGGTTTTCGACCGTTGGAAGCTGTCCCAGTTCTGGTTGTTTGCACTCATCGGACATTCCGATGTTGGGATCGGACAGTCCGATGTGTGGCTGAGTGTGGGGGTAACGGCTAGTTTTGAACCAAAACTATAACTACCCCACTCCTCTCCCTTTAGAGGGTTACTCAATTCATTTTGACTAAACACTTGAGCACCTTGAGCACACCCTAGAGCTTTCTTGAGCCCTCCTGCTTGATCTTAGTGATCATCTAGTGTGTGAGGAAATCTAGTGTGGTTGTGAGCTAAAGAAAAAGAAGGATTCATTCATCTTGAGCACCAAAGAGCATCTCCAAGATCAAGAGTCAAACGCACTCATTTCTCTTGGAGGTTGAAGGACTCCTAGACGGCTAGGCGTCGCTCACGAGCTCCCGACGTTTGTGGGAAGCCGTGGGAAGTTTGTGAAGGCCGGCTCTGCCTCCGAAAGGAAAGGAACCAATAGTGAAACCAAGCCTCAAGTGCGACCGAGGTTTGGGAGGAAAGGGTTGGAAAAGACCCGGCTCTTTGGAGCTTCGTCAACGGAGACGTAGGATTTCCTCAAGAATCCGAACTTCACGAACAAATCCTGTTTTCCTACTTGTCTTATTGTTTATCATTGCTTCTTAGATTATTCCTAAAGCTTATTTCTTCAAGTAGTTTATTCTCTAAGTTAAAGTCTATCGGACATTCCGAACATATATCGGAAGTTCCGATCAAGTCGGAAGTTCCGATACAATACCGGAAGTTCCGATACTCTTTCCGCTGCGACGAATTTAGTTCTAAATTTAAATTGCCTATTCACCCCTCTCCTCTAGGCAACTTTCTCATCTTTTCAGTGCCTACTTTACTAACTCGCTCCCATTCACAACTGTGGATGGGACTAGAGGTAGGTCTTTTGTGCTCACTACGTGTGAACACAGGGGCCCGCATCAGAATGGGTCGCCTCTTCCATTATGAATGCACATATGCCATAAACATGAATGAACTTGCATAAATACTCAATTTAACAATTGCATAGCCATTTAACCATTCATATTCATCATATCACATGCAAGGATCAAACATAGCAATTTAACATATCACATGAGTATATTGCAATACTACGAAACTATATGGCCACCCAAGCCACAACCACCCCAATACACTTGCCTTCAACCTCTCGAGGCGGTGTGGCGAGACGTTGATGCCACTCCCGATGTCACACCACCTGCACATAGATATAATGCACTCAAAAATATGCCCACAAATCATCACAAGACCAACAACTACATCGGCTTCGCAACCCGCTCCTAAAACCGGAAAAACAGTACTCTATCCAAATAGGATAGCAGACTTCTAACGGTCATAACTTGAGTTTCACAACTTCAAATCAAGTAAACGAATACATTTTATCAAACTAAAGGAAATTTCTCATCTTTTTCTAAGTATTCAAAAAGTCTCAATCGGCCTCTAAGTTCCTCTAATCTACAGATGAACATAGACTGTACCAATCGTGACATAGATTGGACAACATTCGGTAAAATGGTCATAACTTTTAAATGGCTAAACAAAACTTAGTGATTTTGGTGCCCAATTAAAGGTAATTCAATTATCTACAACTTAAGCAACATCTGGCCCCCCCAAGAAACGAAACTAAAATTCTCTAAATCGTGCCCGAAGTCAGACCTCTAATCTGCCCGGGAACAGAACGCCAAAACAGATCTAGTTTTCTTCAAATTTAACTAGTTGCAGCACACCATTAGAGGCTCTTAGCACTAGATTCCCCCATTAAAACAGTACCTAATCCACTCCAAAAACTCCCAATAATCATACCTCTCCTTGACGAAACGAAGAACCGACGAAAGATCCCTTTTCCCGTCTACGATTCTCCTCCAATCCGCAGGAAACCGTCGGCTTCTCCTCGGTTGGATGTGCTCCAAAGCATGAACAGGGAGAGGTGAAGTGGGGGAGGGAGGGGCGGCTATGGGGGGAAACCCTAGCTAGGGGGGCGCAAGGGATGAGTGGGGGCGGCCAAGGGGGGGAAAACGCAAGGGGGGATGGGGGCCGGCCAAAGGGGGTGCAAGGGAGGGATGGGGGCGGCTAGAGGGGTGGAGGGGAGGTGGGCTAGGGTTTAATCAGGTTTGCTTTTCCCCCACAAGGCCCAAAACCACCCAAAAAGCCCAAAACTCAATCCCCCAACGCCCAAACTCTCCCGGAAAAGCCCAAACACCCTGAAAGACCAAAAAACAAGACATAAACTCTTACAGTAATGTCACATCACCGAAGAAGAAAAAGAGAAAAAATAAATGGCCGAGCTGAGTTCCAAGATGCAAGTGGAGATCACCAAATTGAGAGAACACATAAAGATCTCCAGTGATGAAGTAATAAGAATTTGGGGATTATGAAAATCGATCCTGGGTTTTGTTTTTTCACAATTGCAAAAAATAACGACAGATTTGAAGGGAAAGTAAGTAGAACTTACAAATCAAGATCCGTCAATTAATGAACTGGTCGCGGCGGTAAAAGAGCTACTGAAGAATATCTCCGAGCATATCCCCGTGATGATGAATACCATCAAGCCAACCCTTCGACAATCAATTAGCTTCCATATTAATGCCCTTTTTATGAAATTAAGGCATTACTATAAGGATGCGATTGAGTTGGAGAAGCTTGCTCCCAACCGACAGTTCTCAACAGAAGAGGAGTTAAACCGAACACAAGCAGAAGTAAAATCTAATGTGGACTTGTATATGAATAATGTAAAGGTTCTTTTCAAGTGAAATGAAAAAATTTATTCTATGTCTATCTTTTATGTATAAAGACTTGTTCTATTTCTTGTCTACTTTTAATCTTAAGTATATCATTACTAGCCACCAACTGTTTGTTTGACTGATTAGCGATGTGATCGAAAATCAAACAGTTTTTTTATGGAGAATCGACCTGATTTCTCTTTGCTATACACTTAGTATTAACTAGCAGTAGGTCGGAGATGATGTCAGTCTAATGAGTTTCAATGCAGTAAGTACTGGCTTACATGAAAAGGCTCTATTAGAAGTCATCTCACAACCCAACTAGCAACTTCGTGTTTTGCTCAGGGAGTTAGGTCGGACTAAACCTTCATGATTCCTTAGAATGAAAGCAAGACAAGAAATAGTTTAATATAACAGTAAGAAGACATAGTTTTACAAAGTATGAATTTCATTCATGAATGTAAAATATGAATTTACACATAAAACCTGCGAAGATGTTGGATATTCCAAGCGTTAGAAAGAATTCGGCTGTCTTCCATAGCAAGCTGAACAGAGCCAGGTCAGGTAATTAACACTACAGTAGAGGGACCTTCCCATTTGGAAGATAACTTATTTAAATTAGACTGGTTCTGGATGCACCTTAGAACAAAGTCTCCCACAATGAGTGTTCGTGGTTGAACTCTTTTGTTGTAGTATCTTGCTTTTCTTCTAAGAGATTACTATCATCATCGTGTTGACTGTTTTGATCAACATGTTCAAAAAGAAGATATTCACATAGTACCTAAATGGATTTCACTGAGCAGAACAACTTATGCGTCGTAGACTAGTGAGAAAGGTGTTTCCACTGTAGCCCTACTAGTCGTCGTGCATATGGGCCAAAGTAATGAGTAGAGATCATCTACCCAAGCCCCTGAGCATGTTTTTAAATGATCAAACACTCGTTTTTTCATGTCTTGCATGATTTGGCCGTTTGCACACTCTACTACTCCGTTACTCTGCGAATGAGCAACAACAACATAACAAATATTTGTGCCTATTTCATCACAGTAATCTTAAAACAGACCACTAATAAATTACGATCTATTATCAGTAATTAACTTACTAGGAACTTCGAATCTAGTGACTATATTTTTCACAAAGAATTTCTTCGTAGCTTGAGCCATAATTGAAACTACAAGCTCAGCTTCTATCCATTTTGTGAAAGTATAAATAGCAACAAATAGGAATTTATATTCATTAGTCACTTAGGGTAATGGGCCTACTATATCAATGTCCCATGTCAAAAATGGCCATGACAATGGTATTGTTTTCAATTGATTAGTGGGTTGTTGTACTTGTCAAGTATGAAATTGACATTGCTCACAAGTCTTTAAGCTGTGGGCCAATAAAAACCTTATTAGAATGCTTTGTCGACCAACGTTCTTTATGAACTATGTGCTCCATACAAACCCCCATGAATCTCATGAAGTAATGTTATCCCTTATTCTTATGATATACATTTCATTAAGACCTCATGAGTTTCCTTTCTATAAAGAGTATTATCGAGTAATTTGTACATTCATGCCTTTCGAATCAATCTATCTTTTTCTTGTATTTCCTCGGGCAGTGTCCTATGTTTTAGATAGGCTTTAAATGTTTAGCCCAATCCAAATCCTGATCGAGGACTCCGACCTGATTGCTGGTTGGGGACTCTTCTATGCAAATATCTATAGAAGGTTTAGACAGTTGTTCAAGAAATACACCTGTTGAAACAAGTGATCGTGAGAAGCCCGGTTTTGATAATTGGTCCACCAAAAGATTATCTTTTCGCGGAATGTATTAGATTTCAAAGTCAATGAAGTTTTTCTACAATTTCCCCACTTCATTTAGGTAGTGAGATATTACCTCATCGGATGTCATGTATTCCTTGCTAACCTGATTTACGACTAATTGCGAATCACCTTTCGCTAAAAGCCGACGAACTCCAAGGGATTTTGCTGCTTGTAGCCTGTATAGAAAACTTTTATGCTATGCTATATTATTGGTAGCAGAGAATTGCATATGGATTACGTATTGTAGCTAATCACCCTAAGGTGTAACTAGTACTATACCACCCCTTGAACCTCTTAGTTCTCTAGAACCATCAAAGTATAAGGTCTAGCAGTCAGTATTAGTGGAATCTGCTCTACAGAAGGCTCACTATTAGTCCATTCAGCGATAAAATCTGCTAGAATTTGAGATTTAATTTCTAATCGGGAGATGAATTAGTCATCGAAAGATCCAAGCTCAACTGCCCAGTTAGCAATCCGACCAATTATTCTCTGGTTATGGAGAATGTTGCCCAAAGCAAAAGATGAATGCGCTGTAATCCGATGATATTGGAAATAATGTCTTAATTTCCTGGAAGCCATTAATAGGGAATAAAGAAGTTTTTGAACATGAGGGTATCTCTCATTTGGTCCATGTAAAACTTCACTTACGTAGTATATTGGTTTTTGAACCTTTTCTTGTTCAACGACTAGAACAACACTAACCACATTATTTGTAGCCGCTAGATAGAGCAACAGTGGTTCACCTGGATTAAGTGATACCAATATTGGCGGGCTTGACAAATAATGTTTAAGTTCTTGGAAGGCTTTTTCTACTTCATCCGACTAGTGGAATTTGTCATGTTTTCTTATTACCTTGAAGAAAGGTAATCCACGTTCTCCCGATCTGGATATAAAGCAACTGAGACTAGCCAGCTGATCAGTTAATCCTTATACTTCCTTCATTGAAGAAGGAGACTTTAAGGATTCAATGTCACGAATCTTCTCGGGATTAGTTTCAATTTCGCGTGAAGAAACAAGGAATCCTAGCAATTTACTAGAAGAAATTCTAAAAGTACACTTTTCAGGATTTAACTTTATTTAATGTTTTTTCAAGTTACATAATGTTTCAGCCAAATCCAACAGATGGTTAGATCTTTTCTTGTTCTTTACAACAAGATCATCTACATAAGCTTCTAAGGCTGTGTTTGTTTAGGCTTCTGCTTAGGCTTATTTGGCTTCTAGGCCTTCATAAGTCACAAGCCAAAACAAACAGTAATTTTTCAGCTAGCTGGAGAGGAGAAGCTCCAGCCCAATTTGCACTACACGAGAGAAGCAAGAAAAACGATGCTTCTCAGGCTGGTTGGAGCTTCTGAAGATCCCACTTCCCTGCTACCCTTGCAACTTGATCTTATTTACAAAAAATTGCCATCCCTTTCATCAAGTCTCTTCCAGCTCCAAATTTCACTCCAAAGAGCCGCCTAGCTTCTTCCAGCTCCAGCAGCTTCTCCTCCAGCACCAGCCTAAACAAACACAGCCTAAGTTTCTTCCTATTTGGCTTATGAAAGCTTTCTGCATGAGGCATTAGTACGTGGCACCAGCATTTTCAGTCCAAATGGGATCTTCTGGTAGCAGTACATTCCAAATGGGGTTATGGAGGAAACCTTCTCTTAACATGCTTATTTGATGATAACTTAAGTATGCATCCAGGAAACTCATCATTTCGCAACCTGCTATTTAATTGACCAAATGGTCTATTCGGGGCAAAGGAAAGTCATCTTTTGGACAAACGGTATTAAGACTAGTGAAATTGACGCACATTCACCACTTACCATTTGCCTTCTTTACCATTATTGGATTTGCAAGCCAATCTAGATGATCAACTTCACGAATAAAACTAGCTTCTAATAGTTTATCCAACTCTTGTCGAATGGCTTCTTGCTGGTCAGGAGCGAATCGCCGTAGCTTCTGCTTCATTGGCTGTATTTCAGGTCGAATAGCTAACATGTGCTCGATCACCTCCCTTGAGACTTTAGGCATGTTGGATGATTTCGATGCAAACACATCTGCGTTAACCCGGAGGAAGGCAATGAGCACGTCTTCCTATTTGGCATCCATACGTAATCCTATCCGAACAGTTTCAACTGGTCGGCAGGATCGATGGGGATGAGCTTGATTTGCCCATTTGGATAAGGATTGGCCTTCAGCTTTTCCGACCTGCTAGGTTTATCAACCTTGCAAGGCTTCTCTGCACCATTAACATCTCTTAATGGTAACTGATCAACAATTTCAAATAATTTTTTATCAAAATTTAGTACAGTATTTAAATCACTTTGCACACTAATCACACCTTTTGGACCAGGTATCTTTATACTCTGGAAGGCATGATGAATACTTCCACAAACTTAATGAGTGAAGATTTACCCAAAAAGGCATTATATGCAGAATCAAAGTCAACAACTTCAAACGAAATTAACTCAGTTCTAAAATTTCAAGCATCTCCAAAAGTGACAGGTAAGATAATTTGTCCTATTGGAGTTCCAAAGAAAGGATTTGTTACTGGTCGGATTTTAGAATGAGGAATTTGCATTTCATCAAGGGTATTAATAAAAAGTAAGCCTAAAAAACTTCCCCTATCTACTAAGATTCTCCCTACCTTGCAATTACTAATTGTAGGAGATACGACTAAAGGAAGTTTTCGAGAAGTAGACATACCTTTTGGATAATCGTTCTTGCTGAATGTAATTGTGACATTCGACCATTTTGGAAACTCTGGCTTTCCTGATCGAGAATCAATGTTGTTGACTTCTCCATAGGCAGACTTCAACTGCCATTTTAAGGTATATGCAGATGATCCACCGAAGATCATATTAACATGATGATCTGCTTTTGATAATCCTACATCTCTATTTGCATCTTTTATACTTTGTCCTTCTGTCAAGGTTGGCATAGGACCCTTACCAAAGTAAAATTCTTCCATACGCCTTTGCCAAGTTCGGCAATTGCGCAAGTCGTGTCCTGGTGCATTATGCAAAGGACACCATCTCCTATTTTCACTATTTGAAGTGGAAACTTTAGGGTTGGGCTGGTCATTTGTCCGACCAGGCTTCTTCTCCTAGGGTTATTTATCTTTGGAAAAACAAGTCGTTTAGAGACACCTGTGATCTATCTTTGAGAGATCTTTTACACGTTATCTTATTTTTACCTTTTCGATCTTCAGGTGTGGAAGATTTTTTAGGTTTATTATCTTTAGAAATCTTTAAACCTGCTTGAGGTGGCGTATGGCCTTTGTCAACTATACGGTTCCGTTCAACCACCTCATGAGCATCAGAGTAACGATCTGCCATATCGAAGAGTTCTGATATGGTGGATGGCGTATGGCCTTTGTCAACCATACGGTTCCGTTCAACCACCTCATGAGCATCAGAGTAACGATCTGCCATATCGAAGAGTTCTGATATGGTGGATGGCGGGTGAATGTTGAGATCTTCTGTGAAATGCTTTTAGCGTACAACCTGCTTAAAAGCATGAATCACAGAGTCATCAGATATATTAGGAATCGTGTTATGAACCTTCACAAACCTTTTAATAAACTAACGTAAATTTTCATCAAAGGTTTGGCGAAGACGGTGCAAATCATCCTCTTTACTAGGTTTCACGTATCAACTTTTAAATTTATTTAAAATGATATGGCATAAATTTTCTCAACTATATATGGATCCTTCGGGTTGATTAAACAACCAAGTTCTTGCATATCCTTTAAGAACAATAGGAAGATAATTCGCCATTACCTTCTCATCGCCACCCGCAGTTTGAATGGCGGTGGTATAAATTTGTAAAAATTCTGATGGATTTTGGGTTCCATCATAGCTTTGCAATAGACTCAGCTTGAAATTTTCAGGTTAGGTGACATTTTTTAGTCCTAGATAAAAGGCTTTGCATCCTGTATATAATCCCAAGCGTGAGCGCACATTAGGTACTTGATCTGTATAATCAGGAGAACAAGGTCTTTGTTGACCATGATTAATATTTTCACCTGGGTCAAGCCTATCAAAAGCGCTTCTTTGTTATGGATTGCTCCTCTATTGACGGTCAGCACTCTGTTGACATCGACCGGACGAGGAATAATCCGCACGGGAATCAGTCAAGGTCCTTATGGAAGGAGATATGCTCTGTACTTCTGCAGCAGTTTCTAGTAGATCAACATCTAAAGATCTTATAAGCGGCACATTATCTCCATCCGTGGGTTGACTTAAAATTGCATCAGTAATAATGCGAATTCTGTCCACAGGAGTTTCCCCTTGTGGACTGTTAAGAATCATATTTACGTCCCTTACCGCCATCCTTGCAACATGTGACATGACTGGAAAGACCGATCGGCGACGACTTCCCGACAGATCTAGCCTACGCGAGATTCCCAGCAGGTTATTATGGTAAAGGCACCTTGTCTTTTCCATTGCCTTTTGTTTGGCAATAGCGAGACTCTCGCGTTGCTCTTGGGCAGACTTTTCTTAAGCTTCACATTGTTCATGTTTCGCTCGTTGTGCCTCTGCCTTTTTCGTGACTGTGCAAATGCGGAATCTGGAGTTGAGGGAAGGGATGAGCACTCCCTCATCGGAAGACGATGACGGGCTATAGTCGAGTTCAAGACTTCAGAGAAAATCTTCTGAAGATGAACTCTCATGAAAGTCATTGTTGTTCTGGTTAATTCGTACATTGTCGACTTCCATAGGGCATGTGCCCTCATTCTCTACCTCTGAAATAGGGGTAGGCACGGAGTCGCTCTGTTTCCTAATTTTTCCTCAGGACGTGGCCTCATCCGGTTTGGATGAAGTTGCCAACTTGGACATCTCCACCTCTGCGATGTACTCGGAGTGGAAGTCATACGTACCTTCTTCCCCCTCCAGGAAGTCATCGGCGGTGAGGTGCATGTAGTCGGTGATATCAAATGAGTTCTCCTCATCCATGGCCTATAACGACTGCACATTACCTTTTTCAATGTCGAATCACGATGCTTGCCCTCCTTCTAGCGCCAACTGTTGATGTTCAGGATCTGGGAGTCCCTAGATCGAGCTTATGAATATGATTTTGGTTGCCTTTCTCGAGAAAGGACACTGAAAGGGGCAGAAAAAGGATGAAAATTATATTATATTGCGAACTTCTTTACAAAGTTCAGACTTGATACACACTCTTGTTTACAAGAGTTACCATCTATTTATGTATATCCCTCACACCTTTTTTCCACTCTATTCAATCACATATTGAATCTTTGCGGGAGTATCATATTTATAGCATAAAAGGAATGGAAGTTATCATCTTCTGAGAGGTATCTTCCCGTTAGAAGTTGTATTTTGGTCAAAAGGTATCTTCACATTGAAGAGGTGTCTTTTTGTCAGAGGGGCGCCTCTTCGTAAGGGGTAACTTCCAAACGAATGTCAATAGCTGTCAGAGAAAGCTTCTTCTGCACACTATCCTTTGTGCAGATATTCCTTGCCAACCTGAATCAGGTCAGGGCAAAGGTTTACCCGATCATTGCTTAGGTCAGTGTGATAAAGGGCACTATATCCGATCTGTAAGGATTTCCAGGTCGGTCTGTTCCCGGCCTGGCTTTTTTCAACCTGGTAAAGGCTCAGATCTAGTTCGTACTATATTCTAGGTTGGGTAGTTATTTTCTTGGTCAACTGTAACTTTGACCAAGATATTTAATGTGTCTCTTTGTTACATGGGCCGCATTTATGACTGGCTTCTCAAAAGCCTTAACCATTAATGGGCTTCAGACAATCGTCGTCAGTATTGTCGGGGAATTCTAATTCCTCACCTAAAAACAACAATAATAGCAAGATTGAGTATATTTCGTACTCAACAAGACTTGAGTGTTTGAACATGTAGGCTATTTCTAGAGTAAGGCTCTTACAGTTATTTTTGCATAAAGCCAGTTTGAATTGTGAATTATTGAATAGTAGATTGAAAGAAAAATTTAGTAAAATCAATTTTGAAAGATATAAAATAACAAGTATGTAAGCATAAATGTAAGCACTTAGTCTGTCGCGAGCAACAATTCGTCCATCCCTTATTAACACGTGGCATAAACCAAGATTTGACAACACATGGCACAATAGCTGAAATAATCTTGCCAACACATGGCAAAGCATTGAATCATCTGTGGGGTAAATTCCCCAATACTAAAATTTTCAGTTTCATTCCATTTTTATAAAAATATCAAAACATCTAACTATGTGATGACTTTACCAAGTGCTCATGACTGCGAGCGCAGCTAATCGATTAGTTTTTAACTCTACAGAGTTGTACAGCTTTACCCGCAAGGAATGATCATCTCTCTCTTGCAATCGATATTTAACACACTTCCTTTGGTGTGTCGTCGAGAGATCATATATAATCGTTACATTACTTAACTCTTAACTTCACACCGGCCTGGTGACAACAAACCCTTAGTTTGGCGGCAGAAGATATTTGTACACACAGTATGACAAAATGGTTTCACATCCTACTGTCCACTTCTCCCTATAGTAAGGCGTACACCGTTGCATTGATATGTATTTGATCCACACCTCTGTGTGGACACCCCTACGAGCAATCCATTATGCAACAACCCGTGCAACGTCAGCCTTCCAATGTGCAAAGTTAGTTTTAAGTAACTTAATTGGTTAAGGCCGTCCCATACCAACCATTGTGGTTGTACGGTTATCTTGGCATAAAAATAACATCATAATTTAGTCCTTAATTCGACCTGGGTGAAGAATCTCCCCCTATCTACGTGCAAGTCACATACACTACCGGCTATTGCCAATATTCGCTTGTGTCAAAATCATAGTTTTATTTTTATTTTTATTAACATAATTGATCACATAATCCATCAATATGTCTAAGATTTCATTTCCATCACAAATAGTATAACCAGCCATTTGTGTTCCAATTCTAAAGCATACTAAGCACATGCATGTATAAACGAATATACCTATTTTGATATCATTGTGTGTCCATCCATAATCTAGGGTTATCATCTATCACTATTGATTAAGAAAAGCCTACATATTTAGGAATACATCTACCGGTTCCCATATCATACTAACGTTTATGGAATAGAGCACATGTATGTAAGTTTTAATAAATTTTGAAAAGTTGGGATTTACATGGGGTGTTTGCCTTGCTTTTGTTGTTTACGACTAATTCGAAGTTGAAGCTCGGTGTCGTCGACGACAGAGTCTAGAACGTCGGAGTCTCTATGTCGTTTGTTGAGAAATAAAGTAAATAGTGTAAATAACAACTTTTCAATATGGGCAAAAATAAATTAGATGAAAAATTAAATAGAAGCTTGTTACACAAAACAAGTGTGGTTTAGGGTTAGGGTTTCAGGATTTTATGTTCATGTATTTTTGTTTTTTTTTTAATCTTTAACCTAAACCTTAGCAATCAGATTGATAAAATATATTGGTTACTTTTCGTCTAAATCGGCTTGAACAGCCGACTCAACTAGATCGTTGTTGAAGTATTAGATCGGCTTAATGGCTGATTCAATTATATATATATTTTTTCTCTTGCCGATTGTACGATCAAATCGGCTATCATGTCCGCATCCAAAACTAAACTTGGTGTTTATGTGTTTTGATTGCCGATCAACCCGTCGTTACGTTTTTTAGCGCTAACAGCTTTGAAATAAGGTCATGCAGCGAGATAGCCGAACAATCCCAATGAGTTGGACCTAGACCATGACCCGACTGCCCAGGCATGTAAATGAGTCGAACATAGCGAGTTTTGACTCTTAAGCTCGAGCTCAGTAAAACTTAAGTCGAGCTTCAGTTAGGGTCCGAGTCTCGACCCAGACTCAAGTTCGGCTTAATCTAAACTCAAGTAGACTCGAGCTCGGTTCGAGTAAGCTTGGTGAAGTTAGTAAGCTCGAGTAATGTCAGCTCGAATATGCTCGGTAACAAGTTCGAGTAAATTGACTAAAGAAAACTCGGTCCAAGCTTAAGTACATTTACGAATTATTTGAGCTCGATTCGGTGAAGCTCACGAGTCAAGGATCAAGAAAATTGACTCAAGAAAACTCAGTTTAAGTTTAAGTAGAATTATGAATTATTTGAGCTCAATTCGGTGAAACTTATGAGTCAATGATCAGACTAAGTTTGACCCGTTTAAAACCCCTATCAGACTCCAAATAACTCCAAACGAGCCGAACTGTCTTTTTCTTACAGCCCTACGACTGCCTAAAACTAACTTCATCCGCCCCACCGTTCTTCCCCTTCGTCTCCGTCCACCTGCCTCGCCGGCCGCCACCCGCCGCTTCGGCCTTTCTATTCGCCGACCAGGCGCGCAGTAGCAGCACCGCAAAGTACCTCTCCGACCACTACATGCCCCACAGATGCCGCTTCCTCCGACTCCTCACCTTCCTCCGGCGCCGCATCCACTCCTCCGCTCTACCCCGCGCCGACGCCGCCACCGACCCCACCCTCCTGGGCCGCCTCACCCGCCTCCTCCTCCTACACCGCTTCCCCGCCGCCGCCCACCTCGTCTCGTCCTCCCCACTCACCCCTGCCCTCCTCCACGCCGCCCTCCGCCGTGTCCGCCTCGACCCCGACGCCGCCCTCCACCTCTTCCGCCTCGCCCCATCCCGCCCATCCCTCCTCGCCCACGCTCAGCTCCTTCACATCCTCGCTCGCGCCCGCCGCTTTCCCGACGCCCGCACCCTCCTCGCCTCCATCCTCTCCGCCCGTCCCCTAACACCGCCTCTCTTCCCCCACCTCGTCGAGGTCTACAAAGACTTCTCCTTCTCCGCTGTCTCCTTCGACCTGCTCCTCCGCGCCCACGCCGACGCTGGCCAGCTCGCCCACGCCCTCCACGTGTTCGACGAAATGAAAAAGGTTGGTTGCCGCTGCTCCCTGCGGTCCTGCAACCGCCTGCTCAACAAGCTAGTGCAGACTGGTGATACGGGCACCGCAGTGTGCGTGTTTGAGCAGATGCGGAGCGCTGGGACACTGCCGGATGAGTTCATGGTGGCGATCATGGCGAAGGCGTACTGCAGGGACGGGAGGGTGGCGCAGGCAGAGGAGTTTGTGGAGGAGATGGAAGGGATGGGTGTTGAGGTGAACCTGGTGGCGTATCATGCAGTGATGGATGGGTATTGCGGAGTGGGACAGACTGAGGATGCGAGAAGGGTATTGGAGTCGCTGCAGGGGAAGGGTTTGTCACCGAATGTGGTGACATATACCTTGCTCGTGAAGGGATATTGTAAGGAGGGTAGGATGGAGGAGGCTGAGAGGGTGGTGAGGGAGATCAAGGAACATGAGAAGATTGTGGTTGACGAAGTTGCCTATGGTGCGGTGATCAATGGATATTGCCAAAGGGGGAGAATGGAGGATGCAACTAGGGTAAGGGATGAAATGATGGATGCCGGGCTCAAGATTAACTTGTTTATGTATAACACAATAATCAATGGATATTGCAAGTTGGGGAGAATGGAGGA
This sequence comes from Rhipidocladum racemiflorum, assembly GCA_036346355.1. Lineage (NCBI taxonomy): Eukaryota > Viridiplantae > Streptophyta > Magnoliopsida > Poales > Poaceae > Rhipidocladum > Rhipidocladum racemiflorum. Next base: position 55,886,992 of record CM070578.1, read on the forward strand.
AGTACATAAGGTTTTGCAGGAAATGGAAGATAGAGGGGTGACGCCGGACAAATACAGTTACAATACTCTAGTAGATGGGTATTGCAGAAAGGGTTCGATGAGCAATGCATTTGAAATCTGTGATATGATGGTAAGGAATGGGTTCACAGGGACAGCATTAACCTATAATGCACTTTTGAAAGGTTTTTGCTCACTTGGTGCTATTGATGATGCACTTAGATTGTGGTTCTTGATGTTGAAGAGGGGTGTGGCGCCTAATGAAATTAGCTGTAGCACATTGTTGGATGGTTTCTTCAATGCAGGTAAAACTGAGCAAGCCTTGAACCTTTGGAAGGAAACCTTAGCAAGGGGTTTAGCCAAAAATGTAATCACATTCAACATAGTTATCAATGGGTTGTGTAAGATTGGGAGGATGGCTGAAGCAGAAGAGCTTCTTGATAGGATGAAGGAATGGAGATGTCTTCCTGATAGTTTAACTTACAGAACATTGATTGATGGTTATTGTAAAATAGGTGACTTAGGTAGAGCTACTCACATTATGAATGACATCGTACGTTTAGGTTTTGCTCCTTCAGTCGAAATGTTCAATTCTTTCATAACTGGACTCTTCAAAGCTAAGCAATGTGGCAAGGTGAATGATATCCTCGCTGAAATGAGTGAAAGGGGAATTTCTCCTAATACAGTCACTTATGGAGCTCTGATAGCTGGATGGTGTAAAGAGGGAGATCTGCATGAGGCCACTAACCTGTATTTTGAAATGGTTGCGAAAGGTCTGACTCCAAATCTGTTCATATGCAGTGCGTTAGTGAGCTGTTTCTATAGGAAGGGGAAGGTTGATGAAGCAAATTTTGTGCTGCAAAAACTTGTTGATACTGACATGATTCCAGAGTGCAGCTCAAGCACACTTGGGATCGGTAAAGTAGCACATATCCTTGATACTGTTGCTGGTGGAAATCATCATTCTGTGAAAATCATGTGGAACATTGTTATTTTTGGGTTGTGCAAATCGGGAAGGGTTGCAGATGCTAGAAATTTGTTCGAGGATCTACAGAGCAAGGGGTTTGTTCCTGATAATTTCACTTATTCTGGCCTCATCCATGGTTGTTCTGCTTCTGGGTTTGTTGATGTAGCTTTTGGTCTGAGGGATGCAATGTTGAGTGTTGGTCTCGCTCCAAATATCGTAACGTACAATTCTCTCATTTATGGCCTCTGCAAGTCTGGGAAGCTATCACGGGCAGTTAACCTTTTCAATAAGTTGCAGTCGAAGGGTATATCTCCTAATGCTATCACCTATAATACAGTAATTGATGGACATTGCAAGGATGGTAACATAACTGAAGCCTTTAAGTTAAAACAAAAGATGATAGAGGAAGGTATTCAGCCTACCGTATTCACCTATTCTATACTGATCCATGGTCTCTGTACTCAAGGGTATATGGAAGAAGCAATAAAGCTTCTGGACCAAATGATCGAGGATAATGTAGATCCAAATTATATTACATATTGGACACTGATTCAAGGTTACATTAGATGTGGTAATATGAAAGAGATTTCAAAGTTTTATGATGAGATGCATGTCCGTGGACTTCTTCCCCCCATTTGCACTGAACATGTAAAACAAGCAGATCCTGTTGTTGTAAATAACCAGACTGGAAAAATACATTGTGTGAAGATGTACAGCCAGTGCTAACACATTCTTTGCATATATATTTTCTTACATGGAAGATGCTGGTCACTTGTGGTTTGTATGGGAAACCAAATCACAAGGCTCCATTTCTATCTTGACATGGATCGGTAAGTTCTCTTTACCAGGTGGTCTTTGTATATCACTTCTATAATTGTAGCCTGATATTTTTGTTTATTGTTTATTTTTATTTCCCAAATAAGATCAGGCAGTGTTAGAGATGTCGTTTCATATACCAACTTTTTATATTATTTAAAAAAACCTGATTAGCTTCAAAGTTCAAAGTTAATGTGATGAAAATACGCTTTCTGTTTTTTTTTCCTTTGCCACATGGTTCCTCTCTTCCTAGATCAGTGCACCTCTTCTTTCTGCATTTTTTTTATATTCCAGACTTGCAGTAGCATGCATACCATTCCTCATTTTTCCCCCTATCCATTGGTTTTGTATTTGATCAAAGGAAGAGTTGCACCTGGGTGGAGGACATATGGCATAGAGGATTAGAGAGCCTAGCAGCATCCACAAAAGGGCTGGTTGAGTTTTTTTTATATCACTAAGTACATTGAATCCAGAAGTTTTCATGCCACTTGATTGTAAAGGAAGGTTAGCATCGAGATAAAAATGGATTAAAAGAATCTTTGCTTGCGCCAAGGAAAAAACAAAAGAGAAGCAATGGCATTACAGTATGGCTTTCTTAGGAACTCTATTATAATCATTAACTAATTTAAACGTTTGAAGATACAAGTCAATCGAGGTGCATACTGGCTTTATTTTATTAGGTCACTGGCTCATAAAGTTCTTAAAAGTGGTGGACAAACACGCCAACTTTTCCAGTTAATAAGATGAAGAAGGCAACACTTTTCCCTACCATAATTAGGAGTCTTTAACATGATGCTCCTGGGTGATGGGATTAGTCAATTAGACCTATCCAAAGTTTACCTAGTACATTTCAGGTCAGTTCGGAACTTATGTAAATTTCATCTATTTTCCAGGATTTCGGCGGAGAAAAAGAGACGAAATTATTTATAAAGTACAAGCACAATGGATTTAATTTGTAAGACTTGTGAAAATCTTATCGTGCTACAATTGAAGGTCTCATGGTAAATTTCAGTTCCTTTTCAATTGTTATGCTTGTGACAAGCTTTGCATTTGCTACCATCGTATGTGTATGTGCATGTGATGGGAAATATCTATACTAATATAAAACACACAAGGTTTCAAAAGAGGCATCATATGGAAAGAATTTACTTGGCAGATCTGGAGTGTCTTGACCTTCCATCACTCATATCGGAAGGCTGAAATTTAAAGTTGTTCCCCACCCCCTAAATCACGCCTTGTGTTTAATTCTGTTAATTAGCCAAATCAATCCTCATACCTCTCCAGCGGGTTAACCACCCAACCATCCCTCTCCTCTTCCGACCTCCATCCCTCTCTCATTCTGACCTCCATCCCCACCCTGGCCTAGTGCTTCCCCTCTCGCTTGCTCCGATGACCTTGCCTCCTCTCCCTGGATTCGGCAACCGCTGTTAGTAGCTGAATTCTTACTCTCATTTAGAGAGGGTGACAATAGGAGTTGGGGCAATTTTCTGGTTTATTTCTCACTCAATGCCATGCCCATCCTGAGGGGTTGGGGTTACATATTTATAGCTAGCCAGGGCAGTCAAGCATATGCTAAGATGCTAGTTTAAGATGCTAGTCTAAGATGCTAGTCTAGTCTAAGATGCTGTCCTTAGATGCTATCCTAAAAAAAAGCAAACTACCATGAGGACCACAAAGACCAACAGTACAAGGATTTATTCCATCATTCTCCCCCTAAGTCTTGTCCGTCGTCTTGTGGGAGAATTGGACCCTCCCGGTCCTGGAGCGAAGCTCAAGGAACTTGATCCTCCCAAGGGGCTTGGTGAGCAGGTCCGCAAGCTGGTCCTTAGTGTTGATGTAACGCGCCTTGATGCTTCCTTTGTCCAAGCAATCTCGGATGAAATGGTACCTCACCCGGATGTGCTTGCTCCGTTCATGAAAAACGGGGTTCTTTGCCAGGGCCAAAGCGGACTTGCTGTCCACCCTGAGTTCCATCGCTTCAGTATCTCTGCCGAAGAGATCACCAAGCAGTCGAGCAAGCCAAAGTGCCTGAGTCGAAGCGGTGGAAACCGCTATGTACTCGGCCTCGCAGCTGGACAGGGCCACCACTTGCTGCTTAACCGACTGCCAGCTGACGAGGCACTCGCCGAGGAAGAAGAGAATCCCGCTCGTGCTCTTGCTTGTGTCGATGTCGCCGCCGTGGTCGCTGTCGCTGTAGCCGACGAGGTGTGCCTCTCCAGGGCACCTCGGGTAGTAGAGGCCGTGGTCGAGAGTCCCCGCGACATAGCGGATGATCCTCTTCACAGCCTGTTGGTGTTCCATCGTCGGTTGCTGCATGAACCGACTAACGTAGCCGACGGAAAAGGCCAAATCCGGCCGTGTGTGGACGAGGTAGCGGAGGCTCCCCACAAGACGCCGGTACTGCGTAGTGCCCACCTCTTCCGTCGTGTCGTCGCAGCTCAACTTCAGCCGCTCCTCCATCGGAGTGAGTGCTGGATTGCAGTCGGTGAGCCCAGCCAGCTCAACGACACGCTTGGCGTAGGCGGTCTGTCGAAGCGTGATTCCGGAGTCGTCCTGGTGCACCTCGATCCCCAGGTAGAAGGAGAGAGGCCCTAGGTCACTCATTTGGATTTGGAAGGTGGCCTTCATCTCCTCCTTGAATACTGTCACCTCCACGTCCTTGGGGCCGATGATCACCAAGTCGTCGACATAGACACCCACCAGCAGGGTGTTTCCACCATTGCCCCGCCGGTAGATGGCCGCCTCGTGCGGGCTTTGCTCGAAGCCCATCCTTTTGAGCGTGGAATCCAACATGGCATTCCACGCCCTTGGTGCCTGTCACAAGCCATAGAGGGCCTTGCGCAGGCGTAGCACCTTACCCTCCTTGCCGGGAATCTCAAAGCCCGTGGTGGTCTGCGTAGACCTCCTCCTTCAAATCGCCGTTAAGAAACGCCGATTTAATGTCCATGTGATGAACATGCCCGGCCTTCTGGCGACGGCGCAAGGAGAAGTCGCGACGGATTCCATCCGTACACGGGCGAAGGCATCGTCGAAGTCGATCCTCCCGCCGCGAAACCGCGTGCGTGCCACCAAGCGAGCCTTGTGCTTGACGATGGCGCCGGCTTCATCCCGCTTCAGCTTGAACACCCACTTAAGAGTGATCGCGCGGTGACCACGAGGGAGATCAGCAAGCTCCCAGGTGCGGTTCTTCTCAACCGCATCCATCTCCGACTGCATCGCGACACGCCATGCCGCATGTCTCGCGGCCTCCGCGAAAGATCGAGGCTCGCCGTCGTCACATGCAAGATGCAACTGTGCCTCCAGATCGCGGGGCACGATCCGGCTGCCGGTGGTCGCCGAGAAGGTTCCCCATCGTACGATACCGCACCGGCTCGCCATTGTGATATACGTCGAGGCGCTCCTCATCGTGGGAGAGCAGAGTAGCGAACTCCACCGGGCCGTGGTCGACACTAGCTGATGTCGGAGTGGACGTGCCCGGAAGAGTGGCCGTTGGTGCTGGAGTGTGTGGAGTTGCCTGCTGTGGTAGTGTTGGCGAAGAACTTGCCGCAGCTGGAGTTGTGGCTGGAGAGCATGACGCTGGAGCCGGTGGAAGCTCGGGGACTGGGGTAGGCATGCTTGATGAAGAGGGGCTGCCTACTCCCCCAGTTCCCTTAAAGTGGACGTACTCGACAGTGAAGTCGTACATCGGAGTCGAGCCATCGTCCACCGCCTTGTCCCATGCCCATCCTCGCCCTTCGTCGAACACTACGTCGCGCGCCGTGCGCACACGCTGTGTCCCTGGGTCAAGAATGCGGTAGGCCTTCGAGCCCTCCGCGTAGCCGAGGAACATCCCTGGAGTGCTTACGCTGCCGTCGAGCTTGCCGATGGGGCTAAGCTCTTTGACGAACGCGAGGCGACCAAAGACCGTAGATGGGAGACCCGGCAGAAACTGCGCCCATGCCAAGCCTCGTACGGCGTCCTGCCATTGAGAGCCTTGGTGGGCGAGCGATTGAGGATGTAGACGGCCGTCACCACCGCCTCTCCCGAAAGCAGGCATCCCCTCTGGCGAGAAGGGCGAGCCATCCCGCAAATGCGGTTGCGCCGCTCGACGACGCCATTCTGCTGCCGCATGTCTGATAGCGGAGTAGTGGCGCTGAATGCCCTCATTCGCGCGATCTGACGCGAACTTCGGCTACCGTGAATTCGCCGCCCGTTGTCGGTCTGCGACGCTGCAGCTTGCGGCCGCATTCCGCCTCCGCAGCAGCCTGCGCGCGCCTGATGGCATTCGCAGCCTCTCCCTTGCTGACGAGAACCGTCACCCACATGTAGCGGGAGAGGTCGTCGACGAGCGGCCAGTAGCGGCGTCCTCCTGGTGTAGGCTGGTGTTACGGGCCACACAAGTCCCGATGACGAGCTCGAGCCGCTCCTTGGCTCGGAAGCTCGGCTTCTTTGAGAAAGAGGCGCCTCTGCTTTGTCAACACGCAGCACATCGCGAATCGCTCTATGTGGTCAAGGCACGGGAGGCCGCGCACCATCTCGTTGGCACTGAGCCTCTTCAGAGCCTCAAAGTGAAGGTGCCCGAAGCGCTCATGCCACTGCCACGCCTCATCGTCCCGACGAGCAACAAGGCAGAGAGGATGTGCCACCTGCACATTGAGGACATAAAGTCGATTGATGCCTCTGGTTACCTTGGCAAGAAGGCGACGATGGTGATCCCAAATCCTCAGGACTCCGTTCTTGATCGCCACGCGCGAGCCGTTCTCATCCAGCTGTCCCAAGTTGATGATAGAGTTCCTCAACGCGGGGATGAAGTAGACTCCGGTGAGCAGCCTGTGCTCTCGGACTTCGGTGTGAGGAGGGCAGTCGGCGCCCTTGATCTCCACGCCGAGGCGTCCCCAAACTTGACGGAGCCTCGGACGTTGGAGTCAAGCTCGGTGAAGAACTCCGTCGGCCAGGTCATGTGATGGGTAGCGCCCGGTGTCGAGGCACCACCGTCAATCTTGTCATTGCTTGGTATCGCCAAGGAAGGCGTGTGCTCTCGGCTCATCAAGGTGGAAGAGATTGTTGCGGTGATGCGGCTGGAGATAGCTTCGATGCTTGCGTGTGCTAGGAAGCGAGCCGGCTCTTCTTCCTCCACGCTGCGGCGTGGACCTAGCCACGTCGTGGTCGGGCGACACTCCTTGGCCCAATGGCCAAGCTTGCCTGATTCGCGGCGAGAGTCATCTCGTCTGGCCACAGTTGCCGGTGGCGCCGCCTGGCGCCTCGCGGTCACCGCGGACGTCCTCGCGCCCGGCCTGGGCCAGCGTCGCGCGGCGACTTCTTGCGGCTTAGCGCGCTGCGGCCGCTGTCGTGGAAGAGGACTCCTTCTTCCCGACACCCTGGCAGGCCTCCCACTGTTCGAGTGAGATCTGACTTCCGTCGATGGTGATAGGCCCCGAGAGGGACTGTGGTTCGTTGCTGTCGACGACCTTGAGGCGACCTATCGCCTCTTCGATCGACATCGTGGAGAGATCCAGCAGAGACTCGATCGAGCGAGCGATCTGCTTGTACCGTTCGGGGATACAACGAAAAAGCTTCTGGACGGCTCTCTCCTCATCGTAGGTGTCGTCGCCGAACTGCACCATCTTCTGCAGCAGAGTGTTGAGACGGAGAGCAAAGTCATCAACGTCCTCACCTGGCTTGAAGGCCAGGTTCTCCCACTCCTTGCGAAGTGTCTGCAGGGTGGTCTTCTCGGGCGCTGCCGCCGTCGTGCGCGCAATGATGGCATCCAGGCCTCCTTGGCATTCGCTTTTTGGAAAGCGAAGCGCATCTCGGACGATCGCAGCGGCTATGAGGGCATCCAGCGCCCGTCCGATCCTCGTAGTACTCGACATCGCCAGATCGAATCGCTTCCCACATGTGCCGCACTCGAGTCGTACCCGCATTACCGCAGACCCACTCGGCGTAGTTGGTCTTGGTGAGGTAGGCCATCCACCGCCGGGACCGACGCCCCCGACAATGGCCTGGATCCGTGGTGACCATCGTCACCGGTCGAGGAAGGAGAGCGCGCCGCTGTAAAGGCCGCGATCTCCGTCGACCCAACCGCCGCCGGGAGCGCCCGTTAGCGGCGTCCGCGCTGTCTGGCTGCAGCGCTCATGGGGTTCTTGGTGCCCATCGCGCCTCTCGCTGTGTTGCCTCCCTCACTTGAGCCAGCCGGTGCGCCGTCGGCGGCGGCTGCTGGAGCTCTTGCCTTGAGCAGCCTCGAAACTCTGCTTGCCGCCGCTGTATTGCATTCGCCTTCTTGCCGCTTCCATACGCGCCTTCTTCTTTGCCCGATTCCGCGTCGCCCGGCTTCTTTGCCCTTGCCGCCGTCGCTGCGATCTCTGCTTCTTGCCGCTCGCGCTCCTCTGCTGCGGCAACCTCGGCCTCTCTTTGGTGCCGCTTCGCCGAGGCGACCGAAGGCCGAGATCGCCGGACATGGCGTGCTAGTGGGGCTAGCTGCTAGGGAAGAATGCCTCCGGCCAGTGCTGCTCGTCTGTTCAGAGTTGAAGGGTGAGCGAGGAACAATTGTTATTCTTGCTGCTCGAGAAACAAAGGGGCGTGGGAAGGAGATGAGCAAGAGATGTTTAGGCTGCAGGAAAGAACGGCTCTGATACCACTTGTTAGTAGCTGAATTCTTACTCTCATTTAGAGAGGGTGACAATAGGAGTTGGGGCAATTTTCGGGTTTATTTCTCACTCAATGCCATGCCCATCCTGAGGGGTTGGGGTTACATATTTATGGCTAGCCAGGGCAGTCAAGCATATGCTAAGATGCTAGTCTAGTCTAAGATGCTGTCCTAAAAAAAAGCAAACTACCATTAGGACCACAAAGACCAACAGTACAAGGACTTATTCCATCAACTGCATCCCTCTTTCCTCCTCTAACTAGCACCGGCGACTGAGCCAGGTCTCATTTCCTCTCCCTAGCACTGGCGACTGAGCCCGGTCTCATTTCCTCTCCCTAGCACCGGCATCCGCAGCCGTCCTTGCCTCCCTCGCTGTCGGTAACTTCTTTGCCACTAGGACATTCTCTTGTATATAGGGCTGTATTTGACCGCCGATCTCCTCTATTGCACGAAATCACCATGGGTGCTGGGCGCCGGCCCCTTCTTTTGCAGACCAGTCACACAATTGAGAGGATCGTTCCCTTCTTTTCCAGACCTGTCACACAATTGAGAGGTTTTTTTTGGGTTATCCCTCCTCCCAGCGCTAAATTGTAGGGAAGTGTCATTTGCGCACTTTGGAACAATCCTAACTCTGGACTGATTCAGATTGTTATATTCTTCAATCCTAGCTCTGTACTGATTCAGATGATTGTATACCTCAATCCTAACTCTAGATTGATTCAGATTGTTGTATACTTCACTATGAAATTTAAATTGTGTCGTCGGTTTCATATTGTGGAACAATCTTAACTATGGAATGCTGTTACAGGCAAGTGACTACAGGCTGTTGTGACTGGAGGCCATCAACAGGGTAAAATGTCAGAGGAAGAATGCAGCTGAGACCAAATGAAAATGAAGGCGACACCATGGAGAAGTCAAAGGTGGCAGCCCGGTGTAGCATAATTGGCTCTCTGCATAGAGGTATGCCATATTGTATTGATGGATGTTTTTTCTTTTATTTTGCTAAGATATAACTAACTGATATTTGAGAGGTGTTCAATTTGTAAATTTATTACGTTTTCGTTATTCACAATAATTCATTGGTAGATTGGTTTTGTTTTAGGGAAAATTTCAAATTAAACGTCCCATGGGCCTCTGGACCACATCTTGGTGAGGTTCCTTGATGTTCAATGTTTTCCTACATGCCCATGAATTCTGAAGTCCCACTGAAGGAATCGGTCTGGCCATTGATCAGGGAATACGGAAACAGCATTTGCACCTGTTGCAGCTCATGCGGTGGAGCTAAGATCAGCTTGTACTCAGCATGACAAAGGCTTTGGGTTTGGGTTTGCCTCTTGATTGCAATGTCATTGTTAGTAAGTTGCCCCATTTCTCACAGAAATCTAGAACAATCACTGAAGCTTATGCTGAGGAAATATCCAGCTGGTCCATGGATTTACATGGTTTTTATAGAAATTACCAGTGCAGTTACAGACAATAAGGGCATTAACTTCAGATGTTAAGAAATGCAGCCTACTTGTCTGTTACAATTTGTCATCCCACTTCAATTTAACCTTGTGTTATATTTCTAAATTCCAAACCATCAACATTTGTCTAGAGAAACAAAGTCTATATAAGTACAATCAGATTTCATATGGTTGCGTGAAAACATTTTCATGCTTTTATTTTGGGTATCAAATCAGCATAAAAAAATCTGAAAAGAATTGTAGATGTACTTTTGAAATTACTCATACTTATATATAAAATTCCAAGTTCATCCTCATTCCATATTGGAGTAACAAAAATGAGAAATTTCTAACAACTGATAAATAAAAAACAAAAAGAAAAAAGAAAGACAAATGTTGATATTCACAGCAAACATATCTTTTTCGTTTCTTCTAACCTACTCTTAGTTTGAACTTGGTGATATAACACACCATAAATTTCATTTAGAAATTCCTTTCAATTTTTTTTTATATTGATTCGAGGGACAAGCAAAAAATTTGTGCACTAGATATCTAGCCTGCATCCACTGGTTTTTACTGGCTATCCGGTTGCTTTCAATAATCCCCTATGAAGGTATCTTCCCTGTTGGTACTAATGCCATGACATAGTCTTCAAAAAAAAAGAGAGTAAATTACATGGCGGATCATCGAACTTGTAGTGCTGTTTCGTCTGGGCCAATGTACCTTGGAATTGTACTTTTGGGTCACTAAAATGGTTTAAGTGGGTCATCAGGAGGTCCTACTGCCCATTTTGGCAACTCACGCTGTGGTGGCACCCCACCTGGCACCAGGGATCCAAATTTCGCCGGGATTTCGCATATCTCGGACGAGATCTCGCCTTTCGGCCTAGGACGAATTCTCAAATCCCGGCCGGAGCAAAAAATTTGAAAAATTTTCAAATTCCGTTTTTTTCGGCGAGATTTCGCTTCCTCCGGCCGAGATCTCGCTAAAAATGCCCGAAATTTGAACATTTCAAACCGGATTGCATTGAAGTATTACCGGATTTGAGTTGAAATTTTTTTTGTAGCATTATCATGAGCAATAGGAACAATACATATGAAATAAATCGAAAAAAAATAAATTTTTTTTTTTGGGGATAGATGGGATTCGAACCCATGACCTGTTGGGTTGTTTGAAGCCTAACCAGAGTTTGATAACCAACTCCACTGATTGTATTGCTTGCTCAAGGTGGTGTATTGGACTATAGAAGGGCACTTTCACCTACTTGCTCACGGGCTCAGTACGAGTAGCTAGTCCCAAATCAGCCAGAGGATTTCCTCTCAGCGCTCCGTCCGGACAGAGCCCAGATCCGGCCGTCTCCGGCCAGTTTTGACGGCGTCTCGGTCGGCTACGGCGAGATCTCGGCAGTCCCAGGCGAGATCTCGGTGAGGACAAAAATATTTCATTTTGTCAGTGGAGCAAATGCTTACTGTTTGTTGCAAATGCTTACTGATTGGAGCATGTTGTGTGGAACTATGGATCATCTTGTGTTGATCATGTTTGCCTTCATTATAAATGGGTTACTTGGTATTAGCTTCCATTATTAACTTCCAAGATATTAGCTTCCAAGGTATTAGCTTCCAAGATATTAGCTTCCATTATTAGCTTCCAAGATATTAGCTTCCATTATTAACTGTCACTTGGTAGTACTTGATTAAGTTGGTACAATGCAATTCCTTGCTTGCTGAATTCGTTCCAAGATATGTGTTGAATTGTCATATGAGTTAATTTTCATTTCATATCTATCATTTGTCATGACTATATGTATAAATTGTTGCCAATTGTCACTTTCATAATCCAAAAATTAGCTAAAATGTTGCCGAAATTTTCAACTTCTCAGTTAAAATATTCCTCTATAATACATAGGATAATAGGAACATATATAAAACTTTTTAAATGACTAGAAGTTCATTTCTTACATTTGAAAAATCAAAAACTGACTTTACATACGGTTTTTTAGATGACTTTACCACTGTTAGATTTTTAAAAAATTCCTCATGATTGATCATCATCTCAAATTTTTATGGAAACATTAGTGATGTGTCAGGACTATCCAAAAAAATTTCAAAATTTTTTGACGTGTTTTGGACCCATTTTTGGCTGGTTCAAATTTGCCGAGATCTCGGTGATTTCGGCCGAGATCTCGGTGATCTCGGCCGAGATCTCGGATTTCTCGGTAGAATAAAAACCGGATTTGAAAATTTGTTTTTGCAATTCGTCCGAATTTTGTCCGAAATTTTCGAATCTCGCCAAAATTTCGGATTTCAGGAAGGTCCGGGATTTGAGTCAAAACGAGATTTGAAACCTTGCCTGGCACAGCATGCAGAAGTTTAAGCTGACCAACTTGAGGTGCTTCAGCCAATGGGTCAACCCATTCATTGTCCCTATCGAACTATATAACTAGTGTCATAGTTTTTGTGCCCTTCCTCATGCCACTTTTGAAACCAACTTGACATCTTCGACTAGAATTTTTTTTTAAATAAACATTTTTAAATACGAAAATTCAGAAATATACACGTTTTATTTTTTTTTGCAAAACTAGCCTCCAATCGCGCCACATGGCAAATAACTCGATCGCGCCACGTGGCAAGCGACATCGTGTCGGCGCCCCACCTGGCGCTGACAGAGCCTGGCGCGCTTAATGGGCAAAGAATCGGAGGTCGACGTGGCTTTTCCATTTAATAAATAATATTTAATTCATTTTATAGTCCAAAAATTCATATGGGATGCTAGGAACCTCGTAAAATTATGAAAAAAATTTCTAAATTTTTATTTCGCTATAAGAATTCATAATATATGAAAAAAAGTAGTATGTTTCATGCAAATTTAAAATGTTAAAATCAGGTTTACTAAAAGATCATTTTAGGTATTAGGAAAAAACTATATAAACCATGGCTCAAAAAATTATGAAAAAGATTGCTAAATTTTTATTACGCTATAAGCATTCATAATATATTAAAAAAAAGTAGAATGTTTCATTCAAATTTAAAATGTTAAAATAAAGTTTACTAAAAGACCCTTTTAGGTATTATGAAGAAACTATATAAACCATGGGTCCATGGAAAAAATTTCTAAATTTATATTAAGCCATAAGTATTCATAATATCTAACAAAAAATACTATGTTGCATGCAAATTTAAATAGTTCAAATCAAGTTTAGTTAAATACCCTTTAATGTATTATGAAGAAACTATATAAACCCTGGCTCCAAAAATCATGAAATAAAGTTCACCTGTTCTTAGGGTGCTAGATGTCTCATTTTTGAAAAAATATATAGGAATGAACGCAATTGAAATAACCAAATGGCTATAAGAACCCTCGCTTTCATGAAACGCCGAAGCTTTTTCGACAGCCCTTAAGATATCCTTTTCGAATGTATTTATTTTGAAGAATGAGTCAAATTTGCTCTTTGCTATATGGACTACCATGTTCTGAAAAAATAATGTATTTACACCTTACTCTGGAGCTACATTGTAGTAGCGCAATAACCCTAACTATTTTAGTTGACGAAAAACAGAAACGCTTAAGCCTTTTCGGCAGCCTGTAAAATATGATGTTTGAATGTATCTTTTCGAAAGAATGTGGCAGATTTGATATTTGATGTATGAACTACCATATTCCGAAAAAATGTTTTATTTACACCTTTCTTTGCATGTAACATGTATTAGCGCAATAACCCTAAGTATTAGAGTCGGAAATAACCCTAACGAGGTTGGGAGAGGGAGGTACGAGAGAGGTCGATTAACAAATAAGATGTTAGTGACGATAATAAGGTAGGCAACACTCTTTATTAAGGCTTAAAACTAAAAGCGGTTACACGAAACAACAATGGCCCTTCTGCTACACTACTGAGTGCACCGGGGATATTTCCCCTTGCGCAACCCATCGGTCCCTGCCGCCCTGGACCTAGCCGCCCTCTCGCGCTTCCTCTCTTGCTCGGCCTCCCGCTCGGCAGCCAGGCGCTGCCGTTCGGCCTCCCTCTCTGCATGCATTTCTTCGTGATGCTTCATGCGCTTCTCCTCCTCGTCCTGCTCACGCCACTGCTGCTCTACCATAGCTCTGCGATGCGAGTACATCCAATTCCGCATCCTCTCCATCTCAGGAGTCTGCTCCGTGTCGTAGAATTTGATGAACTCGCACAATGGAGGCTGCAATTGGTGCCAGCAGATGGTATTACAGCATTAAGGTTTGCACGGTAGGATGTAACATCAAATGCGAGTACGAACATACCGGCCTTTTCCCCGCATCCGCATCTCCAGCGTTGGCTCGGAGTCGTAGTTGCGGCAGCTCCAGTACCTCATACCGTAGGTGTACGAGTTGTCTTGAGACTTCTACAACCGGCAAGGATCCCCACATAGGCACATGGGGACCTGCGTGCCTTTGGGGATGGTTTCGGGAAGGCTGTGCCTTGGGGGGGAGGGGAACTCCATTGGCACTGGTTGGTTGGCTGGCGAATTTGTGGTCCGTGTTTCGTCTTCCTTCGTATTGGCCCGAAGCTTGCTTGCTTGCTGTGATTATTGGGAGGCGACCACTGGGGCTTAAATAGCCAGCCAAAGGAGAGAGTGGCGGACTTAAGAGAAGTTCAAATCCGCGAGCATCGGATTCCTCTGCAACTTTGCAGATGACATCGATGGGTCATGGCAGACATGGTAAGATAGCACACAGGCATGATGGGTAGCTCATCACGAATACCTTAACTGCATGCTAGATGTCAGTGCTGATTAATATACTATGCAATAAGTGGTCATCTCGGAGTTAAATGTAGGCAGTGAGTGGTCATGTCAAGCATTTCAGCTTTGAATGAGGGAGTGCAGCATTGTTTGAGGTTGACACGTCGTGCAGCTTTGAATGACAGTGACATGGGAGCAGAAATGTAGAGAATACAACGTAGAAATGTATAAGTTAGAGCATAACATTACAACGAAGAAAGAACAACGTAGGCATGCAATGCTCAATCGACGCCTACTCTCCTCGCCGACCCTCTCCTCGCCGACCGCCCTCCTGTGCATCGCAGTGCAGTCCGCCTCGGCCGTCGACGTCTGTGGCAGGCGACGCCTGGGACGGAAGAATTTGAATCGGTCTGTGCGTGGCCGATCCGCGGTCCGAGGGTCTCGGCTGCGGCAGGGGTATGGCATGAAGAACTCGGGTCCGTCGGCTGTGTATGCGTGGGAGCGCTAGGCTGGGACCCATACACGAAGTCCGGGTGCGGCGGCACGAAATATGCCGTGTCGAAGTCCTCCGCACGCGTGTACGACGTAGTGGGGCCCTCTGGGAAGTAACCTGAAAGCATGTACAACATTTTGGAATATTTAGCATGTATTGCAAAGTAAAGTTTGAAGCAATGTTAGTTTACGGTCGGTATTGAACACACCTGGGGTCGGCACCATGACAGGAGGAGGAGGGTACCGGAACGGCGCGCCGGTAGGGTATCCGAACGAGTATCCTGCTGTACACAAGTATTAGTTACCACGAAATGCATTGCATATTTAAGTGAGCAAGTACGTAAGTACCTAGCGTGCCGTACGAGGGCACCTGCCACTGCGAGCTCCCTGGCTGGTCCTACTGTGGCGCTGGAGGGTTCGGCAAGGTGGGAGGTCCGAACGGCAAGGTGGGAGGTGCGAACTGGAAGGTGGGAGGTTCGAGCGGCCGGACAGCGGAGTCGTCCGATGGTGGTGTCGGAGGTAGTGGTCATGTACTGCTCCTGACCCCTTGCTGTCGTCGGCTCGCCGACCGCGAGGGCACACCACCGGCGTCGGTCCTCTGCTGGCAAGAGCAGGCCCGCGCTATCCTCCGCGCCTTCATGGACAACCGCTCGAGGAACCCTGTCAACTCCTCGTGGGAGACCTCCTTACCCCCGCCCAAACACCCTACCATGGACTGCGCGTCCTCGTCAATCTCTGTCGCCATATCGCCCTGAAAGTGTTAACATGCGGTAAGATATATGTATATTCGCATTCCAATAAAAATCTAGGTATAGTGTGTAGTGAACGTACCACGAAGTGGATCGCCGATGCAACCCACGTGCCATATGTGTCGTAGGTTGTAGCTGGAAGGATATCGTGCTGGTCATCAGCGGGCAAAAGGCGTACCCGTGTAAGTCCAAGGTACCACTGCAGGTACCCCTAGTATCCCTGTATATCATACGCGACATCCGCTGCAGGCACGTCGTCCAGTGCATGAGTCCACTGCTCCACCCAAGGGGCCATCTTCGCGGCCCAGTCAGTTCGGCGGCCTTGCATGCCCTTCCTCGAATGCCTGCATAAGTTATCAACCTGTTAGCATGTTTAGTCGGTGCCATTTGAAATGGTAAGGCATGAATAGTTACTTACGTGTGAGCCTCTACCGGGACCGTGACGCCGCGCGGGACAGACACCTCCTATCGCAGTCCGAGCTGCCTCATCACCCGGTGAGCCGGGTAATCCTCAACGTAGACGTCGAAAACCAGCTTCCGTCGTGTCAGCACGCACAGAATATCTCAGGTGCAGAGGACAGACAAACCGTGGGGTGCGCGCTCCTGTACCTCCTGAGGGGCGTAAGGCTCCCACCGGACCTGCTCTAGTCGCAGGAGGTCGAACGCCTCCGTGAAGTGTGCATACACACTCCGTACCTGCAGACCAGCCCATTGCGGCTGCAGACGTTACCGGCAAAAAGTTAGTACAAAAGAGGCAGGAATGCGATATAGGAAAGGGGGGAAATTCACGTACCCGTCTGCGGCACCAAAGGGACCCCATCGTAGGGGCGTCCACCTCGGTGTCACCGTAGAACTCCATCCCGTACGCTCCCCCTCCAATCCAGGGTCGTCCAATGTGGAAGCGCTCGAACGACCACAGCATGAGCAGGAGTGGGCACCCAGAGAGTATCGAACCTTCGCGTTGTCGGAGGCACGCGTCGCACAACCCCCGATAGGTGGCACAAAGTACTGCAGACCCCGGTATCTTGGGGACCTCACCGCGGCGTCGGCAAGAATGGCCCGTGCAATCGGAACAAGCCTGGCGTCGATGCTGTCTCCATGGGTGGTGGTGAACATCACCCATCCGAACGGCCACAAAAGGTAAGCCTCCAAGTGCCTGCTGACCTAGTACGCGTCAGCATTCCTAGCCAGCCTACTAACCTGCAGGAAGAAACGTTAGTTGGTTATAGGAGTATATTAATTCGTACCAATTATGAACCACGACAACACGTACCTCGAACTGGCGTAGCCACGACAAAGTAGGACCGTGCTTCTGTCGTGGGTGTAGTGGAGCGTACTGTGCCTCGCCTGCGGGACCAAGGGGAAGCACTGCCCCGAACCTGGCAACTAGGTCATCGCGCCAGTTGTCATCCACCTCCTGTGGCACAACCGCCTCGCCAGCGATCGAGAGGCCGGTGAGGAACAAAACATCCTGCAGAGTCGGTGCCATCTCTCCGCGGGGCAAGTGGAACGTATGCGTCTCCGGGCGCTAGCGGTCCACGAGGGAAGTAAGGAGGGATCGGTCGAACGGAAAGCGTCGGGATCTCTCGACAAAGATGGCCGCACCATCCGGACCATCGACGAGGTCCTCATGTGTCACCTCCACCATCCGCCCTAGGGGGAGCAATCCCGCCGCCTCCAACCTGCAGCAAACCATTACATGTAAGGCCACAACGTGTCACGACCAACTAAGTCATACCAAAAAAATTGTTTTTTACATACCTGGGAATCCAGCGTCTGTCAAGGCCCCAGGCGCGTGCTAGAGTCCATGGAGACAAGACACCTAGATCGACGGTAGTAGCGTGTAACCGTCCACGGTGACGTGCGTCCAAGTGGCGATCTAGAAGCCCGTACGGCCAATCGCCAATGTCGCCCACAGCAGCCATTCCTGCACACACCAAATAATTTAATAGCTCCAATTGGTCATGGAGTAAGGAAATTGCAATCATACAAACAGAGATACCAAACATACAATGTAGACAGATGCTACAAAATAAGTAGTAAGGAAATTCCAGCAATTACAGGATGTAGCTAACAATTCGCACAATACTGCAACTTTTTAGAACATACACGCATGCATAATAGTGCTCACAACATGAAATCCGATCACACATCTACGAACCGTAGTAACGCAACATACACGCGTAAAGGAGTTGTACGATTATTACATTCCATACAAATAGAACGCACTCCACAATATGGCAACATGCCTTACAGTTATGAAATTCAAGCCCCTCCACCGGAAACTTCATTCCGAGGACATTTGTTCTTCTTGTGGCCGTACTCTCCACAGAGTGCACACCTCTGGACAGGGCCTCCCACCTCGGACTCGTCCATATCGTTGCGGATGCGGCGCGTTTGTCGACAACCTTTCCCGCCCTTGACTTTACTGATGTCAGGGACCCATGTACGTGTGGCATGATCAATTTCAGTGAAGTTGCCGGCGACACGAATCCCATGCAGTTCACCGGACCACGCTTGAACGACAGAGTCCGCCATGTAGTACGGAGAAACGAATTGTACGCTGCTCATCTTAATCTGGCCACAAGCCGCAAAGACATGCGAACATGGTTTGTGAAGAAGGTACAGCTTTAGGCAAGTGAAGGTGCAGGTGCGGTCCGTATCGCCCCCCAAGCTCACTTCATGGGTGATTCTTCCACTAGCCATTCCGAGCCCCTCGTTATTCCTCAGTGTGACCTCAAATCGTAACTCCGTGGTACCCATGACGACGACCGAGTGTAGGAGGACCTTCTCAACCTTGTTCGCCATCCAAGCTGTAATGACGCTGCAGTAAGGACTCTGAATGGTACTTGCATGCAACACTGCCGTGGCATGCCATTCCCGGAAGTACCTCATCGTACCGTGCAGTACATCTTCGATGATAACAACGAGGGGCATGCCACGAAGACCCCTTATCACCCAGTTGCACACCTCGGCCAGGTTGGTTGTCATCAGCCCGTACCTTGCCCTGTTTGTGTCGTACAACAGTGCCCACTTCTCCAGTGGTTCGGACTCGATCCAGTGTGAGAAACACTTGGTGTTTCTCGTAGGCCTCCTTCTGATGTTTGGTGGGTCAATGCCCGGTAAGGGCTGTAAACGCTGCGGTGCCTCCCAACTACTCCCCCTAGCTTGCCTCTCTCCGTCACGTATCTGCTTGGTAGTGAGCTCGTCAAGCTTCCCCAGATGGCAACAAACTTCATGTGCTGATTTTGCTTGCACAACCTCTTGAACAGGTTCATGAGTCTCTTACTCTTGAAATATTTGAATAGATTTGCCCCCATGTGTCGCATGCACCACCGGTTCTGTAAATCCGGCCACGGAAATGGCTTTTCCACATCTTCCTGGATCTTCTTTATTGCTTTCATCATCCCAGCATGGCGTTCATGTATTATGCATACATTGGGCCTATCCTTCACAACACCGATCTTCAGTCTCCTAAAGAACCACAGCCAACTCTCGTAATTTTCACCCTCCACAAAAGCGAAGGCTATTGGAAGTATTTGGTTGTTTCCGTCCACACCGATGGCCGTCAGGATTTGACCCTTGTACTTGCCGGTGAGGAAAGTCCCATCCACGCACACGACCGGACGGCAATGCCTGACAGCCTCCACACATGGCCCAACTGATAAGAAAGCACGCTCCATGACCAGGAAGCCGGGGGGGGGGTTCTGAGATTCCCTTTCGTGTACATCAGTATATGTCTCGGGGTTTCTCTCCTTCAGGACCTCCAGTAGTCGGGGAAGGTTGTCATAAGATGCCTCAAAGGTCCCGAAGCGCTTCTCCAATGCCTTCTGCTTCGCCCTCCAGGCTTTAGCATAGCTGATTTGGTATTTATATCTGTTCTTCATGGCAAGAACTATGTGCTATGCCTCAATGTCAACCTTTTCGACAATATCTCCGTACATCACATTCGCGATGAAAGAAGATGTGAGGTTACGATGTCTCGATGTTACATTGCTGAGAACACAACTGTGCTGCACCACCTTCGTGACAACCCATTTCATCTCGTACTTGGGCTTGTGGGCATGAACCCGCCAACCACATTCGGCATTTTCACACTTCACCGTGTAACAGTCTTTACTGGATTTGACCACTCTCGCCGGTCGCTGCAAGCTCATCGCCAATACCCTTATAGCATCCTGCAAAGTGGACTTCTCCGTGTACATTGCGTGCACGCGTACCTCATTTGGTCGGTACTCACATGTGGAGTCATGGGCATCGTTCACTGATAGGGCTCCGGCTTCGGCCCTATTCCAAGCATCGGACACCTCTGCGGACGTATTTCCATCATCGTCGGACAAAGATTCATCGTGGTCCTCCATGGTCAGTGCCTCTTCTTCCTCCGCCGCTCGCTGATCATCCTGCTCCATCACATCAACTAACCCCTCAAACTCCTCCCCTTCATCTGCTTGTCCCGTCGGTGCAGCACATGATCGAACATTCTCATGAACTTCCGCCACAGTTTGTGCCTGCACAGTGATAGGGGTTTCATCACTAGGCAGGTTTGTTTTGATCATCGCCTGCACAAAGAGGATGAAACCCCAACCACGCCGTCTTGATGCATTGATGTAGTTCATCCAAGACTGAGACCGCTCCAACGGTCTAAGTACCCATACCGAGTCATGTGTACCTCTCGGCCACAAGCATTTGACGCTGACATCAAACTCCGCAGGATTCAATGAAAGACCGTCACAAAGCCACCCACATGGATTTTCAAAATTCATGTCCTCCGGATTCTGATGGTATAAAACACGATGCTGAAAACCATTCAAATCAACCCCATATGGGCCCTCCCGAACTTCTTCTTCACCGTAATGCACTCTGAATGCATCCATAGCAGACATACCTTCTGGAATACGAAAAAAATATTGTATAACATACGCAAGAAATTATATTGTATAACATACCCAATTTTACTGATGAAAAATAATTATAGAAACGCCTTGCAAGGGGGTGCACGGGCCGGCAAGCCTACTGCAATCTAGTATAACATACCAATATTGTATAACATGCGCAAGGAATTATATAAATACACGGATCAAAAAAATTTGGGCTACCCTACTATTTTTCTAACTACATACCAATTATATTGACACAAAAATAATTATAGAAATTACTAACCGATGAACGAGAAACGAATGATCTATGTTTTTCGTACTACCATAATATTTTCTGAGACTATCTATGTTTTTTCTAACTACAAATCAATTATACTAATAAAAAATCATTATATCAGTACATTAAACAAAATTAATCGATTATTATATTTTTGGCACTAACCTAATATTTTTCAGTCACTAACTATATTTTTACTAACTACGTATCAATTATGCCGAGGAAAAATGATTTATATAACTTACTAACCGAAAAATTACTCAGTTGCTGCATTTTTTTAGCTACCCTAGTATTTTTCTGAGACTATCTATATTTTTTCTAACTACAAATCAATTATACTCACAAAAAATAATTATATATCTACATTAAAAAAAATTAATCGGTGACTCATTTTTCGGACTACCCTAATATTTTTTCGACAATAACTATATTTTTTCTAACTACGTATCAGTTATGCCGACGAAAAATTATTTATAGAAATTACTAACCGATGAACGACGAACAAACGACGAACGAACGACGAACGAATGACGAACAAACGACGAACGAACGACGAACGACGATCGAAGAATGCCAAATGGCTTATGAACTCTCCCTTTTTTTCTCCTCTCCTTTTTTCTCTCTCTCTTTTTCCTCTCTTTTCTTTTTCTTCTCCTCTTTTTCCTCTTCTTTTCTTCTTCTTCTTCTTATTTCTCTTCTCTTCTTCTTTCTTTCTCTTTTTTCCTTCTTCGCTGTACTTAACACACAAGGCACTTTAGTCCCCCCACGCCGCCCTGGCGGTCTTGGGCTGCCACGTGGCACCTTGATCACGCGCCACCGTGGCGCGACTAGCCTCTCCGTCGCTGCCACATGGCGCGACACGAGGACATTTCTGTAAAATTTTTTTCGAGGGTATATTTCTGAATTTTTCGATTAATAAATGATTATTTAAAAAAATCGACTAAATCATTCAATTTCTTATGCTCTAACCGGTTCCTTTTCTTTGTATGGATCTACAAATGTCAAGCAAAGCAAACAAAATGAATAAATGGCTTTCTGCAATTTGTAATGAATAAACACAAAGAAGCTAAAAATTGTGGAGTTATATTAAAACTTCATCAACTTGACTTACAAATTCAAAGGTACTCCAATTTTGCTTACAACCGGATGATGGAGCACAAAGACTAACGATACGCTTCACAAACTTTTGTAGCTCAATGGCTCGACCACTATAAGCATGCCACCAATCAATTAAAATTGCAAAGACATGCATATATTAGGATTTATGACTGAAATTAAGATGCTGAAATTAACAACACTTACTAGGGCAACATGAATCTATGTTTTGGCTTGCCAATTTATTTGGAAAGACGCCTCCGCATTGGTCTTTATAAAGAATGGCTTGCCTATCAATCTTTTTTCGAAGATCAACATCTTGTACCATTCTTGCAAGCACATCAGTGAAGCAACCCCTGAGCTCCCCAACACATGCATCATCATTCTTCAAGAAAGAATTTTCTTGGGTTCAAATGGAGTGCAATTCCATATAATGGGGTGTCCATTTGCTTCAACCAATGTTGGTCAACGATTTTCATGATGCTCTTGAGCAAGACTTTATTGTTTTGGGTAGAGAAGGATGCCTTGATCTTTTCCTTCACTTGAGCCGTGAATGCTGCAACCTCCAGGATGGTGGGCTTCTCATCACTGTTAATCGTATCCAGGGGAGTGAGCTCAGTAGGAACTCGAAGACACTTCTTGAACTGCGACACATGGAATACATCATGCACGTCCGAAAGCTGAGGTGGAAGCTTCAGCTGATAAGCTACTTCACCTCTTCTCGCAAGGATGCGGTACGGACCGATGTATCGTGGTGCCAACTTTCTGCGAACTTGGAATCGTCAAATGCCACACAATGGTGAGACTTTGAGATAGACAATATCATCTACATCAAAACTCAGCTCACGGCGATGATTGTCGGTATAGCTCTTTTGCCTGGACTGATTTGCCTGGACTGAGCTTCTTTCAGCCGATCCCGGATCAAATTAAGATGCTCCTCTGCTTCCTGAATCACTAAGGGTCCAAAGAATTGCCTTTCGCCTACTTCGGACCAAAACAGAGGTGTTCGAAACTTTCTCCCATAAAGTGCTTCGAACGGTGACATTTGGAGGCTTGCCAGAAAGCTGTTGTTGTAGGAAAATTCGGTGAAAGCTAAGCACCTTTCCCACTTTATGCTATAGGATTGCACGCAAGCTCTCAGCATGTCTTCCAGGACTTGATTCGTTCTCTCGGTTTGTCCATCTGTCTAGGGATGATAGGCTGTGCTAAAGAACAGCTTAATTCCGAGAAGCTCATGCAGATTCTTACAGAATCAGGAAGTGAATTGAGATCCACGGTTAGACACAATGACCTTAGGAACTCCATGCAGATGGACAACATGGTTCAAGTAGAGCTCTGCAAGCTTGGCTTCATTGTAAGTGATATGTACCGGAATGTAGTGAGCCACTTTCGTTAACCGGTCTACAATCACCCAAATAGACTCATGGCCATTCGACGATCTTGGAAGGCCAGTGATGAAGTCCATAACAACTTCATCCCAGTTCCACTCAGGGATTTTTAAGGGCTGGAGCATTCCTGCAAATCACTGGTGCTTCGCTTTCATGCGCCGACACATGTCGCAAATGGCGACGTACGCGGCGATATCCTTTTTCATACCAGGCCACCAAAATTTCTCTCGGAGATCCTGATACATCTTGGTACTCCTAGGGTGGATCGATAGTGGAGTTTCATTGGCTTCCTTTAAGATCACTCGCTGGATTTCTTGATCATTTGGAACATACACTTGTTGTCCATGCTGATCAATCCATCGGATCTTTCAGAAAACTCCGAAGATGCGCTTTCTTTCAATTTGCGCTTAATTCCAGCCACTCCTTCATCCTTGCGTCTTTGATTTGAGACTTGAGAGTGGGTTGTAGGGCTAACGCAACAACAAACCCTTCTTCAACCACTTCCAAATTGAGTCTGCGAAATTCGTCAAGCAGCTGAGGCTGGCTGACGAGAGTTAAGGCATTAACAGTGCATAGCTTGCGATTGAGTGCATCCGCTACCACATTTGATAATGGATTCCTAGATCATAATCCTTGATTAACTCCAGCCATCGGTGCTATCTCAAGTTTAGATCTGGTTGGGTGAAAAAGTATTTTAAGCTCTTGTGGTCAGTATATATCTCGCATCGGTTACCGATGAGATAATGACGCCACAATTTAACAGCGTGAACTACTGTCGCCAATTCCAAATCATGGGTCAGATAATTGGATTCGTGAGGCTTTAGTTGACGTTAAGCATATGCCACAATTTTACCTTCTTGCATCAATACACATCCGAGACCTTGACGAGATGCGTCGCAATACACGTCAAAGCTCTTGTGTACGTCAGGCTGAAAGTGCATCTAGGCCCCTCAAATTGTTTTGGTGATTAATGATGACACAATTAAAGAGATCTAATGTTTTATCCAAGAATACTGCAGAGATCGAGATCATATCAAGCTTGGAATGACATTGGACGCCCTTATGACGACTTAAAAGAAAAAGGACGGCATCAAGACCCAAGTTGTATTATTTTATTTATTTATTTGTGTCTTAAGGATAGCCGTACTATTAAGAGGGTATGACGAGAAATCGTTCTTTAGGATGTGCATGTGCTCAACATCAATTACTGCATCTCAAATTAGCACTACTTCATTTAGTTTTGAAAAGTTTCAAATTGAAACCGAACTGGGTAACCCGGAGTATCCGGACATTTGGTCCGGAGTCTCCGGATTCAATCCGGAGTGTCCGGACATTATGTCCGGAGTCTCCGGGTTGACTCCCTGCTTCGGTTTCTGTTGGTCCGAGTATCCGACATTTGGTCCGAGTTCTCGGATAACCCAGAGTCTCCGGGTTGTTTGTCCGGACACTCCGGCCTGTACAAAAACGGGAGTAACGGCTAGTTTTCAAAAAGGGTATTTAAAGCCTCCACTCCCCTCCAACGGCTAGGATCTCTATTGAGCTCATTCATAGCAGCATTCAAGCCATTCCTAACCATCTCTAAGCATTCAATAGAGCCCCATCTTCCTCCCACCAATTAATTTGGTTGTTGATCCTTTTGGTGAGGAGAGGAAGAAGCAAAAGTGCTAAGTGCATTCATTTCATCTTGTTGAGCACTAGTTCATCCTCCAAGCGATTCTTCGTGGTGCTATTTCTCTTGGAGGTTGAAGGTCTCCTAGACGGCTAGGAGTCACCGGGAGCTACCAACTTGTGTGGTGAGCCCCGGTAGTTTGTGAAGGCAAGTCTCGCCTCCGAAAGGAAAGAGACAAGAAGTGAAGCCGGCGAGTGCATTTGTGCAACACCGGGAGGAAAGCGGGTTGAAAGAGACCCCGGCTCAAGTGCGACCGAGCCACCTCAACGGAGACGTAGGGTTCCCTTCAAGAACCCGAACTTCGGTGAAAATTTGTGTCTCTCTCATTCTCTTTTACTTCTTAGTATTGCTTAAGTGGATTTGAATTTGTAAAGTTAGATCTAGCTCTTTGCTTGGCTTTAAATTCAAATCCTTGCTAGCAATTGTTCTAGGTTGTTCTTGCTATATACTTCTAGTGGTTTATTGTGCTTGCTAGAGCAGTCGTGTTCTCGCTCCCGTGCCAGCTAACCCGGAGAGTCCGAACTCAATACCGGACACTCCGGACAAGCCGGAGTATCCGGACCGAAAACCCGGAGACTCCGGGTTGACCAGCTCGGCCTGTTTTTATTCCGCTGCGTAAATTTTAATCCGCCTATTCACCCCCCCCCTCTAGGCGACATCGTTGGTCCTTTCAATTGGTATCAGAGCCAAATCTCCTTTACTTTGGCTTAACCGCTTGGAGAATCAAAGATGTCTGACATAGAGAAGGTTACCGAAACCCATGGCCAAGAGAAAGCCTCGGGTTCCGGTATAGGGGTTGCAATTCCTTTAGATTATTCCTCTTTTGGAGTCTCAAACTCCTCGTCCTATGTTTCCGTCTCGTCCGGTCGAGCGCCTCACTTCGATGGCACTCGGTATGCGGCATGGAAACATAATGTCGGGACCCCGGATTTGCAAATCCGGACCCTCTGTGTATTCAGCACTAGTCCAGGAACGCGCTAGTGCACACAGTCTTAACATCGGTAAATATCACAATCATACCAATCGATATTATCAAAGTACTTTATTTAAATAACCAAACTGGTTACTCGACCTTATGGCCAAGTTACAAAATGTATGCCTCGCAAGGCGAAACTTATTCAGAGAAAAATAATAGCAGCGGAAAATCAAATAAACTTCGTGGCGCCATCCAGATACCACAGTAACCGATCGGCTCAGATCCCTAAGTAGTCGGGTCCTCTTGGAGTTCCTCCTCCAAAGTGGCGTAATCTCCTCTTCAGCGGGTATTGTGTTGAGGCAAGGGTGACTTGGTACTCAGCAAGTCATGCATGCAGGTGCAAGCTAATATACTATATGCATGGCTTAGTACAAAGGAATAGCTCGGGGTATATTTGCGAAATGTGACCTTTGACAAGTAATAAAAGTAGATTCGAAAGCGAAGTAGAAATAAGTAAAGCATAAATAACTTTTCAGGAAATTTAATAAACATTTTCCCATCCTAAACCACATTTTCATCATCTTCATTATTAAACCAACCCAACTTTTCAAATCAAGTTATTTTGAAAGTCTACCCCTTGATTGTAATTCCCGAGCATTGTCCAAGATCCGTGGACTACGGCTATTCAAATAGATTCTACACTCTGCAGAGGTTATGCACTTTACCCACAAGATACAATCCACTCACCACGTCGGTAGTGAATCGCCATACAAGAGTATGCGAATGAGCCGATCATAACAAAGCCTTCTGAAGCCTCAAACAACCAGGTGGTCCTCTCAGACGTGCTCTACACCATCCCTTCCTTAGCCAAGGCGAAGTATGGGACCAACACACCGTTAGATGGGTACCCACGGCCACGATCACGCCTCCCCGCATACAATCACACAAGCGGTGCAATCGACACCTCGAGGCTCCACAAGTGAGTCCTAGCGACTTAGTCAACTAGGGGCCGTCCCATTCCGGCCATGTGGTTGCAAGTATGACCGAGTTCAAAGGCTTGCAAGGTTAAGTCCTTAGAGTGACCAGGCAAGACTACCCGAAAAAACCAAATCATCATCCACGATTGCCACAGCCCACATACTCTTGCCACATGCCCCAAATAAAATCATGTTTATCAAACCCCGCTTGATTACCATGCACCACGTGCCATCAACATCACATGATACTTTTCCAAAACAGGTTCAATATATCATTAAGTCAATATTAGCATTTGATTATCCAAAATCATGTCGCGAGCACGTAGCAGTCTAAGCGATACTACAACGATCTAAACCCATGTTGGCAATTTAATAATGTCCAACTAGTAAACCACAACTAGGGTGACAAAGGGTCATGGCACATGCTTAAGTAATCAAGGTGTCATATAGCAAATTGGTATTTATCTAACCCCATGTTTAAACAAAGTATCTTTCTAATTGAACTAGCATGCAATAGTTTAAATCAAAATAGATTTGAAATAGGATCAATATGGTCAAAGCACAACTTGCCTTCAAAAAGTACTTGTTCTTGGTCTTGAGTTGGATCCTGAGTCAACACTTCTCCTTGAATCCTTTCCAGGCGCTTCAACGTCTGCACAAGTAAAGCGTGCAAATAGCAAATACACAAATAAACACTAGGCAAAAAAGATCCCAAAACTCAAATAAAATCCATAAACAGAGAGAACATAATTTTCTGGATTTTTTAGAAACTGGAATAAATCAAATTTGGAGTTAAAACGCAAAAGTTATGATTATTTAAAGTTTAAATAATCAATTAAATAATATTATAGAGAAAAACTTTAGTCCAAAATTAAATAAAATTCATATTTAGGTAGATCTCAATTTTATACAAATTTAGAAATTTGAATCGCTTCAATCGGAGTTGAAACGCAAAAGTTATAAGCGTTTGAAGTTTGAATCTAAATTTTGAATCAATATTTCGAATTAATAAATCATTTTCTTTTTTCGGAAATTAATTATTATGCAAGGCATGGACACGTGGCAGCCCTACGATTGGTTTGCTGACGTCAGTAGGTCCATGGACTTGGTCCACGCTCGGCTCGGGTCCACCGTGGACTTTGGCCCACGACTCACGCGAGATCGACATGTGGGACCACGGGTGACGCGTCATCGGCCGACGTCGGCGGGCTCACCACGGTCTTTGTAGTGGGTCCCACCGATGACATCATGGGTGGCGCCGCTCGGTGAGACGGCCGTGACATCGCGGGCCTTCCGACCGCGGGCCTCGCGTGTCAGCGTCACTGCAGCGTGCGTGGGCGCGATGCATACCAGCCGCGTCGGTCCAACTTCCCGACGCGTGGCGCCAATCTCGATCGTTGATTTGAAAATCAACGCGGTCCGTCGATCACCGATGGCGACGCTTTGGGGTGAGCGTGGTCAATTTAGACTGTTGGATCTAGATCAGCGAGGATTGATCTCGGAAATCGCATACGGTGCTTACTGCGGAACGACGTGGCATAACCGGGACGCCGGATCTTGATCGGACGGATCCACGGAGCTCGCGAGACGGCGATAGGCGCGCGGCGGCTTGTCGCGCTCTAACCGGAGGAAGACGACGTCCCGAACGGCGTTCAAGCGCCGGCGAGATAAGTATGTAGGCAGGTTGGGCTCGTCGCGGGGTTCCGAATCGCCCGGCTAAGCGGCGGAGCACGCATCGGGTTTGCGGCGAAAGTTGAAGAACTCGCGGCGGCTCTTTAGCTCCGGCGAAAGTGCAGCGCTCTAGGAGTTTCAGAGGCGTGGACTAGGGCGGCCAGGCTCGCATGGAACGGCGAACCTCGGGCGGCTCCATGCATTAAATAGCCTCGAGTCCGTGTCAGGCGACGGCGAACGGAGTCCGTCATGGCCGAATCCGGTGCCGAGACGAAGACGTGGAGCCGCATATCGTGCACAACCAACGCCACGATCAGCGGCGCGACGTGTCGGCCGGACGGCTCGGGTGGGTCGGGCGGATCTCCAGTTGGATCTTGATCCAAACCCGCTGGTTAGATGATTAGTTAGAGTGGAGTTCGAGTCAAGTAACGGTCGGACTTTCGAGGTCCGACTTCGATCGGATGAACAAGATTTGACCGAGTTGGATTTTCCATAATTAATATTTAAAATAATTCCATAATTCATTTAATTCATTAAAAATAGCAAAAGACTTAAAATTCCAAAAATTCGAAAATATACAGATCATTTTGGACTCAAATAAAATATTTCCAACAAAAATTTATTTGCAAATTTAAATTCTTTAATTATTTCAAAATGGGATAAATTCAAATAAATTCCAAATAAATCCAAATAAATTCCAGAAAATTCCAAAAATTCACCAAAGTGCCAAATCACATGAATTTAAGAAAAGCAAAATTTTGGGATGTTACAAACCTCCTTAATAGAATCTAGTCCCCCGAGATTCAGGGCTTACTAAAGGAATAGGTTTGGAAATTCTTTCTTCAAATCCTCTTCGGCTCCTAAGTCGCTTCGCTCTCTGCATGGTTGCTCCATTGAACTCTACGAAGCGGGTTGACTTGTTTCTAGTTTCGATCCATTGTGTCTAGAATCCCCACGGGATACTCCTTATAAGTCAAATCCTCTTGCAACTCAATTGACTTCCAGCGGTGCATTCCTCGGGAACTCTGAGACACTTCTTCAAGGGACACATGGAATACATCATGTACTCCGCTAACGATTGTGGCAACTCTAGTCGATAAGCACCCCTCTCGGCTCAACATCTTAAATGGTCCAACATAACGGGTGCAAGTTTCCTTTGGCATGGAACCTCTTAACTTCCGAGAGGCGTAACTCGAGGTAAACAAAGTCTTCCGTTCAAAACTCAAATCCGTGGCGACGATTGTCGATAACTCTTTTATCGAGATTGGGCTATCTTCAACCTTTCCCTAATCATAGCGACCGCTCTTCACCTCTTGAAGAATATCAGGTCCAAAGACACGGTGCTGGCCGCTTTGGCCCTATTCCAATTCAATGGCGTCAGGCGAGGTCGACCACTCTGATGCCTCAAAAGGTGACATCTGAGACTAGCCTGATAACTATTGTTGTAACTAAACTCGGCATACGGCAAAACTCTTATCCCAAGAGTAGCATAAGCCAATGCACAAGCTCTCAACATATCCTCCGAATCTGGTTGACTCTTCGGTCTATCCATCCGTGCATGGATGATAAGTTTGCATCGAAGTTTAAACGGGTTCCCATGGCTTCATGCAACTTATTCCCGAGAACCTTGAGGTAAATTGGGTACCTCCGTCCGATACAATCCTCTTTGGCACTCGTGTAAACAAACAATCCTCGATCATGTATAATTCTTCTAATTTATCTCAGAGTAAGTGGTCTTCACGGGATAAAATGGGCTACTTTAGTCAAGCGTTTATCCACTATAACCCATATGGAGTCATAACCTCCTTGGGTCTTCGACAAACCGTAATGAAATCCATTCGATTTCCTCCCACTTCCACTCGGTATTTTCAATGTACGTAGCAATCCTGCTGGTCTCGATGCATTGCCTTGACTCTCACGGCATCGTCGCACAATGCAACATGCCGCCAACACGTTTCATACTCGGCCACGGGAATCTCTCCTTTAGATCTGATACATCTTGGCGCTTCAGGTGAATTGAGTACTTGGAGTCATGGGCTTCTTCCAAAATCGCTTGCTTTAACTCCTTTTGTTAGGCACACAAATGCGATCCTTCATCCACAACGTGCCTTGCTCATCCAATTTGAAGTCCTCGCCTTGCCTTCCTCCTTTATGGACTTAATCCTGGGATCTTTGTCATCATCCTTCGTCCTTCTCGGACCGATCCTCTAGGGTAGGCTTTACTTCCAATGCGGCCAAGAATCCGCTTAGGTACAACCTCAATCTTCATCTTTTGAAAATCCTCACATAACTCATCCCGACTTGTGGCTAGCAACGTACTCACGGTATGGCTTTTTCGGCTCGTAGGCGTTGGCTACTACGTTGGCCTTCCCGGGATGGTAATGGATTCCAACATTGTAGTCCTTGATCAACTCTAACCATCTCCTGCCATTTCATATTCGGGATCCGATTTGGTGAATATGTACTTAAGGCTCTTATGATCCGTATACACTTCACATCTGTTTCAATCGAGATAGTAGCGCCATATCTTCAAGGCATGCACTACTACTAACTCTAGGTCATGTGTCGGATAATTTTTCCTCATGCCTCAATCGCCTTGATGCATACGCGACGGCCTTTCCATTCTCAGACGCGACACATCCAAGTCCTTGGCGCGGCGTACAATAAATAAATCCCGAAGCTTTGAGCAACATCCAGAGAACTAACACCGGTCTTGATGTCAATCGCTTCTTCACTCAAATCCTCTCTCACATTCAAGGCGTCCATGCAAACTTCTTTTCCTTCTTGCAATTGCGTAAGAGGTTTCACAATTGTCGAAAAGCCTTCAATGAAACAGGCGGTAGTATCCTCGCCATTCCAAGGAAACTCAGAATCTGAGTCACAGTCCTACCGCTCCCAATGTAACAGCTTCTACTTTGCTTGGATCCACAATGACTCCTCTCAAGGTCATTACATGTCCAAGAAACTCCACCTTGTCCTTCCAAAAATCACACTTGTCGAACTTGGCGAAAAGTTCTGCTCTCGCTTTTCCAAAACTCGCCTTAAGTGTTCGGCATGTTCATCCTCTGGCCTTGGAGTAGATTAGGATATCGTCCTATGAACAAGCGACAAACTTGTCCAAATATTCCATGAACACCTTATTCATCATATTCATGAAATATCATGGCGCATTAAATCGGCCCAAAGGACATAGCGTAAACTCGTAATGTCCATATCTTGGCGAGAATGCGATCTTGAATATCCTCCGATCGGATCTTCAATCGATGGTATCCCGATCTGAATCAATCTTGGAGAAAACTCGGCTCCTCTTAATCGATCAAACAAATCATCAATCCTGGTAGCGGATACTTATTCTTCACGGTGACTTCATTGAGTGCCACGGTAGTCAATGCACATCCTGAAACTCCGTCCTTCTTCTTGACAAACAAACGGGTGCTCCCCACGGCACTGAACTTGGTACGATAAATCCTTTCTCCATTAACTCTTCTAGTCAAGCTTCTTCATTTCTACCAACTCCTCAGAGACATCCGATAGGGTCTTTTGCTATCGGTGCTGTAGTACAAGCTCTATCACAAACTCTATGTCCTGTCTGGCATACCAGGTAGGTCTTCGGGGAAAAAACATCGAGTACTCATTCACTACCGGGACATCCTCTATGCCGATTGCCTTGGTATGCAAGTTAACCATCAATTGTCCATCTCTAAGCTGCAAAGGTGGCTTGAAATTCTACTTTCTTCCCACACAAAGGCTCTCAACCGTGAGATAGTCCTTCGTCCACAATCCAATACGACCTTGTGCTTGGATAACCAATCCATCCCCAATATGACGCCTAAGGTGCAGGTCTCCAAAATTATAAGGTTTGCTAGGAACTCTATTCCATCTATTAGTATTCTCACCGGAACATCCTACTCCGCTCGGAGTTCGGAACCAGGGTTTGAACTAAAAGCATGCACTTAAGTCTTGCAATCCTTAAATCATTTCTAGTAGCAAAGCCTCATGAAACAAGCGAATGCGAAGCTCGAGAGTCAAACAAAGCTGCAGGTGCATCG
The DNA here is from genome assembly GCA_036346355.1 of Rhipidocladum racemiflorum. Lineage (NCBI taxonomy): Eukaryota > Viridiplantae > Streptophyta > Magnoliopsida > Poales > Poaceae > Rhipidocladum > Rhipidocladum racemiflorum. Next base: position 55,919,711 of record CM070578.1, read on the forward strand.
AGTTAACAAGTAACTTACCCGATCATTTACGTCCGTGAGCATTCTGCGTATCTGCGGTGACATGGTTGACTCGGCCTCTCCACGATGCAGGGTGTGGCTCCTGGTCTTTGGCGTCCCTAGGCCGGGTGGTTCCTAGGTTGAAGCGAACTGGGTCGCTCGCTAGCATCTTCTTTGGACAATCGTTGGCAAAGTGTCCTGGCTCGTTGCAGGCTTGTAGCGTCTCACTGCCTTCCTTTGCCGACGGGGTAGCGCTGAAGCGGCTGGGGTTTGTAGTTCCGATTGGCGGTCTTGGTCTTTGGGATGGTGTCCTTGTTGCATTCTGTGGTTGGAATCTGAAGAATTGATTTGGTGCAACTCGTTACCGCTATGCCCTCGACGTGATCCCTCTTTGTTGCATCCTGCGCTTCTGTTCTCATCCGATTCCTTGCGCTTGTCCTCAAGAATAAGCGCCTTATTCACCAACTCTTGGAAATCCGGAAGGTGTGGGTGATCAACCCAACTTGCAATCCTGAGTTAAGTCCCTTCATAAAACGAGATCGTCTGGATTTATACGCCGCTACATCCTCAAAAAGTGCGTGGCGTGCTATTGTGTGAACTTGTTCGTAGTCGGCCATCGGCTGATTACCTTGCTTGATGCTCTGAACTCCTCCTTCTTAAGGTCCATGATTCCTTCGAGGCACGTGATACCTGCCGGAATGCGGTATGAACTCTTCCTCAAGTGATATCTTGAGGGTTCTCTGCGTAAGCGCAGGTTCTCCCACCATTCGTGGTATTTCTTCCAACTGATGAGAAGCGTAAGTACCTTCTCACTCCTATGCATTGAGCTATGTGTAGCTTCCTCTCAATTGATCTTAACCAATCATCGGCCTCCAATGGATTGGCATTCCCCAGAGAAAGTGGGTGGGTGAGTCCTCATGAACTCCGGCCTTGTATTCCCTGGCGTGGTCACGATTAACTTGATTAGCAAAGTGGCTCTGAGCAGGATGACATGCTGCATTTGTTGCATCATAGCATGCATCAACTGAGTCTGGCAGCAAGAACGCTCCGAAATTCTGCATATCGATGGCGGTGCTTTGGTGCTCCATCATTGGGGTTTCGGGCGAGATCCACTCCCATTGCTTCCAAGGTTTCCACGGTGTTCACCATCCAGCCGATTTGCTCTAGGTTTAGAGATGAGAGAAACAAGAATAGACAAGTAATATATGGAGCTTATGCGAGGTGAAGAGGTAACTTTAAGGTCCATCTTTATTATTAATAACTTGGTATGGTCGCCATAATGCCTAAGGGCCTTGCAACACATCTGCACACTCAAAGAAACAAAGCAAATCCGTCAGGCCCGACTCGACGGAGTCTAACGCCTAAAGGGTGACTCTTTATTCTATGACTTCGGCGAAGGAGTCTCACTATAGAACCTATGCTCACTCATCGAAGAAACCTCACGGCCTATGCACGGGTCTTTGTGGCATACAGCGTAGCTTGTCGCCATGTCCAAAGAATCGTGTCCTCCTCGTGGTAGTCGAAGAAGCGGTGTCCTCATCGAATCGACTCCTCTGGATCTGGCTCGTGTAGCTCAATCGTTCGGGTCTGGTCCGCATAAAAGTCATCTCCAACTCGTCAATCCTTCGTGAGAAGATGTGCCACATACTCTTGAGCTTCCCAGCCATCGCTTTCTTCTCCGCGTGATCTCCTTGCGGGCCTGCCGTAGCTCCTTGCTTGTATTATCTAGTACATCCTCCTGGCGCGACGACAAATCAGGCTAATGGCAAGTGGCATCCTCATCCGAATCTCCTTCGGTGAGAAGGTTATCGCTTGCAGCGGATGGTAACGGAACACCCGTACTCTCAATTCTCTGGCGTAGATACGGGTAATGTGCCGCATTGCTCGCCGTGATACTTCTTGGATACCCATCTGCATTGTAGATCTCGGCGGCTGCGATGTATCGAGCGATTGCCTGGGCCTCTTTTCCTAAGCGGGTACACTCGATCTTCACGTCACAAGCCTTGATCAATCCAGCTTATGTCTGATCACTTCCACTTGGTATTGGGGCTTCTCAAAATCTCCGAGGGTCTGTAGCATATGCCAAAGTTCTCGGCGTGACCAACTCCCGGATCAGCGTAGTTGAACTCTTCCTCCATCTGTCACAAGAGTGCTTTACGTAAGAACTGGAATTTTTGAATTGTCACAAGGTAAGGAAAAATTTTAGCAAGAGACAAGAAAGAGAGAAGGGATAAGTCGAGATGTCATTTCTTATCTTGACAAACTTTTAGCTTTAGAAAATAGGTTTTATCCTCACTACGACCATTTCTAGCTTAGGGTTGAGCCTACGGCCAAGTATGGCTCGATACCACCTCTCTGCATCGGGACCCGGATTTGCAAATCCGGACCCTCTCAGGTGTATTCAGCACTAGTCCAGGAACGCCGCTTAGTGCACACAGTCTTAACATCGGTAAATATCACAATCATACCAATCGATATTATCAAAGTACTTTATTTAAATAACTAAACTGATTACTCGACCTTATGGCCAAGTTACAAAATGTATGCCTGTAAAGCGAAAACTTATTGAGAGAGAAAATAATAGCGAAAATCAAATAAACTTAGCTGGCGCCATCCAAAGATATACCAGCAAGTGGCTGACCGGGCTCGCATCCCCTAAGTAGTCGGGTCCTCTTGGAGTTCCTCCTCCAAAGTGGCGTAATCTCCTCTTCAACGGTATTGTGTTGAGGCAAGGGTGAGTACTTGGTACTCGACAAGTCATGCATGAATGCAAGCTTAATATACTATATGCATGGCTTAGTACAAAGGAATAGCTCAGGTATATTTGCGAAATATGACCTTTGACAAGTAATAAAAGTAGATTCAAAGCATTAGAAATAAGTAAAGCATAAATAACTTTTCAGGAAATTTAATAAACATTTTCCCATCCTAAACTACATTTTCATCATCTTCATTATTAAACCAACCTAACTTTCAAATCAAGTTATTTTCGTAAAGTCTACCCCTTTGATCGTAATTCTGAGCATTGTCGACCGTGGACTCGGCTTATTCAAATAGATTCTACACTCTGCAGAGGTTATGCACTTTACCCACAAGATACAATCCACTCACCACGTCACCGTGAATCGCCATACAAGAGTATGCGAATGAGCCGATCATAACAAAGCTCTTCGGAAGCCTCAAACAACACAGTGGTCCTCTCGGTCGTGCTCTACACCATCCCTTCCTTAGCCAAGGCGAAGTATGGGACCAACACACCGTTAGATGGGTACCTGGCCACAGCCACGATCACGCTCCCCGACAATCACACAAACGGTGTAATCGACACCACTGAGGCTCCACAAGTGAGTCCTTAGCGACTTAGTCAACTAGGGGCCGTCCCATTCCACCATGTGGTTGCAAGTATGACCCAGTTCAAAGGCTTGCAAGGTTAAGTCCTTAGAGTGACCAGCAAGAACTACAGAAACCAAATCATCATCGGTGCCACACTGGCCCACCTGATTACTCTTGCCACATGCGAATAAAACTGTTTATCAAGCCCAGTTGATTACCATGCACCACGTGCCATCAACATCACATGATACTTTTCCAAAACAGGTTCAATATATCATTAAGTCAATATTAGCATTTGATTATCCAAAATCATGTCATGAGCACGTAGCGAGTCTAAGCGATACTACAACGATCTAAACCCCATGTTGGCAATTTAATAATGTCCAACTAGTAAACCACAACTAGGGTGACAAAGGGTCATGGCACATACTTAAGTAATCAAGGTGTCATATAGCAAATTGGTATTTATCTAACCCCCATGTTTAAACAAAGTATCTTTCTAATTGAACTAGCATGCAATAGTTTAAATCAAAATAGATTTCGAAATAGGATCAATATGGTCAAAGCACAACTTGCCTTCAAAAAGTACTTGTTCTTGGTCTTGAGTTGGATCCTGAGTCAACACTTCTCCTTGAATCCTTGGCACTTCAACGTCTACTCGTAAAGCGTGCAAATAGCAAATACACAAATAAACACTAGGCAAAAAGATCCCAAAACTCCAAATAAAATCCATAAACAGAGAGAACATAATTTTCTGGATTTTTAGAAACTGGAATCATCAAATTTGGAGTTAAAATGCAAAAGTTATGATTATTTAAAGTTTAAATAATCAATTAAATAATATTACAGAGAAAAACTTTAGTCCAAAAATTAAATAAAATTCATATTTAGGTAGATCTCAATTTTATACAAATTTAGAAATTTGAATCGCTCAAATCGGAGTTGAAGCATAAAAGTTATAAGCGTTTGAAGTTTGAATCTAAATTTTGAATCAATATTTCGAATTAATAAATCATTTTCTTTTCGGAAATTAATTATTGCGTCGGCATGGACACGTGGCAGCCTCTGATTAGTTTCTTTGACGCCAGCCGTCCATGGACTTGGTCACGCTTTCGGCTCGGAGTCACCGTGGACTCGATCCCACGACGACTACGTGAGGCCCGACATGTGGGACCACTCGGGTGACGCTCATCGGCCGACGGCGTCGGAGCTCAGCCTTACGGTCAGTCTTGTGTGGGTCCCACCGATGACGTCATGGGTGACGTCGGCCGGTACCGAGACGACCGACATGCGGCCTCTCACACGCGGGCCGCGTGTCGGCGTCCTGCGCAGCGGCGTGGGCCCACCGCCGCGTCGGTCCAACTTCCCGACACGCGGCGCAATCTCGACTGATTTGAAAATCAACGGTCCGTCAATCCCGATGACGCACGTTTGGGGTGAACGCGTGGTCAATTTAGACTGGATCTAGATCCAACGCGAGATTGATCTGGAAATCGGCACATAGGTGCTTACCGTGGAACGGCGTGGCGCAACCGGGTCGGATCTTGATCGGACGGTCCCACGGCTCGCGAGGCAGCGATGGCGTCGGCGCGCTTTGCCGCGGCCGGAAGGGAAGACGGCGTCGGCGGCGGTGCCTTGACGCCTCCGGCGAGATGAAGTATGAGCCAGGTTCGCTCGCCGCTGGGGGATTCGACCGGCCACTTAAGGCGAGCACGATCGGCTGGTTTGCGGGCGAAAGTTGAAGAACTCGCGGGCGGCGCTCTTTGGCTCGGCGAGAAATTGCGGCGGCTCTAGGGTTTCACTGTAGAGGCGTGGACTAGGCGATGAGCTCAAGGCATGGAACGGCGAACCTCGGGGCGCTCCATGCATTAAATAGCCTCGAGTCCGGTGTCCGAGACGGCGCGACTGACGGAGTCATGGCGAATCTACCGAGACGAAGACGTGGAGCCGCACACGTGGCACAACCAACGGCCACGATCGGCGCGGTCCGGTCCCGACACGGCTCGAATTTCGGGTCCGCGGATCTCGGTAGATTGGATCTTGATCCAACGGTTGGGATTGATTAGGGTTAGGAGTGGGTCTTGGTCGAGTCAACTGGCTCGGTCGGACTAAAGTCCGACTCGATCGGATGAAACGATACTTGACTGAGTTGGATTTTCCAGAATTAATATTTAAAATAATTCCCGATAATTCATTTAATTCATTAAAAATAGCAAAAGACTGAAAAATTCGAAAATTAGGAAAATATTCAGATCATTTTGGACTCAAATAAAATATTTCCAACAAAAATTTATTTGCAAATTTAAATTCTTTAATTATTTCAAAATGGGATAAATTCAAATAAATTCCAAATAAATCCAAATAAATTCCAGAAAATTCCAAAAATTCACCAAAGTGCCAAATCACACATGAATTTAAGAAAAGCAAAATTTTGGGATGTTACACATAAGATGAAGATGCATTTGAGATCACTTCATCCGTGTATTTGGAAGATTGTTGAAATAGGTTTCAAGCCCGCAAACCCCAACAATCTCACCTCCGAAGAAGACAAAGCTCAACACTTCAACGACTTGGCCGTCAATGCCTTGTTCAATGCTTTGAGCGACTCCGAGTTCAACCGGGTCGATGGCCTTGACAATGCCAAGGACATTTGGGAAAGATTGATGGTGTCTCATGAAGGTGTATCAAGTGTCCGTGAGTCCAAGATCGAACTCATCATTGGGGAGCTAAGTCGATTCACTTTGGAAGAAGGTGAATCGTACACAAATATGTTTGATCGCTTGATGGTGCTAGTGAATCAAGCAAAGGGACTTGGAAGCACCGAGCTCACCGACAAGGCCGTGGTGAAGATCATCCTTCGAGTGATCACCCCCACCAACCGCAACCTTGTGCAACTCATCCGCGACCGGCCAAACTTCGACACTCTCACTCCTCATGATGTGATTGGCCGGTTGATGACAGATGAGATGATGGTGAAGGAAGCGGAAGTGGTGGAGGAGCTCAAGTCCGGCAAGAAGAAGGGCATCGCCTTGAAAGCCGTCAAGGTGGTGCAAGAAGCCGAAGATAGCTCAAGCGACGAAGAAGAATCAAATGGGCCACTCACAAATGAAGACATGGCCCTTCTTGTTAGAAGATTCAACAAGTTCTTGAAGAGAAAAGGATACAAACCGGGAAGCCATTCCAAGAGCTTTGGCAACAAGTCAAGAGGGCGTCACTCCTCAAGAAAGTGCTATGAGTGTGGGGAACCCGGTCATTTCATTGCCGAGTGCCCACACAAAGAGAAGAAAGAAGAAAAGCCCTACTAGAAAGACAAGTTCAAGAAGTAGGACAAGGACAAGAGCAAGAAGTACAAAGGCAAGGGTCATGCATACATTGGCAAGGAGTGGAACTCCGACTCCGACTCCGAGTCCGAGTCCGAGTCCAACTCCGACAATGAGGGAGGACTTGCCACCGTCGCCATCGCTACTCCACCGACAAAGTCGAAGAGCCTCTTCGACAACTTGAGCGACGGAGATGAAGATGCTCCAATGTGCCTTATGGCAAAGGGGCACAAGGTATCATCTAAAAGCTCCACTCTCTCTATTGTTGATTATGGCATAGATGATTGTGATGATGCTAGTGATGATGAGGAAGTAGCATTTAAGTCTATGAATGATTTTGATATTGAAAAATTAGACTTGCTACTTAAAGATATTGAAAAATTGGAGGAAGTAGTTGAACAAAAGGAGGCCATTCTTGAGGCTCAAGAGGATCTCCTTATTTTTGAAAAGGAGAAGAACATTGAGCTAAAGAAGAGCCTAGCTTTTGAAAGAAAGAGAAATGAGGATTTGGTCAAAAGTTCAAATTTGACCAAAAATGAAGCAATTAGTCTTGAGATCACCAATGCTTCACTCTTAGAGCAACTTGCAAAAGCAAAGGATGCTTGCAAGGCTCTTGAAGTGAAGCTTGTTGATCTCTCGAATAAAGCTTCTACCTCAATCAACAACTCCAATATTTCATTACCTTCAACAAGCAACGGTTGCGCTAGATGCTTTAATGTTGATGTTGCTACTTGTGCTACTAACCGTGAGACTTTGAAAGTCTTAGCTCATGAAAATGAGAAGCTTAAGGTGATGCTTGAAGATGGACTTCAAAAGTCCTACAAGGCAAGCAAGGGTTTAGAGGAGTATCTCGGTAGCGCCAAGGTAATCCTAAGAGGCAAGGGCTTGGGTATGTTCCGCTAAAGGGCAAAAGAGCAACATTGTTGTTGCTCCTTTAAGCAAGCCCATTCACTTTGTAAAAGGCGAAGGAACATCCAAGCACAAAGCTCACTCCGAGTTCTTTGCTTCTTATGTGCTTAAAAAGACTAACCTCGGTCGTGTAGTTGCTTATCATGTTGGGCGTAAGCCGAAGAATGCTCCTTGTGTTCGTTCCATTTGGGTCCCTAAATCGCTTGTTACTAACGTGCGTGGACCTAACCAAGTTTGGGTACCAAAGAGCAAAAACTAAATATGTTTTTGTAGGCCTATATCTCCGGTGGAACAAGTTGGATTTTGGATAGCGGATGCACGCATCACATGACCGGAGAAAAGGCAATGTTCGCACACTTGGATGTGAATGGATCAAATAGCGAAAGTATCATATTTGGAGATAATGGAAAAGGAGAGGTAATTGGTTTGGGTAAAATCTCTATCTCAAATGATTTCCATTTAAGTAATGTCTTACTTGTTGAATCATTAAGCTACAATTTGTTGTCCGTTGCACAATTGTGTGAAGCGGGTTACAATTGTTTGTTTAATGAAAAGAGTGTGGAAGTCATTAAGAGGCTTGATGGTTCAATAGCCTTTAAAGGACGTTTGAAGGGTAAGCTCTATCTCGTAGACTTCAATACGGATAGACTTAATCTTGAAACGTGCTTAATGGCTAAATCGAGCATGGGTTGGCTATGGCATCGCCGACTAGCCCATGTTGGTATGAAGAATCTTCACAAACTCATTAAAGGCAACCACATTCTTGGACTAACAAATGTTGTCTTTGAGAAAGATAGGATTTGTAGCGCTTGTCAAGCCGGCAAGCAAGTTGGTGCCTCCCATCCCGCCAAGAATGTAATGACGACCTCAAGACCATTGGAAATGCTCCACATGGATCTATTTGGTCCCGTAGCTTACATAAGCATCGGGGGAAGTAAGTATGGTTTAGTCATTGTTGATGATTTTTCTCGATTCACTTGGGTGTTCTTTTTGCATGACAAAGGTGAAGTCCAAGTGACATTGAAGAAATTCATGAGAAGAGCTCAAAACGAGTTTGAAGTAAAGATCAAGAGAATTCGGAGCGACAACGGCACCGAGTTCAAGAATATTGGCGTGGAGGAGTTTCTTGATGAGGAAGGAATCAAGCATGAATTCTCGGCTCCCTATTCTCCTCAACAAAATGGGGTAGCCGAGAGGAAGAATCGAACCCTCATCGAGATGGCGCGGACGATGATTGACGAGTACAAGGTTTCCGATAGCTTTTGGGCGGAAGCCATCAATACCGCATGCCACAGTTCCAACCGCCTCTACCTTCACAAGATCTTGAAGAAAACGGCATATGAGTTGCTCAACGGAAGAAACCCAATGTCTCCTACTTTGAGTCTTTGGGAGCAAATGCTATATCCTTAATAAAAGGCTAAGTCTTCTAAATTCGCTCCCAAAGTAGATGAAGGTTTCTTACTTGGTTATGGAACTAATGCTTACGCTGCATCGAAGTTTTCAACAATACCACCGGTGTCGTTGAAATCTCGCGTGACGTGACTTTTGATGAGACTAACGGTTCTCAAGTAGAACAAGTTGATCGTGCCGTGATTGACAGGGAAGAACCACCGTGTGAAGCTATCAAGAAAATGGCAATTGGGGAGGTAAGACCTCAAAATCTGGAGTCTCATCCGAGCACCCCAATCCGGAGTCTCCGGCCTGAAACCCGGAGTGTCCGGATTGATCCGGAGTCTCCGGGTCAAATACCGGAGTCTCCGGATGGGTCAGGCTCAGGTGATGTTTCCTCCTCATCCAAGCAAGCCCAAGATGGTTCGAACGCATCCCAAGACCAAGAACCTATCCAAGCTCCAAATTCAACCGTTCCTCACCCTAGAGTTCATCAAAGTATTCAACGAGATCATCCAGTCGACAATATACTTGGAGACATTCACAAGGGAGTATCTACTAGATCTCGAGTTGCAAATTTTTGTGAATTTTACTCGTTTGTGTCGTCTCTTGAACCTCTCAAGGTAGATGAAGCGCTTGATGATCCGGATTGGGTGATGGCCATGCAAGAGGAGCTTAACAATTTCAAGAGAAATCAAGTTTGGGAGCTTGTTCAAAGACCAAATCAAAACGTGATCGGCACAAAGTGGGTCTTCCGGAACAAGCAAGACGAGAACGGAATCGTGACAAGGAACAAAGCACGTCTGGTTGCTCAAGGGTACACTCAAATCGAAGGTTTGGATTTCGATGAAACATATGCTCCGGTAGCTAGGCTTGAATCTATTAGAATATTACTTGCCTTTGCTACTCACCATGATTTCAAGCTGTATCAAATGGACGTGAAGAGCGCCTTCTTAAATGGACCACTCTCCGAGATGGTCTACGTCGAGCAACCACCCGGCTTTGAAGATCCAAAACACCCGGACCACGTCTACTATCTACACAAAGCTCTTTATGGACTTAAGCAAGCACCAAGGGCTTGGTTCGAGTGTTTAAGAGATTTCCTTCTGGGACAAGGTTTTGTAGTCGGAAAGGCCGACCCTACTCTCTTTACTAAGCATATTGATGATGATTTGTTTGTGTGCCAAATATATGTCGATGACATTATATTTGGATCTACTAATGAACACTTGTGTAAAGAGTTTAGCAAGTTAATGACCAAGAGATTTGAGATGTCCATGATGGGAGAGTTGAAGTTCTTCCTTGGATTTCAAGTCAAACAACTCAAGGAAGGAACTTTCATTTGTCAAACCAAGTACATCAAGGACATGCTCAAGAAGTTCGGAATGGAGGACGCCAAGCCTATAAAGACGCCTATGCAAGCCAACGGGCATCTAGACCTCGACAAAGAAGGTAAACCGGTCATCCAAAAGGTATATCGTTCGATGATCGGTTCTCTCCTTTATCTTTGTGCATCTAGGCCCGATATCATGCTTAGCGTTTGTATGTGTGCACGTTTTCAAGCCGCTCCAAAAGAGTGCCACATGGTGGCCGTTAAGAGAATCTTGAGATACTTAGTGCACACTCCTCATTTCGGACTTTGGTATCCGAAAGGATCCTCCTTTGAACTTGTTGGCTATTCCGATGCGGATTATGCCGGTTGCAAAGTGGATAGGAAGAGTACCTCGGGAACCTGCCAATTCTTGGGTAGGTCCCTAGTCTCGTGGTCTTCCAAGAAACAAAATTCCGTAGCCTTATCCACTGCCGAAGCCGAGTATATAGCCGCAGGGAGTTGTTGTGCCCAACTACTTTGGATGAGACAAACCTTGAGTGATTTTGGCCTAAACTACAAAAGTGTTCCACTACTGTGTGACAATGAGAGTGCCATAAAAATTGCCAACAATCCTGTCCAACACTCCCGTACAAAACACATTGATATTCGCCATCATTTTCTAAGAGACCACGCAACCAAAGGCGAAATTGATATCCAACATGTGAGTACAAATGATCAATTAGCCGATATCTTTACCAAGCCCCTTGACGAGAAAAGGTTCTGTGAATTGAGAAGTGGACTAAATATCTTAGACTCTCGTAACATGGCTTGATAAGTGCTCATATATTGGTTGGTGAATGAAAAATGAAGTTCAAAACTTTATTTATCTTTTTCTCTGAATTTACCATGTGTTATTGGCTCTTGATCTTAGAATCACATCATTACTATGTGACTATAGTCTGATTGCTTGATTGTTAGCTAGTCACATGGTGGATGGATGCCCTAGGACTCCTTTCTCTCTCTCTCCGCGGGTCTCCGAAGCTTTCCTTGAAAAATTCCTTTTCTTCCCGAGCAGGGGAACCCGGAGTATCCGGATTTCGATCCGGACTCTCCGGTTAGCCCGGAGTCTCCGGACCTTTTGTCCGGAGTGTCCGGGTTGGTACGGAGTCTCCGGGTTGGGGCGGTCGGTTAAACCCCAAAATCCCGCGCGGTTCATTTCCTTTTCTTATTCCCACCGTGCCTCTTCCTCTCTCGTGCCCTTCTAGAGATTAGGGTGATTCCTTCTCCTTGTTTGGAGTTCCCTAAGGTAAGGAACTCGTGCCCTAATCCTTCTCTTTTCGGGTTTGGACTCTTTCCTCCGCTTCTTAGGGGATCTTGTGTGCTTCATCTCGTCTAGGGTGCGACGCATCATCCTCTAGTTCTTCAATTTTTCGGAGGAATCTCTCTCACTCACCCGTGTTCTTCATTTTCAATCCCTTGAGGTGAGTACTCTCTTTTCGTGCCCTAATCCCGCGAAATCTCTTGCTAGATTGTGCCCTAATCTTCATTTGTTCATCCTAGAGGCAATCTAGATTTGTTTTTGATCGCGGTTAGGGTTGGTTTCCGTATTTTTGGCCCGCCCGTGCGCGTTTTCTGGCACATCCGGAGTATCCGGACTCTTGGTCCGGAGTCTCCGGGTTAGTCCGGAGTATCCGGACAGTTTGTCCGGAGTCTCCGGGTTGATCCGGAGTATCCGAACTTTTTGTCCGGACTCTCCGGGTTGGGTGGTTCGGCCAAATTTGTTTGTCACTGTTTTTCATTTCGTCTCGCGGCTAAACCTTTCCCTCGCCTTGCCTGGTCAGATGGACCCTTCTCAGGGGACCTCCGGTGGCAGTGATCCTCCTCAGCAGGCAGCTGGTGGCAGCGATCCTCCTCGTGACGGTGGTGGCGGCGATCCTCCTCGGCCAGGCAGCGGTGGCGATGTTCCCTTCGAGCGGCGACTCTCCTCCGCAGCCTCCGCAGAAAAGGCAGAGAATTGGAGTGGCCAAAAGACCCGTTTCCAGACCTCGAAGCCAGCTAGCTCCAGGGTCAGCACCTGTCCTGTCTCCTCCTCCTCAGCAAGCTCCTGATCCAGATGAGCATCCAGCAGATACTCATGCCAGGCTTCGTGATCAGAAGAGAAGCCAGTTTCGTGCTTCTGGGCACATCATTGGTCCTCTGATCAAGGCCAAGCCTGTGTGGAACTATCCAATGTCCGTGAACCCAATGAGAATAATCGACTACCGGACAGGATCTGGAAAAGGGAAAGCCATTGTCGAGCACAGGAAGAAAGATCCTCTAGAGCTCCATCAGGATGAGTATGTGGACCGCCGGTTTTGGAACCGGTTTCAGTCTGATTACTATGAGACGGTCCTATACCCACTTGAGCACCCAGTGGTTCGCATGAAGACCATTGACTGGGAATACATGGCTGCTGCAGGCAATCCAGTCTTCACAGAGATCATTCAGACTTGCGAGCTGCATCAGATCAAGAACATCATGTCTTACAAGTATGACTGGAACAATGAGATCATCATGCAGTTCTATGCCACCCTGTACTTTGACAAGAATGATGAGGCCATTTGGTGGATGACTGACAGGATCTGGTATGTGGCTAGCAAGAAGAGGTTTGCCAGAGTCCTCAACCTCAGGTACAATGACAGTCCAAAGCTTCATGCAAAGAAAGTGATGACTCCTGAGCAGATTGAGGCTTTGTATGACACTTCCAAGAGCTTCACAGTTGGGACCATCAAAGGTCTCAAGGATGTACCAGCTGTCCTCAACAGGATGTTGAGAGTCACTCTTTCGCCCAAGGAAGGAGATGCTTCTACCATCAGTTCCTATGGAAGGAACTTGCTGTTTCACCTCGTTGAGCGCACCCACCCGTTTGATATTGTCGATTTCATGTGGGAGACAATGAGGCAGAATGCTCAGAGCAACATGGCCAGTTGCAGCTATGCACCTTTTGTGATGACTTTGATCTCCTCTGTGAGTGGTCTGAAGTTTGTCAGAGATGAGGAGCATCTTGCTTACAAGGTCCGTCCTCAGTCTACTCCAGCTCCTCCGGTGCTCCTCGGTCTCGCCGCTAGGCTTCACGAGGTCGTGCTTCAGGTTCTACTTCTACCTCGACCGTGCCTCCTGCCAGCTCTTCAGGGCAGTCCGAGGATCCTAGCGGCACTCTTCAGAGGATGCTCAAGCATGTCTTTCTCCTTTGCCGCGACATCTCTACAAAGCAAAAGAAGCTAAGTCGGCAGATCAAGAAGAAACGATGATGACATTCGCAGCATCCGCCGTCATCAGGGTGAGGCAGTATCACCCAGTGACTCCTCTGGCTCTTCTGAAGAGAGCAGTGATGCTACGTCGGTGATCGCCTTTTGGCATCACTTCTTCGCTCGCTCCGCCGGGAGATGACCCTGACAGCGAGTACTCCGCTTCCGACGACGAGGGCGACGACGAGTGATCTCTCGTGTCCTCTCCCTTTTGGTGTCTTGATGCCAAAGGGGGAGTGATATCTTTAGTCGCGTTGTCTTTTAGTCGCGTTAGTGAGGCATCTGAGTTGTTTGAGTTTCTTGTGCTTACTCGCTTGTGGACTTGTTTTATCTTTGCTAATGTCGTGTCGTGAACTTTGTTATTCCTTGTAATGCCTTTAATTGCTTATTTAATGCATGGATTGCTTTCAGTTATTTGTGATGAGATGCTTGTGCATTTGAGGGGGAGCTCTCGGTTATTTCTCGATAAATATGTACATTTGATTCCACTAAATTCTACTAATGCGCACATTTAGGGGGAGCTTCTCTTTTTAATCTTATAGCTAAGTCTTATTCTTGTTATTTTATTTGCTGATTAATTGTGTTGTCATCAATACACCAAAAAGGGGGAGATTGAAAGTGCATCTAGGCCCCTTAAATTGTTTTGGTGATTAATGATGACACAATTAAAGAGATCTAATGTTTTATCCAAGAATACTGCAGAGATCGAAATCATATCAAGCTTGGAATGACATTGGACGCCCTTATGACGACTTAAAAGAAAAAGGACGGCATCAAGACCCAAGTTGTATTATTTTATTTATTTATTTGTGTCTTAAGGATAGCCGTACTATTAAGAGGGTATGACGAGAAATCGTTCTTTAGGATGTGCATGTGCTCAACATCAATTACTGCATCTCAAATTAGCACTACTTCATTTAGTTTTGAAAAGTTTCAAATTGAAACCGAACTGGGTAACCCGGAGTATCCGGACATTTGGTCGAGTCTCGGATTCAATCTCGAGTGTCGGACATTATGTCCGGAGTCTCGGGTTGACCCTCGGTTGCTTTCGTTCAGGTCCGGAGTATCCGGACATTTGGTCCGGAGTCTCCTGATAACCCAGTCTCGGGTTGTTTGTCAGGACACTCCGGCCTGTACAAAAGCAGTAACGGCTAGTTTTCAAAAGGGTATTTAAAGCCTCCACTCCTCCAACGGCTAGGATCTCTATTGAGCTCATTCATAGCAGCATTCAAGCCATTCCTAACCATCTCTAAGCATTCAATAGAGCCCCATCTTCCTCCCACCAATTAATTTGGTTGTTGATCCTTTTGGTGAGGAGAGGAAGAAGCAAAAGTGCTAAGTGCATTCATTTCATCTTGTTGAGCACTAGTTCATCCTCCAAGCGATTCTTCGTGGTGCTATTTCTCTTGGAGGTTGAAGGTCTCCTAGACGGCTAGGAGTCACCGGGAGCTACCAACTTGTGTGGTGAGCCAGGTAGTTTGTGAAGGCAAGTCTCGCCTCCGAAAGGAAAGAGACAAGAAGTGAAGCCGGCGAGTGCATTTGTGCAACACCGGGAGGAAAGCGGGTTGAAAGAGACCCCGGCTCAAGTGCGACCGAGCCACCTCAACGGAGACGTAGGGTTCCCTTCAAGAACCCGAACTTCGGTGAAAATTTGTGTCTCTCTCATTCTCTTTTACTTCTTAGTATTGCTTAAGTGGATTTGAATTTGTAAAGTTAGATCTAGCTCTTTGCTTGGCTTTAAATTCAAATCCTTGCTAGCAATTGTTCTAGGTTGTTCTTGCTATATACTTCTAGTGGTTTATTGTGCTTGCTAGAGCGATCGTGTTCGCTCCGTGCCGGCTAACCGGAGAGTCCGGACTCAATCTAGGACACTCGGACAAGCCGAGTATCCGGACCGAAAACCGGAGACTCGGGTTGACCCGGCTTCGGCTTTGTTTTTATAGCGTAAATTTTAATCCGCCTATTCACCCCCCCCCTCTAGGCGACATCGTTGGTCCTTTCACAGGCAGAATGAGTATTGGAGCGGTCGTGAGTTTCTGCTTCAACTCTTGGAAACTTGCCTCATAGGCTGATGTCCACTCAAACTTCTTCTCCTTCTTGAGTAATTCAGTTAATGACTTAGCAATCTTGGAGAAGTTCTCAATGAATCGCTGATAGTAACCGACCAATCCAAGGAAACTTTGAATCTCAGGAACAGTCCGAGGCTGCTTCCAAGCGAGCATCTTGCACTTTGCTCGGATCAACAGCAACGCCTCCTTCAGAGAGAATGTGGCCTAGAAACGCATCTTCCTTGAGCTAGAATTTGCATTTGCTAAACTTGGCATACAGTTGATGCTCACGAAGCTTATCGAGCACCATGCGCAGGTGAAGCTCATGCTTTTGTTCACTCCTGGAGTAAATAAGAATGTCATCAATGAACACCACCATAAACTTGTCCAGGTATTCCATGAACACCTTATTCATGAGGTTCATGAATGTGGCGGGTGCATTGGTGAGCCCAAAAGAAATCACGGTGTACTCATACAATCCGTAGCGGGTGGTGAACGCAGTCTTTTGGATATCCTCCAGTCGGATCTTGAGTTGGAAATAGCCGAGCCTCAAGTCAATCTTGGAGAAGACTTGAGCTCTGCTCAACTGGTCAAACAGGTCATCAATCCGGGGAAGAGGATACTTATTCTTGATGGTGACTTCGTTCAAGGACCGATAATCAACGCACATACGGAGACTACCGTCTTTCTTCTTGACGAATAACACCGGACTACCCCATGGAGACGAGCTAGGGCGAACAAAACCCTTAGCTAATTGCTCCTTGAGTTGTTTCTTGAACTCCACCAACTCATCTTGGGGCAAACAGTACGGTCGCTTTGAAATAGGTGCAGTTCTGGGTAGCAAGTTGATGACAAACTCCAAGTCTCTGTCAAGAGACAATCCCGGCAACTCCTTAGGGAATACGTCGGGATACTCACAGACCACCGGCACTTGACTCATCTTTGGGATGGAAAGAGAACAAAGAGATGGTTTCTGTGCAGCTGACTAACTGGAGGAATAATTGACTTGAATGCCATCTGAACTCACCATGGAAACAAAACGATTAGCACAATCGATGCGTCCCTGGTTCTTGGATTACCAATCCAATCCATACCCAGGATGACATTGAGCCCTGGGGTGTCAATTTGGATAAGATTACCATGAAAATTGACTCCATTAATTGCAATGAGAACTCCCAGGCAAATGTGCTCGGCTCGTAGAACTGAGCCTAGCAAATAGACTAGCATTTTACTGCTTAATTGGCTAGTCTCAATCCTTTGTTCTTAACGAATCTTGAGGATATGAATGAATGTGATGCTCCAGAGTCAAACAAAACCATTGTGGGAGCTAAATGCACAAGGAATGTACCAAGCACCACATCTGGCGCGTTGCTTGCTTCCTTAGCTAACACGAGGTTGAGGCGTCCACGGGCCTAACTTTGGGCAGATCGCAGGCCTAAACGACCACCTTAATGGCCTCTGCGTCCACTCGCAGGACCTTAGGGACGAATGGGGGTGATTTGAGCTTGCGGGCGAGCTACCACTAGACGCTTGTTCGGAAAAACGTTGGCAAAATGCCACTTCTCACCACAAGCATAGCAAGTGAGAGTGGCCATCCGATATTGCACTCCGCGAGACTACCCTCCGCTGTTAGCAGGCTTAACCGCAAGCGGAGCAGGTCGAGAGGTACTTCCTTGAGGTCTTGAAGGCGGTGATGCAACAGACTAGGAGATGGCGGCTTGCCCAGAGCGCGGCCTTGAAGGACTAGCGTTTGCTAACTTCCGGGCCAGCTACTTGCACTAATGGCTTTCCGAAACCGCTTTCGTGTTGTCCTCAACGCAAATCGCCTTATCCACCAACACTTGCATGTTGGGGATATCATGAGCTATGAGTTAATGTTTAATCCCTTCATTGAGGTGTTCCCAAAAAAGAGAGACTTTCCAGGTTTTACTCGGAATCTCATCCGCGACATCGCGAGCCAGATAGTTAAATTTGTGGAGATAGTCCATCACCGACATGGACCCTTGCTTGAGATTGTCAAACTCTCACTTCTTGATCTCCATCAAGATCAAAGGGATATGGGCTGCATGGAAGGCTCCTTTAAAGTCTTCCCATGCAGTGACTTGGACAGGTGGGCGAATAGCCTTGAAACTATCCCACCAGGCTGTAGCAACACCTTGGAGATAGTAGGCAGCATACTGCACCTTCTCCTCGTGATTACACCTCATGAGGCCAAGTTTGCACTCAATATCACGAAGCCAATCATCAGCATCCAGAGGATTTGTAGCTGACAAAAAGGTCAGTGGGCGAGTTCACTGGAACTCGACTAGACGAGACTGTGGCTGCATAGCTGCCATTCCGCCGTAAGCTGCGGCGTTGAAATTCTCTGTGCTTTGCACCAGTCTCTCCAGCAAATGAGTCTGCATGACTAAGACCTGTGCCATGGACGGAGGAGGCGGTAATTCCTCTACTTGTGCTTCCTGCCTGACATGCGATCCACTGGGACCACCCACCGGCGCGCTAGAATGCTGAGTCTCGTGACTCCGAGCCCTCGGATGCGAGGGACTAGGAGGCACTGGGTCTGGCACTTCAGCTGGATCACGGCCTTCATGGGCAGCGCCAACTGCCATGAGCGCACACATGGAACATCTTTTCGGCATCCTGTTACACACAATGACTGAGCAATATGAACAACAAGATGGAGCAAAGACTTGGAAGGAAACAGGACAAAAAAATCAGACCAGTTTTGCATTCTTAAATCCATGTTTAGGAATCAGGAACACATAAGAATGCAGACAACAGGAATTGATTCATAATTGCGATAGTATTAGAGATGACAGTCTGGTATGTCTTAACGTACACGAAAGGCTTGATAACAAGAGTCATCGATCACCATCAAACATTCCCACTAAGTCCTTTACAATCAAAAGTACAACTTCCACTAGCCCATATTTACAACAAAAATGAGCTCGGTACTAAGCACTTTGCATTAGGACCTAGTTGTAGCCATTTCTGGTGGCAGCATTGGGAACATCTGAAACAACAGGCGGTGAGGATGGTTCAGCAGGCATCATCAGCTCATACTTCCACCCACCAAAGACGATATTTCGCCCTTGGACCGGGTCACAAAAACACTAGGGAGAGCAGTTGTGACACGGCGTCCTCAACCTCCCACTGACATCCGAGCGCGACAGACGATGCGGTGGTACAAGCCATACGAGCGCGAAAGATCCTCAACCAGCTCATGAGCACTGAACTCCCCAAACATGATTTCATCGGAGAAGAAACCGTGTTGGAGAAGTGGTTCCATGTGAATCTCCAGTTGAGATACTCAGTGATGAGCGAGCATTAGCTCATCATGGAGGCGTAGGAGTTACCGATCAAAGGACCTCACTAAACCGACAAGCCATGCAATCGTCGGGTCCATCGCGGCATCCACCGGCGCGTAAATGTTATCCAAATTGCCCGGCTCATGGGAGGGATAGTAGGGGAACAGCTGCGCGAACTTCAGAACATCGTGGCGAAGGCGAAGAATAGCAACGTACGCTCCGTCGAGCACAGCCGCCAAGGGGCTTGGCACCATCCCGTGATAGCATTGAGTAACTTCACCATCGTGACACCCACGAATGGTCACTTCCGCGATGTACAATGAGGAAGTTGGGCTGATTCCAACGCATGAGATGAGGTACTTTGGCTGGAATGGAAATCCAGCTCGCTGCATCATGTCCCAAAGGACTATCTGCACTGAGCCCTCAAAGATCGCGCGAGTATAAAAGCATGGCTCCCAGCGTCCCGCCATCTAAGATTAAAGAAAGGAACAGGTTAGCAAGACCTTAAGGGGTTTGGAACCACTAACGATAAGGAATAACAACCAACCGACAGCTAGGCACACAAAACCGTGCCTTACTTATCCTAGCAGCTACTTAGTAAGAAACTAGCTTTTGAAGGTAGATAAGTTCTTCAAAGTTATCTCGCGAAGAGATAGTTCAGAATAGGGTAAGGATCAAGATCTCTAACCCAAATCATACGAATTTTTAGGTGTAGCTTTTTCTGTGAAATCTCTTAATTTCAAAACTTTATTCCCGCCATTTGAACAACAGGAGAAGTAGAGCAAACCCATTTTCCAGTTACATTCATTTGTCGAAAAATCATCTTTTGAAGCTTAAGATAAGGCCAAACCATTTTGAAGGTTAAAACGAGAGAAGATCCTACAGATGGATGAGAACAACAATCTAAAATTTTCAATTAAGATTTTCATAGCCAAAATAATCTTTGAGAGAAATGGTCCTTATTCCTATCAACTATTCTAACTAGGTCTTACAGCAGTTATATGCGCTCTGATACCAACCTCTATGGGGGCTCCAGCCTTAGAATAGTGATTTGGGTCATTACTGTTGCGTCGGACTGGAAATCAACGCAACCCGTAAGACATCCAATCACTTATCCCAAAACCATACCCGGATTGAGGCCAATTAGTCGGCCCTTCGCACGTAACTCGTGCTCACGTGCCAACTGTTTGATACCAATACGAGCTTCCCGTAAATATGTGCCCAGTGCTAGTTCCCTGGATCAATAGCCTAGCACCATATATTTTTTTCAAATGAGACGCATCAGTTCACATGTGTAACACCCTAGTTTTCGCTTTCTGGGGAAAAACCTAATTTAAATAAATTAAGTTCAAAAGTTTGGATTTTCTTTGGTGTTTATATTAACCTGGCATCCATTCCTATCCAAAATCGGGATTTAATTCCCGTCCGATCGAAAAATCGAATTTCCAGATTCCCGCCGGTACCCGAAATTTCACCCGAGTCCAAAAATGCTCCAAAAATCTCCAAACCACTTCAATTGTGTTCCAAATATTCCAAAATAATTTTAGGAACCATTCCCCGGATTTTTGGACCTCCGTTCCTATTTTATCTCGCGCGGCTTTTGTTTAATGCCCGCAATCCGCGCCCGAATATTCAATTCCACAAAAATCATCCGAATTCAACCAAACCAATTTTATTGGGTCCCAAATTTTCTAAAATGGCTCTAGGAATTTTTCCGGAATTTTTAGACCATTTTTCCTTATTTTTCTCTAGGGCGGATCATTTACGTAAAGGAGGACCAATTAGAGAGTGCCACGTGGCAAGTGAATAGTGCACCTTCTTCAACCTCCAGCCAAGGCAAGAACAGAGAGCTTCTCAACATGCTCCAATGGCTAGGGTTGCACTCAATTGCTCATAACTCCCTCATTTCAACTCCAAATCGCGAAGCGCCGGTTCCGTTGAATCCGTAGCGTCGCCCTCTTTCCATTCCACACCATCACTCGCCACCAATCTCACCGGAATTGGAACCGTCGAGCAAAAACCGAAATCCACTCAAACGCCATTATCTCAGCCGTTTCAACTCCAAACGGCGCACCACCACCTCCATTCTCTTCGTATAAGTATCCCCGTTCCGGGAGTGTGCTCCCCTTTCCCTCTACTCCACCCTTGTGCCCGTGAGATCAAGAAAACCGACGTTGGGTTGAACTTTTTCGGTGTTCTTCGTGTTCATGCTTGTAGCTCCTTCTCCGGTGAGCCATTCTTCATGCCACTTGGTTCCTTGTGACCGTGGATGAGTCTAGAGTCTAACCCAATCATCAATTTTAGGTTTGATCAAGAGTTGGCGACGAATTTTGAGTTTTTGTTCATCCGGCCGGAGCTCTGTTCATCGTGAAATTCATCATCTCCGGTGAGAACCAACTCAATTCCTTCCTCCTATGAGTCCCTAAGGATGTTATCTAGAGAATCCATGATTTTATTTGGTCCAAATCCATGCGAAAATGGGGCAAAAATCCGGTTTTTGGAAGTAAAAGAGGGCTCTGTTGGTTTTGCTAGGTCTCTAAACCAAATTTTTCGCGAGTACTGTAGCAAATAGTAACTTTTCTCTTTTTCTTGATTTTCCATCATTTTCCAACTTCGAACGCTTATACCTTTTTCGTCCGAACTCCGATTGACTCCGTTCAAGTTTCTAAATTCATCTAAAATCAAGATCTACCTGCCAGTACTACTTTTGTATTTTTTGGATTTTATTTATTTTCTTTTATTTATTTGTTGTCTCGTTTTGCGCGTAGTCGACGACCCCGACGCGACCGCCGATCCCGTCGCCGGACTTCAAAGAGTGCAACATTCTCGCTGTGACCGAGGCAAGTCTCCTTGACGCACGTTGATCCCATGATTTATAAATGCTTTCCAATGTTTTATCAACTGCATTGCTATTTACCTAAAATGATGATGTTAACGTTAGACTATTAGTTATACCTGTTGTCCATACCTCCTTGATATTGTTATCCCTGACCCTTTGTCACCCTAGTATAAGTACTCCACCAATATAAATGTTTTTGGAAAGGTATTCTTTAATTAAGGGAAAAGACTATTTGACAGACATTTTAGATAAATCAAATGGGATGGAATGCAAATTGGAGTTAGATGACTATTAGTGATGATGTGGTAATAGTCGTTATGAAAGTAACCTGGGAATGGTGGTAGTTTCAATATTGCGGAGTTGGAGTGTGATAGCGAATCGCAGTATGATTAGTATGAACTGGGGAAGAGTGGGAAGAGGTATGATATGAAGAATAATGGTCGGTAAAGTTAAATAAATAATATTGGGAGGCATACTTGTGGATCAAATAGAATAAGTGGTGAATTATATTTCGGTGGATTTTAAAAAGAATATTATATGATAATCATTTATGGAGATTGTGAATGATACAGAATGTTGGGTGGTTTATTGAATGATAATATTACGTATTCTTGGTGGATTAAAGTAGATGATTTAGAGGTGATAATGTGAAGGATTAAATACATGACGTTATGAAGTGCTATCGGTGGATTGTAGCCTAAATGATTAGAGTCGATATCGTGAAGTATTCTCGATGATTCAGTCAATGATATGATCAAATATACTCGATGGATTCAGTGAATAATATTGAGAATCGTACTCGGTGGTTTAGTAGATGATTTTGTGAAGTATGGTGTTGCGATAACCATCTAGGTGGGATTATGAATAATGAGGATTGTATGTGATTTGTTTAGCCAACTTGGTGTCATTGTTTAGGGAAACAGCTATAGGCAATGAATCAATGAAATCTTGGATTTGTAGAATCTTTCATGAAATATGCTCGGGGATGAGGTTATGAATTATTCTCGGTGGATCAAGTAGATTACAAGATTTAGCGATGTATAGATGATGGGTAACCCCTAAGAAGACTTATATTTTGAGGAGATTGTTTCATATACAATGATGTCAGTAGCTTAGCATGATTTTGGAGTTATGATGGCACATGGTATAGATTTTACTTGTTGGAGTATTAAATTGGATTGGATTATATAGTGCCATGATAATAATGGGGGAATCTTGGTGGTCTCATAAATTTTGGAGATGATAGAACTGATTATCATAATTTTTATCAAACACTGAGTTTTATATTTTATAAAATGAACTATTGGTGGAATAGAATAGTACGGTAGAAAAGCTTAGCCTCGCTATAGGTCAAATATTCACCTATGGGTGGGACTTTCAATTATCTCTTGAAAACTTGTATTGGAAGTTATAGGCAAGGAGTATTGCCAATGGTTTACAAAATAAAAATAAAATGAAAAATGATTTCGACTTGGGCGGCATGGAATGTCGGGTGGAAGCGGACCAAGCCTTGGTTCTTTTGTGCAGGTACCGCCCCAAGTCAATTAAGGACCGACGCTTATGACTGTCTCCATTCTAAGCATAACCGTACAACCACATGTCAAAGTGGGCACGACCTGGCTGAATAATTTGTAGAAACCTAACTTAGACTCACCACTCGGTGGTTGTGTGAGAGCCGGAAAGAGGCATTGTTGTTGTTGTTGTTGTTTTCCTCACACGGCGCAAGAGGGGGCTTCTGTACTGGGTGGAAAGAACCCTAACAGCGGTGAAACCTCAGCGGGTGGGTCGGGTTAGGCGTATACATTGTAAAATCCTTGTCATGATATCCCTGCCGGCACACCCAAGGAAGTGTGCTAATAGCTTGGCATCAAGGGAATATCATGTCTTGTGGGTAAAGTTGTACAACCTCTGCAGAGTTAAAACTATTCGAATAGCCGTGCCTACGGTCAAAGGCAAAGCTTGCTGAATGCTTTCATACTGGTAGACTTTGGGTTTTGATTTCAAACTAAACAATGTTTTGTTTTGGCATCCGGGAGCGGTTAGAACTCTCGGGTGTGCTTCTGGCGGTTAAAGCCAGGTAGGTGGAAAGAACCTGATTTTGTGAACCATGGCGAGATGAGCCATGTGATTGGATTGAACCACGATTTTGTTGAGTGGCGGATAGAGCCTGTATATTAGTGAGTGGTGGTTAGAACCTTCACTACAATATTACATAATTCAATTATTAAAAAGAATTGCTCAAATATGCTTTGTGAAAATTATTAACAAGTATGATTTGATGAAACTTGGCTTTATGCAAAAAAACCATATTAAGCCATCCTTGGATAGCCTACATTGTGCATAATTTCCCAGACTTGCTGAGTACTTTATGTACTCACGTGCTACATTCTAATCCTCTCTCAGAAGTGAAAGAAGCTGTTCAAGATTTCCAACGACTAGGGTGCGTTCTCCACTCGATTGCCTGTGGGCATTTGGATGGGTCGCATTGGCGTTTTCGTCTTCATTGATTGTTCAAGTTGTTCAGCCTGTCCAGGCCGTAATGGTAAACCTTGACCATAAGGTCTTTGCTTTTATTTGGTATTATTCTGATTTAGTTATTTGTATTCGTGATATGGACGTTGATTTATCACTTTTGACTGTGTGTACTAGCTACTGATCTGGGACTAGTACAGAAATACACAGAGGACTCTGGATAGCCGATCCGGGGGCCCACAACATGCATAGCTGTAATGGACATATATTAAAGGGGTAACAGTATTACAGCTGGTTTAAGCTTTACAATCTAGGCCGACCGACCAAATGCAGCTAAAAAGAAATCCAAAAGTACAATAGAATGCAGGCTATGATGATGAAATAGGTTTCTACACTAGTTTTGTTTTGCATGAGGCCAGATTTATTTGTAATAGAATATTAGATTCAAAACAAT
Source organism: Rhipidocladum racemiflorum (assembly GCA_036346355.1). NCBI lineage: Eukaryota > Viridiplantae > Streptophyta > Magnoliopsida > Poales > Poaceae > Rhipidocladum > Rhipidocladum racemiflorum. The sequence goes on from CM070578.1 coordinate 55,944,379, forward strand.
TCAAAATTTACAAATGCAATTAGTAAGAAAAGTAATTGCAATAAGTATTTCATATAATCTATAATCCATGTTCCAGCCAACAGAAATACCAGGTCCATCCATCAAGTCAACTCATCAATTTACCACATCGGTGAGCCAATTCATCATTTCCAATTTCCATTCCATTGGCCAATCCGGCAATCAAACCGATTGACATATCATCTTCCCATACCAACTCACCATGCCATTTCCATTAACCAGGCCATTTTCCCAAAACCAAATAGTTTTCTCAAAACCATTTCCAAAAAGAACCCAAAACCAAGAGTCTATACTTGATGATATTTTCCAAGCTGCTCTTGACTGTGAGCACGGCTAATCAATTATATTTATTCACTGTAGAGATTGCACACTTTACCCACAAGACATTCTACCTATCCTATCAATCATGCCACGCGATACTCATCATATACATTTAGCTAAACTGTGACAAAACCTCTCCACTTGCTAGTGTTTAACCTTGCATCAGCTCCGGTGATGTGCGTCCGTTGTTATGAGTGGGAGTACAGCCCATACACATAGTACTGATGTTGTTTACACCCCATCGCGCTCTCCCAGACCCGGTGGAAGTACAGCCTGTACACACAATACTCACGATGGTCCACACCCAATCGCGCTCTTCCAATCTCGCTCACACACAATTCCGATGATGGTTTGCACCCCATCATGTCCTTTACTCCATACCAAGGCATACACTATTGTATTGGAATACTCTGACCGCGACGTCTCGACGAGGGAGTACCTAGAACAACACTGTTTACCCGGAGTGTGCATACTGCTTCAACCTACCATAATGCAAGGTCAAACTCGAACTCCTATACTAGGTTAAGGCTATCCCATACTAGCACATGTGGTTGCGCGTAGGGACTCAGTTGATAACATCAAGTTCAGTCCTTAGGGTGACTCAGGTGAGACCTCCACTCGTCCACCCGGTCGAAAACACTCTTTTCCTTTTTACTTTTTGTTTTTACCCAAAATAACCAATTTCACCCAAAACCATCATTTTAATCAAAACCACCGCCCCAAAACCTAGTTTGTATCCAAAAGAGATTTTGATTGTTTCACACCATTGATGAAACAATTTCGTTCTACTACAGAACTAAGCACATGCATGTATTTTTCAGATATATTCCATTCGACATTTAACATAATGTCTAACCCTATCCTAGGATTCAGCAAGGTTCTCAGTACCAAAATGATTAAGGAAATCTATCAGTATTGGTTACAACTACCAATTACGCACAACATAGCAATTTACTAAAATTACGCGCATGCATAATAATTTGACAAATCGAAAGACTTTGCAATTATAGTGTCAACATGATCAAAGGGGGGGTGCTTGCCTGTTTGCTCTTCATTGAACGTGTCCTCAGGGACATAGTCGGGATCCTCATCGGCGGGTTCCGATGCGTTAAAATCTACACGATCGAATGGCAAAAGAAACGACAAAACGATTATGAACGAATCAGACAAAACACACAAGGTCCAGATACCAGAACAAATCAAATCTAATAAGCGAGAGAAAACAAGACAAAATGGAAGCCACGTTAAACCCTGGCGCCCGGCAGTACCGGCATTAAATGCCCGGTAGGGCCACCCTTGCCCAGCAATACCGCTCAAAACTTCCGGTAGTGCCAAAGGCAGGTGGAGGGCTCTCTGGAAAATAACTACCGCAGTTAGTCGAGCGGTACTTTAGGGACCGAAGGGGGGCATCTGTAACATCTCAAATTTGTTATTTTATTCAATTTATTGAGTTATTTGAATTTTTGGAATTTATTTGGATTTAATTTGAATTAATTCCTCTCTTGAGTTATCTAAATATTTAAAAATTTTAAATAAAATTTTGCTGGAAATATTTTATTTGAGTCCAAAATGTCTCAAAGTATTTTCTGGAATTTTTTCTGGAATTTTTCTGAGCATTTTGCTATTTTTCTCGATTTATTTGAATTCCTAGAATTATTTTAAAGAATAAAAACGAAAAAGAAAAATCAGAAAAACCCTAACGGGTTTGCAGTGTTGGACCGACCGAGCCCAAACCACGCTGGACCCGAACCGAACCATATCCGCGTGACCGTCGGATCGCAATCCAACGGCCAAGAGCGTGCCACGTTGCTTTCAGGCACGATGCCGTTGGATCCGGTCCGGATGGACACGCCAGATTTTGCCACGTCGCCAGGTCGAGTTCGGTCCAGATCCGGGTTAGCCGTTGGATCTGGGCCGTTGATCGCGCCACGTGGACGGCTAGGATGATGCCACGTCATCTTTCCGTGTCTGCGCCGGACTCCGCCGCCCGTACCGGCCTGGCGGCGATTTCCGCACCTACCTCAGCGTTTGGGCCGGTATTTAATGACCGGGTGGACGCCCGAGGTTCGTCTTCGCCTCGTGCACCTTTTGCCCTAGCCACCGCCTGTGGAGCTCTGTCGTGCCCACGATTGCTCGTCGGAGTGGAAGAAGAAGCCGCCGTGGTTTCCGCCGTTCTCCGCCGCGACTGAGGTCAGATCCGAAACCTTTGCGTCGAGACGCACCTGGGAGTACAATTCACTTCGCCGGGAACGCGTCCAAGCGCCGCGCGGGTGATCGTCGTCCTCAGCCCTGGCCAACCAGCCTCGCCGCGCCATCGCCGACGCCCTCAAGCTTTCTCAGCCATCCGATCCAGATCCAACCGCCCAGGTTCGTCCACGTTGCCACCCCGTGCAAAATCCCCAGATTATATATGAGCCCTTAGATTTAGATCGTATGGTTCGGATTAGATCTAGTGTTATTATGTAGATCTATTAGCAGTCGTTGGATCTAGATCCCACGGTAGAGATTTAGCCACATAGATTCACACTGCACCATGCTAGATGAGATCTCAGCCGTTAGATCTAGATCGTACGGTTGGATTCGGTTCACGCGTTAGCACTAGATGGAATCGTAGTCGTCCGATCTGCGGTGTACATTCTAGATCGTGGCACGCGTCAAACGCCGGGTCATGCCACGTCACCCCAGTGACGCGGCGAACCAGATCCAATCTCAGCCGTCCGATCCAAATTGAACGGACCGGACTGATTCACGTAGATCCAACACGGGTGAGATTAGAGCCAATCGTGACCGTCGTATTTCAAACCAACGGTCCAGATCGTGCCACGTCGTGCGGGAGCCAAAGCGGCGCGGTCAGAGCCGGTCATCACTGACGTCACGCATGACGTCAGCAACGGGCCCGCATGTCAGCCGCTGCGCCCGCGCGGGTGTGACGTCACGGTGGGGTCCAGCTGTCAGTTCCGTTCGGCCGAGCTGTGATGACGTCAGCAATGATGTATCCGGTGGGTCCCACATGTCAGTGACACGTGCACCCGTAGACCGGGTCCACGGTGGACCGAGCCCGAGCCATGGATCGGGTCTATGGACCGGCTGTCGCAAGCATGACGCAATAAATTGATTCTCCTTTAGAAACATAATTCGGCCGAAAATGAATTTGCGTACTGACGTCATACAGACGTCATATTTCCGAATTTTCAATAGAAAAATAAATTGGATAATTCGGTTTATTCTTTTTAACGTATTTCCAAACATCAAACGGCTATAACTTTTGCGTTTTAACTTCGATTAAGATGATTCCAGTTTATAAATTTTTGTTAAATTGAGCTCTATTTAATGGTGGATTTTATTTAATTTTTGGGTATGATTTTTTCTCTATTTTTATTTATTTGTTGTTTATTTATCCGATTCGCGTAGATGTTGAATTGCCCGAAGGCTTCGAAGGAGAGGTCTTGACCCAGTAACAATTCCAAGACCAAGAACAGAACCTTTTCCAAGGCAAGTTATGCTTTGACCATATTGATCCCACCTTTGAAATTATGTTTATTTAAATTACTGCATGCTAATTTAATTAAAAATGCTTTTAATTAATTCTGGGAATAGCTATTCAACCTGCTTGTTGTATGCCACCTTGTCTATAATAAGTGTATGCCATGAATCATTTGTCACCGTAGATTAGAATATTAGTTGGACATTAATAAATTGCCAACATAGGATAAATAAATCGTATATAGTATGCTTAGTCCTACAACGTGTCGATAACACCGTTTTGGATTATTAAATGTTAAACTTGACTTAATGAGATGTGGAACATGTTTATTAAAGATGTGACATGTGTTATTGATGATGTTGATGGCACGTGGTGCATGGTAATCAACGGGGTGATAAAATGATTTAGACTAAGGCAAGTGGCAAGATTATTTCTAGTGGGCCAGAAGTGGCACATGGGCGGTCGTATTTGGTTTTTGCTGTTTTGGACATTGTGAATTCTTGGGTAGTCTTTCCTTGGTCACTTTAAGGACTTAATCTTGCAAGAATTTGAACTGAGTCTGACATATAGCCACAAGTTTGGAATGGGACAGACCTGGCAGAGTAAACTGTGATGTCTAGATTTCGATGCTATTATGGTGGCGTGAGCCACGGGTTAACGGGTGGACTCACAGGCGCAAGAGGGGGGCCTGAGTGTGGTAACCAGTCCCTTCAGTGTTGAAACCTTAACGAATAGTACCGGGTCTAGAAGTAGCTTTGGAAAGGCTTTGATACGGTCACTCGCCTTTGTGGTGTTTGATTGTATCTTGTGGGTAAAGTGTATAACCTCTGCAGAGTGTACAACCTATTCGAATAGCTGAGTCCACGGTATTGGATATTGCTCGGTGATTACAGTCAAGGGTTAGACTTTGTAAAAATGAACTTGGGGTTTATGGATACTTGGTGTTGGAAATGATGAACTTGTTTTGGTTGATAAATGCTTTCCTTGAGAAATTGTTTACGAAGTTATTATTGTTATTACTGTTTTACCGCTTTCCAATCTATTACTGTTATTTATGAATGTTGCTTATTGCAAAAGAACCTCTTAGCCTGTTGTTGGAATAAGCCATGCATGTAGCTATTAGCATTGCATTTCTGTGCATGACTTGCTGAGTGCTTTTTAAGTACTCACCATTGCCACAATACAAACACCAGTTGAAGAAGCATCGACGCCAACATTGGAGGAGGAGTTCCAGGAGGAGCCGACGAACTAGGGGCGAGCCCAGTCAGTTGCATGTGGCATATTGCTTGGCGCCACACGTTCCTTTATTTTTCGCTGCAAGGTTATTGGAGTAAGACTTAAGCCCTGCGATGCATACTTTTGTAACTTGACCATGAGGTCGAGCAACCGGTTATATTTCCTTTCAATAAAGTACTTTACTATTTCGTTGAGTATGATTGTGGTATTTACTAATGTTGAGACTGTGTGCACTAGCGTGATCCTGGACTAGTGCTGAGTACACAAAGGATCCAGAGTTGCATATTCGGGTCCCGACAGCATCCTACTGGAAAATAACTACCGGTGTTGTATTCACGGTACTACCGCTCTAGCGGTAGTACCAGGCCTATAACGTCGGTAGTGTCGGCCCTCCAGTGAATTTAGGGTTTGGAAAAAAGGCATTTTGTGCAAATGATTTCGAAACGTCGAGAAGATCACATGGCTAGGTTCCTAGCGACCCTAGGGGGGTCCATGCAGGTCTCACCAAGTTTCGGTTCCGCTTGACCTAGTTTCCCACTTTTCAAACACTAAAATCCTAATTAATACCAAATTCTGATCTTCGACCCGAATCGAGTTCAAACTCAATTCTTTTTACGAGAATTGAACTTTAGCGGCATTGGATATACTCAAGAGTCATTTTCTTGACTTTTGGAGCTAGGGTTTCCAAAGGAAACTTCAAAACCCAAGAGAATGGCCTTTAAGCGAATAAATCCGACAAAAGGGTTAATTAGGGTTTTCGGATCGATTCTTTCGTGCTAACTAATTCTTTTGAACCTCACCTAGGTCTAGAAACTTAGCCAACTAAGGATTGGCCTCATCTCTTTTGGTTGCGTTATTATCCAGTCCAACACAATAGTGAGAATCCGGTCCACGAATCCAGAACCAGAGCCCCCACATGAGTCCAATCAATTAATCACAATTCACAATCCAGCGATCCATTGCATAACCAAAGCTAACATTCACAATTCAAAAAACGGATTTTATGATGACTTGATGTGATTTGTGATTCAGTACATAACCAAAGCTATTAAGCTACCATTTCACAATTCAGTGCATAACCAAAGCTACCATTCACAATTCACAAGTCACACAACCATTCACAATTCGCAAAGAATGAAAGGAACAAAAATCATCACCTTGTACGCGGGAGGAGGTCCACTGTTAGCAGTTTAGCACTGGGTATTTCAAGGAACAAAAATATCATCACATTAAATATGCTTGCTCCCTGAAACAATGCATCAATCACAGCATTTCAAGATTGAAATTATTGGTATATGAGAAGAAATAGAAGGTTAGATATTTGCAAATATGCCAATTGCTAGGATGGGGAGAGGTGATTATAGATAGGAGCAAATGAAATAAGCAAGAGTGCAAGGTTGTGTCTGCTCCATGGCTTGAAGATCACATAGGCAAGGGGCGGACTTGCGGTTGGCGGGCAGGCCGAGGACAACCGAGGGCGCCTAGTGGGCGGGAGCCGAGCGGCGAGCGGGGACGGCAGCTGAGCGGGCGGGTGGGACATCGACGGGTAGAAGCGGGACCTTAGCGAGGCAGGCGAGGCGAGCGGCGGCGAGGACAAGCGGTGTGTAGGAGAGCGGCGGCGAAGCGAAGCGGCGGCGGTGGACCCCAGCTCGGGTGGTAGCGGCGGTGGCGTGACTGCGTGTGGATTAGTGGATGACTAGGGCGTGATTGCGTGTGCTTGAAGCTCCTGAGCTAATGAGCTCCTTTTCTAGTGGCCGGGAGGACTAGGCTAAGATGCTGGGCCGGTCAAGCCAACTCAGTAGCCGGCCTTGGGTCCAAATCAGATATGAACAGTAATATACACTATTATTTGGGCTAGGCCTCAGGCCCAGGCCCCAATGACCCGAGGCCCAACTCCGCCCCTGATTTTAACCATGTGTAAATATGATGTTACATTAGCAAGTAACACTATCTTGTTTAGATTTTACATATGTGTGAATGTTTGTATGAATCTAATTTGAATGTGCGGATGTAAGGATATGATCAAACACTTTCCCCTTAATTTTCTAAATTTTTCTTCTTCTGATTTTTAAAGATTTTTTAATATCATCCCGTGTCTCTCCAAATGGTGATAGGGAACCCAAGGGAATGAGAGATTCCATATGCCATTCAAAATTCCCCTCGAAAATTTGTTCTCTGGGATTTCCCCCGTCACATCCAGATATGCCCTTAAGAGAGTCTCTTCTGAATGCTTCTTTGTGCTCTACCCTTTGGCGTTGGAGATGACACTTGTTTGCGTTACATCCTTTTGTCCTCTTCTAAGGAGATGTAGGAGGCTAGGAGCTATCCCTGGAAACAGAAACTTCGAACTGGGAAGGCCATGGTAACGGGCTAAGGTTCTGAGCTGATCGCCTAATTCCCACTTTTTAAAAAAATACAAAAACATCCACCACAAAGAATGGGAGAACGAAATCAAAACCAGCGAGACAGATTTCTGCATCAGTTATACTGAAACTGCAGGCATAACAAACTGTTTAACAACATGCAAGTCCAATGGTTATTAGTTCACATGACAAGACATCAGAAAGGCTGGTGAGATACACGTTATTAGCGTTTTTCCAGCAGCTCATGGAAACCATATACTGCAGTCAAGTACCTTCACAATGCGTTAGGACAATATATACAAGCATAACTGGTAATAGGACTCGAAATATCTTGCATTGAGGGCTCTTCTGTAGTTGCGTTGCACGACATCCATGACATATGCTACTCTTGGGAGTACTTGTTGCACTACTCTCGTGTACTTAGCTAAAGAAGGTGAGTATTCTTCCCCCTTTTTTTTTATTTACAACGCACACGCAACAAATAGTTACCATTGCAGCAATTTATCTGATACCCGAAGCAGAAGGATTACGACACAAAGGAAAATAATGGTGGCTTCAATGACCGCATCTAAGGCCATCAACCGCTCCATTATCTTGCTGAGGGTTTCACGCCCATGCATCTGTCGAACAAAAACTTTTGGATAAGTACTCATCCAACAAATCTTTAGATAAAGTTATGCCCTTGCACAGATGAAAAGCTAGTTTTCACTTTTTCTAGTACAACAGCAATATAAATCTCAATAAGCAACAAACATAAGAAAAAAAAAAGGTAAAAGATGGCATGAACAAGTTATGGATATCTATTTTTTTTAAAAGGAAACATTTTTGGGTCAAATTATGACACAAGTGTTACTATTCCTGGTTACTCGCATTTCTACTTAGTTGGGGAAATATCACCAGAAATAACACTAATGTAGTGGTAAAAAATAAGTCGTGCAGGTTCAACCCTCCTTTAGCATTGTATTGTCAATCGACAAACTGTAATACATTAACTTCTTTGTAACATGAATAGACAAATTATGTTGTCCGAACATGATTTCAAGTTTTCAACTACTTTTGCCCACTGAGCACATCTCTCTTTTAGGCAAGATGCTTTGTAACAGTTCAAGTGGGGATTATTTAATAATAGTAGATAAATAGATCATGTGTCGAAATAGTTATTGACAGCCCTCTATATTCCTAGTGATTGGCAGAATACATAGTTAATCATTTTGTGTTAAATGGATCCAAGGTCAGTAGGGGTGGGCATTTTTTAACCGAAACCGATTTAACCGAAAAAATAGGTTTTTTCGGTTTTCAGTTAATGGTTTGGTTTTTATTTTGACACTATTTCGTTTTCGGGTTTCGGTTATTTCGTTCCAAAAACTGAAATGACCGAAAAACCGATCAGCCAAATCGCAGTTCCACAAAATCCCAGTGTATCCCCGACCGACTTCACGAGGGACTAATCTCTCTCCTCCTTGCTCCTCACGCGGAGAGGAGACACCATCCCCATTCTTCTTCGGTTCTCCCCTCCTCCAGATCTCTCTTTTTTCTCCTCCAGATCCCTCCTGATGGCTGATCTCTCTCCTCCGCCGAATCCCTTCCCCACTGCCACCGCCGTCGCCGCTTTTCCCCTCCTCCAGATCTCTCTCACGCCTTGAACGCCCCCCACGGGATCAGAGGCGAGGATGGCGTCCGTGGTAGTGGTGGACGCCGGCAACGTACTAGTGGTGGACGCCAGCCCATCCCTATATGTCGTCGCCATCCATTGTTCATACTCGTTTCTTGTGTTGTTCTTTCTTGGTTCTTGGCGAGAAATGGTACTCTTTATTTTACTGTCTCTGATCTGCGTGCGCTTCCCACTTTTAATTAGTGGAAAAGGATTGCAATTGATCTTGTGCTTCTTATCGCCCTCCACAAATTTCATCATGCTGCTCCTCGGGTCAATTCTTGTGTTCTTGCTGGATGCTCACTCTGTGCCACAAGGTTGTTGTCTTGTGCTACAGGGATTGCGGAAGTGTCAGACTGTTAAGTCTTATAGAGGGTGATTACCCCGTGTGCTTATATAGTGTATAATGTAACAGTTTTATCAAGCATTTTGAGTTCTTTTTGCACTACATTCAGTTATGTTGGATAATCACTTCATCGATTGTTTTATGATTGAAACTGATCTCATGATGTACTGCTCTAGACACCATACCTTCATGTCTATCTAGGTGTAAGCCCTGCCATGTTTTGTGGATCCCAAATTTTCAATAATATCGTATTGACTAGTCTTAGTGATCACTTTTTAGGTGAATAGATGTTGACAAGAATAATTTTGGTTGCAAGTTTGCAGATTCTTGCTTGAATCCCTAAGTTTTGATCAATGTGGGGTAGAATTTGTGTTGTCCATTCTTCTTGTCTGTGTTTTGAGTCATTGAATGTGTTCCTAGTTCACTGAGTGAATCCAGTGACCCGACCTACCTAACAGGCACAGAGACAGGGCTGTAGTTGCTGTGTCTTTTGCAGTTGGACATGCGATAGCCAAGTCCCAGCCATTTTATTGTGTAAATAAGTTTTTTCAACTAATTGCAGGCCACAAGATCTGATTAAGGCGAAGAAGGATAAGAATAATCGTGGCAAAGCGTCTGCCTCTGCATCTGGTGAGGTTTTACTTCCGGTTGGTTCACCTCAATTCCTCAAAACAGCACTGCTTGGAGCGCCTGTGATGGTCATTCCATTCTTCTTTCGGTGAGTGATTTAGTTCTCTATTTTGGATTTTGGTTCCCCGAAAAACCGAATTAACTGAACCGAAATATTTCAGTTAATTCGGTTTGGTTTTTCATTTTGGGAACAAAAATTCGGTTCACACTTTCCAAAAACCGAATTATTTAAAAACCGAATAAACCGAACCGACTTTACCCAAAAAACCAAATGCCCACCCCTAAAGGTCAGTACTGGACTACTGGTTGGTCACTTTGCTTGGTTGCATATACTTCACCTCTAAAACTAAAGGCAATAAATGCATGTGGATACCGAGAAGATATCATAGAAAATGACTGCAGGATGCAGGCTGAAGCACGCAAACCTCTAAAAGATCTAACAACCCCAGCAAAAAAAATCAAGTGGATCTTCACTTACATGAGTATGATATTGCATGAACAAGTCAAGCTAATTTTACTCAATGTACATAGGAAACGTTGCTCTTTATACCATATGAACAGGAGATAAGATGGCTGATATAATGGATGAAAATCAAACCTCTAAAAGATAATTTAGTTTAATAGGGAAGTTTTGCTCAGCATGTTGAATACAGTAACGCAACATATCCAATACAGCCAGATCGGTTTCATAGTCATCAGATCCTGTGTAGAAGATATCAGATGTAGAACACATATAGTAATGCTGATGCATATGAAAAACATGACGATAAAATACCTGGGATGTCAAAAATTTGCTGCAGAGGAATACCAAGTAACTCTACTAACTCATTTAGAACATGAGCGCGCTGTTGTAACGATAGTCTATCCCCATGAGTGACCACAACAACAGGCTTGTCATCTGCAATCACATTTGCTATAGTCACTTTGATGTCTATAACTACAATTACAAACACAAATTTATCAATGAAAAGCATCGTTCAACGAACATGGTGACAATGGAAAGCTAAAAACTCATACAACAGATATTTATATTACACAAATCGACAATCTGCATACAAAGTACAAAGTACACATTTATTCCATAACTATATGCACAAATAAATCTATATTTATTATAAACCGAGCACACCAAGCAACTACATAAAGCTATAAGCATCTTAGCAATCAGTACCTCCAAATGACAAGAATGGATACATAAATGTTTTGTGGAGTGTGTCAATGTATCCTTTCTTGTTGCTATCAATTGACTCGAGGACAGAAACACCATCAACAACAAATATCACAAAGTTGACCTTCCTGGTTTTGCAAGGCAGGAAACTGTATTGCCTCCCCATTGATTTGATGTTCTTAGCGTTATTGTCATCATCAGTATCCCTGTTTAAAAATGTGTTACGAATTAATTCATCCAGTGCAATGTTGAGTATGTCTTCATATGTTATTTCCTCAGCTGAAGACTAAATGAGATATATAAAAATGAAAAGGAAATGCCAAAACAATGTTATGATGCGTTTTCCATAACGTAATAACACAAACAGATATCATAAAATACAATTAATATGGGATCAAGGAAAAAGCATGAGGTGACAATAAAAATGATATGGCAAAGGACTATTGCATATGACTGCAACACTGTCAGAGCAAAATTCAAATGAAACCCTGATCCTAGTTAGATATACCTTGTAAGTGATCCTGGTTAGACATACTTTGTACGTCCTGAATGACAAAAGGTTAACCTCAGATCTGTTGGCTGAAACAACATCTACTTGAGTCTGTCTCTTTTGGTGTGGAGAACTATAAGCCCTACAGGCCTAGAGTACTAGACTCAGCACAATATCTTGACCAATGCTGGGGTACAAAACAACAAGCCATGAAATGTTGGATGTCTACAGAAAGTTTCTTCCAAATGTAAAGCTAAGCAACTCAGAAGACACAAAGATAGGAGAATATAGAAACAAAAGTTACCGTCGCCTCTTACCACGTCACCATCTCACCATGGCTAATTCCCTTTGTCATCCACCGTTGCAGCATTTTGAAATCCTTTTCCAGGTTGCTGGACAAACTCCTTGTATCATAAATACATATAGCATTTGAATTCCTTGGAATTGTGTACTCCCTAAGGAAGCTTGTACCATTTGATTTGGAATTATCTAGCAATGTACAGAGCAATAGGAAAATCAACTGCAATTGCACATCTCCAAATGAAACAGTGTCCCAAATAATGATAAAGATTAAAGACTTACGGGACACCTGCGCCCGATCTGGTGCAAAACGATCATCATCCTTGTCAAAGACACGTGTAATTTGGTTCACAAGTGTGCTCTTGCCAGCACCTCTAGGGCCCACCAAAAGCAATGTGGTGATATCAGGCAACACATAGTCCCCTGCTTTTGTGTTGCCCACTCCTTCAATCCAGCACCCAGGCTTGTACCTGCTCATAGGCTGACTTTCCAATAACGAACTTATTGAAAGAAAAAATTGAGCTCCCTACCAAAAGATTCATAGCTTCACCTATCTACTAAAAAATTTCACTCTTAAGATAGCTTTGCTTCTTCGGTTTCATGTTGTGGAAAAATTGGCAAGAATAAAAAAGCATCAAAGCAATGAAAATTTCTCCATGGTAGTTTAGATATGCCCATGAATTCAAACCAGGCTCTCAAAGAGCCCATAGCAATAGATTCATAACACATCGCCGAACTTGTTCTACATTTGACAATACAACATACATAACACCAAGTTAGCTTTGAGGATAGGTCCAAATCAAGCTTTCCAAGTTATTGACACCTGCGGCCAACTTATGGGTTTGTCACATGTATATTGTTTTAAGGTGAGATCTAGAATGGTAGCCCCAAAATTAAGAGGAGGAAAGTAGGAAACATTACTCTTGGAAACTTCAGAGTCTAAAAGGCTAAAACAGACCCAAAAGTCCCAAACAAGCGGATGAGACAGAAATAGAAATTTTCCCCCTAAAAGAGGCTTTACTAATGGTTAAGAGTACCATAATCGTTCGCAAAACACAATCATCACAGATTTAATCCAAAATCCTAGAACAGAGCTGTCCCTTTCCAGTATCCCTTCTACAGAATCTTCTATACGGTATTGAAGAACAGTCCATAATATAACAGCCTCCTAAAACAGGAACTGCAGTCTGTTTCCAGTATTCAATGAAGTTCGATTAAAAACCAAAAAAAAAATCTATTTTTCGAGGTCAAGCAACATAGACATCACAACACGTAAAGAGCATAAAAGAAACAAGAACAATCCCATCACCTCCTGATGAGCTCTTTCGCCTCCGGCAGCGACCGGTCCTGGAGTCCGCTCCCGTAGAGGAGGGCCTCCACCTCGGGGTCGTCGCAGACACAGCACTCGTCCGAATCGCCGTTGGAGAACGGCGAGACGGCCACGCACTCGGCAAATTCTATAGCCACACAAGCAGTCCGTGCAACAGGTAAAAAACAAGAAGCGATCGGTACTAGCTGGGAATTGGGATCAACCGTCTACTAGCAGGGCGAATTACCAGGGGGGAGGAGCTCCGATGAGGACGACGGGGAGGAGGGGGCGCTGGTTGGGCTGAGGTCGCCGCCGCCGCCCATGGATTTTCGCCTCGGAGTTCGCGCGATTTAGGGTTTCGGCGGGTGGGTTTGGGGTGGCGAAGTCGTGAAGAATAACACAAAAGGTACTTTTAAAAAGCCAAACCAAATTTGTCCTAAGCAGAACCCAATCTTTATGTCAAGTGATTTTTTTTTCTTTCTTGAGACCCATTTCCTAAAAAAAAACATTTTGGGCTAATTCTGATGGCCCAAGTGATTATTTTGAGGTAAAATGACCGATTTAACTTTGGTCATTTGAAAATTTTATTTGCCTACTATCTCAGGTTGATTAATGCCCTACTTTGTAGAAATTGTTTGGGGGAAAGTTCGAAATTTTGAAGCAAAATTTTTCTTCCAAATTTTAGTATTGATATTTTATTATAAACTAAATTTGGGAAATTAATATTTTGTATTTTTTTTAGTTGAAACTTTTAACCTTAGCAAGTCAATATTTCAAACTTTTAAATATTTCAAACTTTTAAGTAGTGAAACCTTGGTAATTGGAATTTAAAAATCCAAAGTTTGTATATTCGGTATTTGAAAATGTTCACTGTTCTAATTGCTAAAATTGTCCAACAGAAAGTACGACGATAAATAGGTTATGTAACTTTGTAGTCCTAAATTACTCAAAAGGTCCAAGGCAGTCATCACAGGGTGCCTCCAAGTAAGACGAGAAATGTTTGAGAAGGTTTTTGTTGCTAAAAAATGTTGCTACCATAGCTATCTCCATACTCCCAAGTAATGATTTTCTTATAGGAGGATAATTCTCTATGGAAAATAGCAGAGCTTGGAATATTTCCCCAACCCTTTTGGCCTTTTGCCCAAACAAGGAAGGCTAAGCAGTTCAAACTTCAAAGGGTACCATTTGAATGAAATCAAACAAGAAGTATTTTTTTCCCATTTATCCAATTGTCTGCTGTCAACGGCCAGAAGTCGCTCTCACTGGGGAGCTGATAAGCCGCACCATGACTGCAGTGTTTACAGACACTTCATCTACTTACTTCATTGCAATAACTTCAAGTGACGAGTGGGACGATGGTCCATGTGTCATTTAAAAAAGGGAGGATGCTATTGTTGACTTATTAGTAGCATGAGTTTGCTATTTCATTCGGAGGATAACAATCGTGCTTTTTCAACAGTTGCTTGATGGCCAAGAAGGTAATGGTACTTGTTGCATGCTAAGGCTATTCCCAATGCAAAGTGTCATACTTCAATATCCAAGAATGCCACATAGGATGAAAAATATGATACTACATTGAAGAAACACTCTCTACAATGCATAGTATCATACTTATATGTTTAAAATAATTAATTGGTGTGATGTTGTGCCTATGAAAGTGAACCCAGAGCATTAGATTCTGTGCCATAGCCTAAGATATCGTGCCAAAGCTGTATCTTGCTCAAGATACAGCTTTCTTCTCCCTTCTATTTATTGCGTTGCCACATCAGAAAAAATCCTATGTAACATCCAATTAATAAATATGATACTACCCATTGGAAATAGCTTAAGTATTTCATATATCTCAAAATATAAGAAGAGTAAATTGCCGAAAAGCTATAAAAACCTATAACGTTAGGCCCCTATTGTATTGTTGGATCTAGACAATCCAACAAGTCCGATTCCAGTATAATAATAGCATTATCCATATTTCCAACTCTCTCTCTCTCTAATATTAATAACTCCCTTAGAGCATCTCCAGCAAGGCCCCCTAAAACAGGGTCTCTATTTTGGATTTAGGGACTCCCCTTATTTTTTGGGGCCCTGTTTTCAGAGCACAAGTTCAACAATAGCCTCTAAATTTCAACCCCTATTTTACTTTTTCTCCTATTTTGTTATATCCGCTATGTATAATCTTCATTTGACACCACTAAAATTCAATCAAAAATATTTGTAATAAATAAAACATAAGCGTATTAACATTTACAATTTAAAAACATGATATTTCAAATTTAAATTTTTAAAACATGATAAATAGATAAATAAAAACTCCGAACAATGAATCAAACTACGAAGTGTTGTGAATTGCCCACAAATGCTCAATAAGATCATCCCGAAGCTTCTCATGTATTTCTCTGTCTTCAATAATAGGGGATGTACTGGTGTCCTTGGGAATTGGGGCTGAGGAGGCAAATTTAGGAGCCTCATAATTTTAGGGGCTTGAGTTGGGGCTCCCTGGGAATTGGGGCTGAGGAGGCAAATTTAGGGACCTCCTAATTTTAGGGGCTTGAGTTGGGGCCCTGCTGGATCTATTTTTTTTACTACACTCCCTATTTTAAGGTTTAGGGGCCGGTTTAGGGGCTCTGCTGGAGATGCTCTTATAAGGGAAGAAATTGAAGGCTTTTCAGTCTCTCCGCGTCACCTCCTCCCATTTTCCAAAAAAGTCCCTTCCTTTTTTTCAAATTACGGATTGGTTCCTGTAAATTACAGAGAGGTCCTTTGCGATTTTTTGTGAGTAAAAAAAATGTTTCTAAATCGCGTTTAGGTCCCTGGTTCGTTATTTTACGGGAAAACCCACCGCTAAATACAAATCGCGAACGAACCCTTTTTTAATTTTTCAGGATAGCGATCAGGTCCAAAAATATAACAAATAGGTCTCCATCTCTTACATCCATGTCCTTTCTCCGTTTTTCCCAAAAAAATATTTTTGGGAAATATGTGTACGCCTCTATCTCTAGACTTTTTTCTCCAACTCGCTCTCTAATCTTTAGACTTTTTTCCCGAAATATATATTATTACTCGGTGAATGCATAGAGTGCTAGACTCGACAAAAGAAGGTTCGCATCTCTAATAATTTTCGGAACATAGTCCTTTCTCAGTACACCCCCCCCCCCCAAAAAAAAAAAATCGTCAACAAAAAATTGTGTACAGCTCTATCTGTAGACTTGTAACAAAAAAGGTTTGCACCTCTAATAATTTCCAGAACATGATCCTTTCTCCGTTTTTCCCGAAAAAAATATTTTCGTCAACATAAATTTGTGTACAACTCTATCTGTAGACTTTGACAAAAGAAGGTTCGCATCTCTAATAATTTCCGGAACATGATCCTTTCTCCGTTTTTCTCGAAAAAAATATTTTCGTCAACAGAAATTTATGTACAGATCTATCTTTAGACTTTTCCCCCAAAAAATAATATTAAAAAAAACCACTCCGAAAGACCCTACAAAAATTTAGAAAATACAACTCGGTCCTTTTTTTCTCCGAAAAAAAACACAAATTCGTTTTTCGTTCACGAGCGCGGCGTGTGCCGCGCTTATCTTCCTAGTATGATCTAGAGCACAGGCGGTTGGTGCACAATTGCATTGAGCAACGATGGTGTGTGGGCACCACTTGCAGGGATTGATGGTGAGTAGCAAGCGGAGCGCAACGTGCAGTGAGTGGTGGCAGCCGGTGTGCAGGAGAAATGAGCAGAATTGTCTCATAGTGGAGCACCCCAAGCATATGCACTGGCCATAGGTGAGTTACCGAGAGCAGGCGCAATCGGATGGATGTGATGGGGCAGCACGCAGGGCACTGTAGGCGGCGAGTGGGTGGCTTCATCTTCAAGTGACTCGACTCGACTTAAGATCCAAATATGAAACTTGCAATTTTCTGTGAAATTTTGTGCCAAGTTGATTTTGATTGAAATCCATTGGAGCTTTGTTGAACTTTGCTAGACTTTTATTGAATTTTGTTGAGCTTTGTTGAACTTTGCTAGACTTTTGATCGTATAATGCAGAAGGTGCTCGAGCGCACAGGAATAATACCCCTATTATGTGGGAAAGAATTGGAGGCCAACCAAGGGTGCCACCTCACCTCCATGCCATTTTGCAAAAAGGTCCCTCCCTTTTCTGTAAATTACGGATAGGTCCCTGCAAATTACAAAGAGGTCCTTTTCAATTTTTTTGTGAGTATAAAAAAAATCTTTTTCGAATTGTGTTTAGGTCCCTGGTTCGTTACTTTACAGCAAAGCCCCCCGCTAAATACGAATATTGAACGAGCCCTTTTCTAATTTTTCATAATAGCGATCAAGTCCAAAAATATAACAAACAGGTCCCCGGCCCTTACGTCCAGGTCCTTTCTCCGTTTTTTCCGAAAAAAATAGTTTCGTCAACAGAAATATGTGTACAGCTCTATCTCTAGATTTTTTTCCCAACTCGATCTCTAATCTCTAATTTTTTTTCCCAACTCGATCTCTAATATTTTTCGAAACGTGTATTATTACTCGGTGAACGTATAGAGTATTAAACTCGATAAAAGAGGGTTAACATCTCTAATATTTTTCGGAACATGTATTATCACCCGATTAACACATAGAGTATTAAACTCGACAAAAGAAGGTTAGTCGGGTAATGATAAAGTGTTAACCAAATTCGTCAAAATAAATTTGTGTATAGGTTCTTTCTTCGTTTTTCCCGGAAACAATATTTTTATGAACAGATATATGTGTATAGCTCTATCTTTAGATTTTTTTCTCTGTTATTTTTTTAAAAAAAAGACCCATCATTTCGTAGATTCGCGACCGGATCCTTCACGTCACCTTTTTTCAAAAAAACTCAAAAAAAATTATGACTAGGTCCTTTCTCTGGCGTTTCCTTGCAAAAAAGAATTTCGAACCAAATTTTGCGCGGTGCGGCATTGCCGCACGGTTCTACCTAGTTGGATTTATGCAACAGGCATCAAGTGGGCAAGAGGGCAGCTAAAGCCACTTGCATGGATGGTTAGGCGCATGAGAGTTGGAAGGAATGATGGCATGCATGGCAAGAGGTTAGCTTGGTTGTAGTATCAAGGATAACCGACTAGGGGATGAATAGGAGGTTTTAAAAACTTTTGCCTCTAATTGCAATAATTGAACAAGTAATACTACAAATATGAATTAAAGCAATTTAAAGGCCTAAATTGTCTAGGTTTGACTAAGTGAACTAACAAACTAAGTCTAAGCAAATATTACAATCCTAGAAGGAAGATCAATTAGTAAATACACTAGGAATGTAAATTTGCACAATTGAATACAAGAAAGCAAACCACAAAAGATGGACACAAGAATTTTTCCTGTGGTCTTGGAGACTTGCTAGTCTCCCCTAATTCACGTTGAGGTAGCTTGAACAAATCAAGTTGGCTTCTTGTGCAATTAAGCCTTTCTCGATCACTAGAGGTAGCTCTTCTCTGCTCTGGGTAGGTGAGCTCCAACCTTTACACCAATACTGAGTCTCTTCACAATCTCTTTTGAAGAGATCACCAGTTCCACGCATCCAAGCCGTCTAGAAGGTGACAACCTCTAAGAGAATAGAACTTCGGTGCTTGCTTGAGGTTGACCAATTGTCTAATGGCTCAACTTGAATGCTCACACTTTAATTGATCTCAGCAACTCATTAAATATGAATTAAATGATTTAGAGATGAAGAGAGAGTTTCTAGGGCTCACAAATGTGCAATGAATGATCAAGAGAGAGCCCTTGCTACTGGTGGGGGTGTATTTATAGCCTCCAACCACAAATCTAATCGTTGTCATCAAAATTCTAAAAAAATCAACAAACCTAACACAACCACCCATGTAGGGCCGGTAGTGCCAGCCTCAGGTCCAATTGTCAGATGTAGCATTTAATGCAGTAGGTAATAGCCACTACTATAGTACCCCCGCACTGCTGCCCATGTAGGACTGGTAGTGCTAGCCCCAAGGACCAAAAATGTGCCTTTTGCCCCTTCTCTGGAAAAGAACTACTATGCATTTGGGCTGGTACTACCGCACCTACGGTAGTACTATCGCTCTCAGATGGGAGGTAGTGCTGGCCGTGGGAATAAGAACAAAATTGATGTGTTCTGGAAAATAACTATATGGTTATAGGGCCGGTACTACCGCACTTAGTTGGTCGGTAGCGCCGACCTGGCAAAACACCAAAAACGCATGCTCTAGTACAGAACTAACGACCTCTAGGTTGATACTATCGCACATGCGGTAGTACCGTACCTAGAAGGGCGGTAGTGTCGGCTAAGAAATTTTCAAATCATTTTCACAAGATTTTTTGAGAAATGCACATGACTAAGGTATGAGCATGAATTTGAGCCATGATTCTTGATTGTCTTCAAGCTACTAACCAAAGGTCCCTCTTAATAGTATGGCACCTATTCTAGCAACCCGATCTTTTCTTCAAACACCAAGATCGGCAAAAGCTATGAAAAGGTCCTTAAATTTTATACCTTGGCCTTGAGCTTGACGCTTGATTTCCTTTGAATTTCATGATTCCATCTCCTTATGTGCAATATGCAGGACCAACCTACTTTCATGCTATCAAGAGAATTATTAGTCCCTTAACTAGCCAATTATCATTAATTACCAAAACTCAAAGCGAATTTAGGGGCCTAAATGCTTCATCGGTTTAGCAAGAATGGAGACCATGGCGAGAAGGGAAGATGGACACTTAGTTTGGTAAAGAAAGTCAAGGCAGGGCAAGGAGGCTGTCTAGATTTGGGAAAGAGAAAAGGGAAGAAAATGGAAGCTATTCGGATAGGATATGGATAAGGAAGAAACCAACTTAGATTGCTAGACCAACTAGACTTAAAGAGGCCATAACTCTAATGCCCGAACTCCAATTGAGACATTCATGGACTTTTTAGAAAGCTTAGAATGCTAACTAAATATCTCTTAGTTAAATCAAGTTTGGATTCCACTTCCTTTTATGTTTAGTTTGGTCGACAAGTATCAGCACTCTAGTTGGCCGAAATTAGCTATATATATTGTAATTTTATTTTATTATTTAGAGTTCAGTACTATATATGATATGGGTCTAGGAGTTTGAGTCGGCCACTGGCCATGAATTAGAGGAGGATTCAGCCATCTTGGCTGCACCCCCTCCCCATGTGTTCCTTCTTTGTAAAATTCGGAGTTGAAGTTATGAGTTAGATACATGAAATGAAGACAAAAACCTTAGGGCATGACCGTTTGTGCGAGTTGATGGGATTTGTTTTGCCGTGAAGGAAGAGATCAAGAGAGAAGAGGGAGATTGATCTTTGCGTAAGTTGAAAACACATTGTTTTTAAATTGTGCTGAAGTCATGTTCTTACAATTCTATCTTTTCAGATTGGTTTGCAAGATTGCGTGTGTGGTACCATAAAAGATTGAGCATCTTATGCATCAATTAGTGATTCCCGCTAGTTAATCCGTATCATTTGGTTTTGAATTGCAATTCCCATAAGCATCCTACTCGTTGCTTGCATTGCTCACGGTGCTGTTGATTTGTTGCTACGAAGGTCATCGATGGAGGACATGAAGCTGATCATCATAACTTGGTTTTGAATTGGATGCATGTGTGGAGGATCCAATACTGAAACTAGACAAGAGAGATATGTTCTTTCGACGATGTTGAGTTGAAAACACCGATTGTGCCATAATGATGGACCTAGGGGTTTTTCATTAATGCATCAATTAAGACACTTGTGGATAAATTAGGATAGACGATGACACTACATCCGTAACCATACAAGTTGTCTTGGTTGTATCGACATATCCCAATTATGCAACAAGTGGAGGTAAAATTTTATTTAGATGGATATGTTGCTGTTGTTACTTGTTGATAGTACCACCTTGCTTGTGGAGGGGAGAGAATACCACCTTAAGGGCTTGTTTGGGAGCCCATATCCCGGCCGGGATCTCGGCCCATTTCCAGGGGTTGAAAACCTCGTGGTGGGCTATCCCGGTCCAGCCCAAGTGTGCGTTTGGTAGCCCATGGCACGGGAATTTCAAGCCCTGATCCGCGTCGTATCCATGGGGAAAAATTCCTCCACTGCTTATGTCGGGCTAGGTCTCCCCGTCGCTCCGTCGCTCGTGTCGTCTCCTCTCACAATCGCGCCTCCACTCGCTCCGTCGCCTCTCTCGCCGGCGCTCCGCCTCCTCTCGCACCACGCCTCCACCTCCGTCTCCGCATCCGCCTCCTCTCGCATCACGCCTCCTCCTCCACTCGCACCGCCTCCTCTCGAGATCTCGACAAGCCTCCTCCTCCGCCTCTCGCGCTCACGGCTGCCTTCATTTCCCTCCGCCTCTCTCGCTCACCGGTGAAGTCTCCCTCCTCTTCCTCATCTTCTGTTTCTAGTGCATTTTTTCCTAATCGGCTTTGTATTACATCGGCTATTCTAGGTACCGCCATTCATTGGGGAGAAGGAGAAGAGGAGGGGTTCTCTCAGATCTACACATTGGGGAGGAGGGAGAGCAAGGAGCTTCCATCCATTGGAGTTTTGCTTGCTGCCGAACCGAAGGTAAGGATCCCAAATCCTTGTTCTTTACCTCAAATCGCATTGTAGTGTAGTTCAGTGGCAAATGCTAGAGTATTTCATCTCATTTTTTGCGATGGTTACTAGTAGATCCAGTTTGCGATGGTTGCTAGCCTCATTGATCCAGTGGTAAATGAACTGATCAATTCAGCATTCTTCTTCTGAAGATGGTTTTTTCAGTGGTGCGATACCAAATAAAATATGTTGTGTGTACATACGCGTCACAGTTTGGGCTACTGATAATGCTCATTGTTTGCTGTAGATGATGTTCATTATTTGCTATAGATGCTCATTGTTTGATATAGATGAGATGTGTTGGTAACAGTTTGGTCTGCTGGAGTTCTCATTGAATTATTGTGTTCATGTGTTCATCGACATTTGGTAACAGCATTTGATGAGATGATCTTAATTCATGTGTTCTAAATTGTTTAACATGAATTAAATAGGACAAGATGTGTTCTATAGGAAAATACCTATTCTTGACATGTGTGTTCAGAGACCATATAAATTGTTTTAGATGAATTAAATAGTATTTAGGTGCCATGCCAATCCTGCTCATACGCTCCAATTTGGTCTTCTCCTTCCAGAATTAAATTGATAGTTATTCCTTCTGATAACTGCTTGCTTTATTCTTTAGTCAAGTTGATTGTTCTTTAGTCAATTTATTTTTCTTTATTCTGTTAACTGCTTGCTTGTAGTATTTCTTTCCTTCTATGGTTGAAATAGTTCAAAATTGTAATGGCAACATAGTTAGTGCTAGTTGCCTCTCTATGTAGTCTTCTTCCCCTCAAATTTCTTTTCCTCAACCATCACCTTCTTCCTTATTTTGATACTCCTTAGGAAATTCTTTAACAATACGCTAATTCACAATATGTTATTTTTGTATGTATTAGCAAATGGGCACTAGAAAGGAGCTCATTAGGAAATTTATGCTTGAGGAAGAAGAGGACGACGATGAGTTGTTTCTTGTGTTGGTTCCTTCATTACTTTCATGCGTTTATGATGAGAAAAGTCCAGTTCACACATCATCACTTACCGGTGCTAAAAAAGTTAAGGAGATCTTAGAAGGCCATGAGAGTTGGTGTAGAGTTGAGTTCCGGATGGAGCCGGAGATATTTAGGGCTACATCAGATTTTCTTAGAAGGGAGGGTTTGTTACATGACACAAGGGGAGTTACTGTCGAGGAGCAGCTAGGGATGTTTATGTACATGATCTCTCACAATGCTAGCAACCAAAAGCTTCAAAAAGCATTCCAACATAGCGCCGAAACAATTCATAGGAAAATAAAGGAAATATTTGAGATAATTCCTGCTCTAACTCATAGATTTGTCAAGCTCCCAAGTTTGAACCAAACTCACGTCAAGATTATATCGGATCCACGTTTTTGGCCTTATTTTCAGGTAAACTCATACACCGTAGACACCTAACTTTTCCCAAGGTTTTCGTATATTTATTTCCTATGTTTATGTGCAGAACTGCATTGGTGCTATTGATGGCACACATATCCCCATCACTATTACTGAAGAGAAAGCAGCTCCTTATAGGAATAGGAAAGGAACATTGTCACAAAATGTGATGTTAGCTTGTGACTTTGACCTGAACTTCACGTTTATTTCATGTGGATGGGAAGGTTCAGCATCAGATGCAGGAGTCCTTCGATCTGCTCTTAGCAAGGGGTTTCATGTTCCGGTGGGTAAATTTTATCTTGTGGATGGTGGATATGCGAACACACCTTCTTTTCTTGCCCCATATCGAGGAGTCAGATACTGTCAAGGCCCCAAGTTCCAAAAATTATGGGACGTCCGGAGAGTTCGGATTAAACATCCGGAGTATCCGGATCAGACCCGGAATGTCCGGACAAAATGTCCGGAGTATCCGAGTTGAAGTGGCCGAACACCCCAACCCGGAGTGTCCGAGTTGATTCCACCGAAGACCCCAACCCGGAGTCTCCGGGTTGAGCATCCGGAGTGTCCGGATCATGCGGGATTTTGTATAAAAGTCCCATTTCGTGGTCCCCCATTCACCCCACCTCACTTGGTCTCTTTCCCACCTCTCCCGTGCGTCTCCTCCACCCCGAGCTCCACTCCGGCGACCTCCATCGGCCGGTGTCCTCCCGTGACTCCTCCCCGGCGACTCCTCCATCCCCGGGAACTCCTCCTCACGCCGGCATCCTCCATCCTCCACCCGACATTTGCCTCTCCATCCCACTTGGAGGTAGGTCCTCTTCTTGGGGGTTGATTCTAGGGTCCTAGGGTCATCCATGGTGGGTTTAGGACTTAGGGTTGGATTTGGGGGTTTGAGTTGAACCGTGAACTCTAGGGTTTTGGGTTGTGGTGGTTCTAGGATTGGGTTTGGATCGTGGGTTGGCAAATGTGGGTGCTATTGAGGTAGATCGGGTAGCGGTAACGCCGATCCAAGGGTTGTTTGGAGTTGGCAAGAGCTTTTGTGGATTAGCGTCGTTTTCGCGCGGGTTGGGCTAGCTCGGAGCTTCTCTGGCTCGACCGCGTGTAGAAAGGTTGTAGATCGGGTCCTCGCGGTGTCGTAGGACTTGGCGGCACCTCGATCCCTCGCGCTAATTGGCGGCATGCCCCAGGTCCGGAGTGTCCGGACGCAAATGGTCCGGAGTGTCCGAGTTGTCCGGAGAGTCCGGACAGAAACACCCGGAGTATCCGGCTTGTCCGGAGAGTCCGGATATAAAACCCGGATTGTCCGGGTGAGGCTAGTCTGTCCGGTTAAGACGAGTTGTTCGGTTGCGTTGTTTCGTCAGGGTTTTCCTTTGGTGTTCATTTCATTCGCATGGCATGCATCTCATTATGCATTGTACTCGTGTAGAGAGCGATCCCGCGGAGACTGACGCAGCGGTGACCGAGGTCACATCGGAGAGCCGATCGTCGACCCACAAGCAGAAGAACAAGGCAAGCACCTATGCATCTTGAACCTGTATTAAATTGTAGTTTTGTAAATAACTTGCTTAATTGGTGAATTAAGTTTGCATTAGGAGTTGAATTGGGATAGGACTAGATCCCATTTGCTGCACATCCGTCCGTTGAAATTGTAAATACTTCCGTTGGAACTAGCTTAGGGGTAATACTACGAGTCCGTGCTTAGTCTTGCTTAGAGGTCAGGGTTTGGGCCAAGTGATAGAAGGTTCTGTCACTTGCGGTTATTATTATTACACACATACTACGTTATGTTGGACTTGGAATTGGGAAAGGTTTTGGAAAGAAATGAATTGTGGACCGGGCGGGGAGTTGGTTCATTTGGGTATGGAGACTCAAATGTGTAGCCCCGTCTGTGTCAGTTGAGGACCGATCCGTAAGTGGAAACAGATTGAGTACACCCCGGTTGGTCGCATGCCCGATTATGGTACGGTAAGCCACTCTTTCTTTCATATTGAATCGATGGACCGTAACTTCCTGTGGTTGGACGTGGTTGAGGGCGAGGCTTAGGCCGGCTCTCGAGCGCCAAGCCGGGCTTGGGGCAGCTCGAGGGGGTGCTAGGTTTTCGGACCGCAGGAGGACGCTTCAGCGATTGGGTATGATTGGGAGGGGGTTGACACTAGGCCCTTGTGGTAAGTGTCGTGCGATCAATGCTTCCCTGCAGGGTTAACTAAGCGATTCGAATTGCCGCGCTCTCGGATATGAGCAAGCTTGATCTGAACTTCTTCTGCGTAGTAAACAACTTGAACTTGTGGTTCGCCGTTTGGTTTGAGCTAACTTTTAATTGAGATGACTTGCTTTACATTCTGTTAAATACAATTTTATGCTAGAAGTAGGTGCAGTATCAACCGCTTAAAAATTGTGAATTGAGTAGTTGAGTGACCAAATAATAAACATAAGCATTTCCGCAAATTTTACCTCTAGCTTATTCCTTGCTACATCCAAATGCATGTCCTTTGGAGTCGGTCATATATGGACCACGGGTAAGACTTGCGAGTACCTCCCATACTCAGGCTTCTGCTTTGTGGTTTTGCAGGTGAGGATCCAGCGGGGTGCGAGTTTTGCCCCTACTGCCTGTCGGTGACCGGGCGGGGCACCGAGTAGAGGCTGTCGACGTTGTACGCCCGGAAGTGTTCAGGGCATGACACTTCCGGAGGTGTTTTACTTTTGTTAGTATAGAGTAGTTGGTTTTACTTTTGTGAACAGCTGTACTTCTACTTCTGCAATGGAATTCGTCTACCTTTCGTTGGTCGCTGTTGTTGGTTGTTTTCGTTGGGCTTCCGTGTGCCGTGTGGTGTGTTTGTTTGCTTCCGCGTTTTTCTTGCGTCTCTGGTAGTGAGGTTTAGGGCTCGATGCCCCTTTGTGGGAATTGTTGTGATATGGCATTGGGAACCGGTATGTGGGGATCCTGGGCGAGTTTCGGATCGCATACCGGGGGAATACCGGGGTTGTTGTCGAGTCGTTTGGATGTTTGTAGAGTTGTCTCGATTGGGCTTGGGTATTAGCATCGGGATCACCTCCGGTGATTCGTTGCTAGGATCCAACTCCGATGGGAGCAACTGTTCATCCAACAACTCGAGGACGATCTGGGCGGCTCCTCTCAGATACCATATTAGTGAATTTAGGAGGTGGCGCTCATCTCGAAGATATGATTATGTAGACTACAAAGAATTGTTCAACCATTGCCACGCTCTCCTTCGCAACCATATTGAAAGGGCTATTGGTGTTTTGAAGAAGCGATTCCCAATACTAAAAGTTGGCACATTTCATCCCATTAAAACTTAAATTAAGATCCCAGCTGCAGCTGTTGCATTCCACAATATCATTAGAGGTCAGAATGGTCAAGAGGGGTGGTTGGATCACCAACCTGCTTACATTCAATCAGATGATTTTGTTGATGTACCCGAGTGTGATAATAATTACCAAAATGACATTGAGTCAAATGATGGAGGTACTCTTAAAGATCAAATTGCAACGCAAATGTGGGATGACTACAACCGTTAATCGGACATAACGGAGGAGGTACTCTTAGGTATTTTGTGTCATAAAGTAGATCATCAATTTCTCTTGATGATTAATGACTTGTTTTCATAAAGTAGTATGTGGTTGTAAGATTTATGACTTGTTTTCATAAAGTAGTATGTGGTTGTAAGATGTATGACTTGTTTTCATAAAGTAGTATGTGGTTGTAAGATGTAGAATTGTGAGTTGTTTACTTTAGTATGTGGTTGCTCATGCATTCTTGTAACATTTCAATATGTTGTAGTTAGTGTAGCCATGTCTAAAGAAGGATCAAGGGCCTCTTGGAACTTCTCATATGAAAAAGCTCTTGTTGATATACTACATGACCATAACAATCCAAAGTTTAGAGGTCAAAATGGGTGGGTATCTGAAGGTTGGAGAAGCATAGTCAGTAAGTTCAATGAAAAGTTTCCAACTATCCACTTCACAAAGCAACATATTCAGGAGAAGGAGAAGAAATTGAAAGGGAATTACAAGGCAATACGAGATGCACGGAAACAAAGTGGTACAGGTTGGAATGATTCTTTATGCATGATTGTTGCTGAACCAAGTATTTGGGATAAAATTATTCTTGTAAGATCCTATGCTCCCTTTAACTAATAATATTTTTGTGCTGCATTTTGATACTAACTATATTCTATTCTTGCATTCAATAGGATCATCCAAAGGTGAAAAAGTTCCGCAATAAACCATTCCTTCTCTTCAACCATTTGGCAGCATTGTATGAAGGTGATTCCTTCTCTATTACCATCTCCGATTGAAGGTTTCCCTTTACTATAGTTAATGCAAGGTTGCTGTATTACTATACTTCATTAGCATAATATGTGAAAACATAGTACTATAGGTTTATGGCTAACATTTCATGAATGCAATTCTTACATTTGCATTTTTCATTGGCATGATTCTAAGGGAGTGGGATATTATTGGCAGTCTCTAGTTGACTGACACTAGTACATATCATGATAATGATGGAGAGGTTCAGCTGCAACCATAAACCTACATAGTGTAGTTAATAAACCTACTAGCTAATTCACTCCATTCCATACAACTAGCCTCCAATTGATATCAGTAAATGCATATTAGTCCTTTCATATCAGTAGATGTGTAACAATACCTTTTAACAATAGGAAGTACAGCCACTGGGGATTTGAATTTTGTATCAACTGAGCAAATGGAGCCTCCAATTGATGAAGTTATCCCCAATGACAATGGTACGCCTAATGTTGGATTAGATCCTTTTGCTACAAATATAGAGGGGCAAGAGACATCTAGTGCTCGCATGGAAGCTGATGAAATGGACCATGTTGCTTCTGCTTCGTCTACACCAAAAGGAAATAGTAATGGGAAAAAGCGCAAGCAAAATCAGATTGCTGGGGTTCTTGAGAGCTATATAGAATTCAAGAAGGAGCAAACCAAGAAATTTTCTGAAGAACTAAATGAGACAAGACCTAGTCAGAGCGACGAGTTTTCTATTGGGAAGTGTGTTGCTGCTTTAGAGTCAATTGAGGATCTAACAGATATGGAGAAGGCAAAGGCACTACGCCTCTTCAAATGTGAGCTGAATAGAGAAATTTTTATCAACACGAAAAACCCATGTGTCCGATTGCTTTGGATTAAGAGCGAAATCTGTCCATAAGTAAGTTATGAATTTAATTCTTCATCATAATTATATGATTTCGTGTTTGTTTTGTGTATTATATTAATCATGCGGGTGCATTGAACTTACCTTTGTGACATTGTAGCAATGCCTTGTATTATGTTGTGTTGGTTCATTAATTTTTGCGGAATAGTATGCAGAAGTGTAATTTCTTCGTGCTGGAACCCTTCCTTCTAGATGTTAAGATATCAGGATGCTGGGATTTTTTTGTGGAATGATTACTCAGTTTTCACTGGTACAATGCCTTTATTTTTACATATATTGCATCTCTACTATACTTTGTGACTGACCTAGCGATTCATTTTAACAGATTGCTTCATCTTACCTAGCAATTTGTTTTCACAGATGTTACAAGATGGATATGTGTGTTGTTTCTTCTCCATCTTACATAGTAACTTGCATTGTACTGGAGTTGGCTATTAAGACTTAAGACTGAATCAATCTGTAAAGTGTCAGATTTTGTTATATTCTAACCTTTTGCTTTGGTTCTAACCTTTTGCTGATTCGTGTAAGATTTGTGTGTTGTCAGATTTTGTTATATTCTAACCTTTTGCTAATTTGTGTAAGAGTATGTTGCTTGATGATGTATTCTAACCTTTTGCTTTGGTTTCCCTTTACTATTTGCTATTCGTAATTGTCTACATGTACATCTTTTGGTAATGTATTTTATTTTTATCCTTCTGGTAATATATTTCATTTTTATGCTCTTGTATATTTTCCTGTGTGTTTCTAATGACAAGGTGAGGAGGAAGATGCATGAAATGGAGAACATCTTGGAGCTTGACGAGTTTGCTGATCTTTGCAAAGGAGAAAACTAGTGCGGACGGCAGTGATTGAACCTATGACCCTGTAGAAGGATTTCCAGTTCTGAGCTGGACCGTTTTTGGACCAGACGACCACAAAAATTTGCTTTGTTTCTAGTTTACTTTAGTTTTGTGTAATGCTGAGGAGTGTCTAAAGTTGATGGAACATGATTAAAGTTGATGGAACATGATTGAACCAGGATTATGGTCACTAGTAAGCGTGTCCTACTGTTGGGGACAATCATAATGTCAGATATTCATGTGATCTCTCATTCATTACCTATGGTATCAAGTAAACTACTTTGGACATTACCATTCAAGTCATTTCTTGAATGTTAGGGATTTTTATCCCTATGGCTTCCAAATGGCGGGTGGGAATATTTCCCTTGAGGGGAAATTATCCCAAGGGATTGGAGGGGATTTCATGTGCCATTAAAATCCCTCTAGGGAGAAATATTCCCTAGATTTTATTTCCCTAACATCCAAACATGCCCTAAAAGGGAGAGCAACCCTCCCCCCATCAGGCTAGTCTTTTGGGGGCCACATGGGACTCTTATGGCCTAGCTATGGCAGCCAAGGTGTGTATTTCTCTTGTGGTCCAAGGCCCACACCCACAGGCAGTTAGGCGATCCGCTCGCCAAGGCGAGCCACGTAAGGCCATACTACCGGGCCGCGAAAGGCACGGTGCGCACCCAGGAGGGATGCATTAGTTGGTATCAGAGCTAGGTCCCGAAACAAGAGGGTGAGAATGATATTACCACCTTGCTTGTGGAGGGGAGAGAATACCACCTTAAAAGGGAGAGCAACCCTCCCCCCATCAGGCTAGTCTTTTGGGGGCCACATGGGATTCTTATGGCCTGGCTATGGCAGCTGTAACACCCCAAAATTTTGCTTTTCTTGAATTCATGTGTGATTTGGCACTTTGGTGAATTTTTGGAATTTTCTGGAATTTATTTGGATTTATTTGGAATTTATTTGAATTTATTCCATTTTGAAATAATTAAAGAATTTGATTTTGCAAATAAAATTTTGTTGGAAATATTTTATTTGAGTCCAAAATGATCCAAAATATTTTCCAGAATTTTTCCGAATTTTTCGAGTATTTTGCTATTTTTAATGAATTAAATGAATTACTGGGAATTATTTTAAATATTAAATCGCTGGAAAATGCGAGTGGGTTTGTACTGTTCATCCGACCGAGCCCGAGTCAGACTCGAGTTCGAGTCCGACCCGAGCCACGTGGTCGAGCCGAACCCGCTCGTCCCGAACCCTAGCCACGCGACCGTTGGATCAAGATCCAACGGTTGTGATTGGCGCCACGCCGCCTCTAGTCGAGACCGAAGTCGAACCCGCTCGCGTTCGCGTGCGATCGTGGCCGTCCGTCGTGCCGCGTGGACGGCTAGGATTGAGCCGCGTCGCCGCTGCGTGTCCGGAAGCCGACTCGCCGCTCGCATCGCCTCGCCATGGAAACCGTGCGCATCTCGACGTCCGAGCCGGTATTTAAGGCGTGAGTGCGTGCCCGAGGATCACCGTCACCGTGCGCACCTTTTGCCCTAGCCGCCGCCACTCGGAGAGCTCCTCCGTGCTCACGATTCCTCGCCGGAGTTGATTAGGGTTAATTTAGGGTTTTGGCGTCGTTCCGCCGCCGTCCACCGTTCTCCGTCGTGTTGGTGGCCAGATCCGAGACCGCAAGGACGAGGCGCGTCTGGGAGTAGCAGTCACTTCACCGGAGACGCCCTCAAACGCCGTGTGGGAGGTCGCCTTCCCCGACTCCGACGGAGCAGCGCCGCCGCAACACCATCGTCAACCCCGAAGCACGTCAACCGTCCGATCGAAATCCAACGATCCAGGTGAGCCACGTGTAACCAAAACCTCGGAACCCAGATCGGATCTGGACCGTTGGATTAAGATCCAACGCCCACGATCGGCCACGTCCGCTCCAACACATGAGCCTAGATCCAATCCGAGCCGTCGGATTTCAAACCAACGGCCAGGATAGCGCCACGTGTACTCTAGCTGCATACACTCGCGCGTGAGCGCGTGTCTCTGACACGCGGGGCCGCGTCTCAAGGGCCCACGCGTCGCCCGCGCGCGCCAAAGATGAGCCCAAGCCGCTGACAAGTGGGGTCCGCATGTCAGTGACACGGTCCGGTGGACCGGATTCACCGTGGACCAAGCCGTGCCGTGCGCCCAGTCCACAGCACAGTACGGGACACGTGTCATCACCCGGGTGATGCCACGTGGCATGATGACGTCATGCTGACGTCATCGTGGGAGCCGTTCGGTGCTGACGTCAGCAAAACACTGTGGACCAATCAGAGGCTGCCACGTGTCCATGCTGACGCAATAATTAATTTCCGAAAAAGAAAATGATTTATTAATTCGAAATATTGATTCAAATTTAGATTCAAACTTCAAACGCTTATAACTTTTGCGTTTCAACTCCGATTTGAGTGATTCAAATTTCTAAATTTGTATAAAATTAAGATCTACCTAAATATAAATTTTATTTAATTTTTGGACTAAAGTTTTTCTCTGTAAAATTATTTAATTGATTATTTAAACTTTAAATAATCATAACTTTTGCGTTTTAACTCCAAATTTGACGATTCCAGTTTCTAAAAATCCAGAAAATTATGTTCTCTCTGTTTATGGATTTTATTTGGAGTTTTACGATGTTTTTGCCTAGTGTTTATTTGTGTATTTGCTATTTGCACGCTTTACGAGTAGACGTTGAAGTGCCAGAAGGATTCGAAGGAGAAGTGTTGACTCAGGATCCAACTCAAGACCAAGAGCAAGTACTTTTTGAAGGCAAGTTGTGCTTTGACCATGTTGATCCTATTTCGAAATCTATTTTGATTTTAAACTATTGCATGCTAGTTCAATTAGAAAAATACTTTGTTTAAACATGGGGATTAGATAAATACCAATTTGCTGTATGACACCTTGATTATCTAAGTATGTGCCATGATCCCTTGTCACCCTAGTTGTGGATTACTAGTTGGACATTATTAACTTGCCAACATGAGTTTAGACCGTCAGTAGTATATCGCTTAGACTCGCTACGTGCTCATAACATGATTTTGGATAATTAAATGTTAATATTGACTTAATGATATATTGAACCTGTTTTGGAAAAGTATCATGTGATGTTGATGGCACGTGGTGCATGGTAATCAGCGGGGTTTGATAAACAGATTTCGGCCAGGGGCATGTGGCAAGAGTAATCAGTGGGCGATTGTGGCGTTGGGAATGTTGATTTGGTTCTTCGGGTAGTCTTGCCCTGGTCACTCTAAGGACTTAACCTTGCAAGCCTTTGAACTGGGTCATACTTGCAACCACATGGGTGGAATGGGACGGCCCTAGTTGACTAAGTCGCTAAGGACTCACTTGTGGAGCCTCAGGGTGTCAATTACACCGTTTGTGTGATTGTGCGGGGAGCGATCGTGGTCGTGGGCCGATACCCATCTAACGGTGTGTTGGTCCCATACTTCGCCTTGGCTAAGGGAAGGGATGGTGTAGAGCACGAACCTGAGAGGACCACCTGTGTTGTTTGAGGCTTCCAAAGGCTTTGTTACTGAACTCGCCTTTGTGGTGTTTGATTTGTATCTTGTGGGTAAAGTGCATAACCTCTGCAGAGTGTAGAATCTATTTAAATAGCCGAGTCCACTGTGATCGACAATGCTCGAATTACAGTCAAGGGTTAGATTTTACGAAAATAACTTGGATTTGAAAGGTTGGTGCAGTTTAAGAATAAAGATGATGGTAATGTGGTTTAGGATGGGGAAAATGTTTATTAAAACTTCTTGAAAAGTTATTTACGCTTTACTTATTTCTCGCTCGAATCTACTTATATTACTTGTCAAATGTTGTTTCTGCAAATATACCTTGAGCTATTCCTTTGTACCAAGCCATGCATATAGTATATTAGCTTGCATTCTCAGGCATGACTTGGTCGAGTACCAAGTACTCACCCTTGCCTCAACACAATACCAGTTGAAGAGGAGACTACACCAGCTTTGGAGGAGGAACTCCAAGAAGATCCGTCTACTTAGGGATGCGAGCCCAGTCAGTTGCCTGTGGTATCTTTGGATGGCGCCACGGGTTATCTTATTTTCCGCTGCTATTATTTTTCTCTGAATAAGTTTCGCCTTGCGAGGCATACATTTTGTAACTTGGCCATAAGGTCGAGTAACCAGTTTGGTTATTTAAATAAAGTACTTTATTGGTATCGTTTGGTATGATTGTGATATTTACCGATGTTAAGACTGTGTGCACTAGCGCGTTCCTGGACTAGTGCTGAATACACAGAGGGTCCGGATTTGCAAATTCGGGGTCCCGACAGCAGCCAAGGTGTGTATTTCTCTTATGGTCCAAGGCCCACACCCCTGGGCCAGTTGGGCAGTCCGCTCGCCGGGCGAGGCACGTGCGCCATACGGCTGGGCCGCGAAGGGTACGGTGCGCACCCGGGAGGGATGCATCACTTGTGATGTAATTTCTATACATATGTGAGCATATTCATTGGCGCATGGATATACTTGGGTGAAGCAGCATGATATTTGACGGATTCGAAATTCTTCCTTGTCCACCATTCGATATTATTTTCCTTGGAAGAATACACATCGAGAGATTGAAATATGGTCGGACCAATAATATTTGGAGGATCATTTGTGGCAAGATAATAT
The DNA here is from genome assembly GCA_036346355.1 of Rhipidocladum racemiflorum. Lineage (NCBI taxonomy): Eukaryota > Viridiplantae > Streptophyta > Magnoliopsida > Poales > Poaceae > Rhipidocladum > Rhipidocladum racemiflorum. The sequence continues at coordinate 55,978,362 of CM070578.1, forward strand.
TTAAGCTAGATTCGAAATACAATAGCGAGAGCAAAAGAAGAAAGCACAAGAAGAAACAATGGCCAAAGAACAAAGGAAGAAAGTAGAAAAAGAGACCATTATCTAATGTCAAGAATAGCCGAAGGATTTGTCTACTCATGATAGCAACATTGAAGACATTGCTAGAAGGTATGTGCATAATGACTAACAAGGTTCGTGTTGACAACACTACAATTCTTGCAATGGGACAACAAACCAATGTGTTCAAATCAGTATGTAGAGTTGAAGGCAAAGTTTGCAACCTTATCATTAATGGTGGAAGCTACAATAGCCTCATTACCAAAGATTTGGTGCAAGCTTTGGGATTGACAACATACCGACATCCGGAACAATATTATGCTCAATGGATGCACAATGTTTGTAAGCAAAAAATTATTTGCCGAGTTAAAGTCTCTCTTTTAGTAAGTGATTATCAACAGAAAGTAGAGTGTGAGGTTGTGCTAATGAATGTGTGTCACCTATTTTTTGGATGACTGCCGGAACCCTCCATCTTTGGGTGGAGGTGCCTTCACTCCTCATGAGCTCACGGATGGACCTAGTCATAGGCATCCTACAACATGGTGTCTGTCGAATATCTAAATATGGGATATATGTGCACACAGGAAACTCGGATACTGCACCATACGCGATGACCTGCACATCAGGAAACTAATGATATCTCGGGCCCGAATTATACGGGATAAGATATGCATCGAAGGAATATCCCCACATTTGGGAAGGACTCGGTCGTGTTCTCATTACGAGGAAACCAACCTGAGTACGCCGGAAAACAAGGGAAGTTTGGATACACCACGCAAATCTCAGAACGGAGGACTCCTCATCGAGTACGACCGGATATTCCAAACTGACTACGACTCAGAAGAAGGCTACCCTAACCATATAAATAAGGGGGTAGACGCTCAAGGACAGGGGGACAGTCGAGACTTAAGCATACACCATCCAAGCAGTACGCACGACGAGTAATCTTCTCAGAGTTGATTGCTTCCATTGTAATCCAGGCTTAGCTACCCCTTAGAAGCAGCTTCCATTGTAACCTAGGCTTGATCTCTCTATTATGTACTATGTTCTAAGCGATACCATAGTACATCTACACAGGAGTAGGGTATTACCCGATCCGGAGGCCCAAACCTGTCTACATCGTGTGTTGATTGATTTCCTGATTGACCCTGCATCCTTGAAGGTACCCGAATATAAGTTTATTGTCGATTCCTAACCTTCGGCAGTTGGTGCACCAGGTAGGGGCCTTCAGCTGTATTTGCAGATCAATCATGTCTTCGGTTAGCATCCACGATAGATTCTCCAACGTTGGATACGGCAACAACTTCGACTCGAATACCTCCATCGACAACGCCCTCGTGATCGGATCTAAGGTCACCTTCGGGACTATACTCTACTGCTGGAAGTCCGATGGGGGACTCGAACACGTCGGATTCATCGAATCTCACTCCTGGGACCAATGCCGAGAAGTGGCCTTCATCGACTTCGACCCAATGGAACCCAGTGTCCTCAAGACACCGACAGCGACAGCAGCACCTAAGGTAGCAGCACATATCGCTACGTGTTCATGACTGGGGCCAACAATGGTGCAACTGTCGAAAACTCTCAAGAAGGAGCTTCGGGAGCAGACACCACAGACAGTCGGGGACACCAAAATTCCCCAGGTACGCCTCAAGACCTGGCGGCGGCGCCGAAGTCAGCACAAGCAGCCTTGGACATCATCGCCCCAGGCACTGTAGATCATAGACGAGATCCAACTACAGTGGCCGCAGCTGGAATCATGGCTAACTTGTCAAGGCGATTTGGTCATAACAATCCGACTACACCCCATCCGTGGGTAACGGATCCCCAGGATCAACAAATCCCTCGATAACATGACCGACCTAGCGACACTCCAAAGATGACATCTTGGCAATACCGCAACAGTGACATCTTCAGCACCCCTGAAGCGAATGTCCAGTGCGCGCACATGTTACTAAGATCACTCCTGCCTTCGGATCCAAACAACCTGATGACGCCAGTGATCGACCAGATGAGGACGCTGCTTGATGCAGCATAGGCTCAAACTGCCCGAGTTGCCAACTCAAAACTCGAACATTCCTACCAACAAGGGGCCACCAGCCAGCAGCCGAGACCATCTCGCCCAAGTTATCGGGCAACGAGGTCAACAGTGGCCAGCTCTGGTCACAAGAGTTCCAGGACACATCATCTCAACTCTTACCAAAGGCACCATGGTGATATTTGGGATCGCATCCCTCATAATCAACGGGATCTATGCCTTGTCATCCGCGACTGGAAAGAACACGAGCGATGGGAGATGGAGTCTTCCTCCCTGAAGAATCCGTCTCCCGAGCATTGGGCTCGAAAGGTCGGGTCATCTTCGTCGAGGGGCCGCTCGCCGACATGGTACAGGTTCCCTCCTCGGTAAGGGACAAAGCCACTCATAAGGCAAAAGAGCCCCAAAGACATTGACGAAGGATGAAAGGCCTTCACCACCGAACTGTGTGCCATCAGATGGCCGAACAAGTTCAAGCCAGGCCCAGTTGAGAAATACTCAGGCAAAATCAATCTAGTCGAATGGCTGCAAATCTACACCACAGTCATGAGGGCAGTCGGAGGTAACGAGAAGGTGATGGCCAACTATCTGCTCACCACACTGGATGGCGCAGCCAGATCTTGGTTACTCAACCTCCCACCTCACTCCATATCATCGTGGGCAGAGTTACGGGCTTAGTTCATTGCCAATTTTCAAGGTACATACGAATGCCCTGGGACTCACAGAGACCTCCATTTGGTAGTACAGGAGCCAGCGGAATCGCTGTGCGACTTCATCCGGCGCTTCAGCAATAAGTGCAACTTGATACCCGATATCTTAGATGAAGCTGTGATAATGGCTTTCAAGAATGGTGTCTAGGATAGAGAGCTAAAAGGGAAACTCGTCACTCAAAAGATCAGAACGATAAGGGAACTTTTCAAGCTAGCAGACAAATACGCCATACACACCGAAGCCCGAGGTTACCTCAATAACCCCAAGCCTAACAGCGACAAACCTGAGTCATCCAAGTAGGGGGCGAAGAAGAATATGAACCATGGTGAGAAGCGGAAAGGTGATTCCACCATCGCCGCGGTCGAAAGAGGCACAGCGCGCAACACCGGTGACAATAAGGGTCAAAGCCATGGGGGAAACAAATATTGTCCGGTCCATCACATGGACAAATACGACTTCGACGAGTGCCAAGTGATTAGCAAAAAGGTCCAGGAAAAGCTCAAAGTTGCCCTCGCTGAGCGCATAATCAAGCAGGTTAAGGGAAAACCCGAGCACGAGGAGCCCGAATATGATGGAGCTGATCACAAGCTGGTTCATATCTTTGGACGATCCACCACGTACGAGTCCAAAAGACAGTACTGTTAGTGTTATGCCCTTGAGGCAGTCATATAGATGATTGTAACATGACTATGTTTATGAATAATAATATGATTATTGGTCTAATGAATGTATATCATTATATTGATCAGCAAGTATGTGACTTGCTTATGAAACTCTCTACTCATTGATATAATTTTGTAAGTATCTCTGATCGGGTATCATCGTATAGGACAACGATGAATAGATCAACGCATGTATTGATCGATGATCATGTTTCATAGATCATGGGATATGGAGATATCATCAATACATTGTGAATGCATGTTGAAGAACATGTGTTAGATAGACCCGCAATGGGACACTGCGAGAATGTTACATTCTTATATGTCATCAGTATATCTCATACATAGTAGATGTATGATCCTTAGACATGAGATTGTCACATCCCTACATATGTAATAGTTTACCTTTGGGGTTACCAAACAATATTTCCTAACCGGGTAGTTATAAAGGTAGCTTCCATGTTTACTATGAAACATGCAGAGGGAAGTGAGCAGTTAAGATGGAATTTGCCACTCCAGTGTAACGGAGATATATGTCTAGGCCACTCGTGTGATATGATTAAGGAAGTGCATGGCCATGTCATGATTGAGAAGTCAATCACAACTTATTAATATATCACAGATACGAGAGATGGATTGAACTGTCAAAGGATGACATGCTTCTCGCCTTGAGTTTGATCTTCATATAGTTTGGCAAAGGGATTATTACATCGGTACTTTGATCATATGCGTTTGGGAGTTGGCATGCTCTGCAAGGAGCCGCTACCGACTATCGGGTTAGAAAAGGGTTTTCCTAATCTATGTCCAAATGCGCATGAACCTACAGGGTCACACACTTAACGAGCTGGGACACATTAATTCAGATTGGATCCGTAATCAATGGACCTCGTGGGCTTAACGCGCTGATGGACCCTGGCTTAGGGTTTCGTCGTGTGGTTATATAAGGAGAGGAGAAGGGTGGGCGTTACACAGATCTTTCATCCAGAACCCTAGCCTCCACCTCTCGCTACCCCTGCCGAGCGACACGGTGCTTGCACGCCGACGCACGGCATTCCATCCCCGTACGTGTGGACTGCTGTGGTGACGCTGCTGCTACTGCGGCATGGAGAGGACGATCCGCAGTGAGGACGATCCACGGCGAGGATGATCCATGTCGGGACCCGAATTTGCAAATCCGGACCCTCTGTGTATTCAGCACTAGTCCACGATCACGCTAGTACACACAGTCTCAACATCGGTAAATATCACAATCATACTGTAACACCCCAAAATTTTGCCTGTCTTAAATTCATGTGTGATTTGGCACTTTGTTGAATTTTTGGAATTTTCTGGAATTTATTTTGATTTATTTGGAATTTATTTGAATTTATTCCATTTGGAAATAATTAAAGAATTAAACTTTGCAAATAAAATTTTGTTGGAAATATTTTATTTGAGTCCAAAATGATCCAAAGTATTTTCCAGAATTTTTCTGGAATTTTTCAGAGTCTTTTGATATTTTTAATGAATTAAATGAATTACTGGGAATTATTTTAAATATTTAATCGCTGGAAAATTCCGGACCGGGTTTTACTGTTCCTCGGGCCCGAGTCGGACTCGAGTCCGACCCGAACCCGACCGAGCCTTTTGATTCGGTCGAACGCCGCCGCCGAACCCAACTCTAACCTTAGACTTCACCGTTGGATCTAGATCCAACGGCCAGGCGTCTTGCCGCGTCGCGTGAGCGCGTGGACCGTCCGATGCGGGACACGTGGACGGCATCCGGTCGTCGTCCTCGTCCGAATCCGAGCCGGGGAGCTCCGCCGTGATCGAGCGGGACACTGCTAGGGTTCCGATTTCCGCGCAAACGCCGGGGCTATTTAATGCCCGGGAGCAGCCCCGAGGTTCGCCCTTGCCTGCGCAGACAATTTGCCCTACCGCCACCTCCTCGCTGCCCGCGCGGGCTACGATTCCTCGCTGAAGTTGCTTTGCGCCGCTGGTTTTGGTCGGCTACGCCGCCGTTGAGCCACCTCCGCCGCACTCCAAGCCCCGATCCGTGATCCTCGACCGAGACGCACCGACCTCGACCCTCCCTTCGCCGACCGCTCCGTGGCGCCGCCCCGAGTGTCGCTGCCTCAAGTCCGCTGCACTCGTCAACTAGCGCCGCCGCGACCATGCGAAGCTTTGTCGCCGTCCGATCTCCATCCGACGCCGAGGTGAGGCCACGTTTTCTTTTTCCCGTAGAGGCTTAGATGCACTTTGGGCCGTTAGATCTAGAATTAACGGTTCGATTGGATCGCGTTAACGCGAGGGTTTTGTTAGCCGCCGTCCGATCGGGATTCGAGGTGAGGATGCACCCACGTGTCTTAGCCGGATCATGCCACGCCCGGGTGCTCGCCGCAACGTGGATTGATCCAAGCCGCTGAAATTTGAACGAGCGCCGATCGCATCGAACCCGAGCCAATCGCCGCGTGCCACGCATACACGCATGGAGCCGCCCGCGGCGCGGCGCGACGTGAGCCGACACGCCGGGCCAGCGTGCCGCAGAGCCGGCAGGCAGGCAGGCAGCCGCCGACACGCGGGACCCGCATGTCGGGCCGATCGCGGCGCTATGGACCGGATCCACCGTGGACCTGCGTCGCCTGCGTGGACCCGATCCATGGACCGGACACGTGGCAAAGACTGAGTGGTGCCACGTGTCATGCGTCGACGCGATGACATCATCATGGGATCCGTTCGGTGATGACGCCACGACCAATCAGAGGCCGACACGTGTCCAGGCTGACGCAATAATTAATTTCCGAAAAAGAAAATGATTTATTAATTCGAAATAATGATTTCAGATTTTGTTTCAAACTTCAAACGCTTATAACTTTTGCGTTTCAACTCCGATTTGAGTGATTCAAATTTCTAAATTTGTATAAAATTGAGATCTACCTAAATATGAATTTTATTTAATTTTTGGACTAAAGTTTTTCTCTGTAAAATTATTTAATTGATTATTTAAACTTTAAATAATCATAACTTTTGTGTTTTAACTCCAAATTTGACGATTTCAGTTTCTAAAAATTCATAAAATTGTGTTCTCTCTGTTTATGGATTTTATTTGGATGTTTGGATACTTTTTGCCTATTGTTTATTGGTGTATTTGCTATTTGCACGCTTTTACGAGTAGACGTTGAAGTCTTGGGAAGGATTCGAAGGAGAAGTATTGACTCAGGATCCAACTCAAGACCAAGAGCAAGTACTTTTTGAAGGCAAGTTGTGCTTTGACCATGTTGATCCTATTTTGAAATCTATTTTGATTTAACCTATTGCATGCTAGTTCAATTAGAAAATACTTTATTTAAATATGGGGAATTAGATAAATACCAATTTCTTTGTATGACACCTTGATTACTTAAATATGTGCCATGACCCTTGTCACCCTAGTTGTGGTTTACTAGTTGGACATTATTAAATTGCCAACATGGGAAATTAGATCGTTGTAGTATAACGCTTAGACACACTTTCGTGCTCATGACATGATTTTGGACAATCAAATGTTAATATTGACTTAATGATATATTGAACCTGTTTTGGAAAGGTATCATGTGATGTTGATGGCACGTGGTGCATGGTAATCAAGCGGGTTTGATAAATAGTTTTTCGGCCGGGCATGTGGTAAGAATAATCAGGTGGGCCAGTTGTGGCATTGGGGATGTTGATTTGGTTCTTCGGGTAGTCTTGCCTGGTCACCCTAAGGACTTCACCTTGCAAGCCTTTGAACTGGTCTAACGTGCAACCACATGTCTCAGAATGGGACGGACCTAGTTGACTAAGTTGCTAATAACGCACTGTGGGACCTCGGGAGGTCAACTACACCCTTTGTGTAAGTTGTGCGGGAGCGTTCGGCCGAGGCCAGTACCCATCTAACGGTTGATTGGCCTAAACTTCGCCTTAGCTAAGGGAAGGGTTAGCGTGCAATAACAGGGAGGACCACTTGTATTGTTAGAAGTTTAGAAAGACTTTGTTACGGGAACTCGCCTTTGTGGTGTTTGACTGTATCTTGTGGGTAAAGTGCATAACCTCTGCAGAGTGTAGAATCTATTCGAATAGCCGTGTCCGCGGTATTGGACATCGCTCGGGAATTACAGTCAAGGGTTAGATTTTCTCAAAAATAACTTGGATTTGAAAGGTTGGGTTGGATTAATAATGATGTTGATGGAAATGTGGATTAGGATGGGAAAGATGTTTATTAAACTCCTTGAAAAGTTATCTATGCTTTACTTATTTCTACTGCTTTGAAATCTATTTATGATACTTGTTAAATGCTGTTTTCTGCAAATATACCTTGAGCTATTCCTTTGTACCAAGCCATGCATATAGTATATTAGCCTGCATTCTGTGCATGACTTGCTGAGTACCAAGTACTCACCCTTGTTACAATACAACACCAGTTGAAGAGGAGACTACACCAGCTTTGGAGGAGGAGCTCCAAGAGGAACCGTCTACATAGGGAGCGAGCCCAGTCAGTTGCCTGTGGTATACTGGATGGCGCCACGAAGTTATCTTATTTTTCCGCTGCTACTATTTCTCTCTTAATAAGTTTCGCCCTGCGAGGCATACATTTGTAACTTGACCTTAAGGTCGAGTAACCAGTTTGACTATTTAAATAAAGTACTTTATTAGTATCGAGTGGTATGATTGTGATATTTACCGATGTTAAGACTTTGTGCACTAGCGCATTCCTGGACTAGTGCTGAATACACAGAGGGTCCGGATTTGCAAATTCGGGGTCCCGACAGAGGTGGTATCAGAGCCATACTGACCGTAGGCTCAACCCTAGCTAGAATGGTCGTAGTGAGGATAAAACCTATTTTCTAAAGCTAAAAGTTTGTCAAGACAAGAAATGACATCTCGACTCATCCCCTTCTCTCTTTCCTTGTCTCTTGCTGAATTTTTCCTTACCTTGTCACGATTTAAAAATTTCGAGTTCTTACGTGAGCACTCTTGTGACAAATGGAGGGAGAGTTCAACTACGTCGACCTGGAGGTTGGTCACGCCGCAGAACTTTGGCGTATGCTCTGCACTCGGAGATTTTGAAAAGCCGCAATACCAAGTGGAAGTGATCAGACAAGCAGGATTGATCAAGGCTTGTGACGTGAAGATTGAGGTACCTGCTAGGAAGAAGGGCCCGGGCAATCGCCCGATACACTGCACTGCCAGGAGGTCTACAATGCAGATGGGTATCCAAGAAGTATCACGACGAGCAATGCGGCACATTACCCGTATCTACGCCAGAGAGTTGGAGAGCACGGTGTTCCGTTATCATCCACGCAGCGATAACCTTCTTGACCCGAAGGCGATTCAGGATGAGAATGCCATGGTTACACAGTTGGCACGACTTGTTGTCGCCCAGGAGGATGTACTCGATGATACAAGCAAGGAGCTACAGAAGGCCCGCAAGGAGATCACGACAGAGAAGAACAGATAAAACTAGACAGCCTCGCTTCATGAAGGGACTTAACTCAGGACTACAAGTAGGACTGATCACCCACACCTTTCCAGATTTTCAAGAGTTGGTGAATAAGGCGCTTATTCTTGAGGACAAGCGCAAGGAACTGGATGAGAACAGGAAGCGCAGGATGCAACAGCAGGGATCACGCCAGGGAACGCAACAGCGTCTGAGAGTTGCACCAAATCAGTTTTTCAGATTCCAGCCACAGAATGCTACAAGGACACCGTCACCAGCACCAAGACCCGTCAATCGTAACTACTGCACTTCAGCCCCCGTTAGAAACGCCGCTCCAGGCAGTCAGCAAGGAACAGTGAGACGCTGCTACAACTGCAACGAGCCAGGACACTTTGCCAACAGTTGCCCAAAGAAGACAGCAGGAGTGACCCCAGTTCGCTTCAATCTAGGATCCACCCCAGCTAGGACGCCAGCACCAGGAGCCACATCCCAGACCGTGGTGAGAGGCCGAGTCAACCATGTCACCGCAGATGCACTGCAGAATGCTACGGACGTCGTACTGGGTAAGTTACTTGTTAACTCAGTACCTGCAACAGTTTTGTTTGACTCTGGAGCTTCGCATTCGTTTGTTTCGCAAGGCTTTGCTGCTAAAAACGATTTGGGGATTGCAAGGCTTAAATGCATGCTTTTAGTTCAAACCCCTGGTTCCGAACTCCGAACGAAAGTAGGATGTTCCGGGGTGAGAATACTAATAGATGGAATAGAGTTCCTAGCGAACCTTATTATTTTGGAGACCCAGACCTTAGATGTTATTTTGGGAAAGGATTGGTTATCCAAGCACAAGGCCGTATTGGATTGTGGAAGAAGGACTATCTCAGTTGTGAGCCCGTGTGGAAGGAAAGTGGAATTTCAAGCCACTGCAGTTAGAGATGGACAGATGATGGTTAACAGTACCAAGACAATCAGCATAGAGGATGTCTCAGTAGTGAATGAGTACCCAGATGTTTTTCCCGAAGATCTACCTGGTATGCCGCCAGACAGGGACATAGAGTTTGTGATAGAGCTTGTACTGCACAAAGACCGATAGCAAAGAGACCCTATCGGATGTCCACCGAGGAGTTGGTAGAGATGAAGAAACAGCTAGAAGAGTTAATGGAGAAAGGATTTATCAGACCGAGTTCGTCGCCGTGGGGAGCACCAGTTTTGTTTGTCAAGAAGAAGGACGGGAGTTTCAGGATGTGCATTGACTACCGTGCACTCAAAGAAGTCACCGTAAAGAATAAGTACCCGCTACCCAGGATTGATGATTTGTTTGATCAGCTGAGAGGAGCCGGAGTTTTCTCCAAGATTGACCTAAGATCGGGATACCATCAGTTGAAGATCCGATCAAAGGATATTCCAAAGACAGCATTCTCGTCAAGATATGGACATTACGAGTTTACAGTTATGTCCTTTGGATCGATTTAATGCGCCAAAGATATTTCATGAATATGATGAATAAGGTGTTCATGGAGTATTTGGACAAGTTTGTTGTCGTGTTCATAGATGCTATCCTAATCTACTCCAAGACAGAGGATGAACATGCCGAACACTTGAGGCGAGTTTTGGAAAAGCTGAGGGAACAGCAACTCTTCGCCAAGTTCAGCAAGTGTGATTTTTGGAAGGACAAGGTAGAATTCCTCGGACATGTAATGACCGCAGAAGGAGTTGCCGTTGATCCAAGTAAAGTAGAAGCTGTGTTACATTGGGAGCAGCCGAAGACTGTGACCCAGATCCGGAGTTTCCTTGGAATAGCAGGATACTATCGCCGTTTCATTGAAGGCTTTTCAACAATTGCGAAACCTCTTACGCAATTGCTGAAAAAGGAGAAGAAGTTTGCATGGACGTCAGAATGTGAGACAGGATTTCAGGAGCTGAAGAAGCGATTGACATCAGCACCGGTGTTAGTTCTACCGGATGTTAATCAAAGCTTTGATATTTATTGTGACGCATCGCGCCAAGGACTTGGATGTGTGCTGATGCAGAATGGAAAGGTCGTCGCTTATGCATCAAGGCAGTTGAGGCCGCATGAGGAAAATTATCCGACGCATGACCTAGAGTTAGCTGCCGTAGTGCATGCCTTGAAGATATGGCGTCACTATCTGATCGGGAACAGATGTGAAGTGTATACGGATCATAAGAGCCTTAAATACATATTCACCCAGTCAGATCTGAATATGAGGCAGAGGAGATGGTTAGAGTTGATCAAGGACTACAATGTTGGAATCCATTACCATCCCGGGAAGGCCAACGTAGTTGCCGATGCCTTGAGTCGGAAAAGCCATACCGTGAGTATGTTGCTAGCCACAAGTCAGGATGAGTTATGTGAGGATTTTCAGAGAATGAAGATTGAGGTGGTACCTAGCGGATTCTTGGCCGCATTGGAAGTGAAGCCTACCCTAGAGGACCAGATCCGGGAAGGACAGAAGGATGATGACACGATCCGCAGGATTAAGTCCATCAAGGAAGAAGGCAAGGCAGAGGACTTCAAGTTGGATGAGCAAGGCACGTTATGGATGAAGGATCGGATTTGTGTGCCCAACAAGAAGGAATTAAAGCAACTGATTTTGGAAGAAGCCCATGACTCCAAGTATTCAATTCACCCAGGAAGTGCCAAGATGTATCAGGATTTGAAGGAAAGATTCTGGTGGCCGAGCATGAAGCGTGAAGTTGCCGAGCATGTTGCATTGTGCGACGTATGCCAGAGAGTCAAGGCAATGCATCAGAGACCGGCAGGATTGCTGCAGCCGCTGAAAATACCAGAGTGGAAGTGGGAGGAAATCGGAATGGATTTCATTACCGGTTTGCCTAAGACTCAAGGAGGTTATGACTCCATATGGGTTATAGTGGATCGCTTGACCAAAGTAGCCCATTTTATCCCCGTGAAGACCACTTACTTGGGAGATAAATTAGCGTAATTGTACATGATCAGGATCGTCTGCTTGCACGGAGTGCCAAAGAGGATTGTATCGCATGCAGGTACCCAATTTACCTCAAGGTTCTGGAATAAGTTACATGAAGCCATGGGAACCCGTTTGAACTTCAGTACAGCCTATCATCCACAGACGGATGGACAGACCGAAAGAGTCAACCAGATTCTGGAAGATATGTTAAGAGCGTGTGCATTGGCTTGTGCTACCTCTTGGGATAAGAGTTTGCCGTATGCCGAGTTCAGTTACAACAATAGTTACCAGGCTAGTTTACAGATGTCACCATTTGAGGCACTGTATGGTCGACCCTGTCGGACGCCATTGAATTGGAATGAGACCGGCGAGCGCCGTGTCTTCGGGCCTGATATTCTTCAAGAGGCTGAAGAGCAGATTGCCATGATTAGGGAAAGGTTGAAGATCGCCCAATCACGACAGAAGAGTTATGCTGACAACCGTCGCCGGGACCTGAATTTTGAACCAGAAGATTTCGTGTATCTCAGAGTCACGCCGCTCAGAGGAGTTAAGAGGTTCCATGCCAAAGGGAAACTCGCACCCCGTTATGTTGGACCATTTAAGATTTTGAGCCGCAGAGGCGAAGTTGCTTACCAGCTAGAGCTACCGCAGTCGTTAAGCGTGGAGTACATGACGTATTCCATGTGTCCCAGTTGAAGAAGTGTCTCCGAGTACCTGAGGAACAGACATCGCTAGAGTCAATCGAGTTGCAAGAAGATTTGACTTACAAGGAGCATCCCGTGAAGATTCTAGACACAATGGATCGAGAGACGAGGAACAAGTCAACCCGTTTCTGTAGAGTTCAGTGGAGCAACCACGCGGAGAGTGAAGCAACTTGGGAGCGTGAAGAGGATTTGAAGAAAGAGTTTCCAAGCCTATTCTGTAGTGAGCCCTGAATCTCGGGGACGAGATTCTGTTAAGGGGGGAGGTTTGTAACACCCCAAAATTTTGCCTGTCTTAAATTCATGTGTGATTTGGCACTTTGTTGAATTTTTGGAATTTTCTGGAATTTATTTTGATTTATTTGGAATTTATTTGAATTTATTCCATTTGGAAATAATTAAAGAATTAAACTTTGCAAATAAAATTTTGTTGGAAATATTTTATTTGAGTCCAAAATGATCCAAAGTATTTTCCAGAATTTTTTCCGAATTTTTCTGAGTCTTTTGATATTTTTAATGAATTAAATGAATTACTGGGAATTATTTTAAATATTTAATCGCTGGAAAATTCCGGACCGGGTTTTACTGTTCCTCGGGCCCGAGTCGGACTCGAGTCCGACCCAAACCCGACCGATCCTTTTGATTCGGTCGAACCGCGTCGCCCGAACCCAACTCTAACCCTAGACCCCGACCGTTGGATCTAGATCCAACGGCCGTGCGTGCGCCGCGTCGCGTGAGCGCGTGGACCGTCCGATGCGGGACACGTGGACGGCATCCGGTCGTCGTCCTCGTCCGAATCCGAGCCGAAGAGCTCCGCCGTGACCGAGCGGGACACAGCTAGGGTTCCGATTTCCGCGCAAACGCCGGGGCTATTTAATGCCCGGGAGCAGCCCCGAGGTTCGCCCTTGCCCTGCGCACAATTTGCCCCAGCCGCCACCTCCTGCCGCGTTCCGCCGTGGCCGCGATTCCTCGCTGAAGTTGCTTTGCGCCGCCGCGGGTTTTGGTCAGCTACCGCCGCCGTTGAGCCACCTCCGCCGCACCCAAGCCCCGATCCGTGATCCCCGGACCGAGACGCACCGACCTCGACCCCTCCCTTCGCCGGATCTGCTCCGTGGCGCCGTCCCGAGTGTCGTCGTCCTCAAGTCCGGCCAGACCTCGTCAACCAGCGCCGCCGCGACCACGCGAAGCCTGTCCGCCGTCCGATCTCCATCCGACGCTCGAGGTGAGGCCACGTTTTCCTTTTTCCCGTAGAGGCTTAGATGCACTTTGGGCCGTTAGATCTAGAATTAACGGTTCGGATTGGATCGCGTTTAACGCGAGGGTTTTGTTAGCCGCCGTCCGATCGGGATTCGAGGGTGAGGATGCACCCACGTGTCTTAGCCCGGATCATGCCACGTCCCCGGTGCTCGCCGCAACGTGGGATTGATCCAAGCCGTTGAAATTTGAACGAACGGTCAGATCGCATCGAACCCGAGCCACCGCCGCGCCACGACACGCATGGAGCCGCTCGCGGCGCGCGACGTGAGCCGCCGACACGCCGGGCCCGCGTGCGCGGCCGAGCCGGCGTGCAGGCAGTGCAGGTCGCCGACATGCGGGACCCGCATGTCGGGCCGATCGCGGCGCTATGGACCGGATCCACCGTGGACCCGTCGCCCGTGGACCCGATCCATGGACCGGACACGTGGCAAAGACTGAGTGGTGCCACGTGTCATGCCGACGCCGACATGACATCATCATGGGATCCGCTCGGTGATGACGCCACGACCAATCGAGATCGACACGTGTCCAGCCGACGCAATAATTAATTTCCAAAAAAGAAAATGATTTATTAATTCGAAATAATGATTTGATTTTGTTTCAAACTTCAAACGCTTATAACTTTTATGCTTCAACTCCGATTTGAGTGATTCAAATTTCTAAATTTGTATAAAATTGAGATCTACCTAAATATGAATTTTATTTAATTTTTGGACTAAAGTTTTTCTCTATAAAATTATTTAATTGATTATTTAAACTTTAAATAATCATAACTTTTGTGTTTTAACTCCAAATTTGACGATTTCAGTTTCTAAAAATTCATAAAATTGTGTTCTCTCTGTTTATGGATTTTATTTGGATGTTTGGATATTTTTGCCTATTGTTTATTGGTGTATTTGCTATTTGCACGCTTTACGAGTAGACGTTGAAGTGCCGGAAGGATTCGAAGGAGAAGTATTGACTCAGGATCCAACTCAAGACCAAGAGCAAGTACTTTTTGAAGGCAAGTTGTGCTTTGACCATGTTGATCCTATTTTGAAATCTATTTTGATTTAACCTATTGCATGCTAGTTCAATTAGAAAATACTTTATTTAAATATGGGGAATTAGATAAATACCAATTTGCTGTATGACACCTTGATTACTTAAATATGTGCCATGACCCCTTGTCACCCTAGTTGTGGTTTACTAGTTGGACATTATTAAATTGCCAACATGGGAAATTAGATCGTTGTAGTATACTGCTTAGACCTGCTACGTGCTCATGACATGATTTTGGACAATCAAATGTTAATATTGACTTAATGATATATTGAACCTGTTTTGGAAAGGTATCATGTGATGTTGATGGCACGTGGTGCATGGTAATCAACTGGGGTTTGATAAATAGTTTTTCGGCCGGGCATGTGGTAAGAATAATCAAAGGGCCGGTTGTGGCATTGGGGATGTTGATTTGGTTCTTGGGTAGTCTTGCCCTGGTCACCCTAAGGACTTCACCTTGCAAGCCTTTGAATCGGGTCTAACGTGCAACCACATGTCCTGTAATGGGACGGACCTAGTTGACTAAGTTGCTAATAACGCACTGTGGGACCTCAGGAGGTCAACTACACCCTTTGTGTAAGTTGTACGGGGAGCGTCTGGCCGAGGCCAGGTACCCATCTAACGGTTGATTGGCCTAAACTTCGCCTTAGCTAAGGGAAGGGTTAGTGTTCAATAACCGGGGAGGATCACTTGTATTGTTAGAAGTTTCCGAAAGACTTTGTTACGGAAACTCGCCTTTGTGGTGTTTGACTGTATCTTGTGGGTAAAGTGCATAACCTCTGCAGAGTGTAGAATCTATTCGAATAGCCGTGTCCGCGGTATTGGACATCGCTCGGGAATTACAGTCAAGGGTTAGATTTTCTCAAAAATAACTTGGATTTGAAAGGTTGGGTTGGATTAATAATGATGTTGATGGAAATGTGGATTAGGATGGGAAAGATGTTTATTAAACTCCTTGAAAAGTTATCTATGCTTTACTTATTTCTACTGCTTTCGAATCTATTTATGATACTTGTTAAATGTCAAGTTTCGCAAATATACCATGAGCTAATCCTTTGTACCAAGCCATGCATATAGTATATTAGCCTGAATTCTGTGCATGACTTGCTGAGTACCAAGTACTCACCCTTGTTACAATACAACACCAGTTGAAGAGGAGACTACACCAGCTTTGGAGGAGGAGCTCCAAGAGGAACCGTCTACATAGGGAGCGAGCCCAGTCAGTTGCCTGTGGTATACTGGATGGCGCCACGAAGTTATCTTATTTTTCCGCTGCTACTATTTCTCTCTTAATAAGTTTCGCCCTGCGAGGCATACATTTGTAACTTGACCTTAAGGTCGAGTAACCAGTTTGACTATTTAAATAAAGTACTTTATTAGTATCGAGTGGTATGATTGTGATATTTACCGATGTTAAGACTGTGTGCACTAGCGCGTTCCTGGACTAGTGCTGAATACACAGAGGGTCCGGATTTGCAAATTCGGGGTCCCGACAGAGGTGGTATCAGAGCCATACTGACCGTAGGCTCAACCCTAGCTAGAATGGTCGTAGTGA
This sequence comes from Rhipidocladum racemiflorum, assembly GCA_036346355.1. Taxonomy (NCBI): domain Eukaryota; kingdom Viridiplantae; phylum Streptophyta; class Magnoliopsida; order Poales; family Poaceae; genus Rhipidocladum; species Rhipidocladum racemiflorum. Next base: position 55,994,757 of record CM070578.1, read on the forward strand.
GGATAAAACCTATTTTCTAAAGCTAAAAGTTTGTCAAGACAAGAAATGACATCTCGACTCATCCCCTTCTCTCTTTCCTTGTCTCTTGCTGAATTTTTCCTTACCTTGTCACGATTTAAAAATTTCGAGTTCTTACGTGAGCACTCTTGTGACAAATGGAGGGAGAGTTCAACTACGTCGACCTGGAGGTTGGTCACGCCACAGAACTTTGGCGTATGCTCTGGACTCCTGGAGATTTTGAAAAGCCGCAATACCAAGTGGAAGTGATCGGACAAGCGGTGATTGATCAAGGCTTGTGACGTGAAGATTGAGGTACTGCTAGGAAGAAGGGCCTGGCAATCGCCCGATACACCGTGACCGCCAGGAGATCTACAATGCAGATGGGTATCCAAGAAGTATCACGACGAGCAATGCGGCACATTACCCGTATCTACGCCAGAGAGTTGGAGAGCACGGTGTTCCGTTATCATCCACGCAGCGATAACCTTCTTGACCCGAAGGCGATTCAGGATGAGAATGCCATGGTTACACAGTTGGCACGACTTGTTGTCGCCCAGGAGGATGTACTCGATGATACAAGCAAGGAGCTACAGAAGGCCCGCAAGGAGATCACGACAGAGAAGAACAGATAAAACTAGACAGCCTCGCTTCATGAAGGGACTTAACTCAGGACTACAAGTAGGACTGATCACCCACACCTTTCCAGATTTTCAAGAGTTGGTGGATAAGGCGCTTATTCTTGAGGACAAGCGCAAGGAACTGGATGAGAACAGGAAGCGCAGGATGCAACAGCAGGGATCACGCCAGGGAACGCAATGGCCTCGAGAGTCGCACCAAATCAGTTTTTCGTATTCCAGCCACGAGAATGCTACAAGGACACCGTCACGGCACCAAGACCCGTCAATCGTAACTACTGCACCCCACCGTTAGAAACGCCGCCTGTGCAAATAAGAAGGAACAGTGAGACGCTGCTACAACTGCAACGAGCCAGGACACTTTGCCAATAGTTGCCCAAAGAAGACAGCAGGAGTGACCCTGGCTCGCTTCAATCTAGGATCCACCCAGCCTAGGACGCCAAAGACCAGGAGCCACATCCTGCATCAGGTGAGAGGCCGAGTCAACCATGTCACCGCAGATGCACCTGCAGAATGCTACGGACGTCAGATCGGGTAAGTTACTTGTTAACTCAAGCACTGCACAGCTTTGTTTGACTCGAGCTTCAGATTCGCTTGTTTCGCAAGGCTTTGCTGCTAAAAACGATTTGGGGATTGCAAGGCTTAAATGCATGCTTTTAGTTCAAACCCTGGTTCGAACTCCGAACGAAAGTAGGATGTTCCGGTGAGAATACTAATAGATGGAATAGAGTTCCTAGCGAACCTTATTATTTTGGAGACCCAGACCTTAGATGTTATTTTGGGAAAGGATTGGTTATCCAAGCACAATGCCGTATTGGATTGTGGAAGAAGGACTATCTCAGTTGTGAGCCCGTGTGGAAGGAACGTGGAATTTCAAGCCACTGCAGTTAGAGATGGACAGATGATGGTTAACGATGCCAAGACAATCGGCATAGAGGATGTCTCAAGAGTGAATGAGTACCGAGATGTTTTTCCGAAGATCTACCCGGTATGCCGCAGACAGGGACATAGAGTTTGTGATAGAGCTTGTACTGCACAAAGACCGATAGCAAAGAGACCCTATCGGATGTCCACCGAGGAGTTGGTAGAGATGAAGAAACAAATAGAAGAGTTAATGGAGAAAGGATTTATCAGACCGAGTTCGTCGCCGTGGGGAGCACCAGTTTTGTTTGTCAAGAAGAAGGACGGGAGTTTCAGGATGTGCATTGACTACCGTGCACTCAAAGAAGTCACCGTAAAGAATAAGTACCCGCTACCTGTGATTGATGATTTGTTTGATCACCGAGAGGAGCCGAGTTTTCTCCAAGATTGACCTAAGATCGGGATACCATCAGTTGAAGATCCGATCAAAGGATATTCCAAAGACAGCATTCTCGTCAAGATATGGACATTACGAGTTTACAGTTATGTCCTTTGGATCGATTTAATGCGCCAAAGATATTTCATGAATATGATGAATAAGGTGTTCATGGAGTATTTGGACAAGTTTGTTGTCGTGTTCATAGATGCTATCCTAATCTACTCCAAGACAGAGGATGAACATCTTAGGAACACTTGAGGCGAAGTTTTGGAAAAGCCGAGGAACAAAGAACTCTTCGCCAAGTTCAGCAAGTGTGATTTTTGGAAGGACAAGGTAGAATTCCTCGGACATGTAATGACCGCAGAAGGAGTTGCCGTTGATCCAAGTAAAGTAGAAGCTGTGTTACATTGGGAGCAGCCGAAGACTGTGACCCAGATCCGGAGTTTCCTTGGAATAGCAGGATACTATCGCCGTTTCATTGAAGGCTTTTCAACAATTGCGAAACCTCTACGCAATTGCCAAAAAGGAGAAGAAGTTTGCATGGACGTCGAATGTGAGACAGATTTCAGGAGTCGAAGAAGCGATTGACATCAAGACCTGTTAGTTCTACCGGATGTTAATCAAAGCTTTGATATTTATTGTGACGCATCGCGCCAAGGACTTGGATGTGTGTTGATGCAGAATGGAAAGGTCGTCGCTTATGCATCAAGGCAGTTGAGGCCGCATGAGGAAAATTATCCGACGCATGACCTAGAGTTAGCTGCCGTAGTGCATGCCTTGAAGATATGGCGTCACTATCTGATCGGGAACAGATGTGAAGTGTATACGGATCATAAGAGCCTTAAATACATATTCACCCAATGATCTGAATATGAGGCGAGGAGATGGTTAGAGTTGATCAAGGACTACAATGTTGGAATCCATTACTATCGGAAGGCCAACGAGTTGCCGATGCCTTGAGTCGGAAAAGCCATACCGTGAGTATGTTGCTAGCCACAAGTCGATGAGTTATGTGAGGATTTTCAGAGAATGAAGATTGAGGTGGTACCTAGCGGATTCTTGGCGCATTGAAGTGAAGCCTACCCTAGAGGACCAGATCCGGAAGGACAGAAGGATGATGACACGATCCGCAGGATTAAGTCCATCAAGGAAGAAGGCAAGGCAGAGGACTTCAAGTTGGATGAGCAAGGCACGTTATGGATGAAGGATCGGATTTGTGTGCCCAACAAGAAGGAATTAAAGCAATCGATTTTGGAAGAAGCCCATGACTCCAAGTATTCAATTCACCCAGAAGTGCCAAGATGTATCAGATTTGAAGGAAAGATTCTCGTGGCCGAGCATGAAGCGTGAAGTTGCCGAGCATGTTGCATTGTGCGACGTATGCCGAGAGTCAAGGCAATGCATTAGAGACCGGCAGGATTGCCGCAGCCACTAAAATACCAGAGTGGAAGTGGGAGGAAATCGGAATGGATTTCATTACCGGCTTTGCCTAAGACTCAAGGAGGTTATGACTCCATATGGGTTATAGTGGATCGCTTGACCAAAGTAGCCCATTTTATCCCGTGAAGACCACTTACTCGGGAGATAAATTAGCGTAATTGTACATGATCAGGATCGTCTGCTTGCACGGAGTGCCAAAGAGGATTGTATCGCATGTGAGGTACCCAATTTACCTCAAGGTTCGGAATAAGTTACATGAAGCCATGGGAACCCGTTTGAACTTCAAGATGACCTATCATCCACAGACGGATGGACAGATCGAAAGAGTCAACCAGATTCGAAGATATGTTAAGAGCGTGTGCATTGGCTTGTGCTACCTCTTGGGATAAGAGTTTGCCGTATGCCGAGTTCGATTACAACAATAGTTACCAGGCTAGTTTACAGATGTCACCATTTGAGGCCTTTGTATGGTCGACTCGCCTGACGCCATTGAATTGGAATGAGACCGGCGAGCGCCGTGTCTTCGGGCCTGATATTCTTCAAGAGGCTGAAGAGCAGATTGCCATGATTAGGGAAAGGTTGAAGATCGCCCAATCACGACAAAAGAGTTATGCTGACAACCGTCGCCGGGACCTGAATTTTGAACCAGAAGATTCCGTGTATCTCAGAGTCACGCCGCTCAGAGGAGTTAAGAGGTTCCATGCCAAAGGGAAACTCGCACCCCGTTATGTTGGACCATTTAAGATTTTGAGCCGCAGAGGCGAAGTTGCTTACCAGCTAGAGCTACCGCAGTCGTTAGCAGGAGTACATGACGTATTCCATGTGTCCCAGTTGAAGAAGTGTCTCCGAGTACCTGAGGAACAGACATCGCTAGAGTCAATCGAGTTGCAAGAAGATTTGACTTACAAGGAGCATCCCGTGAAGATTCTAGACACAATGGATCGAGAGACGAGGAACAAGTCAACCCGTTTCTGTAGAGTTCAGTGGAGCAACCACGCGGAGAGTGAAGCAACTTGGGAGCGTGAAGAGGATTTGAAGAAAGAGTTTCCAAGCCTATTCTCAGAGTGAGCCTGAATCTCTGGGACGAGATTCTGTTAAGGGGAGGTTTGTAACACCCCAAAATTTTGCCTGCCTTAAATTCATGTGTGATTTGGCACTTTGTTGAATTTTTGGAATTTTCTGAATTTATTTTGATTTATTTGGAATTTATTTGAATTTATTCCATTTGGAAATAATTAAAGAATTAAACTTTGCAAATAAAATTTTGTTGGAAATATTTTATTTGAGTCCAAAATGATCCAAAGTATTTTCCAGAATTTTTCTGGAATTTTTCTGAGTCTTTTGATATTTTTAATGAATTAAATGAATTACTGGGAATTATTTTAAATATTTAATCGCTGGAAAATTCCGGACTGGGTTTTATCGTTCCTCGGGCAAAGTCGGACTCGAGTCCGACCCAAACCCGATCGATCCTTTTGATTCGGTCGAACCGCGTCGCTCGAACCCAACTTCTAACCTTAGACTCGACCGTTGGATCTAGATCCAACGGCCGTGCGTCTTGGCCGCGTCGTCGCGTGGCTGCGTGGACCGTCCGATGCGGGACACGTGGGGCGGCGGCATCCGATGCGTCGTCCTCGTCCGAATCCGAGCCGAAGAGCTCCGCCGTGACCGAGCGGGACACGGCTAGGGTTCCGATTTCGCAAACGCCGGGCTATTTAATGCCGGGAGCGACCGAGGTTCGCTTTGCCTGCGCAGACAATTTGCCCCACCGCCACCTCTGCTGCTCCGCTGCGGGCCGCGATTCCTCGCTGAAGTTGCTTTGCGCCGCCGCTGGTTTTGGTCGGCTACCGCCGCTTGAGCCACCTCCGCCGCACTCCAAGCCCCGATCCGTGATCCGGACGAGACGCACCGACCTCGACCCCTCCTTCGCGGATCGCTCCGTGGCGCCGCCCCGAGTGTCGCTGCCTCAAGTCCGGCCAGACCTCGTCAACTAGCGCCCGCCGCGACCACGCTGAAGCTCGTCCGCCGTCCGATCTCCATCCGACGCCGAGGTGAGGCCACGCTTTTCCTTTTCCCGTAGAGGCTTAGATGCACTTTGGGCCGTTAGATCTAGAATTAACGGTTCGATTGGATCGCGTTAACGCGAGGGTTTTGTTAGCCGTCCGATCGGGATTCGAGGTGAGGATGCACCCACGTGTCTTAGCCCGGATCATGCCACGCCCCTGCTCGCCGCAACGTGATTGATCCAAGCCGTTGAAATTTGAACGAGCGGCCGGATCGCATCGAACCCGAGCCAATCGCGCGTGCCACGTACACGCATGGAGCCGCTTCCGCGCGGCGCACGCGTGAGCCGCCGACACGGGCCCAAGCGTGCGGCCGAGCCGGCAGCGGCAGTGCAGCGTGTCGACATCGCGGACTCCGCATGTCGGCCGATCGCGGCGCTATGGACCGGATCCACCGTGGACCTGCGCCGCCTGTGGACTCGATCCATGGGCCGGACACGTGGCGGCAAAGACTGAGTGGTGCCGCGTGTCATCGCCGACGTCGACATGACATCATCATGGGATCCGTTCGGTGATGACGCCACGACCAATCGAGACCGACACGTGTCCAGCCGACGCAATAATTAATTTCCGAAAAAAGAAAATGATTTATTAATTCGAAATAATGATTTGATTTTGTTTCAAACTTCAAACGCTTATAACTTTTATGCTTCAACTCCGATTTGAGTGATTCAAATTTTTAAATTTGTATAAAATTGAGATCTACCTAAATATGAATTTTATTTAATTTTTGGACTAAAGTTTTTCTCTGTAAAATTATTTAATTGATTATTTAAACTTTAAATAATCATAACTTTTGTGTTTTAACTCCAAATTTGACGATTTCAGTTTCTAAAAATTCATAAAATTGTGTTCTCTCTGTTTATGGATTTTATTTGGATGTTTGGATATTTTTGCCTATTGTTTATTGGTGTATTTGCTATTTGCACGCTTTACGAGTAGACGTTGAAGTGCCTAAGGATTCAAGGAGAAGTATTGACTCAGGATCCAACTCAAGACCAAGAGCAAGTACTTTTGAAGGCAAGTTGTGCTTTGACCATGTTGATCCTATTTTGAAATCTATTTTGATTTAACCTATTGCATGCTAGTTCAATTAGAAAATACTTTATTTAAATATGGGGAATTAGATAAATACCAATTTGCTGTATGACACCTTGATTACTTAAATATGTGCCATGACCCCTTGTCACCCTAGTTGTGGTTTACTAGTTGGACATTATTAAATTGCCAACATGGGAAATTAGATCGTTGTAGTATACTGCTTAGACCTGCTACGTGCTCATGACATGATTTTGGACAATCAAATGTTAATATTGACTTAATGATATATTGAACCTGTTTTGGAAAGGTATCATGTGATGTTGATGGCACGTGGTGCATGGTATTCAACTGGGGTTTGATAAATAGTTTTTCGACCGGGTCATGTGGAAAGAATGATCAGGTGGGCCAGTTGTGCCACTGTGGATGTTGATTTGGTTCTTCGTGTAGTCTTGCCCTGGTCACCCTAAGGACTTCACCTTGCAAGCCTTTGAACTGGGTCTAACGTGGCAACCACATGTCTGTAATGGGACGGACCTAGTTGACTAAGTTGCTAATAACGCACTGTGGGACCTCAGGAGGTCAACTACACCCTTTGTGTAAGTTGTGCGGGGAGGCGTTCGGGCCGAGGCCAGTACCCATCTAACGGTTGATTGGCCTAAACTTCGCCTTAGCTAAGGGAAGGGTTAGCGTGCAATAACCGGGAGGACCACTTGTATTGTTAGAAGTTTCCAAAGACTTTGTTACGGAACTCGCCTTTGTGGTGTTTGATTTGTATCTTGTGGGTAAAGTGCATAACCTCTGCAGAGTGTAGAATCTATTCGAATAGCCGTGTCATGGTATTGGACATCGCTCGAATTACTGATCAAGGGTTAGATTTTCTCAAAAATAACTTGGATTTGAAAGGTTGGGTTGGATTAATAATGATGTTGATGGAAATGTGGATTAGGATGGGAAAGATGTTTATTAAACTCCTTGAAAAGTTATCTATGCTTTACTTATTTCTCTTGCTTCGAATCTATTTATGATACTTGTTAAATCTTTGTTTTCTGCAAATATACCTTGAGCTATTCCTTTGTACCAAGCCATGCATATAGTATATTAGCTCGCATTCGCGTGCATGACTTCTTGAGTACCAAGTACTCACCCTTGTTACAATACAACACCAGTTGAAGAGGAGACTACACCACTTTGGAGGAGGAGCTCCAAGAGGAACCGTCTACATAGGAGCGAGCCCAGTCAGTTGCTGTGGTATCTTGGATGGCGCCACGAAGTTATCTTATTTTTCCGCTGCTACTATTTCTCTCTTAATAAGTTTCGCCCTGCGAGGCATACATTTGTAACTTGACCTTAAGGTCGAGTAACCAGTTTGACTATTTAAATAAAGTACTTTATTAGTATCGAGTGGTATGATTGTGATATTTACCGATGTTAAGACTGTGTGCACTAGCGCGTTCCTGGACTAGTGCTGAATACACAGAGGGTCCGGATTTGCAAATTCGGGGTCCCGACACATACTCAGCGAAATAATAAGTACTTTAGTTAATTAACCAAACTGGTTGCTCGACCTTATGGTCAAGTTACAAGAGTACGCCACACAGGGCGAGAACTTATTACGGAAATAAATTGCAGCGGAATAAAAGTATCAACGTGGCGCCATCAAGTATACCACAGGCAACTGACTGGGCTCGCTCCCTAGTTAGACGGCTCCTCCTGGTATTCTTCCTCCAAGGCTGGCGTCGCTTCTTCTTCAGCTGGTGTTGTATTATTGCAAGGGGTGAGTACTTGGTACTCAGCAAGTCATGCACAGAATGCAAACTAATATTCTACATGCATGGCTTAGTCCAAAGGATAGGCTAACAGGTACATTTGCAGTAAAACAGCATTTAACAAGTAGCATAAGTAGATTCAAAGGCAGTAAAAGTAAAGATGGTGACAATAACTTTTCCAGGAGTTAAATAAACATTTCTCCCTTTCCTAATCCACATTTCCATCAACGCCATCAATAAACCCCACCAAACTCTTCAAGTCCCAGTTGTTTTCATGAAAGTCTAACCCTTGACTGTAATCCCCGAGCAGTGTCCAATACCGTGGACTCGGCTATTCGAATAGGTTGTACACTCTGCAGAGGTTATGCACTTTACCCACAAGATACAGTCAAACACCACAAAGGCGAGTGATCGCAACAAAGCCTTTCGGAGACCGCAAACTAAACAAGTGAGCCTCTCCAGTTTCTGTCATACACCATCCCTTTCCTTAACAGAGACGAAGTATGGGACCGACATACTGTTGGACGGGTACCATGCCGTGGCCTTGGTATGCTCCCCTTTCAAGCTACACAAAAGGTGTATTGGTCCCGTTGTTTTCCAAGGTTACCCATCGTCTCCTTTTATATCACAAGGTCCGATCGTGTCCTTCACGGTCTCTTCTCAAGCTGTTCGTATTGGCTTCAGCTATTTTCACAATACCTTCCTTTAAGATCATCATTGGTTATAATCCGACAAATACACATTGGCTTAAGACTCTTAAATTTGATATATTCCTTGACAAACTGATCATACCAAACCGATTCTTACTAAATCGACTATGCGCCAAATTTTGGTGTCAACAGTACCGTACAAGTACGATAGCTAACATATGCAACAAACCAAACTGTATGCGCCACGTAAGTTTACTTGTTTTTCTATATCATGAAATTCAACGATTCGATATGCGCCATCTATGTTCTCTCATTTTGTACGTCTTTTATGCATCTTCATGTTTATTACGTGTACATCGATTTGATTATAATTCCATAATTTTGAAGTATAATACTCAACAAAAAAAAACTACCAATTAAAATTTCACAATTTTACAGTACATCACTAAACCAAAATTTTTTTGAAAATTATCGATTCAAATTTCCTAATTTTCCGCTACGTCAGTGAACCAAAAAAATAAAAAAATATCATGTACTCCCTGCCTTTATTCCATTTCTACCAACATTAAACGTCACTTCTACGAATTTTTCCTTATTAATTTCTCTACGCCATGATATTTTCTACTTCACAAACTTTCTTTCCAAATTTCTGTCAAATTTTGTTAACGCATATATTATTTCTGTATTTTTTTTAAAACCTAGGCTGCGCTGACCTGTTTTCGATATACTTATTTTCTTATTTTAATAAAATTATTATATGCTTCCCTTTTCTTTCTTCTCTCTCTTTCTTTTTCTCCCTCTCTTCTCTCTCTCCCTCTTTTTGCTTGCAATGCTCTTTATCGTCATTCCAAATGACGACAGAGGGCTCGCCGTTGCCCAAAAAGCCTTTATCGTCATTTCAAATGGTTACAGATGAGTATTTTGGTTATTTTTTAACGGTATATTATTTGTAATTTTTCATAAAAAAATATTATTTTAAAAAAATCTCCACAATACTCCGTCCAATACTCCGGTGCAGCTTTTTTTTAGCAGCGGTGCATGTTTTACTTAAACATCTTATCTTTGAATACTTGCTGCGCCGTAAATTTTGTTGGACAAGCAACAATATTTATAATAGCCGTCCAGAATTTTTTTTTTTGAACTTAGGACAGGAGCACTGTCATTTCATTAAGAAGAAGAAAAACCTCCGAAGAGGAAAATACAAAGGTTACCGCCAAGAAAGCAGAAACAAACACCACCCTCGGCCACCACTGCCAAGCACAACCGCCGAAACTCACCCTACCAAGGACAAAAACAGTCTAAACAAAACCTACGCCGCCCTCGGCCACAGCAACAAGGCCCCACCGCCCTGAGCGCATGCAGCAACGACGCCTCCGACTCACCCTGCCACGGCGAAACTCAAAGGGCTAAAGAACCACCTCAAGCCTAGATTCCTTCCCCCCCCCCCCCGGTCAGGCAAGCCTGATGGAGATCCCTGGCACCCTCCAACACACCGCCACCTCTCCGACAACCTCCAGGCTGGAGCTCCGACCTCCATCACCGACGGCCTCACCTCTTCCTCCTGCTCCTCAAGCACAACTCACGAAAAACCACTTTGGAGTGCACACGGCACCACCAAGGCGAGCAGTCGGCCCCTCACGGGCTTCCTTCGCCTCCTGGGCTCGAACTCCGACCTCCTGCTCCTGGCTTCCTCCCTCGCCACACTCGAGCCTGCTCGCCTCGCTCGTCTCCTGCATTTTCCCAACACCCTCCTAGCTGGAGCAGAGACCTTCAACTCTGACACCCTCGCTCCTCTACCTGCTCTCCTGCACAACGCGCCAAGCCGATGAGAGCCGCCGCAGGTCCACCTCAAGCAGCCGGCGACTTCCATCGCCCCAACCTCTACTACCTTCGCCAAAGATCATGAGCCATCTGCACCACCCGGCCGCCACCGCGACGACCGGCTCGCGGTCGGAGCCTCTCCCCGCGACCAACGCACCCAAAACGGCAGATCTCGAGGGGGGGGGGGCCTAGATCTGAAGAAAACTCGGCTCCCCGACGACCTCGCCGAGCCTCACCTGACTCACTTGGCCGGGCTCGCCACACCGACTTCGCCGGTCCAACTCGCAGGCCACTGTGCCTCCACCTCCTCCCCCGTCGGACCGAAAAGACCCGAGGGAAAAAAACCACCACGGAAGGGGCAAAAGACGAAGGAAGGTCCCGCCGTCGCCGCCGATGAGCCAGGGGCTACCAGCGGCGACGGCGAGGAGGAGGTAACGGCGGCGACCTTTGTTTAAATTTCTTGGAGTCGCCTCCGTAGTCGCCTGTGGGCGGCTGCGGAGGCCTTTTGACCCTATGATAAGTAGATGCCGTCCAGAAATTTCACAATTGAGCTTAGGCCGTCCACGCTTGGACGGGTTCAATAACGTGCAGTCGGATAAGGTTAGCAGCAGCCAATCAGTTTTCAGTAGGGAGGAGCATCACTACCACAATATATGTACATCGCTTATGTTTACTTGCACTAAGCAGTAGCATGAACCACATCATTCTGCATAGCCTACCATCCTGTAAAACCTAGACAAGTTATACATGGTAATCCCATGCTGATGCGTACTAATAAAAGGATCAGAAGATCCTTGCATCAACGTAGTTCTATAATGATTCTAACAGCAAAACAAAATCCCCATCCAAGCAGAAGATTGATTTCCTTCAGAAAAACTGCTGAAGCCAAGGATTATCGGTTGCATCTCTCTCGAAGTCAGATTTCAGTTTGGTGACGATCTCCATGGCCTTGCTCCCATCCATCTCATCTAGTGGCAATGTGGCAAAATCCTCCAACAAAAGGCGAGCCCGAGCAGCTCCTCTGGTCACATCATCTGGGCTAAAAACCCTCTTGCGTTTAGATCCAACCTGCAAGGGACAACACACACTCAGAAGAATTTCTTTTGCCAAATGTTTGCAGACTACCATTGAAGGTCCGATGAATTACACCCTATAAATGACAAGACTTTTTACCAATTTTTTATATACACCATTAGAAATCCCAAATTCAGTAGCTTATTCCATTTTGAGAATTCCTAATCCAGAAATTGTTTAACATAAATGCCCTTAACAAATTTTAGTGAACTAAGAACTGTCATGTAAGGGGTAAGAAACAATATTCATTTTAATTTATATTAAAGATACACCATTTATTTCGAATTTTAGTTGCAGATACCTCGTCTTTTGAATCATCATTGAGGTTGGGTGTGGTAGAAAAATCTTCTAACTCTTCTGCTTTGCTTTTTGCAAGTGTAATAACAGCTTCTGGAAAATTAGCAAACTCTGCAACATGGATACCAAAACTTTGGTCGCATGCACCAGGTTCAACCTACAAAAAGAATGTGAAAAAGGAATCAGTAAGTACAATATCTGTAAAGGCATTTAGCACACTGCTAATTTTGAGTCATTTCCTCTTCTTTTCTTTTTTTTGCCTCCATATGTTCATCCCACAATTTAGTAAAGAATTTGTCCACCCTAACAAGGTATGTTTGGCAGCATTCGCGATTAAATTAAATAGAGTTTTGTAACATGCAACATGGATCCATTTGTGTTATTCCAAAAGATTATTACGACTTACAAGGACATCAAAAAGACACAAGAGCATGAACATATCTCCTGAAAATGCTGCCAGCTCGAGCTATTATCTGTTTTTTCTAAAGAGGCCAAGAAGTATGTTTGATTTAAAACAATGGGAAAGACTCATTATCTACCTTTTCAGAGAGGACCATAATTATGGAATAGATACTACTCGAACCAGCAGCAAAACACATTGGCTTAAGTAAGCTAACTGGCCATCATGATAATCAAGACCACCAGAGGGGCACGAACAGGAAATTGTGAAATTGGGTCCTATTAGAGATGTTAGAATGGCAGGTTAAATTTTCCGTTCAGTAAAGTAGAATAAATAGCAAAACAGTAATACAATTTTGACTAATACTATATCTATACAACTATGTAGGTTTTTTTTACCTTTTCCTGCTAAGTTATATGAGACAGAAATTCATCAGACAATTATAGGACAGGTTCGAGCAATTAATCAGATCAAGTAACTAAAAAACTGAAAATCTTTAGCAGCTGCTTATCCCTGATTCTCGAGAAACCTAGAACAAGAGTACACCTCAAAGGGAACTAAAGACAACACAGTAAGATATTAAAAGGAATTCAAAATGTCATTAAGAATTTCACATCTACCTTAAAAAGCATAGTTAACTTCCGACTTGATGGATCTATATGTGCACCCACATGATAATTTGCAATTCCAATATCTGGAACATGTTGGTTCTCATCACCACTTTTCTTTGCTAATGCAGTTAGTTCATGAAAATGAGTTGCAAACAATGTAGGCGCTCTAGTCACTTCCACAAGATGCTCACAGATAGCCCATGCAAGACCTGGTCAAAAATAAAATATCAATTCAAAATATGGGTTAGATCTTCCAGTTGATTAAAATCTAAACACACTGCAGCGGTAGTAAACAAAAAGAAACTACTAAACTGATGTAACTTATTTACTAAGGTTGATTAACTAGTATATCAGTAAGAGTGCGAAAGGGGAAATCCTTGTAAAAAGGGTATACACACTGAATAGTCCAACTGCATGCTGTAGCTACACTCAACAGTAAAGAGCAACGGAATAAGGCATAACTTTTTTGTCCAACACATGTATCTAACCAAGTGCAAAGTGTAATATATGCAATGTCGGCAGAATGAAAAGCTATTAGTATGTAAAATGCTTGCTTCAAATCTAGAACTAGTAAATACGATTCTAAAAGTTGATATTTGCATCACTGTAGTATGAAACAAAGATGTAAATTTACACATGCTCATTTAATCTGTGTACATAACTCAAAAAAAGCAACAAAACCAGAAATTATTTAAAAAAGTGGGAACGAAGGAAATCAAGAAAGGTTTACGAGACCAACCAAATCCATCATATGTGGAAGTTCCACGCCCCAACTCATCAATAATGATAAGAGACTTATCAGATGCACCTTTCAAGATGGATGCTGTTTCAAGCATTTCTTGCATAAAGGTTGAAACACCACGGAGCTGCCAACAAAATTCAATGTTTAAAATTTACAACTTCAAATTTTGCAAGATTATATGAATCCTAAGTGCTGCCCCCCCCCCCCCCCCCGACAAACCCACCCACCCACCTTGGCAAGGCGGTGCTTATACTCTGGAAATTGAGCAGATCCTGAATGTGAAGATGAGTACCTTTGCAGCAAATGGGGGATGAAGTTGGCCAATCCCATTATAGGACTCATATTTTAGTATGTATGTACCTTTATGTAAAGAGAGGGTTCAAGGGCTTTTGAGCAGAAGCTATTGAATTAAAACAGTTCATATCTTCTTTTATATCTTCTTCAAAGAACCCTTTACCGATATTGCAAAGGTGTGACTTGTATAGTTCATATTTTTTATTCCAGTTTGTGTGCCTTTCTGATGTGCTACTCTTGTAACACCATCGAAAAGAAGAAAACCATATGGTGCAGTTTGTGCTATTCCAACAGAAGCTTAAATCAGCTTTCCAACCAAAAGCATTACCAATATAAACTTAAGAAAAAATTGCTTAGTGATTGAACCAACTTACTTGGCAATCACCAGCACCAACACGAGCAAAAATACAATCTCTCACACTAACGCTTGCCTGATCACATGGAACAAAGGAACCAACTTGTGCCATCAAGACATTTACACCAACCTGGAGTGAAAAATGCTTCAGGTAAGCTGATTAAATAAAGAACTGTAGGCAGGGCATTGTAGTAGAAGTACATAAATTGTGTCAAATAATATGTTCTAAAATAAATAAATAAAATTTAGTAGCCAACTTCCTAGAATAAGAACATGGAGGAAGTAGGAAAGCAGGTTCACAAGTCCATATTTCTTTAGTTTTAATGGATACTTAGGCACTAAGGCTGCACCTTAGTCAATTTGGTTCGCCTTCAGTTACAAGAAAAACAGTAATCAAGAGAAGTCATAGACACATGCTCACACTAGGTCACTTTGTACCAACAGCATTTTTACTCAATAAGATACTTAATAAAAAACACTTTTTTACAGTAAGATCTTTTCCTATTGTTTCCCTTATAAAAGAAAAACTTTTTAGCAGTTATAATGAAATTTAATCAATGGACAATCCATTAACTGTTAAAAATGAAAGGTACAGAAAGTTCCTGGATTCAAATATGTATTACTAGTCATCGTCCATATGGCTATCCAGAAATAAGTAAAAACTTTAATGCACGAAGCAAGTTATGGTCTTGCATAGTAATTGCTGCATTATACTGGGTTGCAGTGGTGAAATAATCATCACAGATAGTTACATAGATGGCAACAAGAATTAAACAACATCAAGGTGTAGATGCAGTATACTTGTAAAATGCATGTATATATTAACATGTCTTTTTATTTTTTATTATTTATTTTTGTGGTGTGTGTGGGGCGCAGCAGGGTGGGGGACCATAGTTGTCAAGTCGTCGCCTAGGCAACGACTCGATGTCCGGTCGGCCGGAAGGCGACGACTAGAGCCGCCGCCTCGCCTGGAGCGAGTTAGGCGCCCGCCCAGGCGTCCAGGCGAGGATTAGGGCGGTTGGTTGTTGTGGCGACCAGGTTTGGGCAGGCGCCGACTTGTGAGCTGAGGAGGATAAGGGTTGTGAGCTACCGAGCTGAGGCGGCTGCAGTCTCTGCCTTCGCGAGCTGAGACCCTAGCAGACGAAGCTGAGACCTAGCACAAGAAGGCTCGCTGCAGTCTATGCCTCTGCCGCACCTCTGCCTTCGCGCCTCCACCGCCGGACCGCCTCCGCACCCCTAGCTCCGAACCTCCGATGAGATCCCCTTCTGCTCCTCTTCCCGATCTGTCTTCTGGAGCTCCTTCCCGACCCCTCTCAATGGCAGGAGCTGAAGTAGCCGCCACCGACGCCGCTGCTGCAGCTACACCCGAAGACGCCGCCTCTGCTCCCGATCTGCTCCCGAAGACGCTGCTGCCTCTACTCCCGATGCTTTGATGCTTTATGGCTTGATGCTTTCATGCTCCCGAAGACGCCCGTATGATGCTTTGATGCTTTATGGCTTGATGCTTTGGCTAATGCTTGTGATGGCTCTGTAATCTATACGTATGCTTTGGCTAATGCTTGATGGCTCTGTATGTTGTCAGTAGAAAACATACTTGATGGCGTTTGATACTTGTCAGCAAAACAAAATATGGTGATTGTAAGTTGGGAGTGTATAGGCATCATCCGGATGTTTTTGTCCTAAAAATCATCCAAACTTTGGACCGTACGATCAAAACACACATCCGTAGGATCAACCCACCTCTAATTCAGGGGGGGTGTGCATTCATCTGAAAGCAAATCCAATGGCCCAGAATTTGGATGATAGTTGCTAAAGAAAACATCCGGGTGAAACTTATCAAAACCCTTGTAAGTTTGTATCAAACTTAATTGTTTGATGCTTTAGCTAATGCTTGATGGCATGCTTAATTCTTAATGCTTACAGATACATGGCGGATCAGTCACCAAGTGTCAATGTTGCCGAGGCCAGTGCTGCCAATGCATATGATCCAAGAAATGATCCGAAGAGGAAGGCCAAGTCAAAGGATCCGGGATGGAAATACGGATTTTGGTCTACTGAGGACAAAGATCTGGTAGAATGTTCCTTTTGTGGCAAGCAACTGCACTCTGGGATCAAAATGTGAAGCAGCACCTCATAGGGGGCTATGGGGATGTGCAGAAGTGTCATAAAACAACTGCCATCATAAGGGAGATGTAAGAGTGCATGAGAAAGACTGCAAGAAAGACGCAGATTAATTTAGATGATGAGAAAGATGATGCTGGAATTGGTGGCAATGGCGATGAAGTTGAGGTCATGGTTGTCACGGCGGTAAGGCGTCCGCGGCGTGCCAGGACCTTTTTACCTTTTAAAAGGTTAAGGCGCGAGGCGAGGCGCCTTTTTAGACATGTATGTAAGGCGAATAAAAACAACCAAATTGCAACATAATAAGACATTGAAATAGTTGACAAGTTGACACCACCAAGTCTAATACATAACATAGTTCACAAAATAATGTAGTTTGGCGCCACATGACCACAATGACATAACATAGTTAACAAAATAACATAGTTTTGCATCTCAAACCCTCTCTCATCTAGGCATAACCGCATAATCAATAATCATCCATCAAATGGGTTATCGGTATTAGTAGTGTCATCCTCTCCTCCTCCTCCACCCCTCTTCAAGATCAGTGGGATCTTCACCATAGTCATCAATATCATCATCATCGACCACTATCTCCTCATCCCCCTCATCATCGACCTCCATCTCATCTTCCCCTGTGCTTGGATCAGAATGTCCCTCTTCTAAGTCTTCTTCCTCTACTTGCTTTTGCCCCCTCTTACGCCTCGTGTAGCGAATAGGAGTCGACCATGAGCTCTCCTAGGAAAATTGCGACCTCGAAGATTGGTGATGCACCAATAGCTTCATCAACATCATCCCATGTAAGGCCATCATGACTGCAATTGCATTGTGAATTTGTTTGGACGATGCGGTAACCCATTCATTGTCCCAATCAAACTCCTCCCAAAATCAATGGGTCATAGCCTTTGGTCCCCTCCTCACGCCTCTTTTGAAACCTAGAGGTCATCTTGCTATTGTATGAAACATAGACCAAATCATTCAACCTCTTGTGCTCCAACCGGGTTTCTTTTCTTGGTATGCATCTAGAAAACATCCAAGATACACGAGGTCAATAAAAATAAGAGGTTAAACCTAATGATTCATATAATTTTCTAGTAAACTTACAAATTCAAAAGTGCTCCAATTACGCTCACAAGGATGACCGAAGCACATAGACTAACTATTCGCCTTGCAAACCTATGAAGCTCTATGCATTTGCCACCATATGCACGCCACCAATCAACTAGAAATGATAAATAAGTTGAAGTTAGCATGCTATAAACAAAAGAAGCATGCTGAAATTTACAAACACTTACTAGGATTCCTTGTCTCCGCGTGTTGGATTGCCATTTATTTGCAAACACTCCTCTTTGATTCGTAGAGAATCAGCAGCTTATCAATCTTGTCTAGAAGGATTGGATCTTCCACCATCTTTGAAAGACATTCATTCAAATCACACCTCATTTGCATAATGGCATCTTCATTCTCACTACTCTTCTTTAGGAGAGCATAGAACTTTCAGGGGTTTAAGAAGAGAGCGGCACCATACAATGGGGTGACCATTTGGTTGTTCAACGCCCATCCATGATGCTCAAGATGCTTGAGTGAGCAAAGACTTCTTGTTTTGAGTGGAGAAAGATGTCATGATCTTATGTTTACTTAATAGACATCAAGCATTGGACCTCCGGCATGGCGGGCATCTCATCACCATCAACCACCCTTAGCACCCTAAGTAGTGGTAGTGAAGCTCTAATGCAATCCTCACTTGGCAATTGCCAAAAGGATTTGCCAAACACCACATCATATGCCTTCTTTCCGCCTCGTCTTGGCTAACTTGGTTGAAGTCCAATCCGTGGTTGCAAATAGGCTTTTCAATGCTTCTCTATGCTTGTTCAAACTTGACAATGTTAGAAAGCAGCGGTAGCAAACCTAGTAACATTGGTCTCACAATATCCATCCGCTTTGTCTTCTCCTCATTTCACTAAGAAGCCTTGAATGCCTATAGATGAATGTGGTGAGATGGCGGAGCTTTAATAGGCTTCTTGAATTCCTTCAACTTCCCTATGTCTTCCAACATAAGGTCCAAGCAATGCGTGACACAAAGGAGTCAAAACATAGCGGGGATCCTCTCCATTAGAAGCTTTGCTGCCTTGTAGTTAGCACCATTATCGGTGATCACTTGAACAACATATTCTTTGCCAATTTTCTCAATTTGTTTCTCTAGAAAGGTGGCAAGCATTTGTGCATCATGAACCTCACTAGAACGTGCGAGACTCCAGAAGAAAGTCCCTCGGGACTATTGACAGGAAGTTGATCAAATGGCCCCTCCTATCTGTCCATCCATCGACATGAGGTGCAACCATATACCTTCCAAGCTTCCTCATGCTTCTCCCTCATGTTGTCGGTCTCCTTGACAACCTTCCGGAGCAATGGCTCACGCAACTCATGGTAGCTAGGAGGCTTGTACCAGAAGCAGTCTGGCATCGGGCAATGGCCTCCATGACTATCTCAAGCGTAGTGGCGTGCAACATTAAAAGGAATGCCACACTCATAGAACATCTTCGCTATCTCAAGATTAACGGCTTCTCTTTCTTCCTTAGTTCTCATAGGCATTGGATGCTTGTTTGAGAAGGTCCTTGGAATGTCTTTGCTCTACCACCTCACGTGGTGTCATTGAAGCATGGCACTAATTGGCTTCTTTGGAGCTGGAACCTTGAGCGCTAAAGTACTTTGCCTTCTCTTAGGCTGCTTTGTCCCCGAACTTAGGTTTGCGCAATGTTTGCATGAAGAAGGTTAGCTTTCCTTGCCACATTCATTGACTTCTTAAGTTCTCATGATCATCATCTACAAAGATAGGTCGAGCCCTCTTGTTCTTCAACAAAACATCTCTCATCTCCTTCATGATGGTTGTGGTGGTGTTCACACATTTTTGCACACATCACCAAATCCTCATAAGATGCTCCTTGTATCTCTTAATCCCTCTGTTATCCTCCTTTGACACAAGAGCATCGCACAACATCCGGTTGCCAATCTCGATCCCAATACCCATACTTCCAACCGGATCGTTGCTCTTTGGCCTTCGTTTTGGATCATCAATGGGTCATATGCATCTGCCAGAGAGGAGTTCGTTTCGGTGTTTGCGTCTTTGCTCGTGCCATGTCCGGTGGAGATTGGAGCACGGAGATCGTGAGCGAGCAAGATATCGAGAGCAGTTGAGAGGAGGAGATCGAGCGGCATATTCGAGGAGAGGAGATCGAGAGCAACATACGAGAGGAGAGAGATCGGCGATCCAGGAGCGGAGAGCGGTGGCGTCTGGCGTCGGGAGGAGAGGAGAGAGGGCTGGCGGCACGTCGAGGAGAGGAGAGGCTCGGCGGCAAGCGGGAGAAGAGGAGAGGCTCGGCAGGAGAAGAGGAGAGGAGCTCGAGGCCGGGAGGAGAGTGGCCGTCGCCTGGCAATGAGGAGGCCAGACGTGAAAGCTCGAGCCCGTCCGCGGCTTCAGGCGGAAGCGAGCTTCAGCGGCCGAGTAGGAATGAGCGAGTCAGCCAGCGGCCGGCGGAGAGCCAGGCTTGGCCGGCCGGAGCGAGCCGAAGCGGAAGCGGAAGAGGCCGGCAGCGGCGGCTAGGGTTGGCGGCGCGGCGGCTGAGGTTCGGCTCGACTCGCTTCCTCTCTGTCCCGACTCCCCCTTCCGCTCGGCTTTTTAGCCTGGCCGACTCCCCCTCACTCCTTCCTATGGCGCCCTTCTTAGGCAAGCGAAGCGTCGCCGTGGGCGCCTCACCGGCGCTTCATGACGCCCGCAGGCGCTTCAACGGCGCCATAGCGGCTCGTGGCGTCCGGCGTCGTACAACGCTAACGGCCACGTGCGATGAAGCGGCGATTAGGCGTCCTTGAAAGGACGCCTTAACAACCATGGTTGAGGTTGAGGTAGCTTCATCTAGGGGCTCCCGTCAAAGTCCTTCGCCAACAGCTAGTTCCGGAGCCGCTTCAATTCCAAGCTCTGGGACGGCTGCTAAAAGAAAGGCTTCTACGGCCTTTTTCAAGCCACCAAAAAAGAGTTCTAAAACAGTCTCTCAAATGTACTTGAAGACACCGGAAGAAGTTGTGAAGGAAAGACACCAGAAGGAGGCTTCTCAAATGAGTATTGAGCGAAGCATGAGATCAAAGGAAGATAGGGAGAAAACAAACATGTATGTAGCCAAGTTTTTCTATGATAATGGCATTCCATTCAATGTTGCAAACTCAAGAAGCTATGAGGAGATGATTGAGGCCATTGCACAGTGTCATGGCGTCCGTTTAAGGACGCCTTATCGTCGTGGCGGTCCTGAGCAGACGCCACGGCGGACGCCTTGCCGAGATCGCCTATGGCGTCTGCGTGGCGTCCGTGGCGTCTGTGAGGCATGGCGACGCCTTGAGCTACGACGCCCGCCATATTTGAAACCCTAGCCGGCCAGGCCCAAAAGCACAGATCAAGATTAGGAAGGGGAGGGGGACTCGGTTAGCCGCCAGAGGAGTTGAGGAGAAGGGGAAGGGGACTCGGTCAGCCGAACCTCCTAGGAGTCCAGCTCGAGCTCCACCGCTCCGCCGTCGCGCAGGCGCTCTCGGCCGTAGCGCAGGCGCTCTTGGCCGTAGCGCAGGCGGTCTCCGCCTCTCCACCGTCGAGCTCGAGCTCCGCCCGTGCTCCACCGACGCCTTGCTCGAGCTCCGCCCGTGCTCCTCTCTGCTCGGCTCTGAACTCTCCTCTGTTGTCTGCAGAGTATTAGGACTTGGTGGTCATGTGGCGCAAAACTACATTATTTTGTGAACTATGTTATGTATTAGGACTTGGTGGTGTCAACTTGTCAACTATTTTAATGTCTTATTATGTTGCAATTTGGTTGTTTTTATTCGCCTTACATACATGTCTAAAAAGTCGTCTCGCCTCGCGCCTTAACCTTTTAAAAGGTAAAAAGATCCTGGCACGCCGCGGACGCCTTACCGCCGTGACAACCATGACAGTATGGACATGGCTATAAGCCTCCTAGTTACCATAAGTTGAGGGTGCCATATCTTGGAACTAGTTGTATGTTTTGTTGCTCTATTTGGAACTATTTATGCCTTTCTATTTGGAACTACTTATTTGCTTGCTTGTCATCTCTAATTTCCTTTCATATGAGGTATATTTTCAGCATATTCGACTTAATTCTATGTCATATAAAATATTATTTATTATTTCCATCATCTAATCATCGCCTAGGCAGGCGCTTAGGCGTCCAGGCGGTCCGGACTCGTTGCGCCTAGCCGAGCCACCGTGACAACTATGTGGGGGACAGTCACAACTGCATTTTATTATGTTTCCTCTTATTTTACGCACGATTGAATCGTAGTAACTCTTCTCATATACTGAACTGTTAGGAAATAAACTTATCATCTTGTAAGGTTTCCCATTCTCTGCCAATATTCTGTATCCATTAGAGAACCACATTCCCTACAGACAGATATGTTTTGTGGGCAAATAGCAAATACAAAAGTAGATCACTCTACAGTACAACCCTCTCCAAATGTCGATTACAATTGATTCGCAAACAATCACATCATTATCATTGTTGGCCAGCTATTCTATTTAACTAAATTTGTAAACACGCGTCAAATAATTTTGCAAGGTACATTTTATGTCTGCATGCATTACCCTTCCTAGAGAGTATTCTGAACTGATACCAGCATGCAATGTAACCAGTACACATAATACGCCAAATACTATCCTGCTACCATTAACACAATAACAGCAATAAACTAATAGATCATCCATCCATAAAATAATAATAAAAAAGACCATCCATAGTACCATACAACATCATCATTCCTGTACATAATACAAAGGGAATCCAAAATATATGTGAAACATGCAAATCTAACCTGTCGTATAAAAGTGGATTTTCCACCCATGTTTGGCCCAGTGATGATCTGAAACCAACTTTTCCCTCTCACCTGTTCAGGACCATTTGAAGCATCACAAACCTCAGTAACTATGTTCTACCGTGACAAATATAATCTCATGGAATACTTACCAAAGTACAATCGTTGGGTATAAAGTTAACACCATCTTGGGCCTCCAGGCAAGGATGTCTACTACCTTGTAGAATAATATCTCCTACCTCCTGTATTAAGTTCTTAGGATTAGATCTGCAGTGCCCAAACAAAATTTGAAATTGCTAATTTTTAAAGGGTGTATTCTTACCGATGCTGTAATGTCTGGTCTTACATATGGAACTGGGCAACTTGTTGCCAAATCAGCAAAACTTTGTAAAACATCCAGCTCGGATAGAATTGCAGCAAAATTTTCAAATACCTGCAACAAGAATTTAAGATTTGTTACAATCACGAATGAAGGAACAAAAAAACGAAAACCCTGAAAATACAAAACTTTATTTCAATGTACCTCAGAGAAGGTGCCTGAAACTCTCACTACATCATCGACAACCTTTTTCTGACAACTCGTGTACTGACCAAGCAATGCCTGGTATTGGTCACCTAGCTTTTTAAGCTTGGAGCTTGTGAACTTTACACCATCTTTACGAGTTTCTATGATTACGTAATTGTTAGTGAGCTTTTTCCTGACTTTCTGTTCCTCTTTCTTTGTGATTCTGAAAACATGTCCAAGTGGCCCTTTTTCTAGCTTCAATTGCTTATCAACAGAAAGATCCATATCATTAGCTGTATGTTTATGCAAACTGTTTATGTGATTTTCAACTCCAGAAAGCTCATCCTTCAGCACAGCCAAATCAGAAGAATATAGAGGAGATATCCTGTACTCACCATTCTCTAGTTGATCAAGATCAATAGCTGTCTCAACAAGAGTAGCAAACCTACCAAATCGATCCTCTGTCAACCACTCTTCTAAGCAGTTAAGAAACTTTGTCATTATCAATTCAGAAAATTGTCCATTGTATTGTTGAAGAACAGCCTTGATGTACGAGATTCTAATGCAGGACTGCAAAACCATTGGTTAAAAAGGTGTAAGTTTGTTTGAGTAAATGGATTCAAAATGATGGCAAAAGACATGCATCTAGATGGTAACTACTAAAACAGCTTTCAATACGAAATGTGCACATGCCACATGGTTTTTTGTGTTTTACTAGAAGCACATAAATATATACAGGAACACAAGCACTACAAACGTCACATGCCCTCCTTTCAAAATATTTTATCTTAAACTCACACTAACTGAGTAACTGCTAACAAACCAATACGACTGATAAATTTATCTTGAACATTTTAGGCAAACAACCATCTTCGCAAACTGTGATTAAAAGAAAATAACAGTAGTTAGAAGCAAAAACCTGGTAGATCTTGACAACAGGCTGCAGATTAGCTGATTTCTTCCGAAGGGCATGTGTTAGGCGGTCAATATCTGATATCCTTTTAAGTTGTCGCCTAAGTCCCTGACGAAGCTCCGGATCTTCTACCAAAGCCTGAACCATATCTAATCTGTTATTGATTTCATTTACATCCAGAAGAGGTTGTTTCAGCCATCTGTTAAGCAGTCGTTTTCCCATCCCAGCAGTACAGGTTCTGTTCATCAAACCAAACAAACTAAAATTCTTATTTACATCAGTTTTTCCTTCAACAATATTCAATGCTCGCACCGCAGCAGAATCAAGTCGCATGTAGCGGTCTAAATTGTACTTATCAATTGTGTAATTTCCATAGTTAGTATCATCTGCTAGCAACTCAGCATACGATACTAGAGCTCCAAGGGCACCCAAAGCATAGTCAAATTGAGATAGAAGATCACCAACTGGCTCAACAGAACCCCTGATTATTCTACCAAGATCCTGCACAAGATCTCTAGATTTAAATTCAGCCTTCTTTCTTTCAGTTAATAGAATATTGCAATTACTAATAGCATCCTGAAGAGGCTGAAAATCTATGGATTTCTCACAATCTGCTGGGAGAAGACACTCCTTGCAACCTAATGCAACAAGGGCTGATTCAACATTTGTGAATCGGCTATCTTCAGGGAACTCAGCCAACCCAAGCTTCCGGTTTGTCATATCGACAAAACTAAGCCCTACATAGAGTTGACTTTCCCGGAACACAGGACACAATGCAACAGTGACTGGCGAATCTTGCATGTCATTGTTTGCAAACAGAATATCTTCAAAACTGCCAATATTTCCGGGCGTTCCAGACTTTATTAACCTCCAACTTGACCCACTTCCCTCATAGAGCTCCAATGTATGGTCTGTCCTCTCTAACAAAAGGTTGCGGGCAATGGTCTCGAACATAGTCTTGCTCACACTGACACTTGAGATTCCATCAGAGTTACTACCTAATTGGCGTAAGGCAGACATTGTGTGGTAGTACGTCCTTGCAATAAATGTGGCATTCTCACCATGAGCAGTGTAATAATCCTAGTCAAACATTTAAGTTTTAGTTTACAGTATGCACTTCTATAATGGAAAGCTGATGCACATAAGAATAATTAGTTCAAATATTCACAGAACAACCAGCTATATGTCAAGAGTTGTAACAACCACCTAATTAAGACCGCCTTTATAAAATATAATGCACGAACTAATAACAACTGTGTAAATAAAATCTGGAACAAATGCCTTGATTCATATTACTTATGAACAACGTAGACATGTGCACGAACTACCTCGATGCAGATACAGGTGGAAGGGGTAGCCTTTGTTAAATCTCAGTGTAACATTAGTGTGCATTCCACAAAAACTCATTTGATAAAACATAAGTGAATATTCAACCATTTTAATTCAAATTTTTAACAAATTAGAAATAATATCATACTAGATATGAAAATATATACATAAAAATCTCTAGCCCCACAAAGTGTGCAGCTTTGCGTTGAAATCCCAAACAGAGCCCTACTTTGCAACCTCAATTGATAGTGCCATAAGTCTCAAATTCCCCTCAAATGATACCTGAATTATCCATCAAATTGACCTAACATTAACAGCCTATCTAACGATTCATCTGTAATCTTTTTCCTATCAAATCAGGTGAAGAAACATGTAAAATGTTCCATCATTTCTCGTAATAAAGCAATTAAGAGAATTTATCGTAATAAAACAATTCAGAGAACTATTTTTCCCGTTACGTTTGCACAATTTTTCATCACGGAAACAAATAATGGCGCACATCTACATGTATCAAAAAAGTATAACAACATCAACGCCAGGTACTTACCCGGCGATCGAATAAACGAACGGCCCGGGGATCCTACAGTGCCAATAAAAAATAATTAAGAAAAAAATCTCCAAAAATAGAATAGTCCCCAAAATTCAAGGGGGGGAAGATAAATCGACGGAGACGTACCTGCGGCAGCTTCTTGAAAAAGGAGATGAAACCCTGCGCTTGCCTCGCATCTATCCAACCACAGAACCAACAAAAAGAAAAGAAAAGAAAGCCACAAACAAATGAGTGAAAAAAACTAACGAAACAAACCAAGAAATCGAACCAAGAACGGGAGCGCAAACACGGACCAAGCTTGAGCTCGGGGAGCTTGCCGCCCTCCGACGAGAAGTCTTCGCCCTCCATGCCGCCTCCGAACGCCGCCGGGAGAGGTGGTGATGGTGGTGCGGACGATGTGCTCGATGAAATGTGCGTGGGCGTGCGGCGGGAAAGGTTAGGAGCTGTGGGGGAGCTTCGCGGGCAGCGCGCGTGTGCGGTGGGGATTTCGCGGCAAAAGACGAAATGTGGTTTTGTGGGGGAGCGGCGCGCGTGCGGGAATCGAGGATGTCGCAGTCGCCCCGGGAATCGAGGAATCAAATGCGGTCTAGGTAGCTATGCAACTTAAGTCGTCTTTACACGTGCTGTTGCTACAGTAACTACTATGATGTTTTTTGGACCAATCTGAACCGTTTCTTTTTGATCCAATGGCTCGCGTGTAATTGTTTAAGTTGCAGTCCATTGAAGACTGCATGGGAACCGTGTTCGTAAGCTGAGGACTTGGGAGGACTGACCGACTTGATCTTGTGTTTGCTGGAAGTGATCCTTTTCTATCTTTTTGTTTAAATCTAGCCTCCTCCTAAGTATAATTGCATAATTGTTCACTCATACGATCTTCTCATTCACTTTTTTTTACAAAAAAAGATAAATATTTTCTGATTTTTTTTTACAAAACTAGCCCCGTCCGCGCTATACGACCGTGGTATTGTAGCACAGAGGACCTCCTGCATGCACCACGTCATGCCCTGCTGCGGCTCCGGTTCGCAGAAAGCAACCTATTGCGCCATTAGTCCGCATCAGGCCATGTTGTCGCGCCTCCAATCCGCGCCAATTGGTTGCTCCCACGGTCGACGCCGATTCCCACGTCACCCGCTTGCCATGCCTCCGTTCGCAACATATGGACCTCCCGTGGTCCCTAAGCGTGGAAGATGCTAGACTGTTCAGATGTCACCTTATGTGCCTTCCACAATAGGGAAGGAGGCTAATTGTGCAAAAAAGAACAAGAGGGAACCATTTTTGAAAAAAATATAGAAGGGGGAGTCAAAACAGTGAACATTTCGTAATTGTGAATCTAGTGTAACACCCAGACTTTGTAATTAAGAGTAATTATGTTAATTAAGTGTTTAATTGAGTTTTGATTTGATTTTTGGATCTTAATTTGGAGTTGATTGTATTCGGAGCCCTTTTGTCGTTTCGTTCGATCAGTTTCCTCGCTCAAAGACTTGAGTTTCGAATTTGGTCAAAACTCTAAACCGGAGAAGTTAGATTTAAAACTTGAACTCCAAGAGTCCCCAAGACAATTGGTTAAGTGCTGAGGTGAAGCCGCGAAAATCCAGAGTTTTCAACCCTGGAGCGGCAGTACCGCAGGCTAATGCGAGGTACTATCGGTCTGGCGACAGTATCGGCCATCCCAAGCGGTATTGCCGGCCGACGGGTCGTGGCACGCACGTCGCGCGCACGTAGTTGGCTCCTGTGGCCATGCCACCTTGACGGCTTCTCCCTCCAGCACAAAAGCCCCCTCACCTCTCTCTCCTGCCTCCCCTACCCTCCATTCCTCTCCTCCTCATACCTCTCTCTCTCTATTTTCCCTCTTCCTCCCCTGAGCTCCCCTCCTCCTCATTTCCTGGCCGGTGGGGCTCCCAAGGAGTAAGAAGAGCAAGCTTTGAGGTGTAGAGAATCCTCATCAAGTCCCCTAGCAAGCTACTCAACCGGTGGAATTTGATTTAGAGCTCAATCCACAAGGTTTTGATCCAAACCCTAGTTTCCTTCTTTTCCCCCTTTTCTTCTCTTTTGAGTTTAGCCCTAGAACCCTAGCTCAAGTGGTAAATTGTTGCTTAGCTAAGTTGCTAGACCTAGGTTAAGCTCGAAAAAATTAGTTAGCGCGATCGATTCGATCCGAAAACCCTAATTGACCTTTTGTTGGGTTTAATCGCCAAAAAGTTATTTTCATGAGTTCTTAGAGTTTCCCTTGAAACCCTAGCTCCAAGAACCAAGGAAATGACATTCGATTATATCCGATGTCACCCAGGTTCGATTCTCGCAAAAAGAATCAAGTTTGAACTCGATTTGGGTCGAAAATCGAATTTTGGAAATAATTAGGATTTTCAGGATCAAAAAGTGGAAACTAGTTTTGTCGAGCTCAAACTAGGGGTGGAAAAAAAACTCGAAACTCACGAGTTAAACGAGTACTCGCAAACTCGGCTCGACTCGACTCGAACTCGTTCCTTAACGAGTCGAGTCGAGCTGTGATTTGAACTCATTTAGATAACGAGTTAAACGAGCCAACTCGTGAGTTAAACGAACCAACTCGCGAGTTTAACGAGTTCTCTAAGTCAGTAAGTATAACTATATATGTGTGAGGTTAGGATGATAACACATGGCATACTGTATAATCTCAACACTAATCCT
Organism: Rhipidocladum racemiflorum; assembly: GCA_036346355.1. Lineage (NCBI taxonomy): Eukaryota > Viridiplantae > Streptophyta > Magnoliopsida > Poales > Poaceae > Rhipidocladum > Rhipidocladum racemiflorum. The sequence goes on from CM070578.1 coordinate 56,023,199, forward strand.
TTTTTCAGATGAAAATATCGAGTTAAACGAGTTTAACGAGCTAACTCGCGAGTTTAACGAGTCGAGTCGAGCTGAGGTTTGAGCTCGTTAAGATAACGAGTCGAGTCGAGCTGACTCGTTATATTACCGAGTTTGACCGAGTCGAGTCGAGTCGAGCCGAGTCAGCTCGTTATCCACCCCTCCACCCCTACTCAAAACCTCATGAAGCTAGCGTGGATGAGTCCCTAGTGCCGAAGAGATTCCATCCCCGCGAAGAAATCGAAGTTTGGTTTTGATTTGAGCCAAAAGTCGATTTTGGGGAATTCCGAAGCTCGGAAGTTCGAAAAAGGGTGAAGTCGATCAATTGAGCTTTGAACTCGTCAAAACCACTTAGATCCCTAGTGTCACTAGGATCATATACATGTACTTGCGTCGAAGTTTTGAACTCAATTGCGCGAAAACCCAAATTCCAAAACCCTAAATTCTCTAGAAGATCAGCACTACCGACATTATAAGGCCAGTACTGCCGCCCAAGCGGCAATACTGCTAATACACCGCCGGTAGTTATTTTCTAGAGAAGCCCCCTTTCAGCCTTTGGGTGTCTGACAATACCGGAGCCTCTGGCCGGTACTGCCGGGCTAGCCCGGAGCTACCGCAGGTAGCACTCCGGTAGCTATTTTCCAGAGAGTGCCCGATTGGCCTCCGGCACTACCGGGCTAATGGGGCGGTACTGCCGGCCTAGGGCAGTACTGCCGCACAAATAGCTGTCGGTACTGCTGGTTCAGGGTAAAATCCTGATTTCCTTTTTCCCATCGAGTTCTTGTTTTTCCGATTTTGATTCTTTTCGGCATTTGATTTCTCCTTACCCTATTTGAACCAGTGTTATTGGTTTTTATTGCTTTTCGCATAGACGTTGACGCATTGGGTTCCACCGACTATCCCGACTACAACACGTAGTCCAATTTCGTTGAAGAGCAAACAGGAAAGCACCTCTTTTGACTATTTTGATCCTATAATTACGAAATCCTATTTTCAATTGTCAAAACTATTATGCGTGCGTGTATGTACAGTAAATATGCTAGTTGTGGGAAATTGGTAGTTAAACCTGAATTGGTGGATCTCCTTAATTATAATTGATTTGTGAACCTTGTTGAACCCTATGTTAGCCTTAGGCATAATAATAAATGTCGAACGGGTAATATTGAATAGTATTTGCATATACTTAGTTATGTAGTAGTAAATACTACAGGAGGTCGTGATACAAACAAATATGATTCCTCCTAGAGATTAACAATAGTTTGGATATGGTTTATGGTTTGGAATCGGATTGTGGTTTGGAAAATCAAAATGGTGAATTTGGTTCTATTTGAAAAGAAAAATGGGTGTGTGAGTAAAAATGGAAAACAAAGGAGTGATTTATACACGAGCGAGATGTGTGGTGGTTGGAGGTACGAGGTGTGGACTTGTACAGTCGTGGGTTGGTTCTGTGTTGGTTTTGGGCGTGCAAGCGGGGCTTGTACGGAGGTTTGCCTTGTTATGGGGGGTATGGGCTAGTGGGAGCTTCGTGGGCCCGCTAGTGACCATCCTTTGTGGCCATAGTAAGTGGTTCTGGAAGATCTCACCTGAGTCACCCTAAGGACTGAACTTGATACTATCACTGAGTCAAAACGTGCAACCACATGTGCCAGTATGGGATGACATTGACTTAGTAAATTGGAAAGGATTTGGTCTTTCACTTTGGGAGGCAGAAGAGTATGGACACACTTGTGGTCTCGGTTTGTTCTAGGGACTCCCTCGTCGAGGCGTCGAGGTGGGAGTTTACCGATACAACAGTAAATGCCTTCTAAGGGGAGGGCGAGAGCGATGCGTCGCAGGACCATCGTGTGGCCTAAGACCCCTTTCTGGCTGTAGTAAGGGACGCACATTACTGGGCTAGTGCAAGGGTTAAACCCTAACCTTTTAAAAAGTTTTGTCACAGTCTAGCAAAACGAATATGATGAGTATCGCATGGCATGGATGATATGATTGCTAGAATGCGTCATGTGGGGTAAAATGTACAATCTCTGCAGAGAAATAACCTAATCGATTAGCCGTGCTCACGGTCATGAGTAGCTTAGGAAGTACTGTCAAGTATAGACTTTGGTTCTGGTTTCAGTTTGGGTTTTGGTTTTAGTTTTGGGAAAGTGTTCAAGAAATGGGTGGGCTTGGAAGCTTGGTTTAGGAAAATGGTCTTGGCATGGTGGATCGGTGTGGATAACGGTTCGTGGTTTTGGAATGGTTGGTTAATTGGATTATGGTTCAAAATTTATATGCTTATTGATTACATTGAATTATTCTCTTTTCAATTGCTATTGCAAGCTGCAAATCGTTTCGAAATTATTATATTATTGCAAATAAATCTTGCTTTGTGCTCAAAACAGACTTAGTGTAGAAACCTGCATCCATTGTTACAAACCTGCACCTATATTATTGTTTCCATACACTAAAGCCTTGCGAGTACATATGTGTACTCACCATTTGCTCTCACAAATGTTGACTAGAGGAAGAAGGTAACGAAGATTTGCTCGATGATTCGCAGTGCGCTTCAAGTTAATTGGGTCTTTTCCCCAGTCGGTTGCCTATGGGTGGTGACGGCACACCGCAAAGTTTCTTTTGAACTTCCGCTGTAATTTGGATCTCTTTTGGGTTGTATTTGGCCAGTCGGCCGTAAACTGTAATTTAGGTAGCTGTATTAAATCTGCCTTTCAATTGTAAATTAATTACGTATGTGTGGTTGGGATGCATCTCGATTGGAAACGTGTGGATGCTAGGCTACTGATCTAGGGAACTAGCACTAGACACACATTTGCGGGAAGCTCGGGTTGGATTCAATCGGTTGGCTCATGAGCACTTAAGTTGAGCGCTTGCCGACCAATTGGCTTCAATCTGGGTACATTTTTAGTTAAGCATTCAAAATTCTTACGGGTTGCGTTAATCACCAGTCCGACGCAAACAGTAAGGATCTGAATCGCTAATCTAATACCGGAGCCCGCACATCTAGTCTCTTCCCCACCACGGAACATGCCTCCCACACCCACTGGCCACAGCAGGCCGATGCTCCCGCACTCTTTGCCGCCTGCCGAGCTCCCCGAGCGTGATAGCGTCGCTCCCGTGCTCCAAGATGCACCTGTCACGCCTTTCGCAGTGGGTGAGAGTGCTAGATTTGTAATTCTACTTCGGGGGGGACTAAATTTGAAAAAAAAAATGAGGTAAAGAGAACTAGAAAAGTGATCACTTCATGTTGCTACATAACTTTGAAGGTACCATTTTATCTTAAATAATACATTATTTCATTAACATTGCAAAATAAATTATCAGGTAATATAACAAGTGAAGGACCATGTGGAGGTCCATCCATACTTGTGATGAGTATTTGATTTTATTTGAGCAAGGTGTGCTCAGGTTTGAGTTTGATTTGACTTGGAATTGTATGTTTGAATTTATGATAAATGTGGATTAACATGCAGGAAGAAAAAAAATAAGAGTGTATTTTGGAATATGCAAAATGGTTTGGTCCTTGTGGTACAAGTTATTGAGGCAGCTGTGGTCGTTGGTGAGTACCGGGACTAGGTTGGGAGAACCGAGGTCCGGAACAGTCGAGGATGCTTACAAGATGGTTGGGCTCAAACCGGGATCACTTGGACGTCATGGGAATGGACTTGAGGTGGCTCAAGGTTTCTGGTTCGGGTTGGAGGCTTGAAGAGGCGGAAACAGAGCGGTCAAGTTCGGCGGATGAAGGCCCGTTGAATCGGGTTGACCGGGTTTTGTTTAAACTTATGTATGGCCTATGTGGCCCATGTAAAGCTCATGTGTGGGGGTGGAGTGAGTGGGTTAATACTAGCTCTTGGTGTAGTGCTCTAGGGTTTGAGACTCATCCAATGGTGGTAGGTGGACCAAAAGTAGTATAAATAGAGGGAGAGGGTACCCTCCCTCACTTGAAGGTTTGAGTTGCTCCTTTGAGCTTTGCCCACATGAAGTGAGGCTTTGTAAACCTTCTAACCAGAAAATACAAAGATTTTCTTTACATTCTTGTGAATTTAAATTCCGTAATTACATTCAGTCTTTACTTTATGCAATTTAAATTCAGCACTTACTTTCCCGCATGTAAATTCTCGCAATTTACTTTATCGCAATTTGGATTTGCCTCCTCTCCTTCTAAATATTGTTGATCAAGGATGTCTTGAGGGTGCTCATTTGGTTTTACATCTTTCTTGCACCCTAGGATAGACTAGAGATCTTATATCAAGATTGCAAATCTGTTCTGAACTTGTTCTCCGCGCAGCAGTTAGTCTTTAATTTTTAGAAAAATATAGAAAAATAATTTTTTAGTGATTCTTGTTGGAAAAGGTGCGTGACTCATATATCCATCTGTGGAAATTTTTTGGAGTCAACTGGTTGTACCATTTGGGAGCTATGAGGTGAAAACTGAGCCCCAAACTTCTTGATCAAAGTTCCTGACTATCTGTAGTTGTTGATTTTTCCTAATTTTTATACAAGGCTTTTGGAGGTGATTTTTGTTGGAGTGTTTCATGACTCATCTACTCATAGGATGAAAATTTTCAAAAAATTTTGGAGCAACATAAGTCCACCAACCACCTGCTCCAAGTGAGGACAATTCCTGAAAAATCTGCTAAAGCTTTTCTAAAAGAGACTTTTGTGATTTGGCTTGATCTCTTTTAAAAAAGAAGTATTTGAATTGATTCATCTTTGTTTGACACTTGATAACCAGGATTGTGATTAAAAAACCCCTCATATATTTCATGGCTCTCTTCCATGCAAGTTAGGAGTACACATAGTTGTCTAGTTGTTCCGGTTTTTGTGGGTTTTGCGATTTTGAGGAGCATCGGTTTCCTTGCGGAATTGTTTGGAGTACATTGAGTATGGGACAATTTTATTTTGAATCATTCACCCTCCTCTGATCGCCATCTCGATCCTTCAACAAGAATAGCCTCCTATCGGGGTTTAAAATAGGGGAGTCGCCTCCATCACTATTTTAAATAACAACAAAGCCCAACTCACCAAATAAAATGACAGTAGCACCCGCACACTCAAACGCCAATATAAAAGTTGAGGGGAGCGTAGGCCGTTGGATCTAGATCCAAATATGATCCAACAATTCAAAAAATGAATGATTTTGTAAAATAAAATCAATTGATTTTTTTTGAATGATACATAGATAGACCCAAAAATTTTAGTATTCTATTTTGCAAATAAAAATTTAAGTAATTCTTTTTTATACTGTAACTACTATATATTTTTTAACAGTTTTCATTTGTAACGTGGCTTAGAAAAACAGATAGCCAAATTAAAAAAAAATTAAAATTGTTCCACCAAACGATATTATTATAATTCACTACAACGCAAGACATTTCCAAATTTAATTTATCTCTGCTAATTAATACTTATATTTCTAGAACTTACTGCTTCCGTTCTCTTTTACTCACTGTTTTTTATGGATACCTAGGCACACAGAGATGAGGAATACAGATCAAATACGGATCGGAATCAACATGGATACGAATAATATTAGTCGGATATTTTAAAATCCAATTTCAGTTTTTTTCCAAAATCGATCCAAATTTAAATTCAAAATTAGGAATTTTAAAAAATAAGAAAATGTCAAAAATTAAAAAATTTGTGCACGAATATTATTAAATTAGTACAAATTCAAAATTTCTAAATTTAAATTGAAAATTAGGAGAAAGATCAATCAAAATTTTGATAATTTCATTTAAATTCCAACTAGTATTTAAAAATAAATTACATTTAAATTTTTTTTAATGCACCATCAAATTTATTTAATCTACTATGAAAACTACTCAAATTTATAAGTAGTGGTCTCTAGTGGATAGTGATAGTCTAATAGACCTTCACTCCTTTAGTGTCAAATTCATCATTGATGAATGATGAATGATAATCGTCTGAACTCAACAATTGGCAAACATCAAACATAATCATTCTTTAGAAGAGAAAACATAGCCAGTTAGCCACATAGACATAACTACATAGCATAAGTACATATGAGTATATGACATCCATGTCTGGTCATCCATATTCCACAAACCACAATTCCACATGTATGTAACCTTGCAGCAGTTACATGTTGTCATGGTCTCATCTATGATCTCATGGACATGGTTCAAGTTCAGAGTTCCAACTTCTTAGTTTCCAGTATAGTAGTAGACACTAAACAGTAAATAATATTACAATAGTTGAGTTCAGGACTCGAGAGTCAAGACAAGTAGACAATACAAACAAAGCAATTAAGGAAGCAGTAAGCAATAGACACTGCTGTCTCCTATTTGCACAACTACACATAGCCATAACCACATACTGACATACATAAGCACCTGCAATGCAATATGTTTGGAATAGCAGCCAAAGCCCAAAAGGAATTATATTTCACTTGCTTGCTCGCACCCAAAAGTTGTAAACCTGTCTTTCACTTGCTTGTTCCAACCAAAAGATGTAGTTCACTTGCTTGTTCACTGCAACAACAAATGCATCAACAAGTTAATAACTTAGACTTGCAAATTACAATAGATTATCAAAAACCTATTATGTAAGAAATTGTCCATATAAAGTTGTAATTTGTAAACCAACCTTTGCAAGTTTACATCTATACAGTCAGCACTAAACAGTTATCACTCAATTACCCAGAGTCAATCATGTCATCCTATAGGAATATGAATTAGCACAACAAGAAAAAAAAGATGGTTTTGCAGCATCAATTAATACTCAGTTACACAAACCGCTATATGTTTTGCCTTTGCCTCCTCTAGGTCAAAATCATCCATTATCATCCATTAGTGTTGGAATCTTCTTTGTCTCATAGTTTGCTGTAACATCCCAAAATTTGGGTTTTCAAAAATTTTTGGTTCAGTTTAGCTTCCCAAAAATTTTCGTTGATTTTCTCGCGTTTATAAAACTTGATTTGAATTTTCTAAAAGCTAAAATAATTTAATTTGATTATTCTAAACCTCAAATAAAATAAATTTAATTTTATTTGTGTTCCTTGTGCTCCAAGGATTTCTTCTGTAATTTTTGAGATTTTTCGAATCTCATTTGCTATTTATCGAATTTATTTGGAATTAATTTAAACTAAGCCTTTCATTTGAAATTAATTAATTATTTGGAAAAGTTTATATAAAATTTTGTTGCAAATATTTTATTTGAGTTCAAAATATCTCAAAATATTTTCTAGAATTTTTCTAGAATTTTTTGGGTATTTTTATTGCCCTAAATGATTTATTTGATTTTGTGAAATTGTTTTAATTCGAAAATTACTGAAAAATCGGAAATTGCGTTGGGCTAATTCTCTCCTCCTCCCATTGGGCCACCCCGCCAGCCGGCCCAACCCCTCCCGCCACTGGCCCCGCCATCCCTTGACCACCCGCCACCACCGGTAAGGCCAGGCCGCCTAACTCGCTCACCCGCCCACGCGCCAGCAGCCAAGACCAGCGCGCCGGCGCGCCCGGCCGCGCCAAGAGGCGGCGCTGTCAGGCGCCCCACTGGGCCACGTGTCGAGCCCACGAAGCGCCACGTCGCCCCCGGGTCCGATCCACCCACCAAGTGCTCGATCTAATGCCTACAAGGCCCGTTTTTGCTCCAAACCCGTCCAAACTTAATTTTTCTTGACCTAGCCGCCACCCCAACCTGGTATAGCCCTTCCATGGTCTCTCCCACGCATCCACACCCCCATGGATCTTCTCCAAACCCGAGAAACCATCCAATGTCGCCCGAACGTCGCCCGAACGCCAGCCGAACTTTGGAGCCACGTCTCGGGCAGCTCATCTACTCTTTTCAAGATCCGTCTTCGCCATGGTGTGCCACAAGGTACCATATGCTTGCCGTATAAAATTCAGCCAATTTGGCCCACAGAATCAAAAGTTATGGCCGTTTCAATATCGAATCTTGCCGAGGCCATAACTCCCTCAATTTTTCGAGTTTGACCGTGAAATTTTTTGTGTAGACTCCTAGGGATATACTCTACATGATGCACATCTTGTCCCATGGTTTTTCCCTATGGATTTGGCGCAGACAAATATTTTCTTCGATCAGACTGCGATCAGACTGCGTTTCAGACAGCGGCAAACTTCCTCGCGCGTTCCCCGCCGTTCCACAAGGTATTTCTTCGAGCCACCTGCTTCACGGTGTGCCTCTTGGTCCCATATAGCTCTCGATCAAATTTCGTTAAGTTTCGATCATTATTCTAGAAGTTATGGTCGTTCAAAGTTTAGATCAGAAACTCGTTAATCGGCAGTTTGTGATTAATCCGGAGGGGCGCCGCAAAATCCGCCTATACCGTTGAGTTCGTCTCGCCGCATTCTACGTGGTAGACATTCCTCCTTTGCCATCCAATCCTCCGAATTTTTTTTATATATTTAGGCCGCCGTTTAGCCGTCGCCGCGCGTCGCCTTTTGACGCCGGCTATTTTAGCTCGCTCCGGCCGTGTTGTCGCGTCCGGTGGGTCATCCCTTACTGTTTTGGTGCATCTTTGGTGGGTCTCCGTTTGCCGTCGGAGCCCGATTCCGGCCTAAACCCGTCGTTTTCGGCTTAACCCGTTGTTGCCGGTTCGCGTATCGGTTAACCATCCTTGGTAGTGTTTTATCGTGGCCATGTTGTTGCATCGACGGTCGCTACCTTGTTTCATGAGTATCCTATCATTGTTTGACCTCCGCCGTTAACGTTCACCGTTAATGTTCGCCGTTAACGATCCACCGTTAATGTTTTGCCGTTAACGTTCGCCGTTAACGTTTCGTCAATGTTTCGCCGTTAACGCTCCGCCGTTAACGTTTCACCATTAACGTTCCTCCGTTAACGTTTTGCCGTTAACGTTTGACTGTTAACGCTCCGTCGTTAACGCTCCATCGTTAACGTTCCACCGTTAACGTTCCACCGTTAACGCTCTGTCGTTAACGTTTCGCCGTTAACACTCCGTCATTAACATTTCGCCGTTAACGTTCCACTGTTAACATTCCGCCATTAACGTTTCACCGTTAATGTCCCACCGTTAACGTTTCACCGTTAACGCTCCACCGTTAACATTCCGTCGTTAACATTCCACCATTAATGTTTCCCCGTTAATGCTCCGCCGTTAACGCTTCATCGTTAACGATTGGCTCTCATCGCTTTGTTGTCATCGCATGCGTGCATTCATGCAAGAGCCCTAGTGCGATGTCATCATCTTATCTATCATCATGACGTGAGCCTAGCCTCATTGTCATATCATCTTCAAAGCCGAATCAAAACACTAACATAAGACTGGTTCGATGGACTAAGTTCATCGTGAGCCGCGTTGTTATCTTTGCAATCTTTCCTGTTGTTTCAATCGTGGTAAGACACTTGTCTTGCCTTATCCCTGAAAACCTAATCTACCATTAACCTATACTTCGCTCGTGGACTTGGTCGATAGACCATTGGCCATGTGTCATTCCCTTGTGCCCGATCTAGTCTATCCGTCTCTCTTTTTGTGAAATCATGTGCTGAAAAATTGGCTTAGAATTGAATTTGCAAATGTGTTTGTTCTTGTGTTTTGACAATTTGACAAGAAACAGTAAGTTTCGCTTTGGCGCCGGACCAAAATTAAAGAAAACAGTAAGTTTCCCATCTACGACGGACAAAGTTTGTTGGTCTGTCGTAAACATGCTTTGGCAACCTCATTTTCCCATGTACGACGGACAAAGTTTTTGGGTCTGTTGTGAACGTCTTTTTGAACTCATGAGTCGAACTCAATCTTCCAAGAAACCAGTAAGTTTTGCATGTACGGTGGACAAACTTCTTTGGTCAGTCATGAATGGCTTTTTGAGGTTTGATTTCGCATGTACGACGGACCGATTTTGTTTGTCCGTCGTGAATGTGTTTTCGCCGGAATGATTTCTTCTTGGAACCGAAACTTTCACTTGTACAACGGACCGATTTTGTCTGTCCGTTGTGAATGGTTTTTTGAGTGGTTTTTCATGTGTACGCTGGACCATATTTGTTTGTCCGTCGTGAATGCGTTTTTGCTCGATTAGGGTTTTGAGCAAAATTGGAATTGTGTTTGATTCATTTTTGGGATTATGAAATTTGTGAGAATTTCATGATGCTTCTTTTGAAGTGGACTTTATGCAATGCTCATGTGAGTAGTTGCATGGATTGACATTGAGTCAAGTCGTGGACTTGTGCTCGGATTTGTTTTGTGGTTTGTTCATGTGCAGGTATTGCTCGAAGATGAATGTGGTCGATGACGGGACCGGAACTAGGTTCATGGAGGAACCGAGGTTCGGGACTAGGTTCAGGAGGAACTGAGGTCTTGGTGGTCAAGGATGTCATGCGGGACGTTCGGGCTAAGAGAATGGTGCACATGAAGAATGGTTAGTCACGTGAGAATGGCAGGAGGTCATTCGCGTGCAAAGTGTTAGTCACGTGAGTATGGCAGATGGCCATACGCGTGCAAAGTGTTAGTCACGTGAGTATGGTAGGGTTGCCATACGCGTGCAAGAGTTGTACTCGGCCAGGTTGGGCCAAGTAGAGTTGTGTTGGATACAGATTCCTTCTAGGGAATATGAATCGTATTCAGAACTCCTTGTGGGTTGGTGCTTTAAATAGGAGGGATTGTCTCCTGTTGAAGATCATCGAATTGAGGAGAGCTAGGCGCATAGAGCCTTGGGCTCAAAGTTTAGGGTTTGTACTCTTTTGATGGGAGTACTTTAGACAAAAGAAATAAAGATCAATTCTTCTAGTTCCCGCATTGCTTCAACGTTCTCTTTTTGGTTCTTGTTTGCATGCTTGTTCTAGTTCTAGATTGGTTTTTGTTCTTTAAGTTTTATCTTGATTTGATCCATCAAAAACCTCTCTAGGGTATTGATGTAGTGTTTCTCAAAGTCTAGTTGATCAATCTTTTGTCGTTCTTGTTTAATCTTGAAGTTTTGATTAGATTGATTCTCGTCAAGTTCTGGATCAGCAAGCTTGCGAAGCTCATAACTTTTGATCCGTAAGTCCGATCGAGCTGATTCTTTTTGGGTTCGATTCGTATTGGAATCTAGTTTCTCGTGTCCAAATTTCATATCAATCTAACGGTTGGATCTCCGGGAATTTGCGTTTTACCGAACCTCTGTCATTCTGTTTTGTCGAAAACGAGGCAATTATTTGGTTCTGTTTTGGGGTGAACTTTTAATAGATTAAGAATTTGGTTTTAGCTTCCGCACAATCATTCACCCCCCCTATGATTGCTATATTCGTATATTTCGATCCTACAATTTTGTTTGACTGTGTCCGTTTGGTCAACAAAAGTCAACCTTGAGCCTCAGTTTAGTTCATTGAGAACTAACATATCTTTATAGACCCGATCTATAGATCGAGAGCCCGATGTCACTATCTGTTCAATCAAGATAATAACTTCGGAAGAAATATTCTTCGGAATAGTATTCTTTCTTTCCCAGTTATTAATCTTTCCCTTTTCGGTGTTTTCCCGAAAGCCCGTTCTCTTTTGTCAACTCTTTGATCTAATCCGTTCGAGTTCCCAAATTCTTCCAAGCCGTTGTGCCCAATGTTGTTCGTTCTTAATTTGGAGTTTATTTGAATTGTCTTTTGAGTTTTGTTGTATTTGTGTTTCTTTATCGTTAGACGTGTCGTCCGGAAGTCGTTCGAACGAGATGAGGATCAAGAATGTGGAAGTTGAAGCTCGAGGATCAAGGATCAAGGATAAAGAGTAAAGGACAGTAAAGTTTGCAAGGGCCAGGCAAGTTGTGCTTTGACCATGTTGATCCCATCTTCGAAACTTATGTTATTTCAAATTATTGCATGCTAGTTTGAGTTAAATTGTTTTCAATTAATTTGGGATTAGATAATCAACCTACTTGTTATTGCCACCTTGTCTATAATAGCTGTACGCCATGAATCATTTGTCACCCTAGGTTTCTTGATTAATAGTTGGCTTTAAATACTTTGCCGACATGGGTTAGTTAGACCGCTAGTAGCTGCTTAGTCTTGCAACGTACCTTTGACATCGTTTTGGAAATACAAAAGCTCAATATTGACTAATGGAATATGCAATGTGTTTTGGAACGATGTGACGTGTTGCCGACACGATGAAGTTGATATGTGGAGGTATTCGTACTTCTTCAATGATGTTGAGTTGTTGTTGGCATTGTGTTGCGCAATAATCAACTGGGGTGATAAAATGATTTAGACCGGGGCAAGTGGCAAGATTATGATCGGGTGGGCCAGGTGTGGCACCGGGAAGGTTGATTTGGTTCTTCGGGTAGTCTTGCCCTGGTCATTCTAAGGACTTAACCTTGCAAGCCTTTGAACTGAGTCAATCATACAACCACATGTCCGGAATGGGACGAACCTAGTTGATTAAGTTGCTAATAACTTACTTGTGGTACCTCGGGGTGTCAACTACACCGTTTGTGTAGATTGAAGGGGAGCGCATCAGGTCGCAGATGGTACTCATCCAACGGTACGTCGGTCCCATACTTCGCCTTATCTAAGGGAAGGGATGGTGTAGGGCAAAAACCGGAGAGGTCCACTTGTGTAGTTAGAGGCTTCCGAAAGACTTTGTTATGATCACTCATTCGCATACTCTTATATGGCGATTCACGGCTGACATGATGAGTTTGATTGTATCTTGTGGGTAAAGTGTATAACCTCTGCAGAGTGTAAAATCTATTCGAATAGCCGTGTCCGCGGTACTGGACAATGCTCGGGGATTACAGTTAAGGGTTAGCTTTTCATAAAAAGTGAACTTGGGATTGGAGGCAGTTTGCCTGTGGAAAAATGATAACTGTTTAAGGATGTGGAATGGTTTACTTGTGGAATAACTGTGAAATCTATTACTGTCATTATTTGTTTTACTGCTTTACAATCTATTATGTTTATTTATGATTATTGCTTTTCTGCAAAATAACCATTCAGCCTGTTACATGGAATAAGCCATGCATATAGTTATTAGACTTGCATTCTGTGCGTGACTTGCTGAGTGCTTTATGTACTTACCCCTTGCAAACAAACAATCACCAGTGAGCAAAAGTCTACATCATCGAAGAAGAAGTTCCGTCAGAAGGCGATTATCTAGGAGTCAAACCCTGTCATTTGCCTGTGGCGTATTGATGGGATTCACCGATGTTCTTTGTTCCGCTGCTGCTTATTTGGAGTTGAAGCCGACAAGGCCTCACAAATGTAAGGTTGACCTTAAGGTCGTTCAATAGTTTATATTCTATATTTGTGTTATTTCTCTTTTCCGTTGTGTATGATTGTGATATTCATCTATGTTGAGACTATGTGCACTAGCGTGATCCTAGACTAGTGCTGAATACACAGAGGGACCGGATTTGCACATTCAGGTCCCGACATTTGCACAACCTCACATTTTACAAAGACAAGTGAAAATTAGTAAGTTAAAATGAGTTATCACATGAATGCATAATATATTAACCAAACATCTTATTCTTACCTTGGTTTAAAGCAAATGTCCAATCCTTAGTACAAATTAGAGCTTCGACAACATCAGGCTCTAGTTTACTACGGAATGGATCAACAACACGGCCACCGACACTAAAAGCTGATTCTGAAGCAACCATTGAAACTTGAACCGATAACACATCACGTGCTAGCCGTGAGAGAATAGGAAAAGGCCCTTGTTTGTCCCTCCACCATCCCAATACATTAAATTTGATATTATCAGTATCAACAAATTTTAATGGTGGTTCATTCATGTATACCTCAAGTTCAGTGTCCTCTGTATGGCTTAAGACACCTTCATACAGAAAGTCTTCAATCTCTTTAATCTTTATCAACATTGCATGACTGAGAACCCCTACTACCACTAGGTTGTATTATTGACTCCTCATGTGTGCTAGATCTAGACTTGTAAGCATGGAATAATTGGTTAAGAACATTCATGAACTTAAAGTTTGTGCTCATACTCATACCTCTCATGATAAATTTTCCTCATAAAATACTCCACTAGCTTCCTCTTGTATCTTGGGTCAAGAAAGCATGCCACTGCAAGAGCTATATTGGATTTGTCCCAATACTTCTCATAGCTGCATTGCCTTTGCCATGGTAGAAATATTTTCATCACAGTCAAGAACCCATTCTCCAATTGCTAACTTTATGTCACAAAATTTCCACCAAAAGAGATTAGCTGTTGGATAGGAATGTCCAGAGAAGAGGTTTGTGGCATCAGTAAATTTCAGCAAACACTTTGTTAGATATTTTGCCCTATCCCAATCTTCTTGTGTTGGAGCACACCTCCCATATTTGCTCTCATCCAAGAACAATAGCCTTTCAAAAGCTTTTTTAAAATACAAAGCATTATTCAACATATGAAAAGTGGACTTCCATCTTGTTGCAACATCTAATGAAAGACCTTTATTAACATCCAACTCACATTCTAATGCACACTTTTGAAATTCTTCCCACTGTAATGGAGAATTTTTCACAATTGCAACCGTATCTCTAATGTTATGGACCGATGGTGCAATTGCTTTTAAGCCATCTTGAGCAACAAGGTTCAATATATGACACAAACATCTTACATGAAAAAAGACTCCATCACAGATCAAAGGAGCATCCTTGCCGAGAATTGGAATAATTTCTTTCACAAATTTATCATTAGAGGATGCATTGTCTAGAGTAAGAGCAAACAATTTCTTTACAAGGTTCATGGCCATCACACCCTTGACAAACTTATTGGCTAGATTCTGTCCAGTATGGCTTCCTTTCACATGCATGAATTTGATTATTCTTTACTGCATATTCGAATTTAAATCTATCCAATGCACAGTTATGCACATGTACCGTTTGTTTTGATTTGAAGTCCACATGTCCATGGTACTAGAAAAGCAGCATGACATAGAGTTAAACAAATTATATAGCTTCTTCTTTTCCTCCACAAATATTTCCATTATTTTGTTCCTTGTAGTTTTGCGGCAATTAAATGAAAAACCAGGACGCAAGGACTTGATAAAGTCAACAAAATACTGATGTTCAACCATATTAAAAGGATACTCATGCATAACAATAGCCAAATGCCACTTTTTTAAGCTAACTTCTGAATCATACCTGTATGTTTCCACAACAACAGTATCATCTTCTGTGTCTTCTGAGTGCTGCTTTTGTTTGCCTTGCTTCATTCCATGCTTGTTCTCTAAATGATTCCAAAATACTGTTATGCCTCTATTGCCCTGTGCTAGACCTTTGTAATCACATCTCTTGCAATTTGCCCAAGTTTCCAGCACATTAACACCATTTGGTTTTATATTTGTCACCTCAACCTTGTCATAGTATAGCCAAACTTTAGGGAAAATTTGATAATTTGCCCTGAAGTTGATGGGCATTTGATCATTTGCCCAAAGTTGGTGAGCATTTGATCATTTGCCCTACGATGTCTCATTGACATGCGGGTCCTAGGGCCACATGTCAGTGAGACATCGTAGGGCAAATAATCAAACGCCTATCAACTTTGGGCAAATGATCAAATGCCCATCAACTTCAGGGCAAATGATCAAATGCCCCCAAACTTTAGAGGTAGACTTCTTCTGCTTCTTTGAAGGCGGGGCACTTCCATCACAAAAATTAGATTCATTTTTACCTTGTTCCATTCCAGCGGTACTGGCTGCACTAGGCATAGATATGCCTGCAGTAACAAGGGTAGTAGATGTCTCTTCAACATTATTGCAAACACTAGCACTTGCACTTTCAGTTCTGGGTTCCATCCTGCCAAAAAATTTAGTATTATCAAGAATGACTGAATGAGTCTAAGTGCCCAACTATCTTGTAGATTGCAATTCCAGCTTATAAAATTTAGTAGTGTCAAGAATGAGTCTAAGTGAATAACTACCTTATAGATTGGAACTCCAACTAAGACATAACAATTAACAAAGCAATCCCATTTCCTACTCTTTTTAATCTAGGGACCCCAGGTCCTAAAAATTGACAGTATCATTCTCAAACTCAGGAAAACACACATAAAGCATAAAACAAGAATGCAGTTAGAAGAAAATGCTGGAAGACTACTCTTGTGGTTAGTGATCATCAAACATATTAATAATTTGATACCAGTTACTTAACATATACATAAAGAGGTTAATCCTATTTGCTATCATTCAAAGATTCAAACCAAAGAAGCAGACACCTCTTTGAAGAATTTGCAGAGTGACACACCAATCTTGATTCAAACAAAAGAAGCACTCACCAACAAGGTAGCAAGTTGAAAAATATGTACCATGGGGAGAAAACGAAATCCCTATCGTGATTCGAATAATTAGGGTGAGTTAATATGATACATATTGCTCATTCAAGAAATCTGGGCGTCAGCTTAAGCTTTGCTCTCATGGCCTCCAGTTGCTGAAGTAGGTCAAAGGTTGGTTACCTGGTAATACCACCCTTGGACCTTCAATTAGCATAGCAGAAGTCCCTTGGTAGATCCTCCATTTTAGCCTCATAAACATATGAACTGCAAGTAAAAGTGATTGGCTCGATTCTAACATAACACTATAAGGTCTTTCTCTATATGATACAATTTACCGATATTTAGTTCCCATGTGGTTTAGCCGAAGCTACAAGTTTAAGGATACTTCAGGCGTGATCAGATCTAGAACAAACTATAAAATTGATATTAGCCCATGAATCGAAAGATAACATTTGAGCGAAACCAAAATGTATATGTATAGGCATATTATGTATGTAGGGTCCAAATCTGTAGGCTGTACACAGCAACAAGGAAGCGGACGAATATACAGGTTAACAAACACACATGATTTTACAAAACAAAACAAAACCATCAGAAGTCGGGAGACACAATCCCTTGAAGGAAAACGCATGGAAATTTACTGGTCATATTTTCAGCCTAAACTCACTGTACGCATCGGTTCAGCGCACATCAGATACGCAACCGCTGAACCATCTAGTATTTCCTGAACAAGGTTCGGACGCAAAGGAATAACGAGGTCTTGAAGATGAAGAGAGTCCAGTCCTTCTTCCACCCGCTGAAGTACTTGCCGATTATTTACTTAATTCCAGTAAGGAACAAGAGGTGCCGATAGTATCATTCATTTGCCAAATGGTCCTACATTTCCCCTCCGATAGATCTATACTCTAATGAACTAACAATCAGAATTCCTAGGCACTCTCGATCCCCAACCTCCACTGAAATAGCTAGTATACTTGAGTCCAGGGAATCAATACCGGATGGGGCTTGAAGATTAACGGAGAAATGGATCCTTCAAGCTTGAGGCACGGTCGGGGTCCCGGTCGCCGTCGCCGGTCGGGGTCGCCGACGCCGCTTTGGGTTGGCTGAGGGGGCGCGATCGCCGGACGGGGAGGCGGGCGCCAGACGGGGAGGTGGATCACGGTCGGGTCGCCAGATGGGGAGGTGGTGGATCGCCAGACGGGGAAGCTGGTCACCACTCGCCAGACGGGGAGGCGGATTGCCAGACGGGGAGCGGATCGCCAGACGCCAGAGCCAGACGGGGGTTCGGGGAGGACGGCGCCTAGGGTTTCTGGTCTAGGGTCTGCTCAGCTCTAGACCTGAGACCTCTAGTCCTCAGCTCCTCCTCCTGTCCTCTGGTTTTGGACTTTTGGCTTTGGGGCTCTTGCGTAGTTGTGTTGCGGTCTTGGTGGTCACGAGTACGACTCACGCACTTGGACTTGGTCAATGGTCACGCACTCACCCTCCCGCTGTCCCGCCCGTAGTCCTGCCTCCCGCGCCGCATCGTAACTCGAGAGTTTTCAGAATTTGACACACTTTAAAATTCGCATTTCGGAATTTGACACTCTGGCCCACTGTCATATACACAGACGGTCTCATATGTCATCCAAATAAGCCGAAAGGCCTGCGAATTGAGTGTCAAATTCTGAAATTACACATCGTAACTCGTAGCAGCTTTCCCCGTTTCCCTGTTCCCATGCTCGGCGCTCAGTGGCTTCCTGCGCTCAGTCTCGCCTCTCTGAAACATGTTATTCGGGTAATATCCGTATGTCATATTCGGATATTATCCGAACAAAAACTCGGATATTCCTTATTCGTCGGATAATCAGTGTTCCATATCCGTATCCATATCCATATAAATTATTTGTATCCTTATCCTTATCCGAGAAATCAACTGGATATATGTGAAACTATCCAAATCATCATCCAAATCAATTCGGTCGGTTGGTCGGTCGAAAAATATCCGTACCAGTTCCATCCCTACCGTAATCTCTCTCTCTCTCTCTCTCTCTCTCTCTATATATATATATATATATATATATATATATATATATATATATATATATCGCTCTGTATGTCCCGGGCGCCGCCACCCGCTAGCACCATCATCAACACACCCTAGCACCCCCGGCTGATCTGCCAAGTCCAGTTGCCTAGATCTCCTTCACGCTCTTCCCCACTGGTGGCGGCCGACGACGGGTGGTGGGGTGACGTAGCAGTGGAGGGAGGCCGGATGTAGTAGTAGTGGTGGCGACTCGGGACAAAGCTGTTTTCTCCCCCTCTCACTCTTCTCCATTGATGGTGGATGATGGCGAGCGGTGGTGTGCAAGGGTCAAAATCCCAGCGAAATTCGGCAAAATCTCGGCAAAATTTCAGATTTCGGCCAGGGACGAGTTTCAAAATCCCGACAAAATTAAAAAATTTGAAAAATTCAAATTGCTACAGTATTTTCGGGTGAGATTTGGTGGTTTTTTTGCCAGATTTTAATTTTTGCTAATTGTATTTGATTGGATTTAGGGACAAGATCATCCATAAAAAATTTCAAAATTTTTTGACATGTTTTTGACCAATTTTTGGTCGATACAATTTGTCGGTTAGTTTTAAGTAGCACTGTCCAAATTTTTTAAAACTTCTCAAGATTGATCATTATCTGAAAATTTTATGGGAATATTATGGATGTGTTAGTACCATTCACAAAAATTTCCAAAATTTTCTAAAGTGGTTTGAACTATTTTTCATTCAGGTGAAATTTGTCAGTCCGTCTTCAGTAGCACTATTTGAATTTTTGAAAATTCCTAAAGATTGATCTTCATCTAAAAATTTTATGAGAATATTATGAATGTGTTAGGACTATTCAAATTTTTTTTCAAAAGTTCCTAACTTGGTTTGCATCATTTTCCATTCGATTGAAATT
Organism: Rhipidocladum racemiflorum; assembly: GCA_036346355.1. NCBI lineage: Eukaryota > Viridiplantae > Streptophyta > Magnoliopsida > Poales > Poaceae > Rhipidocladum > Rhipidocladum racemiflorum. The sequence goes on from CM070578.1 coordinate 56,042,329, forward strand.
TGCCGGCCCGCCTTTTATCAAGACAATGGCGCTTTTAGATTTTTTTAAAATTCCTCATGCTTGATAATTACTTGAAATTTTTATGGGAACATTAGTGATATGTTAGGACCATCCAAAAAAAATTTAAATTTTTTTGACGTGTTTTGGACTATTGTTCGGTCGGTTCAATGCGGACCGAGATCTCGGTGATTTCGGCCGAGATCTTGGATTTCCCAGTTGAAAAAAAAAACCGGATTTGAAATTTGTTTTTTGTATTTCATCCGAATTTTATCAGAATTTTCCGAATCTCGTTAAGATTTCGGATTTCGGTCACCTTTGAGATTTATCCCAAAATGAGATTTGAAACCTTGGTGATGTGGCATCGTGGCGAGAGAGGCTGGATCTAGCGGCATAGCGATAGGGGAGGCCGGATGCTGTGGCGGTGGCGGCGACTGGGATAGGGCTCCTCTCTCTCCTTTTTGCTCTTATTCACCGATGTGAAGGAGACTATGGAGTTGAGTTGTTGGGAGATGATGGGATGGAGCGGCTCGGTTGTCTGTTCCAAGGGTGGATGGTTTTTTATCTTTATCTTTACCCCTTTATAATTTACCAGTTAATTCTTTTCTACATGCACACACTATTCTGCCCCCACAGAGAATATTTTTTATTTGTTCACCCTAAAACGTGCACCCAGAAATCCTACTTCCTCATAATCAAGGGCTAAGATGTTTTATCACGTCACTTCATCAAATCTAATGAACCAAATCACCCGGTTCATCTCATCAATCCCATCATCCATCAAACTTTCTAAGCCGCAATCAATCCTGCCTAAAGACCCGCGCCCCAATCGTATCGAGGACTTCTAGAGGTTTCCTTTCTCCCAGCGCACCGACGCCTGCCTCCGCGCGGCGGCCATGGGGGACCCGGCCGGCACCCGCAGCACCACGGCCTTCCCCTTCTTCCCGCTCGCCTCGGACGCAGACGCGTCCACGGCGTCCACCGCCAAGGCCCCCGGCCACGCGCACCATCGGAAGGGGAGGAGCAGGAGCAGGGCCACGGCCTAGAGCACGGCGAGGAGCCACCGCAGCGCGAGCAGCGATAGCAGCGCGCTGAGCCGACCCGCCGCCTTCGCCGCCTGCATGCTCCCTGCCATCCTCACAACCACCGACGCCTCCAACTCCTCTTCCTATCCCTCCCCGATGCGAGCGGCGAATCCCGGATCGATTGGGCCGGCACCGCGCCTAAAAATGGACTCCTCCACCGAAATTCTCCAACGGCAACAACAGCAAAAAGGAGAAAAAAGAATCAAGGAAAAGAAAAGAGAGGCATTCGTGGACTACGGCTGGCCCTCGTGGAGGAGGAGATCCAGGGGCCGGACTTCATGGACGACTCGGCCGTCAACAGGTGAGTATTATCTTCTCGATCGGTTCTGCTCTTCCTCTTCATGGAGGCTTGGATGGTTCGTTTCTTGATGGGGTGTTGGTGTTCAATACTTGCTGCTATTGGTGTGTGGTGTGTTTGATTGGATTGGGTTGGATTTGGATAATTTGCAGCGTCATCTTGGGGTTTGATGCTCCCAAAAGAGGGGCGTGAAGATCTCTGCCTCGACGGCGGAAGCTGAATACGGCAGGTCAGAGGAGGATGTCGCGGATGATTTCTACTGTGTTCTTGGCGTGGTAAGTGCTCTGGAACATTCCTATGCAATTCTGCAAGTATTTTAGTTTATTTAGGATGAAACATTGAGTGTCTGATCTAAGAAGAAAGAGCTATTTCTTTGAACTTGCATCACTATAGGAAATCACTAGATTAATTTGCCTCTCGGTGGCAACAATTTCTTACCTTTGCTGACATGCTAAGATTATGGGGGAAAAGATGGTACTTTTTGGTAGAGTTAGCCTAAGATAATATTTCTGATAAATGGGCTCGCTGCTAATAGTATGCCTGATTCTTGCACCACCAGGTGCCAGAGGCAACCCCTGAGGAAATCAAGAAAGCAAATTATAATTGCATAAAAGAGTGCCACCCGGACCTTAGTGGGGACGATCCCAACGTGATGAACTTCTGCATGTTCATCAACGAGGTTTACACGGTAAGAGCCTTCACTAGCCTTCGATCACTTACGGATGCAAGTACACAATTGTTTCTAGAAGAGGCTTGCTTATGCATCGAAATGCTTTATTCACAAGCTAACATCAGGCATGGAAGAGCAGGTGTTGAACGATCTGGTGCAGCGTGTAATGTATGATGAGATCCATGGGTACACAGCAACGGCAATAAACCCTTTCTTTGATGGCAGTGAACCCAAGGATCACGTGTTTGTTGATGAGTTTACGTTCATAGGTATTGACTACTGATAAATTTGCTCAAATGAACAGAAGTTTCTCTTTTGTTCTTCATAAGGGACTTTGTTTATTTTATCTTGTTGATGTGGATTCAGGGTGCAAAAATTGTGCCAATGTGTGCCCTAATGTCTTTAAAATTGAGGAGGATTTTGGGAGGTCAAGAGTCTACTCCCAGTCAGGTAGTACGGATCTAATTCAGGAGGCCATTGATACTTGGTGAGACTCCAAAGCCCTCCGTAATATTTATTTGATCATTAGGAGTTTAGCACCTGCCAGTTATCGATATCAGTACTATGTTCGCAAGTTGTTCAGAACAAATTGCTGAATGTGTTGTTGATATTTTTCATGATATAGTTTGCAAATGCCAAGGTCCTTGCACTAAACCATCTCATATTTCCATTGCCAGGCCTGTTGACTGTATTCACTGGACTTCCGCTGCACAACTTTCAATCCGTGAGAATGAAATGCGTAGAGTAGAAAGGGTGAATGTAAGAAGTCCTTTTGTAGGATCATATAAAGCTTCAGTTATTGTTGCGGACCTTATGGTTGACATTGGTGGCAAAATAATTACTATTCTCAAAACCCCTAAATGGAACTATGCGCAGGAAATTTCCTAAAGGTTTAACCTGCTCCATTCTTTATGTTAGGATTTTTTTAACATAAGTGCTATTTTCAGTAATATCGAGTCAGACATACCTGGTGACATTACCTTATATTCTCCTAATAGTACATAATGGAGATTTCAATTTTGAGCAGGTTGGGTTGATGAGTGCTGGGATGGGAAATTCAGTTGATGTGTTCCAAATGGTAACAATACCTTCATTCATATAAACGTGATTTGTTTTATCTAACTTACTCTCTAGGCATGCTCCCAAGATTCTTTCTTCCTTGTCAATGTTGAGGCAACTAGAGTACAAATGCAAAATAGTTTTGTTCGGGGTGTACAGATCTGTAGATGGGCATACTTTACTATGTTGTTATTATTTGTTATTAAGATATATTATCTGTCTGGCAGGCAAGTGCACGTTGGGAAAAGAGAGAAGCAAATGTCCTGGTATAATTCCTTCCCCAATGTTCATCTTTGTATTGTCCCAATTCCAAAATACACTTTTGAGGGTTTCATGATAATTTCTCTCTTTCATATCCTTGATCAGAATTGTGCAAATGACTGAAATGAGTCATTGAATTGTACAGGAAATAAACACTTATATGCAAATCTATCTGTTCTTACAGGGAAAAGTCATAACACGGATGATGAACCAAAATAATTCAGATACCAGTATCTCATGGAGTGATATCTGGGGATCCCCAACGTGGTACAAAAGCAACGATAATGCTACTGCAAAGAACATATATTGTTAGCTATACCTTATTACCATATAAATTTGCGTGTTTTTTCGCAAAACAAGTGATACAGTAATGTTACCTCAAAAGAAATGCATTCTATTTACTGTCAGTTAGTTCTTATGTTCCTGAATCTGATTGTGATTTGCTAATGCTATAAGAAGAAGAAGCAACAAAGAGAGCGAAGAGAGCGGCAACAGCTGCTAGGTTTTTGAATGATTCTCCTCATTGTGATAATCCTGTTGGAGACGTAGTTATATATTGGCCTGCTACCTACGTATACTAACAATGCTTATAGAATTCATGGCCTGTTGACATTTATATAGGACATTGCCTCTATTAGTGGTTCATCATTTAGCGAGAAGCTTATGTATGCAGTTTTATATTCCTAAATCTTTTAAGATGTTCATAGTGAAAATGAATATTTTCTATATATTTCTCCCTTTTCATATTGGCAAGTTGTTTCAGCTACATATTGCTTTTACTAAAAAATGGAAGAACCAAAGTGCCCAAGAGAAAATAACCTACAAGCTGGTGCAGGTAAGGTATGCATTACTTGGTTACTCAGCTCCACATATTAAGATCAATTGTGTATCAATATGTTTTTGTATGGTATTAAGATGATTTAATTGTGTATCAATATGTTTTTGTATGCGAGCGCGTGAGCTTTGATTGCATGTGGCGCGCTATCAGGAGCCGAGGAAAAAAATTCTAAAGCGTATCAGGGATTAGATTGTTTTTAATGATAAACAATTGCTATGTTACTTTATGCACTTGCTTGTATAATCAACGATATAATAATAACTCTCTGTATCTTTCTTTTGTGCACATCTTACTACACTTCATTACCAAAACATATAACATCTTTTGCTTATTTGAATTGTATTACCAAATATCGCCGTAGCGTTAGCACGGGCAATATACTAGTGTGTGTTGGTGTGCGATGAGGGACGATTATCTTATAGAGTAGGGGCAAACTTTTTTTATTAATTAAGATATTGATGACCAAAGATTTAAAAGATTAACTATACACATTTTAAAATGACGTCTTAAAAAAAGAAAGGGTATGATATCAGAAGCGGGGAACTTTGGAAAAGATATGACAAGTCGGGAACTTCGAAGTTTATTACCGAGACCCATTGTGCTTAGCCTGGTACTGTCACTACGCCCTTGAATAATTCGCGTGTAGACATTTGGCACAATAGTACTCCGTCGGGATTTGAAAATATACCCACTTATATACAAAATAATTTAGAATGGTCACATGCAAATCATACTACTACAGAACAGGACATCACTATCGCTTCATCTGTGTCGGTTCCTAACTTTTGCGAAAACATCGATTGTGATATGTCACAAATTTGCGTGACAGAGTTATCACAATCGGTTCCACACAAGAATCGATTGTGATGAAAACTCTCATCACAGTCGGTTCTAACTAGAACCGACTGTGATATGTAGCACACTAATCACAATCGGTTTATTTGTAGCACCGACACAGATAATACAATATTATCTGTGTAGGTTAGGGATAAAAACCGACTATCGTAATGATACACTCCTCACAATCGGTTTTTATGCCTAACCAACACAGATGATATTATTATCTATGTCGGTCCTCTGAAGAACCGACAGTGATGTATCGAATGTTATGTGGTTTTGTGAATGTTCTGTGTGTATTGTCAAATTGTGTAAGGTTTGTTTTTTCTGATGATGAACAGTAATGTTCCTCTAGAAGGATCAGTATCTCTGCTCCAATCCCAACTCTTGGTTCAACTCTCAGACAATTTATATAGATGTAGTGATGCAAAGTATATATATTTTATATATAACATTATAGTAGCAGCAGATAATAATATTATATATAACATTTTACACACATTATACTTAATTACAATATATAACATTAATTATTTATAATTATATAAACATATTAACAGAACACATTATAATTAATATTACATTACCACTCGCGGCTCTCGCCCGAGGGTAAGGAGTCACTAGAGTCGTCGGAGTCGCTGTCATTGGAGTCGTCGTCACTAGAGGCGACGCCGCGTGGTTCATCCTCCGATGATGAACCAGACGAGACGCCGGTCCCCCAAGGTGTGGTGGCCCACTCGTACTCCTGCTCCTCCTCCTCCTCCTTTTTGTCGTCCTCTCTCGGGCGCTTCCTGGTGGCATTGGAGGCGCCCAGCAGGGGTGAGGCGCCGAGAGAGACGTTGAGAGACAGCGGATGGTGGTGGTGATGGCGCCCGGCCGGAGTGAGGCACCGGGGGCTGAGGCGGCGCTGCCGGCGGCGGTGATGGCGCTAAAGGATGAAAGTAAGGTGACTCCACGGAGGAGTCAGAGCTTACTGGAGAAGGAGGCGCTGCCATTGCTGCGCTCGAAGAGACAGAGAAGATAGGAGCTATGGAAGACTACCGATGACTAGAGAGACCTAGCGTACTTTTATATATAGGCTGCTTGATCGATCGGGGAACGCGATGGTGTGAATGCTATGTTTGAACGGTTTAATTGGCGGGGAAGACGAAGGGATGGATGAATATCACTGTCGGTTCTTATCCAGAACCGACTGTGATGACTGATCTTATTACAGTCGGTTCTTTCTCAGAACCGACTGTGATATATTATCTGTGTCGGTTCTATATAGAACCGACTGTGATAACCATTTAATCACAAACGGTTCTTGTATAGAACCGATTGTGATGAGGTTCGCGAGGTTATATATATATGTACCGTCGGGACTCGGGATGAACTTATAACTCTCGTCGAGTTGGTGTTCTGGAGCCAAAAAAATACCGCCATTCTCAAAAAACGAATACTCTGGTTTAAACTTATATTTAGATGAGAAAATATGAAAGTCTTGAGGATGTGTGTGAAGAGGGTAATTTGATACATTGAGGAGATTTCTTTATTTTCCTGCCTAGCTTATTTGTGGCTTTCTTCAAAAGGTGGGCATTCCTTCAAACAGCCGGGTAATGATATCGATGTGTACCTAGCATCACTAATTGAGGATTTGGTAAAATTGTGGAATGAGGGGGTCGAGGTGTGGGATGCATAAAAAAGAGAGAAATTCACCCTACGGGCAAAGATATTTTGTATCATAAATGATTTCCCAGCCCTTGGTAATTTGGCGGGGGACGTCATGGAGTTGCGCAGCCTGCGCAACACTCCTCAGGGCACATAGCCTCCGAGGCTTACTGATGTAACACTGGGTGTCCCGATCTTTCGATGAAAGATAACCTTCGATTTGGGTGGAGACGACTTTGACGATCCGACTACAACGTACAACGACGATGCGCCTTAGCAATCGCTAAACCAACTCCAGAGGGTTATTGACCTTGCCGTGGGCACGATCAACCTGATCACGAAGATCAATTCTTGCAAGCAATCGAAGAACAAGCAAGAACAAGGCAAAAGCAATCTAAAATTGCAAATATAGATGAAGTATAGAAAAAGTTGGGGTTCCGATATAAGGAGCTTGTTAGGCGGCCGTTGAGTACGTCTAAAAGACTCAAATAGTAGCAAAAGGCTAAACTATCAAATAACCAAAACCTAAGTTATTTTGGGGGACTCCCTAGCTATATATAGGAGAAATAGGAGGCCAAACCCATGCTTGGGGCGTCCAAAACACAACCATGGCCGAATAAGACTCCTATTCCTAGTTTGACTCGAATTTGGAAAGATGACCGAACTTGTTTTACAGATTCCCGTTGACTCGTAAGGAATTTGAACATGGGGCCGGATCCGTTGGAAAGAGAACGACAAAACCTTTCAAACCAGTACTCATAGACCCCAAACATCCTTGTGGATCAAAAGTTATGGTCGTTTTAAGTTAGTGCTGTCCCGGAGGCCGAATCTGAGTTGAACTTGTGCACCGGAAGAATTGGCTTCATGCTTGACGTTTGGGAGTTCTTCTCCTTGGTTCCTAAGGATAATATAATCATCACAAGGAATAAATAGCATTCCATTCATTAAATTATTTATATGCAACCCGAGGAACGCATTCACCTGGTAATTGAATTGACGTGCGCGAGCTCGAGTAATTGGCCCTTGTATTACATTGTTTGTTTCAATTGGTTTTGTAGGCATGGCCATATCAATGGTAGTGATGTCCTCATCATCCTCCCCTTCTTGCATTTGAGTCGTCCTCGACTTAAGTTCATCATCTTCTCGCAAGTATGGCTTTAGATCTGATAATTGAGTTGACGGGCTCGAGCTTGAGTCAATGGTCCTTGAACCGACGAAGATGTAGAAGGATGGCCAAGGTGGGGGTCGATAAAGCCATGCAGATGGAGCCATCGTAGTAGATGTATACGAAGTAGACGATGCCGTGAAGTGTCGCCCACTTAATGGTCCTGGCCAAGGTGGGGGTCGATGAAACCATGCAGTTGATATAATTGCAGTAACACTTGGTGATGACCATATGTATGAAGTGTTAGTTCTGTCCATGATGAGCAAGGTCTCATCACTTACCCCTAAAAAGCCCCGAGTGGTCAGGACATCTCTAGTCCCCCTTGGGCGTCCTCCTCCCTACTGGACCCAAGGAGCAGGCGACGACTTAAAAGACATGTTGCCTAAGTCATTGGGTGCACCGTGGACTAGTCCCCCATGGTCCCCTGGTGATAAGCCAAACGACCCCCGGGTCAACCCCGCTACATCGCGGAAAACATTCTCGTTACCTCATGAGTTTTAACCCGGGAGACATCCCCTTCCCGGTAAGCACGAGTCTTTATTACAAGGGGCTACAACCCCCCTACGGGGTCGTGCCCCAAACTAAACGGAGATAGTGGATCCCACGTGATCGTCTCGAGGGAGTAGACCTATGACTTCGAGGGCCCACAGGGGACTTGGTGACTCCTCTCAAGTCCCTTGAGGAGGCCTCTCACAGGGCAAGCCCTCGGGGAGGGTGTTGACCTCCCGGGGAGTGTGCCCCCGGGATATGCCCCGGAGAGGGAGGAGACCTCCCGTGGGGCGAAGAGCGTTAGGAGACCTCCATCGGGGCATGCCACAGGGTAAGCCCCCAGGGAAGGGTGTAGACCTCCCATGGCAAGCTCGCGGGGGAACAAATCCCCCAGAGGCGAGGAGACGGCCACATTGGGTGACGAACCCCGATGGGCGAGCACCACCCCTCGTGGAGCATGAGGAGAGTTCACGGGACGTGCCCACGGGGCGGGAAGCAACCTCCCCTCAACGCTCCTTCTGGGGAGGATGAGGACTCCCTCAACACATGGCACAGTTGCCAGCTATAAGCCTAGCGTTGCTTTACAATCTAACAAACTAAAAACACCTTTTTAACCTAACCTAGCTCCCCAAGTAGACCCTAAATTCCGCGCGCTGCAATGACGTAGAGGAGCAAACTCAGTATACCATCCAAGCTCAACCTAGTACGGGAAGGTAGACGCCGGCGAGGTTTAGCCCAATTCAAATTAGCCTTGTCATCTCGGGCCGTCAAATTTGCTCCTGGTACGTCCGATCTGCCTGTTTCCGCTTGCACCACGCGCGCGTGGAGCACACATTCACAGGGTGCGTTTGGTTGCCTGCATGGTGCCTGAATCGTATGAGTGGATAGAGGTGGGCGTCGTGCCGTGTCGGCCCGTCGGCCGCCCATCGTGCCGGTGGCCGAAACCGTCGCGCCACGACTACCATCGTGCCCATCTGCGGCCGTCGGCCGACTCACTTTGGCGAGCCCAAGCCCGCCCATTTGGCGCTTCAGGCTCGTCTTGTCGACCCAAGCCCGACCCATTTTTACTATTGTGATTTAACAAAGAAATAAAACAAATCACTACTACTAAACTACCTATTTTAATTACATAAGAGACTAATCACATCAACAAAATGTCAAACATAAATGCAATGCTTGAAGATGCCCTGAATCAACAATATCCGCCAACTTTAAGCCTTAATCCGTGATTTCGCTGTTTGCGTCGCAAGACGGCCCTACTTAAATCGTCGTCTTGCCGTCGCTGTCGTGCACAGTTCCGGGCACAGACGTCTGATACGTCTGGCACTACCGAGCCGTCGCGTCGTGCTTTGCACCGTGCCATACCATCGTGCCTACCAAAAAGCCCTACCCAATGCCCACCTCTATGAGTGGATGCAATCAGATCTCTAGACACATATTTGGTTTCATGTTCATCACAGGCGGTGGATGCAATTGCACCCACTCATACAGGATGGAGAAAACACGAAATTGGGCTTCTCTCTAATGCAGCGGTGAGATGCACAAACAAGCAACCAAACAACTTAACTCAGATTCCACTCGGTACCAAGACTGGCCCGGATGGCTCATACAAAATGTTTAGACGACGCATGAATCCAAACACACCCTTACCGTCTCGGTCTAAATATCCATGACAACCCGTCTTTGTGGTGTATTTGACCCGTGAAATCTACCGCGCGGTGCGGCCCGATCTGCCTTCAGCCCGTCCGGCCCATCCATCCAGCGGCGACCCGTCCGGCCCGTTCTCTCTCGTGCGACACCACTGGCCACTGCCTCCCAGATTCAGGGGGCTTCTGCCGCGGCTTTTTGGCTGTGGAGACGGGCTTTCTCCCGCTTCGCCCCCGCCCCTCGATTCGCCGCCGCCCCTCGATTCGCCAGCGCCGCCCCTCCTCACTTCGCCACCGCTGGCCCGCCTCGGCTCACCCGCTTCGGCCTCGCCGAGCCTCGTTGCCGGCTCGCCGTCGCCTCCCGGTCTCGCCCCCTCCGCTCGGTCTCGCCTTCCCTGCCCGATCTCGCCCCCTCCGCCGCCGTCGCCGCTCGGTCTCGCCCAGCCCCCTTCGCCCGCTCGCCTCCTCCTCCCCGCCGCCCGGTCGACGCCGAGCCACGCCAACCGATCACCGCCGAGCCGTGCCAACCGGTGGCCGCCTCCTCCCTGCCCGGTCCTCCCCGCGGCCGGCGCTCTCCTCCGCCCGGGACGTCGCCGTCCTCCCGCTGCTCCCGGCCGCGAGCTCCTCCCGATCCTCTCAGAAAGCCAGAAAAGCTACAGCAGCTTTACAGTACAGCCGTAGCCCCCCAAACAGGCCATCATCCGTCCCCACGCCGCGGCCGCACCACCACCGCCTCAACCCCCTCACCGCCGGCCGCCTCCTATGCCCTTACACCCCACCCTCTCCCGTCGCTGCGCCCACGACCGCGAGCTCTCCCCCTTCCTCTCCGCCCTCGCCTCTCTCGCTGCCACCCCCTCCCACTCGTTGCCTGCCGGCTTGGTGCCCGCCTCCCCCACCCCCACCGCCTTCAACGCCCTCATGTCCGCGTACTCCCGCGTGGGTCGCCCCGACGAGGTGCTCCGCCTCTTCCGCTCTCTCCCCTTCTCACCTACCGCGCCCCTCTTCACAACCCTGATCTCCTCCCTCGCCGCCTCCGGCCGCCCCCTCTCCGCGCGCGCCGCCTTCGCCTCCCTCCTCGTGTCCGGCCTCCCGCCCACCGCATCCGCCTTAACCGCGCTTCTCAAGTCCTACGACGCCTCGTCCGACTCCGTATACGACGTCTTCCTCGCCATGGCCGCCCCCGACACCGCCGCGTACAACTGCCTCATTTCGATGCTATGTGATGCCCAGCGGGTGGACGAGGCCCGGGGCGTCCTTGACGACATGCTCCACAACGGACCTCTCCCCACCGTCCGCTCATACACCGCGGTTCTACGTGGGTACTGTGAGCAGGGCAGGGTCCTCGAAGCAGAGAGGCTAGTTGATGACATGGTTGCTGACGGGTGCCCACCGGATGTCATCTCGTACAGCGTGCTTATCGAGGGGCTCTGTCGTGTCGGGGAATTCAGCAAGGTGGAAAGGCTTTTAGAGGAGAGTGAAGCGAAGCAGTGGACGCCGAACGTTGTTACCTATAACATTTACATGTCTGGTCTGTGCAGGATGGGGTTCTTGGCTAAGGCATTTCATCAGGTTGATATCATGCGCAGCAGAGGGCTGTCTCTGACGGTTGAAACAGTGAATATTCTCTTCGATTGCTTGTGGCGAGACTCGAGGTTTTTGGAGGCAGTGGACTTGCTGGATTACAGTGAAGAATTGGGCTGCCATCTTGATGTGTTCTGCTATAACACTCTGATGAGTAGGCTCTGTGACATCGGTGATTTTGCTATGGTCTTGAAGCTGTTGGTTGATCTGTTGAAGAAGGGCATTGGGCCAGATATGTTTAGTTTTACTATTGCAATCCGGAGCCTCTGCGGAGCTGGGAAACTCCAGGTGGCAAAGTGTCTAATAGAAAAGGAGGGGATTGAATATGATGTTGTGGCGTTCAATACTTTGATTCATGGATTCTGCATGGCTGGGGATTTACGTGGAGTTAAGCTAACTTATATGGATATGTTGAGTAGGAAAGTTCTCCCAAATAACTTTACAAATGCTATGGTGATTGATAGTTTATGTAAAGAGCAGAAGTTTGTTGAGGCAAAAAACTTTCTTCTTGAATCTTTGAGAGATGGGTTGGTGCCTGATCATCTTGTTCGCCTGAATAATTGGCTGGTAAAAGCAAAAAGATGGATAGAGGTACTGGACCTACTTGATGAAATAAGACGAGAATGTATGCTAGATACTTGCATCGTCAACCCATTGGTTAGGCTATTATGTGGCGAGGGGTACTGTCAGCGTGAGAATTTCTATGAATTTTCTCTTATACTTGACAGGATGCTAGGAATAAGATGACAATCTAAAGATAGATCATGTATGGACGTTTGTGACTTGTGAGATTGATTATGTATGGAGCTCACGAGCCTAATCTTATTGGTTCATTTGTACTGATGTCAGAAGAGTAGTGATAGACTCAAAAAAACTAATGACTTGGGCGCATGGCATCATGAAATTCAGGTGTTGCAGCTTGCAAGGACATCTTCTGCAACGTGTAATTTAAATCGCGAATGACACATTGTTTTACACTATTCATTCAATTGTTTAACTGCAAATCGATTTTTACATAAGGCAGCCTATTACATAATTACCAATTCTCCTATGAAAACTACAAGGGATCAACTCCAACACTGTACATTTGGAATGACATGAATGAGCCATCAGTCTTCAATGGCCCTGAGGTATGTCACTGAATTGTAATATGCATGTGCATTATCTTGCGACGATGAAGTATACAACAAAATTGAAACATCTTGTGCAAGGATCAATCTTGATAAAGTATTTTTCCATAAATAGGTCACCATGCCTAGGGATGCAATACATTACCGGGATGTTGAACACCGAGAACTGCACAATGCATACACTACTTCCTTATGGCTACATCAGATGGACATCTCAGGCGAGGTGAGGGGAAAGACAGGCCCTTCGTTTTGTCAAGGACCTTCTTTGCTGGAAGTCAACGGTATGGGGCAGTTTGGACAGGCGACAACTCTGCAGATTGGGATCACCTTAAATCTTCAATTCCAATGGGAGAGGTGGTTCTAACTCTTGGTCTTACTGGCATGACATTCTCTGGTGGGTGGGACCTACCTTACAACTTCACTTCAGTAATCCCGATGTAAAAGCCTTATTAACATTTGAAGCTTTGACAGGTGCGGATATTGGTGGATTCTTTGGTAATCCAGAACCTGACCTATTGGTGCGTTGGTACCAAGTGGGAGCTTTATATCCTTTCTTTAGAGCTCATGCTCATCATGACACCAAGAGACGTGAGCCATGGTTATTTGGGTATGCCTCAAATATTATGTTTTGTGAAATTTGGTTTATCTTGGAAGTTCTGTTCAACCTGGCTAATAATCTCCTCTCAAAAAAAAAAAACCTGGCTAACAATTGAGGAAAATCAATCACCAAGATGTGACTCACTCTGGTGATCTAGAAATTTTCCTTGAGAAACTTTTTTTGGGAAACATAAATAATAAATGCCATTCTTTTCAAGGCTAACATAATCTTTGTACTTACTACAGAGAGCGAATAACTGCCCTCATGAGGGAGGCAATACATATGCGGTATTAGTTGTTGCCCTACTATTACACACTGTTCAGAGAGGCTAGTGTGACTGGCATTCCTGTTATGCGTCCGTTGTGGTTAGAATTTCCTGATGACAAAGAAACATACAATAATGGTGAGGCATTTATGATTGGGCCAAGCCTTTTAGCCCAAGGAATTTACGAAGAGGTAAGTGATTCTACATGTTTTTTCCAAAATTAATTCATATTTTGCTCGAAAATGCAATTTACTTGTTAATATGTTATAACTTCACGCAGAGCCAGAAATCAGCCTCAGTCTACCTTCCTGGAAAGGGGACATGGTACGATTTGAGAAATGGATCTCCATACAAGGGAAGCGTGTCACACAAGCTAGAAGTTTCAGAAGATAGCATACGCAGCTTCCAAAGTGCAGGCACAATTGTGCCAAGAAAGGATAGATACAGGTGCAGTTCTACTCAGATGGTGAACGATCCATACACCCTGGTGTGTTAAACATGTTTTCCTATGAGAAAAGCATTTAATCTGATCAGTACACATCTTACTATTTGTTTTCATTAGGTAACTCATAATTCCATTGACTTGTTTATTTCCTTGAAGTGCAAATAGTTATGAATATATGTGTCAGGTTCGGCCAACACTTCAGCCGTCGTGGCCGCACCTAACAGAGTAGTTCGGCCAGATTAGAACCAATAAGTTAGGAGTCGTGTATCCTTTATTTTCTAAGTCAGAGTCCTTGTCCGTTTCATATTGAAAGAGTCCGTGTAAGACTCCAATTAAGGAGTGTCCTGTTTAGTTTGGGCTATATATATTAGCCGTCGGGAAGAAATAAAATCAAGCAAAGATATTACCTTGTTGCGCCTTACCTTCCCTCTGTCTCTTCACGCTCGAGACGGCCCTAGTGCAACTGTGCCATTTACGACGATAATGAGTTTGGCCGTTGTTCGACTAAGATCGCTACGACTCCGTAGCCGTGCACTCCAACAACTTGGTATCGTGAGCTAATCGCCACTTTTCGCCCCCCATGACTAATCTGGAGGTGGTGATCGTCCGGAGGATACGACTTATCAAGACGTTGCCGCAAGATGTCCTCAAGAAGCTCAAGACATATCAATGGTGCAAGATACCACGGCTGGCCATAGCTACGGCCAATACGCTACCGATCGACATGATTCTCGTGATTAAGCCAACATCGACGATTTCGTCGCTGCAACAGAAGAGAACGACGCGACCAACAAAAATCCGGCCGACAAAACTCGGCCGGAGAACGCTTACGCTCCGCCCGCCGTGACTTAATGGCATGACCGCGATTCACTGCTCGCTTCGCTTTGGCCAAACAAATGGCGGCGTGACTCAAGCGATGGACAAAGTGAGGATCGGAGCTGGCGACCTGAGCCGGCAATGGCGGGCGGCTACAAGTGACGCGGCGGGCGGACCAGGCTGGCGCGAACTTGCCAACAGGGGCTGGCGGCATGACTGGCTGATGAGGGCGCTGCTGACGCGGCTACGGCCGCCAGAAGGGCGACGACCCAAAACACCACTGGCTGAGTTCCCCATCTACGGCTGAGACGCACTTCTCCACTGATTAATACAAGCGAGCTCTTCTTCAAAGGACAAGATACACCGTAGGATGAGAAAGTTCGCACAAATAGCCAGTATCACCCACGAGGCGAGGCACAATTAGGTATATCCTCCGTGAGGAGGAATCGTGCGAACTAACGTGGACACAGCTTTAAAGATTGTCTCAACCTACGCGACCTCCGATTCGTCCGAATCAACTATTGGAAATCAAACAACTCAAGAGACAGGGATCGGTGGCACAATATCGTATGAATTTGAATCATTACTCGCGAGCCAATCAAGGCCAAGATCGGAAGATCGACATGTTTATGGCGTGACTAAAGGAAACTGGCCGCTTGCAAGGTAGGGCTCGATGCCCTCGCATTCTTGCGATGACCATGAGCTTGGCTCGAGCTCATGAGCGCCATCCGAATTGGGCTTAAACACGGCCAGTGCCGAAACGGCTTAAGAGCAGTGGCTCCAAACATGGTGCATTATCACGTGATACAACGAATGGACCGCCACACTTTCTACCGCCACCAAGGAAGGCACTCCAAGATTCACGGGGACGTTTATCGGAAAATTGACACGCTGGCACAGATGGAAGAAGAGCTGCGTCTCAAAGGCCTTTGTTATAATTGCGACGACAAATACGGTCCGCCACGCCTCACAAATTGCTCGCTTTGAGGTGGTGCGATCTCGAGTGCCCAATTGATAATGCTAAGGATTCACCTATCTCTCTCTTTAGCACTTATCCGCATTGATGCAAGTCGCACCATGCGGTTCTTAAGCCACTTTACGATCACGCCTGCCTAGTAGATTCGGGTTCCACTCATAACTTCATCTCCAAGACATTGTGGCCAAGGCTGGCCGATTGCAAGTGGATACACCCTCCAACCCCTACGAGTTGCGGTGGCCAATGGGGACCATCTCCAAAGCAGAGGCATGTGTTTCACGGTGCCCATTCAAATTGGTTCCACTAATTTTCACTTGGATTGCTTTGCCTTGCCTATACCTGGGTGGATCTGGTCCTCAGATTCAATGGCTTCCGACTTTGGGACCCGTTACTTGGGATTTTGTCTTACCATGACATTTTGGCACGACGATCATCAAGTCACTTACAAGGCACCACTAATTCCAAGACAACGCCATGGTCGCATGAGGGTCTCCAAACGATGCATCTTATGGCGCACTATTGGATCAACATAAAGGTGGTATTTGAGCAACCCAAAGGATCGCTTCCTCGGCCCCTATGACCATCACATTCACCTCATCAAAGGGACCACGCGGGTGGCGCTCGAATTCTACCGCTATCCACACTTACGTAAGGATGAGCCGAGACGCAATGTAATCGAAATGCTTCGCCAGGGCATCATTCGCCAAGACGCTGAAGATTCTCATCACCAAGATCGTGGTTAAGAAGAAGGATGATTCATGGCGTTTTAAGGCCGATTATCGCGGCCTTGAACGATAAGACTATTAAGGATAAATTTCCCATTCCAATGGTTGAGGAATTATTGGACTAATTGAAAGGAGCTCGCTTCTTCACAAAGTCGGATCTCGTCAGATACCACCAAAGCGCATGCACTCGACGATATACACAAGACGGCATTTCTGGACGATCACGCCATTTTGAATTCTTGGTTCTACCATTTGGCCTGGCCCAATGCCCCAACTTTTCAAGCATTGATGAACGACGCCCTTGGCCCCTTTCTCCGACGCTTTGTGCTTGTGTTCTTTGATGATATTCTTATTTACAAGAACTCTTGGCGAATATCTCGGCCACGTCGCCTCGCCTTACAAGCACTCCTCAAGCATGGACTCGCTCTAAAGCGCCTCAAATGTTCTTTCAGACGCATCATCGCGTCACCTTGGCCATGTTGTTTCCGCAGCTGGCTGCTATGGATATGCAGTAAGGTTGAAAGAGCTGGTCGATAAACCAACCACAATCCCGGCAATTCGAGCTTCTTGGATTGCGGTAAAAGTTACTACCGGCCATTGCCAATTTTGGTGCAATTGCACTTCTGACACGGCTGCTACGCAAGGAAGCCTTCGCCTGGAATACTGAAACCGATAATGCCTTCCAGGCTCTCAAACAAGCCCTAGCGTCCGCACCAGTGCTTCAACTCCCGGACTTTAACCGTCCATTCCTTATCGAGTGTGATGCTTCAGGCTCAGGTTTTGGCGCTGTTCTCCATCAAGGTGCCGGGCCTATTGCCTTCTACAGTCGCCCTATTGCAGCCCGCCATATCAAGCTGGCGGCGTATGAACGTGAGCTTATAGGACTAGTTCAGGCAGTACGGCATTGGCGCATTATATGTATGGGTCGCCTTCATCGTCAGACGGACCACTACGCTTAAAATTTCTTGGATCAACTACCACTACGATACCTCAACATCAATGGGTAGCAAGTCCGTGGGATTTGATTTTTCCGCTGAGTATCGCCCTTACCGTCTGAAAGCTGGCGACGCTTTATCACGCCGATGCTGAGATTTCTCGACGCTTATTCATGCATTGACTATGCCATCCCCGCTCAATATTCGATGAACTACGCTAAGTCCTACCGCTTAAGCCGCAGGACTACTACCTCTTGCCGACATCCAACAAGGGCGCCTCAATGCACTTCGTCGGGCTTGATGGCCTCATTTTATACAAAATCGCATATTCAAAGATCTTCAACCTTGTGCGCATTATTGTATGGCGGTTGTCACCAGTGGGCCATGAAGGAGTCCGTAAGACCCTTACTCGGTGCATTCTGATTTTCATATCCCTGGAACTGTGAGACGATTGTTCAAGACTTCATCCGCGACAGCCGTCACACGGAACAAGACAGAGCATCTTCACCCTGGGGCTTATTGCAACCCCTCGAGGTACCACTTACGGTTTGGTCGACATTGCTATGGACTTTATTGAAGGGCCCCTAAACCGAGGCAAAACGCTTATTCTCACTTCGCGGGTCGATCGCTTTTCAAAGGCAATTTCATTTTATCCCTTAACTCATCCGTATACTAAAAGATCTCGTGAGCCGTGGTTTTCTTTGACAATATTGTGAAGCTACACGTGATACTCCTCATCTATCGTCACCGATCGAGATGTTGTGTTTACTAGTGTTTTTTGGCAAGAGTTATTTCACCGGGCCGCATCCGTCCTCAAAATGAGTTCAAATTTTATCACCCACAAACAGATGGTCACCCGAGGTCACCAATAAAATCATCGCCATGTACTTGAGATGCTTCACCGGTGACCGCTTAAACAATGGATCCGCTTGGCTTCCATGGGCGTAATATTGTTATAACACCTCTTATCAATCATCTCTAAAATGACCCCGCTTAGAGTGGTTTACGACGTGATCCACCTACCTTGCGCCTCCTATGTTAAAGGCGACAAGACGCCACCAAAGAAGTGAAGGCCAAATGCTGGATAGGGATGAATTCTTACGGGAAGTGCGTGATCGCCTCCTCCAAGCTCAGGCATCAGCTGCTGATCACTATAACCACAATCATCGTGAGGTACACTTCAACGTCAATGATTGGGTATGGCTACGTATCTCCCAGCGACCGGCTACATCTCTCCCACAAGTGACGCATGGCAAGCTCAGCCCTCGTTTCTATGGACCATATCAGATTGTGGCGCGCATTGGGACAGTGGCTTATCGCCTTCGCTTGCCACCCGGAACTCGAATTCACGATGTATTCCATGTTGGCCTCCTTAAGAAGTTTCACAGGACACCCCCTCCAGCATTGGCCCAACTACCCCCTATGGTGCATGGGCGTGCGCTCCCGGTCCCTGATCAAGCATTGCGAGGCCGTGTGGTACGTGGTATTCGCCAAGTGTTGATTCAGTGGAAGGATTTGCCACCTTCGCAAGCATCGTGGGAGCATGTCCACAAGTTTCAGCAATTGTACCCCACCTTTCAACTCGAGGACGAGTTGTTTGCGGAGCAGGGGGAGATGTCAGGTTCGGCCAACACTTCAGCCGTCGTGGCCGCACCTAACAGAGTAGTTCGGCCAGATTAGAACCAATAAGTTAGGAGTCGGGTATCCTTTATTTTCTAAGTCAGAGTCCTTGTCCGATTCATATTGAAAGAGTCCGTGTAAGACTCCAATTAAGGTTGTGTCCTGTTTAGTTTGGGCTATATATATTAGCCGTCGGGAAGAAATAAAATCAAGCAGCATATTACCTTGTTGCTCCCTTACCTTCCCTGTTGTCCTCTTCTCACGCTTTCTCTCAGACGGCCCGGCTGCGGCAACTGTGCCACGACGACGTTTAAGGAGTCGGCTGTTGTTCGACGGCATCGCTACGACCTCCGTAGCCGTGCACCCAACAATATGTTATTAACCCCGTATCTCTTCATAATTTTACTAAAGAGAAGTTGCACGCAAACCTTACTTAGCTATCTACTTCCCCATTAGTTGCTGTTGTTCTGATGCTCAACTATACACCCTTTTCAAATTTTAGTTAAACTTACTACTCATTGGTCTGTTAAGGCAAGGGTTGCTCTGATTTCATTGCTTGACTTGAGCATTGATGTATGCATAACTTCTACTAATGTATACCAGTTAAATGTCTGGCATTGCCAATCTGTTTGATTGAAGTAGCTACATTACTCGTACAGTTTATTCTCATCTCAAGTATGTCCATAGAGACTTATTTAACTGTGTAATTTTGCAATGAATCAGGTGATTGCCCTCAATAGCTCAAGTGCTGCAGAAGGTGAACTTTATGTGGATGACGGGAAAAGCTATGATTATCAGCAAGGGGCATTCATCCATCGCCCGTTTTGTATTTGCAGACAATAAGCTAACTTCGAGTAATACCGTGCCCGATAATCTGGTCAAGAAGAAATTTTTGCTGAAAAAACCAGGAACACAGCCTGCAGATAGAAGCAACAAGCCAGATGAGTCCTAATTGAAGGCTAAGATGAGCTAGAGCTACCGAAGAAATGGCTGGCGGCCCCCATCCTGCAGATAGAAGCAACAAGCCAGATGAGTCCTAATTGAAGGCTAAGATGAGCTAGAGCTACCGAAGAAATGGCTAGCGGCACCGAGGAAGAAAAGGTAGTAGTACTAGTAGTATCTAGGGGTGCAAACGGAGCGGATATTTCCCGACCGATCTGATACCGTATTCGAAAAAAATCCGTACCGATGTTATCCGTATTCGTATCCGGAAAATCTGATGTAATATGGGTTAGGATATGGGAAGAGCAATATCCGATCCATATCCGAAAAATCTCATGTAATATGGGTTAGGATATGGGAAGAGCAATATCCGATCCGATACCCGGTAAATATCCGACCCAATACCCGGTAAATATCCGACCTGATACCCTTGCAATATTGTTCATAATGTGTGTATTTGAATTACAGTGCTTGCTAGCTGTATTTTAGATATTGCGTGTTGGTTATGTGCTATCTGATTAGGCAAGTTGTAATATAATGTGACACATAATGCTGTTGTGAGCCTGTGATATAATGTGAGCAAGTTGTAATATAATTGCACTACTTTCTGGAGCAAGCTCTTATAATTGCACTACAAAACACTTGATTGCAGTTGGATGTGCTACATCATATAAGTGCATATATTGATTGGAATTATACTTGGTTGTATATTATTCTTATGTAGGGAATGCAACTATTATTGAATTTGAAACACTTACATGTTTTGAAAGTTATAGTAAAGTTTTGTGTATGGTTGATTGATCCTAATATATGTGACATATATGGTTTCTGCTTTCACGCATTATCCGACTAACTATTCGTGACCGAGACTAACCGTATCCGGAACGACCTGTATTCGCTCCGTATTCGTGGATCGAAGTAATCCAGATTCAGATTCGAATCCAAGATCGTCCGTATCCGATTATGTATCCGAGAAAAAAATTGGAATAGGATACGGGATGAACAAAATCCGTCCGTATCTGCTCCGTTTGCACCCCTAGTAGTATCATACCTCTAGGCACTAGCTATGGTCCTCAGGCTCATGTAGATCGTTAATGCGATCCATATACCCATAAATTCGTTATGCGCCGACAGGTATACCAGGCACGGTATTGATATAGCCGGAATTTTTTGTATTTGATACAAGATTTGACCCATATTCACAAAACGATACAATACTTTCGCGTATTTATAAAAAACCCACTCATACTCGGAATTTGAAATTCCGGTTATGCATACCCGGAATTTTAAATTTTGTGTATGATGTATTCGGTTTGCCAGATCTCGGGTATTGCATATTTGCCTCATACTCGGTTATGTTTTTTTGTTAGTCAAAACCATGCAAATAAGAAAAAAAAAGAAGAAGAAAAACCCATATCCAGTTTGAAAAACAGGTATAGGTTTTTTTTTTGTTAGTCGAAACAGTGCAAATAAGTAAAAAAAAAACAAAAACAAAAACTCATCCAGTTTTTCAAAAACCGAGTATGGGTTTGTTTTGTTTTGTTTTTTAGTCTAAAACCGTGCAAATAAGGAAAAAAAGTCCATACCCAGTTTTTCAAAAACTGGGGGGGTTTGTTTTTTTTTTGTTAGTCAAAACCGTACAAATAAGGAAAAAAAAAGAAAAACCTATACCCAGCTTTTCAAAAAAAAAAGCGAAGGGCTCTCTCTGACGGTTGAAACAGTGAAGATTCTCTTCGATTGCTTGAGGCGAGACTAAATGTTTTTGGAAGCAGTGGACTTGCTGGATTACAGTGAAGAATTGGGCTACCATCTTGATGTGTTCTTCTATAACACTCTGATGAGTAGGCTCTGTGACATCGGTGATCTTGCCATGGTCAGGCTGTTGGTTGATCTGTTGAAGAAGGGCATTGGGCCAGATATGTTTAGGGAATGTTTGGCAGAGCTCCAGCTCCACTAAATTTTTGGAGTTGGTGGAGCTGGTATTCTTAGCTTCACCAGATTCGTGGAGCTGGAGTTATGGGTATATTAAGAGTGTTTATGTGAGTCATCTTGTTTAAATTTTAGAATAAAATTATATACTTAAGTCATTTTATTTCAGTCTACAAGTTTCAACTCTAAGATGATGCTGAGATCTGGAGCTCTGTCAAACAGGACCTTAGTTTTACTATTGCAATTCGGGGCCTCTGCGGAGCTGGGAAACTCCAGGTGGCAAAATGTCTTATAGAAAAGAAGGGGATTGAATATGATGTTGTGGCGTTCAATACTTTGATTCATGAATTCTGCATGGCTGGGGATTTATGTGGTGTTAAGCTAACTTACGTGGATGTTGAGTAGGAAAGTTCTCCCAAATAACTTTAGAAATGCTACGGTGATCGATAGTTTATGTAAAGAGCAGAAGTTTGTTGAGGCAAAAAACTTTCTTCTTGAATCTTTGAGAGATGGGTTGGTGCCTGATCATCTTATTCGCCTGAATAATTGGCTAGTAAAAGCAAAAAGATGGATATAGGTACTGGACCTACCTACTTGATGAATTAAGACAATAATCTATGCTAGATACTTGCATCATCAACCCATTGGTTAGGCTATTATGTGGCGAGGGGTACTGTCAGCGTGAGAATTTCTATGAATTTTCTCTTATACTTGACAGGATGCTAGGAATAAGATGACAATATAAGGATGCTAGAGCACCTAATATGAGAAATTGCTCGAAACATTTTCTCTGCAAGCAACATAATTTAACCAGTGATGGAGTAGTATGATAACTTTCTCCGCAAAGCAACCAACGCTAACCAACAAAACTGGGCGTCAGAGCTGAAGTAACAACTAAAAGAGGTGCAACACTAAATTCTTCTTCTTTGTCTTAAACCAGAGAAGACAAAACCAAATAATCTACTCCACTAGCTCTTCGATCTATGACATAAAGGACAAACGCTCTCCCTTACGAGAGGTTCCTAAACTTCCGGTTGTGGCTCTACTCGGCCACAACCACCACCACGGTCTCTACCATGGCCACAACACAACAACCGAAACACTTTGGCACCACTTAATTTCAATGACATAAACAATTCGATAATTTCTTTCATAAGCATAACAATACGCATCATAATAATGTTAGAGCTCAAATAAAGCATTAAAGCATAATGCAGTGATTACCCATCCCCTTTCTACTGTGCATATGAGTGTGTCAAGTTTTAAATTAATTAACCAATCTATATCAAAATTTTAAGGTTATTGCCCCAAGACCAAATTTTAAAAAGTAGATACATATACCATGTTTCTACTTTTTCAAGTCAACATTTTAGTTTACTTTAGATTAATTTGCTACATTCACATGCCATGGACCTAAAGCCCGTTTTGATACCAACTGTAACACCCCGTCACTCAAACAATCATAACTTTTGATTCGTTTAACCAAATTGAGTAAACTCAGTCTCTAAATGACCACAAGAGGATAATCTACCATTATCCCATACCCATTCATGATGAAGATACATCAATCACTCCCAGATTTGCAATGAACAGAGAACCATTGCACTAACTCTAATTCTAGACAGTTTGCATTAAAACAATCATATCTCCCAAATGGCTAAACCAAATTTGGAGTTCTTGTGCTCTAAATAACCACAATAAGATAATCTACAAATATTTTATACCCATTCATGTTGAAAATGCATCAATCAATCCCAGATTTGCAATGAACAGAGATCAATTGCATTAACTCTAATTCCGGACAGTCTACCATAAAATTAGTATATCTCCCAAATGGCTAAACTAAATTTGAAGTTCTTGTGCTCTAAATGACCACAATAAGATAATCTACAAGTATTTGATACCCATTCATGCTTAAGATGCATCAATCAATCTCAGATTTGCAATGAACAGAGATCAATTGCATTAACTCTAATTCCGGACAGTCTACACAAAAATTAGCATATCTCCCAAATGGCTAATACAAATTTGGAGAAGATAATGTACAAGTATTTCACACCCATTCATGTTGGATATGCATCAATCAATCCCAGATTTGCAATGAACAGAGAACCCGAGCTGCCCCCAGACTTTCTGAATTCTGAAAAGTTCAGTTTGGGGTAGCTCACTTCAACATAGCATAACTTTGAATTATTAAATCCAAATCAAGCAAACAAATATATTTTCTCAATCTACAGGAAATTTCTCAACTATCTCTAGGCAAATGGAAAATCTAAATCGGCTTGCATCTAGCTTTAAACAACAGCTCACTATTACGTCTGCCAACACATGTATAAACAGAATAGTCCACACCAAAATGATCATAACTTTTGATTGGATGAATGGAATTGAGTGTTCTTGAGCTCTAATGAAACTTAAGAACACAAGCTACAACTTTCTCTACAACCAAAGATTCAGGAGATGCCTCTAACTGCCTCAAACCGCAGCTCCAAAACCGGCCTTTGCACATCTCAAAAATAGAATAGAGTTTCCCTCCAACCTAGAGCCATTTTCCCTCAAAAATCCCCAAATCTATGAACTCTAAAGCCAACCTAACCAGAAAAACCACTTCCTAGAACAGCAAGCAACCTCCCAAATCTTATCTTCACACATCCACAAGGAGGAAGAGGAGGAGAGGTGTCGGTTGGGGAAGGGCTGGTCGCCGGCTAGGGGCAGCATCAAACAGGGAGGAGAAGCTTCAAGGGGGAGGCCATGGCTACTCCAAGGAAGAGGAGGAGTGAGCTCCTTGCCTCAATCGACTGGGAAGGAAAAAAAGGAAGGGAGTAGGTGGGGGGGGCTGGTTTCAGGAAAAGAGGGTGGGGAGGAAGAGAAAATAATTAGAGGGTTCTTCCACCCACTAAAAAATCATTCTCCGAACACGCAGACAGGCCCACCCAAAGCCGAGATCATCTGAAAGAGGAATCCACACCCCGACAGAATAATTCCCTAGCTTGGAGCAAGGTTTATGATGTTACATTCTCTACCCCTTAAAAGGAATTCGACCCCGAATTCGAAGAACGCCAAATATAAAAACAAAGTCCACATGGGACTTAAACTTCTTTGCAACTCAAAACACCCACGCAAAGACTCAACCAGATGCAAACAGTAAACCATAACTTCCAAATCCAACTACTAATGAAAGTGATTTGTCTTAACTCAGACGAAGTTTCTCATGACTCCACATTCACTCCAATTTCCACTTAAATTTGCAAGGGACAAAACTCCCTATCATTCTAGATCCCAAAGAACTTCCCGAATAAGGAATCTCACAAGAATTTTTTCTCAACCTTTATCCTCAATTTCACCCACTAAAGGACTCAATCAAATTAATTGATATGCTAAATCTCCATATCATACCGCTATCACAAAATAATCTGATATATCTCATAAAAACTTCTTTTGGCATTAGTCATTACCGGATAAGACCTCCATATAAACCAATGAGAACATGGTTCTCAACACTAAATTCCCTATTTAACTTCAACCTAATCTCCCATCCTAACCATTTTACCATATTTCATCTTATTCATGTCAACAAAAATGACACAGGCTTTTCATTCTAACACACTTCTAAACCATATCTCAACTAATCATTCATACTATCTGTTTAAACATCTCAAGTTCCAAACTTGAACCTCCAAAGAATCAAATACACAAAATCCCACCCTTTCAATTGTTTGACCTTTTCAACAAAAGGACTATAACTAATCGATGCCATCGAAGGAAATAGCCCACTCGGGCATAATTTCCATATTCCAATCATATATCCACAATATATAAAATTTTATTCACTCTCCTCCTAGGTATAAAGGGGGTAAAACAACTAAAATTGCAAAGGAATAATATAAAGACAATTGTGCCCTTGCATGTCCAGTACAAAGCCAGGGGAAAGGAGGGAATTTAGTAGCACAGTAGAGATTCACCCCCTTTATCTTACCCAGCCGAGCCTTAGGAAACGGAACCACAACTCATTTCCAACCGAGCACCAGCGAAGAGCCAGCCATAGCTTTCTCTCCTCTTCTTGCTCTTCTCCCTGGGGAGAGAGAGAGAGAGAGAGAGAGAGAGCAACCGAAGGCCAAAGGAAGAAGAAGAGCCGGCCAAGGGGAGCCACCGATCTAGAGTAGATCGGCCACCTCCATCCCCCAGCCAAACCCTCACTGAGCCAAGAGAAGAAGAGGAGGATGGAGCAGGAGGCCAAGCAAGGGGCTCAAGGCCTACTACCTCTTCCCCAACCTCTTCTTCATCTCAGAATTTCACTGACAGAACCAGGTGCACAAGTAGCAGTATCAAGTAGCAAATAGTAAAGAGAGTAGAATGTAGCTTGTAGATCGAGTAGATCCAGTAAACAAAAGAGTAGATCGGGCCTCAAACCCTTGGTCTTAGACCTTGGCAATAGGGGGAGTGGTCGCATGTGTGTACCTAGTAGTTCATCCCTTCGGATGAACGCCGTCCTTACAACATGCACCATCCCGCGGTAGAGTTCTTGCCAGTGTTCATCACCGACCCAAAACCTTACCTTGGTAGCAACTTAACCAAACCCTAGAGGCTTTCAACCGAGCTCAAATGACCAGAGGAGAACCAGTGAACCAAATCCCCCAAAAATCTCGCAAGCAACCAAGAACCCTAGAGCCGAAGCATAGCGGTAGAGAGAGAGAGAGAGCGCCCGTAAGGGCCCGGCTAGCCAAGGGTTAGCCGAAGTTGGTAGATTGCGGTCGATGAGTTCTGGCGCAAGGCCACTCGGTGGAAGGGGAGTAGCCGAGGAGGAGCTCAGAGAGAGGGAGTCGGAGGGGAGGCACAGCTGGCGCCTGGCGGGCGACCAAGGCTGACAGCGCGTGGAGGTTGAGGCCGGCGGCGCGCGGCAGCCGAGAGGAACGACTGAGAGAAGAGGCAGCTGAGAGGCTTCGACCAAATGTAGGAAAGGGAAGGAGGGAATGGGCCGAAGGCCCATTAGGCTGAAGAAAAGAATGAGAAGAGAGAAAAGAAAAAAAGAGAAAAGAAGAGAAAAGAAAAGAAAAAGAGAAAAGATGTGGAAAATTAGGAAAGTGGTTTGTTGTCGCTGAACGCGATTAGTATAGGGCCTGTTTGGATCCATGCAGCTAACAGTTAGTGCTAAAAATTAGCTGGAGTGAATCCAAACATAGCCAGCTAATAGATCAGCTTACTATTAGCTGGGCACCTAGCTAATGGTTATCTCATTAGCTAGCCAAACCCAGCTAATAGTGGCATTTAACCAAAATACCCTTCGCGGCTGCCACCAAAACAAGATTCAATCCTTGAAACAGGGCCTGCAAAGAAGCAGGGGTATTCTGGACAATTGATCAATCTAAACATCTATTAGCCACGTATTAGTTGGTGGATCCAAACACCCTCCAGCTAATAGTTAGCCGGCTAATAGTTAGCCAGCTAATATTAGCTAGGAACTATTAGCCAGCTAACTATTAGCTGCTAATAGATCCAAACAGGCCCATAATTAACCATTAGCTGATTAGTTCAAATTAAGAATTTAACACTAGCATTAATTAATATTGCTACTATTAAAGTGGTTGGACGCCATCAATCATATTCAAAATTAATATGCTATATTTTCAGGACAAGAACTAAATCAATCAGACCACCATCTCCAGCTTTCAAGTGAGGACGATTATATTTACCAGAATCCATACCAGAATCCAGGCAATTTCCTTTGATCATGTTTTATTAAATATTTTCCAATGCTTTCGTTAAATTCTTCACAGCATGGAAAATTTATGTTGCAAATAAAACCTTAAATCGGATGCGAATGGATAGCATGGTAAAAAATGGATGGATAGATGGATTGGTACTTGGTTTGGTATTGGAATGGTTTATTGAGTGAATGGATGAGTTGGTGTATGCTATTATGGTGGGTAGAGGGCGTCGATGAGTTGGGAATAGCCGGCGGAGTCCTCTAAATATGGTTATGATATAAGGATGAACCACTGACACTCGGGTAACAAGCCGTGTTACAGTATCAACCATAGTGTGTGGAATCAATCAAAAAAGGTTGTCCTGGGAAAGTATTATGATCTTCACATTGGTGGTTGAGTAGTTGACTAGGAGTGTGAAGCTAGGTATGCCGGGAGTCCTAGTGAAGGACACGATATCAGCTGCGGTTGATTGGGTGCTATATTTGAAGCTGGGGAAGTATCAATGCTACTGCGGTAGCATGGTACAACTAGTACGCTGAGGGTAGTGGGGAACAGTCGAGGACACCACTACTCATTGGTTATCAGGGTTAGAGATCTAATACTGGACTAGTGATAACATTTTGGGGCCTCACGGGATGGGGTCACTATGGGTAAAGTGGTACGAACCTGCGCAGGGTCAAAATCATGAATTCATGCCTGTCTCTTGGATTGGATGCTACGGAAGCTAAGTATACCTCTTATACGAGTGCTAGTAGCATTTCTGGGATAATTAAAATGACACAACTTTCCTAATAAAACTCTATTTTATGAAAAATGGATTTTAGTGAGAAAACAGATTTGGATGGACATGAGAGGAATGATGTGAGGAAAAATTCATCTACTGCATTTGCTAATAATGGTTGCTAAATACTTTGTACTGACTCTTGCTAAATCTCCCTTTGCTAGATAATGGCTCTGGTGCTCAAGCGTCTGGTTGGTTTGATGAGGCGGCTGAATTCTACTAAGAGGGATAGACGGACGAGTAGCCGTGCATCGGCTTCGTCAGGCTTTTGGTGTAATTAATTGTCTATGTAATATTTTTTTGTTGTAGTTGGATCTGATGTACAACTAAAGCACCAGACATATAGCCCTACGTGGCTTGGCTTGTAATATATTTACATTCAGTCTCTAATTATTGTTCTGTTGCAACACTCTGAACAAGTTGTACTAATTGATAAAATATCGGGTGCGCTCGATGTTTTGATTAGTTAGTATACCGAGATTCGTGTAATTAACTCAGTGTAATGATAGTGAAGCTTTTAATTACCTGGGCTAATTGCGTGGGTCATCACAGGTGGTATCAGAGCAACGGTTACGAGAACCACGCAATTAAATAATTAGAGACCGATAGGAAAACCCAAGGTAAAAAGATTTTTCTAGCTATATGCAATAATATATTGTAATTCTTGTCTTATCAAATAATACTAGTAGCTTTAGCTCTATTGTCTTGCTGATTTTAATTGGACTACCAATGCTAAATAGAACCTTTTTAAGGGGGATAGGGGCACGTATTATGCTTAATTATTGTTCTAGGTTGTGTAGTGTATGCTCTATGTTAAGATAATGTTGCATAATTATCGCTTGCAAATGAGAACTTGTTGTTCTTTGATGCATGTTAATCCTCATACTACAACCATGCCTAGTGTGATAGTCAAAAGAAACAAGCTCATATATGTTCAAATTACTTAATTAATTATGTTCATGCTTGTTTAGGTATCACATCCAAAATCAATATCATGTTTATAACTGCATTCTAGTAATTGCATATCATCCTGTTTAATGCTTGAATCTGGATATATGATAGGTCTCTTTCGTGTAGTCAATGATGCATGTCTTTAATTTGTTTGTTCCAATGTGAGTATATGGCTATATATATATATATATATGTATGTATTTATAATTAGCTAATTACATAAATCAGAAGAGGAGCTAAGGACAAGGAAACGGTCCCGGACCCGTTGTCCGTGGCGTGCTTGGACGCGTGGATCCATAGCGTTCTCGAGCGTGTGGCCTCGAGGAGTTCTTGGTGCTCGGACACCAAGTTTGTGTTATCGTCTGTGAAATCATATGATGAAAAATTGGCTTGATCATGTGCTGAAAAATTAGTTAGGATTAATCTTGCAAAATTACTTGTATGAAGGACCAAACATCCAAAAACAGTGAGTTTCGCATGTATGACGGACCAAATTTTTTGGTCTGTCATAAACGTGATTTTGATGTTTTTATGCTTGTTCAAGAAATCGCGTTTTTCGCATGTATGACAAACCAAATTTTTTGGTCTGTCATACACATGCTTTTGGCGACCTCGTTTTTCCCATGTATGACAAACCAAATTTTTTGGTCTGTCATACACATGTTTTTTGGCGACCTCGTTTTTCCCATGTATGACAAACCAAATTTTTTGGTTTATCATAAACATATTTTTTGGCGACCTCATTTTTTCCATGTACGACAGACCAAATTTTTTGGTATGTCGTAAATGTGCTTCTGAAGGTTTTTGCGCGGGACCAAGTTCTTAAAAACAGTAAGTTTTACATGTACGCCGGACCAAATTTTTTGGTCCGTCGTGAATGCGTTTTTGCTCGATTAGGGTTTTGAGCAAACTTGGAATTGAGTTTTTGGTTTGACCTTGAGATTATGAAATTGGTGAGAATTTCATGATGCTTGTTTTGAAGTGGACTTTATGCAATGCTCGTGTGAGTATTTGCATGAACTAATGTTGAGTCAAGTCGCGGACTTGTGCTCGGATCGTTTTTGTGGTTGATCATGTGCAGGTGTTGCTCGAGGAAGAACGTGGTCGATGACGGGACCAGAACTAGGTTCATGGAGGAACTGAGGTTCGGGACTAGGTTCAAGGAGGAACTGAGGTCTTGGTGGTCAAGGATGTCATGCGGGACGTTCGGGCTAAGAGAATGGTGCACATGAAGAATGGTTAGTCACGTGAGAATGGCAGGAGGTCATTCGCGTGCAAAGTGTTAGTCACGTGAGTATGGCAGGTGGCCATACGCGTGCAAAGTGTTAGTCACGTGAGTATGGTAGGGTTGCCATACGCGTGCAAGAGTTGTACTCGGCCAGGTTGGGCCAAGAGGAGTTGTGTTGAATACATACTCCTTCTAGATTAGGAATTGTATTCAGAACTCCTTGTGTTTTGCTCCTTTAAATAGGAGGGGTGTCTCCTGTTGAAGGGCATCAATCGGAGCTGAGCGCATTGAGAGCCTCAAGCTCAGTTTTAGGGTTTGTACTCTTTTGATGAGAGTACTTTAGACAAAAGAAATAAAGATCAATTCTTCCAAGATTCTTGCGTGCTACAGTAACCACGTTGCTACAGTGTTTTCTGTTTTGGTTCTTGTTTGCATGCTTGCTCTAATTCTAGATTGGTTTTTGATTCTTGAGTTTCATCATGATTTGATCCATAAAAAACCTTTCTAGGGTATTGATTTAGAGTTCCTCAAAGTCTAGTTGATTAATCTTTTGAAGATCTTGTTTAATCTTGAAGTTTTGATTAGATTAGTTTTCGTCAAGTTCTGGAACAGCAAGCTTGCGAAGCTCATAACTTTTGATCCGTAAGTCCGATCGAGCTGATTGTTTTTGGGTTCGATTCGTATTGGAATATAGTTTTTTGTGTCCAAATTTCAGATCAATCTAACGGTTGGATCTCCGGGAATTCTCGTTTTACCGAACCTCTGTCATTCTGTTTTTGTCGAATACGAGGCAATTATTTGGTTCTATTTTGGGGTGAACTTTTAGTAGATCAAGAATTTGGTTTTAGCTTCCGCACAATCATTCACCCCCCTCTGATTGCTATATTCGTATACTTCGATCCTACATCGTCTTTCTTCAGTAGATAGGGTGGCCCGAGTGCGTTAATCTTGGGGAGTTCCTGGTGCTCGGACACTAGGCTTTTTATCATTTTCTTATTTGCATCTTGATGGTGTTCATGTTCTTCAATAGCAATAGGTGCGACTCGAGGTGCTATCCTTGAGGAGTTCTTGGTGCTCGGACACTAAGTTTCTTTTCGCTTCTCTTAAATTGTGATTTATGGCTCTTACTCTGAGATGGTAGATAGATTGTGGATGTAATTCTGAAATGTATTGACGAACGAGAGCGAAATATCTGACGTCTTCTCTCCTCTTTAAAACAAAAAATCATAATGGCCTCCACTCACAATGAATACTTCTCATCTTGCAATAAAATGTTGTCATAATTAAAATTTCCAACCTTTACCTTCTCCACACAATAAGACCTCTTGTCTTATAAATGAATTCTGATAATGGTAATTGTCTAAAATTATTCTAGCTAAATATAAGAAGGGCAATGAAAATTAAAATTGTGCTAAAGGTAAAGAATTAATAAAGTTATGTCTTGCTAATGCTTTCTTTTGCAGGATGTCAGATCGTGAGGTTAGAGAGCAAGATCTAATCATTAGGTTAAGATCTAACTCGCCAAATGTTGACAACCAGCAAACTGCCCCCACCCAAGATCCAAACCATCATGATGTTCTTGAGAATAGGCAACCCACACCACCTCGAGGTAACACAAGCACAACTAGAACCCTAGATAACGTAGATCAACTAGAAAGAATTATGATGTACCTGGAAAGCTCTAGGAAAGAGGCTCAAGAGAATTAGAACCGGTTTATGGAAGCCCTACTTGTAAACTTAGTTCCAGGAAACCCATGTCAAAGCAAAACCAGAGTCACCCTAGGAGAGTTCCTACAAATATGCCCACCTACCTTTGCCAAAGCCATAGAACCACTTGAAGCTGATGATTGGCTTCAAGAAATAGAGAAGAAACTACACACTATGGGCTGTTCTGAGGAGGAAAAATTGTAGTATGCCGTGTATCAATTGACCAGCCCAGCTGCAAATTGGTGGACTAACTACTATCGTAGTCGTTCGGGAGAACAACCCATCTCTTGGACAGAGTTCGCCTACCAGTTTCGTAACACCTATGTACCTCTAGGTGAGATGGATATTAAGAAGTAGGAATTCTACGATTTAACCCAAGGGAGCAAGACAGTGACAGAGTACCTCCACAAATTCAATGAGTTATCCCGATATGCCCCAGAGGAAACCGATACGGATGCCAAGAAAATATACAGGTTCAAGAGAGGGATGAACCCATACTTGAGGATACAATTGACTGCTCATTTAATTATTGAGTTCTAAGACCTAGCCAATAGAGCCATTCTTATAGAAATTGAGCAATCCCAGTTAAACGAAGAGAGGAAAAAGAGAGCGAGATTTGACATTGGGACACCTACTTATAACCCGCCAAGACCTTTTAGACTACCCATGCCAAACAGAAATCATCCACCTCAATCAGGGATAGACACATCCAATCCACACCCTAATGTCCCACCCTCAGGATTTGTGCCTAAGTGCTACAAGTGTGGCGGTCCCCACTTTGCTAACAATTGCTTCCAGCAACCCAGCATTTGTTATCATTGTGGTCAGGAGGGACATAAGAGGTTTAATTGCCCACTTCTAACGAGTCAGCCTGGACAAAATGCTTTAGGGAGACCTCCAAACCATGCTCCATCAGCAAGAAGCGGTCAAGGAGGCCCTAGTGCCATCTCTTCTAGAGGATCTAATAGAGGAGCACCAACTGCAGGATCCGCTCGCTTAAACTATGTCGCAGCAGAGCAAGTGGAAGGAACAGCCAACGCTGGTATAGATGTATTTCCCATTCTTTCATTTCAAGTAGTGTGAGTTTAATTCTAGAACCCTTCCTTTAGGTGAGCCAGATTTCGGGGACGAAATCCCTTTTAAGGGGGATAGGATGTAAGAACCCTGAAAATTCCATCAAGCAAATGCAATAATTAGTCTCCTAATCAGTTCTTTAGCAGGTAATTAAGTGCCAAATTAATGTAGCATTGTGCATAAAGGGGGTAGAACAACTAAAATTTCAAAGAAATAATAGAAAGACAGTTGTGCCCTTATCTTACATAGTGAAGGCCGGGGGCAAGGAGGGAATTTGGTAGCACCATAGAGATTCACCCCCTTATCTTATCAAGCCGAGCCTAAGAAAACTGAACCACATCTCATTTCCAACCGAGCATCAAGAAAGAGCCAGCCATACCATTCTCTCCTCTTCTTGCTCCTCCCAGCCTAGAGAGAGAGAGAGAGAGAGAGGGAGAGAGAGAGAGCAACCAGAGAGCAACCGAAGGCCAAAGGAGGAAGAAGAGCTGACAAGGGGAGCCATCGGTCTGAAGCAGATCGGCCACCTTCAACCCCCAGCCAAATCCTCACCGAGCCAAGAAAAGAAGATGAGGATCGAGCGGGAGGCCAAGCAAGAATAGCCTACACGTCGTGAGCTGAACAAGGCATATGCATGCCCAACTCTACTCTGAACAAAGATTGAGATAAAGTTGGCAGTTCTCCCGTGCCAAGATTTTATCCCTGCATTGCCGTGAGAATAAAAGATTCTTAGTGCATCTGCTATTGATGTGACATGTGAATCATTAGCTCCTGTTGGCCCGGAACTTGTAGATGTAGCCTTCTCATTAGCTCCTGTTAGCATTGCTTTCTGCTCCCGTAATGGTTCTATTTCCTTTGATTAAAGGGCCAAGGAATTGATAAACTGGTGGTCAGGATTAACTTTTTCTTTTGACAACATATAATCGAGCTTTTCTTGGTACCGATTTTCGTCGAAAATCACTGAAAATCGCATGGTTTCGAAATCCAAACTTTTGAAAAAATAAAATAAAATAAAATAATCACGATTTTCTCTTGATTTTCACCGATTATCGTGATATTTTGACCGACTAATTGAATGTTTCTCGAAAAACCGATTTTAGAGCGATTTTCTCTCGGTTTTCACCGATTTTATCTCGATTTTCACCGATTATCGCGATATTTACGCCGCATAATTTTTTTTGAATTTAACCGGTTTAGCGGCCAGTTTTAGATGTCGTACCCCACCGATATGTCCGAAAATTGCGATTTTTGCACGATAATCACCGAAATTGTGAACGCTGTTGGTGGTACAGCTGAGAGCACAGTCGCTTTCTCTTCCACTCCAGAGGCATTGTCACTTACGACTCCAGGAAGCAATTGCACTTTGTTTTGCACTTCACCAGTAAACCCTATTTTTTTAGGTTTTTTCTTCAACTTAAAATCTAAAGTCTAAATAAATGGGTGATCTTTTTGGGTTTTTTAAAAACTATAAGTCTCCATATAACTAAAAGTCAAAAACTACTGAAGAGGTATTTTTTTGGCTTATTGAGGGTTGACTTTAGGCCGATGTCACTGATGGTAAAATTGCCTACCTCTATCATGTATAAAAGCCGATTACTGTTAAGCTGATTAAGTCAAAAGGCTGGCTTTAAGCTATAAGCTAAAAAACTTAAATCGAAACAAAAAGAGCAAGGTGTGCAAGTGTTGCATGAGCTACAGATCATATTTGTAAGTTATATTTGAAACATTTCTACCAACCTTATTGCTTGTGGTTCGCTTTAATGTAGTAATGATATGTGGGCACTTTTCATCATTTCTGGTAGATACATTCGTGTGCTGTAGGCGCACCTTCTTTTGATATTCTGTTGTAACGCATAGACAACCTACTAGTATTATAATATAAATTAGTAGACACTGCGGTACTTTAGACCGGCTGATTTGCAAAAATCACCCGACCCAGTTCATTCGATAAGACCAGACTCGACCAAAAGACCAAAGCAGACGCGTGTTGCGCCCGTTTTTCTTCCCTTTTCCTCGGTAAGAGCATCTCCAGCAAGGGCCCCTAAAACAGGGTCCCTATTTTGGATTTAGGGACTCCCTCTATTTTTTAGGGTCCTGTTTTCAGAGGACAAGTCCAGCAACAGCCCCTAAATCTCAGCCCTTATTTTATTTTTTCTCCTATTTTGACATATCCACTATGTATAATCTTCATTTAACACCACTAAAATTCAAGCAAAAATATTTGTAATACATAAAACATAAGCATATTAACATTTACAATTTAAAAACATGATATTTTAAATTTAAAATTTTCAAAACATGATAAAATTTTCGAAGCCTCTCATGTATTTCCCTATCTTCAATAATAGATGTTGTACTTGTGTCACTGGAAACTGGGGCTGAGGGGGCAAATTTTGGAGCCTCCTAATTTTAGGGGCTTAGTTGGGGCCCTGGGAATTAGGACCGAGGAGGCAAATTTAGGGGCCTCCTAATTTTAAGAGCTTGAGTTAAGACTCTGCTGGATCTGTTTTTTTACTACACTTTTTATTTTAAAATTTATGGGCCGATTTAGGGGCTCTGCTGGTGACCCTCTAAGTCCCCAAGAGCCTGCGCGATTCCTCCTTCACGATCACAATCCGACGCCACGCAAACCCACCCACGCCCCTAAATCCCAAATCCAAACTCCTCCCCGGCACCACGCCGCCACCGCCGATGAAGACCGGCTCCCGCAAGCGCGGCCCGCCTCTGCCGGACCCTGTCGCACTGCCGCCGCCGGGCTTCGTGGCCGACCGCGCGGAGGCGGCGGCCCGCGTCGAGCGGCTGCTGCGGTACCAGTTCCGCGACCGCCGCCTGCTGGAGGAGGCGCTCACGCACCAGTCCTTCGCCGATGGCGCTGTGTCATACCAGCGGCTGGAGTTCGTCGGGGACTCGGCCCTCGGCCTCGCCTTCTCCAACTTCCTGTACCTGACCAACCCCACCCTAGGCCCCGGCGCGCTCTCCACGCTCCGCGCCGCCAACGTCTCCACCGAGAAGCTTGCGCGTGTCGCCGTGCGCCACGACCTCTATCCGCTTCTCCGGCGCAACTGCCCCCGCCTCGACCTGCTCGTACGTGCATAAGAATCATCCTAAATATCGGAATATTTTGCAGTCGCTAAAATTTGGCAATCACAATGCTCTATTCTTGTCGAAATGTCATGCATTTCTGATTGCCGATTTGTTGCTTTCGCGTTCGGTTGGATTTATGGTCCGGCCATGGGTAGGTAAGGTAAGATGTAAACGTGTTGACATATTATGGTAGATTTTATATTTTTAGCAATGCTCTAATGTGCCAAGGGTACGTAGGTGTTAACAAATTGCCCTACCGCCTAATGTAGGAATTACAAACCCTCCCATTACAACAAGTGCTAGAATTGTGCCTTTCGCTGCGTTTATATCAACACAAAACTGCTTGGTTTTCGTGAAGGTAAGGTGTTGTATGTTGGAAAACAGGACATAAGAGTGTCGGCCATCTGACGGAGCAGTACGCGGGAGTAATAGAGACAGTCATTTATACAGGTTTGGGCGCTAATGAAGGCGTCCTACTCTTGTTGGTGTGCCCTCGGGCTCGGTGTAGAGGGGGTGCATCCTTGCTCGGTAGTGACCCTGAGGGCACACCAATTTGTGTATGTTTTGTATTCCAATAGAGTTCTAGTTAAAGTGAGGGTTACAATGAGTTTTTATAGGTGCTCGTCCTGGTACACAAATATTATATTACCTCTAGTAGGGTGATTAAAGCCTGGGCATCTTCATCATTCCTAGTAGGTGGTAGTGGATCCCACGTCATCGCTCCTTAGGGGTAGGCCATTTACTCCGGGGTCCCACAGGAGGTCTTGAGGCTTGGGCCCTCCTTTGGGGGCCAACCTTGCTGGGGCCACAGGACTTGGCGACCCCACTCATCAGTCGATACCGAGAGAGGTGGGGGTGCCCCTCTATCTCAATGGGTGCTTACGAGGGCACCACGTACCCTCTTTAGAGGGCCGTCGGAGTATAATGGGATTTCCTCCAACACTAGGCCCCCTTTCCTTGGGCGCCTTCTCGGGCATCCGAGGGGCAAAGAGGATAGTTAAGGCTTTGTATCTTGTAGCGAATGCAGTTGTAATAGCATGTCAGGCGAATCCTTCCCCTAACAGCTCGCGTGCAATATGGCATGCGGTTGCGGGAGTCAGTTTGTCATGAGATGCACATGTATGTGTCCTAATCAGCAAGTTGACATTGTCATGGGTGCTACGCACCCTGCCCAATGTGCATACAATTTGGGCACTTGGGCCCTCACCCGCAGCGCCTCGCCTAGGCGCTTGTGCCTACGACCGGAGTGCACTCGCGCAGAGTAATTGCACCCACACACGGTGTACATCTGGACCTAGCGCCCATGCCCTCACTCGATCGCACATGTGTCGCGAGCATGGGCATTGTTGCGGTCGCTACGTACCCCGCCCATGGCACATACACTTTGGGCGCTTGGGCCCTCGCCCGCAGCGCACTAGCCTAGGGCACTTGCGCCTACACTCGAAGCACGCTCGTGCGGAGTGCTTGCACCATGCTTAGTGCACATTTGGACGAAGCGCCCATGCCCTCACTCGAGTGCACAAGTGTCGTGGTCGCTATGCACCCCTGCCCAAGGCGCATACACTTTGGGCGCTTGTGCCCTCACCCGCAGCGTACTTGCCTAGGGTGCTTGTGCCTATGCCCAGAGCGCGCTTGTGTGGAGTGCTTGCACCCACACTTGGTGGTACATCTGGACCGAGAACCCATAATCTCACTTGAGTGCACAAGTGTCGCGGGCATTGGTTATTTTGATCATTGATCGACACCTTGCCTGTTGCACATGAAACATGAAGGATAAGTGTAAGGCCCTTTGCACTGGATGAGCAAGTGGGGGACGCCAACATAACGAGCCCTAGCTCCTTGCCCTGTGGCGCTCAAGAGGAAGCACCAACGGGCAGGAATGAATTTAGTGGAACTTGGGAGCAACCAACTATGATGTATACTTGTAACAAATAGTAGCATACGCCAACTCTTGGAAGGGTACTATCCTCGCAGACCCAACCTCGACCAAGAGGGCGACGTTCCAGGGACACAGTATAAGCCTACACCCGCATGAGAGTTGAATTCGATAGGCAACTGAAATACTGCATGAGAGTCATCCACTAAGTACCCCTGTTTGGTCAACTTGACGATTGAAGCATTGAGAACCTTTGAGGAGCCATGGGCCCCTACATGTAACATGAATACTAGGCATAGTTATTGAGTGATCAAGTCGAGTCGAGTTGTCGTAGGGGCAACTTGTCGACTTAGATAACTAGTCGACTGACTAGTCCACGGCTAGTCTGGACTAGACACCAGAAATTCCAGCACACTCGGTTGTGCAAGTTATATGCTTCTAGCAACAGTTTAAAACATGTATAGGCAAGTGCCTAGGTGCTAGGCGAGGCCAATTTTTCCACCTAAGCGGCCTCCTAGCCCGCCTAGGCGGCGATTAGGAGCTAGGCGCCGGTCTGCTACTCCCCTAGCGCCTAGGGAACACTATGTTTTGCATGAGATAAGGAGCAAAACACATAAACACGGTAATGAGCTGATTTCTTACCTATTTGTATCCCAACATCTCTTTCTTGGCGAATTTATTTCTTTGAAATTTAGTGGCAACAGCCGCAATACCCTGAAATTTTGAAGGACAGAGAGCAGAGCAATGAGCAATAACTTAGTGGTAGACTTGAACAATATAGTAATCTAATCAAATGACCATTCGACCATAGTTATTATGGCGTCGCCTAGGCGATGCCTAGTCGTCCGAGCGGCCGTAGGGGCATGACTGGGCTGGCCGCCTCGAATGGAAGGACTTAGGCGGCAGCCTAGTCATCTGGGTGTCGCGGCGGAAGTAGTGAGGCGGGCGCCGAGCGTTATGGCCGATGAGGATAAGTGAGATTATGAGAGGCTTCTGAACCTGAGGCTCCAACCCTACTGTGTCGCGCCTGTGGAGAGGTGACCGTGGAGCTCCGCACCTCTGTCGGACTGCCTCCACCGCCGGCGCTGCTAGCTCCGGACCTCAGGTGAGATCCTTCTTCTCAATCCTCCTCTGGTCCTCCTTCTGAATCCTCTGTCCCGGCTAAAACCTTCGTCGTCACGACTTCTGCCTTCGCCGCCTCTCCTCTCCGGAAACTAGTGGATTCGTGGCGGCTTCCTTAGGGCTAGGTCTAAAGGAGGTCGGTGGATGACTTGGTGGCAGCGGGGAGCAACTGGTCCGGCGAGAAACCGGCGGATCTGGTGAAGGAGCCGATCGGATGTCGCTAGATATGGTGGCATGGGGGGAGGAGGTAAGGAGAGGGGGAGCTGGAGAAGGCGCCGACACCATGAGGATTGACGGTGGCGCAGAGGGGGGAGGCAGGGAGCTCGGTGGCGGCGTGGAGAGGGGGAGGCGATGAGAGAGTGAGAGAGAGAGAGAGAGAGAGAGAGACGGGCTGGGGGAGAGCATGGATGGCCGCTGGAACGAGGAAAGAGAGGAGTGAAGTTAGGTTAGGGTAAGGAAAAATGGGAGGCTATATGGGCCGACCAAGTGGGCCAAGGAGTGGATCGAGGAGTGTGGAGATGAAATTCAAGTTCATCTCTAATTTCTTTTTGTATGAGGTATATTTAGTTAATTTCATGTTATATGAGATATTATTTATTATTTTCATTGTCTAATCACTGCCTAGGCGCCAACGCACTATGAGCTCGCCTCAGGAGAGGGATTAGGGCTTAAAAACTAGGGAAGGAGAGGAGTTGAAACTCACTAGTCACCACTTGTTGCCAATGGGCGAAGTCGATGGCGACCTTGGGTTGGCGACTTAGGGAGGGGGAGAACACGAAGAAGGGATGCGACGAGAAGTAGTGCAGAGGAGGAAGACGAGCGGATGGCGGTAGCCTGTAGTGGTGGCGGCGGCGATCGGCAGCGGCGGCGGTGGTCGGCTACGCCTTTGGCTAGGGTTCCTGGCTTGCTGCCTACCATGTGTTGCTCAATGCCTTTGGCTGCTCCTCTTTACTTCTAGTCTAACTTCTAAGTGTGCCAAGCCAAGCCCAATTGAATGATCGAGCAACTGGCCGCCCAAGGCCCAACCCAACGTGTGGCTCGGCTAGCCGGACAGCCAAGTCACGCGATTAATCGTGGCTGGTCGTCGACTAGAAATCCATGTCGCTCGACTTGGAAACTAATCGAGTCAAGGTCTTCTAGTCGTGCTCTCAAGCTGACTTTACGATTAATCGTCGATTAGTCACAACTAATCGCACGACTTGATAACTATGGTACCAAGATTTTGGTTAGTGCAAGAGCACCATGGATCGACTCCTATAGGTGATCTGAGGGGAACTTATGGGTATCTCCGTAAAGGTTCCCAGAGGACCATTGGGCAACAGCAGCAAGGGATCCCCCATTAGCGAATTCACCGAGGGGTCGACCATCATGGAGTGCTCGAAGGGCCCCCTCGGTGGCGGAGGCACCGAGGGGTCGACCCTCACGGGGCGCTCGAGGAGTCTCCAAGATCACATTCGTGAAGGTTACAAAATGTCCCTTAGGCAATGGAGGAGAATGATCCCCTCTGTGGCAAAGGCACCAAGGTGGTCGACCCTTGTCGGGCGCCCAAGGGATCCCCTAGGTCATGTCGGTGGCCTCCTGGTTAGGAGGTCATTATCATCGCATGCGGATGCCGTTTCTTGGTGATGGAGGGCCTCCAAACATTCTTGAGGGAGACGTGGCTTATTGACTGTACCTGGTATCCCCACGGATGGCACCAAATGTCATAGTTGGAAAACAGGACATAAGAGAGGCGGACGTTGGCCGTTCGTCAGGCTGGCGTCCGCGAGAGTAATGGAGACAGTCACATATACAGGTTCGGGCATTAATGATGGTGCCCTACGCCTGAGGGCACACCAGTTTGTGTATGTTTTGTATTCCATTATAGTTACACGTGAGCGTTACAATGAGCTTTTATTGGTGCTTGGCCTGATACACAAATACTATCCTACCGCTATTAGGGTGACTTAAGCGTGGGCATCTTCGTCATTCCCAGGAGGTTGTAGTGTATCCCACGTTATTGCTCCCTTGGGGTAGGCTTTTGACTCCGAGGTCCCAAGCTGTGTTCTCCTAGGCGCTAGTCAGGCGGCAGACCGGCGCCTAGCACCTAATTGCCGCATAGGTAGGAAAAATTGGCCTTGGCGGAAGGGAGGGGCTTATCGCCTAGGCGAGCTAGGCGGCCGCCTCGGGAACTGTGGTCCCAAGGCTTAGGCACTCTGGGGTCCCAAGGCTCACACCCTCTTTTGGGGGCCAACCTCGCTGGGGCCATGGGACTTGGCGACCCCACTCATTAGTCGATTCCGAGCGAGGTGGGGGTACCCCTCTATCTCAATCGATGCTTGTGGGGGTGCCCTCACGGACTGGGAGTTGTGCCTTTCGCCCTATGGACGGAACGAGGCAAAGTGCCCTGGAGGGCTGGGTACCGCACCACATACCCTCTTTAGAGGGTTGGCGGAGCATGATGGGATCTCCCCCAACACCCCGCACCACGTACCCACTTTAGAGGGCCAGTAGAGTATGATGGAATGCTCTCCAACACAGGGGGTAAACTGATGTGCATAATCTTCCAATGGTGAATTTTTTTGTCCTAACTTGATCGTGGGTATTGGTTTCAAACCTTATAGCCAAATTCTCATGTGCTATGCGCCTTTCAGAGTCGATGGCTGTTGATATGGATTGATTCTTTAGTGTAAGTAATTTGCAGCCTTATGTATACGCAGTCTGGTGCATAGCACGAACATGTTAGGTGCTTACCCAATAGTTAGAGAAATAGAAAAACAAGTGATAATATTACTGTATAATAGTAACTCAATGTACTCTAGTGCTATTCCCCTTTATGCTTTGGAAACCGCAGTGAACTTTTAGATGTTTAAATGCTCAGTACACTATTTTAACTGCATTTGGTACGTATTTCTTGAGCAATACTGATAATAGGACACCCTGGGTGTAGTGGTAGCTCAAAACCTCCATCTCATGGAAAAAGCCAATGTCTTAATCCAACGGAGGAGTATAACTGCTCCCCAAAACTCCAATAACAACTAACTTGTTTTTCTTTAGAATGGTTGGCGCCGGTACTTGAAAAAATATAACTATATGTTAATTATGGTGACTCATATCTAGTCTTTTAGGATTTGGAAAGATGTGCTATATAAATCCTAATAGTATTGGAGTTTTGGGGAGCAGTTATACTCCTCCGTCCTAATAGTATTTTTTGTATAGGGCAAGTATCCAAGGGTCCTAAAAGGTTCGAGAGGGTTATGAGAGTGACAATCCTTTGTACTCTTTTGAGGTTGTGCTTAAAGAATTTGCTGTCGGCTTCACCAAATCAACGCCATTACTTTGGTTCTCTCTTGATATTCATCTTCTTGGTTCTTGAGACTGTGCATACTTGTGCCGTATCTCATTGTAACTCTGATCCGATCCAGGGGCTACTGTGCATAAGAAGGGGTATCAGATTGTAACAAGTGGTATCAGAGCTAAGGCCGGATTAATCAGATTTGTGAGATCGGTAAAGCGTCAGGTGGCACAAAATCAAGATCGTTGTCGACGATGTGGAATCAAGCGGAGAAATTTGGCAGTGGAGGAATTTGAGTGTGGCAATGTGTGGTGAAGGACGTCCTTATCCAGCAAGAGTTAATCGCTGCTCTTGAAGGGGACAAACTGAAAAAGACATCTGAAGAAGACTAGATGGTGACAGAGTGGAAGACTGTCAGTACAATCCGTCTGTCTCCGATGAGGTAAAGTAGTCAATAATAAAGGAGACTTCATCGAAGAAATTTTGGAAGGACTTAGAAGAATTTCTATGGTAAGGTCATTGACTAACCGGTGGGTCTAGAAGCGACAACTGTACAGGTTGCGCTTGGAGGAAGGTACACGGTTCGTTGACCATCAGAATGTGTTCAACAAGCTTATCATAGTTGATTAGTGTGGATGAGAAAATTGGGAACTACAAAGTCGTCATACTGGCATCATCTCTATCGCCATCTTGGGAGCAATTGGTGATGAATATTCTCTCGAGAAAAGCACTCTCAACTTCAACAAGGCATTTGCATATCTATTGGATGCGAAGTCC
Organism: Rhipidocladum racemiflorum; assembly: GCA_036346355.1. Lineage (NCBI taxonomy): Eukaryota > Viridiplantae > Streptophyta > Magnoliopsida > Poales > Poaceae > Rhipidocladum > Rhipidocladum racemiflorum. The sequence goes on from CM070578.1 coordinate 56,085,862, forward strand.
TTGAAAAAGCCATCGAAATCTTCATTCTTGGGTGATCAAGCATTGGCTGTAATAGGTATTGCAAGCAAAAGCAAGAGTTACAGGAAGGGCAAGGGCACACATGTATGTTATCTATGTGATGAGGAAGCTCATATGGTATTGGATTGTTTGAGTTTGGAGCAAATGAAGGGTGCATGCTCAATGGTGGTAGCAAAAAATAATTCAGACGTGCTTGTCAATTAAAAGGTACTTCTCATGGATGGGTATTAGATTCCGGTTGTTGCTTTCACATATGTTCCGCGAGGAAGACCTTTGACGAAGCCTAGAGCATGGAACTGTTCATTTGGCTGATTGCAAGGAGTATGCAATAACTGAGGTGGGAACAGTTACATTAAAGATGTATGATGGAGCATATCGCACATGGACATGTTTGGTATGTTCCCGGCTTAAAAAGAATATAATATCAATGAGTTCGCTTGAACTCGAAGGTGGTATCACTTCGAGGTAGAGTCATGCGAGTTACATCCAAAGAGCACGGAATCATGAAAAGTATTCGGAGCAAAAGAGGATACAGATTGATGGGTCAACCTAAAGGAATGACAATCAATGGGAGGTATGATAAAAATCCTGATACAGAGTTATGTGCGGAACTGCAAAGACGGTTGCAAATTAGCACACACAAAGGCGAAGGTGTGAGCTGTTGGAAAAAGCAAGACATGGCGGGACAAACCACGCAGTACCGACGGGCAGTTGGAGCTTAAAGGCGGTACAAACCTATGGCATAGAGGGCTGTAGGAATAGGAGGTGCGGTTAACCAAACTACACAAAGAAAGGTCGTAGGTAGAGGGTTTAGGCGGCCAAGCCCGAGCACAAACAAGCACATTGCGGTGATGTGCATGAGCCCCTGTGGTGGGGGCACTCCTAAAGGTGGGAGGAAAAAGAAAAAAATGTGGAGCTCACATGGAGCGAGTTGTTGGAGGAGCGCAGTGACATCGACGGATAAGAGCCATTGTGGAGATTGTTAATTATGGTGACTCATATATAGTCTTTTATGATTTGGAAATGTGTTTTATATGAATCCTAATTTCTTGTGGAGTAGGATTCCTACTTGCTATGGAGAATTTGTAAGGGGGGCTATATAAACCCATTGGGTGGTCAGGGAGAATCCTAGCAACCAATAAGCCACAAACCAACTCATCCAAAACAAGAGGTGCACGAGAGGATTAGTTGCTAGGTTATTCTTTAGCACTAGATTCTTGCATAGAGCAAGTATCCAAGGGTCCTAAAAGGTTCGAGAGGGTTGTGAGAGAGCAACATTCCCTGGTACTCTTTTAAGGTTGTGCTTAAATAATTTGCGGTAGGCTCAGCGAAATCTTTCTCTCCACGGCGAATCTCTCTCCGCCGTGGTTGCTTGAACGTCATTACTTTGGTTCTCTCAATGAGGTTCATCCTTTTTGTTCTTGAGACCGTGCATGCGCGTGCCGTATCTAACAAAACTTTGATCTGATCCGGGAGGCTGCTGCACATATTGAGTATCGGAGTGTAACACTGTATGTTGTTGAATAACAAAAATGTTGACTACAAGTTTTCGTTGTATAGGTATAGAAAAGACAATGGACTGTAGGGGCATATTCTATTAGCTATTATCATGTTGCCGTCCCAAGTAAATTTATTAGTTTTATCAAACTTGATGTAGAATGTTACCATGACTAATAGTAATTTTTATAAGACCGGGTTGAACAAAGAAAGTGGACAATGGCAATAGTGAATGGAAATAAAAGGACACCATCAATGTACTTTTGCAATAAGATGTTACAAAACATAGTTTACCCACCCTAGAAGTAGTCTGGCCATTATCATCCCTTAATCACTTTAGACTGCGGAATTATACTGCAGTACTGTACACAGGAAAGTAGTTAACTACAATAAAGAAATAAAAGAACAAAATATATCAAGTCGAATCACAAGGGTACCCTACCACTTATCCTAAAATAGATGCTTGTGTGGGCAGCAGGGTTAAAAAAAGTGAGAACTCAGTTTTTGCAAAAATTTTCGTCATTCTGTTAGTAACAAGAAGCACCGGTGGTCATTGATATTAAACTATGTAGTTTTTGCGTACAATTCATTTTTTAAAGGCAAATAGGTTGCCTACAATTCATTTGTTTTATTGAAAATAGATCACCAGCTAGTTCCCAATCAATTAATTGTTCCTGGCCGTTTTTTGCTCACAAGAATAAAAGGGTAATATGTCAAGCTGAGTCTAACGATGGTCACAAGCCTGGTAAGGATAGTGACAACCCTGCTTCCAAATCTGTAAGATGTTTTAACTTAATTTTACACCCATATACAAATACGGATGATTGAAATGCAATCTTTTACCAAATTTTACAAATAAAAATTCTGATGCATATAAATACATTTGGCCATTTTCTGGGAAGTCTGGTTCCTGTCAAGAACTGGTTGTTTCCTACCAGGAATGTGAACCTTGTGGGATCTGTCCAGCTGTTTTGACCTGTTAATCATTTGATCTGTAAATTTTCACCTTTTCTGATGAAATATGTTGTTTATGATCAATTGTTTCTTTCCAACTGAACTATCTAAAAGCTTGAAGCATTGTTAAGCTATGCTTCAAGTTCATAATAGGTGCTCCGTTTTTTTTTAAATCCTGTACTTTGAGTACATCATCTCCAGTTCTCCACCGCATATGTACTTTGTGAGATGCAGATACTGGACGAATTGTTTGATGATTATTGTATTCTTATTGGGTATACCATTCATTATGCAGGTAGGCCAGTTTATTGAGTCAGTGAAGCAAGAGCCAGAGGATGACCTTGGCACTGCACCCTATGGTGGCAGTGTCTTTAAGGCTCCCAAGGTGCTCGCTGATATTGTTGAGGCCATTGTTGCTGCTGTCTATGTCGATTGCAAATTTGACCTTGAGAAGCTTTGGAAGGTTTGTACTCATTTTTCATGTTATACATCCTCCATTCAGAAATATGTCATTTTGGACATTGAGGTGGTCCCCAAGAAATAACTTTGATTATTAATTTTAACCATAATATGATGGTAAAAATCTACAAAAAAAACATTGTTTTGAAAGTACTTTGATTAAAAATCTGCTAATATTATTTTTATTTCACCAATATAAGACACTTCTAACTATAGTAGTAGTCAGTTAGAAAAGTTTGACTGTATGCTCTCTAAAATGACTTACATGGATGAACGGAGGCAGTAGTTTACTTGGACTAATTGGTTGCGGCGATGATAGTTTGTATTGTATGATTTAGGTCACAAGGTGTCTCTTCGAGCCAATTATCACAGCAGAAACAATAGATGAGCAACCTGTGACTACATTGCATGAACTATGCCAGAAACATGGGAAGGTTGCACAATTCAAGGCATGGCAGAAGGGTGGGATGACGGTGGTCAATGTATTTGTTGGTGGGGAGCTGGTTGGGATTGGCTCCTCGGAGCAGAAGGTTATTGCTAAGCTCAACGCCGCACGAGATGCATTATGCAAGCTTGTGGGTGGTACAAAGCAGCAGGTATTAACAACTGTTGTTGGCAATGGATCGGGTGATGAGGCTGGAGAGCTAAGGGAGTGCAAACAGAAGCTTAATGAGCAGTGCAGAAGGAAGCATTGGCCAAAACCCGTCTTTAAGTGAGATTCTTGACTATTTCAGTCAATTTTTAGTTCTATTTTTCCTGTTTATTAGTTGTACCTCTTGAACACTGCTATTCATTTATGTACCTTATATCCAGGTTTTGTGCTACTCTACTTCCACTCTCTCTCACCATTTATCCTAGGGTAGTAAAAGTTATTTTGTTATCAATACCATTTTGCTGTCCATAGAGCTGAAACAGACTTGTTCAAACCATCATTTAGATGCAATCATGCAAACAGCTTTGGTTTGAGCGCCAAATAAACATGATTTTTTAAAAGAAAAGTGAAGATAGTTCTTAATTTCGGAGAAACAAAAAAGTGAAATCCCTGACAAATAGAAGTTAAAATAAATGGAAAAAGAAAAAGGACAAAATATTATTCACATGAAACCTTTTTTTTTCATTGATCCTATATTGTTTTAATGTTAAACTTGAAATTTAAAGTGTCACCACAGACTCCTGAAATGTTTTGATAATTTTTCTTGTTAATTTAATGTTTAAACCAAAATGGTTTTCATGATTGCACCTGAATCATGGTTTGCACTAGATATGCCCCTCTTGGAAACTCATATAGTGAAATCAGCATGCTCTGGTACTAGGGCATTAGCTTGCTCTAGTGCTAGGACATCAATCAAGGTAAAAAAATGTTAGAAAGGTGATTGTTTCATCATTCATCTAGTGCAACTGCAAATTTTTTTTTTTCTTAAAATGCTTTCAGCTGTGACTTGTGACCAGTTCACCATGTATGTATCCTTTTAAAAGTGAGAGTTCTTGCCTTTCCTATTTGTTCTACTTTCAATTTTCTACAGGATATAATGCTGCTTTTATTTCGAGCATGATTCTCCAGGGATTTCTAGGCCAATGATACTGTTCTGCTTTTATCCCTATATGAAGCTGCTGTTATTCTCCAGCTTGTTGTATTCAGTTGGCGCCCTTTATATTTCTCCATTTGAAGTTGGCGACACTAGTTGATGTAACAATTCAGAAACATGATAAGTTTTCGCTAAATATACCTTCAAAACCCAAATACTACTTTATAGATACAAATTTTATTCCAAAAATATGAAAAAGAATACATATTTTATATTAAAATATATAATGTCAAATAAAACAATAATTTTTATAAATTTTTACCGGATCCCCGTGCCCCCCCACCTGGGGAGTTGGCACCCTACATTTCAGTCTATCTTTTCTCATCATAATTTTATTGACGAGGAACGATTGTGCAATTTGAGGGATGACAATTTTTGCCTTGCTTGCATTGGATTGTAATGCCATTATGTTTGGGTGATGATTTAATATGAAGTGGTCATCTATTGAACTTTAACTTCCTTAAGACCACATTATTGCTTCATATATTAAGTAGTTAGTGCGAAACTTCATGGTTAATGTGTAGCAAGACAAATCTTGCGTATCAGCATAGGGAAATTTCTTAGATGCCACTAAAACATATGTAAGTGCTATCCCACACCAGGGTTTTAAATCCGCTGGCAATGGGCAGCTACTGGCACTTCCTGGAAATCCTGGAAGTTACCAGGATTTAGAGACCCAGACTGTTTCAAATTTGAATTTTCGCGTTATGGCAGGTAACTGCAATGTTAAAACTTAAATATAAATTTGAGCTAGCAAACCATCTGGTCTTTTACCTGTCTGGTACTAGCCTAGGTTTGGAATGCAAAGCCATTTTCATGAACCTTGGTCTGGACGCACATGTCATTAAGCCACCTGGCATATAAAGAACAGCAAAAGTTTCAATGGTGTATCAGGAATTGCAATGCTTACGACTTGTTGCAGTATTTTAATCTTTGATATCACCTGTACACGTAATGAGTTGGTAGCTGGTTGGATTTTTTTTCAGGTTAGAGAAGGAAGATGGCCCTGCTCATGAGAGGAAGTTCGTTTGCTCTGTTGAGGTTGAAACAGAAAATGGTACTTTTGTGACGATAGGAGATTTGATGTCAAGGGTAAAGGATGCAGAGAATTCGGCTGCACAGAAGATGTTGAAAGTTCTATCGAAATTCTGAGGGCTTGTCTTGTACATGGCTGGCTTTGTATATATTGACATTTGTATCTCCTTGAAATATTGCTATACCTACAACTGAGGCTCTGTGGATGATATCAACTCTATTATATGGGGAGGAATTGGAGAGCACCAGAGAGCCACGTCACCTTCCCGGCGTTTTGCAAAAAAATTCCTCGGCTTCCTCCAAATTATAGATAGGTCACTGTAAAACTACCAAAAAACCTTTAGCATTTTCTTTTATTTTCCCCCAAACCTGTGAGGGTAAAAAGTGTTTTTTTTTACAAAATAGACCGTGTGTTCTTTCGAATAACGTTTAGGTTCCTCCGTTATTTTACGAAAAAAAACTCGCATTAAATACAAATCTCGAACGAGCTCTTTTCTAATTTTTTAGAGTAGCGTTTAGGTCCAAAAAAATAACAAACAGGTCCCTGTCCCTTACGTCCAGGTCCTTTCTCTGTTTTTCTTAGAAAAAATATTTTCGGCAACAGAAATATGTGTACAGTTCTATCTCTGATTTTTTTTTGCAGCTCGATCTCTAATATTTTTCAAAATGTGTATTATTACTTGGTGAATGCACAGAGTGTTAAACTTGACAAAAGAAGGTTGACATCTCTAAGTTGACCGGCAGCTCTATCTCTAGATTTTTTTTTGCAACTCGATCTCTAATATTTTTCGAAACATGTATTATTACTCGGTGAATGCATAATGTTAAACTTGACAAAAGAAAGATTGACATCTCTAATATTTTTCGGAACATGTATTATTACCCGGTTAACTCATAGAGTGTTAAACTCGACAAGAGAAGGTTGACCGGGTAATAATAAAATGTTAACCAAATTCGTCATAAGAAATATGTATACAACTCTATCTCTATATTTTTTTTTGTAACTTGATCTCTAATATTTTTCGGAAAAAGAAATATGTGTACAACTGTATCTCTGTAGGTTTTTTTTGCAACTCGATCTATAATATTTTTCGAAACATGTATTATTACACGGTAATCGTATAGATTGTTAAACTCGGGAAAAGAAGATTCTTAACTCGGCAAAAGAAGATCATGTCTCCGTTTTTTTCGAGAAAAACCCGATTCTTTAAAAGAAAATGTGCACAGCTCTATCTCTATAATTTTTTTGCCAACTCGAAATCTAATATTTTCAGAACATGTATTATTCATTTTTTTTCCCCAAAAAGGCCCATTGTTATGCCAATTCGTCGACGGTTCTTACCAAACGTATTTTTTCACAAAAAATAATCAAGAGAACCAAAAATACGTTTAGCTCCTCCTTTTTTTTAGAAAAAAAATAGGTCTGATTTCGCACGGCGCAGCATCGTGCGCGACACTGCCTAGTATAAGTATTACCGGAACAGTTGCCTCGAGCCATGGATGTGTTCTTTTCAGTCAGGACTCAGGAATGTATTCCTGTAGCCGACGTAGGCTTAGTTTATAGCTTCTCTGAAAAGTATATTATTTCGTTTAGTAAATCAGATTATAATCTAATAAATCCTGTTATCCAATGGTTATCGTCTCATGTTTTATCTTATATGTTATGGAATGAAATATTATATCCATTTGCATCTTGATTGTCATTTATTCAAAAGAGATTCAATCGAACAAGATTATCATAATCCACTGCAATGCCAAAGGAGTTGTGTGGATAGGCAAGCAAGAAAAGAATGTTGTTTCTCTACCCGTGCCGGTCAGTCAATTATTGACGATCTTCAAAGTGCAGAGAGCGGTTATGAAAGATTATGTGAAGGTTTATCCCTGTGTGTGATGAGTAATTAACTGTGTTTTGAGATTATGCTATTTAGATTTGAGTTTGAAGTTTGTTTGTTTTGGTCTTGAACAATTTGAGTTGCTGTGAGTTGTTCATGACCAGTGATCGGAATCATGAGAGGTCGGATCTTAATAGGTTGGAATTTTAAGTGGTTATATCTCCTTGACGTTGTTATCCATGGTCCTTTGTCGCCCTAGTACTGTAATTCACCATAATAAATACTTTCGATAAAATATTCTTTGATTAGGGAAGTGACTATTTGGAAGACATTTTGAATGGATCCTATAGTATAGAATGAGAGTTGGAGTTAGGTGAAAATTTGTGTTGTTGTAGATTGTTAATTATGAAGTGATCTATGAACGTTGATGATTGAAATATTGTGCAGTTGGATTGTTATAGTAGTTCACATTATAATGGATTGGGGGAAATTTTGGAGGATGGATGGTATTGTGAAATACTCCTGTTGGATTAAATAGATCATTGCAAGTAGATAATATGTTGAATTGGATTTCTTGGGTTGATCAAATAAGAATCAAAGATAGTTGGATTATTAGTGGTTGTTGGGAATTACTATTAACGGACTGATTAAGAAATAGATGATTATGGAAATATAGATATGTGATAATTATTTATGGAGAATTGTGAATAATCCAAGATATTTGGTGGTTTAGTAAATAATGATATTACGTATTCTTAGTGGGTTAAAGTAGATGATTTTGAGGTGATGATGTGAAGGATTAAATATACGACATTGTGAAGTATTATCGGTGGATTGTGTTCTAGATTATTAGAGATAATATTGTGAAGTATTATCGGTGGATTGTATTCTAGATGATTAAAGGGGACATTGTGAAGTATTCTCGGTGGATTAGTGGGTGATTTTATGAAATATTCTTAGTGGATGATAAGATTAATCGTCGTTTGAAGGATAGATAAATCAATAATACCAATTGAAAGTGCATCTAGGCCCCTCATTTTATTTTGGTGATTAATGATGACACAATTAAAGTGATCTAATGCTTCAACCAAGAATAATGCAGTTATCGAGATCACTTCTAGCTTGGAACAAGATTGAACACTCCTAAGTGCGTCAAATTTCGACAAAACGGCATCAAGACGAAGACTTGTAATTTTTATATTGCTTTGAGTCTTAAGGATAGCCGTACTATTAAGAGGATGCGACGGAAAATCAATTTTAGGATGTGCATGTGCTCAACATCAAAATTTGCATTCAAACTAGCACTCAAACACTTGCATTTTCCAAAAACTGGATTTCAAACCGAGCCAGTTAACTCGGAGTCGGACACTAAGTCGGAGTATCGGACTTCGATCCGGAGTATCGGACTCGATCCGAGTATCCGGACATTTGGTCCGAGTCTCGGGTTAACCCTCTCGGGCAAAACGAATTCCAGATAGTCCGGAGTGTCCGGACATTTTGTCCGGAGAGTCCGGACAACCCGGAGTCTCCGGGTTAATTGTCCGGAGTCTCCGGACAGTTCAAAAAGGGGACAAACGGCTAGTTTTCAAAAAGACTATTTAAAGCCTCCACTCCCCTCCAACGGCTAGAATCTCTATTGAGCTCATTCATAGCAGCATTCAAGCCATTCCTAACCTCTTCCAAGCATTCAATAGAGCTCATACTTCCTCCCACCATTAGAATTGGTTGTTGATCCATTTTGGTGAGGAGAGGAAGAAGCAAAGTGCTAGGTGCATTCATTACTAGTTGTTGAGCACTAGTTCATCCTCCAAGCGATTCTTCGTGGCATTATTACTCTTGGAGGTTGAAGGTCTCCTAGACGGCTAGGAGTCACCGGGAGCTACCAACGCGTGTGGTGAGCCCTGCTGCTTGTGAAGGCGAGTCTCGCCTCAGAAAGGAAAGAGACAAGAAGTGAAGCCGGGCGAGTGCATTTGTGCAACACCGGAGGAAAGCGGGTTGAAAGAGACCCGGCTCAAGTGTGATCGAGCCACCTCAACGGAGACGTAGGATTCCCTTCAAGAATCAGAACTTCGGTGAAAATCGCTTCTCTCGCTCTCTTTTACTTCCTAGTCTTGCTTATTTGGATTTGAATTTGTAAAGTTAGATCTAGCTCTTCGCTTAGCTTTAATTCAAATCCTTACTAGCAATTGTTCTAGGTTATTCTTGCTATCTATTTCTAGTGGTTTATTGTGCTTGCTAGAGTAGTTTTAATTGCGCTCCCGAGCCAGCTAACCCGGAGTCGGACACAAGACCAGGACACTCGGACAAGCCGAGTATTCGGACCAAAACCGGAGACTCGGTTGACCAAATTCGGCCTACTGTTTAATTCGCCGCGAATTTTTAATCCGCCTATTCACCCCCCCTCTAGGCGACATCGTTGGTCCTTTCAATTGGTATCAGAGCCAAATCTCCTTTATTTTGGCTTAACCGCTTGGAGAAACAAAGATGTCAGACATAGAGAAAGTTACCGAAACCCATGTCCAAGACAAGGCCACGGGTTCGGTATAGGTTGCAATTCCTTTAGATTGTTCCTCTTTTGGAGTCTCAAACTCCTCATCTTATGTTTCCGTCTCGTCTGGTCGAGCGCCTCATTTCGATGGCACTCGCTATGCGGCATGGAAACACAAGATGAAGATGCATTTGAGATCACTTCACCCTTGCATTTGGAAGATTGTTGAAACAGGTTTCAAGCCCGCAAACCCCAACAATCTCACCTCCGAGGAAGACAAAGCTCAACACTTCAACGACTTGGCCGTCAATGCCTTGTTCAATGCTTTGAGCGACTCCGAATTCAACCGGGTCGATGGCCTTGACAATGCCAAGGATATATGGGAAAGATTGATGGTATCTCATGAAGGTGTATCAAGTGTTCGTGAATCCAAGATCGAGCTTATCATTGGAGATCTAAGCCGATTCACTTTGGAAGAAGGAGAGTGCTACACCAAGATGTTTGATCGCTTGATGGTTCTAGTAAATCAAGCTAAAGGACTTGGAAGCACCGAGCTCACCGATAAAGCAATTGTCAAGATCATCCTTCGAGTGATCACCCCCACCAACCGCAATCTTGTGCAACTCATCCGCGACCGGCCAAACTTCGACACTCTCACTCCTCATGATGTGATTGGCCGGTTGATGACGGATGAGATGATGGTCAAGGAAGCGGAGGTGGTGGAGGAGCTCAAGTCCGGCAAGAAGAAGGGCATCCGCCTTGAAGGCCGTCAAAGTGGCACAAGAAGCCGAAGAGAGCTCAAGAGATGAAGAAGAGTCGAGCGGCCCCTTGACAAATGAAGATATGGCCTTGCTCGTAAGAAGATTCAACAAGTTCTTGAAGAAGAAGAGCTACAAGCCGGGAAGTCACTCCAAGGGCTTCGGCAACAAATCAAGAGGGCGGCACTCTTCAAGAAAGTGCTATGAGTGTGGGGAACCCGGTCATTTCATTGCCGAGTGTCCTCACAAAGAAAAGAAGGAAGACAAGCCCTTCAAGAAGGACAAGTTCAAGAAGAAAGACAAGGACAAGAGCAAGAGGTACAAGGGCAAGGGTCATGCTTACATCGGCAAGGAGTGGAACTCCGACTCCGAGTCCGAGTCCGAGTTCGAATCCGACTCCGACAATGAAGGAGGACTTGCCACCGTCGCCATTGCCACACCACCGACTAAGTCAAAGGGTCTCTTTGACAACCTAAGCGACGGCGAAGGAGATGCTCCTATTTGCCTCATGGCAAAGGGGCACAAGGTATCATCTAAGAGCCCCATTCCCTCTATTATTGATTATGGCTTAGATGATTGTGATAGTGATAACGATGAAGTAGCATTTAAGTCTATGAATGACTTTGATATTGAAAAACTAGACTTGCTACTTAAAGACATTGAAAAATTGGAGGAAGTTATAGAACAAAAGGAGGCTACTCTTGAAGCTCAAGAGGATCTCCTTATATTTGAAAAGGAAAAGAATCTTGAGCTAGAGAAAAGCCTAGCTTTTGAGAGAAAGAAAAATGAGGACTTAGTCAAAAACTCAAATTTGACTAAGAATGAAATAGTTAGTCTTGAGATCACCAATGCTTCACTCGTAGAGCAACTTGCTCAAGCAGTGGATGCTTGCAAGTCTCTTGAAGTGAAGCTTGTTGATCTCTCGAATAATGCTTTTTCCTCAATTAACAACTTCAATAGTTCAATGCCTTCAAGTAGCAATGGATGCGCTAGATGTTATAATGTTGATGTTGCTACTTGTGCTACTAACCGTGAGACTTTGAAAGTCTTGGCTCATGAGAATGAGAAGCTTAAGGGGATGCTTGAAGATGGACTTCAAAAGTCCTACAAGGCTAGCAAAGGTTTAGAGGAGTATCTCGGTAAGCGCCAAGGTAATCCTAAGAAGCATGGGCTTGGATATGTTCCGCCTAAGGGCAAAAAGAGCAACATCGTGGTTGCTCCTTTAAGCAAGCCGATTCATTTTGTGAAAGGCGAAGGAACATCCAAGCACAAGGCTCACTCCGAGTTCTTTGCTTCATACGTGCTTAAGAAAACTAACCTTGGTCGTGTAATTGCATGTCATATTGGGCGTAAGCCAAAGAATGCTCCTATTGTTCGCTCCATTTGGGTCCCAAAATCTCTAGTTGCTAATGTGCGAGGACCTAACCAAGTTTGGGTACCAAAGAGTAAAAACTAAATATGTTTTTGTAGGCCTATATCTCCGGTGGAACGAGTTGGATTTTGGATAGCGGTTGCACGCATCATATGACCGGAGAAAAGGCAATGTTCGCCCACTTGGATGAAAATGGATCAAATAGTGAAAGCATTGTCTTTGGAGACAATGGAAAGGGAGAAGTAATTGGTTTGGGTAAAATCTCTATCTCAAATGATTTCCACTTAAGTAATGTTTTACTTGTTGATTCATTAAGCTACAATTTGTTGTCCGTTGCACAATTGTGTGAAGCGGGTTACAATTGTGTTTAATGAAAAGGGTGTGGAAGTCGTTAAGAGGCTTGATGGTTCAATAGCTTTTAAGGGACGTTTGAAGGGTAAGCTCTATCTCGTAGACTTCAATACGGATAGACTTAATCTTGAAACGTGCTTAATGGCTAAATCTAGCATGGGTTGGCTATGGCATCGCCGACTAGCCCATGTCGGTATGAGGAACCTTCACAAACTCATCAAAGGCAACCACATCCTTGGACTAACCAATGTTGTCTTTGAGAAAGATAGGGTATGTAGCGCTTGTCAAGCGGGCAAGCAAGTTGGTGCCTCTCATCCCGCCAAGAATGTGATGACGACCTCAAGACCGTTGGAAATGCTCCACATGGACTTATTCGGTCCCGTAGCTTACATAAGCATCGGGGGAAGTAAGTATGGTTTGGTTATTGTTGATGACTTTTCTCGATTCACTTGGGTGTTTTTCTTGCATGACAAGGGAGAAGTCCAAGTGACGTTAAAGAAATTCATGAGAAGAGCTCAAAATGAATTTGAAGTGAAGATCAAGAGAATTCGAAGCGACAATGGTACCGAGTTCAAGAATATAGGCATGGAGGAGTTTCTCGATGAAGAAGGAATCAAGCACGAATTCTCGGCTCCCTATTCTCCTCAACAAAATGGGTTAGCCGAGAGGAAGAATCGAACCCTCATCGAGATGGCGCGGACGATGCTTGACGAGTACAAGGTTTCCGATAGCTTTTGGGCGGAAGCCATCAATACCGCATGCCACAGCTCCAACCGCCTCTACCTTCACAAGATCTTGAAGAAAACGGCATACGAGTTGCTCACCGGGAAGAAACCAAATGTCTCCTACTTTCGAGTCTTTGGGAGTAAATGCTATATCCTTAACAAAAAGGCTAAGTCTTCTAAATTCGCTCCTAAAGTAGATGAAGGTTTCTTACTTGGTTATGGAACTAATGCTTATGCGTACCGAGTTTTCAACAATACCACCGGTGTCGTTGAAATCTCGCGTGACGTAACTTTTGATGAGACTAACGGTTCTCAAATAGAACAAGTTGATCGTGCCGTGATTGACAGGGAAGAACCTCCTTGTGAAGCTATCAAGAAAATGGCAATTGGGGAGGTGAGACCTCAAAATCTGGAATCTCACCCGAGCACCCCAACCCGGAGTCTCCGGCCTGAAACCCGGAGTGTCCGGACTGGTCCGGAGTCTCCGGGTCAAATACCGGAGTCTCCGGATGGGTCAGGCTCAGGTGATATTCCCTCCTCGTCCATTCAAGCTCAAGATGGTTCCAACGCATCCCAAGATGAAGAACCCATTCAAGCTCCAAATTCAACTGTTCCTCACCCAAGAGTTCATCAAAGCATTCAAAGGGATCATCCAGTTGACAACATTCTCGGAGACATTCACAAGGGAGTATCTACTAGATCTCGAGTTGCAAATTTTTGTGAATTTTACTCATTTGTGTCTTCTCTTGAGCCTCTTAAGGTAGAAGAAGCGCTTGATGATCCGGATTGGGTGATGGCCATGCAAGAGGAGCTCAACAATTTCAAGAGAAATCAAGTTTGGGAGCTTGTCCAAAGACCAAATCAAAACGTGATCGGCACAAAATGGGTCTTCCGGAACAAGCAAGATGAGAATGGAATCGTGACAAGGAACAAAGCTCGCTTTGGTTGCTCAAGGGTACACTCAAATCGAAGGTTTGGATTTCGTGAAACATATGCTCCAAAGAGCTAGGCTTGAATCCATTAGAATATTACTTGCCTTTGCTACTCACCATGATTTCAAGCTTTATCAAATGGACGTGAAGAGCGCTTTCCTGAATGGACCACTCTCCGAGATGGTCTACGTCGAGCAACCACCCGGCTTTGAAGATCCAAAACACCCGGACCACGTCTACTATCTACACAAAGCCCTTTATGGACTTAAGCAAGCACCGAGGGCTTGGTTCGAGTGTTTACGAGATTTCCTTCTCGGATAAGGTTTTGTAGTCGGAAAGGCCGACCCTACTCTCTTTACTAAACACATTGATAATGATTTATTTGTATGCCAAATATATGTCGATGACATCATATTTGGATCTACTAATGAGCATTTGTGTAAAGAGTTTAGCGAGATTATGACAAAAAGGTTCGAGATGTCCATGATGGGAGAAATGAAGTTCTTCCTCGGATTTCAAGTGAAACAACTCAAGGAAGGAACCTTCATCTGTCAAACCAAGTACATCAAGGACATGCTCAAGAAGTTTGGAATGGAAGACGCCAAGCCTATAAAGACACCTATGCAAGCCAACGGGCATCTAGACCTCGACAAAGAAGGTAAACCGGTCATCCAAAAGGTATATCGTTCGATGATCGGTTCTCTTCTTTATCTTTGTGCATCTAGGCCCGATATCATGCTTAGCGTTTGTATGTGTGCACGTTTTCAAGCCGCTCCAAAAGAGTGCCACATGGTGGCCGTTAAGAGAATCTTGAGATACTTAGTGCACACTCCTCATTTCGGACTTTGGTATCCGAAAGGATCTTCCTTTGAACTTGTTGGCTACTCCGATGCGGACTATGCCGGTTGTAAAGTGGATAGGAAGAGTACCTCGGGGACTTGCCAATTCTTGGGTAGGTCTCTAGTCTCGTGGTCTTCCAAGAAACAAAACTCCGTAGCCTTATCCACTGTCGAAGCCGAATACATAGCTGCCGGGAGTTGTTGTGCCCAACTACTTTGGATGAGACAAACCTTGAGTGATTATGGCCTAAACTACAAAAGTGTTCCACTATTGTGTGACAATGAGAGTGCCATAAAAATTGCCAACAATCCTGTCCAACACTCCCGTACAAAACACATAGATATTCGCCATCATTTCCTAAGAGATCACGCAACCAAAGGCGAAATTGATATCCAACATGTGAGTACAAATGATCAATTAGCCGATATTTTCACCAAGCCCCTTGACAAGAAAAGGTTCTGTGAATTGAGAAGTGGTCTAAATATTCTAGATTCTCGTAACGTGGCTTGATAAGTGTTCACATATTGGTTGGTGAATGAAAAATGAATTTCAAAAACTTATTCATCTTTTTCTCTGAATTTATTCTGTGTTTTTAGCTTTTTGATCCTTCGATCTTGTCATTTGCTATGTGACCATAGTTTGCTTGATTAATTGTTCGCTGGTCATATATCAAGTTGACATCTTAGGGTCTCTTTCTCCCTCTCATTCCGCCAAATTCCTAGATTCTTCGTGCGGTTTCCCTTTCTCCTAACCGAGCTGGGGAACCCGGAGTATCCGATTTTCTATCCGGACTCTCTGGGTTAGCCCGGAGTCTCTGGACATTTTGTCCGGAGTGTCCGGGTTGGACCGGAGTATCCGGACTGGAGTCCGGAGTCTCCGGGTTGGGGCGGCCGGTTAAACCCCAAAAATCCCGCGCGGTTCAGTTTCTTTTTCCTATTACCACCGTGCGTCTCTCCCTCTCCCGTGATCGTCTTGTGGCTAGGGCTTGATCCTTCCCTCATCTCCATCTCCAAGGGTTCTTGGACTCCTCCTCTCCCTCGGTTTGGAGATCTTGGTAAGAATCTTGGTGCCCTACCATTTTTCCTTCCGGGATTGATTTCGTTTCTCATCTTAGGGCCTCTTCTTTCTCTCCTATTTCTAGGGGACGTGGTCTCTATTCCTTTGGCCCTCAAGAATCGGAGAATCGTTCACCCTTTCTCACCCGTGTTCTTCGTTTCAAATCTCTTGAGGTGAGTTCAATTCCGTGCCCTAATCCCGCGAAATTTTTTACTAGATTGTGTCCTAGACTTCATTCCTACTTTCTTGAGGCAATCTAGATTCCTTTCGAGTTGTTGCGGTGATTGGATTCCCCAATTTTGGCCCGCCTGTGCGCGATTTCTGGCACATCCGGAGTATCCGGACTTTTGGTCCGGAGTCTCCGGGTTGGTCCGGAGTATCCGGACAATTTGTCCGGAGTCTCCGGACATTTTGTCCGGACTCTCCGGGTTGGGTGGCTCGGCCAAAATTTGTTTCTCGCTGAATTTCAAGTCGCCTCGCGGCTAATCCTTTTCTCTCGCTTTGTCTGGTCAGATGGATCCTTCTCAGGGGTCTTTTGCTGGTGGTGGTGGTGATCTGCCGAGGGACCCTCCGTCTCCTGACAGTCCCTCCAGCTCACCGTCTGCTCGTCCGGCACCTAAGAGGCCGCGTTACGCCGTGGCAAAGAGAAGGGGTGGTCTGAGCATTGGGACGTCGTCTGCTCAGCAGCCTCTTGTCCAATCCTTCTCCCAGCCTCAAGCTCAGCCGTCTCAGTAGCCGCAGCAGCCTCAGCCTCAGGCTCAGTCCTCTGCTCAGCCTCAGCCTGATCCAGATGAGCATCCTGCAGACACTCTTGCCAGGCTGAGAGATCAGAAGAGGAGAGAGTTCCGTGCTTCAGGTCATTTCATTGGTCCCTTCGCCAAGGCCAAGCCTGTGTGGAGGTATCCTATGTCAGTCAACCCCATGAGAGTGATTGACTACAGGATGGGTTCTGGCAAGGGCAAGGCTATAGTTGAGCATAGAAAGAAGAATCCGCTCGACTTCCATCAAGACGAGTACGTGGACCGCCGGTTCTGGAACCGGTTTCAGTCAGACTTCTATGAGACGGTCCTCTACCCTCTTGAGCACCCAGTGGTCAGGATGAAGACCATTGACTGGGAGTATATGGCAGCTGCTGAGCATCCAGTCTTCGCTCAGGTTCTTGAGATTTGTGAGCTGCATGAGGTGAAAGACATCATGTCTTTCAAGTGCGATTGGAACAACGAGATAATCATGCAGTTCTTCGCCACCCTGTATTATGACAAGACTGAGGATGCCATTTGGTGGATGACAGATAGGGTGTGGTACAAGGCCAACAAGAAGAGATTTGCTAGAGTCCTCAGCCTTTGGTACAATGACAGTCCTAAGCTTCATGACAAGAAGGTGTTGACTCCCGAGCAGATGGAGTCCTTGTATGATACTTCGAAGAGCTTCACAATGGGGACCATCAAGGGTTTAAAGGATGTGCCTGCCGTGCTCAACAGGATGCTGAGGGTCACTCTTTGGCCCAAGGAGGGAGATGCTTCTGCCATCAGTTCCTATGGACGGAACCTGCTATATCACCTGGTTGAGCGTACTCATCCGTTTGACATTGCTGACTTCATTTGGGAGACGATGAGGCAGAACGCGCAGAGCAACATGGCCAGCTGCAGTTACGCTCCTTTTGTGATGGCCTTGATCACATCTATCAGCGGACTCAAGTTTGTCAGGGACGAGGAGCACCTTTCATACAAGGTTCGTCCTCCGCCTCGCTTCCAAATTGCCTCGCTGCCCCTGGTCCTACTCCTCCTAGGACTCGACGCGGTCGTGCCTCGAGTTCTACGTCTGCTCCGGCTCCTACTGTGCCTTCGGGTACCCCTTCTGAGCAGACTGAGGTTTCGAGTAGCGTGCTTCAGAGGATGTTGAAGCATGTTTTCTGTCTGTGCCGCGACATCTCCACCAGGCAGAAGGAGATGAGCAGGCAGATAAAGAAGAATGGTCAGGACATTCGCAGCATCCGCCGCCACAATGGCGAGGCAGTCTCTCCCAGCGACTCCTCCGGGTCTTCCGAGGAGAGTAGCGATGCCACTTCCGCAGATCAGCTTTTTGGCATCACCTCTTCTGCTGCTCCTCCTCCTCCTGTTGATGATCCTGACAGCGAGTATTCAGCGTCCGACGACGAAGGCGACGACGAGTGATTTCTCGTGTCCTCCCTCTTTTGGTGTCTTGATGCCAAAGGGGGAGTGATTTCTTTAGAGCGTTGTCGTTTAGTTTGTTTGTCGCGTGCGTTATGCTGTCGCTTTTTATTATTGTTGCTTATTGTCATTTCTTTATCCATGTGCTGTCGAGAACTCTGTTATTTCCTCTCTCTATCCATGTATTGACATTATTGCTTATTTTATGCATGGATTGCTTTCAGTTACTTGTGATGTATTCTCTGGTGCAAATGTTTGAGGGGGAGCTCTCGGTTATTTCTCGTTAAATATGTGCATTTGATTCCACTCAATACTTCTAATGCACACATTTAGGGGGAGCTCCACCTTTCATTTGAATTGCTAAAGTCAATTTCATATCCTTTTATTTGCTGTTAATTGTGTTGTCATCAATTCATCAAAAAGGGGGAGATTGAAAGTGCATCTAGGCCCCTCATTTTATTTTGGTGATTAATGATGACACAATTAAAGTGATCTAATGCTTCAACCAAGAATAATGCAGTTATCGAGATCACTTCTAGCTTGGAACAAGATTGAACACTCCTAAGTGCGTCAAATTTCGACAAAACGGCATCAAGACGAAGACTTGTAATTTTTATATTGCTTTGAGTCTTAAGGATAGCCGTACTATTAAGAGGATGCGACGGAAAATCAATTTTAGGATGTGCATGTGCTCAACATCAAAATTTGCATTCAAACTAGCACTCAAACACTTGCATTTTCCAAAATCGGATTTCAAACCGAGCCAGTTAACTCGGAGAGTCCGGACACTAAGTCCGGAGTATCCGGACTCAGTCCGGAGTATCCGGACATTTGGTCCGGAGTCTCCGGGTTAACCCTCTCGGGCAAAACGAATTCCAGATAGTCCGGAGTGTCCGGACATTTTGTCCGGAGAGTCCGGACAACCTGGAGTCTCCGGGTTAATTGTCCGGAGTCTCCGGACAGTTCAAAAAGGGGACAAACGGTTAGTTTTCAAAAAGACTATTTAAAGCCTCCACTCCCCTCCAACGGCTAGAATCTCTATTGAGCTCATTCATAGCAGCATTCAAGCCATTCCTAACCTCTTCCAAGCATTCAATAGAGCTCATACTTCCTCCCACCATTAGATTTGGTTATTGATCCATTTTGGTGAGGAGAGGAAGAAGCAAAGTGCTAGGTGCATTCATTACTAGTTGTTGAGCACTAGTTCATCCTCCAAGCGATTCTTCGTGGCATTATTACTCTTGGAGGTTGAAGGTCTCCTAGACGGCTAGGAGTCACCGGGAGCTACCAACGCGTGTGGTGAGCCCCGGTCGTTTGTGAAGGCGAGTCTCGCCTCCGAAAGGAAAGAGACAAGAAGTGAAGCCGGCGAGTGCATTTGTGCAACACCGGGAGGAAAGCAGGTTGAAAGAGACCCCGGCTCAAGTGTGATCGAGCCACCTCAACGGAGACGTAGGATTCCCTTCAAGAATCCGAACTTCGGTGAAAAATCGCTTCTCTCGCTCTCTCTTTTACTTCCTAGTCTTGCTTATTTGGATTTGAATTTGTAAAGTTAGATCTAGTTCTTCGCTTAGCTTTAATTCAAATCCTTACTAGCAATTGTTCTAGGTTGTTCTTGCTATCTATTTCTAGTGGTTTATTGTGCTTGCTAGAGTAGTTTTAATTGCGCTCCCGAGCCAGCTAACTCGGAGATTCCGGACACAAGACCGGACACTCCGGACAAGCCGGAGTATCCGGACCAAAACCCGGAGACTCCGGGTTGACCAGCTCGGCCTGTTTTAATTCCGCTGCGAATTTTTAATCCGCCTATTCACCCCCCCTCTAGGCGACATCGTTGGTCCTTTCACCAATTATAGTCAAGGGAAATATTTCATATACGAACATGATTGTAGTTTAATATGATTTTGGGAGTTATGATAGTACCAGGTTGTACTTCCTACTTGTTGGATGCTATATTGAATTGGATTATTCTTATGATTATAAAATTTGTGGAAATAGAAGGATTATTGGAGGATATACAAGTGATTATAAGGATTGTAATCAAACCCGGGGATTTGTATTTTATAAAAATAAACTATTGGTGGAATAGAATAGTTCAGTAGAAATGCTTAGACCCGCAAACGGTCAGTATTCACCTATGGGTGGGAATTTCAATTATCTCTTGAAAACTTGTATTGGAAGTTATAGGCAAGGAGTATTGCCGATGGTTTACAAAATAAAAATAAAATGAAAAATGGTTTTGGACTGGGGCGGAATGGTTTGTCTGGTGGGCGCGGATGGAGTGCTAGCTTTCATTGTGCAAGTACCGCCCAAGTCAATTAAGGACCGACGCTTATGATTGTCTCCATTCTAAGCATAACCGTACAACCACATGTCAAAGTGGGCACGACCTGGCTAACTAATTTGTAGAAACCTGACTTAGACTCACCACTCGGTGGAATGTGTGAGCCGGAAAGAGGCACTGTTGTTTTTCTCACACGGCGCAAGAGGGGGCTTCTGTACTGGGCGGATGGAACCCTAACAGCGGTGAAACCTCAGCGGGTGGATCAGGTTAGGCGTATACATTGTAAAGGCCTTGTCATGATATCCCTGCCGGCACACCTAAGGAAGTGTGCTAATTGCATGGCATCAAGGGAATATCATGTCTTGTGGGTAAAGCTGTACACCTCTGTAGAGTTAAAACTATTCGAATAGCCGTGCCTACGGTCAAAGGCAAAGCTTGCTGAATGCTTTCATACTGGTAGACTTTGGTTTTTGGTTTTAAACTAAACAACGGTTTGTTTTGGGATTCGGGAGCGGTTAGAACTCTCGGGTGTGCTTCTGGCGGCTAAAGCCAGGTAGGTGGAAGGAACCTGATTTTGTGAAATGTGGCAGATAGAGCCATGTGGATGGATTGAACCCTGATCTTGTCGAGATGTGGTGGATAGAGCCTGTATATTAGTGAGTGGTGGTTAGAACCTTCACTACAATATTACCTAATTCAATTATTCAAAAGAATTGCTCAAATATGCTTTGTGAAAATTATTAACAAGTATGATTTGATGAAACTTGGCTTTATGCAAAAGAACCATATTAAGCCATCTTTGGATAGCCTACATTGTGCATAATTTCCCAGACTTGCTGAGTACTTTATGTACTCACGTGCTACATTCTAATCCTATCTCAGAAGTGGAAGAAGCTGTCAAGGAATTCCAACGACTAGGGCGCGCTCCCCACTCGATTGCCTGTGGGCATTTGGATGGGTCGCTTTGGTGTTTTCGTCTTCCGCTGCAGTTGTTCAGGTTGTTCCGCCTGTTCAAGCCGTAATGGTAAACCTTAACCATAAGGTCTTTGCTTTTATTCGATATTATTCTTATTTAGTTATATGTGTTCGTGATATGGTTGTTGATTCATCACTTTTGACTGTGTGTACTAGCTACTGATCTGGGACTAGTACAGAAATACACAGAGGACTCCGGATAGCCGATCTGGGGGCCTACACAAACCGTGCGTCGGGTCCATGGACCTGAGGCGACGTGGCGGCCTTTGATTGGTCCACGTGTCATACTGACGCAATAAATTAATTTCCGAAAAAGAAAATGATTTATTAATTCGAATTATTGATTTCAAAAATGGATTCAAACTTCAAACACTTATAACTTTTGCGTTTCAACTCCGATTTGAGTGATTCAAATTTCTAAATTTTCATAAAAATGAGACCTACTTAAATATGAATTTTAATTAATTTTTGTTTATGAATATTTCTCTGTTTTTATTTAATTAATGCTTTCTTTTAACTTTAAACGATTATAACTTTTGCATTTTAACTCCGAATTTGACGATTCCAGTTTCTAAAAATTCATAAAATTATGCTCTCTCTGTTTGAGAACTTTATTTGAAGTTTTGAACACTTTTTGTCTACTGTTTATTTATTTATTGCTATTTGCACGCTTTACGAGTAGACGTTGAAGTGCCCGAAGGCTTCGAAGGTGAAGTGTTGACCCAGGAGCCAGCTCAGGACCAAGAACAAGTACTCTTTGAAGGCAAGTTGTGCTTTGACCATGTTGATCCCATTTTCAAATTATTTTGGTTTAAATTATTGCATGCTAGTTTAATTAGAAAATGCTTTATTTAATTACGGGAAATTAGATAAGTGCCAAATTGCTGTATGACACCTTGGTTAATTAAATATGTGCCATGACCCCTTGTCACCCTAGTTGAGGATTAAATAGTTGGACATTATTAAATTGCCAACATAGGAATTTAGATCGTTGTAGTAGATTGCTTAGACCTACTACGTGCTTATGACATGATTTTGGACAATCAAATGTTAATATTGACTTAATGATATATTGAACCTGTTTTGGAGTAGACGTTGAAGCAGTAGAAATATGTGTTGTGATGTTGATGGCACGTGGTGCATGGTAATCAACTGGGGCTTTGATAAATAGATTTCGACCGGGGCATGTGGCAAGAATGATCGGGTGGGCCAGTTGTGGCACCAGGAACGTTGTTTTGGTTCTTCGGGTAGTCTTGCCGTGGTCACCCTAAGGACTTAACCTTGCAAGCCTTTGAACTGAGTCAACCGTGCAACCACATGTCTGTAATGGGACGGACCTAGTTGATTAAGTCGCTAATAACGTACCTGTGGGACCTCAGGATGTCAACTATACCTTTTGTGTAGTTGTACGGGGGAGCGTACCGGGGCTGCGGCCAGGTACCCATCTAACGGTGGATTGGCCTAAACTTCGCCTTCGCTAAGGGAAGGGTTAGTGTGCAATCACCGGGGAGGACCACTTGTGCTGTTAGAAGTTTCCGAAAGACTTTGTTACGGACACTCGCCTTTGTGGTGTTTGGCTGTATCTTGTGGGTAAAGTGCATAACCTCTGCAGAGTGTAAAATCTATTCGAATAGCCGTGTCCGCGGTATTGGATATCGCTCGGGAATTACAATCAAGGGTTAGATTTTCTTGAAAATAACTTGGACTTGGAGGGTTTGGTTTGGTTTAATAATGATGTTGATGGAAATGTGGATTAGAATTGGGAAAGATGTTTATTTAATCGCTGGAAAAGTTATTGCTCTTGAACATGTTTCTACTGCTTTCGAATCTACTTATGCTACTTGTCAAATGCTGTTTTGCTGCAATTACACCCTGAGCTACTCCTTTGTACTAAGCCATGCATGTAGTATATTAGTTTGCATTCTGTGCATGACTTGCTGAGTACCAAGTACTCACCCTTGCCACAATACAACACCAGTTGAAGAAGAGTCTACACCAGCTTTGGAGGAGGAGCTCCAAGAGGAACCGACTAACTAGGGAGCGAGCCCTGTCAGTTGCCTGTGGTATACTGGATAGCGCCACGAAGTTATCTTATTTTCCGCTGCAGTTATTTCTCTCTTATTGAGTTTTCGCCCTGCGTGGCATATATTTGTAACTTGACCCTAAGGTCGAGCAACCCGTTGGTTAACTATTTAAGGTACCTTATTATTTCGTTGAGTATGATTGTGATATTTACCAATGTTGAGACTGTGTGCACTAGCGCGTTCCTGGACTAGTGCTGAATACACAGAGGGTTCGGATTTGCAAATTCGAGTCCCGACAATAACCGATCTAGACGGAGCTGAGACAGCTCGTCCGCCAGATGGTTGTCTCGCCAAGGTATATGGGTAAAACCCAGTCCATCGAAGCGGCGCTCCAATTTTCGAACTTCCGATAGGTAGGCGGCCATGACCGGGTCGGAGCATTGGAATTCCTTGCGCACCTGGTTGATCACCCGCAGAGAGTCTCCCTTGACTTGAAGGCGTCGAATTCCCAAAGCTGCAGCGGCGCGCAGACTTGCTAATAGCCCTTCGTACTCTGCAATGTTGTTAGTGGCCTTGAAGTCAAGGACGATTACGTACCGGAGGACATCCCTGGTTGGGGCGATCAAGACCACCCCAGCCCCCGCGCCTTCTAGCCTGAAGGAACCGTTGAAGAATAGCATCCAGGGGGAAGGCACGGGGTCTTCTTCGTTCTCCTAGGCGGCGAGAGTCCATTCCGCAACGAACTCCGCCAGTTTTTGACTCTTGATGGCGGTGCGGGGGACAAACTTGAGGCAGAACTCCCCAAGCTCCACCGACCACTTGGCGATACGTCCCTCCGCTTCCTGGTTGTGGAGAATCTCCCTCAACGGGTAGGCCGTAACGACCACCACCTCTCGCCCCTGAAAGTAATGGTGTAGCTTCCTGGATGCCACCAGGACAGCATATAGCATCTTCTGGGCCTGCGGATATCGAGTTTCGCGATCGTGGCAAAGACCTTGTTGACAAAGTAAACTGGCTTCTGAACATTACTCCTCTCCGCCACCAGCACAACGCTTACAACCGCAGGGGTGGCAGCTATGTACAAAAGCAACTGCTCGCCAGGCTGTGGGGCGACCAGTACTTGCGGTGAGGAGAGGTACTGCTTTAGGTCTTCAAAAGCCAGCTGAGCTTCCTCCGTCCACTCGAAACGGTTAGTCTTCTTGAGTAGCTTGAACAGAGGCAAACTTCTTTCTCCCAACCGGGCGATGAAACGCCCGAGGGAGGCCAATCGACCCGCCAAGCACTGAGCTTGCTTGAGTTGAGTGGGCGGCTTCATATGCTCAATTGCTGCTATCTTGTCGGGGTTAACCTCGATCCCACGACTGGATACGAGGAACCCTAACAATTTACCGGAAGGCACCCCGAACACGCATTTCTCGGGGTTAAGTTTCAGTCCACCCTTCCGGAGGTTGGCGAAGGTTTCCTCCAAGTCTTCAATGATCCCTTCACCTTTCTTGGTCTTCACTACCAGGTCGTCTACATACACATCCAGGTTGCGACCCACTTGGGGGTGGAACATGGCATGCATGGCGCGCTGGTAGGTTGAACACGCGTTCTTCAACCCGAATGGCATTTTGATATAGCAATACACACCCATAGGGGTGACGAACGCGGTCTTCTCTTCGTCTTCAGGGGCCATGCTAATCTGGTGGTACCCGGAGTACGCATCTAGAAAGCACATCAGTTCGCAGCCCGTGGTCGAGTTGACGATGAGATCAACTCGAGGTAGCGGGTAGGGGTCCTTCGGGCAGGCTTTATTGAGGTCGGTGAAGTCGACGCACATCCGCCACTTCCCGTTGGACTTCCTTACGAGCACAGGGTTGGCGAGCCACTCAGGGTGAGAGACCTCACGAACAATCCCTGCGCTCAGAAGCTTCTCTACCTCCTACCGGATGGCATCTTGCCACTCGGGGGCCTGTCTCCAGATTTTCTACCGAATAGGCCGCGCGCCGGGCAGCGTCGCCAAGTGGTGCTTGATCACCTCCCTGGGGACCCCGGTCATCTCGAACGGGTGCCAAGCAAACACGTCGGAATTAGACCGGACGAAGGTGACGAGCGCGTCTTCCTATTTGGCACTGAGACTGGTGCCTATGGAGACGCTCTTCCCGGGCTCACCCTCCCTCAGGGGCACCGCTCGCAGGTCACCAGCCGAGGCGAGTGAGGTGCGGTTCTCCGCTTGAGGGGCACCGGGGGATGCTACCTCATTACGGCCAGAGCAGGTGGCGCCAACCACATACATCGCATCCTTGTGGCAGCGTAGGGCTTCCGTCCTATCCACCTGGATGGTGATGGGACCAGTGGGTCCCAGAATCTTCACCACCATATAGCCGTAATGGGTTACCGCCATGAACTTGGCCAAAGCAGGTCGACCAAGCAAGGCGTTGAACGGGAGGTCGAAGGAGACGACCTCGAGATCTACCATCTCCGTGCGGTAGTTGCTTTCCTTCCCAAAAGTGATGGGAAGGCGCACTCGTCCCAGGGGCATCAAGCCAGCCCCCGGGGCGATGCCAAAAATGGGCAAAGCAGGCTCCATCTCCTGGAGGGGGATCTGGAGCTTGACAAAGGCCCGCTCGGACAGGAGGTTAATTGAACTTCCTCCGTCCAGCAGTACCCGACCCAACTTTACATTCCGGACCGTGGGCGAGACCATGAGCGGAAGGCTACCTAGGCCGGCAGTACTCTCAGGATGATCGGCTTGACTGAAGGTGATCGGCTCCTCCGACCACTTCAGCATTCGGCACACTCTTGAGCTTGTCCCCGCGGCGTACACCTCCCTCCGCTGCCGTTTGAATGCCATGTTGGAGGGATAGGTGGCGGACCCACTGTTGATGTACGCCACTGTTCGATCCGCCCGCTGGAATCCCAACGGGGCGGAGTCTTCGTCTTTGTCTCGTCGGGGGCAATGATCCTTCAGCCGCTGCTCCATAATCTCGCTCACGACTGGACAACGCACCAAGTCGTGCGAATGGGTTTGGTGGATGGGGCAGAAGGATTTGCTGTCGTCGCTTTCACGGCCGTCGAGGCGGCGAGCATGGCGGTCATCCCGCCGGTCGGGGCAGTCACGCCTCTGTCCAGGACGGTCACGCCTCTGTCCAGGACGGTCATCCTGCCGGGAAGGGCGGTCGCGTCTTTTGGACCGATTGTCCCGACGGGGGCGTTCGGCGGCCAAGACCTGCCTGGTCTCGTCCGCGTTGCACTTCTTCTTCTTCTAGGTTGTGGGGCCGGGGTCCCGCGAAGGGCCGGCTTCATCCTTGCCTCGGGGTGCCACGGGGGTTGATGCAGGTCCTCTAGCCTCTGCTGCCCTCGCACATCGGTGTGCGAGAGAGAAGAGCTCCGTGGTGGTGGTGATGTCATGGGTAGCCAACTTCTCCCGCATCTTGGTGTCCCGCACGCCCCTTCGAAAGGCGATGACGACCGATTGTTCCGAAATTCAGGGAATCATGTTGCGACAGTGGCTAAAGCGCCGGACAAAGTCTCGCAACGATTCCCCCTTCTTTTGCTCGAGGGCGTGGAGGTCGTCCTCCATGCCCGACTGTATGTAGGACCCCTGGAAGTTGGTGACGAAAACGTCGCACAGCCCTTCCCACGAGGAGATTAATCCTCGCAGAAGGTTCAACAGCCAGGATCGGGCGTATCTAGTTAGGGCCGTGAGAAAGTAATTCTCCATCAGCCTGCCGGACCCGCCCGCGGCACGCACCATCGTGGTATAAATTTGCAGGAATTCCTCCGGATTGGTGGTGCCGTCATACTTCTCGAGGGACGCCGGGCGGAACCTATTGGGCCACGCCACGCGGCGTAGCTGTCGGGTGAACGCCTAACATCTCGCGCTGTAAGGGGAGTCATTCTCAGCTCCGGCGTCTCGACGCGCAGAATGTGCGGAGGTCTGCTGAAGATGAGTCCCCGGTGATGAGGACATCACTACCATGGATACGGCCATACTTACAAACCCAATGGAAACCAACAATGTCATACAAGGGCCAATTACTCGAGCTCGGGCACGACAATTCAATTACCAGGTGAATGCGTTCCTCGGGTTGCATACATTAAATTTAATGAATGGAATGCTATTTAATCCTCGTGATGCTTTTATTGTCCTTAGGAACCATGGAGAAGGACTCCCAAACGTCAAGCCTGAAGCCAATTCTTCCGGTGCACAAGTTATACTCGGATTCGGCCTCCGGGACAGCACCAACTTAAAATGACCATAACTTTTGATCCACAAGGGTGATTGGGGTCTATGAGTACTGGTTTGAAAGGTTTCGACGTCCTCTTTCCAACGGATCCGACCCCATCCCCAAATTCCGTCCGAGTCGACAGGAATCTGCAAAACAATTGGTGTCACTTTTCCAAATCGAGAAGACTTGGGCTTTGGGCCTTGTAATAGAGTTGTAGTTGGTCTCCTACTGCTTTGGACGTGATTTCCCACGCCCCTACCTCTCATAAATAGCCAGACATCGGCTCCTTAGGGTTTTGGGTTTTATTTGATTAGTTTAGCCAAGTGCAAACTTGATCCTGCGAGTTGTCTTTGGGCCGACCCACCTTGTCAAGATCGTCAATAAGACTCCACTTTGTTTCGCTTCCAGTTTTATCCGCAATTTTCAGATTGCTTATCCTATTGTTCTTGCTTGTTCTTCGGTTGCTTGCAGGAATTGAACCTCGTGTTCAGGTTGATCGTGCCCACGGAAAGATCAATAACCCGCTGGAGTTGGTTTAGCGATTGCTAAGGCGCATCGTCGTCGTACGGTGTAGTCGGATCGTCAAAGTCGACTCTAACAAATCGATCGTGTGTTTCTCATCGAAAGATCGGGACACCCATAGTGCCATCACGGCGCCATCAAGTGGTATCAGAGCCAGGTTGCTCGGTGAGAATTCTTTACCCTAGATTAGTAGATTGATATCTTTCCTATAGTCCGTAGAAACGCCATCGATTGGATCTCCCCATACCAAAACAATTTGAGCCTCGCATTTTCCTTTCCAAAGGTAATCGCGTTATTGAATTTTTGGTTGCATCGTCGTGTCGAGTTGCTGAATTCTAGTCTAGTTGGAGTCCAGGTCGTAAAGCGGTTTCGAGTTGTATTCGGTTTCGAAGTTGTGTTCGGTTTCGAGTTGTGTTCCGCTTCGGTCCCGAATCGTTGAAAAAAAGAAGAAAAGGTGTTCGGACCGAAGTTTTCTTTTCTCCCGATCGTCGCTACCGACCGTCGCTTCACTGTTAGCCGATCGTCGCTTCCCGATCGTCGGTCGCCGCTCGACCGTCGATCGTCGCCACTGTTAGCCGATCGTCGCTACCGATCGTCGCCCACTGATAGCCCATCGTCGCTCGATCGGGTTTGGCTACCGATCGTCGCTCACCTGGTCGCCCGACGTCGCCGCTCTGTTAGCCGATCGTCGCCGCTCGATCGTCGCCCGACCGTCGCCGTTAGCCGATCGTCGCCGCTCGATCGTCGCCCGACCGGCCGCTCTCGTTAGCCGATCGTCGCCCACTGCCGTCCGATCGTCGCTTCACCTGGCCGTCCGATCGGTCACACGACTAATCTTCCGCCGCATAGCACTTGAAAGAAAAACGAATCGGATCGTTCCGTAAAAAAAAGTCCGGAACAGATCCAAAATTTTTATGTGCTAAACCTGTTTTCACAAGATTCCCGATCTTTTGAGATAGTTCCCTTCTTTCGCGAATTTTTTTTTCTTTCGCTGTTTTTCATCTCATTGTGGAACCGCATCGTCGCCGACCACGCTTTTGAGTCACGATCCTTGCTAGCCTCGAGTCAAGAACTCAGTGACTAGACGTTGAACAATTCTTCAATTTTGCATTCACCGATTGGATTATTGCTAACCTTTTGCTACTAAATTAAGCCTGTCCAAGCTCCACTTTCTACCCGTGACAGCGCTCGATCCCTTGGCAATCGCTCTACACAAACTTCGGAGAACCTTTGACAACGCTAACTACGACAACGCCCGCCGCATTGTAAGAACTTGTAAGAACTTGGGTCATAGGCTTGAGCGCTTGAGAGACTTGCCACCTAGTAGTCGATAGGAACATTATACTTGTGGTTTTTGTTTCCTTGTCATCAACTAACCATGTCAGTGACGAGTTCACTTCATCACTCTCCACGAACCAAGGGCATCATTGCTCACTTCCAAAAGATGACGAGGAAACCACCGATGGTCTTAGCGAGGATGTACGGCTCACTAATGAGCGTATGTCAATGCAAGAAGACCGCCTCGAGATCCATCGAGGCCGCACAAGGGATTGCTAACACTACTCTTGCTACTATTTTGGCTAGACTTGATACTTTTGGTAAATGCTGCATCTGGTGCTTCCAATCCACCTCCCGTCGTCCAAGCAACAATTCAGCTCCACAGGAGGCCCCAACAGATTTAGAAGAACAGAGCGAAGAGCACGAATATGATGACACCATCGATGTGGAGGAGGTCAACCCCATCCATTACGATAATGATCGTGAACCATCAACGGCTACGCTTCAATCGAAGGTATGCGACGTGATCCTCCACGACCAAGGAACGAACGAGATGATGTTTTCCCTAAGGTAAATTTCAATATGCCGCCTTTTGAAGGTAAATATGACCCTGATGGTTACCTTAGTTGGGAATTACTTGTGGATCAAAAATTTGCGTGCCATGATTTCCCTGAGAATAGAAGAGTTAGGGCTGCCACAAGTGAGTTCACCGATTTTGCTTCATTTGGTGGAGAGAACATTGCCGTGCTCATCCAAATAATATACCCACCACTTGGGAAGCCTTGAAATTGCTAATGAGGCATAGATTTGTTCCTTCATACTATGCTAGAGATTTATTGAATAAATTGCAGCGCCTACAGCAAGGTAAGAATTCGGTGGAAGAATATTACCAAGAATTGCAAATTGGCATGTTGCGTTGTGGATTAATTGAGAATGAGGAAGCTTCTATGGCTCGTTTTCTAGGTGGTTCAACTCGAGAAATCCAGGATATTCTAGACTATAAGGATTATAATTCGATGACTCGGTTGTTCCATCTTGCTTGCAAAGCTGAACGTGAAGTGCAGGGTCGTCAATCGAGGGCCAAGACTAACTTTTCTGCAGGTCGAACTACTTCGTGGACACCGCGCACCTGCTGCCCTGCCGGCCGTACTACCACGCCGACCTCTTCCATCAACGTAACGGGCGTCCACCACCGCAAATTCGGCACCACGACCAACGCCGACGAAAAGTGCCACACAAGCTACTACAAATAGTTCGTCGTCGCTTGGTCGCATCAACGGACGCACCAAAGATGTTCGATTGCCATCGCTGCAAGGGTTTCGGACACATGATGAAGGAGTGTCCGAACAAGCGTGTGTTAATAATCCGTGAAGACGGCGAGTATGACTCAGCAAGTGATCTTGATGAAGAAACATATGCTTTGCTCGCTGAACATGAAGACGGCGATCCAAATGCCGAGCACGATGAGGTGCACGTGAGCGCCGTGAGGTGACCAATATTTGAGTATTATTGCACAACGTGTGCTTAGTGCTCAGATTGCTCGCGCCGATCCAAATCAACGCCACAACTTGTTTTACACAAAAGGCGTCATCAAGGAGCGATCCATTCGAATAATCATTGATGGTGGGAGTTGCAATAATCTAGCCAGCATG
Source organism: Rhipidocladum racemiflorum (assembly GCA_036346355.1). NCBI lineage: Eukaryota > Viridiplantae > Streptophyta > Magnoliopsida > Poales > Poaceae > Rhipidocladum > Rhipidocladum racemiflorum. The sequence goes on from CM070578.1 coordinate 56,116,882, forward strand.
GACATGGTGGAGAAGCTAGCACTCTCCACTAGACCACACCCTCAGCCCTACCACATTCAATGGTTCAACAACAGCAGCAAACTCAAGGTAACTCGCATGGTAAGAGTATATTTCGCTTTAGGTTCCTATCATGATTATGTTGATTGCGATGTCGTACCTATGCAAGCATGTTCTATGTTATTAGGTAGACCGTGGCAATATGATAAGGATTGATTACATCATGGTAGAAAAAATCAATACTCTTTTGTGCATAAAGAAAAGAAAATTGTACTACACCCAATGTCGCCTGATGCCATTGTAAAGGATGAAATCGCTAGATCTAGCAAAGAGAAAAATCGAGAGAATTCTAAGAGTGAAAATCAGACGGTCGCCAAAGGACTTGAACAACATAAACAGAGAGAATCTAACCTTGATTGTGCTAAGCCAAATGAGATTAAATTGAAAGGTGCTTGTTTTCTTGCAACAAAATCTGATTTGAATGAGTTGGATGTTTGTCGGTATACATGCTATGCTTTGGTCTGCAAAGAAACTTTGTTTTCACTAGAGGAGATGTCCCTCTCTTTGCCTCCTGTTGTCACTAACCTTTGCAGGAATACACCGACATCTTTCCAAAGGACATCCCTCAGGGCTGCCGCCAATTAGAGGGATTGAGCATCAAATTGATCTAATTCCAGGGCATCCTTGCCCAACCGAGCACCTTACAGAACCAACCACGAAGAGACACAAGAGATACAACGCCAAGTTCACGAATTGCTTGATAAAGGGTAATGACGTGAATCTCTTAGTCCTTGTCTTTGTACCAGTCATTTTAGTACCTAAGAAAGACGGAACATGGCGCATGTGTGTGGATTGTAGAGCAATTAATAATATCACCATTAGATATCGCCATCCTATTCCTCGGTTAGACGATATGCTTGATGAACTAAGTGGCTCTACTATGTTCTCTAAAGTGGATTTGCGTAGTGGGTATCACCAGATTCGCATGAAGTTAGGGAGATGAATGGAAAACAGCATTTAAAACTAAGTTCGGGTTATATGAGTGGTTAGTAATGCCTTCGGGTTGACTAATGCTCCTAGTACTTTCATGAGACTCGATGAACGAGGTTTTACGTGCTTTCATTGGAAAGTTTGTGGTAGTTTACTTTGATGATATCTTGATCTACAGCAAATCCTTAGAAGACCATCTTGGACATTTACGTGCTGTTTTTAATGCTTTACGCGATGCACGCTTATTTGGTAACCTTGATAAGTGCACCTTTTGCACGGATCGAGTCTCTTTTCTTGGCTATGTTGTTACTCCACAGGAATTGAAGTTGATCAAGCCAAGGTTGAAGCAATACAGAGTTGGCCGACTCCTAACACGGTCACACAAAGCGGAGTTTCCTAGGACTTGGCCGGATTCTATCGTCGTTTTGTGAAGGACTTCAGCACCATCGCCGCACTCCATGAATGAGCTCACCAAGAAGGGTGTACCTTTTGCTTGGGGCAAGTCACAGGAAGATGCCTTCAACATTCTCGAAAGCTAAGTTAACCCATGCACCCTTACTCCGGCTTCCAGACTTTTCTAAGACTTTTGAACTAGAATGTGATGCTAGTGGAATTGGTTTGGGTGGTGTTCATTACAAGAAGGAAAACACATTTGCTTATTTTAGTGAGAAATTGAGTGGGCCAAGTTTGAATTATTCTACTTATGATGAGGAGTTATATGCGCTAGTTCGAACTTTAGAAACGTGGCAACATTATTTATGGCCCAAGGAATTTGTTATACATTCGGATCATGAATCGTTAAAACATATTAGAAGTCAAGCTAAACTGAACCGTAGACATGCAAAGTGGGTTGAATTCATTGAGTCATTTCCTTATGTCATCAAACACAAACAGGGAAAGGATAATGTCATTCCGATGCCTTGTCTAGGAGATATACCATGCTCTCACAACTTGACTTCAAAATTTTTGGTTTGGAAACGATTAAAGAGCAATATGTGTATGATGATGATTTTAAAAATGTGTTGCTCAATTGTAAAGAGGAAAAACTTGGAACAAATTTGTCCTCAATAATGGGTTTGTGTTTAGAGCAAACAAACTATGTATTCCAAATTAGTTCTCGTTTGTTTGTTATTGCTACAGAAGCGCATGGAGGAGGATTGATGGGACACTTTGGTGTGAAAAGGACGGAGGACATACTCGCTAGCCATTTCTTTTGGCCCAGGATGAGACGAGACGTGGAACGTTTCATCGCCGCTGTTCTACATGTCAAAAAGCTAAGTCACGACTTCATCCCCATGGTTTATACATGCCTCTGCTGTTCCTAACGTGCCTTGGGAGGATATTTCTATGGACTTTGTTTTAGGACTCCCTAGAACAAAGAAGGGGAGGGATAGTATCTTTGTCGTTGTGGATAGATTTTCTAAAATGGCACACTTCATACCTTGTCACAAAAGCGATGACGCTACCAACATTGCTGACCTATTCTTTCGTGAAATTGTTCGCTTACATGGTGTGCCTAACACAATAGTTTCAGATCGTGACACTAAATTCTTAAGCCACTTTTGGAGAACTTTGTGGGCTAAATTGGGGACTAAACTTTTATTTTCTACTACTTGTCATCCCCAAACTGATGGACAAACTGAGGTCGTTAATCGAACTTTATCTACTATGCTTAGGACTGTTTTGAAAAAGAACATTAAATTGTGGGAAGAATGTTTGCCTCATATTGAGTTTGCTTATAATCGGTCTATGCATTCTACTACTAAGATGTGCCCTTTTGAGATTGTATATGGATTTGTACCTCATGCTCCAATTGATTTGTTACCTCTACCATATTCGGAGAAATTGAATCTTGATGCTAAACAACGTGCTGATTTGGTTATAAAAATGCATAAGACAACTAAAGAAAACATAGAACGCATGAATGCTAAATATAAACTTGCTGGTAGTAAGGGAAGGAAACATGTAACTTTTGAACCAGGAGATTTAGTTTGGTTGCATTTGCGAAAAGATCGATTCCCAGAATTAAGAAAATCTAAGTTGATGTCGCGAGCTGATGGTCCTTTCAAAGTATTGGCAAAGATTAATGATAATGCATACAAGCTTGAATTGCCTGCAGATTTTGGGGTTAGTCCCACATTCAACATTGCCGATTTGAAACCATACTTGGGAGAGGATGATGAACTTGAGTCGAGGACGACTCAAATGCAAGAAGGGGAGGATGATGAGGACATCACTACCATGGATACGGCCATACTTACAAACCCAATGGAAACCAACAATGTCATACAAGGGCCAATTACTCGAGCTCGGGCACGACAATTCAATTACCAGGTGAATGCGTTCCTCGGGTTGCATACATTAAATTTAATGAATGGAATGCTATTTAATCCTCGTGATGATTTTATTGTCCTTAGGAACCATGGAGAAGGACTCCCAAACGTCAAGCCTGAAGCCAATTCTTCCGGTGCACAAGTTATACTCGGATTCGGCCTCCTGGACAGCACCAACTTAAAATGACCATAACTTTTGATCCACAAGGGTGATTGGGGTCTATGAGTACTGGTTTGAAAGGTTTCGACGTCCTCTTTCCAACGGATCCGACCCCATCCCCAAATTCCGTCCGAGTCGACAGGAATCTGCAAAACAATTGGTGTCACTTTTCCAAATCGAGAAGACTTGGGCTTTGGGCCTTGTAATAGAGTTGTAGTTGGTCTCCTACTGCTTTGGATGTGATTTCCCACGCCCTACCTCTCATAAATAGCGGACATCGGCTCCTTAGGGTTTTGGGTTTTATTTGATTAGTTTAGCCAAGTGCAAACTTGATCCTCGCGAGTTGTCTTTGGGCCGACCACCTTGTCAAGATCGTCAATAAGACTCCACTTTGTTTCGCTCAGCTTTTATCCGCAATTTCAGATTGCTTATCCTATTGTTCTTGCTTGTTCTTGATTTGCTTGCAGGAATTGAACCTCGTGTTCAGGTTGATCGTGCCACGGCAAGATCAATAACCATTGGAGTTGGTTTAGCGATTGCTAAGGCGCATCGTCGTCGTACGGTGTAGTCGGATCGTCAAAGTCGACTCTAACAAATCGATCGTGTGTTTCTCATCGAAAGATCGGGACACCCATAGTGCCATCACGGCGCCATCACCCGGGGAGCGGGAGGAATGAACTTCCTCCAAACTCCGGACGAGGGAATCTCGGGAGGGGGTTCGGCTCCCGGAAACTGTACGCAGAGTGTGTTCAGAATATTGGGAACGATGACCACGCGAGCGACCGGGAGAATCGCCGCGACGCCGTCGCCGAAGCCCCCTGTGATGATCCCCCATAACCCCGCAGCCCCCAACGGGGCCAGGGTGCCTGCTTGGGCCCTCCTGGCCGATACGTCTCCCGCCCGGGCGGCTTGAGGTGTGGGAAGAGTGAGCGTGCCCCTTCGAGGGGGGAGTCCCGTTGGTCGGAGACCGATCGGAAGTTCCCACTCGAAGCTGGGCTGCCTCCACAAGGCGGACCACATCCCGGAGCCAGGGTGTGGCGGGGTTGTCCCCTGCGAGCTCCAGAGGTGGATGACTCAGCAGGAGACGCGCCAGCAGAGTTCCGGGGCCGGGGCTTCTTCCCACGCCCGATCGACGATGGCCAGGGCCCGACGGCCCCTCGAGAGGCCTCAGCACCCCCGGTTGGAAGTGGCGCGGAGTCGCCCTTCGCCCGGGGAGAGTGAGTGGGTGCAATCGGAGGACTGACAGCTCCGGCTGCGGATGGTGGTGTTGTATGTGAACCCACCATCCTCCTGATGGACGGACCTCTGATGGATTTCACCGGGAATGGCTGGAGTCAAACCGAAGTATGCCAACCGCGCACCCCTACCTGGCGCGCCCCTGTCGACATTTTTTTTACGACAGGATCCTCCCGCGAGGGAGGTTTTAGTTCGGTTTGGCGGTGTGCTTAGCGGAGACTTAGCCCGGTCACTCTCTCCTTGCCGTCCCGGAGAAGATAAATAGTACACACTTGGTTTTTCCAAGTTCGGGCCCCCAAGGTGGGTAATAGCCCTACGTCCTGTCTGAGGTGTTCGTTATCCTTAGAAAAAACTCGCCTCTTCCTCTCACATACACCCATCCGCCCTTATATACCCCTGTTCGGCCTGGGCAAGTAGGGGGACAAAACTATGCCGCTACATGACTCATTAATTACATTCCATTAATGCCATCCCATCTAGGGGCCTCCTTCTTTGTACCGCTACATCACGAGCCATCAGGGCTGTGCGCTTCCCATGACATGCCAGTTGTGACATGTCAGGAAAAGGGGCCTAGTGCCATGCCCCGCATTAAATGCCCTGACACCATGCCCCATGGGAGGCTTCTGGGCGAAGCCTTCTTCACCCTTGCGTCCTGTGACGCGGGCCTCCTCGCCCCGTGAGGAGGGCTTTTGGACACTGCTCGCCACGTTGCCACGTGGGCCTCCTCGCCTCGCGAGGAGGGCTTAAGAGCACTACTCGCCACGTTGCCACGTGGGCCTCCTCGCCCCGCGAGGAGGGCTTAAGGACGCTGCTTGCCACGTATCCACGTGGGCCTCCTCGCCCCGTGAGGAGGACTTAAGGACGCTGCTTGCTATGTAGCCACGTGGGCCTCCTCGCTCCGCGAGGAGGGCTTTGGGATGCTGCTCGCCACGTAGCCACATGGGCCTCCTCGCCCCACGAGGAGGGCTTAGGGATGCTGCTCGCAATATAGCCACGTGGGCCTCCTCGCCCCGCGAGGAGGGCTTAAGGACGCTGCTCGCCACGTGGCCACATGGGGCCCTTCATACCTTTTTTAAGGGCGGGGTGAGTACCCCGGTGTAGAATACGCCGATAGAAGCATCTCCAAAAGTAACACTTTCAGCACGAGATGCACGAGTGAAGGAGAACCAAATCTTATCACCGAACATGTGGCGTGAGCATTTGGAATCCACTAGCCATATGTTCTCCTTCCTCGCGTGAGAAGCCTACATAGAAGCAGAAATTGTTGAGGCCTCGGTACTGGGGTTAGAAATAAGATGTTTAGGAATCCAGTAGTGAGACACACGACGTACAACAGTAGGAACAACACGAGTATTCTTATGCACAAAAACACATTTGTCTTTTCCCGTGTTCTTGGCAACAAAAGGTGTTTGCTTCACCGTAGGCACATAATGAGAAGTGAAATATGCCTGTTTCAAAATAGACCTCGCCTGAGTCCTTTCTTTCTTTTGTTGTTTGGCTAGCCTAAAGCAGAAATCTACTAAATGTCCATCTTTACCACAATGAGTACAAGTGTACTTAACATGATGTTTTGTTTTAACAGTAGAAGCACATTTTGCATTCATCATAGTAGAGGATAGAAAACCAGCAGATTTAAAAGCAGTTTTCTTAGGCTCATTGACAATTTCAAATTTTCCATTTTCAAGTGTTTTAACAATAGTGGGAGCATGTGTTTTATGATGAGCATAAGAATCAAAACATAAACCTTTGTTCTGAGTGCTGACTTTTGATTGATCCAAAATCATGTTTAGGTTTTTCTTCCCATTAGTGAAACGTTCCAAGAATTTTGCAAGTAATCAACTTTCTTAGCAAGAGTTAAGCAATTGTTGCAAGGAATGTCAACTTTCCCTTTCTGTTTGCAACAAGTTGAGCATGAAAGAACATTATGTTTAAGCAGATCATCAGTTAATTGAGAAACCCTAACATTTGCATCTTTCAATTTCAATTCAAGAGTTGAGCATTTAGAACAAGAAGTTGAACCATGCAATTCATCAGTGGAACAGCTAGCATTTTTAACATGTTTCTCATTTTTCTCATTTAGATGTAACAGAAGAGCATGTTCTTTCCTATGCAAGGTGAGCTCATTGTAAATTAAGTCACATGATTTACAAGTATCATCATCAGGAATCAAAGTCTTAAGTCTAGAAATTTCAGCATTCAATGATTCAACAATGAAATCATATTTCTTAATTTTCTTGTCACGTTTGTCAAGCAATTTTCCAAGATGAGCAACAGCAATAGTGTAACACCCCAAAATTTTGCTTTTCTTAAATTCAAATGTGATTTGGCATTTTTGAGAATTTTTGGAATTTTCTGGAATTTATTTGGATTTAATTGGGTTTAATTTGAATTTATTCCCTTTTGAAATAATTAAAGAATTCAATTTTACAAATAAAATTTTGTTGGAAATATTTTATTTAAGTCCAAAATGTTCCAAAATATTTTCTAGAATTTTTCTGGAATTTTTCTGAGTATTTTGCTATTTTTCTTGAATTAAATGAATTTCTGGAAATTAATCGAGTTATTTTAATCGCTGGAAAATCGAGTTGGTTTGTACTGTTCCTCCGACCCGGATCCGACCCGAGCCCGAGTCTGACTCGAGTCCGAGTCCGACTTGAATCCGACTCAGCCCTAACCCTCTCGACCGTCCGATCAAGATCGAACGGTCGAGATTGAGCCACGTCGCCCGAGCCGTCGCACGCGACCGTTGGATCTCAATCCAACGGCTCACGTTGCGCCACATCACCCAATCCGAATCCATTTCGGATTCCGCCGCCGCAGCCGTGTGGACCTCGGTTTCCGCGGTTTTCACGGACGCCGAGGGGCCTATTTAATGCGCCGCCACCCCCGTCGTGTAGCCCGTTTCCGTGCGCACCCATAGCCCTAACTCACCGAGCTCAAGCCGCCATGGTTGCGCCGCAATCGCTCGCCATAGTTGGGTTAGGCTTCTGCCGCGGTTCTTCGTCGTTTCCACCGCCGTCCGCCGTCCTCCGCCGTGTTGGTGCCCAGATCCGGAACCGCAAGGACAAGACGCGTCGGAGGCTACCACTCACGTCGCCGGAGCGCACCCGCAACACCGTCGGGCTCATCATCGTCTTCGTCTCTGGCCAGCCAGCTCCGCCGCGTGCCATTGCCGACTCGCGAAGCTTCTCCGCCGTTGGATGTTCATCGCACGGCTGAGATTCGTCCACGTCATCCCCGGGTAATTTCCACGTTTTAGTTTTTAGATCCGTTTCCAACCGTTGGATCTAGATCCAACGGTTTAGATCGTGCCACGTAGCCGTGAACCGCACCGTGCTAGATCCATTCTCCGCCGTTAGATCTAGATTGTACGGCTAGGGTTAGAGGTGTTGCAGCGTTTAGATCGGATCTCGACCGTCCGATCAAGATCGAACGGTCCAGATCAACCGAGTCGTTTCCAGCGCGTGAGGTTGGATCTCATCTGGGCCGTTGATTTTCAAATCAACGGCCCAGATCGTGCCGCGTGTCCAGTATTTGGACCGTCGCGGTCAGCCTTGATCGGCCGTATGCGCTGGCGTCGGCCTTGATCGGCCGTATCGCCGTGACGTCAGCGTGGGGCCCGCGTGTCAGCGGCTCAGCCAAACCGCACCACGACATCACCGCTGACGTCACAGTGGGACCCAGCTGTCAGCCGTCGTCAGCCGGGCGCGATGACGTCACCGCTGACGTCATCCGAGGGGGCCCACATGTCAGTGAGACATGCCCTCGTGCGCCGAGTCCACGGTGGACCGAGCCGTTCCGTGCGCCGGGTCCATGGACCCGAGGTGACGTGGCAGCTTCTGATTGGTCCACGTGTCCTGCTGACGCAATAAATTATTTTTCCGATATAAAAATAAATGATTTAATTCGGTTTAATGTTTTATTTGAATTTTGAAACTTCAAACGCTTATAACTTTTGCATTCTAACTCCGATTTGAACGATTCCAGTTTCTAAATTTTTATAAAATTGAGATCTACCTAATGATGAATTTTATTAAATTTTTGGACCAAAGTTTTTCTCTGTATTATTATTTAATTGATTATTTAAACTTTAAACGTTTGTAACTTTTGCGTTTTAACTCCGATTTTGACGATTCAAATTCCTAAAAATTCATAAAATTATGCTTTCTCTGTTTGTGAGCTTTATTTGAAGTTTTGGATACTTTTTGTGTACTGTTTTATTTATTTATTGCTATTTGCACGCGTTACGAGTAGACGTTGAAGTACCCGAAGGCTTCGAATGTGAAGTATTGACCCAAGAGCCAGCCCAAGACCAAGAACAAGTACTCTTTTGTAACACCCCAAAATTTTGCTTTTCTTAAATTCATGTGTGATTTGGCACTTTGGTGAATTTTTGGAATTTTCTGGAATTTATTTGGATTTATTTGGAATTTATTTGAATTTATTCCATTTTGAAATAATTAAAGAATTTAATTTTGCAAATAAAATTTTGTTGGAAATATTTTATTTGGGTCCAAAATGATCCAAAGTATTTTCCAGAATTTTTTCTGGAATTTTTCTGAGTCTTTTGCTATTTTTAATGAATTAAATGAATTATTGGGAATTATTTTAAATATTAAATCGCTGGAAAATCAACTCGGGTCTAGTACTGTTCATCCGACCGAGTCGGAACCCGAGTCGGACTCGAGTCCGACCCGAGCCACGTGACTCGATCAAACCAGCTCAAAACCCTAATCGATCCCAACCGTTGGATCAAGATCCAACGGCTGAGATCCGCCCGCATCGGCTCGAGCCAGATCCGCCCGGATCCGATCGCGCCACGCGATCGTGGCCGTTGATCGTGCACGCGGACGGCCGTAAGGCGTCGTCGTCTCCGCCGAAGTCCGAAGCCGGACTCGCGCCGCGCCCGCCGCCGTAGAATTAGGTTTCCGCCTCGGCACGAACGCCGAGGCTATTTAAAGCCCTGGTCACGCCCGAGGTTGCCCTCATCCTTGCGCACTCCGTTCCCGAGCCATCTCGCCGAGCCGCCGCTGCTTGCGCGGCGAAGCTCGCCGTAGTTGAGCGCCACTCCGCCGCGGTTTTTGCCCCGTCTCGCCGCCGTCCGTCGTCTCCGCCGAGAAGGAGCCCAGATCCGGAGACCCCGCATCGAGGCGCACCCGAAGAGAACACCAACATCGCCGAACGACCGAGCGCCGGCGGCTCGGCTGCCGCTCTCCGCTCTCCGGTGGGCCGCAGCTCCGCTGCCGCCATCGCCCTCGCGAACTCGTGCGCCGTCCGATCTTGATCGTGCGGTTGAGGTGAGTTCACGTGTTCCAAACCCGATTAGATCTCGACCGCTGGATCAAGATCCAACGGTTCACAATCGCCACGCGTCGTAGTAGTGATTATTATAGGATTAGATCTCGACCGTCCGATCTAGATCGAACGCCCACGATCATCGAGTAGTTTCAACGTGTTAACCCTGGATCTAATCGCGCCGCTGATTTTCAAACCAACGGCCGAGATTGGCGCCACGTGTCGGGAAGTTGGACCGACGCGTCGCCAGACGCGCGACGCCGATACATGGCGGGCCGCATGTCGGGCCGACCGACCTAAGCGCCGACGTCACCCATGACGCCACAGTGGGGCCCACTCACAAGATGCGGGTGAGCCTCGCCGACGCCAAAGAATGACGCTATCCGAGTGGTCCCACATGTCAGTCTCACGTAGAGTCGTGGACCGAGTCCACGGTAGACCCGAGCCGAGCGTGGACCGAGTCCATGGACCGGCTGACGTCAGCCAACCAATCAGAGGCTGCCACGTGTCCATGATGACGCCATAATTAATTTCCAAAAAAGAAATGATTTATTAATTCGAAATATTGATTCAAATTTAGATTCAAACTTCAAACGCTTATAACTTTTATGCGTTTCAACTCCGATTTGAGTGATTCAAATTTCTAAATTTGTATAAAAATGAGATCTACCTAAATATAAATTTTATTTAATTTTTGGACTAAAGTTTTTCTCTGCAAAATTATTTAAATGATTATTTAAACTTTAAATAATCATAACTTTTGCGCCTTAACTCCAAATTTGATTTATTCCAGTTTCTAAAAATCCATAAAATTATGTTCTTTCTGTTTACGGATTTTATTTGGATGTTTGGATACTTTTGCCTATTGTTTATTTGTGTATTTGCTATTTGCACGCTTTTACGAGTAGACGTTGAAGTGCAGGAAGGATTCAAGGAGAAGTATTGACTCAGGATCCAACTCAAGACCAAGAACAAGTACTTTTTGAAGGCAAGTTGTGCTTTGACCATGTTGATCCTATTTCAAATCTATTTTGATTTAAACTATTGCATGCTAGTTCAATTAGAAAAATACTTGGTTTAAACATGGGGTTAGATAAATACCAATTTCTTTGTATGACACCTTGATTATTTAAGTATGTGCCATGACCCTTGTCACCCTAGTTGTGGATTACTAGTTGGACATTATTAAATTGCCAACATGGGTTATAGACCGTTGTAGTATACCGCTTAGACACCTACGTGCTCATAACATGATTTTGGATAATCAAATGCTAATATTGACTTAATGATATATTAAACCTGTTTTGGAAAAGTATCATGTGATGTTGATGGCACGTGGTGCATGGTAATCAAGCGGGGTTTGATAAATGATTTCGGCCAGGGCATGTGGCAAGAGTAATCAGTGGGCGATTGTGGCGTTGGGAATGTTGATTTGGTTCTTGGGTAGTCTTGCCCTGGTCACCCTAAGGACTTAACCTTGCAAGCCTTTGAACTGGGTCTAACGTGCAACCACATGTCTCAGTAATGGGACGGACCTAGTTGACTAAGTTGCTAATAACGCACTGTGGGACCTCGGAGGTCAACTACACCCTTTGTGTAAGTTGTACGGGGGAGCGTACCGGGGCTGAGGCCAGGTACCCATCTAACGGTTGATTGGCCTAGACTTCGCCTTAGCGAAGGGAAGGGTTAGTGCGCAATAACCGGGAGGACCACTTGTATTGTTAGAGGTTTCCGAAAGACTTTGTTACGGGAACTCGCCTTTGTGGTGTTTGATTTGTATCTTGTGGGTAAAGTGCATAACCTCTGCAGAGTATAAAATCTATTCGAATAGCCGTGTCCGCGGTATTGGACATCGCTCGAATTACAAATCAAGGGTTAGATTTTCTCAAAAATAGCTTGGATTTGGAAAGTTGGGTTGGTTTAATAATGAAGATGATGGAAATGTGGTTTAGGATGGGGAAAAAGTTTATTAAACTTCTTGAAAAGTTATTTATGCTTCACTTATTTCTCGCTTTGCTTCCGAATCTACTTATATTACTTGTCAAATCTTTGTTTCATCGCAAATATACCTTGAGCTATTCCTTTGTACCAAGCCATGCATATAGTATATTAGCTTGCATTCTGCATGACTTGTCGAGTACCAAGTACTCACCCTTGCCTCAACACAATATCGATCGAAGAGGAGATCGCACTGGGCTTTGGAGGAGGAACTCCAAGAGGATCCGTCTACTTAGGAAGCGAGCCCGATCAGTTGCCTGTGGTATACTTGGATGGCGCCATGAAGTTATTTGATTTTCATTGCTATTATTTTTCTCTCGAATAAGTTTCGCCTTGAGAGGCATACATTTGTAACTTGACCATAAGGTCGAGTAACGATTTAGTTATTTAAATAAAGTACTTTATTGGTATCGAGTGGTATGATTGTGATATTTACCAATGTTAAGACTGTGGTGCACTAGCGGCGTTCTGGACTAGTGCTGAATACACAGAGGGTCCGGATTTGCAAATTCGGGGTCCCGACAGAGGTGGTATCAGAGCCATACTTGACCGTAGGCTCAACCCTAAGATAGAATGGTCGTAGTGAGGATAAAACCTATTTTCTAAAAGCTAAAAATTTGTGAAGACAAGAAATGACATCTCGACTTATCCCCTTCTCTCTTTTCTTGTCTCTTGCTGAAATTTTCCCTTACCTTGTCACAATTTAAAAATTCCGAGTTCTTACGTAAAGCACTCTTGTGACAGATGGGGGAAGAGTTCAACTACGTTGATCTGGGAGTTGGTCACGCCGCGGAACTTTGGCATATGCTTCAGACTCTCGGAGATTTTGAGAAGCCCCAATACCAAGTGGAAGTGATCAGACAAGCGGGATTGATCAAGGCTTGTGACGTGAGGATTGAGGTACCTGCTAGGAAAAAGGGCCAGTGCAATCGCCTCGATACACCGTGACCGCCAGAGATCTACAATGCAGATGGGTATCCAAGAAGTATCACGACGAGCAATGCGGCACATTACCCGTATCTACGCCAGAGTTGGAGAGTACGGTGTTCCGTTATCATCCGCGGCGATAACCTTCTTGACCAAGGCGATTCAGATGAGGATGCCACGGTTACATGATTGGCACGATTTGTTGTCGCCCAGGAGGATGTACTAGATAATACAAGCAAGGAGCTACAGAAGGCCCGCAAGGAAATCACGACAGAGAAGAACAGATGGCGGGAAGCTCAAGAGTATGTGGCACACCTTCTACGAAGGATTGACGAGTTGGAGATGACCTTGTACGCGGACTGCACCCAGAGCCAAGATTTCGAGCTACACGAGCCAGATCCAGGAGGAGTCGATCTCGATGAGGACACCGCTTCTTCGACTACCATAGAGGACACGATTCTTTGGACATGGCAATCGTTTCGCGCCTATGCCACAGCACCCGTACCCAGGCCGTGGAGGTTTTCTCGATGAGTGAGCATAGGTTCTATAGTGAGACTCCTTCGCCGAGTCGCGTCATAGAATAAAGAGTCACCATTTAGACGTTAGACTCCAGAGTTAGTTCGATTTGGATTTGTTTTGTTTGCTGAGTGTGCAGTATGTGTTGCAAGGCCCTTAGGCATTGTAAGCAGCCATACCAAGTTATTAATAATAAAGTTGGATCTTAAAGTTACCCCTTTCGCCCCGAATAAGTTCCATATTACTTGTCTATTCTTGTTTCCCTCTCATCTCTAAACCTAGAGCAAATCGACAGATGGTGAACACCCGTGGAAACTTTGGAAGCAATGGGAGTGGTTCTCGCCAATGAAAACCCCAATGATGGAGCACCAAAGACCGCCACCGGATATGCAGAATTTTGGAGCTTTTCTTGCTGCCAGACTCAGTTGATGCATGCTATGATGCAACAAATGCAGCACGTCACCGCTCAGGCCACGCTAATCAAGTTAATCAGTGACCACGCCAGAATACAAGGTGTCGAGTTCATGAGAACTCACCCACCCACTTTCTCCGGGAATGCCAACCCATTGGAGGCCGATGGATCAAGTTAAGGTCAATCGAGAGGAAGCTACACATAGCTCAATGCATAAGAAATGAGAAGGTACTCTACGCTTCTCATCGCTTGGAAGGAACATTGGCCGAATGGTGGGAGAACTTCGTGCCACGCAAGAGAACCCTCAAGATATCACTTGGGAAGAGTTCACGGTGCATTCCGACAAAGATCACGTGGCCTGAAGGAATCACGGACCTTAAGAAGGAGGAGTTCAGAGCATCAAGCAAGGTAATCGGCCGGTGGCCGACTACTGAACAAATTCACACCCTAGCACGCTACGCTTTGAGGATGTAGCGACGAGATAAATCCAGGCATACCTCGCTTTTATGAAGGGACTTAACTCAGGATTACAAGTAGGATTGATCACCCACACCTTTCCAGATTTCCAAGAGTTGGTGAATAAGGCGCTTATTCTTGAGGACAAGCGCAAGGAACTGGATGAGAACAGAAGCGCAGGATGCAACAAAGAAGGATCACGCCAGGAACGCAATACCAGCGCTGAGAGTTGCACCAAATCAATTCTTCGATTCCAACCACGAGAATCGCAACAAGGACACCATCCTCGGCACCAAGACACATCAATCGTAACTACCAAACCCCAGCCCCCGCTAGAAACACTACTCGAGCGATCGGCAAGGAAACGGTGAGACGCTGCTACAACCGCAACGAGCCAGACACTTTGCCAACAGCTTGTCCCAAGAAGACAGCAGGAGTGACCCGATTCGCTTCAATCTAGGAACCACCCGGCTAGGACGCCAAAGACGAGGAGCCACACCCTGGCCGTGGTGAGAGGCCGAGTCAACCATGTCACCGCAGATGCAACTGCGAGAATGCTACTGACGTCGTCTTGGGTAAGTTACTTGTTAACTCAAGACTCGCAAGCTTTGTTTGACTGAGCTTCGCATTCGTTTGTTTCGCAAGGCTTTGCTACTAGAAATGATTTGAGGATTGCAAGACTTAAGTGCATGCTTTTAGTTCAAACCCACGGTTAGAACTCCGAACGAAAGTAGGATGTTCCGGTGAGAATACTAATAGATGGAATAGAGTTCCTAGCAAACCTTATAATTTTAGAGACCTGGACCTTAGACGTCATATTGGGAATGGATTGGTTATCCAAGCACAAGGCCGTATTGGACTGTGGGACGAAGGACTATCTCGATTGAGAGCCCGTGTGGGAAGAAAGTGGAATTTCAAGCCACCGCAGATTAGAGAGGGACAGCTTGATGGTTAACAGACCAAGGCAATCAAAGCATAGAGGACGTCCGGTAGTGAATGAGTACCCAGATGTCTTTCCCGAAGATCTACCTGGTATGCCGAGACAGGGGACATAGAATTTGTAATAGAGCTTGTACAGCACAAAGACCGATAGCAAAGAGACCCTATCGGATGTCCACCGAGGAGTTGGTAGAAATGAAGAAACAACTAGAAGAGTTAATGGAGAAAGGATTTATCGACCGAGTTCGTCGCCGTGGGGAGCACCAGTTTTGTTTGTCAAGAAGAAGGGCGGGAGTTTCAGGATGTGCATTGACTACCGTGCACTCAATGAAGTCACCGTGAAGAATAAGTATCCGCTACCCAGGATTGATGATTTGTTTGATCGGTTGAGAGGAGCTGGAGTTTTCCAAGATTGATCTCGAGATCGGGATACCATCACTGAAGATCCGATCGTAAGATATTCAAGACTGCATTCTCGTCAAGATATGGACATTACGAGTTTACTGATTATGTCCTTTGGGTCGACGAATGCGCCCGACTTATTTCATGAATATGATGAATAAGGTGTTCATGGAATATTTGGACAAGTTTGTCGTCGTGTTCATAGACGATATCCTAATCTACTCCAAGACAGAGGATGAACATGCCGAACACTTAAGGCGAGTTTTGGAAAAGCCGAGGAACGACAACTTTTCGCCAAGTTCAGCAAGTGTGATTTTTGGAAGGACAAGGTGGAGTTTCTTGGACATGTAATGACCGCAGAAGGAGTCGCCGTAGATCCAAGCAAAGTAGAAGCTGTGTTACATTGGGAGCACCAAGATCGTGACCCATTCTGAGTTTCCTTGGAATGGCAGGATACTACCGCCGTTTCATCGAAGGCTTCTCGACAATTGCGAAACCTCTTACGCAATCAAGAAGGAAAAGAAGTTTGCATGGACGCCGGAATGTGAGAAAGGATTTCAGAATCGAAAAAGCGATTGACATCAAGACCGGTGTTAGTTCTCTGGGATGTTGCTCAAAGCTTCGATATTTATTGTGACGCATCGCGCCAAGGACTTGGATGTGTGTCGATGCAGGATGGAAAGGTCGCCGCTATGCATCAAGGCGATTGAGGCGCATGAGGAAAATTATCCGACACATGACTTAGAGTTAGTGCCGTAGTGCATGCTTTGAAGATATGGCGTCACTATCTCGATTGGAAACAGATGTGAAGTATATACGGATCATAAGAGCCTTAAATACATATTCACCCGATCGGATTAACATGAGGCGAGAGGAGATGGTTAGAGTTGATCAAGGACTACAATGTTGGAATCCATTACCATCCGGGAAGGCCAACGTAGTTGCCGATGCCTTGAGTCGGAAAAGCCATACCGTGAGTACGTTGCTAGCCACAAGTCAGGATGAGTTATGCCTGGAATTCCAGAAAATGAAGATTGAGGTAGTACCTAGCGGATTCTTGGCCGCATTAGAAGTAAAGCCTACCCTAGAGGATCAGATCCGAGAAGGACAGAAGGATGATGACAAGATCCGTAGGATTAAGTCCAAAATGGAGGAAGGCAAGGCAAAGGATTTCAAGCTAGATGGGCAGAGCGCGTTATGGATGAAGGATCGGATTTGCGTGCCAAATAAGAAGGAATTAAAGCAACTGATTCTGGAAGAAGCCCATGACTCCAAGTACTCAATTCATCCTGGAAGCACCAAGATGTATCAGGATCTGAAGGAGAGATTCTGGTGGCCGAGTATGAAACGTGAAGTTGCCGAGCATGTTGCATTGTGCGACGTATGCCAGAGAGTCAAGGCAATGCATCAGAGACCAGCAGGATTGCTACAGCCGCTGAAAATACCTTAGTGGAAGTGGGAGGAAATCGGAATGGATTTCATTACCGGTTTGCCGAAGACTCAAGGAGGTTATGACTCCATATGGGTTATAGTGGATCGCTTGACTAAAGTAGCCCATTTCATCCCTGTGAAGACCACTTACTCGGGAGATAAATTAGCGTAACTGTACATGATCGATTGTCTGCTTGCACGGAGTGCCAAAAGGATTGTATCGGACGAGGTACCCAATTTACCTCAAGGTTACGGAATAAGTTGCATGAAGCCATGGGAACCCGTTTGAACTTCAAGATCTGACTTATCATCCACAGACGGATGGATAGACCGAAAGAGTCAACCAGATTCTGGAGGATATGTTGAGAGCTTGTGCATTAGCTTATGCTACCTCTTGGGATAAGAGTTTACCGTATGCCGAGTTCAGTTACAACAATAGTTATCAGGCTAGTTTACAGATGTCACCTTTTGAGGCACTGTATGGTCGACCCTGTCGGACGCCATTGAATTGGAATGAGACCGGCGAACGCCGTGTCTTTGGGCCTGATATTATTCAAGAGGCTGAAGAGCAGATCGCCATGATTAGGGAAAGGTTGAAGATAGCCCAATCTCGACAGAAGAGTTATGCTGACAACCGTCGCAGGGATTTGAGTTTTGCACCAGAAGACTTTGTATACCTCAGAGTTACGCCTCTCAGGGGAGTTAAGAGGTTCCATGCCAAAGGGAAACTTGCACCCCGTTATGTTGGACCATTTAAGATTTTGAGTCGCAGAGGCGAAGTTGCTTATCAGCTGGAGTTGCCACAGTCGTTGGCAGGAGTGCATGATGTATTCCATGTGTCCCAGTTGAAGAAGTGCCTCCGAGTTCCTGAGGAACAGACACCGCTAGAGTCAATTGAGTTGCAAGAGGATTTGACTTATAAGGAACATCCCGTGAGGATTCTAGACACAATGGATCGAGAAACCAGAAATAAGTCAACCCGCTTCTGTAGGATTCAGTGGAGCAACCATGCAGAGAGCGAAGCGACTTGGGAGCGCGAAGAGGATTTGAAGAAAGAGTTTCCAAACCTATTCCTTTAGTAAGCCCTGAATCTCGGGGACGAGATTCTATTAAGGGGGGGAGGTTTGTAACACCCCAAAATTTTGCTTTTCTTAAATTCATGTGTGATTTGGCACTTTGGTGAATTTTTGGAATTTTCTGGAATTTATTTGGATTTATTTGGAATTTATTTGAATTTATTCCATTTTGAAATAATTAAAGAATTTAATTTTGCAAATAAAATTTTGTTGGAAATATTTTATTTGGGTCCAAAATGATCCAAAGTATTTTCCAGAATTTTTTCTGGAATTTTTCTGAGTCTTTTCCTATTTTTAATGAATTAAATGAATTATTGGGAATTATTTTAAATATTAAATCGCTGGAAAATCAACTCGGGTCTAGCACTGTTCATCCGACCGAGTCGGAACCCGAGTCGGACTCGAGTCCGACCCGAGCCACGTGACTCGATCAAACCAGCTCAAAACTCTAATCGATCCCAACCGTTGGATCAAGATCCAACGGCTGAGATCCGCCCGTACCGGTTCGAGCTGTATCCGGCCCGGATCCGATCGCGCACACGCGATCGTGGCCGTTGATCGTGCCACGTGGATCAGCGGCGTCGTTGCCTCCGCCGAGTCCGAAGCCGACTCGCCGCCGCCGCTACCGCCGCCGTAGAATTAGGTTTCCGCTCTCGCACTAACGCCGAGGCTATTTAAAGCCCTGGTCACGCCCGAGGTTGCCCTCATCCTTGCGCACCCGTTCCCTCGAGCCATCTCGCCGAGCCGTCGCCGCTTAGTTCGCGGCGAAGCTCGCTGTAGTTGAGCGCCACTCCGCCGCGGTTTTGCCTCTGCCTCGCCGCCGTCCGTCGTCTTCCGCCGAGAAGGAGCCCAGATCCGGAGTCCCCGCTTCGAGGCGCACCCGAGGAGACCACCCACTTCGCCGGAACGACCCCGGAGCGCCGTCGGGCTCGTCGTCGTCTCCGTCTCCGGTGGCTGCAGCTCTGCCGCGTTGCCATCGCCCTCGCGAACTCTGTGCGCCGTCCGATCTTGATCGTGCGGTTGAGGTGAGTTCACGTGTTCCAAACCCGATTAGATCTGGACCGTTGGATCAAGATCCAACGGTTCACAATCGCCACGTGCCGTAGTAGTGATTATTATAGGATTAGATCTGGACCGTCCGATCTAGATCGAACGGCCCACGATCATCGAGTAGTTTCAACGTGTTAACCCTGGATCTAATCGCGGCCGTTGATTTTCAAACCAACGGTCGAGATTGCGCCACGTGTCGGGAAGTTGGACCGACGCGGTCAGCGCCGTACGCGCGCGACGCTGACATGGCGGGCCCGCATGTCAGCGGCTGACCCAGCCAAGCGCTGACGTCACCCATGACGTCACAGTGGGGCCCACCTGTCAGTACGTGGGCTGAGCCCCGCTGACGTCAGCAATGACGTCATCCGAGTGGTCCCACATGTCAGTCTCACGTAGAGTCGTGGACCGGGTCCACGGTAGACCCGAGCCGAGCGTGGACCGAGTCCATGGACCGGCTGACGTCAGCCAACCAATCAGAGGCTGCCACGTGTCCATGATGACGCAATAATTAATTTCCGAAAAAAAGAAATGATTTATTAATTCGAAATATTGATTCAAATTTAGATTCAAACTTCAAACGCTTATAACTTTTGCGTTTCAACTCCGATTTGAGTGATTCAAATTTCTAAATTTGTATAAAAATGAGATCTACCTAAATATAAATTTTATTTAATTTTTGGACTAAAGTTTTTCTCTGCAAAATTATTTAAATGATTATTTAAACTTTAAATAATCATAACTTTTGCGTCTTAACTCCAAATTTGACGATTCCAGTTTCTAAAAATCCATAAAATTATGTTCTTTCTGTTTATGGATTTTATTTGGATGTTTGGATACTTTTTGCCTATTGTTTATTTGTGTATTTGCTATTTGCACGCTTTACGAGTAGACGTTGAAGTGCCGGAAGGATTCGAAGGAGAAGTATTGACTCAGGATCCAACTCAAGACCAAGAACAAGTACTTTTTGAAGGCAAGTTGTGCTTTGACCATGTTGATCCTATTTCGAAATCTATTTTGATTTAAACTATTGCATGCTAGTTCAATTAGAAAAATACTTGGTTTAAACATGGGGTTAGATAAATACCAATTTGCTGTATGACACCTTGATTATTTAAGTATGTGCCATGACCCTTGTCACCCTAGTTGTGGATTACTAGTTGGACATTATTAAATTGCCAACATGGGTTATAGACCGTTGTAGTATACTGCTTAGACCTGCTACGTGCTCATAACATGATTTTGGATAATCAAATGCTAATATTGACTTAATGATATATTGAACCTGTTTTGGAAAAGTATCATGTGATGTTGATGGCACGTGGTGCATGGTAATCAAGCTGGGTTTGATAAACGATTTCGGCCAGGGCATGTGGCAAGAGTAATCAGGTGGGCAGTTGTGGCGTTGGGAATGTTGATTTGGTTCTTGGGTAGTCTTGCCCTGGTCACCCTAAGGACTTAACCTTGCAAGCCTTTGAACTGGGTCTAACGTGCAACCACATGTCCGTAATGGGACGGACCTAGTTGACTAAGTTGCTAATAACGCACTGTGGGACCTCGGGAGGTCAACTACACCCTTTGTGTAAGTTATGCGGGGAGCGCACTGGCCGAGGCCAGGTACCCATCTAACAGTTGATTGGCCTAGACTTCGCCTTTAGCGAAGGGAAGGGTTAGTGCTTAATAACCGGAGAGGACCACTTGTATTGTTAGAGGTTTCCGAAAGACTTTGTTACGGGAACTCGCCTTTGTGGTGTTTGACTGTATCTTGTGGGTAAAGTGCATAACCTCTGCAGAGTATAAAATCTATTCGAATAGCCGTGTCCGCGGTATTGGACATCGCTCGGGAATTACAGTCAAGGGTTAGATTTTCTCAAAAATAGCTTGGATTTGGAAAGTTGGGTTGGTTTAATAATGAAGATGATGGAAATGTGGTTTAGGATGGGGAAAAAGTTTATTAAACTTCTTGAAAAGTTATTTATGCTTCACTTATTTCTGCTGCTTTCGAATCTACTTATATTACTTGTCAAATGCTGTTTACTGCAAATATACCTTGAGCTATTCCTTTGTACCAAGCCATGCATATAGTATATTAGCTTGCATTCTGTGCATGACTTGCTGAGTACCAAGTACTCACCCTTGCCTCAACACAATATCAGTCGAAGAGGAGACTGCACCAGCTTTGGAGGAGGAACTCCAAGAGGATCCGTCTACTTAGGGAAGCGAGCCCAGTCAGTTGCCTGTGGTATACTGGATGGCGCCACGAAGTTATTTGATTTTCCGCTGCTATTATTTTTCTCTGAATAAGTTTCGCCTTGAGAGGCATACATTTGTAACTTGACCATAAGGTCGAGTAACCAGTTTGGTTATTTAAATAAAGTACTTTATTGGCATCGAGTGGTATGATTGTGATATTTACCAATGTTAAGACTGTGTGCACTAGCGCGTTCCTGGACTAGTGCTGAATACACAGAGGGTCCGGATTTGCAAATTCGGGGTCCCGACATCTTTGAAGGCAAGTTGTGCTTTGACCACGTTGATCCCATTTTTTTTGAAATTAATTTTATTTAAATTATTGCATGCTATTTTATTTAGCAATTGTTTTAATTATGTCGGGAGTTAGATAAATACCAAATTGCAGTATGACACCTTGACTATTAATTATGTTCCATGAACCCCTTGTCACCCTAGTGTGGAATAATTAGTTGGACACTACTGAATTGCCAACATTGGGTATTTAGATCGTTGTAGTATATTGCTTAGACCTGCTACGTGCTCATGACATGATTTTGGACAATCAAATGTTAATCTTGACTTAATGATATATTGAACCTGTTTTGGAAAGGTATCATGTGTGGTGATTGTTGATGGCACGTGGTGCATGGTAATCAACTGGGTTTGATAAATAGATTCAAATCGGGGCAAGTGGCAAGAATGGCATGGTGGGCCATGATTGGCATCAGGGATGTTGGTTTGGTTCTTCGGGTAGTCTTGCCCTGGTCAACCTAAGGACTTAACCTTGCAAGCCTTTGAACTGAGTCAAACGTGCAACCACATGTCTGTAATGGGACGGACCTAGTTGATTAAGTTGCTAATAACGTATCTGTGAGACCTCAGGATGTCAACTACACCTTTTGTGTAGTTGTACGGGGGAGCGTACCGGGGCTACGGACAGGTACCCATCTAATGGTTAAATAGCCTAGACTTTGCCTTTGCTAAGGGAAGGGTTAGTGCTCAATAACCGGGGAGGCCCACTTGTGCTGTTAGAAGTTTCCGAAAGACTTTGTTATGGACACTCGCCTTTGTGGTGTTTGGCTGTATCTTGTGGGTAAAGTGCATAACCTCTGCAGAGTGTAAAATCTATTCGAATAGCCGTGTCCGCGGCATTGGACATTACTCGGGAATTACAGTCAAGGGTTAGACTTTCATAAAAATGACTTGACTTTGGAAGAATTGTTGGTTTGGAATGATAAGTTGGATCTAGGTTTGGGAAACGCTTTATTGATGGAACCTTTGTGAAAAGTACTCTAATCATTATCGTTTTACCGCTTTGCAATCTATTATTGTATTTACTCATGCTACTTTACTGCAAATGAACTTGTTGGACTATTCCTTGTATCAAGCCATGCATGTAGAATATTAGCTTGCATTCTGTGCATGACTTGCTGAGTACCAAGTACTCACCCTTGCCACAATACAACATCAGTTGAAGAAGAGTCGACACCAGCTTTGGAGGAAGAGTTCCAGGAGGAGCCGTCTAACTAGGGAGCGAGCCCAGTCAGTTGCCTGTGGTATACTGGATGGCGCCACGAAGTTATTTTATTTCCGCTGCATTTATTTCTCTTTTAATAAGTCTTCGCCCTGCGTGGCATACCTTTCTAACTTGACCATAAGGTCGAGCAACCAGTTTGGTTATTTTAATTAAGGTACTTTACTATTTCGTTGAGTATGATTGTGATATTCACCGATGTTGAGACTGTGTGCACTAGCGTGATCCTGGACTAGTGCTGAATACACAGAGGGTCCGGATTTGCAAATTCGGGTCCAATAGCTAATTCATCATAAGAATGATCTACCTCATTGAAGTCGCTGTCGTGGTCGTCCTCGGTGAAGCTATCCTTGTTGCTTGCCATGAGACACAACCCCATCAAATCATGCTTACTTGGAGTTGCATCATCCTCGCTGCTCTCCGAATCCACATCGCTCAAATTGACTTGTTCAAGAGCGGAAAGAACTCGGTGGAGAACTTTGCGGTTGATGAAGTTCTTCTTTTTCTTATCACTTGGAGAGAACTTCTTCTTTTATTTTCTTCTGACGTTGTCCTTCTCCTCCCTTGATGCTTTTCCTGCAAGTTTAGGACAATTTGGACGAATATGGTCGAGATCTCCACACTCATAGCATCTTGGAGGACCACCATCACCTCTCTTCCTCATTCTCACATTCTGCAAAGCTTTGTTAAAGCAAGAAGAGAGTAGTGATAAGTCTTCTTCTGGGAATTGCTCAATCTGTTCATCGGTTAGTGAAGACAAGAAAGATAGAGCAAAACTTGAAGCAGCACCATTATGAGATATGCTAGATTGAGATGTCAAAGCAATTGATTTATGATCATTCTTTCTAGCAAGAACATCTAATTCATGACTTTTCAACTTAGAATAAAGAACATCTAATGTAAGTGTACTCATGACAGTAGATTCTCTAATGGATGTAACTTTCATCTCCCAAATAGACATGTCTAATGCACCAAGCAATTGTCTAGCATTAGCAGCATCATTAAAGCTAACTCCAACAGCACGAAGATTATAAAGAATTTTATTGAAGCGTGCAAAGAAGTCATCTAACGACTCACCGGGTTTCATCTCAAATCGCATGTAATCCTTTTTGTAAATATCTTGGCGAACCTCTTTGACAGTGTTAGAACCCTTATGGTAATCACAAAGAGATTTCCATACCTCATATGCGGATCGAAGATGAACCACTCGATCAAAGTCGCTGCGTCCCAAGCCTTGGATGATCAAGTTGCGCGCTTTGTTGTTTGCTTCAACATGTGCGCGATTGGCGTCATTGACGTTTGCAGGGACTTCGTATGGCTTGTAGACCTTCTCCCAAATTGCGAAACCCTGCGCCTGGATGAATGCCTCCATCTTAGCCTTCCAAAACAGAAAATCAACACCATCGAACACACACGGTTTTGTCGAATAACGATCCATTAATCTAATCACCGGTTAAGATGGATTAGAAAAACCTTGCTCTGATACCACTTGTAGGATCGAAGTATACGAATATAGAAATCAGAGGGGGGGGGTGAATGGTTGTGCGGAAGTTAAAACCAAATTCTTGATCTACTAAAAGTTCACCCCAAAACAGAGCCAAATAATTGCCTCGTATTCGATAAAAACAGAATAACAGAGGTTTGGTAAAACACGAATTCCCAGAGATCCATTCGTCGGATCGATCTAAAATTTGGACACAAGAAACAAGATTCCAATATGAATCGAACCCAAAAATAATCAGCTCAATCGGACTTACGGATCAAAAGTTATGAACCTTGCAAGCTTGCTGTGACAGAAGATGACGAGAATAGATCTTACTAGAATTGTAGCTCGCCGAAAGATTTGAAGAACTTGATCTTTATTTCGCCTTTCTTTTGTCTAAAGTACTCCAAACAAAAGAGTACAGCCCTAAAGCTTGCTCAAAACTTGATGCATAAACAGGAGGCGCCTCCCCCTATTTATACAGAGCAAACACATAGAGTCCTGAATACAATTCCTACTCCTAATCCTAGAAGGAGTCCCACTCCTAATCCTAGAAGGAGTATGTATTCAACACAACTCCACTTGGCCCAACCTGGCCGAGTACAACTCTTGCACGCATATGGAAACCCTACCATACTCACGTGACTAACCCTTTGCACGCGCATGGCCACCTGCCATTCTCACGTGACTAACCATTCTTCATATGCACCATTCTCTTAGCCCGAACGTCCCGCATGACATCCTTGACCACCAAGACCTCAGTTCCTCCTGAACCTAGTCCCGAACCTCAGTTCCCCCATGAACCTAGTTCCGGTCCCGTCATCGGCCACATTCGCCCTCGAGCAATACCTGCACATGAACAAACCACAAAACGAATCCGAGCACAAGTCCGCGACTTGACTCAACATTAGTCCATGCAAATACTCACACGAGCATTGCATAAAGTCCACTTAAAAACAAACATCATGAAATTCTCACAAATCTCAAATTCAAACCAAAGTTCAATTCCAATTCTTGCAAAACCCTAACCGAGCAAAATGCATTCACGACGGACCAAAAATATGGTCCGGCGTACACATGAAAAAGTCACTCGAAAACCCATTCACGACGGACCAAAAATTTGGTCCGGCGTAGATGCGAAAGAAACCCTAATTTGGTTCGGCGCTGATGCAAAGGAATGATCCGGCGCAATTTGCTTTGGAACTTTTGGTCCGGCGCCAATAGGAAAATTTGGTCCGGCATAAAGTACCTCGAGAACACGTTCACGCCAGACTAAAAGTTTAGTCCGGTGCAGTAGCGAAAACCGGTCCGGCGCAAAAGGGAAACTTACTGTTTTCTGAAAGTTTGGTCTGGCGCTAATGCGAATCTTACTGTTTCTTGTCAAATTGTCAAACACATGCACAAACACATTTTGCAAATTCAATTCTAAGCCAATTTTTCGGCACATGATTTCACAATGTGTCATCCCATAAGCTATGGTTTCAATGGATCTCATGGCAACATTTGATTAAGGAAATCCCTAATGACGGGTGTAACTACCGTATCCCACAAACTAACATTGTAAAAGGTACATCATGCATAAAAACAGTTATGAAAGCATTTATGAAAACTAGGATCAATATGTTCAAGGAGGTGCTTGCCTTGCCAATTGTTGTCGTTGAGTATGAAGTCGGATTTGTTAGTAGTAATATCGGTTACGTCGGATTCTACTCGTCATATTGCGGTACAAAGCAAATAATAAAACTCCAGTAAGAACCAAAGAATACGGATCAAAATCAAATAGTGAACATGTACTAACATACATGACAAGTATGTTCTTTAGGTTATTATTTCATGTCTCATTTTATACTAAGGAAGTCTAGATTAATTAGGAACATGTACTAACTATTACATGTAGCATCAAATAGATCAATCATGGTACTCTAAGTAAATGCATTCTAACAGATACCCTACTGATTTTAGACTATTTACGAAGTGATTGCATCAATTTTTAGGGTTTATATTCATGATTTAAACAAGCATGCAAACTAGTATCTAGGAGCAAGTTTCTATTTATAAAATGATCTAAATCAAGTAGGAACTTAAATATTTTTACATATTTGAGTTGTTTACAGTACATGGATCCTATTAAAATTTGTTTCATTCAAATCGGAGATCATTTGCTCAAATTCTATTCATAGCTTATTTTAAACCTATTCTATAGATTCAAATTCGAAATTTAAACAGAGGTCAAATATTCATTATTTTTGCATAAACAGAAACTAGAGACCAAAATATGAATTTAGAAATTTATTTCACTTTATTTGGACATTCCTAACAACAGATATAAATGAATGAATTAAATAGGGCAAAAAAAATAAAAAATAAAAAAATTGGCAGTAATGGAGCTTGAACTCGCGACTTGGAGCTTCACACGTCTGTGTACTACCACTGAGCTATATTGTTCCTTATGAGAAGTGAGCTAGCAAAGTATACTTGAGGTGAATGCATTAGGTATCAAGGAAAAAGGAGAAAAAATGCAACAAAATCGGCTGTGGCAGGGTTCGAACTCAGGATCTATGGACTCAAGCACAAGGCTCTAACCACTATGTCGATGATTAGGGAACGGGCCCCTGCCGAGCTTACTTGTTGAATGAGGGATCAACCAAGGCCCCTTCGCCCGTGAAGGATTGGCGTTCGGTGGATGCTCGAGCAGTGGGAGACACAAGAAATTATCCTGGTTCGGGTCTCTCACGGTGGAGATAATAACCCTACTCCAGTCGTATTAAGTATTGATGTGTGTATGATCGAGAGGTTGTCCTCTCCTTTCCCCATCCAGGGAGAGATTAAATACTAGGTATCCTCATTTACATATGGTAAACGAGCCCTATAATCACGCCTGTTACCGTTCTAGACGTGTCCTTGATTTTTGCCATACTTGGCATAACTTCCCTGGATCCCTGGCGAACTGGTCACTAGTTTCCTATTAGTGGGTTGACCGCGCCCTTTGGCCATCGCCGAGCATTTCCCTTGGTCTGGTTCGACCAACCTGTGTCTTACGAGCAAGGTTTGCTCGTATTCATCTCTGAAGCCTCTAGCCGAACATGTTTTGTTGATGGTTAGCCAGCATGCTCGTGGCCGAGCATGGGGTCACCTGAGGTCCTTCCTCGGGCGTCCCGACCAAGGGTGTTTTTGGTCGGCCATCGAGGCAAAAGGGGTCTTTATGAAAAATAATCCAATCCCCGACAGCTAGCCCCGGAGGCTCAAGTGGGATGTTACTTGGCCGGGCCTTTCCCCTTGTGCCTCAAAAGACTCACATGGGGGATTGGTATCTTGCAGCGAAGGACTGGTGTAGTATCCGAGCATAGTGTGGCGGCAGATGAGCTTTGACGGGTTATGAGCGACCATCTAGCTCGGCCCCCAACTAGGAAGAGTGCTTGGGCAAAAAGTTGGAAGGTCACGTCGATTCCTTCCTCAAGAAGCGTCTTCGTAACGGTCCGGACAGTTTCTCGGGAGATTCATTTTTACTAACCGTTACGGCCGTAACGGACACCCGTCGGTTCGTGAAGGGTCGCGGTGTCATTAAATGCGGCCTTTCGCTGCCTTTTTAAGCCCAAACAGCGCGGTGGAGAATTCTTTCTGCATCCTTGCTCGTTTTCGCTCGAAAGTAGATCCCCAAACTCCCTACGCATCGTCCTCTTCTTCCTCTACATCAATGGCGAGGTTCGGTGTCAGCCAGATGAGCAAGAGGAGACTCTAGTTGCTCGTTGATGACGGCCACCTCGACGAGGGTTCGGCGCGCGCGCCTTTCGGCGATACAGAGCCGGCGCTGAAGGAGGGGGAGATCATCTCCTGCAATCTCTACGCCATCAACGGGCTTCGAATGCCCGAGAGTGAGTTCCTTGCTTCTGTGCTCGCCTCCTGCGAGTGCGAGATCTCCAACTTAAACCCCAATTCCATCCTTGTCCTGGCGATCTTCTCGAACCTTTATGAGGGATACGTGGGCGTCGTGCCCACGGCCAGTCTTTTCTTCCATTTCTACTCGTCGTTTCGCACCGGTGGGAATACTCTCATCGGTTGCATCTATTTCCGGCTTAGGTCCAACTGACCATACGACTATCCGATCATCTCTCTGAAGGACTCGGTGTCCGGTTGGGCCGAGCATTGGTTTTACCTGAAGAAGGCGGAGGGGAGCGACCTCCGCTACACCGGGGAATCGGCCCCGGTGGTCGCGACGCCGCGTCCGCCCGTGCAATCCAAAGAGGAGCGAACACTGATGATGATCAGTGAGCTCACCCAGATGGGGCTCACTGGTCGAGACATTGCCCGAGACTTCCTCAGGAACCGGGTGTCCCCGCTATGAAGGACAGAGCATCCCTTCTTTGAGATTGTCGGGTGGTAAGACTTCACCTGTGAGGCAGACTGAGTAAATTCCTTTAATTCCTTTTGAACTCCTATTTTTCTTCGGTCTTCCATTTGCTCGAGTTCTCACCTTTTGCTCGTATTGCAGCCCTGCGCGAAGACTGGGTGAAGAATGGGTCATCGAGATGTTCGGGACCCCGAACAGCAAGGAGCTGACGCACGGGCTTCAATTTGCTCGGAATGTGTTCGACCGCAGCGAGGAGGTAAGTGTCCTTTGTAAGCTTATGCTTGAGGGATTCCGTCCCGAGTACCTCTGATAGCCTCCTTGATCGTGAGATAGGAAATGATCGCCCTCGAGATCGCGATGGCTGCGATCTAGCTGCTACCTCGAGGGGATCCTCCTACCGTGGGTACGAGGAGGAAGGTGACGACCAAGCATTGCCGACGGTCTCCTTCACCTTCCCTTGCTCGGCGCTCCAAGAGGCGGGTCCTGAGCAAGCCACCGACCAAGGAACACCTGGAGTATGCCGACAGGCAGAAGGTAAGAGAGCTAAGGTGGTGGTTTGCCGATTTCAAGAACAAGAAACTGGCTTTGACAGCTCGCTTGCAACAGTTGGCCGAGTAGGCCAAGTGGGTTGAAGCAGCGGCCAGGACCCCTGTGAGCAAGGAGCAATTGGAGGAGCAGATCGTGACCCTCGAAGCTCGACTAGCACAGGCGGTCATGGGCTCTGCGTAGGTGGAGGCTGACGAGGAGGAAGAGGACGACACACCTCTTGTTATGAGGCGCCGTAGGTCACCGGGTACAGGATCGGTGCAGCCGACCTTAGCCATCGTGGGCGTCGACATGGAGGCAGTTGACCCTGTGATGGCGTGGGCTAGCGACACAGCCAAGGAGAGGGCTAGGGCTGTGATCGAGGCCTTCGTTGCCGCGAGTAAGCCCTCCGCGGATGACGGTGAGGGTACTGAGGATGAGGCCGCAAGGCTCAAGGATGGTAAAATCACTTGTCCCACGTGCATGTTTTTGTCCTTCTTCTCCTTCTTGGATGTTCGAGCTAACGCCACTCTGTTGACATGGGCGTGTAGCTCGTTTTTTGTCTTTAGACCTAGGGCAAATAGCTGAAGAGATTCTTGACTCTGCAGCGGAGAAGGCGTTCCAGCTCGCTGCCGAATTGGTGATGTCTGAGGGGTTCGAGGAGCCTTCTCGCGATGTTTCTTCGGAAGTCGCAGAGGCCCACGTGGCGCTGGAGGAGCAAGGCTCCCAGGGGAGAGGGCAGGATGGGACTCTGAGTCCCGGAGCCGTTGAGGTCCCGCCAGAGGTTCCGAGCACGGAGGATACTCGGGACGATGCCCCGGAGGTCTTGGAGCAGGAGGTCCCTCAGGAGGAGCTCATCCCCGAGGAAATATTTGTGTGGAGAGCCTGAGCTGGAGGAAGTGCATCCCCAACCAGTGCCCGTGGAGCGCTCACTGGAGGTGCAAGTCTTGGGGGAAGACCGTCCCCAAGAGAAGCAAGGTCTGGAGGAAGAGTCTCTCCAGGAAGAGAGGGACCAGGAGGCCCTCGCTCTCATTCCCCCGATCTTGTTGGGTGCTCGGGGCAATGATAGCCCCCAACCGAGCAGTTCGCCTGCTCGGGACGGGGGTGATCCTGCTCAAGCCAGGCCCGGGTTCCGAGTCCTAACTCTTAGCCGTGAGCAGACTCAAAACAACATGATCTGCTGTGCCCTCCTGGTAAGACTTGGTCTTTCTTCCGTGTTTTCCTCTTTCTCCCTTGCTCGTATATCCAACGTGTTCTCTTCTTGCAGTTTGTCGCTAAATTCATGGAGGATTTCGACGCGGCGACCATCTCCGAGGGCGAGTTTGCCAAGCACCATGGTGAGCATGGAAGCCCTGATTGCCGAGCTTGAGTGTCAAGTGGCCGAGCTCCGAGCTTCAGACAATACGGAGCTATGCCGTGCCAAGGAGTTTGCCGTGGATCTTCGGGAAAGGATTTTCCAGAGTATTCTAGATAAATCAATCCTGGAGTCCAAACATGCCGATCTGGAGGAAGAGGCGGAGAAGCTGAGGCAGGAGGTCTCCGAGCTTCGACGGGCGGTGCAAGAGGCTACTGAGTCGGCCGACGCGCATCAGAAAGAAACACATCGTCTTCGCCAAGGTGCCGCGGAAGGTCGCGCTGCTCGGAAGCGAGTCATCGACCTCGAGGCCGAGCTAGACGCTGTTAGGGAGGAGATTATCACCATTCAGGCTGAGCGCCGGGGCAAGGCATAGTTGCCCACAATGTAACCTTTGTAAAGAACTTCCGAGTAAAGAACTGAAAAACGCGTTTCCACGAGAAAAAACATGGTTGTTTGTTGTTCATCCTCGCTAGCCCCCGCTATGAATGAAGGTCATGCACCTGATTTGCGAGCACGAGCTCGTTCATAGGAGAGTTAGTTAACTACATGCATGCCCTCGCACGTACGGGTTGCGAGCATGGGTTAAGTCACGAAAGGAACATGCGCGCGTCTCCATCCCCCCACGTGTCTTAAGCCATGCCCCTGATTTTGCGAGCATAGTTATCTGCGTGGTAGGGATAAACGTGCATTGTGATCGGTAATGGTCGTGACAACTGAGCATTCTTGAGTCAAGTCCAAGCTCTGGACCGTCCAGGAGAGTGTCTATGTGCAATCGTTTCCATGCAGTGAAGGGCTACTACGGACGATGATCGGCTTATTTAGATTGGGTCCTCCGGCGGTGAGCTTAGTGATGTAGCGCTGGTGCACGTACATTATCGCTTTTGCGCTCGTTTGCCAAGTTTAATAATAGCGGAATTGGAGCGAACGTTCTTGCCTGTGCATGCTAATTCTATCGTCAAGATCGTGAGGGAAGGAGTGTGCCAATGGGCAGGGACTTTGTGGTACTCACAGATCTTGGAAGGGAAGGGAATCACAAAGGCGAAAGAACCAAATTTTATAGAAAAAACCGCTATAGGAGCTCGAAATGAACTGAGAGAAATTCTTTTAAACATAGAACTTACGTAATTGATCGATGTTCCAGGTGCTGGTGAGCTCTCGACCATCTTCCATCGCAACGCGAATAGCTCCCGGGCGTGTTGCTGAAATGACTGTGTAAGGACCCTCCCACCTGGGGGTCAACTTGTTGACCTTTGATAAGTCCTGAACTCGATGTAGGACCAGGTCGCCAACTTGCAGGATCCTTGGCCGTACCGATTTGGCCGCGTGCCTACGGAGAGCTTGTAGGTAAATTGCGGATCAGAGCAAGGCCCATTCTCGTGTTGCCTCAGCGAGGTCTAGGTCTACCAGGCGCTCAATCTCTTGGTCGGTGGAATCGACCAAGTGCACCCTTGGGGATCCGAGCACAATTTTTGCAGGCAGTATGGCCTCTGCATCATAGACGAGCTTAAACGTGGTTTTGCCCGTGGCTCGGCTTGTCGTAGTGCGGACTGACCAGAGAATGGAAGGAAGCTCGTCCACCCAATCCTGCTTGTGCTGGTTAAGGTTCTTAAAGACCCTCCTTTTTATTCCATGAATGATTTGGCCATTTGCTCGTTCGGCTACTCCATTGCTCTATGGATGCGCCACAGAGGCGAAGCAGACCTTTGTCCCGATTTCCTCACAATAAGTTTGGAACAGTTAACTGGTGAACTGGGTTCCATTATCCATGATGAGGCGATTATGAATCCCAAAGCGCGTCACTACGTTGCCTCAAAAGAACCTCTTGGCCGCTTGGGCCGAGATGGTTGATACGGGTTCGGCCTCAATCCACTTTGTGAAAGTGTTTATGGCTACGAGGAAATACTTGCAGCCTTTCTGTCCTTGAGGGAATGGTCTGAGTATATCGAGCCCCCAAGTCGAGAACGGCCATGAAAGTGGAATGGTCTGGAGTGCGTATGCCAGTTGATGGACCTTACGAGCATGGTACTGGCACGCTCGACAAATTGTCAAGATCGACCAGGCATCGTTTATGGCAGTCGGCCAATAGTAACCCAACCGGAAGGCTTTGCTCACAAGCATCCTGAACGACGAGTGAGCTCCACACATTCCTTCATGGATGTCACGAAGAAGGTACTGTCCCTCTTCTTGAGAGATGCACTTGGAGAGGACTCCAAGTGCTCCCTTGCGGTATAGGGCGCATTTGATCAGTTTGTACCGAGAAGGTCGCCTTATAAGCTGGGAACGCTCCGCTTCCTCCTCGGGTAGTGTCCCGTGCGTGAGTATTGGATGAATGGTGTCATCCAACTCACGCCCTGCTCAAGGAGAGAGACCTGACCGCAAGTCTCTAATGCCTCCTCTACAGAGGGAATGGAGGGCTTGTATAGATGCTCAACGAGCACGCTTGCCGGAACAGCAGTTTGGGAGGAACCGACTTTGGACAGTTGGTCGGCCAGGGTATTATCAGATGGCTCTATGGGTGTCCTGATCTTTCGATGAGAAACACAAGATCGATTTTTGTTGGAGTTGACTTTGACGATCCTACTACACTGTACGACGACGATGCGCCTTAGCAATCGCTAAACCAACTCCGGCGGGTTATTGATCTTGCTGTAGGCACGAACAACCTGAACATGAGGTTCAATTCCTGCAAGCAACCGAAGAACAAGCAAGAACAATAGGATAAGCAATCGGAAATTGCGGATAAAAGTGGAAGCGAAACAAAGTGGAGTCTTATTGACGATTTTGACAAGGTGGCTGTCCAGCACAACTCGCAGGATCAAGTTTGCACTTGGCTAAACTAATCAAATAAAACCCAAAACCCTAAGGAGCCGATGTCTGGTTATTTATGAAAGCTAGGGACGTGGGAATCACATCCAAAGCAGTAGGATACCAACTACAACTCTATTACAAGGCCCAAAGCCCAAGTCTTCTCGGTTTGGAAAAGTGATGCCAATTGTTTTGCAGATTCCCGTCGACTCGGGCGGAATTTGGGGATGGCGTCGGATCCGTTGGAAAGAGGACGTCGAAACCTTTCAAACCAGTACTCATAGACCCTGAACACTCTTGTGGATGAAAAGTTATGATCGTTTTAAATTGGAACTATCCCGGAGGCCGAATCCGAGTTGATCTTGTGCACCGAAAGAATTGGCTTCATGCTTGACGCTTGGGAGTCCTTCTCGGTTCCTAAGGACAATAAAATTATCACAAGGATTAAATAGTATTCCATCCATTAAAATATTTGTATGCAACCCAAGTAACGCATTCACCTGGTAATTGAATTGACGTGCGCGAGCTCGAGTAATTGGTCCTTGAATTACATTGTTGGTTTCAATTGGGTTTGTAGGCATGATCGTATCCATGATAGTGATGTCCTCATCATCCTCCCCTTCTTGCATTTGAGTCGTCCTCGACTCAAGCTCATCATCTTCTCCCAAGTATGGTTTTAAATCGGCAATATTGAATGTGGGACTAACCCCAAAATCTGCCGGCAATTCAAGCTTATATGCATTATCATTAATCTTTGCCAATACTTTGAAAGGACCATCAGCTCGAGGCATCAACTTAGATTTTCTCAATTCAGGGAAACGATCTTTCCGCAAATGCAACCAAACTAAATCTCCTGGTTCAAAAGTTACATGTTTCCTTCCCTTACTACCAGCAAGTTTATATTTAGCATTCATGCGCTCTATGTTTTCTTTAGTTGTCTCATGCATTTTCACAATTAAATCAGCACGTTGTTTAGCATCAAGATTCAATTTCTCCGAATATGGAAGAGATAACAAATCAATTGGAGCATGAGGCACAAATCCATAAACAATCTCAAAAGGGCACATCTTAGTAGTAGAATGCATTGATCGGTTATAAGCAAATTCAATATGAGGCAAGCATTCTTCCCATAATTTAATGTTCTTTTTCAAAACAACCATAAGCTTGGTAGATAAAGTTTGATTAATGACCTCAGTTTGCCCATCAGTTTGGGGATGACAAGTAGTAGAAAATAAAAGCTTAGTCCCCAATTTAGCCCATAAAGTTCTCCAAAAGTGGCTTAAGAATTTAGTGTCACGATCTGAAACTATTGTGTTTGGCACACCATGTAAGCGAACAATTTCACGAAAGAATAAGTCAGCAATGTTGGTAGCGTCATCGCTTTTGTGACAAGGTATGAAGTGTGCCATTTTAGAAAATCTATACACAACGACAAAGATACTATCCCTCCCCATCTTTGTTCTAAGAAGTCCTATAACAAAGTCCATAGAAATATCCTCCCACGGCACGCTAGGAACAGGCAGAGGCATGTATAAACCATGTGGATTAAGTCGTGACTTAGCTTTTTGACATGTAGTGCAGCGAGCGATGAAACGTTCCACGTCTCGTCTCATCTTGGGCCAAAAGAAATGGCTAGCGAGTATGTCCTCCGTCTTCTTCACACCAAAGTGTCCCATCAATCCTCCTCCATGCGCTTCCTGTAGCAATAACAAACGAACAGAACTAGTTGGAATACACAGTTTGTTTGCTCTAAACACAAACCCATTATTGAGGACAAATTTGTTCCAAGTTTTTCCCTCTTTACAATTGAGAAACACATTTTTAAAATCATCATCATGCACATATTGCTCTTTAATCGTTTCCAAACAAAAAATTTTGAAGTCAAGTTGTGAGAGCATGGTATATCTCCTAGACAAGGCATCAGCAATGACATTATCTTTTCCCTTTTGTGTTTGATGACATAAGGAAATGACTCAATGAATTCAACCCACTTTGCATGTCTACGGTTCAGTTTAGCTTGACTTCTAATATGTTTCAACGATTCATGATCAGAATGTATAACAAATTCCTTGGGCCATAAATAATGTTGCCATGTTTCTAAAGTTCGAACTAGCGCATATAACTCCTTATCATAAGTAGAATAATTCAAACTTGGCCCACTCAACTTCTCACTAAAATAAGCAACAGGTTTTCCTTCTTGTAACAGAACACCACACCCAAACCAATTCCACTAGCATCACATTCTAGTTCAAAAGTCTTAGAAAAGTCTGGAAGCTGGAGTAAGGGTGCATGGGTTAACTTAGCTTTCAGAATGTTGAAGGCATCTTCCTGCGACTTGCCCCAAACAAAAGGTACACCCTTCTTGGTGAGCTCATTCAAGGGTGCAGCGATGGTGCTGAAGTCCTTCACAAAACGACCGTAGAATCCAGCAAGTCCTAGAAAACTTCACACCTGTGTGACCGTGTTAGGAGTCAGCCAACTCTGTATCGATTCAACCTTGGCTTGGTCAACTTCAATTCCCTGTGGAGTAACAACATAGCCAAGAAAAGATACTCGATCCGTGCAAAAGGTGCACTTCTCAAGGTTACCAAATAAGCGTGCATCGCGTAAAGCGTTAAAAACAACACGTAAATGTTCAAGATGATCCTCTAAAGATTTGCTATAAATCAAGATATCATCGAAGTAAACTACCATAAATTTTCCAATGAAAGTACGTAAAACCTCGTTCATCAGTCTCATGAAAGTGCTAGGAGCATTAGTCAACCCGAAAGGCATTACTAACCACTCATATAACCCGAACTTAGTTTTAAATGCTGTTTTCCATTCATCTCCTAACTTCATGCGAATCTGGTGATACCCACTACGCAAATCCATTTTAGAGAACATAGTAGAGCCACTTAATTCATCAAGCATATTGTCTAACCGAGGAATAGGATGGCGATATCTAATGGTGATATTATTAATTGCTCTACAATCCACACACATGCGCCATGTTCCATCTTTCTTAGGTACTAAGATGACTGGTACAACACAAGGACTAAGAGATTCACGTACGTACCCTTTATCAAGCAATTCTTGAACTTGGCGTTGTGTTTCTTGTGTCTCTTCAGGGTTGGTTCTGTAAGGTGCTCGGTTGGGCAAGGATGCCCCTAGAATGAGATCAATCTGATGCTCAATCCCTCTAATTGGCGGCAGCCCTGAGGGGATGTCCTTTGGAAAGATGTCAGTGTATTCCTACAAAAGGTTAGCAACAACAGGAGGCAAAGAGAGAGACATCTCCTCTAGTGAAAACAAAGTTTCTTTGCAGACCAAAGCATAGCATGTATACCTACAAACATCCAACTCATTCAAATCAGATTTTGTCGCAAGAAAACAAGAACCTTTCAATTTAATCTCATTCGGCTTGGCACAATCAAGGTTAGATTCTCTCTGTTTATGTTGTTCAAGTCCTTTGGCGACAATCTGATTTTCACTCTTAGAATTCTCTCGATTTTTCTCTTTGCTAGATCTAGCAATTTCATCCTTTATAATGGCATCAGGCGACAATGGGTGTAGCACAATTTTCTTTTCTTTATGCACAAAAGAGTATTGATTTGTTCTACCATGATGTAAACAATCCTTATTATATTGCCACGGTCTACCTAATAACATAGAACATGCTTGCATAGGTATGACATCGCAATCAACATAATCATGATAGGAACCTAAAGCGAAATGTATTCTTACCATGCGAGTTACCTTGAGTTTGCCACTGTTGGTGAACCACTGAATGTGGTAGGGCTGAGGGTCTGGTCTAGTGGAGAGTGCTAGCTTCTCCACCATGTCCATGCTGGCTAGATTATTGCAACTTCCACCATCAATGATTATTCGAATGGATCGCTCCTTGACGACGCCTTTTGTGTAAAACAAGTTGTGACGTTGATTTGGATCGGCGCGGGCAATCTGAGCACTAAGCACACGTTGTGCAATAATACTCAAATATTGGTCAGCATCACCAGCGCTCACGTGCACCTCGTCATGCTCGGCATTTGGATCGCCGTCTTCATGATCAGCGAGCAAAGCATATGTTTCTTCATCAAGATCGCTTGCTGAGTCATACTCGCCGTCTTCACGGATTACTAGCACGCGCTTGTTCGGACACTCCTTCATCATGTGACCGAAAACCTTACAGCGATGGCACTGAACATCTTTGGTGCGTCCCGTTGATGCGACCGACGACGACGAGCTTTTTGTAGGAGCTTGTGTGACACTTTTCGTCGGCGTTGGTCGTGGTGCCGAATTTGCGGTAGCGGACGCCGTTCTGTTGATGGGAGAGGTCAGCGTGGTAGTACGGCTGGCAGGGGCAACAGGGGTGCGCGGTATCCACGAAGTAGTTCGGCCTGCAGAAAAGTTAGTCTTTGCCCTCGATTGACGACCCTGCACTTCACGTTCAGCTTTGCAAGCAAGATGGAACAACCAAGTCATCGAATTATAATCCTTATAATCTAGAATATCCTGGATTTCTCGATTTAAACCACCTAAGAAACGGGCCATAGAAGCTTCCTCATTCTCAATTAATCCACAACGCAACATGCCAATTTGCAATTCTTGGTAATATTCTTCCACCGAATTCTTACCTTGGTGTAGGCGCTGCAATTTATTTAATAAATCTCTAGCATAGTATGAAGGAACAAACCTATGCCTCATTAGCAATTTCAAGGCTTCCCAAGTGGTGGGTATATTATTTGGATGAGCACGGCAATGTGTCCACCAAACAGAAGCAAAATCAGTGAACTCACTTATGGCAGCCCTAACTCTTCTATTCTTAGGGAAATCATGGCATGCAAATTTTTGATCAACAAGTAATTCCCAACTAAGGTAACCATCAGGGTCATATTTACCTTCAAAGGGTGGCATATTGAAATTTACCTTAGGGAAAACATCATCGCGTTCTCGTTCCCTTGGTTGTGGAGGATCAAGTCGCATACCTTGCTGATTGAAGCGTAGCCGATGATGGTCATGATCATTGTCGTAATGGACGGGGTTGTCCTCCTCCACATCAGTGGTGTCATCATATTGGTTCTCTTCATTGTGTTCTTCTAAATCTGCTGGGTGTCTCTCCCGTGCAGCTGAATTGCTGCTTGGACGACGGGGTGGTGGATTGGAAGCACCAGATGCAGCAGCTGCTAAAGTATCAAGTCTAGCCAAAATAGTAGTAAGAGTAGTGTTAGCAATCCCTTGTGCGGCCTCGATGGATCTGAGATGGTATTCTTGCATTGACATATGCTCATTAGTGAGCCGTACATCCTTGCTAAGACCATCGGTGGTCTCTCTCGTCATCCTTTGGAAGTGAGCAATGATGCCCTTGGTTCGTGGAGAGTGATGAAGTGAACTCTCGTCACCTGACATGGTTAGTTGATGACAAGGAAACAAAGCCCACAAGTATAATGTTCCTATCAACTACTAGGTGGCAAGTCTCTCAAACGCTCAAGCCTATGACCCAAGTTCTTACAAGTTTTTACAATGCAGTAGGTGTTGTCGGCCGTTGGCGTTGTCAAAGGTTCTCCGAAGTTTGTGTAGAGCGATTGCCAAGGGATCGAACGCCTGTACGGGTAGAAAGTGGAGCTTGGACAGGCTTAATATAGTAGCAAACGGTTAGCAATAATCCAATCAGTGAATGCAAAATTGAAGAATTGTTCAACGTCTAGTCACTAGTTGCTGTCTCTAGGCTAGCAAGGACTGGTGACTCAAAACTGCGGTCGGCGATAGTACAGTTCAACAGCAGATGAAAAACCAACGCGAAAAAAATTCGCGAAAGAAGGGAACTATCTCAAAAGACTGGGGATCTTATGAAAACAGGTTTGGCACAGAAAAATTTTCGGATCGGTTCCAGACTCTTTTTTTTAGTCCGGAACGATCCGACTCGTTTTTTTTAGTCCGGAATGATCCAACTCCTTTTTTTTTCAAGTGCTTTGCAGGCGGGAGACCAGTCGAACGGCCAGGAGGGCGACCAGTCGGCTAAAAGGTGGGCGACCAGTGGGCGACCGGTCGGCGAACAAGTCGGGTGACCAGTTAAGCGGCGACCAGTGGGTGACCAAGTCGGGCGACCAGTCAGGCGGCGACCAGTCGGGCGACCGGTGGGCGATCAAGTCAGCTATCAGGTGGGTAACCAGTCAGATGACAAGCGCGGTGACCAGTCGGGTAACCAACGCGGCAACCAGTTGGATGAAAAGAAGCTTCGGTCCGAACACCTCTTTTTTTTAAAAAAAATAGTTCGGGAAGGCTTCTCTGGATCCGACACAGATTTCTCCTTTCTTGATCCGAAACCGAACACGACTCGAATCCGGCGTTTTTTTTGGCTAGGGAGACAAAAATTCTTCTGACCTGGACTCCAACCAGAACTAGAATTCAGCAACTCAACACGACGATGCAACCAAAAATTCAATAATGCAGTGCACTGGAAAGGAAATTGCGAGGCTTAAATTGTTTTGGTATGGAGAGATCCAATCTGATGGCGTTTCTCTAGACTATAGGGATGATATCAATCTACTAATCCAGGGTAAAGAATTCTCACCGAGCAACCTGGTTTGCTCTGATACCACTTGATGGCTCTGTGGGTGCCCCGATCTTTCGATGAGAAACACACGATCGATTTTTGTTGGAGTTGACTTTGACGATCCGACTACACCGTACAACGACGATGCGCCTTAGCAATCGCTCAACCAACTCCGGCGGGTTATTGATCTTGCTGTAGGCACGAACAACCTGAACACGAGGTTCAATTCCTGCAAGCAACCGAAGAACAAGCAAGAACAATTGGATAAGCAATCGAAAATTGCGGATAAAAGTGGAAGCGAAATAAAGTGGAGTCTTATTGACGATCTTGACAAGGTGGCTGTCCAGCACAACTCGCAGGATCAAGTTTGCACTTGGCTAAACTAATCAAACAAAACCCAAAACCCTAAGGAGCTAATGTCTGGCTATTTATGAAAGCTAGGGACATGGGAATCACGTCCAAAGTAGTAGGATACCAACTACAACTCTATTACAAGGCCCAAAGCCCAAGTCTTCTCGGTTTGGAAAAGTGATGCCAATTGTTTTGCAGATTCCCGTCGACTCGGGCGGAATTTGGGGATGGGGTCGGATCTGTTGGAAAGAGGACGTCAAAACCTTTCAAACCAGTAGTCATAGACCCCGAACACCCTTGTGGATGAAAATTTATGATCGTTTTAAATTGGAACTGTCCCGGAGGCCGAATCCGAGTTGATCTTTTGCACCGAAAGAGTTGGCTTCATGCTTGACGCTTGGGAGTCCTTCTCGGTTCCTAAGGACAATAAAATTATCACAAGGATTAAATAGTATTCCATCCATTAAAATATTTGTATGCAACCCAAGTAACGCATTCACCTGGTAATTGAATTGACGTGCGCGAGCTCGAGTAATTGGTCCTTGAATTACATTGTTGGTTTCAATTGGGTTTGTAGGCATGACCGTATACATGATAGTGATGTCCTCATCATCCTCCCCTTCTTGCATTTGAGTCGTCCTTGACTCAAGCTCATCATCTTCTCCCAAGTATGGTTTTAAATCGGCAATGTTGAATGTGGGACTAACCCCAAATCTGCCGGCAATTCAAGCTTATATGCATTATCATTAATCTTTGCCAATACTTTGAAAGGACCATCAGCTCGAGGCATCAACTTAGATTTTCTCAATTCAGGGAAACGATCTTTCCGCAAATGCAACCAAACTAAATCTCCTGGTTCAAAAGTTACATGTTTCCTTCCCTTACTACCAACAAGTTTATATTTGGCATTCATGCGCTCTATGTTTTCTTTATGTAGGACCGAGTAGGCAACTAGAGGGGGGGGGGGTGAATAGATGCCTAGAAAAATTTAACTATTTCTTTCGGAAAATCAATGACCCCTAAAAACCGGAAGAATATCTAATATTGAAGAGATCAAAACCCTAGACTAATTAGCAAAATAAGAACAAGAACTAGTTCTAATGACGAACAAAACTTCTAATCAAGAATCAAAAACGAAAGGAATATTGCATAAACTTTTCTTTATTCCAAAGCCATCTTCCACAGGATGACACCAAAAATCTTCTAATCTCAAAAGATTAGAAAACTCTAAAACAACTAGATAGAGCACACACGCTCTTCTTTGTTGTAGACACCTTTTGCTTCTTGCCCTCTTTCGTTGGATTGGATGAGTTCTAACCCCTAGAACCCTCTATTTAAAGGACAAGACAGCCACCGCTTCTATCTTGTATTCGGCAAACCGGCTGGCTCCACCACGTTTCCGCTGCGAGTCTCCTTCTCGGACACGGTAAAAACCAGCTGCTGCCTGTACTCCCAGCTCTGCACGCCGGGGCAAGTGGGCCTGGTGACGCGCACGATCGCCGGCTGCTGCCTGTACTCCCTTTCGGACACGGCATGCAGAAAGCAACGCACTCACACACGCAGCATGCACCCATACGGCTCGACTGCCGCTAAGCTGCAACGATCTCAACCACACGTGCACTGTTCTCTAGTCCAAACATCTCGCATGACATCCTTGACCTTCACGACCTCAGTTCCTCCCTGAACCTAGTCTCGGTCCCGTCATCGACCATGTTCGACCTCAAGCAACACTGCACATGAATCAAAAACACAAAACAATTCCGAGTACAAGTCCACGACCTGACTCACATCAATCCATGCAACTACTCACAAGAGCATTGCATAAAGTCCACTTTAAAACAAGTACCATGAAATTATCACAAATTTCATAATCTTAAAATCAAATTCAAATTTCAATCTCAAAATCGCTCAAAACCCTAATTGAGCAAATCCTATTCTGACGGACAATAAAACCACCCGGCGCAAATGCCAAGTGAAACCCTAGAAAACATATTACGACGGACCAACAAAGTCCATCCGTTGTACAAGGGAAACTCTCGGTTCCAAAGAAAACATTCGGCGAAAACATGTTTACGACGGACAACCAAAATCGGTCCGTCGTACATGCAAAAGTCTCGGTTCAATATCGCTTTCAAATTCATGTTCACGACGGACAAAAAATCTTGTCCGGCGCAAACGTGCCACGCTCGGTTTTGAACACAACATGGTCCGAACGAAACCCTAAAGCAAACACGTTCACGACAGACAGAAAGAAAACTTGTCCGTTGTAGATGTGGACCTTACTGGTTTCTTGGAAAGAAAGAGTTTGGCTCAATGAGTTCACTTAAAACATGTCTATGACAGACCAAAGAGTTTGGTCCGTCATACATGGAAAAACAAGTTCGCCAATTCAAATCTTTTCGGATAACCAAACTGATTTCGCTCTTTTCAAATATTCAAACCAAATTCAAATCTTTTCGAATATTCAAATACTCATCATCAAAAACACATGGATCAAAAACAATGATCCTTCAATCTCCCCCTTGATGAGTAATTTGACAAAACACAAACCCAAAAGATTCCAGGACCAAGTAAAGACCAAGTAAATCCAAATTCTCAAACAGTTTGAAATTCACCTCTCTTTTTATTTTTCTTCTTCTTGACTTTTGCTCTCCCCCTTTTTGACAAAATAGTCATCAAGATCTCAAAACTCCCCC
The DNA here is from genome assembly GCA_036346355.1 of Rhipidocladum racemiflorum. Taxonomy (NCBI): domain Eukaryota; kingdom Viridiplantae; phylum Streptophyta; class Magnoliopsida; order Poales; family Poaceae; genus Rhipidocladum; species Rhipidocladum racemiflorum. Next base: position 56,159,963 of record CM070578.1, read on the forward strand.
TTAATGAATGCAAGATTATCTCAAGCTTTGAAGTATATTCAAGGTATATAATCAAAGTAAAGCATTTGGAGAGTTTTCACATTTTGTATCAATTTACCCAATGAGAAAGCAAATTGTGAGAATATGAAGGCTCTAACACATAGAATAGTTGTTGCATAAGCAAATTAGAGCAAACAAGTAAAATGTCATAAACTGATTTTGCCAAAGCTAAAAAGAAATCTATCATGAGCAAAGAGAGACTTTCAAATTCACTAATGTTTGTCTCAAGCCTTTTCAAAAATTTGAATTTCCTTTTTCTCTTTTAGCAAGTTTGACAATTTTGCTTTGTGATCAATAGGGATGACAAGTAACTGCACACTAGCCCATACTTGTGTATGAGTAGGTAGTTCTTTCTTGTATCTTTCTCAGTTTAAATTTGGCAAGTGGCTTCTCATTGTTCTGAACTTTTGTTTAGACAAGTAGCCTTTTCTTGCATCTTTTGAATTTAAATCCCTGGCAAGGAAGCTGCACATTGTACTAAACTTGTGTTTAGCCAAGTAGCTTTTGCTTGCATCTTTTTCAACTTGCTTTTATCATTTAAAACACTGATTTTGCTTGAGACTCATAATGATCATTTGAAGTCCAACAAAAAACTCACACATAGTTTCTAATCAGCTCTAGCCATTTAACAGATGACAAGAAACTTTTAAGCCTATTTCACAAATGCAATACTATAATGAACAAGAGCCAAAATATTCTCAAAAAGCATCTCAAATTGAATTATTTTAGTCTTTTAGTCTTTTAGTGAGAAGTGAAACAATGTAGCATTAATTTGACTATATACACAAGAATAGTCAACAAAGCTTTGTACTACATGATGCAATGAAAACAGGAGAGTTTTCTTTAAGTGTAACGACAAAATCAAATGAAAGAGTTAAAATCAAGACTCCCCCTCAAATCAACCCATGGGGATGAATGATCCCAAGTTCGCCGCGTAAGAAAGCAAAGCGAGAAGAATCAAGCGGCTTAGTGAAAATATCAGCAATTTGAGCATCCGAATCAACAAATTTCAGTTCAATAGCTCCTTTTTCAACATGATCTCTAAGAAAATGATATCGAACGTCAATATGTTTAGTCCTTGAATGTTGAACAGGATTTTTAGCGATGTGAATTGCACTAGTATTATCACAAAGAAGTGGAACACTATTAAAGTTAATGCCGTAATCTTTAAGAGTTGAAGTGATCCAAAGAATTTGTGAACAACAACTAGCAGCTGCAACGTATTCAGCTTCAGCAGTAGATTGAGCAATCCGAGGAATTTGTTTCTTAGAAGACCAAGAAACAAGTGATGTGCCAAGAAAATGACATGTGCCGGAAGTACTCTTTCTATCTAATCTACACCCCGCAAAATCAGCATCGAATATCCTAGGAGTGTAAACGAAGAAGAACAAGAATACCAAATGCCAAATTCGAAGTGGAGCGAAGATACCTGAAAATTCTTTTAATTGCTTGTCGATGTGATTCTCGAGGAGAGGCTTGAAATCGGCGCACAAACAAGCGCAAAGTGTATGTCGAGGCCTTGAAGCGATCAAGTGCAGTGATCCAATCATGTACGTATTCCTTTTGGTCCATTTCAACACCATTCTCATCGTGGTCCAAAATTGTTGTTGTGCTCATTGGAGTAGATCTTGACTTTCCTTCTCCCATGTCGAATTTCTTTAGTAGCTCCTTTGTATACTTGGATTGGTGCAAGAAAATCCCTTCTTTCGCTTGCTTGATTTGAAATCCAAGGAAGTATGTCAACTCCCCATCATACTCATCTCGAATTCCTGGACATCAGCTCAGAAAACTGCAACACAAGAGAGTGAGAGGATCCTCCAAAGATAATATCATCCACATAAATTTGCACCACAAGGAATTGATCATTTGAATTTTGAGTAAACAGAGTTTTATCAACTTTTCCCATCTCAAAATTATGTTGAAGCAAGAAGCCTTTTAGTCTATCATACCAAGCACGAGGAGCTTGTTTTAATCCATAAAGAGCTTTTGATAAGCGATACACATGATTGGGAAATTTTTCATTTTCAAAACCAGGGGTTGTTTCACAAAAACTTCTTCTTCTAAAAACCGTTTAGAAAAGCACTTTTCACATCCATTTGAAATAACTTAAAACCTTTTGAAGCTGCAAAAGCCAAGAGGATGCGAATAGCTTCTAAACGAGCAACGAGCAAATGTTTCATCAAAATCAATTCCTTCAAGTTGAGAAAATCCTTGAGCAACAAGTCTAGCTTTGTTTCTAACAATTATTCCATCTTCATTTAACTTGTTCTTAAAAACCCATTTTGTTCCAATAATGTTTTGATTTTTAGGAGGTTCCACTAAAGACCAAACTTTATTCCGTTCAAAGTTTTCTAACTCTTCATGCATTGCATCTACCCAAGAACTATCGGTTAAAGCATGAGTAATGTTCTTAGGTTCAAAATTTGCAACAAAAGCGAGAATGCATGCATAAAAGAGTTTGAGATGAATTAGAACGTGTCACCCTTTCATGAAGACTTCCAATGATTTGTTCAGGAGGATGGTTCTTCAAAACAGTGAGGGAGGTCGATTGTTTCGATGCCGTGGGAGGTGTAGGAGAATCTGAAGTAGTAGTCACATCAATTTGTTCAGAACATCTTCCCGCTCTGTAAGTATGAGCTCATCATCATCATTATCTTCATCATTTTCTTGAATCTTTTATCTAAAAGATTGGCTCTAAATCTTCTCGTGAACCTGAAATGTCGGGTCTAGCTCCAGGCTAGCCTCATCAAAAGTAACATCGCATGTCTCCAACATTTTGTTAGTCGATAAATCAAGTACCACGATATCCACGAGAGTGCAACGAATAACCAAGGAAGATGCCATACGTACTACGAGCTTGAATTTATCAAGATTTCCATGTTTAAGAATAAAGCATTTGCAACCAAACACTCGTAAGTGAGAAAGCAGATGGTTTACGATCAAATCTCAGTTCATAAGATGTTTTACCAAGTAAAGCTCGAGATAGACCCTATTTGATATATAGCAAGCGAAGAAATTGCCTCGGCCCAAAATTTTCTTGAAGTGTTGTATTCATCTAGCATAGTTCTAGCCATTTGAATCAAAGTTCTATTTTTCCTTTCTACAACACCATTCTGTGAGGGAGAATATGGCGAAGAAAATTGATGTTCAATCCCATTAGTTTCACAAAAGATTTGAACAAAGCATTTTTGAATTCCGTACCATTATCAGTTCTTATGGCTTTCAATGTGTTAGGCAATTCATTTATTAATCTCTTAATGAAGACATGAAAAGTCCAAAAATCTCATCTTTTGAAGGCAGAAAATGCACCCAAGAGTATCTCGAATAATCATCAACTATCACTAAAAGTACCACTTACCTCAGGCCGATTGTACTCGAGATGGTCCCATCTGTATCCATGTGAAGAAGTTGACCAGGGCCGGTGGTCATTATAGTAGAGACAGGAGCATGAGGAGCTCCAACCATCTTACCATGTCGACAAGAAGCGCAAACAATATTTTTGCAAGATTTTAACCCGGCAAGCCACGAATTAAGTCTAGACCACTCAATCTAGATAACAGATCAAATCCCATGTGGCCTAACCGACGATGCCAAAAATTGAGATTTCTAGATTACGAAGCAACAAAACAATGTGAACTTGAAGCATTGCTAAAATTTGCTATGAAAATTTTTCCAAGTCTAGATATCTCAAGAATCAAGTTTCGGAAGCATCGAGTACTCTACATGCATTAGGTTTAAAGCTCACTTCAAAGTTTTCATCCAACAATTGTGATCTTGTGAAGGTTGAATTTCAGTTTAGACACCAGAGAGACATTTTTCAAAGTAAAGTGTTCATTTACCTTCACTGTACCTTTTGCAGTGACGCGTCCAGTAGTAGCATCTCCAAAAGTGATCGTCTCGTTCCCAGATGCTTTTGTTAGGGAGGAGAACCAACTTGAGTTGCCCGTCATGTGTTGGCAGCATCCTGAATCAATAACCCAGATGTTCTCCTTCCCTTCTCGTACCACCTACATGTTATGAACAGAAGATGCCGAGGATTCAGTGCTGGGGTTAGAAAAGCATGCTTTAGGTATCCAGCACTGAATCACTCGACGAGCAGGTGATCGCATAAAAACTTGTGAGAGTAATGAATTTTTGTTTGCTTTCACAGAGCCTGTCACAATATTGCTTTCATGACCATGTCTATGCACATACAAAGAAGTGGAAGGTGTTTTCCTTTTGTAACCTAAACCTGCTCTTCTATTGTCATAGATTGTAAAGGCCCTATTAGATGGTTTATGACGGTATGACTTGGGCTTTTCAAAATTTTTAATTTCTCCAGTCATTTTAGAATTTTTAATTCTCTTTCCCTTCTCGATTTTAGCTTTCCTATAGCAGAAGTTTTCTAGATGACCATCTTTGTGACAAAAAGTGCATTTGTACCTGAGTTTTGAAGTACTTGCTCCTTTACTTTGAGTGGGTTGAGTTTTTCCAGAAAAATCAATAGATCCAGCAGATTTGAATTTTGTTTCACTTGGTTTAGGAGGGAGGATTTCAATTTTACCAGTACCAAGTGTTTTCACAATTACAGGAGGGTTGTTTTTCAAGTGTTCAAAGTGATCAAAGCCTATCCCACTGTTTTTAACACTTACTTTTGATTTATCAAGAATCAGATTCAAGTTTTTCTTTCCTCCAGCAAATTTTTCCAACGTTGATTTCAAATATTCATTTTCTCTAAGAACAACAGGCAATTTTGACATGGATCAACTTGACATTTTTAGCCTTTTCTTTAGCTTGAACGGCTCTATCTTTGGCTATAATGGCTCTCTCTACATTGTTCTTTTCAAGTGCAATATCAATTTTCAGAATTTCACATTTTTGCATTCTTTTGAGGTGTGATGAGAGTGAGTAAAGATAATGTGTCCAAGAAGACAAATTGCTCGTATTTTCTTAAATTCTCTCTAGTGACAAACAATTCTTGCAACACATAAAAGTGCATTATTGAACCAAAAGCTAAAGTTTTCTTGAATTTATCAACTTCACTTTTTAGCAAATTTAGCTCTTTTATCTTGCAAGAATGAGCAGCTCTAAGTGATTGCAATTCTAATGAGAACCCCTCACAATCATCACATGCATCATTGTTAGAAATAGAATTTCTAAGTTTTTCATTTTCAGTTTTCGGCATGGACAAACCATTCTCTAAGTTTTTATTTTTGAGTGAAGATTTTCTTAAAGATTTTCTCAATATGACTAAAACTTCACAAAGCTCATTATATGAAGGCATTACCTCATCACGATCATTTGGAAGTGCTGTCGTTGTCACTAGTGTTCCCTTTTGCCATGAAGCACAGATCCAGTGAAGTCTTTCTCATTCAGCTTTGTTTGCTTCTCTTCTTTCTCATCTTCAGATGAGTCGTCAATGTCGCTCAAATCTAAGCGACCAATTGCAGTGAAGACTTTGTTGAGCATCTTCTTCGTCCTTTGCTTATTTTTGTCCTTGCTCTCTCTTGGCCGGAAGGATTTGGAGGAGTTGTGTAGGTCCTTCTCCTCTCTATCCTTGTTCCTGAAGATTGGCACGAATATGCCCAGCCTTGCCGCTTGATTGTAGCAGGTGGATGGAGGCTCCTCTTCTCTCCCTTGATCTCGTGTAAGCTGCATTGACACGCTTGGAAAGAAGAGCAAGTGTATCTTCCGGTATTTGATCTAGTTGTTCATCACTAAGAGCACTCAAAGCGACAATGGAATATGATGATGAAGAACTAGTAGCAGTATCATATGAAGAATTAGCATTAAGAGCCATAGAGTTATCATTGGATGTTCTTGAAACAATGTCTATCTCAAAAGTCTTGAGACTAGAATATAATTTATCCAATGTCATTTCACTCATCTTGTGAGCCTCCCTAAAAGCGATCACTTTCATTTGCCGATTTTAAGATCAAGAGATGATAGGAAATGTCTAGCATTTTCGTAGTCGGTGTATTTTACATCAACAGCTCTAAGATTGTTTAAAATTACATTAAAGCGAGCAAAACAATCATCTAGAGATTCTCCAGAGTTCATTTCAAATCTAGTGTATTCCTTTTTAAATTGATCTTGCCTAGCTTCTTTTACAGTCGATTGCCCTCATGATAATCTTGAAGAGATTTCCAAATTTCATGAGCAGTGAGTAAATGATGACTCTATCGAATTCTTTTCTAGCAAGTCCTTGAAGCAATATGTTTCTAGCTCTATTATTGTTTTCAACATCTTTTTCAAACTCGATTTTATCAATATCATCATTAGAAGGAAGCTCGCATTTAAATTTTTACCTTGCGCCAAATCGCGTTACCTTGAGCTTGAAGATAAGCGATCATCGGATCCGCCCGGTGGGAAAGTCTGCCATCGAAGATTGGCGGCTTGTTCGAGTATTTCTCTGTTGCCATAACTTACCGTTTACTAATCACCTGTTAAGATGGATTAGTAGAGCCTTGCTCTGATACCACTTGTAGGACCGAGTAGGCAACTAGAGGGGGGGGTGAATAGATGCCTAGAAAAATTTAACTATTTCTTTCGGAAAATCAATGACCCCTAAAAACCGGAAGAATATCTAATATTGAAGAGATCAAAACCCTAGACTAATTAGCAAAATAAGAACAAGAACTAGTTCTAATGACGAACAAAACTTCTAATCAAGAATCAAAAACGAAAGGAATATTGCATAAACTTTTCTTTATTCCAAAGCCATCTTCCACAGGATGACACCAAAAATCTTCTAATCTCAAAAGATTAGAAAACTCTAAAACAACTAGATAGAACACACACGCTCTTCTTTGTTGTAGACACCTTTTGCTTCTTGCCCTCTTTCGTTGGATTGGATGAGTTCTAACCCCTAGAACCCTCTATTTAAAGGACAAGACAGCCACCGCTTCTATCTTGTATTCGGCAAACCGGCTGGCTCCACCACGTTTCCGCTGCGAGTCTCCTTCTCGGACACGGTCAAACCACCGCTGCTCAGACTCTGCCGCAGGGGCAAGTGGGCTCGGTGACGCCAGCGACGATCGCCGCTGCCTGTACTCCCTTTCGGACACGGCATGCAGAAAGCAACGCACTCACACACGCAGCATGCACCCATACGGCTCGACTGCCGCTAAGCTGCAACGATCTCAACCACACGTGCACTGTTCTCTAGTCCAAACATCTCGCATGACATCCTTGACCTTCACGACCTCAGTTCCTCCCTGAACCTAGTCTCGGTCCCGTCATCGACCATGTTCGACCTCAAGCAACACCTGCACATGAATCAAAAACACAAAACAATTCCGAGTACAAGTCCACGACCTGACTCACATCAATCCATGCAACTACTCACAAGAGCATTGCATAAAGTCCACTTTAAAACAAGTACCATGAAATTATCACAAATTTCATAATCTTAAAATCAAATTCAAATTTCAATCTCAAAATCGCTCAAAACCCTAATTGAGCAAATCCTATTTACGACGGACAATAAAACGATCCGGCGCAAATGCCAAGTGAAACCCTAGAAAACATATTACGACGGACCAACAAAGTGCATCCGTTGTACAAGGGAAACTCGGTTCCAAAAGAAAACATTCCGCGAAAACATGTTTCTGACGGACAACCAAATCGGTCCGTCGTACATGCAAAAGTCTCGGTTCAAAAACGCTTTCAAATTCATGTTCACGACGGACAAAAATCTTGTCCGCGCAAGCGTGCCACGCTCGGTTTTGAACACAACATGGTCCGAACGAAACCCTAAAGCAAACACGTTCACGACAGACAGAAAGAAAACTTGTCCGTTGTAGATGTGGACCTTACTGGTTTCTTGGAAAGAAAGAGTTTGGCTCAATGAGTTCACTTAAAACATGTCTATGACAGACCAAAGAGTTTGGTCTGTCATACATGGGAAAAACAAGTTCGCCAATTCAAATCTTTTTCGGATAACCAAACTGATTTCTGCTCTTTTCAAATATTCAAACCAAATTCAAATCTTTTCGAATATTCAAATACTCATCATCAAAAACACATGGATCAAAAACAATGATCCTTCACTTTAGTTGTCTGATGCATTTTCACATTAAATCAGCACGTTATTTCAACTCTTTGAAAGAGCGATTGGCTTCTTCTGACCAAGTGATTCCATCGTGCTTGCGTAGGGCCTTGAAAAAAGGCAATCCACGTTCGCCCAACCGGGAAATAAAGCGGCTCAGGGAAGCCATTCGTTCGGTAAAGGCTTGTACCTCCTTCACGTTGGTGGGAGGCCTCATGTTTTTGATGGCCTCGATCTTTTCTGGGTTTGCGCCAACGCCTTGCGGACCGATGATGTAGCCGAGTAGTTTGCCCGCCCTCACACCGAAAACACATTTCTCCAGATTTAATTTTATTCGATGCTTGTTGAGGTTACAAAATGTTTCCTCAAGGTCAGAGATGTGATCCAAAGCGAGCTTGCTCTTGATGACTATGTCGTCCACGTAAACTTCTAAATTTTGACCTATCTGATCTGGGAAGTTTTCTGCATGAGGCGCTGGAAAGTTACTCCAGCGTTCCTCAGATCGAACGACATGGTCGTGTAGCAAAAAATCCCGAACGGTGTAATGAAGGAAGTCTTCCTTCATCTTCAGCTGATATGCTAATTTGGTGATAACCTGAGTAGGCATCCAAGAAGCTCATCACTTGGGACTCTGCCGTTGCGTCGACCAAATGGTCTATGTGAGGCAGCAGGAAATTATCTTTTGGACACGCGGCGTTTAATCCTGTGTGATCGACGCACATGCGCCACTTACCCCCCTTCTTCTTAACGATGACTGGATTGGCCAACCACTTCGAATGCTCGACTTCCTGAATGAAGCTAGCCTTGAGGAGCTTGTCGAGTTCCTCCCGGATAATCTGTTGCTTTTCCGAGGAGAATCGCCTCAGCTTTTGGTGCACTGGTTTTTTGTTAGGCTGAACTGCTAGCCTGTGCTCGACCACTTCCCTTGGGACCCCGGGCATGTCGGATGGCTCCGAGGCAAACACATCTGCATTCGTCCGGAGGAAAGTGATGAGCTCGAGTTCCTATTTAGGATCCAAGGAGGACCCTAAATGTACGACCTTGGTCGGTTTTGCATCGTTTAATGGAACGACCTTGGTCTCTCCTTCGGGTTGGAGGGTCGTTTTTGGCCGGGAATGCTTCGACTCTTGATCGGGGCCACGCGTTGGTAGCTGCCCGACCATATCCAGTGCTCTTTCGTCGCAATTCAATGCCGATTTATGGTTCCCCCTCACGGTTATCACCCTGTTTGGGCCGAGAACCTTTAAGCACTGGTACGCATGGTGCGTTGTGGCCATGAATTTGGTGAGAGCTGGCCTACCGAGAATAGCATTGTAGGCTAACTCGAAGTTGACTACTTCGAATGTGATAATCTCCGTTCGGAAGTTGTTCGGATTCCCGAAGGTTACGGGCAAAACTATCTGGCCAAGGGGTTTGACCGAAGTGCCCGGGACGATCCCGTAGAAGGGAACTACTATGCTCTTGATCTTGGATCGAGGAATTTGCATCTCGTCCAGGACCCTTGATGAGATTAGATCCAAGGAACTCCCGCTGTCAATGAGCACCCTGCCCACCGTGGTGACGTGATGAACTTCCCGTGCGGCCTCCTTCAAGTCCCGACGGGACTTGTAGGCAGAGGAGCCCCCGAATATTACCGCAATGTGGTTTTGGGGCTCCTGATACTCCATGTCTTCATTCTCGTCAGCGAGTTGATTGCCCTTGCTGTTCTCGCCCTGCTCCGGGAGCGTCGGCATGGGCCCTTTGCTATTGTAGAATTGTTCCAGGCGAAAGGTCCACGTTCAACAATTTCGCAGGCTGTGCCCACGCACCTGATGAAGCGGGCAGAACTGATTATTTTGTGGGGGGACCTGATCGTCGCGTGATTGGTCATTGCGACGCTGAGGTGGTCGCCCCCTGCCTCGAGCATTGAATCTCCGACGCTGTGGAAGGGACACCCGGGGTTGCTGTTGCTTGACGGCGGCAACTATATTTGGAACAGGCTGCTTCTTCTTCTTCTTCTTCTTGATCTTCTTCTCCACCGAGTTCGAGCCTTTCTTGCTCGTGGAGGCCTCTAACTCGGGTTGAGGCGGTAGCTAGCTTTCGTCCAGCATCTTTTTCCACTGGACAGCTTCGTGGGCGTTCGCATACCGATCGGCCATACGAAAAAGCTCATTGGCCGTCAGATCCAGGTGTATCTTCAAATCCTACGTGAATCAAACATCTCGGACCCCGAACTTGAAAGCTTGGACGACAGCCTCGTCTGAGATGTTTGGGATCGAGTTTCAGACCTGAATAAATCTCTGAACGAACTGTCGCAGAGTCTCGCCCTCTATCTGAATCAAGCGGTCGAGATCGCGCTCTTTTCCAGGGCGAATGTAGCAACTCTGAAAGTTTACTTGGAGCGCAGCGATGAGTTGCCTCCAGGAGCAGATTGATCCTTCCTTTTGATTAAAAAGCCAAGTCCGTGCGGCCCCATCGAGGACCGTTGGGAGGAAGTTTGCCATGACTCCCTCATCACCTCCTGCTACCAAGATCGCAGTGGTATAGATCGAGAAAAATTCATCTGGGTTCTGGGTCCCGTTGAATCTCTCGATGTGCCCAGGCTTGAACTTGTTTGGCCACAAGACGTTTCGGAGGGAGCTCGTGAACACCCGACATCCAAAAACAGGAGCGTCGTAGCGATTCCTCTGGTCGCGATGATCGTCCCGCCCATCGCTATTTCGTGGGGTAACGCATGGGTCAAGCCGGGAGAAAACTTCCCTAGGCCGGCGCGTTGAGGAGCGTTCCGTCGTGGAGCGCTCAAAATGCTCGCGGTTAGGGCGAGCATCCCCGTGGTATCTCTAGGTTGCTCGGGAATTACTCCGAGAGTTCTCGTGACGTAGGTCGATCACCTTACATTCCTTCCGATCGAGACCCCGAGGCTCCTCTCGGTGGGAGCGGATCGGGGTATGCTCCCGGTGTCCCCGCGAAATGCTTCGGGCGCCCTCGTCACAAGGCGGATTTGAGATCTTTAGGTTCGCGGCCAATTTTTCCAGATCATCGGCCACGACTGCACCCATTCCCTCCAAGTCTACCTGCTCGGGGAAGTTTCGGAGATTGCGCATGACCACCGCTATGGCCTGCAGTCGTTCCCTGTTCCGAAGAACGGGTGGAGGCGAACTCAGGCGTCATGCGGGTGCATGCTCTGGGGTGCGACTTCCACGGGAGTTCTCGTGGGCAGCGACTTCCTGCTTGGAAACCTGTTTCCCACGAGCTTGGCGTCTGAGGCTCGCCAAGGTCTTGTCTAGGGATGCTTCCAGGTGGTGTCTGGCCACCTCATAGCGGTCTTGACGGGCAGCTCCCGAGGATTCCATTTCGGGTTCGACGTCACTTCCGACCATGTTAACATTGCGGGAGTACGACGATCATGAGGGGGACATCATGGTGTCTCCCCGCGATGCTGTCTCTTGATCGAGCTTGATGTGGTCCAGAATATCTAGATCATCGTAGAGCCCATCGTAGTCATCGTCGTCGTCATCTTCGAGGGCGGCGTGCTGAGAGTGAAGAAATCGCTCTCGCGCTGCAGCTGCCGGGGAAAGGCTCCCGACCGCGGTGTGTCCAACTGGGTCGGTCACACCAGCTACGCCATTAGTGGTGTAGAACATATCATCATCTTCAACATCGTCAAAAGTACTAAGGTCACGGGTGTCTCCGGAGTTCGGCATCTTCGAGGATTCTTCACGGATGGATTTTGACATAGTCGATCCCCACGGACGGCGCCAGCTGTCGACGATTGGGGAACGGGCCCCCGCCGAGCTTACTTGTTAAATGAGGGATCAACCAAGGCCCTTTGGCCCATGAAGGGTTGGCGTTCGGTGGATGCTCGAGTAGTGGGAGACACAAGAAATTATCCTGGTTCGGGCCTCTCATGGTGGAGATAATAACCCTACTCCAGTCGTATTAAGTATTGATGTGTGTATGATCGAGAGGTTGTCCTCTCCTTTCCCCCCGTCTGGGGAGAGATTAAATACTAGGTATCCTCATTTACATATGGTAACCGAGCCCTATAATCACGCCTGTTACCATTCCAGACGTGTCCTTGATTTTCGCCATACTTGGCATAACTTCCCTGGATCCCCGGCGAACTGGTCACTAGTTTCCTATTAGTGGGTTGACCGCGCCCTTTGGCCATCGCCGAGCATTTCCCTTGGTCTGGTTCGACAACCTGTGTCTTACGAGCAAGGTTTGCTCGTATTCATCTCCGAAGCATGTAGCCGAACATGTTTTGTTGATGGTTGGCGAGCATGCTCGTGGCCGAGCATCGGGTCACCCGCGAGGTCCTTCCTCGGGCGTCCCAACCAAGGGTGTTTTTGGTCGACCATCAAGGCAAAAGGGGTCTTTATGAAAAATAATCCAATCCCCGACAACTAAGCTACAGTGTGTCTTGTGACAAGGATATATATCTAAGTATTTGAGGTATACCTCTCTTGCTATCTTTGCATGCAGCACGTAGTTTGGCTGAAGCAAGAAGGAAGCATTGCAGTTCGCTTCTCCGGTTGTCGCAGCTACAAGCAGATGGCAGGGAAAGGAGTTGAGATGTTTGCAAAGGACTCTAAATGCGAAAGCAACTTGATCAAGAGCTCACCCGAGCTGGATAACGGCGGTAGTAGTATGCACTCTTGCTGTGAGCTAGCTTGGCTGAAGGAGAAAGAAGATGGCTTGCGACTGGAGCTTGGAATGGCTGCAATTGCAATCAGTCAAGGAGGTGGCCGAGGGGAGTTCAAAGGCGAAGTGAATCGCTATGAATGGATTTCCGGGTCTTACCGAGAAAGGGAATGGTCGTAGCAAGCTATCACCTGTTCGTCGGAGCTCGGGAAAAAGTGGTTCGATGGGTGGCGCTACAAGAAATGGGAGTTGCAAACGCGACAAGCATTAGGCTCGGAAGTACCGGCTAGAGTTACTCCACATCCAGTGAATTGGCCAAATGCTCACCGATCTACTTGATTGGTTTTGCCTCCCCCTCCCTTTTTCTCTGGATTCTTCCGGCAGTGAGGCGAGCAGTGAAATTGGTGCGGAAGAAAGAAAAAAAGTGAAGAAGGGCATGGCTTAAATAATCGAAGTACAGCGATTTGGTTGCCTGATCATGGAAGTTTTACAAATGCAGCACACAAATACGGTTCTTTGGGCAAGTCATTTCCCCAACGTATTACTCAGGTTGCTATCTTGTCCCGACCTGTACCACAAAAAACATATGCGGTTAGCAGGTAAACAAAATAAAGCATCTAACTAAAATACCGCCGTACTAATGATTGCTAACCTAACCTAACAAGTTCACCAAAATACCGTGCTCTTATATTTCATGCTACTCCTCTTAAAAACTATACATTTTATGTAACATTCCCATACTAACAATACTTTATACATTTTCTAACACGGTCGTACTGATTTTTCCTAACACCGGCATACTAATTATGGCCAATATGGTCCTCATTCTTTTCTGTACTTATTTTTATTGCTACGATGTTTTTTATTTTTTGTAGTAACGTTCTACTAATATTTGCTACTACCGTTATACTACTTTTTTGTACCACCGTCATACTAACCGGATCAATAATAGCACTGTACTAATTTTTCCTCATACCCTAACCTAACAATATACTCAACTGATACTACACTGTCCACAACAGTACTTGTTTGCACAAAAGTACATACTTAACTCTAACTGAACAATTAACTCTAACCGAACAATTAACCCTAACCTAACAATATATTACACTGATACTACACTGTCCACAACAGTAGATCAATAAAACTACTACTACTACACTTTCCACAATAGTATATCATTAACCTAACAATATACTCAACTGATACTACATTGTACATGACAGTAGTTGTTTGCACAAAAGTAAATACTTAACTCGAACCGAACAATTAACCCTAACCTAACAATATATTACACTGATACTACACTATCTACAACAATAGATCAATAAACTACTATTACTACTATACTGGACACTACTGTAGATCATTAAAACTGCTACAACTACACTTTCCAGAACATTACATCATTACAACAACTACTACTACACTAGTCACTACAACTACACTGTCCACAACAGTAGATCTTTAAAACAACTACTACTACACTGGTCACTACTATCCATAACAGTACATCATTAAAACAACAACTACTACATTGGTCACTACTACTACTACACTGTACGTAATATACTAATCACGATGATTTGTAACTAACCTTCTTGAAGCTGTACCAAAGATCAATAAAACTGCAGAGCAATATCTGCAAAATACAAAAGCAGGATGAAATATTTGGAAATTACAAAACAATGAAGAATTGCATAAACATAAATACAATTCACTCAAAAATACAAATCGCTGGAGATTTGCAGAAACGTGAAGGCACTGCCCTCCCTCTCCTGTCACGAAATCACTCCTCTCTGCTCTCGCGAAAACACTTTTCTCTGCTAACTATGACCATCGCTCTCTCCGTTCGATTTATATTGAAAGCAACAAAGCGCTGGGCTGGCTTCAACATTGCTTTGGCTAGCTTCACCGAGTGCTTTCAAGGGAACAAATTGAAGATGCCCAGTCAAATCACCGTCTATTCACCGTCGAAAGTCATGTCGGTTGCCTTTTGCTGGCTTGGACCGAAGCCTGGCTGTAATCGCTATGGGGTGGGGCGAATACATGGTGTATGTGACGACCCGCCTTTTTAGGGACAAGTCAAGACATCACAACAGCTACCCAGGAAGACTAGCTGTTGGAAAAGACAAGAGTATTTTGCCAGACGAAAGCGAATCCAACTCTTTTTATTCAATATAGGGCCTAACGGCCGAGTTTTTACAAAAGAGGGCGCAGTAGGGCCCGAATATAATACGACCAAAACACCACACAGGCAGGGCCTGAGAAAAAGACTAAGACCTTAAAACCAGACAAGATCGCCATCTACGTACTCCTGATACGCCCCAGCTTCTTCAAACTCTGAAAGGGTCGGGGGGTTTGCAAGGGTGAGTACGGGAGTACTCAACAAGTCGTACATGGATTTTACTGAATACTATATGCAAGGGATTTATTCAATTGAAGGGAAATAAGTTTAAGTATTGTGGGTGCAAGTTTTATTTGTAACTTCATTTTACATTTGAAGCACAAACCATAAAATAAGTAGTAAAGGGGGTTTCCAAAGTTCAACAACACTTAGCCATATTCACCAAATTCCAAAAAACATTACTTGAGCTTGGTTACGGGTAATCACCCCAAATCAAACTTAACTTTATTTACCGGAAGTACGGCGTATTCGAATACCATCAAGATTAACTCTGCAGAGATGCTCAGCTTTACCCACAAGATATCTACGACCATTAATGCCAACGTACGAGTTAACATGCAACTTAAATGCATGCGGCCGGGCCGAGATTATCACAGCATTTCGTTAATCATTCCTGTGTTTAGTTGTTAACCGATAGGTATATAGCTACCTTGGACTCACAGTCCTCATTAGCACCTACCGTTGTGAGAACCAGCGAATGACACTCCGGTCCATTCCTGCTCCACCCCTTCGGTATACTCCCTTGCCAGGGAGGCCGATCCCTATTCTCCTCAGAGAATAGTACCACCAATTTAATCAATTTTAAAGCAGGAATGATTACTTTACTAAGACATGTCGGATACAGGTCCACTGACTAGTCCGACTTGTGGTTGAGCAGAAACTTAAGTTATTTACTTTGCTCAAGGGGTTTATTAACCTTACAATGCCAAAGACCAAGCCTTTCAATTCACAAACACATCTGGTACCACACGTACCAGCCACTAGACAAATCAAGGCATAATCATCAGCCGGGGATTGGAATCTCATCCACTGCGGGATTAATCCAATATCGCCCCTGCATCAGAAAGCGCTTTCTCAAACCAACAACCAAATGGTTCGACAAAGACTTTTATTTCCATTTGAAAAGCATTTGAACTAGCTAACAGGAATAATAGTAACTTAACCTATCAAGGCATAAGTAATCATCTAGGGTTACAAAGGATTTAATAAGGTTCAATATTTTTCAAGGAAGTTCCATGAGCAATTTGGCATTATGTAGGTATCATGTCATTATAAAATAACAGATTTTCCATATTTCAACATACAACAAAATAATGCGACAGAAAATAATTAATAACTATAGCATGGCATGATTCGGATCAACATGATCAAAGGTGTACGGCTTGCCTTGCTTGGCAGCTGGGTCGGTTGAACTGTAGTTGACGTAGTCGCATCGGCTCCGCCGGTCCGGCCTCGCTCCAGACATCGTGGGCTACTCCCGAACTGTCCAATGACCAGATCTAGCGCGAAAAGGACGAACGACAATAAACAAACGGAAAACGAAAAGAAAATAGAAACGAAAACCGGAACCAGGCCGAGAGAGAGAACGAAGGGCAATTTGGTCATTTCAGAATTTTGGAGACTCCGTATTTTGGATCGGAGGTCATTTTTGGACTCAGTGGATCGAAACGGTTCGGAATATGTATTTGGTGGGTTTTTGGGACTTTCGGAATTTTTCTTCGGATTTAATAATATAATTAAATCCAAAAAACAAAAAAGGAAAATGCGGCCGGGCCGAAACAGTGCTGGGCCGCACGGCCCAGCTGTGCGGGTGGAACGGGCGAGGCCGGCCCAAGCCGGCCGAGTCGGGCGCGCGAGGGGAGCGCTAGGGTTTCCCACCCGGAAACCCTAGCGGTGGCGGGCGGGCGAGAGCGCTGCTCGGCCAGCGGCTCTGGCGCCGAGCCGGGAGGACGGGGCGCAGGGAGAGGAGGGAAGCTCACCGGGAGTGGAGGGAGCGGGGCGAGAGGAGTTGAGGGAGCTCGCCGGCTTTTATAGCCGCGAGGGAGAGAGAAGCAAGGGAGCCGGCGACCGGAGCCGGAGGCGGCGCGGGCGTGCGTGTGCGCGGGCGACGGACGCTGGCGAAGCGGGCGGCGCGGAGGGCAACACGGGAGGTGTGCGGCTGCGGCGCAGGCGGCGGCGGCGCCATGGCCGGGGGAGACGGGTCCCGGTTGGGCGGCTGGGCTGGAAGGCCAAACGGGACGGAAAAGAGATGGGCCGACGGCCTAAGAATGCGAAGGAATTTGGCCTAGATCCAAAAACGAGATCAAACCAAATTCCAAATTCAAATTCAAACCGAGAATTCAAACAAAAATCCAAATTAAATAGCTTTTGAAATTTTGGGGTCATTTCAATGTATTCGCTATGTGGTGGGGCGAATACACCATGTATTCGCTACCTGGTACAGCCAGTACATGTATTCGCTTTTTCATATTGTATAAGCACTGTATTCGCTAGTTCATGTTGTGTAAACAATGTATTCGCTACTTGGTGTCGGTTTTACATATTTTCGCTAATTGGCGTCGCGAATACAAGTAGTTTTTTTTTCAAATACGATAAAGTGTTGTATAGAATTTAAAATATGCATACTGTTTTGTATAGAATTCAAAATTTGGCTTGAAGTAAGGGAGTAACGATTGAAGGGGTGCCTCGGGAATTCTTGTGGCAGGACACGACGTCGGCTGTCG
The DNA here is from genome assembly GCA_036346355.1 of Rhipidocladum racemiflorum. Lineage (NCBI taxonomy): Eukaryota > Viridiplantae > Streptophyta > Magnoliopsida > Poales > Poaceae > Rhipidocladum > Rhipidocladum racemiflorum. The sequence goes on from CM070578.1 coordinate 56,177,565, forward strand.
GAGCGAAGCATGGGTGAGCCAGTTATGTCCATGCAGGGAATGGGCCGCTCGTTCATCGCAAAAAGAGGCACCGACCAGGGAATTCGATGGAAATGAAGGCGTAAGCCCTGGTCAGCCATGCAAGGAAGGAAATAGAAGAAAGACCATATGGATTGGCCCCACTCGCAAGTGGCAGTGAAGGGCAACCTGATTCTAGTTTCCTTCAAACCGGCAGTTAAGGAATTAATTGACATGTCAAATCGAGCCAAAAGCTTTTGAAAATTTTATACAAAGCTTTTCTATCAGTTACAGTAAAAATTCCAGGTTAAAACTGTTCATAAAATTTTTTAGAATAATCTGGCAATCTACGCTGTTCAGAAATTACTTTTCTATTTTTATTTTATTTAAGGATATAAATTACGTCAATAATTTTTGATAATTTTTGTAAAGATTTGTAAAGATATAGGTGATCTGTTGTAAAATTTTCAAATCCAAACCTTGAGTATTTATTTTATAATAAATCTGAAAACACATATTTTAGAATTTTGGTTTTTGAGTTGCAAAAGGCAGTAAAACTAGATATTAATTTTTGATATTTTTATCAAAGGTAGATAATGTTAAGGAGAGTAACTAGTAAAATTTTTAGCTTTGGATAAGCTACAATTTTTTTTATTTAATCCTGATATTGCTGTCAAATCATAGATTATTAAAGCAATTACCTCATGTAAAATTTTGAAAATTACTTTTTACTTTAGTAAAAGCTATTCACAGATCAAAATTACTTTAGAGTAAATATTTATTACTATTTTACTTTCACCCTTTCACTTTTTACCATTTTACCAATTTAGTAATTTAGTAATTGATTTTTCCTATTTGAATAAATCCGCAAAATTAAAGAATAAGGATTTAAATTCAGATTTGTATTCTCGAAAGCACATTTCATTGAAGCAATATTTCAGAATGTTACAGAAAAATCAGACGCCCAATCACAGGTCATTCCGTTACTACATACCATATTCTTTTGTCAATTCCTTTATTCTGAAACATTGGCTGACAATTGATTAAAATAACTGCTCTAGTTACCCTCAGGGAGTTTAACTGAATCTATTGGCATCTCCCAAGTAAGTAGAGCACTACGAAGCAGAACACAAATGCATGCACTTGCAGATAGGTCGATCATCTGGTTGGTCTCTGTTTAGGGATTTAGGCTCAATTCGTTTCAGCTTCTAGATTATGGATTCTGGATTGTAGGAGAAGCTGCTTTTGATTATAGGAGAATCGGGTCAAGCCGGCTACAACTTCTAGATTCCGGACCAAGCCGGTGAGAATGAGTAAGAAACAGGTTTCAGACAGCTTCTAATTCTATATAGAAATTAGCTTCAGATTCTCAGAGAAGCTGTCCAGAATCCCCCCGTTCGACAAATAATCCGTTTTTTTTTTAAACAGCAGATGTCTAGAAACTAAAACGAACGAGGCGTTACAAACGAAGCCCCGTCCCATTCCACGCAGGGAGCCATTGTGTACTGGTTTCTTTTTGTCAGGTTCATGGCCCGAAGTCGGCGTATCTCCCTAGACATGTGAGACGGTCTATCGAGTACCTTGCCACTGTTTTACGGATTTAAGGAAAATTGCCGCTTGCTTCGAAAATAGAGTAGCGTCGATCGAAGGGGGCTGTGCTGCAAACCAGCAGTACTTCATCATGGCACTGTTGCAGTAGTTGCTTGGCCATGCATGCCGAGGACTAAAACCAGCAGCTGTTGATCGGACCATACTCCATGCAATGCATGCATTCTTAATTGCTTCCATCTTCTCACTGCAGTTAATTGGATTTTCTTTTGAGCAAGCTAGGTCTTACATGCTCTTTGCTTTGAAACTCAAGCACTCAACCGGCGCATGCTACATGCCGCGCGCTGAACTTGTTGGTCCTGCCATTAATCCCCTCTATAAAAGCTTCCGCGCGCTCCGTCCACAAACACACACACAACTCCGTCTCCCTTCAATTCTTCTCCAAGAGGAAGCGCGCGCGCGTCCACAGATACGTCACCTACTTGTCGCCATGGGGAAGATCGCCGTGCTCGTCCTAATGGCACTAGCCATCTGCGGTACGGTCGTCGCCATCCCAGGGCTTCCGGCAAGGACGAGCCGGTTCCTTCTTACCAACTACTCCTTTCACGACTGTTCAACCAAGAAGTCGGCCGCCGTCTGCCTCGCGCCGGGGAGCCCCGGTCCGACGTGCTGTGGCGGCCAGTGCGTGGACACCGACGCGAGCGCCGAACACTGCGGCGGATGCAACAAGGCGTGCAAGCACGGCCGGACATGCTGCGGCGGGCGCTGCGTCGACCTGCTCTCCGACAAGGACGACTGCGGCAGCTGCTCCAACCAGTGCAGGAAGAAGTGCACCTACGGCTTCTGCAACTACGCCTAGTAACTAAGATCTATGTACGCGGTGATTCAGGCATCAATTAATTGTGTGCGACATCTCTGAACTCTGAAGACTGGCCTGAACTAGCTAAATATATACATATACATGTCAGACAACGGGAATCTGGCGCGCTCGATGCGTTCTTGAATTTGAAGTGGTTATTCTTGATATGAAGTAGTACTTAGAGAGTCAGGTGAAGCATATAACCGGCCTCCCAAATGATGCATGGTATCAGAACTTCAAGCGAATTCATGAGGCTATTGACGTTTGTAAATTCCTGAGAGCAACTATGAATTGTTTTAATTTGTTTGGTATTATTCCCTTTGTCCATAAATATGACTTTGAGTAGGGTTTTGTGTCTAAAGCTAAAACCTCTTATATTTAGGTACACTAAATTGAACATGAACCGTTCATTCTTTTCGATCCAATGGATCAGATTAACTAGAGTTTACTACTACACCTGGTACTAGAGTAGTAGAAACACCCTTAACAAATCAACGGTTAGATATGATTTATACTACATATTTTATAGTACAAGTATAATTCACCGTAAAATTTCTCTAAATTTATGGTGGCATTGGGGTCATTTATGCACTACAGGAAAAACCATTAACCTCGACAGCCAAAACCGTCCACCCTAGACATAAAACCGTCCACCATATGTAGGGTCGACAGCTGGCCGTCCACCCTAAGTTGCCGAAAGTAAGTGGTCGACCATAATATTAAAGTCGACGGTATACCTGTCTACCCTAAGCCGCCGAAAGTAAGCAGCATGCATCCTGAAAGTCTGCTTTGTTGAGCTATCATATGTCAAGACACCGTTTGTCCACAACTCTCTTAGCTCAGCTATGAGTGGTTGCATCAACAAATCCAAGTGCTTCCCAGGATGGCTAGGCCCTGGTATGATCAGAGAAAGGAACATATATTCCTCTTTCATGCAACGTTCCGGAGGGAGGTTATACGGAATGGTGAATACAGGCCAACATGAATATGATTGTGCGCTCATGCTGAAGGGTGTGAACCCATCTGTTGTGAGACCAATACGCACATTTCTTGGATCTCTTGCAAAATCATGATTCATTTCATCAAAGTACTTCCAAGCTTCACCATCGGATGGATGAACCATGACACCTTCTCTCACACGTTTTCCTTCTTTGTGCCACCTCATATGCTTCACTGTCTCTTCCGACATAAACAACCGCTGCAAACGTTGAGTCATTGGAAAGTAATGCAACGTTTTCTTGGCCACCTTCATCTGTTTGGTGTTACCATCTTTGTCGGTAACTTCAACATACCTAGACTCTCCACAGCGATCGCAGTGGGTCTTTTTTGCATGCTCCTTCCAGAAGATTATGCAATATCGAGGACAATAATTTATTTTCTCGTGCGGCATTCCTAGACCACTTAGAATTTTCTTCGAATCATACAAGTTTCGTGGCATTTTGTGGTCTTCAGGGAGAAGGCTACAATTAAGCTTCACCAAGTCATTGTAGCATTTGGTCGAGAAATTATGCTTTGACTTAATTGCGATAAGACGTGCTACAGCCGCAAGGAGCGTCACGTTTGTTTTCTCATGCAACGGCTCTGAAGCAGCCTTCAAAAGCTTTATGAAATCTGTTGCAAGTGGGGTAGGCACTTCCTCTTGTGGGAGATCTAACCCCTGACCAATGTTGTCCACCATCTCTTCCATTCTGTCAATTTCATCGTAACCTTCGACAATATTGGAGGGTTGTACTCTAACAGAACTAGATGGTCCACCTCACACACTTTCGCCATGATCAACCCATCTATAATAATTTGCTTTGAAGCCATTCTTACAAAGATGCATCTCCATTTCTGCTCGACATCTCTTCAGGCTATTACCACATGAAGCGCACGGGCATCTCACTTCTACCATGTCCGACACAGGCGTCGACCCAAAAGCCTGACGGATAAAATCTTTCGTGCCCTCCTTCCACTCGACGGAGTGTCGTCCATTCTTATTCTAACCATCATACATCCACTTCCGAGAATTTTCCATAATTCTGGTAGGAAGAAAGAGTTGTCGAGCGGGTCGTCATTACCTTCGTCTATGCAAAATAGTGAGGGCAAACGGTGAGTACACGTATATACTCGCAAGACTTTAGTGTATGCAAGTACAATAATATGCAGGTTATGTCAAGGAATTATGTTTCTATGTTAGTTTCAATTTGCATGATACAAAATTTATTTGCAGTAGAATAATACATTTGAATCAATTCAGAATTTAAAAGAGCAATTGTAATGAAAGTAGTAATAGTATAAATATCATTTATCCATCAATCCATTTTCCATCCAATAAGGATATCACATCCACCCATCATTCCAAATCACCAATTCATCATACCAATGAAATTTCATTTTACCATTCCATATTTCCATACCATTATCCAGACCATCCCAGTTTTCTGAAAACATTTCTAAAAATCAAAACCAAAAGTCTATACTTGACATTATACCCCAAGCTGCTCTTGACCGTGAGCACGACTGATTAATTAGTTTTATTCTCTGCAGAGAGTGTACACTTTACCCACATGACACATTCTAGCAATCATGTTAACCATATCACACGATACTCAACATACCCATTTTGCTAGATTGTGACGAAACCGTTCAAAAGGTTTAAGCCTAACCTTGCACCAGCCCAGTAATGTTGCATCCCTTGCTATGGTGGAAGGAGTCACTAGCCGTACCCTCTATACTCACGATGGTCTCACAACACATCACCCTCATCCTCCCCATAGCCTACACCCCGACGCCTCGACGAGGGAGCACCTAGAACAGCACTGTAATCCCCATAGTGTCCATACTACTTTAGCCTTCCAAATTCAAGGTTAAAGCTCAACCAGTCTACTAAGTTAAGGCTATCCCATACTAGTACATGTGGTTGCACAATTAGACTTAGTGAATAGCATCAAGTTCGGTCCTTAACTGACTCAGGCGAGATCTCCCACTATCAACATGCAAGTTCATCCCTTGCATCATACAAGTCCATCCCTTGTACGTCCAGATACAACACTGCACAAGTCCATCCCTCGCGCATCCAAATAAATCACTGCACAAGTCCATCCCTTGTGCCTCCAAGCATAATACATCTCGCCCATTTCCAAATCATAAGTTTATTTTCATTTTTACCAAAATATTCTCAACCTTTAATGATGTCCGACAGAAAACATATTTTTGATCGAATTGCAATACCATTCTATCAACTTCTATCGCATGGCAAAGCATATGCAGTTACTAACCATATTTTACCCATCAACATTTCATAGAATGTCTAACCTTAGCTTAGGTCTCATCAAGGATCGCATATCAATGTAATTAAGGAAATCCCACAATAATGGAGGTTTATCTACCAATTTCCACAAGGTAGCAACTTTACAGAAAGTACACACATGCATAATAGTTTGACAAATCAAAATAAACAATGTAAAATATGGGATCAATATGATCAAAGGAGGGTGCCTGCCTATTTGCTCTTTGATGGGAAGGTTATCGGGATTGAAGTCAGAATCGTTATCGACGGACTCCAAAACATCGATGTCTATGCGAAAGGATGACAAATCCGTGACAAAACAAATAACGACGAATCCAATATGGAAAAAGGAAATCAGCTGCAAAAATGAATTGAACTCGCAAGAAAATGGGGTGATCTAGAACTAATGTTGGTACAACTAATTTCGAGGCTATATTTAGGTATTTTAGTAGTGAGGTTTCCAAATTCGAGAAGCTAAGATTATTTAAACAAAAAGGAAATAAAACCTACAGAAAACCCGGCAATACCGACGCACACAGTGCGGTACTAAAAGATCCAGATGGCGATTAGAGGGGGGAGGTGAATGATCCCAATTACAAAATTCCCACCTCTGGGACAAGATTGATGCGTTTTCCAACAACAAGTCAAAAGAACCACGTTAACTAATCACACCAAGCAGAGGAACCATCAAAAACCAGGATCAACCATGAATCAGTAGCACATCCCCCTAATAAAATTGCTATGAACAAAAATTCGTGGCTCATATAGTCAAGGGGATTTTTCCACTGGCACTCCTAGTTGTTGAATGTCCACTAGAAAAGGAATTAATTCAAAATCACCTTTAAGAAAAAAGATATAAATAAAAAAAGATCTGCTACTTCTAAAAAGCAAAAGTGAATTTCTAGCATAAAAGAACCTCAATCAAAAGGTGATCTCTCCAAATCTGTAACTCATTTGAATTTCAAAATTTTTGTATGATGATATCAAGGAGTCACGCAACTACTGACCAAAAATCAGTTCAAGTTAAAGCAATGAAAAATTCTGGTGAAAATAATAATCTCTACTGCACGAAGAACTCAGACAGAACATTTAGTGCTTGGGAAAACTTCCACAGCTCTTAAACCGTGGCACTTGAGCCTATGAAACTTTTATTACAAGAACCTATTGAAGCTAGCAATCCAACCCAACAAGAATCACTTTAAAATAATATCGGATGATTTTTTTCACAGGAATAATAAATTCTGCTGCGTAGAGAGAACATACATGAAAAGGAAAGAACAATCTTAAGCAAGCGAAGAGATCAGTTTCTAGCAAGATTGAATCAATACTTGTCTAAAGGATTGGGATATGATCTAAAATAAGACTCATCCATCAATCACTTATCTTTGGCAAGACGAAGCAAAAGCAAGTAAAATGAGGGGAGTCAAATCAAACTTGCATGAATTTAAATTATGGGAAAGTAAATGTGTAATGTAAATACGGAATTTAAATTATATAAAGTAAAGACATAATATAAATGCTTAATTTAAATTCACAAGAATGTAAAGGAAATCTTTGTATTTTCTGGATCAAAGGTTTACAAAGCCTTACTTCATGTGGGCAAAGCTCAAAGGAGCAACTCAAGCCTTTAAGAGGGGAGGCTACCCCTACCTCTCTATTTATAGTGTCCATGGATCATCCTCCACCTTTGGATGGGTTACTTCTATCCTAAGCTAACTCCCAAAAGCCAGAATTTGATCCCACACTTTACCTCTTGGGCTAACCCGAAACCCACTAACATAACGGGTTTTGCACGCTTCTCAAAGCGAACTAGACTTAACCACTACTCTATCCTCTACACCCACGATCCAGCGGCTTTCCTTGATCCAAGCAGTGTTAAGCTAGCGAGTCCACTGTTCCCTTGCCTCCATGACTTGCTTCAGCTTCATCTCTGGTCATCTTCCGGCGTTCCCTGGCCATCTGGACCTCCGACGCACCTCGCCTAGTCCCAGCCATTCTTCGCCTCACCATGGCCATAATTTGAAGCCCGGCAATTATCAAAGATAAGGAAACGCATCACGTAGCATTGTTCAACAATAATATGCAATAATCATCACAAAATCTTATATAGTTCATATAGCCGGTACTACTGCCTCCACAAGACCGGTATATTGGCAAATCACACAAGGTCGCCTGAAGCTGACACAACTCAAATTGCTTTCTTTTGAATTCCAATTCAAATCAAATTCAAACCTGAGCACACCTTGCTCAAATAAAATCAAATACTCATCACAAATATGGATGGACCTCCAGATGGTCCTTCAATCTCCCCCTTGATCAGTATATTGGCAAATCACACAAAAGACATACATTTGAGGTTGAAAATCAATGAAGAAAAGCAATTTGGTTGCAAAAAAAAAATCATATTTGGTCTAATTAAAATAGAAAGCAAGTTCATGATCAAATAGATGAGAAGATTTTCTGAGTTCAACACAAGAAAGAACAATTTTTCAACAAGAGCGCCAAAACCAAGAAATCTCTCAGAAAGCTCAATATTACTCATGATCCAAATGCAAGGACAATTGTTCAGCATGATCATAAGAAAGCATTTTTTTAAAAAAATAAAATTTTCTTCCCTCTAAGATGCCTTTTCTACGTTTTCTCCCCCTTTTGGCAATATAGGCATCAAGAGAGCAATTTTTGGATGAAATGCAACCTAGAAGAGCTTTGAAGATTATGCAAGTGACCATTTAGATAAATAGGCTGAAAGAATGTAACATGAACCATGAATGCATACAAAGGGTTTATGAATGTAACATGAACCATCAATTTAGATTTGTTTGGACGATGCACTATCCGTATTTGGATTTTGATTGGAAGATGCGAGAAAAAGGACTAAACATGCACAACTAGGATGTTGCCGAACTTATTAAAAATTTCGGCAGCACCTCCCCTAAAATTAGGACATCCACTCAGCAGACAGAAGACAATTAACAGTGTAATATCAACAACACATATATAGCAAATTGCTGGAATATGTCTACTAGCACATATACACATATATATCCATTAACACATCATACACATATATATGTCCATTAACACAGCATATACATATGCTTCAATATGTCTACTAGCACCAACTCTTTTCAGTTTGTTAAGACCAAGTCTTATGTATCTAAAGTAAGTCACATACCATGTGGGTTGATATTTGATGTAATCACAGTTGTATTGACTTGATATCAAATTCAATTAAAGAACTAATAGATGATTAATACTCTGACCATAGCATTAGAGAACTTCAAAACCAAATGTAGATATTAAAGTTTTCTAGTATCCACATCCCTAATACTCATCTTTTTACCTCAGTTGTTTTGTTTAGTACGCATCTCCCTAACGGACAAACCCTAATACTCCTAATACATACCACTAATTAATTTTCAATAAAGCAAATTACATATCAATGTTTTCTGGCTGTTCTTCGACGGTTTCTAAAGCCGTCGACACTAGTTGAACCTAAAGAAAGCATGGAAGTAATACAAATCAATGTTTTTTTTTGTACCTTTAGGTTTTCAAAACCGTCGACCGTAGCTGGATTGGGACCACAGCAAGACCACAAAGGAGCGGACGGGGTTTGTTGAGTCACCAGCGGGCGTAGGAGCAACCGGCGGCCGGTGGCGAACCTGGGCGGGCTGCGGGGCGGCAGGCGGCTGCCCTCGAGGCAGCGGCGGCGGCCCTCGCGCGGCGGCGGCGGCCTCGTGGAGGCGATGACGGCGATCGGCGAGCGATCGTGGAAGCTGCGGTCGTCGGGGAGGTGGTGGCCGGGCCACCGGCGGGCGAAGGGGCCGGCTGGGCGACCGGCCGGAGCGGCGGCGGCGAACTGCAATTTTTTCGATCTGTACCGAGTGAACCCAGATGGGATCGAGCGGGTCAGGTAGAGATGATGCCCCTTATGGTCGACGGCCAATGACAACCGTCCACCCTACGTAATTAATGTCGACGGCCCACATGTTACCGTCCACCCTAGTGCCAAATAAGGTCGACAACCCCATTAATGCCGTCCACCCTAGTTCTAAAGTGGTCGACGACCACGTAGGCTGTCCACCCTATATTATGGTCGACGGGACATCTGTAGACTGTCGATCCTAATACTCCCGCACATTTTTTCGCAATTAGGGTAGAGGGCCATTCTTTGGCCGTCGACCGTAAGCTAATTATGGTGGACGGGTTATTTTAGCTCTCTACCATATATTTGGCCGTGGACAATAACTGCTTTTCCTGTAGTGATGGTACCCTTAATTCTCGTGTTTAATACAGGACAAGTCCACATTTGTTGTTCTTCAGGATCCATGCCGCGTTTTACTTTGCATTTCAACTCAAAAGCCAAAATACTATCATCGACAAACGTGCAAACATTGTATACATGTGGAAAAGAGTGAATTTCGGAGAACTGATGCACTTTACAATCAAAATGAGAAAATTGCCCCTGTATTGGAGCCAGAACGAGATGTACTATCTTCCAAGGTGTGAATGTGGTGCTGCAGAGAACCACAAGTGTCGAATTTAATGGCCTGTATGTTTTGTCGACTTGATAAATTTCCATATATTATACGCCCAACTTTGAGATGACACCATAATACAAGCCACGCCATGACCGACCACTAGGTGCTTCAAGCCATCCTGCCACCTGAGTCCTCTGCTATCACCCATAGTGTTATGCAGCATGGAGAAAAAGGGATTTTTTTAAAATAATGTTTTTTAAAAAAGATTTCCGACATTAATACGTGGATTTTAAAATTTACAAGAATAATGCATTCTAGCCAAACGGTGTGGTGAAAATAGTATTTTTGCTAAACCATTTGGCGAAAATAGGTTAATCCGAATACCCGGATCAACCTATTTTCGCCAAACGATTTGGCGAAAATAGGCTGATCCGGGTATTTAGTGTTTGAATTGCTTCCTAACCACCATTTGGCTACAATGTATTATTCTTGCAAATTTTAAAATTCACATATTAATATCGGAAATCTTTTTTAAAAAATATTTTTTTTAAAAAAAAAATTCAAAGCAGGTAATCTAGTCTGTGGCTCGATGGTAAAGAGCGGCACTTGCACCCTCACCAAACCGAGTTTGAGCCCTACGATCAACTGTGGTGCCCATCTACTTTTTAATTATAGAAATACTATTCTACTACGGTATACCGTTCCAACGGTATATCTCTGAAACTCATGAAATTTTACACTAAAACTCATGAAACTTAGCACTTAAACTGATGAAACCTGAAACTCATGAATCTAAACACCGGAACTTATGAAACCAATCTTTGAAACTGATACCGTTGGCTAGTCCTGCTCTTTTAATTAGCGCCAAACCTCATGGCAAAATTACAAAATAAAGCCTGGAGACAGAAAAAGAAACAGACAATTAAAGGAGAGAGAGGTTCTCCCTGCTGGTGCCTCAATTCCTATATTCTCCGACATAGGCTGACTTAGATCAAAATAAGTAATGTATAATACCGAATATACTGCAGAGATCAGGGAATCGATGTGCACTTTGTTACAGCCTAGGTACGGGCATGAATCTTATGGAACATCCCAATTCCCAACTCAGTGCCATGAATTAGTGGTTTCAACTTGGGTACTACGAATCAGGACACATATGCGTCTACTTGCACTTGCAGATAACTCGACCGTCCCCTTGGTTTGGGGATTTCGAGACGAAGGCACGTCCCTAGTGCAGTCCACGCAGGGAGGCTGGAGTGTACTTCGGGGATCGTACTTGGTTCCTTTTTGCCATGATCATGGCCCGAACTCGCCGTACATTTCCATACCCATGTGAGGTGGAGCCTTTCTTAGTTATCCCCGAGCAATTTCAGAAAGCACCTGAAGCGAAGGGATTGGGATCCTCTGCCTTTGCAGTTTAAAATGCATGGTGTATTTTGAACTGCATTTTGAGCTGCAAAGGCTAAAAAAATTTGAAAAAAAATCAAATTGCTACAGTATTTCAAAAAATCTAGTTTAAAAATATGAATTCAATCAAAAAATCCAAAATTTCAATAAAATTTAACAAAATCTTGAATATTGTAGCAATTTGATTTTTTTTTCTTACATTTTTTTAGCGTTTGCAACTGCCTTTGCAGTTCAAAATGCACCGTGCATTTTGAACTACAAAGGCAGAGGATCCCAATTCTGAAGCGAAGACCGTCCTTTGTGGCTTGGAATAACAAGAAGGTCCTATACGCATACAATACTAATCTCATGATCAGTAACTAGTGCGAATATCTATAGCATTATTATCATATCTATACATAATATTATACATATATTGGCGGAAGGTAGTTATCATTAAGGTCTATAAAGGTCGAACAAAGTACAATAGTATTAGGGCTGCAAGTGGGGTGGGCCTGTCCGCTAAGCTGCAAGCCTACTATAAGAAATTAGTCCACGAAGCTGTCCGCAATGACCCACCAAACTGCTAGCATTTTAAACAGTCTGGCCACAAAGGCCGCTAGGTCGCCACTTGAGGATACTAAATCGTCCATGATGTGGGTGACACATAATCACCACACCCTCCATCCTGCTCACACAATCTAACGTACAATTTGAGGATGCCAATGTGGAAACTCGATAACTTATTATACCAGGTTCTTTCTATTAGAACATGTGGTTGTACGATTGGGCTTAGTTCAATGGTGTGCAAAGTTAAGCCCTTACACAGAGTCCACCACACATAGCCTTCCACAAAGTTATGCCATTCGCCCTAGTCTAAATCATTAATCACTATGTTGATTATAAAAAAGCATTCAGATTTTCACACAGTTATTCTATTGTCATTAATCAAGTGTAATAAGGCCATTCAAATGACATCAATATCCCATTATGGCTAAGCATCACTACGCTAACCAACCAATGTTGGTGTTACAATAGTTACCAACTAGTAATTAACCATCCTAAGGTTATAAGAAATCATGATATACAATCAACAAGGTGGAAAGATTATAAAGGGTTGCATAACTACTCCCAAAAATAGCAAAACATTAATAATTAAAATAGCATGCAATAATTTGAAACAACATAATTTTGTAAAACTAGGTGCAACATGATCAAAGTACACAACTTGCCTTGGAATATCTCTTGGTCCTATCTTTGAACAAGTTCTTCTCCTTCGTAAGCTCCCGAGACGAGAGTGTTTACGCGAAACGAGCGACGAAAAACAAACAAACAATAAAACAGTGGCACCAAGAAACTCTAACAATCAAATTAGATGTACTCGAGGTTAGAACTCGATTTTAGATGAATGGAGGAGGGTAGATGTTGGGATCCGAATATGCAAATTTGGACCATCTGTGTATTCTGCCCTAGTCCAGGATTATACTAGTGCACACATTTACAACATAGGTATAATATCACAATCATACACAGCTAGCAAAAATATAGCAAAAGTCTCATTTATTGAACAAGAGATAGTTGAACGACCTTAAGGTCAACCTTACATTTATTAGGCCTCAATGGCTCTAAATCAAAGTAAATAATTAGCAGTGGAAATGAAAAACATTGGTGAATCCCATCAATATGCAGAGACATCTGACAAGGTTCAACACTTGGATATTCGCCTCCTTGTAGAGCTCCACCTTTAATGCAGGAGTAAACTCTTCTTTAACTGATGGATTTGTTGTGGCAAGGGTGAGTACATAAAGACTCAACAAGTTGTGCACTGTCGGCGTTCTAGCCAACAGGCACCTCCGAATCGGGTGCTTATGAGGTTCAGACGGAGGGGCTTTCGGGGCAATCGCCGGAGGAAGAGAGACTGGAGTGTCGGGGAAGCTTGGAAGAATGGGGACGCTAGGGTTTACCCAGGTTCGGGCCCTCCGAAGAGTAACAGCCCTAGTCCTGCCTCTTCTTTGTGATTGCTTGTGTTGTGCGGTATGAACTGGAATCCTAACTTGGGAGAAAAAATGGAACCTAACCTGAAAGAGTCGAACCCCTTCTCCCATGCACCCTGGCCCCCTTTTATACTTGGGCTCGGGGACGCATGGGAGGCTTACACAGCAAGCTACATTCATTACACTGCCACGGGCGCATTTAATGCGCCCGTCACTGTCTTTACACTCCATTTAATGCTCGCCGCAGCTGCCGCGCCGCCGCTCGCCCCGCGCGCCACCAACGCCGCCTGCCTGGCTGTGGGGAGAGGCCGCCGTGATGTCACCCGTAATTAAAACGCGCCTGGGGAAGGTGCGCCGCCATACTGCAGCCTCCACGCTTTGCATTCAATGCGCACGACTCGCATTAAATGTCCTTGATCCTAGCGCTGTAGCCTCGGGGGTGGTGCGCCAGTGGAGTGGCTCAGACGCCACCGCCCACCGGCGAACACCTTATCGGGCGCCAGTGGCGTGGCTCGACGCCACCGCCCACTAGGCGACCACCTTATCAGCGCCAATGACGTGGCCTGGTCGCCACCTGCCCACCGGGCGACCACCTTCTTGGCGCCAGGGCGTGGCCTGGTCGCCACCGCCACCGGCGACCACCTTCTTGGCGCCAGTGGCGGGCTCGATCGCCACCTACCCACCGGCGACCACCTTCTTTGGCGCCAGATGGCGTGGCTCGACGCCACCTGCCCACTGGGACCACTGGTGGCCTCGCTGCCGCGTGGGGCTCAGACGCGCCGCTCGCCGGCCGATCAGTATTTATTGCGGGGAGTGGGTACCCTGGTGTAGAATACGCCGACAGTAGCCCCCGGGCCCACCCTGGAGCGCCTTTTGGTTTTTCGCCTCCCCTTTTTCCTTCTCTCTCCTCTTTAACTGACCTTCAGGGAACCGTTCAGTCTCCCGGGTGGGGCCCCTTATATGCCCACGCGTCCCGCAGCCTTAAAGATCCTCCGGCTTCTCCGGTTCCCAAGGCAGATTGCGCGGTTATTCCCGCCTCGTAACCGTCGCACGACCCTTGGGATTCCCCCCTTTCTTTATGGGGTTTTTTGAACTTCCCACTTGCGAGCCGCCGCGTCTTTTTGGTTTTCCCGCTTAGCCTTCCCTTGCGTCCTTATAAAGAGGCCGGCCATGAGGGAGGGCGGTTCTTTTTCTTTCAAACTCCCTTTGCCCTGTCTTTTCTCGCCATCTTAGAGCCTCTTGCTCCTTCCTTCCCGACGTGCTTCCGCGCTTTTCTGCACCCGATGGCTCCTCCGACTCCCTCTGCCCCGGTTCTGCCCCCTTCGACCGTCTAGGAGGAGGGCGCCGCCCAGCTTTCTAGGCACATTTCTGCGGGCACCCTCCGCGTTCGCCCTGGGACCATCGTGCCCCGCTGCCACCCGGGGGAGGTGGTATTCTTTAGGTGGCAGCTAGTAGCCGGCCTGCTGCCACCGGTGTCTGACTTCTACCTCTCCGTCCTCAACTTCTATGCCATTCACCACATCCATCTCCCTCCCAACTCCGTCATTCTTCTCGCTGTCTTCGCCCACTTCTGCGAAATGTTCGTAGGAGTGCTTCCAAATCTCCTCCTTTTCCGCTTTTACTCCCTTCGTCCCGCCAGCGCCACCACTCCTGTCTCCGGGAGCTGCCACCTGCGGCTCCGAGACAGGACCGCATCGCGCTACATCCCACTGGACTGCCGGTCCAACTGGAGGACGTGGCGTGATGAATGGGTGTACATCGCGGACGACAGCGGCATCGAGGTACTGGAGCTTCCAACCGGTCCAGCGGTCAGCAACCCCAACTGGGGGGCTCACGTCAGCGAGACGCCCGAGCTTCAGACGATGCTAGCCCGCATCGACCAGTTGTGGGCGGCGGGCCTAACAGGGGGCATGGTCGTTCGGGACTTCATTTCCCGGAGGATTAGCCCCCTGCGTCGCCGCTTCCGCCCGGCCTGGCAGTACCTGGGCCAAGATGATGGGACCCGGACGGTCCCCGGAGGTAGGCTGCTATACCTGGATCGCCCTCTTCTTCGTTCTTTTTCCTTTTGGCCACACAGATTCTGACGGCATTTTTCTTCTCTTTTCTTCTTTTCTTCCATTTTTTGTTAGCCGCTGGGAACCTGTCCCCCAACCTGATCGACGCGTGGATGGGACAGCTGGGCGTGGCCAGCTCTGTCCCGCCGTTCCCGGCGGGCGCGCTCTCGCTCTGCCGGCTAGAGCCTAGGGAGCGTGCGGCGATTGTCCGGGCTATGCCGAAGATGGACGCCATGGGGACGCCTGATACAACACACCAGGTGCCCTGATGATCCGAGACCCCCTTCCGCCGGCGACCAGGGGAGGGGCGACCAAGGTAGGCGCAGGCGCCCTGCCGACGACGATACCGCCGGCGGGCCTTCCCAAAGACCCCGCCTCTCGGCAGGCAGTACGCTGCTGGGCTCGGCCGGGACGGGGTCCTCCACCGCCGCCGTGGGGAGCTCTTCTGCTGCCGCGGCGGGCTCCTCAACGGCGGCGGGGGGTTCGTTGGCCGGCGCGGCCTCGCCCTCCCTCGCCCCCGCCGAGGTGGTGATATTGGACCCTCCGGCGCCGACTCTAGGAACGACGCTGCCGCCGCCACCGCCACCATCGCCAATGGCGGAGTTTCTTCCTCCTTCGCCGCTGGTGCCGGTCGTTAGGCCGCCGGGACCGGTGCCGCCAGCAGCGCGCGGGGGGCTGGTCCTTGCCCCGGGTGTGCCCCGCTTCCCGAGGCCGCCACCTAGGTGCTTATTCAAAAACGCACACACAAAATACAGTCAAGTCCCTCCAAATTACGTCTTACCAACGTTTTTTCTCTTTCTCAGGGTGCCTGCTCCGGACGTCCTTGCCGCTTAGGCCGTGGGCGATTAGGGCGCCGCAACTGCAGGGGAAGCGCCACTTGGGGTAGCCGAGGCCCACGGTGGGCAGGCTGAGGGGGTCAACCCCCAAGTGGTCATCCCGCCAGCCGCCGCTGCTCAGGCCCCGGGCCCACTGGGCCCTTTGCCCACTCCGGAGCCCCCCACAGCCTCCATTCCTTCGGCAGACGCGGATGCTCTGCTGGCGGCTCTTAGCGAGCTCTACTCCAGCACGAGCAGCCGTCTGGCGATAAGAAAGGAGCGACTGACGGAGGCGGGAGTCCAGATCAACCGCCTTCGCAAGGAGGTGGAGGACCCCCGCGAATGGGAGGCGGGGCTGGAGCTGCAGCTGCTGAGGGAGCGAGAGCAGAGCACCCACCGCGCCAAGGAGCTCTCCGCGGAGTTGGATGCGGAGAAGGTCGATCGGGTTCAGTTGGAGGCGGACACCCTGGGGATGCTGCGTCACGCCTTCTACCGAATGGTGGCCAGCCTTGCCCCCCTGGGACTGGTGCAGCCATCTCCGCGAGAGCAGAAGCCGCAGCACTACGCATTCTGCCTCAGCCGGATCGCGGACTTCCTCACGCACCTGCCCGCCGCCCTGACCGCCCGGTCTGCCCAGGAGGGGCGTGCGGTTGCGGCGGCCACGGCGAAGTACGTGCTGGCCTGCTGCGCCAGCCGTGACGCCAACTTCGATCCCACGGCCACCGTCCAGGGGATCGAAGGCGACTGGGCGCAGGCGGAGGAGCGGGTCCAAGACGCCGCCGAGCAAGTTGCCGCACAGCTGGAGATGGAGAACCCCCAGCTGGAGGCAGCAGCGGAAGACGTGGCGCTGAGGCTGGACCTTGGCCCGGTTGCCGAAGACGTGGTGGCTGCAGAGGCGGCAGCGAAAGACGAGGAGGAGCCCCCACTAGAGTAGTTCCCCCTTCCTTTTTTTGCTTCCACCTATAATATACTTGATGCGAATCAACTTAAATGGAACGGAAGCGCAAGCTTCCCATTATATCACCCAGTGTCCGCTTTTACTTCTACTCCACTGGTTCCGCACAAACAAGCACAAGACTGTTTAAGGACTCGGAAGGGGAGCACGACTTAAGGTCTTGTGCCAGGGAGTCTTTCCCCTTGAACCCTTTGAATTAGCAAAAATCTTGCCACCCAGGTAACCTCCAGGGAACGAACGCTTAGTGAGTCGTGGCAGGGCCTTAGGTTTTCGACAACGGTGTTCAAGTCGCCGATCCCCACGGGGACACCCGGAGTGCCATGACCGTGCTGGGGATCGTGCTGAACTAGCCGTCCGATCGCCCACCCCTGCACGCCGCTCTCACTTAGTGGTTCCGTCTTTGCCACCGGGCTCTTGCGAGGCCATAGGGTACCAAGGGCAAGTGCCCTGGCACTGCCCAACGGTGGGCAAGAGACTAGAAAGAGAGTAGGGAGAACAATTATTAAAGAAAGTTAATACTTGATTTCAAACAAGAGGCCTTTCCCGACCAGCGGTGGAGAGGAAAACACACTCCGGCTGGTCGGGGAGCAGAGCCTGAAACTTACAACCGATCAAGGATAGAACTTGCGCAGGTTCTCTATGTTCTGTGAGTTCACCAGTTCATCACCGTCTTCAGTGGCCAACCTGACCGCCCCGGGACGAGAGACTGAGACCACTTTGAAGGGGCCCTCCCACTGGGGAGACAGTTTATGCGACCCGGCATGCGACTGGACTCTTCGCAAGACCAGGTCGCTCACTGCCAGTGCTCTCTTACTAACCCGGGAGGCGTGGTACCGCCTGAGACTTTGCTGGTACTGCGCGACGCGTAGGGCCGCTCGGTCCCGCGCCTCTTCCAGGAAGTTGACGTCGTCCCGGCGCAGATCCTCTTGGTCTTCTTCCGCGAACGCCGTGACGCGTGGTGATCCCAGCTCTAGCTCCGAAGGGAGAACAGCTTCCGCGCCGTAGACCAGGAAGAAGGGGGTCTCCCCGGTGGCCCGGCTAGGGGTGGTGCGAAGCGACCACAGCACCGCCGGGAGTTCTTCGGTCCACCGGGTCCCACGCTTGTGGAGTCGATCAAACGCCCGGGTCTTGAGGCCCTTCAGCACCAGCGCATTGGCTCGCTCGATTTGGCCGTTGCTCCTTGGATGGGCAACTGAGGCAAAACTGACCTTGGTGCCCATTTCTTCGCAAAAGTTGAGGAAAGCCGCGCTGGTGAACTGCGCGCCGTTGTCGGTGATGATGCGGTTGGCGACCCCGAAGCAGGCGAAGATCCCTTGCACGAACTTGACTGCAGCTGCGGCGGTAATGGCTCTCACCGCCTCGGCTTCCACCCACTTGGTGAACTTGTCGATGGCGACGAACAGATGGGTGTAGCCCCCTGTGGCCCGCGGGAATGGGCCCAGAATATCCAGCCCCCAGACCGCGAAGGGCCATGAGAGCGGGATAGTTTGCAGGGCCTGGGCTAGTTGGTGGATTTGCTTGGCGTGGAACTGGCACGCCTCGCACCTCCTCACCAGCTCGCAGGCATCCTAGAGGGCGGTCGGCCAATAGAACCCTTGGCGGAAAGCCTTTCCCGCCATCGTTCGACCGGACACATGGCTCCCGCACACGCCTCCATGGATATCCGAGAGCAGACCGCTTCCCTCTTCCCGAGTGATGCACTTCAGAAGAATTCCGTTTCTACCTCGGCGGTACAGGTCCCCGCCCACCAGGGTATAGCACCTGGCCTTTCGTGCTACCTTCTCTGCTGACGCATCATCGTCGGGGCATACTTGATCCCGCAGGTAGGCCAGGATCGGATCCATCCAGGCACCTTCCCGGTTAAGTGCGGCGACCACAAGGCGGTCGCCCGGGTACTCCGCTTGGCCAGGCATTTCCGCCGGAACCACTTTCCCTCCAAGAGCGAGGGCTGGAGTGGAATCATCATCGTCCCCACCGGAAACGGGGGCTGCGATGGACGGTCGCGGAAGCCTTTCTTCAAAGACTCCGACCGGAACAGGAGATCTTGTTGAAGCGAGTTGAGCGAGCTCATTCGCCAAGTAGTTTTTGCGCCGGGGGATATGGGTGTACCCCAACCCTTCAAAGTGTCGCTCCAATTTTCTGACCTCCGTCAGGTATGCTGCCATGACAGGGTCAGAACAGGAGAAGTCCTTTCTTGCTTGATTGACGACTAGCAGGGAGTCGCCTTTCACTTGTAGGCGCCGAACACCGATGGCTGCGGCGGTCCGAAGACCCGCCAGCAAGCCCTCGTACTCGGCGACATTATTGGTGGCCTTGAAATCGAGGGTGACTGCAGATTGAGGAGGTCCCCTGGCCGGGAGACCAGAGGACTGACCCAGCGCCTTCGA
Source organism: Rhipidocladum racemiflorum (assembly GCA_036346355.1). Lineage (NCBI taxonomy): Eukaryota > Viridiplantae > Streptophyta > Magnoliopsida > Poales > Poaceae > Rhipidocladum > Rhipidocladum racemiflorum. The sequence continues at coordinate 56,197,312 of CM070578.1, forward strand.
GCCTGAAGGATCCATCGAAGAAAAGTGTCCAGGGAGAGGGCGCGGGGACATCATCTGCTTCGAACTTGGTTGGGGTCCACTCGACGATGAAGTCCGCCAGTCTTTGACTTTTTACGGCGGTACGAGGAGCAAACTTGATGCCGAACTCCCCTAGCTCAATGGACCACTTTGCAATGCGGCCTTCAGCTTCACGATTGTGGAGAATCTCGTGCAGAGGGTAGGAGGAGACCACCGTGATCTCCCGTCCTTGGAAATAGTGCCGCAGCTTCCTCGACGCCACCAGCACGTCATACACCATTTTCTGAGCCTGAGGGTACCTTGTTTCCGCGTTGTGGAGCACCTTGCTGATGTAATAGACCGGCCGCTGGACACCTTCTCGTTCCGCCACCAGCGCTGCGCTCACTATAGAGGGACTAGCAGCTACATACAGCAGCAGCGGCTCACCCGGCTCGGGGGCGACCAGCACTGGAAGGGAGGAGAGGTACTTCTTCAGGTCTTCAAACGCCTGCTGGGCTTTCGGGGTCCACTCGAATGAGTTGGTCTTCTTCAACAGCTTGAACAGGGGTAGGCTTTTCTCCCCTAGCCGAGCTATGAACCGGCCAAGGGAGGCCAGGCGACCAGTCAGGCATTGTAGTTGCTTGAGCCGAGTGGGTGGCTGCATCCGCTCAATCGCTTCGATCTTCTCCGGGTTAACCTCAATTCCACGACTGGAGACTAGAAACCCGAGCAGCTTCCCGGACGAGACGCCGAACACACACTTTTCAGGATTTAACTTCACACAATACTTTCTGAGGTGGGAGAAGGTCTCCTCCAGGTCCTGGATAAGCTCATCCACCTTCTTTGTCTTCACTACCAGATCGTCAACATATACTTCAAGGTTCTTCCCCACTTGGGTCCGGAACACAATGTGCATGGCCCGCTGATAAGTAGAGCCGACATTCTTTAGCCCGAAGGGCATCCGGATGTAGCAATACACACCGAGAGGAGTCACAAAAGCAGTCTTCTCTTCGTCTTCCCGCGCCATACTGATATGATGATAACCGGAGTAGGCGTCGAGGAAGCACAGAGCTTCGCACCCTGCCGTGGAGTCGACGACAATGTCTATCCGCGGCAGGGGGCACGGGTCCTTGGGGCAGGCTTTGTTGAGGTCAGTGAAGTCGATGCACATTCACCACTTCCCATTGGACTTCCTTACAAGCACGGGGTTGGCCAGCCACTCAGGGTAGGTGGCCTCCCGCACAATCTTAGCACACAAAAGCTTCTCCACTTCGTCCCGAATGGCATCCTGCCGCTCTGGCGCCTGCCGCCGGACCATCTATTGGACCGGGCGCGCTCCAGGGAGCGTGGCCAAATGATGCTCGATCACCTCCCTAGGGACCCCGGTCATCTCCGATGGCTCCCAGGCGAACACATCTAGATTTGACCGGAGGAAGGTGACGAGCGCGTCTTCCTATTTGGCGCTGAGGTCGGTGCTGATCTTCACGACCTTGCCCGAGCCATCCTGACCCACGGGGACCGCCTTCACCTCGCCCGAAGGTCCGGGCGAGGTGCGGGCCCTGACCGAAGGGGCGCCCGGGCTATCGTCCTTATCGCGCGCCGAGCAGGTGGTGCCGGCCAGGTCCTGCAGCTGTTTATTGAGGCGCAGAGCTTCCAGTCTATCCACCTTCACCGTGATCGGGCCCCCAGGCCCAAGGATTTTTACCAGCATGTAGGCGTAGTGAGCGACCGCCATAAATTTGACCAGAGCTGGACGGCCAAGCAGGGCGTTATAGGGGAGGTCGAAGTCGGCGACCTCGAAGTTGACGAACTCCATCCGGAAGTTATCCGCACTCCCGAACGTAACAGATAGCTGGACCTGCCCTAGAGGCAAGAGGCCCACCCCGGGGGCAACTCCGTAGAAAAGTGGGGCCGGGCGCAGCTCCTCGTACGGTATCTGGAGCGCCTGGTACGCCCCGACAGACAGCAGGTTGATGGCGCTGCCTCCATCGACAAGAACCCGCCCGAGCTTCGCATTGCGAACCGTGGGAGAAACCACGATCGGGAGATAGCTTGGACCGAAAACATTCTCCGGGTGGTCGGCCCGGCTGAAAGTGATCGATTGCTCCGACCACTTCAGCGGCCTGCCCGCCCCGGAGGCCGGCACGGTGGCACAAACCTGCCTCAGATCCCGCTTGTACTGCGAGTTCGATGAGTAGGTGGCCGAACCACCGTGAATGAATGCCACCGTATGCTCCGCCTGCTGGAAAGCCAGCGAAGCTGGGTTTTCATCGTCGTCGTCTCCGTGGTCTTCCTCGTGGCGTTTCTTGAGCCGCCTGTCTACCAGTTTGGACACAACTTGGCAGTCCTCCAAGTCGTGCCCACTCGTTCGATGGATGGGGCAATAAGGCTTTCCCCCATCGTTTTCGCGACGGGGCGAGCGGCGGTTCCTGCGTTCGCCGCGCTGATCCCGGCGCTCACCCCTTCGGTCCTGGTCATCGCGGCACTGGGACTTGGCTTCCGGCTCGGCGACCAGGACTTCCCTGGCGGCAGTCTCCTTCCGCTTCTTCTTCTTTTTGCGGTCAGAGGACTTCGATGTACCGGCGTCACTAGGGCCGGAAGGCCTCGTCGCGCACTCCCGGGCTTCCGCCACTCTGGCGCACTTGTGCGCCAGGGAGAACAACTCGGAAGTGGTTGTTATGGTGCGGGTAGCCATCTTCTCCCGCATCTTCTGGTCCCAAACCCCCCTCCGGAACGCAATGATTACTGACGGCTCGGAGATCCGGGGGATCGTGTTGCGGCAGTGGCTGAACCGCCTGATGAACTCTCTCAGGGACTCCCCCTCCGTCTGCTCCAGAGCGTGGAGGTCATCCTCCACGCCTGGCTGAGCGTAGGAGCCCTGAAAATTGGCGACGAAAATGCCGCACAGCTCCTCCCACGAATGCACAGAGCCTCGCGGGAGGTTAAGTAACCAGGAGCGGGCAGAGCCCGTTAGCGATGTCGGGAGATAGTTGGTCATGATCTTTTCAGACCCTCCCGCAGCACGCACCGTCGTGGTGTAGATCTGCAGGAACTCCTCCGGATTGGTGGTGCCGTCGTGTGATGCCCTAGGTCTGAGAGCGATCCTAGTTCTTTTCCGTCGTGATTGTTTCGAAAAGTGAGAAGTTTGGTCGGGAATTGATTAACTAAAGTTCATGCGATGTTTTAATTTTTTTTTTTTGGAGCGTCGGGCTAGAATCAGTGGGCCGAGGACAACCTGGGCCGAGGCCGGGATTTCCCTCCCCACCTCTCCCTCCCCCTTCCCCTAAGTGGGCCGGCCCACTAGCCAAGGGGGGCGCCACCCCTTTTCCCCCTAACCCTAGGCGCCTCCTCCCTCTCCCTCTCCCTCCCCTAGCAGCCACCTCTCCCTCCCCTTCCTTCCCCTACGTGGTGGCTCAAGATCCGCCGCGAATCGCGAAGGAGAAGGCGAGGAGCGACTCCGTGGAGGCGTGGAGGACGAGCAGATCGCCGATTCGGGGTTCATCGCGTGTTCTTCGTGGGTTCGCAAGGGAGAACACTAGGTAAAATTCCCAAACTTTTACCTCTGTTTTACCTAGGGATTAGGAGTGTATTAGATCTGGTGGTGAGGGTTTTGGATGGATCTTGTTGGGGGAGAAGGGTAGATGTTCACGTGGTGCTGTTTCTGGAAGGGGGGATTGTGCAGCGCGGATTGTTTCGCGTTTTACGTGGCATAGATGATTTTTCCTGCCAAAACCTATAACTAGAAAGTTGTAGATAACGTCGATACCTAGCTTCTGTAATTTGTTCAGAATTTTTGGGGAAGTTTTCTGAGAGTTATCGCTGTTGCAAACCAACGAACAGAATCTGGGAACAGATTTCATCCACTGTGTTGGACGACTGTTTAGGCATATTTAACAGAGGAATTAGAATTTATGATCTTCTGGAAAGTTGTAGATCTCGTCAATATCTAGCTCCTGTAATTTTTTCATATTTTTATGTTCTGTAGAAAAAAAGATACGAAAAAGAGAATGGGGGTTGCTGCTGTTCGATCCGGACAGATCGGGGTTTCGGTGTTGGAAAAGGGGAACGGGTTGTAGGAATTGCGTGTCTGAGTTGTGTGATCAATTGTGGTGTTGTTACATACTGAAAATATGCTTGTACAGGTGGTGCCCCTTCTGGACGCAACTAGATCCGTCGTCTACGTCGGTAAAGGCAAGTGGAAGTAGTGTTATGGTTGAGCTATACATCGTTGTTTGCATTGCCTTCGTTATATTTCCCGATGACATTAATCATACATGGTTTGATCATTTGCTAGGAAGATTGCAATAATTAGATTAGCAATGTGATGATGTGCTTTGGCTTTGAACCATGAGTAAAGAGAAGAATGATGTTGCCTATTGGTTGAACTGTCTAAATAGTTCATCTCAATGTTATTTGTTTTTCTATCCATGTTATATGATGGCATGCAAATATGTGGACTCAATGTGGAAAATTATGAATGAATTCATGCATGAAGCATTAACTGCATAATCATGCATTGGAAGTTTGTCGATGCCGTGCGTGCGTGATCAGAGTACAACACCGTGTGTTCCCGAGAAAGGGCACGGTGAAGAGGATCATGGCATAAGCATATGCACAAGCATGAGCATTTTACTGAGGTTGTGGTAGTCGATGTTGTGGTGTTGAATGTAAAGCATGTGGTGTGTTAAATTCTTGATGGATGTGATTATGTGTTAATTATTCCGCTTGCTGAGATTACCCAATCTCACTGCTTGTGTTTTGTTGTTTTCAGTAGCGTGCAAGAGACATAAGCATGAGGGTGGGCTAGCAACACAATAAACCTTCAAATGTCTTCACAACTCCCATGAACTAGTGTTTATTTAATACATTAGCTTGCTGAATTTTATTTACACTTAGACTATTTGTTGTTATGACTAAACTTATTCTTGCTTATGGTTGGTTTAGACTTGTTGTCGCTTAGTATTGTTGAATTGCTTATATTCCTGTTTGAATTGCTTATCATGAAATGCTTCCGTAATGTCCTGTTTTTAGGGAGATCTTGTAAAATTTTCTTGTTCTATAGTTTAGTTTTAAGGGGTGTTACAGCTTGGTATCGAGCGGGCTTTAGGTCCTTGGTGTATGAATTTAGGAGAGATATTCTAACATGAACTAAAACTTTCTGTGTGAAATTAGTAACATTGCTTAGGTATAACTCTTAAAATTGCCTTAGGGTAATAAACTTTTAATACTGAATAGGATTGTTAATCAACTTTAAAATTGACACACTTGCACTATTAGGATGGGATGGGCTGCATTGCATGGCATGCGTATGTTCGACTATATTTATTGTTTGATTGTGGGTGATTTTGTTATGCTTTTGTTGTTGTGGTGATTGTTTGCTTGGGGCTTGTTGGGTGCAGTATGCCACCAAAGACGCGTGCGGCGTAGGTCGCTCGGGGCCTCGCTCCCGAGCCGTCTGAGGCGGCTGAACTCGCCAGCCGAGGGCGGGTTTCGGCAGAGATAGTGGCTGCCATGAGGGCGATGCAGAGGAGTTGCGGGTGCCGAGGAGGCGCGAGCCGCCCCGCTGGCGCAAGCGCCTGTGCCGGCCACGGGCGCGGCAGCGGTGGCACCAAGCCGAGGAGTGGGTTGGATCATACCGGATAGCTTTGATGGGGTGGGCAATCCGATCCAGGCAATGGATTGGTTGTCCTATGTGGAGATGCAGCTGGACGCTTTTGAGGTGGCGGCGCAGAGCGTGTCCGCTCGTGGCGCAGCTCTTGAAGGGGGAAGCCCAGATCTGGTGGAGGGGTGCGCTGACCTCGAGGGGCGCGCCGGGTGACTCCTCTTGGGAGGAGTTTGTCCGGCAATTTGAGAGGAGGTTCTACCCCGCCACCTTCCTCGACAAGATGCAAATTGACTTGGGACAATATGCCCAAGACAAGAAGACTGTGGCGGAGTACGAGGTTGGCTTCATCTAGATCGTACGTTTTGTGCCCCATGTGGCACGTGACGAGGTGGAGAAGGCAAGGCAGTTCCGGCAGGGACTCCGTCCTGCCATTCGCCATATGCTGGGCGCTTTCCCCATTGTCGATTTTCGGACAATGGTGGAGCAAGCTCTGGGTGTAGAGCTGCAGCTGAACTACACCGAAGAGCATCGCAAACCTGCCACGGGAGAGCAGGTTAAGGGCCCTCCAGAGAAGAAGGGCCAATCCTCTGGTACTTGGAATAAGAAGGGGAAGAATTTTCGTCACCAGCCCTATGGTGGCCGTCCCTACTCAAAGAAGACACCTTAGGGGAGAGTACGCCCCGATCGCGTGCCATAGTCACTCCTGGCATGGGGATGGTATGTTTCCGCTGTGGCGATTCCCATCGCCGCAGCGAGTGCTCGTGGAAGGGAAGGTGCACCATCTGTGGTCGGGAGGATCACAAGGATGTGGTGTGCCGTAAGAACCCCAACGGCAAGCTGCATTGGGAGCCGGTGACATCCTCTCCAGGTGGACAGCGACAGGGGGGCGTGATGCATATGTTGCCATCAGCTCCTACTCTGCAGCACCTCCCAGTGCCTACTCCGACTCCCTCGTTCTACCCGGCGCCACTCTCAGGGACTTACTGGATGCCCCAGCTTCCACCGCCACCTTCCTCCGGGACTTCGCCGTGGGTCCCTGCGCTGACATATCCAGATGCGAGGGCTGCACCACCTCAGTCTACCCCGGGAGTCCACGCTTTGCCCTCTTCGGGGGATGCAGATCGTGGCAATGTGGTGACAGGTACTATTTCTGTTAATTTTGTGGTTGCTAGTGTGTTGTTCGACTCCGGCGCTAGCTACTCGTTTGTCTCTGTGGATTTTGTTGTTCGGGCTGGTCTGTCTGTGCAGAGTTTGGGTGATGCCGTGGTGGTTAGTGCACTGCAAGGCTTGATTTCTAGCTCGAGAGTCTGTCAGGGCTGTCACTTTCTGTTAGCTGATGAGGAGTTCATGGCGAATCTGGTGGTGATTTCCTTGGAGCCATTTGATGTTATCCTTGGCATGGACTGGCTATCCCAGCTCCAGGCGGTGATTGACTGCGCTTGGAGGACAGTCACCTTGCATGCTCCGTCTGGGCAAGAAATAACTTTCCAGGGGAGTGCTATGCGGTACTCCCTCTCCTTTTTGTGTAAGCTGTTCCCAAACTCCCGGATGTTGAAATCAGGGGTCCTCTGGTCCATGGTTGAGGGTCGAGAGGAGGAGAAGAGTTTGGAGGGCATTGCTGTAGTTTGCCGATATCCAGATGTGTTTCCCAGTGAGCTTCCGGGATTGCCTCCGGAGCGGGAGACTATCTTCCGCATTGATCTTGTTCCTGGTACGAGGCCGATTTATAAAACCCCGTACCGGATGGCTCCGATAGAGCAAGTTGAGTTGAAGAGGCAATTGGACGAACTCCTAGCTAAGGGGTTTATTAGAGTGACCTCATCTCCTTGGGCGGCTCCGGTCTTGTTTGTGGGGAAGAAAGATGGCACCAAGCGACTATGTGTGGACTAATGGCGCTTAATCAAGTTACCATTAAGAACAAGTATCCATTGCCTCGCATTGATGACCTTTTTGATCAATTGAGGGGTGCCAAAGTATTCTCCAAGATCGATTTGCAATCTGGGTATCATCAGTTGCGGATTAAGGAGGAGGATATTGAAAAGACGGCTTTCAACACGAGGTATGGGCATTTTGAGTTTGTAGTCATGTCTTTTGGACTAACGAATGCTCCTGCCGTCTTTATGGAAGCCATGAACAGGATGCTCCATGAATATCTTGATGTCTTTATTGTCGTCTTCATTGACGACATTCTTGTCTACTCAAGTCCGAGGAGGAGCACGCCGCGTGCATCTCGGTCTAGTTTTGGAGGCTCTTCAGAGAAATCAATTCTATGCCAAACTCAAGAAGTGCGCCTTACGGTTGTCGGAGGTGAGTTTCCTTGGGCATGTCATCAACCAAAGTGGTATCACAGCTTGACCCAAAGAATGTTGTTCGCTGTGGTTGGATGGCGAAGACCGTCTAGTGTGACGGAAATCAGGAGTTTTCTTGGGTTGGCAGGTTATTACCGGCGCTTCGTGCATAATTTCTCTATCATAGCTAAGCCGATGACAAGGCTAACTCAGAAAGGGGTTCCTTTCATCTGGACAGAGGAGTGTGAGACTAGTTTCCAGACGCTAAAGAACAAACTGGTCAATGCACCTATTCTATCTTTACCTGTGAGTGGTAAGCGATATACAGTGTATGCAGATGCCTCCAGGATTGGTTTGGGTTGTGTGCTCATGCAAGAAGGCTGTGTCATTGCTTATGCTTCAAAACACCAAGACTCATGAACAGTAATTATCCCACCCATGATCTCGAGTTAGCCTGTGGTTTTTGCCTTGAAATTGTGGAGGCACTATCTTTATGGGGAATCTTGTGATATTTTCACCGATCATAAGAGCCTCAAATATATATTCACCCAAATGAGAGCTGAACCTGCGGCAACAGAGATGGTTGGAATTGATAAAGGACTTTGATGTGTCGATCCAGTATCATCCTGCAAGGCTAATGTCGTGGCGGATGCCTTGAGTAGAACAGGTGTCCCCAAGACCTCTATGCCCTTGGTTGCGGAGTTGGAAAGAGGACAGGTCACTTCGCTTTCTTTGGGGTTGCGCAAGAGGAGACTCGGATGATCATTCAGTCTTGCATACCCGAGCGGTTGTATGAGGCTCACCACAGGATCGCTTGCTTCAGGAGGTTCGGCGAAGGATTTCAGAGGGGAAACATCGGGATTTCAGCATAGATGAGCATGGTTCCATCCGGTTTAGAGGCCGTCTTTGTGTGCCTCGAAATCGGATGTGAAGATGGACATTCTAAGGGAAGCCCATAGGACTCAGTATTCGCTCACCCTGGCGAGACCAAGATGTATCGGGATCTCAAACAGAGTTTTTGGTGGAAGAGGATGAAGGTGGATATCGCCAAGTATGTGGCTTCTTGTGGAGTGTGCCAACAGTAAAAGCCGAGCATAAGAGGCCTCACGGCCTGTTACATGACCATTGGAAATTCGGAATGGAAGTGGGAGCACATCACTATGGACTTTGTGATTGGGTTACCTGCCGCCGCGAGGTAGAGATGCCATTTGGGTGGTGGTGGATAGACTCACTAAGTCCGCACATTTTATTCCAATGAAGACGACCAATTCGGCACCAGATCTAGTTCCCTTATACATGAAGGAAGTGCTTAGGCTCCATGGCGTGCCTAAATCGATTGTCTCCGATCGTGACACTATATTTGTGTCCCTGTTTTGGCAGAGTTTGCATAGTGCTCTGGGAACAAAACTCTCTCTCAAAGACATCTTTTCATCCCTGCACAGATGGCCAGTCTGAGCGGACCATCCAGACTCTAGAGGACATGCTTCGAGCGTGTGTTCTTTCTTGGAAAGGAAGTTGGGAGGATTACTTGGCCTTGGTAGAGTTTGCTTATAATAACAGTTACCAGGCTAGCATTCGAATGGCCCCATTCGAGGCGCTTTATGGGCGAAAGTGTGTCTCCCCACTTTGCTGGGATGCAGTTGGTGGAAATTCTTTGCAGGGTCCGAATTGGGTTCAGGGGACCTTTGAGAAAGTGCAGGAGATACGGCAGAATCTCCTGGCATGAGCCGTCGAGAAGAGTTATGCCGATAACAGGAGGCGGGATTTGGAATTTTCAGGTGGGTGATCAAGTCCTTCTCAAGGTATCTCCAACAAAGGGTGTCGTCTGCTTTGGTACCACCGGCAAGCTTAGCCCGAGGTACATTGGTCCGTTCGGTGGTGGCACGGGTGGGCGGTTTGGCCTACCGTCTGGAGTTGCTTAGGACTCTTTGAGGGGAGTACATGATGTCTTCCATGTCTCTATGTTATGGAAGTATCTTCATGACCCAGAGCACAAGATTGACCTGGAGCCGACATGCTTGAGCAAGACTCGACGTTGGAGTGTCGTCCACTTCGTATACTAGACTCCTCGGAGCGGGTCATGAGGAGGAGAACCATCAAGTATGTGAAAGTTCTGTGGACAAATCAGTCCGAGCGGGAGGCAACTTGGGAACTGGAGGACCAGATACGGAAGAAGTATCCTGCGCTTTTTGAGAATACTGAAGGTAAAATGTTGTTTACTTTTTTTTGCCTTTTTTTTCTTTTAGCGCCGTAGCTAAAAGGAGTAGATTCGGGGACGAATCCTTTTAAGGAGGGGAGAATGTGATGCCCTAGGTCTGAGAGCGATCCTAGTTCTTTTCCGTCGTGATTGTTTCGAAAAGTGAGAAGTTTGGTCGGGAATTGATTAACTAAAGTTCATGCGATGTTTTAATTTTTTTTTTGGAGCGTCGGGCTAGAATCAGTGGGCCGAGGACAACCTGGGCCGAGGCCGGGATTTCCCTCCCCACCTCTCCCTCCCCCTTCCCCTAAGTGGGCCGGCCCACTAGCCAAGGGGGGCGCCACCCCTTTTCCCCCTAACCCTAGGCGCCTCCTCCCTCTCCCTCTCCCTCCCCTAGCAGCCACCTCTCCCTCCCCTTCCTTCCCCTACGTGGTGGCTCAAGATCCGCCGCGAATCGCGAAGGAGAAGGCGAGGAGCGACTCCGTGGAGGCGTGGAGGACGAGCAGATCGCCGATTCGGGGTTCATCGCGTGTTCTTCGTGGGTTCGCAAGGGAGAACACTAGGTAAAATTCCCAAACTTTTACCTCTGTTTTACCTAGGGATTAGGAGTGTATTAGATCTGGTGGTGAGGGTTTTGGATGGATCTTGTTGGGGGAGAAGGGTAGATGTTCACGTGGTGCTGTTTCTGGAAGGGGGGATTGTGCAGCGCGGATTGTTTCGCGTTTTACGTGGCATAGATGATTTTTCCTGCCAAAACCTATAACTAGAAAGTTGTAGATAACGTCGATACCTAGCTTCTGTAATTTGTTCAGAATTTTTGGGGAAGTTTTCTGAGAGTTATCGCTGTTGCAAACCGACGAACAGAATCTGGGAACAGATTTCATCCACTGTGTTGGACGACTGTTTAGGCATATTTAACAGAGGAATTAGAATTTATGATCTTCTGGAAAGTTGTAGATCTCGTCAATATCTAGCTCCTGTAATTTTTTCATATTTTTATGTTCTGTAGAAAAAAAGATACGAAAAAGAGAATGGGGGTTGCTGCTGTTCGATCCGGACAGATCGGGGTTTCGGTGTTGGAAAAGGGGAACGGGTTGTAGGAATTGCGTGTCTGAGTTGTGTGATCAATTGTGGTGTTGTTACATACTGAAAATATGCTTGTACAGGTGGTGCCCCTTCTGGACGCAACTAGATCCGTCGCTCACGTCGGTAAAGGCAAGTGGAAGTAGTGTTATGGTTGAGCTATACATCGTTGTTTGCATTGCCTTCGTTATATTTCCCGATGACATTAATCATACATGGTTTGATCATTTGCTAGGAAGATTGCAATAATTAGATTAGCAATGTGATGATGTGCTTTGGCTTTGAACCATGAGTAAAGAGAAGAATGATGTTGCCTATTGGTTGAACTGTCTAAATAGTTCATCTCAATGTTATTTGTTTTTCTATCCATGTTATATGATGGCATGCAAATATGTGGACTCAATGTGGAAAATTATGAATGAATTCATGCATGAAGCATTAACTGCATAATCATGCATTGGAAGTTTGTCGACGCCACAGGCGTGGATCAAGATGCAGTACAACACCGTGTGTTCCCGAGAAAGGGCACGGTGAAGAGGATCATGGCATAAGCATATGCACAAGCATGAGCATTTTACTGAGGTTGTGGTAGTCGATGTTGTGGTGTTGAATGTAAAGCATGTGGTGTGTTAAATTCTTGATGGATGTGATTATGTGTTAATTGTTCCGCTTGCTGAGATTACCCAATCTCACTGCTTGTGTTTTGTTGTTTTCAGGTAGCGTGCAAGAGACATAAGCATGAGGGGTGGGCTAGCAACACAATAAACCTTCGAATGTCTTCACAACTCCCATGAACTAGTGTTTATTTAATACATTAGCTTGCTGAATTTTATTTACACTTAGACTATTTGTTGTTATGACTAAACTTATTCTTGCTTATGGTTGGTTTAGACTTGTTGTCGCTAGTATTGTTGAATTGCTTATATTCCTGTTTGAATTGCTTATCATGAAATGCTTCCGTAATGTCCTGTTTTTAGGGGAGATGCTGTCGAAATTTTCTTGTTCTATAGTTTAGTTTTAAGGGGTGTTACACGTCGTACTTCTCGATGGAGGCGGGGCGGAATCTCTCCGGCCACGCAGCTTGCCGTAGACGGAGGGAGAACGCCTGGCACCCAACGTTGTAGGGGGAGCAGCATCGCTCGCCAGCCCCCCGACCTTGAGGAGAGGTCAAGGAGTGCAAGTCTACGCTCTCCCTGGAATCAGAGGGGGAAGCCCCCGGTCCACCAGTAGGTACCCGGGGGTTGGTACGCCGTTGCGCGCGTTCGCGACGCCCCCTAAGAACGTGGCGTAGGTCGCCGTCGTGCTGGAGCCGCCTCTCGTCTAGGCTTGCTCTCAGATCCTCGCGATCTCCCCTTGACTCGGGGGGACCGCGAGACGAAGTGGAATCACGTGCATGTCCCCCTATGCCGGAGGGGGCTGCAACCAGGACTCCCTTCCCCTTGTCCCGGCCCTTGGCGCTGGGAGAAGTTGTCGTGTGGCGGCTGGAACCCTGCGTCTCGGTCTCGCGCGCTCCTTGCCGCCACGTGCCGGAAGCCCCCGGCTGGGTTGCCGCCTCAACTTGCTGTTGAGCAGCATCGACTAGGCGGGCGATATCCCGTAGCCATGGAGTGGCTGGGGTGTCGCCCCCTAGCGGAACTGGAGGATGATCGAGGAGTAGCCGAGCCGCATGAAGGCTCCGCGCGGGGGTATCGTCCCCTAACATCAAACGCCGCTGGACGGGCTGGCCCCCGGGCGCGGGAGCCATGCGCGCTCCTCCCATGGCGGAGGGACCCGACTGGCCCGGCCCCTTTCCCGGGCATCGGGACCGGCTACGGGCGCTGCTTTCCTCGGGTAGATTGCTGCGCTTGGAATGCGACTCCGCCATGCAGACAATCGTCCCTACTTCTTCTAAGCTTCGAAAGAAACGGAGAGAAGAGGGCAATCTAACCACCAAGAGCCCCTACCTGGCGCTCCACTGTCGGCGTTCTAGCCAACAGGCACCTCCGAATCGGGTGCTTATGAGGTTCAGACGGGGGGGGGGGGCGCTTTCGGGGCAATCGCCGGAGGAAGAGAGACTGGAGTGTCGGGGAAGCTTGGAAGAATGGGGACGCTAGGGTTTACCCAGGTTCGAGCCCTCCGAAGAGTAACAGCCCTAGTCCTGCCTCTTCTTTGTGATTTCTTGTGTTGTGCGGTATGAACTGGAATCCTAACTTGGGAGAAAAAATGGAACCTAACCTGAAAGAGTCGAACCCCTTCTCCCATGCACCCCGGCCCCCTTTTATACTTGGGCTCGGGGATGCATGGGAGGCTTACACAGCAAGCTACATTCATTACACTGCCACGGGCGCATTTAATGCGCTCGTCACTGTCTTTACACTCCATTTAATGCCTGCCGCAGCCGTCGCGCCCCTGCCTCGGGCCCCGCGCCCACCAACGCCGCCCGTTCCGTTAGGGGGAGAGGCGCTGCCGTGACGTCACCCGTAATTAAAACGCGCCTGGGGAAGGCGCGCCACCATACTGCAGCCTCCACGCTTTGCATTCAATGCGCACGACTCGCATTAAATGTCCTTGATCCTGGCGCTGTAACCTCGGGGGTGGTGCGCCAGTGGAGTGGCCTATACGCCACCTGTCCACCGGGCGAACACCTTACTGGGCGCCCAGTGGCGTGGCCTGATCGCCACTTGTCCACTGGGCGACCGCTTATCGGCGCCAGCCGACGTGGCTCGATCGCCACTCGCCCATTGGCGACCGCTTATCGAGCGCCAGCGACGTGGCCTGGTCACCACCTGCCCACCGGGCGACCACCTTCTTGGCGCCCGATGGCGGGCTCGACGCCACCTACCATCGGGCGACCACCTTCTTTGGCGCCCGATGGCGTGGCTCGACGCCACCGCCCACCGGCGACCACCTGGTGGCCCTGCTGCTCACCGCGGCGGTGGGGCCCAGACGCGCCCTGCCCGCCCGGCGACCGTATTTATTGCGGCGGAGTGGGTACCCTGGTGTAGAATACGCCGACATGCACATAATGCAAGTCTATTATAACTACATGCATGTAGGGCTTATTCCAAATGAATGGTTGTCACGACTATTTTGCATAAAGAAGAATTTACAAATGAATACTGTAAATATATTAAAAAGTAACAAAACAAATAATAGTAATAATAAGTTTCTCAGTTGTTTCTTAAAGTAACTAGCACACGACCCTAAATCAATTCCCATGCTTCCATCGGCACACTGTCTTCCTTCCCATGTTTTTCATTAAAATCTAACCATTGACAATAATTCTTGAGCATTGTCTAATACCTTGGACACGGCTATTCAAATAGGTTTTACACTCTGCAGAGATTATATACTATACCCACTAGACATGTTCACCTCATATTGCCACGCAATAAACATGCTTCCTTAGGTATGTGGCGAAGACATCATGACAACACATTTAAAATGGTCTATCTAAACCCAATACTATTCGTTGAGGTTTCAACACTGAAGGGACTGGTTACTACTATCAGGCCCCCCTCTTACGCCATATGAGTCTACCCATACACCCAAAACCCAAACCACCATGATAATACCAAAATCTAGACATCACAAATTAATCAGCTAGGTATGTCCCATACCAGGCCTGTGGTTAAACGTTTGGCCCATTTCAAATGCTTGCAAGGTTAAGTTTTTAATTGACTAATGCAAGACTTCCAGAAACTCACAATTACCATTATTCCAAATAATCAACTCCCATTCACTTTCCCATCAAAATAATAATGCGACTGTCCAATGCCATGTTGTCCCACCAAAATTCACAACTCTTGCCACTTGCCCATGTCTAAATCATTTTACCACCCCATTTGATTACTATGCAACACATGCTATCAACAATATTAACAACATCAATACTATGTAACAATACATGACACACTTTTCATAAACACATTCCATATTTCATTAGTCAAGATTAATTTTGCACTTTCGAAATGATATCAATGACCCGTTGCATGGCTAAGCAAACTACACATGGTCTAACCAACCGATGTTGGCATCTATTAGCAACCAACTAATAATAAACCATCTTAGGGTGAGAAATAATCATGGCATACAAATGACAAGGTAGGTATAATTCAAATGGGTTGAATAGCTATTCCCAAATTAATTGAAAAGCATTTTACTTTGAACTAGCATGCAATAGTTTAAAATAATATATCATTCCTAAAATTGGGTTAAACATAGTTATAGCACAATTTGCCTTAGAATAGTCCTTGCTCTTGCTCTAGAACTAGATCTTGAATCCACGCTTTAGTCTCGTACACTCTCGGCACTTCAACATCTACGCGAATCGAGAGAGAACACTAAAAAAAATACCAAACTAGAGAGCAAACAAACTTCAAAAAATAAATAAAATTCACCATTAAATGATCTTCATTTTACAAATTTTTAGAAACTAGAATCACCTCGATCGGACCGCGTATGAAGGAGAATGAGCTCACAAAATTTCAAAATAAAAGAAAAAATAAAACCTAATTAATTGAATTATTTTCCTACTGGAAATTTGGGTTAATAACATCATGCTAACGTCACTTCTATTTTTGGTTTTTAAGCAAATTATTTTCCTCAAGGAAAATCGGATTATGACATCATGCTAATGTCAGCGCCCTAATTTGCTGAATTAAAATAAATTGAAAGCTAATCCTGTTAGACTGACTGGTGGAACCATGGGCCTATGGACCCAATCCACATAACAGTGCGAGACCACTGTGAACCCGACGCACGGTGCTTCAATCTCCATGCATGATGTCACGGCTGATGCTTGTAGGCTGAGGCAAGCGAGGACGTGTTGTGTAACATGGACACGACGCATGGAGCATCATGGCCGTTCGATCTAGATCCAATGGTAGTGGTTGCGTGAGGTCGGTGGCGAAGAGCACGGATCTATGGTAGACACAGATCTCCACCATGTGGTGAGATTGCAGCCACACGTGACAGATCCGATGGCTGAGCCATGACAGGATCGACGATGATGCGAACACGTGGCACTACCTAGACGGTTCGATGTGGATCTAATGGCTAACGTTGAGGGCGAAGGCCAGCGGTGCAGGACGGTGAGGTTCTCACTGGAGACGATGACGAAAACCTGGAGCATGGCGCTGCAGCAACTGAGAAGGCTCTGTTATTCATGGATCTGATGTGGCTCCTTACGACGAACCTGAATCTGGCCACGAACACGGCGGAAAGACCTCGACTGCTGTGGAAACGATGAAGAAACCATGGCGGCGCTCTTGGAACTTCGGTGAGCTTGCATGAGCAAATGATAGCACTTCTGGTGATGGCTCCTAGGGCAAAACACGTGGCACGAGGCGGGCTTCACAATGCGCGGGGCAACACATTAAATAGTGCTCTTGGAACTTCAGTGAGCTTGCATGGGCAAACTTTTGTAATATTTAAATAGTTTTCACAAGAAGCTTAATTCAAAGATAATGAATAAATTCTAAATAAAATCCAAAAAATTCCAAAAATAGAAAATGCACAGTAAATCCATGAAATTTTTTTGGATGATACGAACCTCCCCCTTAATGAAATCAAGACCCCAAGATTCAAGGCTGACTTAGAATAGGTCAAGGAATTCTAACTTCATATCCTCCTCATGCTCCCAAGTAGCTTCACTTTCTAAATGATTGCTCCACTGCACTCTGTAGAAATGAATTGACTGACTTCTTGTCCTGTGGTTAACTATATCCAAAATCTTTTTCAACTGCTCCTTATAAGTCAAATCCTTTTGCAACTCAATTGATTACAACAACGTATGTTCTGTTGGCACTCAAAACAGGGGAGAAAAATCCATGAATGCAAGCCTATTATACTACACCATGGCTTATTCCAAGTGGGTAGTTGAATTAGTTATTTTGTAATAAAGTAGCATTTACAAATGAATAGCATAAATAGTTCGAAAAGAAGTAAAATAAATAATAACCATAATAAATTTCTCAGTTGTTTCTCAAATAAACTATCTAACAATCTCAAATCAATTTTCACGCTTCCATATGCACACTGCCTCAATTCCTAAGCTTATTTTATCAAAATCTAACCCTTGACTGTAATTCTCGAGCATTGTCTAACACCACAGACACAACTATTAAAATAGGTTTGACACTCTGTAGAGGTTATACAATGTACCCACAAGATATAATCAACTTACCACGTCTGCTGTGAATTGCCATAAAAAAGTATGCGAATAAGCGATCATAACAAAGCCTTTACAATGCTCTGTCTAAACATAGTATTGTCCGCTAAGGTTTCAACACTGCAGGGACTGGTTACCACTTATAGGGCCCCCTCTTGCGCCATGTGAGTCTACCCATACCCCCGAAACCCACACTACCAAGACGATACCAGACATGTGGTTGTATGTTTGACCCAGTTCAAATGCTTGCATGGTTAAGTCATTAATTGACCAAGGCAAGACTTCTAGAAAAACTCACAAAAAACTTTAATCCATACCATCAAATTCCATTTACCAAACTAAAATTTTGACCGCTTGAATGTCGAACTGGCTCACCATAGTTCGCAACTCTTGCCACCCGCCTTAGTCTAAATCATTTTATCACCTTAGTTGATTATCATGCACCATGTGCCATCAACAATATCAACAACACGCGACACACCTTTCATAAATAGTTCCATATTCTATTAATCAAGATTAATTTTGCATTCTCAAAATGATACCAATAACCCGTGCATGGCTGAGCAAACTAGCATGTTCTAACCATCCCATTTGGCAATTAACAGTTACTAATTAGTATAGAACCATTCTAGGTTGATAAATGAATCACGGCTTATAGGTGTCGGGACCCCGAATTTGCAAATCCGGACCCTCTGTGTATTCAACACTAGTCCAGGAACGCGCTAGTGCACACAGTCTTAACATCGGTAAATATCACAATCATACCACTCGATACTAATAAAGTACTTTTATTTAAATAACCAAACTGGTTACTCAACCTTATGGTCAAGTTACAATATACGCCTCACAGGGCGAATCTTATTAAGAGAGAAATAGTAGCAGCGGAAAATAAGATAACTTCGTGGCGCCATCCAGTATACCACAGGCAACTGACTGGGCTCGCTCCCTAAGTAGACGGATCCTCTTGGAGCTCCTCCTCCAAAGCGGGTGTAGTCTCCTCTTCAATTGGTGTTGTAGGGTGGCAAGGGTGAGTACTTGGTACTCGACAAGTCATGCATGCAAATGCAGGCTAATATACTATATGCATGGCTTGGTACAAAGGAATAGCTCAAGGTATATTTGCGATAACAGCATTTGACAAGTAGTATAAGTAGATTCAAAAAGAGAAACAAGTAAAGCATAAATAACTTTTCAAGAAGTTTAGTAAACATTTTTCCCATCCTAAACCACATTTCTAACATCATTGTCAATCCAACCCAACCTTTCAAGTCCAAGTTATTTTTGAGAAAATCTAACCCTTGACTGTAATTCCCGAGCGATGTCCAATACCGCGGACACGGCTATTCGAATAGATTCTACACTCTGCAGAGGTTATGCACTTTACCCACAAGATACAGTCAAACACCACAAAGGCGAGTTCCTGTAACAAAGTCTTTCGGAAACTTCTAACAATACAAGTGGTCCTCCCCGGTTATTGCACACTAACCCTTCCCTTAGCTAAGGCGAAGTCTAGGCCAATCAACCGTTAGATGGGTACCTGGCCTCAGCCCCGGTACGCTCCCCCGTACAACTTACACAAAGGGTGTAGTTGACCTCCTGAGGTCCCACAGGTACGTTATTAGCAACTTAGTCAACTAGGTCCGTCCCATTACAGACATGTGGTTGCACGTTAGACCCGGTTCAAAGGCTTGCAAGGTTAAGTCCTTAGGGTGACCAGGGCAAGACTACCCAAGAACCAAATTAACATCCCCAATGCCACAACCGCCCACCTGATTACTCTTGCCACATGCCCGGTCGAAAACTATTTATCAAACCCCGCTTGATTACCATGCACCACGTGCCATCAACATCGCATGATACCTTTCCAAAACAGGTTCAATATATCATTAAGTCAATATTAGCATTTGATTGTCCAAAATCATGTCATGAGCACGAAAGTGAGTCTAAGCAGATACTACAACGGTCTAAAACCCATGTTGGCAATCTAATAATGTCCAACTAGTAATCCACAACTAGGGTGACAAGGGGTTATGGCACATACTTAAATAATCAAGGTGTCATACAGCAAATTGGTATTTATCTAATCCCCCATATTTGAATAAAGTATTTTCTAATTGAACTAGCATGCAATAGGTTAAATCAAAATAGATTTCAAAATAGGATCAACATGGTCAAAGCACAACTTGCCTTCAAAAAGTACTTGTTCTTGGTCTTGAGTTGGATCCTGAGTCAATACTTCTCCTTCGATCCTTCCGGCACTTCAACGTCTACTCGTAAAGCGTGCAAATAGCAAATACACAAATAAACAATATGCAAAAAGTGTCCAAACATCCAAATAAAATCCATAAACAGAGAGAACATAATTTTATGAATTTTTAGAAACTGGAATCGTCAAATTCGGAGTTAAACGCATAAAAGTTATGATTATTTAAAGTTTAAATAATCAATTAAATAATTTTACAGAGAAAAACTTTAGTCCAAAAATTAAATAAAATTCATATTTAAGTAGATCTCAATTTTATACGAATTTAGAAATTTGAATCACTCAAATCGGAGTTGAAACGCAAAAGTTATAAGCGTTTGAAGTTTTGAAATTCAAATCAATTATTAAACCGAATTATTAAATCATTTTTTTTTCGGAAAATCATTTATTGCGTCAGCGAGGACACGTGGACCAATAGGGTGACGGCCAGCGTGGCCTCGGGTCCACGGACCGGCGCCGCGATCTCGGCTCGGTCCACCGTGGGCTCGGCCCACGGCTCGCGATGCTAACGGTGGGCCCTCGACACGCGGGCCAGCGTGTCGGCGTCCTGCACGCCAGCGCGTGGGCGGCGCTGACGCGACGGTCAGGCTTCCCGACACGTGGCGCCAATCTCGGCCGTTGATTTGAAAATCAACGGCCCAGATTAGATCGGCTAACGCGCTTGGAAAACAACTCCATCGACCGACCGTTCGATCTTGATCGGACGGTCAAGATCCAATCTATTGCTATGAACGTGGTTCAATCTAAGCCGTTGGATCTAGATCTAACGGTTGAGATTAGATCTCGAGATTAACACGTGATTCTTTACCGTGGGTGGCGTGGGCGAATCCGACCGTGCGATGAAGATCCGACGGTCGAGAAGCTTCGCGTCTGCGATGTCCACACGGAGCTCCGTGGCCGGCGTTGAGAACGAAGACCACACCAACGGCGTTTCGCACGCTCGGCGGAGTGGGTGGTCTCTTCGGTGCGTCTCGAGCGGGGACTCGGATCAGGCTCCTTCTCGGCGGAAGACGGCAGACGGCGAGCGGCGCAAACGCGGCGGACACCTCCTCCAACTACGGCGAGCTCAGACGGCAAACGGCGACGGCTCGGTCGAGATGGCTCGGGACACGAAAAGCACGGAGGAGGGCAACCTCGGGCGTGACTCGGCTTTAAATAGCCTCGGCGTTCGTGCCCGAGACGGAAACCTAATTCTCCACGGCGGCGGAGTCCGGCTCGGACTCGGGCGGAGACGACGACGGTCGACCGTCCACGTGGCGCGATCAACGGCCACGATCGCACGGGCGCGATCGGGTCCGGTCCGGTCTCGGCTCGAACCGATGCGATCCAATCCGGACCGTTGGATCTCGATCCGACGGTCGGAATCAACTTGGGTTAGGGTTGGGTTCGGCCAGGACTTTGGCTCGGGTCGGACTCGAGTCGACTTCGGTGCGGCTTCGATCGGATGAACAGTGCAAACCCATTCGCATTTTCCAGCGATTTAATAATTAAAATAATTCCCGAAATTCATTTAATTCATTAAAAATAGCAAAATACTCGTAAAAATTCGGAAAAATTCTGGAAAATATTTTGGAACATTTTGGACTCAAATAAAATATTTCCAACAAAATTTTATTTGCAAAATTAAATTCTTTAATTATTTCAAAATGGAATAAATTTAAATAAATTCCAAATAAATCCAAATAAATTCCAGAAAATTCCAAAAATTCACCAAAGTGCCAAATCACACATGAATTTAAGAAAAGCAAAATTTTGGGGTGTTACAAACCTCCCCCCCTTAATACAATCTCATCCCCGAGATTCAGGGCTTACTACGGAATAGGTTTGGAAACTCTTTCTTCAGATCCTCTTCGCGTTCCCAAGTCGCTTCGCTCTCTGCATGGTTGCTCCACTGAATTCTACAGAAACGGGTTGACTTGTTTCTAGTCTCTCGATCCCTGGTGTCTAAAATCTTCACGGGATGCTCCTTGTAAGTCAAATCTTCTTGCAACTCGATTGACTCTAGCGGCGTCTGTTCCTCAGGTACTCGGAGACACTTCTTCAACTGGGACACATGGAATACGTCATGTACTCCACGCTAACGATTTGTGGCAACTCCGGTGATAAGCAACCGCCTCTGCGGCTCAAAATCTTAAATGGTCCAACATAACGGGTGCGAGTTTCCCTTTGGCATGGAACCTCTTAACTCCCTCGAGAGGCGTAACTCGAGGTATACAAAGTCTTACGGTTCAAAACTCAAATCCCGTGATAGTTGTCGGCATAACTCTTACATCGTGATTGGGCTATTTTCAACCTTTCCTAATCATGGCAATCTGCTTCTTGACCTCTTGAAGAATACCAGGCCGAAGACACGGCGCTCGCCGGTCTCATTCCAATTCAATGGCGTCGACAGTGGTCGACCATCTGAGGCCTCAAAAGGTGACATTTGTAAACTAGCCTGATAACTATTGTTGTAATCGAACTCGGCATACGGCAAACTCTTATCCCAAGAGGTAGCATAAGCCAATGCACAAGCTCTTAACATATCCTCGAATCTGGTTGACTCTTTCGCCTGTCCATCCGCCTGTGGATGATAGGTCATCTTTGAAGTTCAAACGGGTTCCCATGGCTTCATGCAACTTATTCCAAAATCTTGAGGTAAATTGGGTACCTCTGTCCGATACAATCCTCTTTGGCACACCGTGCAAACAGACGATCTTGATCATGTACAACTCTGCCAATTTATCCCCCGAGTAAGTGGTCTTCACGGGGATAAAATGGGCTACTTTGGTCAAGCGATCCACTATAACCCATATGGAGTCATAACCTCCTTGAGTCTTAGGCAAACCGGTAATGAAATCCATCCCGATTTCCTCCCACTTCCACTCAGGTATTTTCAGTAATTTGTAGTAATCCCGCTGGTCTCGATGCATTGCCTTGACTTTCTGGCATACATCGCACAATGCAACATGCTCGGCAACTTCACGCTTCATGCTTGGCCACCAGAATCTTTCCTTCAGATCCTGATACATCTTGGCGCTTCCAGGATGAATTGAATACTTGGAGTCATGGGCTTCTTCCAAAATCAGTTGCTTTAACTCCTTCTTGTTAGGCACACAAATCCGATCCTTCATCCATAACGTGCCTTGCTCATCCAACTTGAATTCCTCTGCCTTGCCTTCTTCCTTGATGGACTTAATCCTGCGGATTTTGTCATCATCCTTCTGTCCTTCTCGGATCTGGTCCTCTAGGGTAGGCTTTACTTCTAATGCGGCCAAGAATCCGCTAGGTACCACCTCAATCTTCATTCTATGGAAATCCTCACATAACTCATCCTGACTTGTGGCTAGCAACGTACTCACGGTATGGCTTTTCCGACTCAGAGCATCGGCTACTACGTTGGCCTTCCCGGGATGGTAATGAATTCCAACATTGTAGTCCTTGATTAACTCTAACCATCTCCTTTGCCTCATATTCAGATCCGACTGGGTGAATATGTACTTAAGGCTCTTATGATCCGTATATACTTCACATTTGTTTCCAATCAGATAGTGACGCCATATCTTCAAAGCATGCACTACGGCAGCTAACTCTAGGTCATGTGTCGGATAATTTTCCTCATGCGGCCTCAACTGCCTTGATGCATAAGCGACGACCTTTCCGTTCTGCATCAGCACACATCCGAGTCACAATAAATATCAAAGCTTTGATTAACATCCGGTAGAACTAACACCGGTGCTGATGTCAATCGCTTCTTCAGCTCTTGAAATCCTTTCTCACATTCTGGCGTCCATGCAAACTTCTTCTCCTTTTTCAGCAATTGCGTAAGAGGTTTCGCAATTGTCGAAAAGCCTTCAATGAAACGGCGGTAGTACCCTGCCATTCCAAGGAAACTCCGGATCTGGGTCACAGTCTTCGGCTGCTCCCAATGTAACACAGCTTCTACCTTGCTTGGATCTACGGCGACTCCTTCTGCGGTCATTACATGTCCGAGGAATTCTACCTTATCCTTCCAAAAATCACACTTGCTGAACTTGGCGAAAAGTTGCTGTTCCCTCAGCTTTTCTAAAACTCGCCTTAAGTGTTCGGCATGTTCATCCTCCGTCTTGGAGTATATTAAGATGTCATCTATGAACACGACGACAAACTTGTCCAAATACTCCATGAACACCTTATTCATCATATTCATGAAATATCTTTGGCGCATTAAATCGGCAGTCAAAGGACATAATCGTAAACTCGTAATGTCCATATCTTGACGAGAATGCAGTCTTCGGGATATCTTCTGATCGGATCTTCAACTGATGGTATCCCGATCTTAGATCAATCTTGGAGAAAACTCCGGCTCCTCTCAGCTGATCAAACAAATCATCAATCCTGGGTAGCGGATACTTATTCTTCACGGTGACTTCATTGAGTGCACGGTAGTCAATGCACATCCTGAAACTCCCGTCCTTTTTCTTGACAAACAAAACTGGTGCTCCCCATGGCGGCGAACTTCGGCCGATAAATCCTTTCTCCATTAACTCTTCTATTTGTTTCTTCATCTCTACCAACTCCTCGGTGGACATCCGATAGGGTCTCTTTGCTATCGGTCTTTGTACCAAGTACAAGCTCTATCACAAACTCTATGTCCTGTGCGCGGCATACTGTAGATCTTCAGGAAAAACATCTGGGTACTCATTCACTATTGAGACATCCTCTATGCAGATTGCCTTAGTACTGTTAACCATCAACTGTCCATCTCTAACTGTAGTGGCTTGAAATTCCACTTTCTTCCCACACGGGCTCTCAACTGAGATAGTCCTTTGTCCACAATCCAATACGGCCTTGTGCTTGGATAACCAGTCCATTCCCAAAATAACGTCTAAGGTCTGGGTCTCCAAAATTATAAGGTTTGCTAGGAACTCTACTCCATCTATTAGTATTCTCACCCCGGAACATCCTACTTTCGTTCGGAGTTCGGAACCAGGGGTTTGAACTAAAAGCATGCACTTCGGGTACATCGAGTACATCCTCCTGGGCGACAACAAATCGTGCCAACTGTGTAACCATGGCATCCTCATCCTGAATCGCCTTCGGGTCAAGAAGGTTATTGCTGCGCGGGTGATAACGGAACACCGTGCTCTCCAACTCTCTAGCGTAGATACGGGTAATGTGCCGCATTGCTCGTCGTGATACTTCTTGGATACCCATCTGCATTGTAGACCTCTGGCGGTCACGGTGTATCGAGCGATTGCACTGGCCCTTCTTCCTAGCGGTACCTCAATCTTCACGTCACAAGCCTTGATCAATCCCGCTTGTCTGATCACTTCCACTTGGTATTGGGGCTTCTCAAAATCTCCGAGAGTTTGTAGCATATGCCAAAGTTCTGCAGCGTGACCAACTCCCAGATCAACGTAGTTGAACTCTTCCTCCATCTGTCACAAGAGTGCATACGTAAGAACTCGAAATTTTCAAATCGTGACAAGGTAAGGAAAAATTCAGCAAGAGACAAGAAAAGAGAGAAGGGGATAAGTCGAGAAGTCATTTCTTCTCTTGACAAATTTTTAGCTTTAGAAAATAGGTTTTATCCTCACTACGACCATTCTAGCTTAGGGTTGAGCCTACGGTCAGTATGGCTCTGATACCACCTCTGTCGGGACCCCGAATTTGCAAATCTGGACCCTCTGTGTATTCAACACTAGTCCAGGAACGCGCTAGTGCACACAGTCTTAACATCGGTAAATATCACAATCATACCACTCGATACTAATAAAGTACTTTTATTTAAATAACCAAACTGGTTACTCAACCTTATGGTCAAGTTACAATATCGCCTCACAGGCGAATCTTATTAAGAGAGAAATAGTAGCGGCGGAAAATAAGATAACCGTGGCGCCATCGGTATACCACAGGCAAGCGATCGGGCTCGCTCCTAAGTAGACGGACCCTCTTGGAGCTCCTCCTCCAAAGCGGGTGTAGTCTCCTCTTCAAGCGGTGTTGTAGGGTGGCAAGGGTGAGTACTTGGTACTCAACAAGTCATGCACAGAATGAGGCTAATATACTATATGCATGGCTTGGTACAAAGGAATAGCTCAAGGTATATTTGCGATGCTTGACATTTGACAAGTAGTATAAGTAGATTCGAAAGCAGTAGAAACAAGTAAAGCATAAATAACTTTTCAAGAAGTTTAGTAAACATTTTTCCCATCCTAAACCACATTTCTAACATCATTGTCAATCCAACCCAACCTTTCAAGTCCAAGTTATTTTTGAGAAAATCTAACCCTTGATTGTAATTCCCGAGCGATGTCCAATACCGCGGACACGGCTATTCGAATAGATTCTACACTCTGCAGAGGTTATGCACTTTACCCACAAGATACAGTCAAACACCACAAAGGCGAGTTCCCGTAACAAAGTCTTTCGGAAACTTCTAACAATACAAGTGGTCCTCCCGGTTATTGCACACTAACCCTTCCCTTAGCTAAGGCGAAGTCTAGGCCAATCAACCGTTAGATGGGTACACGGCCTCGGCCAGACGCGCTCCGTACAACTTACACAAAGGGTGTAGTTGACCTCCTGAGGTCCCACAGTGCGTTATTAGCAACTTAGTCAACTAGGTCCGTCCCATTACAGACATGTGGTTGCACGTTAGACCCAGTTCAAAGGCTTGCAAGGTTAAGTCCTTAGGGTGACCAGGGCAAGACTACCCGAAGAACCAAATCAACATCCCCAATGCCACAACTGGCCCACCTGATTACTCTTGCCACATGCCCCGGTCGAAAACTATTTATCAAACCCCAGTTGATTACCATGCACCACGTGCCTTCAACATCACATGATACCTTTCCAAAACAGGTTCAATATATCATTAAGTCAATATTAGCATTTGATTGTCCAAAATCATGTCATGAGCACGTAGCAGGTCTAAGCAGTATACTACTGTAACATCCCAAAATTTTGCTTTTCTTAAATTCATGTGTGATTTGGCACTTTGGTGAATTTTTGGAATCTTCTGGAATTTATTTGGATTTATTTGGAATTTATTTGAATTTATTCCATTTTGAAATAATTAAGGAATTTAATTTTGCAAATAAAATTTTGTTGGAAATATTTTATTTGAGTCCAAAATGATCCAAAATATTTTCGAGAATTTTTCTCGAATTTTACGAGTCTTTTGCTATTTTTAATGAATTAAATGAATTATCGGGAATTATTTTAAATATTAATTCATTGGAAAAGGACCGGCCAAGATTCGATTCTTGTTCATCCGATCGAGCCCGAGTCGGACTCGAGTTCGAGTCCGACCCGAGCCACGTGACTCGACCGAACCCACTCTAACCTAATCAATCCCAACCGTTGGATCAAGATCCAGCGGTGAGATCGGCCGTCTGGGTTCGGCCGTATCCGGCCCGGATCGATCGCGCCCGGCGATCGTGGCCGTCGATCGTGCCACGTGGGCGGCCACGATTCGTCGTCTTCGCCGAGTCCGAAGCGGACTCGCCCGCGCCCGCCCGGCCGTAACGAACTAGGTTTCCGTCTAGAGCACGAACGCCGAGGCTATTTAAAGCGTGAGGCGTCCCCGAGGTTGCCCTCATCCTTGCGCACCCGTTTCCCGAGCCATCTCGCTGAGCCGCCGCCGTTGAGCCGCAATCGCTCGCCGGAGTTGTCTCTTCCCTCATTGCCAGTTTGCGCGTTTTCGCCGTCGTCCGTCGTCTTCGCCGAGAAGGAGCCCGAATCCGAGTCCCCGCGACGAGACGCGCCCGAAGGGAGGTTTCATCTCGCCGAGAAGCCCGTGGCGCCGTAGCCGTGGTCATCGTCTCGGCTCCGTCAAGCCAGCGCCGCCGTAGTGAAACCATCGCGTCCGCGAGCTCGGAGGACCGTCGAGATCCAGATCGAGCGGTTGAGGTGAGATCACGTGTTCCAAACCCGATTAGATCTGGACCGTTGGATCAAGATCCAGCGGTTCACAATAAATCACGCGTCTTGTAGCGATGCGATTATAGGATTAGATCGGGACCGTCCGATCTAGATCGAGCGGCCCATGATCATCGAGTAGTTTCAACGCGTTAACCCTGGATCCAATCCGCGCCGTTGATTTTCAAACCAACGGCCAGAGATTGCGCCACGCGTGTCGGGAAGTTGGACCGACGGCGGTCCGCTGGATCCACGCACGCTGCGTCGTGTAGACGCCGACACGCGAGGCCCGCGTGTCGAGGGCCCGCATGTCGATGGCTAACCCAGCCAAGCGGCCGGCGTCACCCATGACGTCATCTGATGGACCCCACTGTCGGCACCATGGTGAGCCCGGCGACGTCGGCGATGGCGTCACGAGTGGTCCCACATGTCGAGTCTCACGTGGAGTCGTGGGCCGAGTCCACAGTAGACCCGAGCCGGCGTGGACCGAGCCCATGGACCAGCTGGCGTCAGCGAGGCCAATCGAGAGGCTGCCACGTGTCCATGCCGACGCAATAATTAATTTCCGAAAAGAAAATGATTTATTAATTCGAAATATTGATTCAAATTTAGATTCAAACTTCAAACGCTTATAACTTTTGCGTTTCAACTCCGATTGGGCGATTCAAATTTCTAAATTTGTATAAAATTGAGATCTACCTAAATATAAATTTTATTTAATTTTTGGACTAAAGTTTTTCTCTGCAAAATTATTTAATTGATTATTTAAACTTTAAATAATCATAACTTTTATGCGTTTTAACTCCAAAATTAGCGATTCCAGTTTCTAAAAATCCAGAAAATTATGTTCTCTCTGTTTATGGATTTTATTTGGAGTTTTGGGATGTTTTTGCCTAGTGTTTATTTGTGTATTTGCTATTTGCACGCTTTACGAGTAGGCGTTGAAGTCTGGGAAGGATTCGAAGGAGAAGTGTTGACTCAGGATCCAACTCAAGACCAAGAGCAAGTGCTTTTTGAAGGCAAGTTGTGCTTTGACCATGTTGATCCTATTTGAAATCTATTTTTGATTTAAACTATTGCATGCTAGTTCAATTAGAAAGATACTTTGTTTAAACATGGGGTTAGATAAATACCAATTTGTTATATGACACCTTGATTATCTAAGTATGTGCCATGATCCCTTGTCACCCTAGTTGTGGTTTACTAGTTGGACATTATTAAATTGCCAACATGGGTTTAGATCGTTGTAGTATCTTGCTTAGACA
This sequence comes from Rhipidocladum racemiflorum, assembly GCA_036346355.1. Classification (NCBI taxonomy): domain Eukaryota; kingdom Viridiplantae; phylum Streptophyta; class Magnoliopsida; order Poales; family Poaceae; genus Rhipidocladum; species Rhipidocladum racemiflorum. The sequence goes on from CM070578.1 coordinate 56,226,042, forward strand.
CCTTTCGTGCTCATGACATGATTTTGGATAATCAAATGCTAATATTGACTTAATGATATATTGAACCTGTTTTGGAAAAGTATCATGTGATGTTGATGGCACGTGGTGCATGGTAATCAAGCGGGGTTTGATAAATGATTTTATCGGGGCATGTGGCAAGAGTAATCAGGTGGGCGGTGTGGCATTGGGAGTGTTGATTTGGTTTTTCGGGTAGTCTTGCCCTGGTCACTCTAAGGACTTAACCTTGCAAGCCTTTGAACTGGGTCATACTTGCAACCACATGGCTGGAATGGGGCGGCCCTAGTTGACTAAGTTGCTAAGGACTCACTTGTGGAGCCTCGGGGTGTCGATTACACCGTTTGTGTGATTGTGCGGGGGCGTATCGTGGCGTGGCCAGGTACCCATCTAACGGTGTGTTGGTCCCATACTTCGCCTTAGCTAAGGGAAGGGATGGTGTAGAGCACGAACCTGGAGAGGACCACTGTGTTGTTTGAGGCTTAGAAAGGCTTTATTCACTGGAACTTCGCCTTTGTGGTGTTTGACTGTATCTTGTGGGTAAAGTGCATAACCTCTGCAGTGTAGAATCTATTTGAATAGCCAGGAGTCCACTGATCTTTGGACAATGCTCGGGAATTACAGATCAAGGGTTAGACTTTACGAAAATAACTTGGATTTGAAAAGTTGGGTTGGTTTAACAATGAAGATGATGGAAATGTGGTTTAGGATGGGAAAAATGTTTGTTAAACTTCTTGAAAAGTTATTTATGCTTTACTTATTTCTGCTTCGAATCTACTTATATTACTTGTCAAAAGTCATTTCTTGCAAATATACTGAGCTATTCCTTTGTACTAAGCCATGCATATAGTATATTAGCTTGCATTACGTGCATGACTTGCCGAGTACCAAGTACTCACCCTTGCCTCAACACAATACCAGTTGAAGAGGAGATTACGCCCGGCTTTGGAGGAGGAACTCCAAGAGGACCCGACTACTTAGGGATGCGAGCCCGGTCGGTTGCACGTGGTATCTTGGATGGCGCCACGAAGTTTATTTGATTTTCATTGCTATTGTTTCTCTCTGAATAAGTTTAAGCCCTCACGAGGCATACATTTGTAACTTGACCATGAGGTCAAGTAACGATTTGGTTATTTAAATAAAGTACTTTGATAATATCGATTGGTATGATTGTGATATTTACCGATGTTAAGACTGTGTGCACTAAGCTGCGTTCTGGACTAGTGCTGAATACACAGAGGGTCCGGATTTGCAAATTCGGGGTCCCGACAGAGGTGGTATCAGAGCCATACTTGACTGTAGACTCAACCCTAAGTTAGAATGGTCGTAGTGAGGATAAAACCTATTTTCTAAAAACTAAAAATTTGTGAAGACAAGAAATGACATCTCGACTTATCCCCTTCTCTCTTTTCTTGTCTCTTGCTGAAATTTTCCCTTACCTTATCACAATTTAAAAATTCCGAGTTCTTACGTAAAGCACTCTGGTGACAGATGGAGGAAGAGTTCAACTACGTTGATCCGGGAGTTGGTCACGACTGCAGAACTTTGGCACATGCTACAAACTCTCGGAGATTTTGAGAAGCCCCAATATCAAGTGGAAGTGATCGGACAAGCGGGATTGATCAAGGCTTGTGGCGTGAGGATTGAGGTACTGCTAGGAAAAGGGCCAGGCAATCGCGATACACTGACCTTTGCCAGGAGATCTACAATGCAGATGGGTATCCAAGAAGTATCACGACGAGCAATGCGGCACATTACGTATCTCGCCAGAGAATTTGAGAGTGCGGTGTTCCGTTACCATCCGGCGGCGATAACCTTCTCGACCGAAGGAGATTCGGGATGAGGATGCCCGCGGTTACACGATTGGCACGATTTGTCGTCGCCAGGAGGATGTACTAGATAATACAAGCAAGGAGCTACGAAGGCCCGCAAGGAGATCACGGCAGAGAAGAACAGATGGCGGGAAGCTCAAGAGTATGTGGCACATCTTCTGCGAAGGATTGGCGAGTTGGAGATGACTTTATGCGGACGGACCCGAGAACCGATTACTCGAGCTACACGAGCGAGATCGGAGGAGTCGGATCTCGATGAGGACACCGCTTCTTCGACTACCACGAGAGGACACGATTCTTTGGACATGGCAATCGTTTCGCGCCTTATGCCGCAAAGACCGTGCACCGTGCCGTGGAGGTTTTCGATGAGTGAGCATAGGTTCTATAGTGAGACTCCTTCACGAGTCGAGTCATAGAATAAAGAGTCACCCTTTAGGCGTTAGATTCGAGTTAGTTCGATTTGGATTTGCTTTGTTTCTTGAGTATGCATTATGTGTTGCAAGGCCCTTAGGCATTGTAAGCAGCCATACCAAGTTATTAATAATAAAGATGGACCTTAAAGTTACCCCTTTCGCCCCGCATAAGTTCCATATTACTTGTCTATTCTTGTTTCCCTCTCATCTCTAAACCTAGAGCAAATCGGCGAGATGGTGAACACCCGTGGAAACCTTGGAAGCAATGGGAGTGGATCTCGCCCAGCCAGAAAACCCCAATGATGGAGCACCAAGACCGCCACCTTGGATATGCGAGAATTTGGGCGTTTCTTGCTGCAGACTCGAGTTGATGCATGCTATGATGCAACAAATGCAACACGTCACTTTGCTCAAGCCACTGCAGATTAGAGATGGGCTGATTGATAGTTAACAGTACCAAGGCAATCAGCATAGAGGATGTCCCAAAGAGTGAATGAGTACCAGATGTTTTTCCCGAGGATCTACGGTATGCCGCGAGACAGGGGACATAGAGTTTGTGATAGAGCTTGTACAGTACAAAGACCGATAGCAAAGAGACCCTATCGGATGTACACCGAGGAGTTGGTAGAGATGAAGAGACAGCTAGAGGAGTTAATGGAGAAAGGATTTATCAGACCAAGTTAGTCGCCGTGGGGAGCACCAGTTTTGTTTGTCAAGAAGAAGGGCGGGAGTTTCGGGATGTGCATTGACTACCGTGCACTCAATGAAGTCACCGTGAAGAATAAGTATCCGCTACCAGGATTGATGATTTGTTTGATCGATTAAGAGGAGCCGGAGTTTTCTCCAAGATTGATGCGAGATCGGGATACCATCAGTTGAAGATCCGATTAGAGGATATTCGAAGGCGCATTCTCGTCAAGATATGGACATTACGAGTTCTGATTATGTCCTTTGGGTAACGAATCGCGACTTATTTCATGAATATGATGAATAAGGTGTTCATGGAATATTTGGACAAGTTTGTAAATCGTGTTCATAGACGATATCCTAGTCTACTCCAAGACAGAGGATGAACATGCCAGAACACTTAAGGCGAGTTTTGGAAAGGCGAGGAGCGACAACTTTTCGCCAAGTTCAGCAAGTGTGATTTTTGGAAGGACAAGGTGGAGTTTCTTGGACATGTAATGACCGCAGAGGGAGTCATTGTGGATCCAAGCAAAGTAGAAGCGGTGTTACATTGGGAGTACCAAGATCGTGACTGACCCAGTCGGAGTTTCCTTGGAATGGCAGGATACTACCGCGTTTCATCGAAGGCTTTTCGACAATTGCGAAACCTCTTACGCAATTGCTGAAGAAGGAAAAGAAGTTTGCATGGGCGCTTGAATGTGAGAAAGGATTTCAGAGCTGAAGAAGCGATTGACATCAAGACCGGTGTTAGTTCTAGGATGTTGCTCAAAGCTTCGATATTTATTGTGACGCATCGCGCCAAGGACTTGGAGGTGTGCTGATGAAGAATGGAAAGGTCGTCGCTTATTCATCAATGCAGTTGATGCCGCATGAGGAAAATTATCCGACACATGACCTAGAGTTATCTGCCGTATTGCAAGCTTTGAAGTTATGTCGTCACTATCTCGATTGGAAGCAGATGTGAAGTATATACGGATCATAAGAGCCTTAAGTACATATTCACCCAGTCGGATCTGAATATGAGGCGAGAGAGATGGTTAGAGTTGATCAAGGACTATAATGTTGGAATCCATTACCATCCGGGAAGGCCAACGTAGTAGCCGATGCTCGAGTCGGAAAAACCATACCGTGAGTACGTTGCTAGCCACAAGTCGATGAGTTATGTGAGGATTTCCGGAAAATGAAGATTGAGGTTGTACCTAGCGGATTCTTGGCCGCATTGGAAGTAAAGCCTACTTTAGAGGACCAGATCCGAGAAGGACGAAGGATGATGACAGGATCCGCAGGATTAAGTCCAAAAGGAGGAAGGCAAGGCGAGGACTTCAAATTGGATGAGCGAGGCACGTTGTGGATGAAGGATCGCATCTGTGTGCCTAACAAAAGGAGTTAAAGCAACTGATTACGGAAGAAGCCCATGACTCCAAGTACTCAATTCATCCCGAAGCGCCAAGATGTATCGAGGATCTCAAGGAGAGATGCGGTGGCGAGTATGAAGCGAGAAGTTGCCGAGCATGTTGCATTGTGCGGCGTATGCCAGAGAGTCAAGGCAATGCATCGAGACCACAGGATTACTGCTACGGCTGAAAATACCTGAGTGGAAGTGGGAGGAAATCGGAATGGATTTCATTACCGGTTTGCCGAAGACTCAAGGAGGTTATGACTCCATATGGGTTATAGTGGATCGCTTGACTAAAGTAGCCCATTTTATCCCCGTGAAGACCATTTACTCGGATATATGTTAGCTGAGTTGTACATGATCGGGATTGTTTGTTTGCACGAGTGCCAAAGAGGATTGTATCGGACGGAGGTACCCAATTTACCTCAAGGTTACGGAATAAGTTGCATGAAGCCATGGGAACCCGTTTAAACTTGATGCGACTTATCATCCACAGGCGGATGGACAGACCGAAAGAGTCAACCAGATTCTGGAAGATATGTTGAGAGCTTGTGCATTGGCTTATGCTACCTCTTGGGATAAGAGTTTGCCGTATGCCGAGTTTAGTTACAACAATAGTTATCAGGCTAGTTTACAGATGTCACCTTTTGAGGCAATCAGATGGTCGACCTGTCGGACGCCATTGAATTGGAATGAGACCGGCGAGCGCCGTGTCTTTGGACTGATATTCTTCAAGAAATTTGAAGAGCAGATCGCTATGATTAGGGAAAGGTTGAAGATAGCCCAATCTCGACAAAAGAGTTATCCGACAATCGTCGCCGGATTTGAGTTTTGAACCGAAGACTTTGTTTACCTCGAGTTACGCCTCTCGGGGAGTTAAGAGGTTCCATGCCAAAGGGAAACTTGCACCTGCTATGTTGGACCATTTAAGATTTTGAGCCGCAGAGGCGAAGTTGCTTATCGACTAGAGTTGCCACAATCGTTAGCAGGAGTACATGATGTATTCCATGTGTCCCGATTGAAGAAGTGTCTCCGAGTTCACGAGGAACAGATATACCGGAGTCAATTGAGTTGCAAGAGGATTTGACTTATAAGGAGTATCAGTGAGGATTCTAGACACAATGGATCGAGAAACTAGAAACAAGTCAACCCGTTTTCAGAGTTCGATGGAGCAACCATGCAGAGAGCGAAGCGACTTAGGGCCTTGAAGAGGATTTGAAGAAAGAATTTCCAAACCTATTCCTTTAGTAAGCCACGAATCTCGTGGACGAGATTCTATTAAGGGGAGGTTTGTAACATCCCAAAATTTTGCTTTTCTTAAATTCATGTGTGATTTGGCACTTTGGTGAATTTTTGGAATCTTCTGAATTTATTTGGATTTATTTGGAATTTATTTGAATTTATTCCATTTTGAAATAATTAAGGAATTTAATTTTGCAAATAAAATTTTGTTGGAAATATTTTATTTGAGTCCAAAATGATCCAAAATATTTTCGAATTTTTGGAATTTTTACGAGTCTTTTGCTATTTTTAATGAATTAAATGAATTATCGGGAATTATTTTAAATATTAATTATTGAAAAGGACCGACGTCGATTCTTCGTTCATCCGATCGAGCCCGAGTCGGACTCGAGTTCGAGTCCGACCGAGCCACGTGACTCGATCGAACCCACTCTAACCCTAATCAATCCCAACCGTTGGATCAAGATCCAGCGGTGAGATCGGCCGTCTGCGGTTCGAGCCGTATCCGGCCGGATCCGATCGCGCCCGTCGCGATCGTGGCCGTCGATCGTGCCACGTGGGCGGACGCCACGATTTCGTCGTCTTCGCCGAGTCGAGCCGGACTCGCCCCGCCGCGCTTGGCCGTAACGAACTAGGTTTCCGTCTAGGGCACGCCGAGGCTATTTAAAGCGTGAGACGTCCCCGCAGGTTGCCCTCATCCTTGCGCACTGCTTTCCCGAGCCATCTACTTTGAGCCGCGCCCGTTGAGCCGCAATCGCTCGCCGGAGTTGTCTCTTCCCTCCGCTGCGGTTTGCGCCTGCTTTCCGCCGTCGTCAGTCGTCTTCGCCGAGAAGGAGCCCAGATCCGGAGTCCCCGCGACGAGACGCACCGAAGGGAGGTTTCATCTCGCGGAGAAGCCCGTGGCGCGTAGCCGTGGTCATCGTCTCGGCTCCGTCAAGCCCGGCGCGCCGCCGTGAAACCATCGCCGTCCGCGAGCTCGGAGGACCGTCGGATCCAGATCGAGCGGTTGAGGTGAGATCACGTGTTCCAAACCCGATTAGATGCGACCGTTGGATCAAGATCCAGCGGTTCACACCGCCACGCGTCGTAGCGGTGCGATTATAGGATTAGATCTGGACCGTCCGATCTAGATCGAGCGGCCCATGATCATCGAGTAGTTTCAACGCGCGTTAACCCTGGATCCAATCCGCGCCGTTGATTTTCAAACCAACGGCCGAGATTGCGCCACGTGTCGGGAAGTTGGACCGACGCGGTGGCGCCCACGCACGCTGGCAGCGTAGGACGCCGACACGCCGGGCCAGCGTGTCGAGGGCCCGCATGTCGATGGCTAACCCAGCCAAGCGGCGTCACCCATGACGTCACAGTGGACCCCACTGTCGGCACCATGGCCGAGCCCCGCCGACGTCGGCCGATGACGTCACCCGAGTGGTCCCACATGTCGGGCCTCACGTGGAGTCGTGGACCGAGTCCACGGTAGACCCGAGCCGAGCGTGGACCGAGCCCATGGACCGGTGACGCCAGCAGGCCAATCGAGAGGCTGCCACGTGTCCATGCCGACGCAATAATTAATTTCAAAAGAAAATGATTTATTAATTCAAAATATTGATTCAAATTTAGATTCAAACTTCAAACGCTTATAACTTTTGCGTTTCAACTCCGATTGAGCGATTCAAATTTCTAAATTTGTATAAAATTGAGATCTACCTAAATATAAATTTTATTTAATTTTTGGACTAAAGTTTTTCTCTGCAAAATTATTTAATTGATTATTTAAACTTTAAATAATCATAACTTTTGCGTTTAACTCCAAAATTGACGATTCCAGTTTCTAAAATCCAGAAAATTATGTCCTCTCTGTTTATGGATTTTATTTGGAGTTTTGGGATGTTTTTGCCTAGTGTTTATTTGTGTATTTGCTATTTGCACGCTTTTACGAGTAGACGTTGAAGTCTGGGAAGGATTCGAAGGAGAAGTGTTGACTCGGGATCCAACTCAAGACCAAGAGCAAGTGCTTTTTGAAGGCAAGTTGTGCTTTGACCATGTTGATCCTATTTGAAATCTATTTTGATTTAAACTATTGCATGCTAGTTCAATTAGAAAGATACTTTGTTTAAACATGGGGTTAGATAAATACCAATTTGTTATATGACACCTTGATTATCTAAGTATGTGCCATGATCCCTTGTCACCCTAGTTGTGGTTTACTAGTTGGACATTATTAAATTGCCAACATGGGTTTAGATCGTTGTAGTATCTCGCTTGGAGCACCTTTCGTGCTCATGACATGATTTTGGATAATCAAATGCTAATATTGACTTAATGATATATTGAACCTGTTTTGGAAAAGTATCATGTGATGTTGATGGCACGTGGTGCATGGTAATCAACTGGGGTTTGATAAACGATTTCGGGGCATGTGGCAAGAGTAATCAGGTGGGCAGGTGTGGCATTGGGAGTGTTGATTTGGTTTTTCGGGTAGTCTTGCCCTGGTCACTCTAAGGACTTAACCTTGCAAGCCTTTGAACTGGGTCATACTTGCAACCACATGGGTGGAATGGGACGGCCCCTAGTTGACTAAGTTGCTAAGGACTCACTTGTGGAGCCTCAGGGTGTCGATTACACCGTTTGTGTGATTGTGCGGGGGGCGTATCGTGGTGTGGCCAGGTACCCATCTAACGGTGTGTTGGTCCCATACTTCGCCTTAGCTAAGGGAAGGGATGGTGTAGAGCACTGACAGGAGAGGACCACCTGTGTTGTTTGAGGCTTAGAAAGGCTTTATTCTGGGAACTCGCCTTTGTGGTGTTTGATTTGTATCTTGTGGGTAAAGTGCATAACCTCTGCAGAGTGTAGAATCTATTTGAATAGCCGAGTCCACGATCTTTGGACAATGCTCGGGAATTACAGTCAAGGGTTAGACTTTACGAAAATAACTTGGATTTGAAAAGTTGGGTTGGTTTAACAATGAAGATGATGGAAATGTGGTTTAGGATGGGAAAAATGTTTGTTAAACTTCTTGAAAAGTTATTTATGCTTTACTTATTTCTACCGCTTTCGAATCTACTTATATTACTTGTCAAAAGTCATTTCTTGCAAATATACTGAGCTATTCCTTTGTACTAAGCCATGCATATAGTATATTAGCTTGCATGTGCATGACTTCTTTGAGTACCAAGTACTCACCCTTGCCTCAACACAATACGAGTTGAAGAGGAGATTACGCCCGGCTTTGGAGGAGGAACTCCAAGAGGACCCGACTACTTAGGGATGCGAGCCCGATCGGTTGCCTGTGGTATCTTGGATGGCGCCACGAAGTTTATTTGATTTTCCGCTGCTATTGTTTCTCTCTGAATAAGTTTCGCCCTACGAGGCATACATTTGTAACTTGACCATGAGGTCAAGTAACCAGTTTGGTTATTTAAATAAAGTACTTTGATAATATCGATTGGTATGATTGTGATATTTACCGATGTTAAGACTGTGTGCACTAGCGCGTTCCTGGACTAGTGCTGAATACACAGAGGGTCCGGATTTGCAAATTCGGGGTCCCGACAACTACAACGGTCTAAAACCCATGTTGGCAATCTAATAATGTCCAACTAGTAATCCACAACTAGGGTGACAAGGGGTTATGGCACATACTTAAATAATCAAGGTGTCATACAGCAAATTGGTATTTATCTAATCCCCCATATTTGAATAAAGTATTTTCTAATTGAACTAGCATGCAATAGGTTAAATCAAAATAGATTTCAAAATAGGATCAACATGGTCAAAGCACAACTTGCCTTCAAAAAGTACTTGTTCTTGGTCTTGAGTTGGATCCTGAGTCAATACTTCTCCTTCGAATCCTTCCGGCACTTCAACGTCTACTCGTAAAGCGTGCAAATAGCAAATACACAAATAAACAATATGCAAAAAGTGTCCAAACATCCAAATAAAATCCATAAACAGAGAGAACATAATTTTATGAATTTTTAGAAACTGGAATCGTCAAATTCGGAGTTAAAACGCAAAAGTTATGATTATTTAAAGTTTAAATAATCAATTAAATAATTTTACAGAGAAAAACTTTAGTCCAAAAATTAAATAAAATTCATATTTAAGTAGATCTCAATTTTATACGAATTTAGAAATTTGAATCACTCAAATCGGAGTTGAAACGCATAAAAGTTATAAGCGTTTGAAGTTTTGAAATTCAAATCAATTATTAAACCGAATTATTAAATCATTTTCTTTTGGAAAATCATTTATTGCGTCGGCGAGGACACGTGGACCAATCGGGTGACGACGCGTGGCCTCGGGTCCACGGACTGGCGCGACGGTCTCGGCTCGGTCCACCGTGGGCTCGGCCCACGGCTCATGGTCGCTGACAGGTGGGCCCTCTGACACGCGGGCCCCGCGTGTCAGCGTCACACACACGCGCGCGTGGACGGCGCTGACCGCGACGGTCAGGCTTCCCGACACGTGGCGCAATCTCGGCCGTTGATTTGAAAATCAACGGCCCAGATTAGATCTGGCTAACGCGCTTGGAAAACAACTCCACTGATCTGGACCGTTCGATCTTGATCGGACGGTCAAGATCCAATCTATTGCTATGAACGTGGTTCAATCTAAGCCGTTGGATCTAGATCTAACGGTTGAGATTAGATCTGGAGATTAACACGTGATTCTTTACCGTGGGTGACGTGGACGACCGACCGTGCGATGAAGATCCGACGGCCGAGAAGCTTCGCTGGTGCGATGTCCACGGCGAACTCGGCGCCGGCGTTGAGAACGAAGACCACACCGACGCGGCGTTCGGGCACGCGCTCGGCGAAGTGGGTGGTCTCTTCGGTGCGTCTCGGCGGGACTCGGATCTGGGCTCCTTCGGCGGAAGACGACGGACGGTGGCGTAAGCGGCGCAAACGCGGCGGACACCTCCTCCAACTCTGGCGAGCTCGTGCACGGGCAAGCAGCGGCGGCTTTCGGCGAGATGGCTCGGGACACGTGCGCGACGGAGGAGGGCAACCTCGGGCGTGACTCGGGCTTTAAATAGCCTCGGCGTTGCGTGCGAGCGGAAACCTAATTCTCCACGGCGGCGGCGCGGTGCGCGGAGTCGGCCGGACTTCGGGCGGAGACGACGATGGTCGACAATCCACGTGGCGCGATCAACGGCCACGATCGCGACGGCGCGATCGGGTCCGTCGGTCTCGGCTCGAACCGATGCGATCAATCCGGCCGTTGGATCTCGATCCGACGGTCGGAATCAACTTGGTTAGGGTTGGTTCGACCGACTTATTGCCTGGACTCGAGTCCGACTTCGGTGCGGCTCGGTCGGATGAACAGTGCAAACCCATTCGCATTTTCCAGCGATTTAATAATTAAAATAATTCCCGAAAATTCATTTAATTCATTAAAAATAGCAAAATACTCGAAAAATTCGGAAAAATTCTGGAAAATATTTTGGAACATTTTGGACTCAAATAAAATATTTCCAACAAAATTTTATTTGCAAAATTAAATTCTTTAATTATTTCAAAATGGAATAAATTCAAATAAATTCCAAATAAATCTAAATAAATTCCAGAAAATTCCAAAAATTCACCAAAGTGCCAAATCACACATGAATTTAAGAAAAGCAAAATTTTGGGGTGTTACAATAGGTGACAAGGTAGACATAGGTTCAATCAGGTTGAATAGCTAATCCTAGTTTAATTGAAACAATTTTTTTTCGAATTAGCATGCAATAGTTTAAAGTAATGTAACTCTTAAAAACATGGGCTCAATATGATAAACGCACAACTTACCTTCAAAAGCTCTTATTTTCTGCCCTGGACCTTGCTCTTGAGTTGGTTCCTCATTCACGTACGCCTCGGGTACTTCAACATTTACATGTAATGAATAAATAAAGCAATAAATACCAAAAATAGAGAGTAAACTCAATTCCAAAAATTAAATAAAATTCACCAATAAATAGATCTTGATTTTACAAATTTTTAGGAACTATAATCACTTCAATCAGAGTTCGTATGAGGGAGAATGAGCTCACAAACATTTAAAATAAAAGAAAAAGAATACAACTCAATTACTCGAATTATTTTTCTACTGAAAAAGGCTTTATGATGTCACGCTGATGTCATTGGCATTTTGAGCTTCAGCCTTTCCTACGAAAAAACCTATTTATGATGTCATGCTAATGTCAACAACCATGCGGATTAATCACGTGTTGACATGTTTCTCGGGTGCATGGACCCGGTCCACAGAATCGATCTGGTTCACGTTGAGCCCAGCACACGGTGCTTCAGCTGTTGCGCAGACACTCATAGGTGTTAGGAAACTGGTTTCGTATCCTATATGGACTCTTCCTTATCTCTAAGCAGAACCGCTATATATAGGAGGCAGGGGGTCACCCCATTGTACACACAAGCATACAGATTAATAAAGCAGATCCGTTCCTCCTTATATTGTGTCTCTCGCCCTCTCTCTGTTCTCCACTTTAGATCTATTAGGCAACCCCGGACTATTCGATAGTGAGGTTGTCTAACACGTTATCAGCACGAAGCTCTACCCGGTGAACAGATTGAAAAGGTGAGAAACGGTAAGAATCGGATATTTGAATCTAATCTCTCGTTCGATTATTTGCTTGTATCTACGTGGCATGAAGCTACGAGTGATGGGGTGTAGATGGATGCCCGAACTTCCGTCAGGTGGAGGATAAGTCGATTAGGCGGCGCGAGACACACACGATCCGGCTTCTTGATCGACACGATCAAAAACCCCTGCAATCGCAGCACCACGCGTCCTCTGGTTATCAACCGTGCGCTGCCCGGTTGACCTCGCCACAAAGGCTAATCCCTGCCAATGAATCAAGAACACAAGCAAGAACAAGAAAGATGCACTGAATTTGAAAATTGAAGATGAATCTCACGAGTTGGGGTCTCACAAACCGATGAACGGTAATACTGTTCAAAGACAGAATTAATCTAAGCAAAACCCAAAGCAAACCCTAGCGGTGGCTACTGGATATAAAGGCTATGGGACGTCCTAGAAACCCTAGACGTGTCCGTGATGGACTCCAACACGATACATGGGCCAACGGCCCAAATTGGTGACGCAGCACCCTGGGACAGATTCTGTCCGCCAGCTTGAAACGTGGATTCCCGTCGACTCCGAAGTCCAAATGACCTGAAACCGGTGCCATTGTAAAGCTTATCTCCTTAGCTTTCCATGCATATGTGGATCATCAAAATCGGAGCCCGTTTGTGGCCTAGGCGATGATTTTAGTGAACGCTGCTCCTGGTGGCCGAGGTGGTCGACTCCGAGATGAATTGAACCTCCAACTTGACTTGGACACCCTCCTTGCCTCCCTCTTGGTCCTTGCTGGTTTCCAAGGCCTTCATGGTCCTCTCCAAAGTTCCTAAGTACAATATAATCAATAATATCATTAGGTAGCATACCATCCTCACAAGTATCTGCACGGGCACTTAGGAACGAGCTCACCTGTTGATTCAATTGTCGTGCTCGTGCTCTTGTGATGGGTCCTTGCATCACAACTGGAGGAGGCTCGGTCGTATGCATAGGAGTGATGTCCTCATCATCCTCCCCCTCTTGAAGTGGAGTCATCCTCGACTCAAGCCCATCTTCTTCTCCCATGAATGGTTTCAAATCTGCAATGTTAAATGTGGAACTAATCCCAAATTCGGGCGGCAACTCAAGTTTATATGCATTATCATTTATTTTCTCAAGTATCTTGAAAAGACCATCAGCTCTAGGCATTAATTTAGACTTTCTCAATTCTGGAAAACGATCCTTTCGCAAGTGTAACCATACTAAATCACCCGGTTCAAGTTTTACTTCCTTTCTACCTTTACTTCCTGCAGTCCTATACCTTTCATTCATCATTTCAATATTTTCTTTAGTCTTTTCATGCAATTTCAGAATAAATTCAGCACGTTCCTTAGCATCAAGATTAACTCGTTCACTAGTAGGTAAAGGTAATAGATCAATAGGAGCATGGGGATTGAAGCCATACACTACCTGAAAAGGACTTACCTTGGTGGTGGAATGTACCACCCTATTATAAGCGAATTCAACATGCGGCAAACATTCTTCCCACATCTTCAAATTCTTCTTCAAAACAGCCCTCAACATAGTGGATAATGTACGATTTACTACCTCGGTTTGGCCGTCGGTTTGGGGATGACATGTTGTTGAAAACAGCAGCTTGGTCCCCAATGTATTCCATAGAGTTCTCCAAAAGTGGCTCAAAAACTTGGCGTCACGATCCAAACAATAGTAGAAGGCACACCATGCAAGCGAACGATTTCTTGAAAGAAAAGGTTAGCAATATTAACAAAGATCGTCGCTCTTATGACAAGGAATAAAGTGAGCCATCTTAGAAAATCTATCAACCACCACAAAAATACTATCCCTCCCCCTCTTGGTCCTAGGCAGTCCTAAAACAAAGTCCATAGATATATCCTCCCATGGAGTGCTAGGAACAGGAAGAGGCATATATAAACCATGTGGATTCAATCGTGACTTAGCCTTTTGACATGTAGTGCAGCGGGATACAAACCTCTCAATGTCTCGCCTCATCTTCGGCCAAAAGAAGTGGGCAGACAGCCACGGCCTCCGTCTTCTTGGCACCAAAATGACCCATCAACCCTCCTCCATGGGCCTCATGTATCAAAAGAAAACGAACGGATCCAACTGGAATACATAGGCGGTTAGCTCTAAACACAAATCCATCGTTTATCACATATTTGTCCCATGTTCTTCCCTCTTTGCAATGCAGCAAGACATCTTTAAAGTCATCATCATGAGCATATTGTTCTTTAATTGATTCCAATCCAAATATACGACAATCAAGTTGGGACAACATGTTATATCTCCTAGACAATGCATCAGCAATCACATTATCCTTCCCTTTCTTGTGTTTGATAACATAAGGAAAAGGTTCAATAAATTCAACCCATTTAGCATGTCTACGATTCAGTTTCACTTGACTACGAATATGTTTTAGCGACTCATGATCATAATGAATAACAAATTCTTTGGGCCAAAGATAATGTTGCCACGTTTCTAAAGATCGCACAAGAGCATACAATTCTTTATCATACGTGGAATAATTCAAAACAGGACCACTCAATTTTTCGCTAAAATAAGCAACAGGTTTTCTATCTTGCATCAAAACACCACCAATTCCAATCCCACTAGCATCACATTCAAGCTTAAAGGTCTTATTAAAATCAGGAAGTTGGAGTAAAGGTGCATTAGTAAGCTTATCTTTCAAAAGGTTGAAGGCATTCTCCTGTGCTTGCCCCCAATGGAACACAACTCCCTTCTTCATCAATTCATTCAATGGAGCTGCAATGGCGCTGAAATCCTTCACAAAGCGACGGTAAAATCCGGCAAGTCCATGGAAGCTCCGCACTTGTGAAATCGTCGTGGGCGTTGGCCAACTCTTAATCGCGTGCACCTTGGCTTCATCAACCTCAATTCCCTGCGGAGTCACAACATAGCCAAGAAACGATACTGCTCGGTGCAAAAGTGCACTTCTCGAGGTTACCAAATAAACGCGTGCAAAGACGCAAAGCATCAAAAACAGCACGTAGATGATCAAGATGTTCATGTAATGACTTGCTGTAAATCAATATATCATCGAAATAAACCACCACAAATTTTCCAATGAAAACTCGTAAAACCTCGTTCATTAAGCGCATGAAGGTGCTCGGCGCATTAGTTAAACCAAAAGGCATGACTAACCACTCATACAATCCAAACTTGGTTTTAAAAGCTGTTTTCCATTCATCTCCCAATTTCATTCTTATTTGGTGGTATCCACTACGCAAGTCAACCTTAGAGAAAATTATAGAACCACTTAACTCATCAAGCATGTCGTCTAGCCTAGGAATAGGATGACGGTACCTTATTGTGATATTGTTAATGGCTCTACAATCTACGCACATGCGCCAACTACCATCTTTCTTAGGAACCAAAATAACAGAATGAAGACAAGGACTAAGGCTCTCACGTATATACCCGCGGTCCAAAAGATCTTGGACTTGGCGCTGAATCTCCTTAGTCTCCTCGGGGTTGGTCCTATAAGCAGCTCGGTTTGGCAAACTCGCTCCAGGTATCAAATCAATTTGGTGCTCAATCCCTCGTAGGGGTGGGAGTCCTGGAGGTATCTTGGCAGGAAAAACATCCGCATACTCCCGCAAAAGGTTAGTGACAGCAGGAGGCAAAGTATCGGGCGAGATCATCCAATGAAAACAAAGCATCTTTGCATAGCACAAAGATAGCACAAAGCATCATCACTAATTGCAGCAAGATCAGATTTTGTAGCAAGCAAGACGGGATTCCTCAATTTAATTTGGTTGGCTACATGCTGAATTTCAGATTTTTCATCAATGGGTTTCTTGTCATTAGCAATCCGCTCCCTATCGATTTAACAATTTCAGCGGGGTCAAAGGTAGAAGTGTAATTTTCTTTCCCTTATGCATAAAAGTGTATTTATTACTTCTACCGTGGTGAAGTGCATCGATGTCATATTCCCATGGGCGACCCAATAAAGAGAACAAGCTTGCATCGGCACCACATCACAATCAAAGAAAATCAGAATAGGAACCAATGGAAAAATGAACCCGAACTGTTTGTGTTACCTTAGCTTTACTGTAATCATTTAGCCACCGAATGTGGTATGGATGTGGAGTGCGGGCGTGTGGTCAAGCCAAGCTTCTTGACCAAATCTGTACTCACCAAGTTGTTGCAGTGCCGGAGTCAATGATCACGCGTCATTTACCGTTGATGACGAAGAAAATCTGGAACAAGTTGTGGCGCTGCTGCTGCTCGGATTGCTCCATCTGTGCGCTAAGGACACGCTGGACAATGATGGACCTGTAGGCAGCAGTATCCTCGGCGCCAAAGGTGGCTTCGTCATCAACCTCGTCGTTGTCCACCCTGGTGTCGTCGATCTCGTCCTCAACATCGGAGGCGCTGATGTAACCTCCGTCATCGGTGGCGATGTATGCCCGCTGGCTGGGGCATTCTCTCTTGATGTGGCCAATCCCTTGGCACTTGTGGCAGTGAATTCCCGTCGATGTACGGCCTGTGGAAGCGACGGAGGAGCTTGGCGGGGTCGACTTGCTGCTGTCTGTGGCACGGGTGGGTGGTACCGTCGCTGCCGGTCGTGTGTTCGGCAGAGGTGGCGTTGCCGCTGGTCGAAAGGTGGAAGAAGGCACTGTCTTTGCTTGTCCCGTAGTCGTTCGGGGCGTGAAGGTGCACCGGCATTGCTCCTGCTCTTGGAATGGCGTCCCTGTAATTCCTTCTCTGCTAACATAGCGAGTTGAAACAAGCGATTGACAGTTGTATATTCTTTATAATCAACAATATCCTGAATTTCTGGATGCAACCCACCGTAAAAACGAGCAATTTTATCCTCAGGTTCCTCTACTACCCCACAACGTAACATACCCTTTTGAAGCTCTTGGTAATATTCCTGAACAGTCATACTACCTTGATCTAATCGTTGCAATCTCTTGCGCATATCACGTTGGTAGGAAGGAGGAACAAATCTATTACGCATAGCATCTTTTAATCTCGCCCAAGAATCAGGTTGTAAGTGGGCATTTACTAGTTCATTCCACCAGATTATAGCAAAATCTTTAAATTCACTAGTGGCTTGTCTAACCCTATGAATCTCGGGAACTAGATGGGAGTTAAATTTCTGCTCAACCGTCATCTCCCAATCTAAGTAAGCATTAGCATCATAAGCTCCAGAAAAGGAAGGGATGGTGAATTTTACCTTAGCGAAAGGATCATCATTGCGGTTCGGTTATTACCTCCCATACCGTGATTCGCCGGCGGCGAAGACGGTCATGCAAGCGGGCGTCCCGTTGAGCAAAGACGCCCCTGGCGGCACGTTGCTGCTCATCTTCATCTTCCTCAAAATCACCATCCTCATCGTGGTCGTTGTTGTCGTGGTTGGCGCCGTTGTTGACGGTTGCACCTCCATTAATGGTCGCTGGAGGGCGTTTTTCGTCGACATCCATCCTCTCGGTGAGGGTGGAAATTCGTCGATCGATGCTCTCAAGGGTCTTGTTCGTCGTCATGGCATGCTCCTTGAACATCATTTTTATCTCGTCCAGCATGGTCGACAACTCTGAATGAAGGACACAGTCTTCGATGGTAACATCATCATCCTCGTTCCTGCCCTTCTTGCCACCTGCCATGGTTAGCGCAGAAAAGGACAGAAGGAAACACAAACACAAGTGTTATGAGCCCTATGAACTACTAGGTGGGATCTCACGCTCTCAAGCAATCTTACCAAGTTCTTACCCGGTTCTTACCAACACGAGGGACGGTGCAACCTGGTGGTCGGGTTCGTGACACCGTGAGGGTGTGATGAAGCGATTGCAAGGGTCAATAACCTGTGCTGATCAGAAGGAATTATATGTGGAGCTGTAGGAAGGTTATATGGATGGGTGGCACACAATGCAGTAACAGATAGTAATGCTGAATAAATGTCCAAAGTACTTGCCCTAGTTGCTGGTCTAAATGTGGCCGTAGTCTAGCTGTGGCAGAAAATAAGGAATAAGTAGAGACAAGCAACAAGGCGTCAGAGTATATGAACAGATATCAGAACCGCATCAAACACTTCTACTTCTATCAGGCACGGTAGAAACACCTACCTTTGCTCCTGCCTTTTTTTTTAGGCTCTATGCCTCTATGCCTCTTTCACCAATTTTTTTTTTATTTTTCTTTGATTTTTTTGATATTTTTCGTAGGCTCAGGAGCACAAAGGTAGATAGTACACAAATTTTCAGCCTGAACAGATGTAAGATGAAACCGATATGAAATAAGAAGTGTTTTCCGAAAAGCGTGCTCAAACTTCGGCGGCCGAGAACTCAATCTTCCCGAGGGAATTTCGCAAAAATAATTTCGGCAAACCCAACAAAGTTGGGGAGAATCGGATGTAAAATTTTCTTCTGATGTCCGTGAAAAAAAAATCGCCTAATTCCGAGTCCGTATGCAAAAGTTATTGCCGTTTTACGGAAGGACTCCGAATCAGGGTTTTTTTAGGAAGCACCTCTCCAAACTCAAGGACGTATGGAGTGGATATGAACGCGATGATCTGTGGTGGCAGGTTCTGTGATGAGGGGTGGCGATATGGCTAATAGGAGGTGGGGGGGTTAGGGTTTATGAAGGAGAAACCCTAACACAACTAGGACTCCAAAACTGAGGAGAACCACAGAACAAACCGATTCCAACAAGGACTCAAAATACGATTGGATCGGTGTAGGATATGGGATGCAGCGGAGGTGAGACAC
This sequence comes from Rhipidocladum racemiflorum, assembly GCA_036346355.1. Taxonomy (NCBI): domain Eukaryota; kingdom Viridiplantae; phylum Streptophyta; class Magnoliopsida; order Poales; family Poaceae; genus Rhipidocladum; species Rhipidocladum racemiflorum. Next base: position 56,244,940 of record CM070578.1, read on the forward strand.
GACTAAATTAAGACCACGATCTAAACCAGCAACACGACTCGAATCTGGACACAAACTCAGTACTACGGACTCTGAAACCGAAATTGTGCAAAGGCTAGGCGTGGTTCTAGGTATGGTAGACTATGAACTGCAATTATTTTGGCTTTTTCGTGGACTATAGGACGAACGCAAAACTAAATCAAACTACGAGAGAAGGTGAACCTGACGGTCAACCTGGCTCTGATACCACTTGATGGGGTGTAGATGGATGCCCGAACTTCCGTCAGGTGGAGGATAAGTCGATTAGGCGGCGCGAGACACACACGATCCGGCTTCTTGATCGACACGATCAAAAACCCCTGCAATCGCAGCACCACGCGTCCTCTGGTTATCAACCGTGCGCTGCCCGGTTGACCTCACCACGAAGGCTAATCCCTGCCAATGAATCGAGAACACAAGCAAGAACAAGAAAGATGCACTGAATTTGAAAATTGAAGATGAATCTCACGAGTTGGGGTCTCACAAACCGATGAACGGTAATACTGTTCAAAGACAGAATTAATCTAAGCAAAACCCAAAGCAAACCCTAGCGGCGGCTACTGGATATAAAGGCTATGGGACATCCTAGAAACCCTAGACGTGTCCGTGATGGACTCCAACACGATACATGGGCCAACGGCCCAAATTGGTGACGCAGCACCCTGGGACAGATTCTGTCCGCCAGCTTGAAATGTGGATTCCCGTCGACTCCGAAGTCCAAATGACCTGAAACCAGTGCCATTGTAAAGCTTATCTCCTTAGCTTTCCATGCATATGTGGATCATCAAAATCGGAGCCCGTTTGTGGCCTGGGCGACGATTTTAGTGAACGCTGCTCCTGGTGGCCGATGTGGTCGACTCCGAGATGAATTGAACCTCCAACTTGACTTGGACACCCTCCTTGCCTCCCTCTTGGTCCTTGCTGGTTTCCAAGGCCTTCATGGTCCTCTCCAAAGTTCCTAAGTACAATATAATCAATAATATCATTAGGTAGCATACCATCCTCACAAGTATCTGCACGGGCACTTAGGAACGAGCTCACCTGTTGATTCAATTGTCGTGCTCGTGCTCTTGTGATGGGTCCTTGCATCACAACTGGAGGAGGCTCGGTCGTATGCATAGGAGTGATGTCCTCATCAACGAGTTCACAGTCTATGAATACATCTACAACTAAACAAGATCGTCACGAAGCCGTCTCCTGGAATGCGCCTGCTGCCCCACCGGCGCATCGTTTTCCCCCCCTTGGACATGAAGCCCACTGCGTACTGGACATGAAGTCCTTTGCACTTGGAGTCCACGTTCCATGGACAAGAAAGTCTAGAATTGCTTTGAAGTCTAACATGAAGCTCTGTGCACTCGGCTGGACATGAAGTTCAGAGGACAAGACATGAAGTCTTTAATGGACTCAAACCAGTGGACATGAAGTCCATTAATTAATGGATGCTTTGCATGCTAGCTAGCATACGTAGCCTGCAGCATTGATTCGGGCATGAAGCTTCACCACGCCGCCTCGACTGGCCCGAAGCCAACCTTGCGCCCAATGCCGCCCGGCCACAAGGCGCCTTGCCGCTGTACCGCCGAATGGCGCTCGAAGACGCTGCCGCCATTTGGTCTCCGGACGAACGCACGAAGCGCAACCGGCCAGACCCCACCGCACGAAGCGATGTTGCCCCACTCGGCACTGGTTCCGCCGCCCGGCTTGAAGCTGCACTTGCGCCAACCGCGCAGACCGTCTCCCGACTCGCCAGCCCGACCGTCCGTGTCCGAGCATGAAGCTCAGCGCGCCGCCGCTCCTCGATTGCCTCCTTGATCGCTGCTGGCGCCACACTGAAGTCACCGGCCGCCTCGGCCTCCGCGCGCCGCCGGCTCGAAGCCCGACCGCGCGTCCGGCTCGCCGCCGGTTCGACGCCGCGCATGAGCGTGCCGCCGTTTTCTGCCGCTGGTCGGCGTATCCTGCTCCCATGCGCCGCAGGCGGCGTCCACGGCGCAAGCACCGACCGGCCTGCTCGAAGCGCCGTGCCGCGCCCACATCCACCCGCAACCATCGGCTATGGAGGCACGAAGCCGCTGGCCACTCCGCGTCTTGTCAGCGCTGGCGCCGCCGGCCGTTGCTCCGCAACTCCGCTAGCCATCGCACGGCTAGTCGCCGCCGGCTCGACAAGCACCGGCCGGACGCTGGCCATTGCCACCGGCTGCCACGAACCGCAGAGCGCGCACGTGAGGATGAAGCTCCAGTCGCACTGATTTTGGAGATGAACTCCATTGCAGGACATCAAGTCCAATGCTAAAGGGACATGAAGTCCCAGATCGAAGCGGCAGGGACTTGAAGTCCAACACGCAATGCAATCAAACCAGATTAGAACCAATGGTTTGGCGCACGGGGGGCAAGGGGAAATTACCCCTTTGCCCCCTGGGTTTTTATCTCCTTTTAATTTGTTTTTTTTTTCCGAAATTCAATTACAGAATTCAGAAAATTGATTAATAATTCGAAAAAATGATTAGAAATTCTGAAAATTCTCAGAAAAATTCCAGAAAATTTTATGGCTCTGTTTTAATTTTCTGTACCCTTATTTTCTGCATCAATGAATATTTGCATGAATTTTTGCAATAATTGCCCTATTTAGAATACCAGAAATTTATGAGGATTTATTTTCCGCAATTATGAATTTATGAATTGTGCAATTATTGTTTATTCTGAATTCATGAATTGTGCAATTATTGTTATGTTCCATGCAATGTATTTATTTAATATAATACATTGGAAATTCAAGCACGCCGCACGAAGCGGCCACCGTCACGCCAAGAAGGCCGACGTACATGGAACTGAATGCACTACGCGCATGAAGCCGCGTTAAACCGATCGCACGAAGCCGATCGCGCATATTAATCTGATCGCTTGCACGATGCCGATCACCTGCATGCACGAAGCTGTATTTATGAGTATTTATGAATCATGTATTTATGAATTTTTTGTACTTATGAATCTTGCAATTATGAATCTTGCATCTATGAATATTGTATTTATGAATCTTGAAATTATTGCTTTCTTTTAGTTTACTGGAAATTCATGAGAATTTAATTATGCATTTATGAATCTTGCAACCACTCCCTATTAGATTACACGAAGTAATCTAATGAAAGAATCTTTTGAATATGCAAATACCTGGCATTATCAAATGTGAGTTTGAAGAACTGACCCCGAATGATCAGAACTATCTCACATGGGCATCAGGTTTGAAGATTATACTTGCGAGCAAGAAGCTCCAAGCTACCACCGGCTTAGGGTCCTCGAAGGACACGCAACTTATTGCCGAGCAAAACGATCAAACTTTGCCCTTTCTCAGGCATCACCTTTCAGCCACTCTGAAGAATGAATACATGGCTGAGGTGAGTGCGCTTGAGTTATGGACTGCACTTCAGAAGCGGTTCGAGAAGCTCAAGTCCACCATCTTGCTCCAAGCACAACAAGATTGGGTTCGCCTGAAGTTTGCACGCTACAGAATAGTGGTTGTTAATGAATTTTGAATAATGAATTGTAAGCTCTCAAAGAGCATACATTTTCTTTTCTCATGAATAGAATTGCAATTTATTCTTTATTCCAGTATTCTTTATTTACAAGCAATGTTTGAATTACTTTGCCACTATATGATTAGAATTATATTTCTTGTCATTTAAGATATTGTGTAGCGCCCAATGGAGGTGATATGTATTGTTGATAGTGGCACAGCAAATACCATCTTAAGAGAGTCGAAATACTTCCAGACGATCACGAAGAACGCTGGAAGGATTATGAAAATCGCAAGAAGCGATACGCATATAATAGGCTTAGGAAGAACCACAATTATATTGCCAATGGGTACAATTTGGTAATTGATGAAGCCTCCTTGTACCCTCAATCAACACGCACTCTCTTAAGTTTTAACAGATATCCGCGCCAATGGGTTTCACATAGAAACTAATGAAGAAAATGGCAAATAGCATTTGTGCATTATGAAGCACGCGGAGTATGAAAAATGGTATTAGAAAAATATCCCTCGTATGAATCTGGGCTGTACTACACGAGAATCAATGTACACGCAGTGTATACTTCTTTAGAAGCTCTGGATTATTTTCTTTATGGCATTGTATATTTAGGTCATCTTGGTCTTCGAATTATGAGAAATATAGTTAACAACTCACAAGGTCATGGCATTAATGTTAAATTTTTTCCCAAATCACGAAGATTTTGTGTGCCATGCATGTGCCACCGGAAAATTAATAACTAGGCCCTCTGTTTTGAAAGTGCAACATGAAATCCCTGCATTCCTGGAACGCATTCAGGGGGATATTTGTGGCCCGATTCAGCCCTTGTCAGGGCCGTTTTCGATCCTTTATGGTGCTCATTGATGCTTCCTGGAAATGGTCGCATACATGTTTGCTGTCAACAAGGAATCATGCATTCGCAAAAGCTGATCTCGCAGATCATCAGAATTAAGAATGTTTTTCCTGATCATCGCGTGAAGTCCATTCGAATGGACAATGCCAGCGAATTTACTTCCAAGGCATTTGATGATTATTCCACAACAACTGGAATAACTATTGAGCACTCTGTACCGCATGTCCATACGCAAAATGGACTAGCTGAAGCACTAATAAAGAGGATTAACTTCATTGCCAGACCGCTCTTGCAGAGTTGTAACTTGCCCAACAATTGTTGGGGACACGCAGTCCTGCACGCAGCAGCACTCATCAATTATAGACCATCGGCCTACAACATCCATTCAACCATGCAAACTAGTGCATTGGGTCATCCTGAAGAATTGAATGTATGGTATATGTACCTATACCACCCCCACAGCAAACTGAAAGGGCCCTCTCCGCAAGTCTGGGATATACGTTGGTTATGAGAATGCATCCATAATCAGGTATTTGGAACCCATGACTGGGGATTTGAATCTGACCCGATTCGTTGATTGCATCTTTGACGAGGATTGTTTTCCCGTCATTAGGGGGAGGAAATGAACCATTGGATGAAAAATGCCGGGAAATCATAAGGCATCCCATTGGGATCCCGTGCATGACCCTCGCACTAATGAAGCAAATCGAGAAGTCACGAAGACAATTGATTTGCAGAATTTAGCAAATGAACTGCCTGATCATTTTTGTGATCTGAAGAGCGTGGTTAAGTCGCATATACCAGCAAGAAATGCACCAGAGAGGGTGGAAATACCAAAGAAAGCAGAAGGTATCCCTCGTCCTGTTCAGAGGCCTCATAGAAAAAGAACAGGAAATCTGGCTTCTCAAACCCAAAGTACCCGGAGACGTCTGGGGAAAGCGGGCAAGAGGACTTACCACACCAATCACAAAAGTGCCCCAAAGCAAGAAGGGGAGCCGTTGAGAGCCGGCAATCGAAAGAAGCACAGGAAAAGGCAATTCCAGATTAGAATCTTCCATTGGAAGAAGTCACGGAAATAATGTGTGCGCACACATTGGCGGAGAAAAACTAAAGGAACTTGCTTCTAGAATGGGAAATAGCAATGAAGAGCAAGTAGAAGTGCATGAAGCACCCCATGACGAAATGGCCATAAATTTTGTAACAATAGGAGAATCTATGAAAAGAGCAACAACCATTGCAAGGCTTGTTGTTCAAGTTTTTACTCAACGTCCTAGGGTTGATTATGAAGAAACCTATTCTCCGGTCATGGGTGGAATTACCTTTAGATACTTGATCTCAATGGCAGTCAACTTGAAGTTGAGAATGAAGCTAATGGATGTTGTCACAGCATATTTGTATGGAAACTTGGAGTCGAAGATATACATGAAAATACCGGAAGGTATCCCTATCCCGAACCAAGACAGAGCAAACAGAAACCTATACAGTGTAAAATTGGAGAAATCACTGTATGGATCAAGCGATCGAGGAAGAATGTGGTACAATCGCTTGAGTGACTTTCTCTGCAAGAAAGGCTACACGAACAGCGAAGATTGTCCATATGTATTTATACAACGATCCACGAATGGATTTTGTATAATCTCCGTCTATGTAGATGATTTGAACATCATTGGGACGGATGAAGAAATTGAAGAAACATGCATATACTTGAAATCTGAATTTGAAATGAAAGACTTGGGTAAAACCAAGTTCTATTTAGGCTTGCAGCTTAAACATATCCAAGGCGGAATCTTGGTACACCAAGCATCCTACACGCAGAAAGTGTTGGAGAAGATTCGGCTTTGGAAAGGCATACCCCGCAAAGACCCCAATGGTCGGAAGGTCACTCCAAGCAGACCTAGACCCATACAGGCCTAGAGAAGAGGGGGAGGAAGTCCTGGGAGCGGAATTCCCATATTTGAGTGCAATTGGAGCACTCATGTACCTTGCGAACAGCATTAGGCCGGACATTGCGTTCGCCGTGAATTTGCTAGCACGGTGCAGTGCAGAACCCACCAAAAGGCATTGGAAACGGGTGAAGGACATCTTCCGTTACCTTCAAGGAAGCAAAGACCTCGGCTTGTTCTATAGAAGGAACAATGAATTGAATTTGGTTGGCTATGCTGATGCCGGATACCTATCGGACCCGCATACTGGCAAGTCACAAACTGGATATGTTTTCCTTTGCGGTGGAACAACAATTTCGTGGAAGTCGTATAAGCAGACTCTTGTCTCGACGTCGACAAACCACTCAGAAATAATTGCCTTATATGAAGCCTCTCGAGAATGTGCATGGCTTCGAAGAATAGTTCACCACATCCAGAAGTCTTGTGGTTTGAACATGGAACAAAACCCCACCATTATCTATGAAGATAATGCAGCTTGTGTTGCTCAAGTGCAAATGGGATATGTGAAAAACAATCTTACGAAGCACATCAACCCCAAGTTCTTTTATGCCCATGAAATGCATAAGATGAACGAGATAAAGATACTGCATACTAAGTCATGTGAAAATCTCGCAGATTTATTCACTAAGTCACTCCCGGCATCTTCCTTCGAAAGATGTGTTAGAGGAATCGGGATGATGAGGCTTATAGAAGTGCAGATTTCAGGGGGAGATTTTTCACATACTCCTACATAAATCTCGAACATGAAGTTTGAGTACCCAACGTGAATCTTGAAGATTAACATTGAAGTTTGGGTGGATTGTACTCTTTTCCTTAAGTAAGTTTTTCATTGAAGTTTTCTTACATAAGGTTTTTGATCAGGCAATCCGTGCAACACAGCAAGCGTGTGCTATGTACTCTTTCTCCGATTATTTTTCCCACTGGGTTTTTATGGAGTTTTAATGAGGCATATGCATCTCGCAGTGAAGAGTCCAAGGGGGAGTGTTAGGAAACTGGTTTCGTATCCTATATGGACTCTTCCTTATCTCTAAGCAGAACCGCTATATATAGGAGGCAGGGGGTCACCCCATTGTACACACAAGCATACAGATTAATAAAGCAGACCCGTTCCTCCTTATATTGTGTCTCTCGCCCTCTCTCTGTTCTCCACTTTAGATCTATTAGGCAACCCCGGACTATTCGATAGCGAGGTTGTCTAACAATAGGCACACGATTGGGCGTGGTACCGCCCATGCATAAATGTCTGATGCTTGACACGTGGCGCGATTGTGGTTGCACGATTGTCTCTAACGGCTGCAGGTGCACGTGGGTAAGGAAGTGACGGAATATGTGTGGCTCAATCTCAGTTGCCTAATCTAAATTTGACGGTTAGTAGTGCAGCAACAGTAGGACTATGTGGTATATCCTAGTGAGCGACACATTGCAAGATCATGGCCACACATGTACAGATCCAACAGTTGGGGTGCCACGAGATCGACAACGACGAGAGACACATGGTGATCAGAGACCAGTGAAACGCGTCACGATCTGGATTGCTCATCCAAGATCGAATGGCTGGCAGCTAGGAAAGGATTGGGGATGAAGATGATGACGACCACGACAGCGTTTCACAGCTACTCTAGCGACGATTGAAGTCCAACGAGGTCATGGCAAAATGACATGGCAGCATCATAGCTGTTCATGAGGCACCAATCCAGCGGCTCACACACGCAAGCGACGCAGCTCAGTCCAAAGCGTTGGATCAAGATCCAACGTTTGATCTCTAGGGTTTACGATTTGGCTGGGCTGTAGTGCGAGTTGGGTCAGATGGGCTGTGCTCAAGTGGGTTCGACCCACTAGGGTTTTTAACTCATTTTCTGATTTTTCAATTTAACTAAATTCTAGATATCCAATAAAGCCAAGATAAATTAGTAAAATCACCCAAAAAACTATAGAAAAATTGTGCAAAATATTTCAAGGCATTTGGAACCCAAATAAAATAACTTTCATCAAACCTTTGTTTAGATTTTTTAGATTTTTAAATACTTTTAAGAAAAGGCATACTTCAAATAAATTCGAAATAAACCAAATAAATTCCATAAAATTCTCAGAAACCACAAATGCACAATAAATCAAAGAAAAGAAATTTTGGGATGTTGCAGTTACTATGCCAAATTCTTCCCATTATAACATGTCACTACTACAAAAGGTCTATAATAGACGTTTCATCACAGACGATTTTCCAAAATCATATGTATTAAGGATAATCATATACGGTTCACAACTGCGACCATCTAAGTTACTATATATGCTAACAACTATCTATGATAAGCTGATATCATAAACGATTTTGACCATGTACCATCTGTGATATGACTACATATCGCATACGGTTTTACAGAAAATAATCTGTGATACTACACATATCATAGACGATTTTTTATGCAACACATGTATGATATTTCCTGCCAATTATAATATGGAGCCGCAACCCACAAGGGTTTTTAGGCTTTCCAGATCTATCTTTGAGGTGACGGTAATTTGGTGAAAGGAGATTGTGGATTTGAAAGAGTGATTGTAGATCTATTTTTTCTTTATGATACAAGGTTAATAATTGGTTCTAATTGCATTATATTCAAGATCTAGCTTGGTAAATCATCAATTCCACCAACTTTATGTGGAAAATAATCAATTAATCCATTTAAGAATGTGTGCATGTGTATTCCTAGTCTACTTCAATTTAATTAATTTGTACTAGCTACTGTAGATCATACATAATCTACTTCAATATTTAACACTAATTGTGATATGCATAGCGTAGATGGATCAAAGTTAGATGTACACTGAGAACCATGCGAGTGTCGAGTACATTAATCGTGTCTCTGCTTTTAGAAGAGTTGCCTAGGAGGATATGTTTAATAAGAGGGCACAATTTATGTCTTGTCCATGCATTGACTGCGAGAATATGAGAATGTTTGAAACTCAGCACAGATCGAAACACACTTGATTCTAAGGGATTTTAAAAGGGGTATACATGTTGGACTAGTCACGATGAATAGCAGATTATACAGGAAGGTGGTATTAACATCATCGATGAAGTCAACGATATGTTGGCTGATATCCATTAAGCTAAAATTGACAGGTGGGACCCATGATATATAGACCAAGTCCATGGACATGGGTTCATCGGTCATGGATAGGCTGACAGGTGGGTCCCACATGTCATAGACATGGTCTATGGTGAACCGGGTCTACACATATCTAATCTATGGTTATGGGTGAGATGGCTGCTTGTGTGGTAGCGAGGCTTGCATGGCGTTGAGGTGGCATCGATGTCGGTGACATGTTAGCAATGGTGCATAGGAACCAATGTATGGTGACAGCGCACTGGTGGTCGGCGGCGATAGTTAAAGCTCAGTTCTAGGCAATTAGTCTAGGCGAACATGATGATGTGGTCGATTTGCACCAGCGATGACCACAACAGCCAGTTCGAGGAAGAAGGTGGCAGAATGGTAGGGCTCATAGTGACGATGGGCTACAGTGATGCTGAAGGACCATGTGGAGGTTCATCCATACTTGTGTTGAGTATTTGACTTTATTTGAGCAAGGTGTGCTCAGGTTTGAGTTTGATTTGACTCGGTATTGCATGTTTGAATTAATGATAATTGTGGACCAACATGCAGGAAGAAAAATGTATGTGCATTGTGGTATGTGCAAAATGGTTTGTTCCTTGTGGTACAGGTTCCTGAGGCAGCTATGGTCATTGGTGAGTACCGGGACTAGGTTGGGAGAACTGAGGTCCGGAGCGGTCGAGGATGCCGACGAGATGGTTGGGCTCAAACTAGGATCACTTGGATGTCATGGAAATGGACTTGAGGTGGCTCAAGGTTTCCGGTTTGGGTTGGAGGCTCGAAGAGGAGGAAACTGAGCGGTCAAGTCCAGCGGATGAAGGCCCGTTACATCGGGTTGATCGGGTTGTGTTTAAAACCCATGTATGGCCAATGTGGCCCATGTAAAGCCCATGTGTGGGGTGAAATGAGAGGGTTAATCCTAGTCCTTGGTGGAGTGCCCTAGGGTTTGGGACTCATCCAAGGGTGGTAGGTGGCCCTAGAATAGTATAAATAGAGGGGGAGGGGTGTCCTCCCTCACTTGAAGGTTTGAGTTGCTCCTTTGAGCTTTGCCAACATGAAGTGAGGCTTTGTAAACCTTCCAACCAGAAAATACAAAGATTTTCTTTACATTCTTGTGAATTTAAATTCCGCATTTACATTATGTCTTTACTTTACACAATTTAAATTCAGCATTTACTTTCCAGCATGTAAATTCTCGCAATTTACTTTCTCGCAATTTGGATTTGCTCCTCTCCTTCTAAATGCTGTTTATCAAGGATATCTTAAGGGTGCTCATTTGGTTTTACATCTTTCTTGCACCCTAGGATAGACTAGAGATCAAGTTTCTATCACGATTGCAAATCTGTCCTGAACTTGTTCTTCGCGAAGCAGTCAGTCTTTGATTTTTAGAAAAATCTAGAAAAATCCTTTTTGATTGATTCTTGTTGTAGAAGGTGCTTGACTCATATATCCATCTGTGCAAAAAATTTTTAGTCCACTGGGTGCACCGTTTGGGAGCTGTGAGGTGAAAATCGAGCCCCAAATTTCCTGATTGAAGATCCTGACTGTTCGTAGTTCTTGATTTTTCTTGATTTTTTATAAGGATTTTTGTGGTGATTTTTGGTGGAGTGCTTCACGACTCATATTCTCACAAGGTGAAAAATTCCCAAAAATTTTGGAGCAACAGAAGTCCACCATCCAACTGCTCTAAGTGAGGACAATTCCTGAAAAATCTGTTTTTGCTTTTCTAAAAGAGGCTTTTGTGTTTTGGCTTGATCTCTTTTAGAAAAGAAGTATTTGAATTGATCCCTCTTTGCTTTGGACACTTGACAACCAGGATTTTTATTTAAAAATCCCTCACATGATTCATGGTTCTCATCCATGTAAGCTAGGGATACACATAGTTGTCCAGTCGTTCCCGAGTTTGCGGGTTTTGCGATTTTGAGGAGCACCAAGTTTCTTTGTGGGTTTTTTGGAGTACGTTGAGTAGGGGATAATTTTATTTGGGATCATTCACCCCCTCTAATCGCCATCTCGGTCTTTCAGTTGGTATCAGAGCCGGTTTTGCTCTTTCATAGATCTTGACCGGTCTCAAGAGCCATGGCGACGGACAAGTACTCAACTAAGCCTCCAATTTTTGCTGGAGTTGATTATCCGTTCTGGAAGGTTCGGATGGAGACATACATCACTGCCCAGGGCTTTTCTTTATGGCAGAAGGTGAAGCACCCGTATGAGGTTCCGGCCGATGAGAACATCAACGCCGCAAACATGGCTGACGTTGAGGCAAACGCTAAGGCCAAGAACCTCCTCATACAGGGACTTAGCCGCAGTGAGTATGATCGCGTCTCTCACCTACAATCGGCTCACGAGATCTGGGTGACCCTCAAATGCTTACCATGAGGGCACAACTCAGATCAAGTCCGTGAGATAGGATCAATTTAAGCGTGACTACAACAAGATTGAGCAGCACGCTGGTGAGAGCCTTGATGAGTGCTTTGCTCGTTTTGCAAAGATTCTCAGCAATCTTCGGTCAGTGGGTTGTTCATACACTGATTCGGAGAATGCGAGGCATTTTCTTCGAGCACTTGATCTGAGGATTTGGGAGATGAAGGTAACCACCATCACGGACCATACGGACTTGTCGACCTTGACTCTTGACGGGTTGTATTCTCGCCTCAAGACTCATGAGCTCGACATCGTCGCTCGCAGGACGAAGTCCCAAACGATGGCATTAGTTACCGATCCCACTGGGTCTTCCTCTTACGGACCCCTCTTGACTTCTCTTCTGGTTTTCTCTCCCCACTCTTTGCGGCGTAGCGATGACGTTCTGGAACAATTTCCAGAAGACGAGCTTGCTCTTGTCGCTCGAAAATTTTTGAACATTTACAAGAGGGTGAGAGATAGGAAGAGGAGTGGCAAGTTCACTTGCTTTGAGTGTGGTGGCCCCAACCACATTCGGGCAAACTGCCCCAAGCTGGAGAAGGGCAATAATGAACAAGGCGGTGCGGGCAAGAACGGCTACATCAACAAGTACCGCAACAAGAAGCCTCCAGCTCGCGAGTCGGCGCAAGAGAAGAAACACCGCAAGTTCACCAAGGGCAAGAAGCTCTTTCACCGCGTCCTCGCCGCGCTCGACGACCATGACCTCTCTGACACGGAGACATGGAGCGACGAGGACGAGGATGAACTGCAAGAGAAGGCGAAGGGCGACGATGACTTCTCCGGCATGTGCTTCATGGCCTCCAATGCCATGGAAGTACCCGACACCGAGCTGTACAGTGACACGGAGGAGGTACCTTCTTATGACCAGCTCCATGATGCTTTTATCAAACTAGGAAAATTTCATTCCAAGTCTAGAGCTAGGTGTTTGGATCTAGAGAAGGAGGTAGGTACCTTATCTCGGGAGTTAGCTTCA